>CM069904.1:20509454-21826239 GCA_036172215.1 Camellia granthamiana
ACCGAACTTCAAAACAATGCATGGCTTACAAATCATATTCAATCATGCACTGCAATAACATAAACATAAAGAACAACATGAGCAAATCAAGAATCTAACCTTAGAACACAAATCTAATGGTTTGATCTCTAGGAATCAAGCTTGAAACTCTACTCCTCTCTCAAGAACTCTCTCTTCCTTTCCTAGAGCTTCTCTCTTTTCTCCAAAACAAGGATGTAACAAATGATAGGTTTTCTCTCTTTACCGGCTGACTCAACACTCTGCTCGGACACGTGGCACTACCGGGTTGGTTCTCTTCAAAAAGGTGATTGAAAGACAAGACAGGTGTAAGGCAAAGCGTATTCAACAAGCTTGGTGACAAGGGCACTCCGGCAAGTGATGACATCGGCTAAGGACAAAGCTTCGACAAGTCAGGGAACAATGATCTCGGCTAGGAAGGACAACACTTGGCCTAGCTGTGCCACACCTCGGCCTAGATGTGCCACACCTCGGTCTAGGTCATACCTGTCCAGGAACAAGATCACTTGGGTTCAAGGATGACATCTCGGCCTAGATAATACACATCTCGGCCTTGGTGACACACACCTCGGCCTAGATGATAATCATCTCGGCTAATATGCCAGGATGAAGATGGAGGTCAATCAAAGTGGTTCCAAGATAGTTCTAGGCTTAAGGTGACCTCGGCTTAGATTAACCTAGGCTTCACATGACCTAGGCTTGACATAACTTAGGCTTAAGACAGCAAGGAGGGAGCAAACATGCAATCAACACTTAAACAAAACAAGGAAAGACTTGTAATGCAGTTTAACATGGCAAAACACATAGATGCATGCAAGCATGACTAAGACATGAATGTGGGTCGTTACACTTTGTTGTTTTAAAAATAAAAAATAAAAATTGATTTTACATTTCAGCACCAGTATTGCACTTGTGATCCATATTGAAAGATTTAGTGTCTTTTGCAAGTGATAGAGGAGTCTGAAAGATGAACAAATCATAATATCTTACAGGTATCAAAAATTTCATTTTGGATTTAGAGCCTTTTTTTAAATTTTATTTTAGGGAATCACTTTATTTTAGAACTCATGTTGTCAAATACAATATAGGTAGGTGAGAGGGTAATTTGTGTAGCCAAATTGAGCCGAGTTAGATGGAGGTGACCTTGAAGCTTAGGCCGCGAGTTGGGCTAAGCTATGCTTTGGGAAGAACTTAGCTTGGGTCGAATAGTGAATGGAACCGGTCAAAGAAGTTTGACCGAACTACCAAAATGCCCATATCCTTGGACCTAGCTACATGGAAGGCGGTCAAAGGGAACTGAAGAACAAACTTTGACCGGTCTAGGGGAGAGTCGCGTAATGTTAGCATAGTAGCATGTTGTGCTAACCCCAGCACGGTGCTGTGTGTTGATCAGCTAAGTCAGTGGCGAACAAAGTAAAGTTAGCTTGGCTGATCGATATGAAGCCGAATAAAGAGTTTGTACCATCTCACTTGGCTTGCAGTGAGGAGGGTGTCAAAGGATATGCATTATCCTATAGGAATGTGATTCCTAGAAGGACTCTACAAAAGGAGAGTTAAAATCCTACTAGGATTATGCCATGCAGAATCTACAAAAGCTCAAACCAAACCCTAATATGAGGTATTGCAATTATTATTCCCGAATTCACAAAGCTTCTATCTCCTTAGTCTACTTGCTGACTTAGGCATCAGAGGGGTTTCTGGCATGCACCTGTCGGCCAACTCACATTTGTAATTTCAGGTGTTGTGGCGATGTTTGGAGGAGCACAAGCTTGATCAACAGGATTATACAAGTGAAGATTATTTCGTACTCGTACAGTAGGATAATTTATTACTACTTATTTATTAGTTATGCAAGTTTTGTTCACTACCAAACAGAGGACACAACCCTCTGTGATACTTCAAGTTCAGCCAAACATTGCTTTTGTATGAACTTAAGGGATTCATACAAGGATTTACTAACTGTTTCATTTAGGTTCTTTGTTCCTATTGCAAGGCACTTCTTGCAAATGGCTTGAAACTTGATGACCAACTTGTCACAAGACAGTCATTTTTCTTTGATTACCAGAACATCTGAAAAGTTTTGCATCGGTGCCGATAACTTTCTCGAATACACTTAACAAATTAGTTGTCCAACCAAATGTAATGTCTGTGTATCCGATTGTCTCTCCGCCAAAAAACTTATTTTCCTTAAGTTGTTCTTTTATGTATTTCAACCTGAGATAAATGGCAAATATATTAATATCACAATAGGTAACAACTCATATATGTGTAATTCAAGTAAAACAATAAATAAATAAATAAATAATGACAAAGACACATATATTATGTGTTGCTCAAGATAAGTTCCCCTCCATATTTCATCTCTTCATATTCTTCTTATAGGTTTCAATCCGGACTCACATCGATGATTCTAACCCTCTATCTCGTAAACCTCACAACAAATATCATGCATGCAAAAAATCAATTTCATAAAATAATTATAAATAGGAGAATAAATTGCATTTTGTTTTATAAAATGAACGGCAAACATAATTAAATTTAAACCATCTATTTTATAAAACAAAAAGTAATTTTCTTTTTCTGCTTATAATTATCTGATGAAGTTGATTTTTTTACATGGATAACCTTTATAGTGAGGCCTACAAGATAAACGGTAAAAAATATAAAAAAGTATAAAAAGATGATATATGAAGGGGAGCTTATCCTGTGTTGCTCAAGTGATAAAGACTTTTTGGACCACCATCCACTTTTCTCTCTCTATAACTTAACATATTGTTGGCACCATAAATTTACAATTTTATTATTTATTGATATAATTGCAGGACATGTGGCACCCTCCTACTCATTTGGAGGTTATGAGAAGTTATGAAATGTGGAAAGATGATGGAGAATAAAGTGGAGAACATGGAACATGAAGTGGAGGTTGAAGGAAGTTATGGAAGACCATGGAGTATGAAATGGAGGAACTAGCAGAGTGGGTAATTTTAGGTAGTTTTTTCTTACAAATGTTTGCTTATAAATAGCCATTCATGGCTACATTGTAAGAAGACTCAAATCAAAGACAATTGATTTCTATTTTTCTTATCATTTATATTTCCTACACTTCATTTTCTGCACTTCATTTTCGAAGCATAAAAGTAGAGGTAAATTTTCTACACTTTATTTTATGCACATCCTTTTCGAAGCATAGGAGTAGAGGTAAATTAATGGTTAGTTTGATTGTTCACTCAATCACCCCAATTGTTCACTCAATCATCTTTCTCTGTCTCCCTCATTCTTCTTTTAATTTTTCTTTTCTCTATACTTGACGATTTTGAAGTCCTCTTCATTAAGGCAAAAGAACCGTCAGCGCAATTTCTTGATGATTGGTTTGAACTTAATCTGTAAGAATTTTTCAATCCTTTCTGGCACGCTCTAATGTTGGCTATATTTTGTATAAACCAATCACAGTTTAACACGTGGCATCAAAAGGATAATTTGGAGAGTTAATACAAGTCTTTAACTAGCGACAGACACATGGCGGTTTATATTGGTAATAATGGATCTGCGTAACAATGGAATAGTTAGAAGGTGCAAGATGACGTGGCCCAACGGTTACTCACAAATTCAAATTCAAATTCGGGAGGGAAGCCTAACTGCAAGAATGGCGTAATGGATTAACAGTTGGGAGAGCATGATCAATAATCGTGGGAGGAAATTTCGACGATTGGAAACCCACTTCGACGGCTACCATTAGAGAGTATAAATAAAAGAAAAGGCCCAGAATGAAGAACCCAGACTCAGATCCAGAAACCAGTTTATTTACTTTGTCTTATTTCCTTTTGGTTTTTACATTTTCAGCACTTCAATTCCTGTACTGCACTTCATTTCCTAGGAGTAGTTTCAAGTAGCTGTTGCTGTAAACCTTTTTAAGGCTGGGTCATTTCATTGTAGGTTCCTATTTACTCAATGAAATTCAGTTTTTGAATTGTTCTGTACTTGTTATTTCTTATAAATTTCTCCTAAAACAAGCCACCAGTAAAAGTCCTCTTCATTGAGGCTGAAAAAACTTCAACACAATTGTCTGATAATTGGTTGGCAATTAAAATTCTGTAAAGACTGATTGATCCTTGTTGCCACGCTTAAATTGCGTGGCAACAAGGATCAATCAGTCTTTACAGAATTCTTAATTGCCAACCAATTATCAGACAATTGTGTTGAAGTTTTTTCAGCCTCAATGAAGAGGACTTTTACTGGTGGCTTGTTTTAGGAGAATTTATAGAAATATCTAACCCAAAGGAGAATGTAATAGTATATTCTTGTTAAAAAAAAAAAGGAGAATGTAATGGATGCACCTATCCCATCAGATCCTCCACAAATGGTCGAATAGACCAGCACTTCGGAATATACAACGCATATCCAACATACTAGACAGGGCCATGAAACTGGACCTTCAATTATCCCTTCTACCCAACCAATAAATCCATGGGGAGGTTTAGTAGATGCTATGGGACAGCAACTAATGTATACAATGGAAAGATGGCCAATATCCTTTTTGGATAAAATGAACTCTCATTAACCAACTGTTGTAAGACAGGCTAAAGAGAACAAGAATTCCTTTCAGCATAGATTGGCTCGGGACAAGCAGTCTATGCACAATAATGGACAAACTAATGGTCAGACTAGTAATCAAAACCATGAGAGAATGTCACATGTGCCTCAGTCATGGTATGAAGCCCCTTTGAGACCACTAGCAAACTAAAATGTACCATTGCCCACCAGTGAAACCATACAAATTGATGGATCTGGGCCAGCACAAGGGAATGGTATGAGGATGTTTCCAAATCCTATGTTCGAAGCCATACTTAGCACACGAGGTTTTACTAATCCTGTGTTTAAATTTGCACCCGAGGGTTTGGAAGGAATTCTTGCAGCTGGAAGAGAAACAACACCTATTTCTCCTCCTGTAGCACCTTTCGTAGGGCCTGTCCCAGGATAGATTCCAAGAGGTTAGCCATACCTCTAACAAAAACCAGTACAATAAGGACAACTAGCCTTGAATGTACCTATATATGGACCAAGGGGCCCTCAAGCACATGGAGTTCCTCCAAACCCTGTCTTTGTTCCTCCATTAGTGGTTCAACCAGCACAAAATATGGTACCAATGGACCAAATTGCTGATGTAGTTAGAGAAATGTGTGGACCTATGGCTTAGGGGATCCAGACACCAGTGTACAGAAAACCTTACCTAGGGTGGGTGGATAGGGTACCCGAGTATCCAAGGGGATTTAGAATACCAGATTTTGCCCTCTTTTATAGGAATGATCAAACCTCCCTTGGTGGCTCCAAACAATTGGGTGTTATTAAAGAACCCAAAAACAAGGGAGCCAGATGTGGTTTCTATGATTTCTAGGTCTCAAAGGAGGAAGATCCAACAAAGATACACCCAGTATCAGAGGGATCTAAAAGAAAGTGGAGAGAGCACTTCCATGGAACAAGCAAAAGACCAGACAGATGAAGGGATAGGTTCGAAGTCTGTTCCTAAGATCAAGAGGAGTGCCAGTATGGAGTAGTTGGCTAAAGTTCATGATGAAATGAGAGCCAAAGAAAAATCTAGTTTAGTAGGCCTCGAGAAAACCTTAATGGAAATTGACAATGAGACAGATGAAGGGACTGAGCTAGGCCAAGAGAGAACATTGGCTAAAGATGAAATATTTGAGGCCTTCATGGCTGAACAAACCTTTCTGGTTGACAAGCCAACAGAGATAGATCACCAACAGGCTATTTCGAAAGAACCTATTAGCACAGCAGTACCAGAATCCAGCATGGAAGATGTTTCCGAAATAGTAGAACAAGCCATTTTGGAAAGGAAACAAATATAGCCAGTAGTTCAGTTTGGCTCATTTCCTCCAGTGCTAGTAAATATGGTATATGTGTTGCCACATGAATTCCAGGCTGAAGAGGGAAACCAAGAAGGTCAGGAAGATGACTCTATTCCAGTTTCTAGTGAAGATTCACAGGCCAGTATGATTCAAGATGAGTTAAAAGTGGCCAAGCCAATGAAAATTGATGAAGAAAGTGAAGAGGTGAGCATTAACTTTTCATACCCCTTCGAGTACCCCATAATATCTTTGACCCAGCATGTCAAACCCCTGTACATCAAGGCTTACTTCAATGGGATACAAATGAACAAGGTGTTACTAGACAATGGTATAGTAGTAAACTTGCTTCCAAGGTCCTCTTGAAGAAGTTGGGAAAAAGAAACCCTAGGTTGATCCCAACTAGAACAACCATTGTTGATTTTGCTGGGGATAAGCAAATGGCTCAGGGCATTTTGCCCATCAACCTACGTGTGGGAACCAGAGATAGCATGACAGCATTCTTTGTTATAGACAGTAATGCCAAGTATAATGCTTTGCTTGGCAGGGATTGGATCCACACCAACAACTGTGTGCTTTCTTCTCTATATTAGAAGATGATGATAGCTCTGTGCAATGGGGAGACAGAGGAAATCAATGCGGATCCACAGCCTTTTATCACTTGTGCTAATTTTGCTGAGGCCAAGTGATGTAGCAAGCAATCCGTGACCACCCACCTTAGTAGTTTTCGTCTTTTATTGCTTTAGTTGCCATTATTTTATTATGTTCACATTTGGCAATTGCCTTATTATTCGCCGTATATTTTATTAGTTGCCTTATATTTTAGGCCTCTGCTTTTCTTATAAATAATGGGTGTAAAGCCTTTGGGCTCTAGAGTTTTTTGATCATTAATTTATTTTGAGTTTTATACTCTTTGTTCCAACTTTGGTTAATTCTTTGTGAATCAACTTTTGTTGAGCCTTTAAACTAGGTATTCTTGGTGAATCAACGGGTCTAGAGAGGAGTCTTATTTCCGGTATTCTTGTTTGAATCAACGGATTTTAAGATTGTTACTATTGTTACGACTCACACTGCATCAGTTGGTATTAGAGCATAGGCTACGATGACACCAAGGAGGCGGCCCATGGATGAAGTTTATGAAGCTGACACCGCGAGGATGCAACAACAAATTGATGCCTTGACTGAGCAACTCGCGGCGTTGCAACAACAGCAGCAGCGCTAGCCACATCCAAACCCACGATCTATGGCGGACGAAGAAAGTATGGAGGAGATTGACGACAACCCTTTTGCTGGAAATTTTCGTAGGGAAAGAGTTCGCCAAGTTGCGGAAGCAAATTCACGTCGGTGGGAAGCAGGTCTGAAAATTGACATCCCTGAATTTCAAGGCAATGTTCAACCCGAAGACTTCTTGGATTGGCTTTTTGCTGTTGAAGAGGTTCTTGACTTCAAGGAAGTTCCAGAAAACAAACAAGTTTCCTTGGTGGCCACACGATTCAGGAGAAGAGCAGCGGCTTGGTGGCAACAAATAAAGTTAACTCGAACCAGACAGGGAAAAAGTAAAATTGCTTCTTGGGAGAAGATGAAGAAACATATGCGTATGGTGTTCCTTCCTCATAACTATACATGCATGATGTACCAACAATTGCAGAATTTATGGCAAGGGACGAAGATGATCGATGAATATACCACTGAGTTCTATCAATTGGTGTCACGTAATGACCTTGCTGAAAATGAAGACCAACTTGTTTCCAGGTACATCGGGGGATTGCAAGAACATTATCAAGATACCCTGAATTTATCAAGACCAAATTTCGCCACAAAATCTGCAAGGGCTTAAGCTTTGATCGCGGTGCGCGGTTGGAACTTAATGTCGTACTGGCCCAATTCCACGGCCCATTTCAGAATTCTCCCAGTGAAGTCCGCTTTTTCGAAAAGCACCTTGAGCGGGAACTCGGTTAACACTACTATTGTATGGGCATGAAAATAGTGCGCCAGCTTTCGTGACGCCATCATTAAAGCCAACGCCAACTTTTCCAAGGGAAGATATCTCGCTTCGGCCGGGAGCAGAGTCTTGCTCACATAAAAAATGGGTAAGTGTTGAATGCCTTCTGCGCGGACTAGAACAGCGCTCACCGCATGTTGAGAGACCGCCAAGTAGAGATATAACTCCTCGTTCGGCTGAGGCGTGACCAAAATTGGGGCTGAGGAGAGATATGCCTTTAAGTCTACCAGAGCATGGTCGCATTCTTCATCCCAAAAGAACTTAGACTTCAAAGTTTTGAAGAAGGGCCTGCAACGATCCGAAGACCGGCTGACAAATCTATTCAGCGCCGCGGCCATCCCGGCAAGATGTTGCACGTCCTTCGTGGAGTTCGGGCGCTCCAACTCTTGTATTGCCTTGATTTGCGATGGGTCGGCCTCAATTCCCCGGTTTGTGACCAGGAAACCTAGGAATTTCCCAGTGCCAACTCCAAAGGCGCATTTAGAGGCGTTCAGGCGAAGCTTGTGGCGCTTGAGTATGGCAAACATTTCTGCTAGGTCGGCGAGGTGCTGAGACTTTTCCTCACTTTTTACTACCATATCGTCAATATAGGCTTCCATAGTTCGGCCTAAGAGAGGAGCGAACATCTTCGTCACCATCCGCTAAAAGGTTGCTCCGGCGTTCTTCAATCCAAACGGCATGACCTTGTAGCAATACAAGCCTCTGGGGGTGGTGAACAACGTGATCTCTCTGTCCGGCTCGTACATGGCTATTTGATGATAGCCGCGATATGCGTCCAAGAAGCTAAACCTCTGATGGCCAGCGGTTAAGTCCACCAACTGGTCAATTCGAGGGAGAGGGAAGCTATCCTTTGGGCATGCGCGGTTGACAGTCTTGTAATCCATGCAAACTCGCCACTTGCCGTTCTTCTTAGGAACCACCATCGTGTTAGATATCCACCGTGGGTATTGCACCTCTTCTATGGCTCCGGCTTCTAACAAATTCTTCACTTCCTCCGCCACCACTTCAGCATGGTGCAAAGCCGAACGGCGCGTCCTCTGTATGACTGGCCGCGCATTAGGGAACACGTTCAGCTGGTGGCAAATGAAGCTTGGGTCGACGCCAGGCATATCGTAAGGCGTCCATGCAAAAGCCTCCAAGTTGGAAACCAAGAAGTCGACATATTCTGACCGCTCAACACTAGACAATGATGATCCTAAGAGGAAGAACTTAGTTGGATCATCCTCATTAATGCGCACTTCCACCAAATCTTCGATCGATTTTTCCTCGGCCTTCCTTCCCACGTCTTCGAGGACCTCCTTTCCCTCGGGCCCTTCGATCATTTGGACAAACCCTTTGGCTGCTCGGCTGCCATTTACCGCAACGAAGCATTGTTTCGCCATTACCTGGTCTCCCCAAACTTCCTCTATTTGTCCGTTTGATGTCGGAAAGCGCATGACTTGGTGGAAGGTCGAAGCGACCGCTTGCATGGCGTGCAGCCAGCCCCTTCCCAAGATCAGGTTGTAAGTCGATGGAACTTTGAGCACCCAGAACTCTACTTGCTTCACCACCGAACCCGCTTTGACCGGCAAAATAACCTTGCCGATTGGCCACTCCGGCTGTGAGTTGAAGCCGACCAAAGGAGACGTTGCAGGAGCCAAATCCTTGTCTTCTAACTTCATTTGTTTGAACGCGTCATAATACATTATTTCGACCGAACTCCCCTGGTCGACCAATATTCTCTTGATATCGAAATCTTTGACGCGAAGGGTCACCACCAAGGCGTCATTGTGCGGCATCTGCACCCTTTCCAAATCTTTGGTTGAAAACGAAAGGACATCTTTCTCCTCGATTTTTCCCTTCTTTACAGCGGGCTGGACGGAGAGCACTTCCCTCATGTGCTCGGCCTTCTTGATCATCCCTCTCAGCTCGCAAACCTTTGCTGGTTCAATGATGCCGTGGATGACTTTGATCACACCTTGCGGGGGAGCTTCTAGGGCCGCCATTCCGTTAGGCTCGGTCTGTTCGGTTGGCGCGGCCCTGACTCCCCCATCAATATATTGGTCAAGATGCCCAGCCGCCACCAACTCTTCCAAATGCTGTTTGAGCGGCAAGCAGTCTTCTGTCCGGTGCCCCCGTTCTTCATGGAAGGTGCAGCGATATTTCGGATTGAAGCCTCGTTGCGCGTTCCCTAACTTGGTCGGCCAACGGATAAAAGGCTCACCTCGAATCTCGCTGAGAATTCGGTAGATGGGAATTTTGAAGACCGTGGTAATCCCTGTCCGTGCCTTCAGTTTTCTCTTGGCATCTTCCGCTGTGTCGCGGGGCGCATCAGCCCGGTCGTTTCTGCGACCCTTCCTTCGGTCATCGCGGTTTGATCCACGGCGTTGATCTTTTGCTCGGTCGCTTGGGCGGTTATCCTCCTGCCCGACCGAGTGAACCTTTCCTGCCACCTTTCTGTCCGTCGCGACCGGATTCGTCTTCTCGGTTGCAAAGGCGGAATCCTCCTCCACACGGATGTGTTCATTGATCCGTTGCATCAGTGACTCCATGGTTGTGGGCTGACGCATCGTGAGCGAATCTCACAGCCTATGTCCGACTGGGAGACCTCGCTTGTATTGAGTGATCGCCAGATTGGTAGGGTAGTCGAGGATTTCGTTGTAAGTTTCCCAGTACTTCGCGTTGTATGCCTTCAGCGAACACCCAGATTCCATCTTGACGCCCAGGAGATGGTCGACCTCCTTCGGTGTTCGAGTGTTGGTCTTAAATCTGGTGACGAAGGCTTCAGCTAGCTGCTGCCACCCCTCTATACTCCCCTCCGGGAGCCTTTCGAACCACTTCAGACCCAACTCTCCCAAGCTCGCTGGGAATATGAGGCACATCAGGGCGTCGTTGCGCTGGTGACCAGCCATCACCTGCCGGTAATGACTCACATGCATGTACGGATCCGTCTTGCCGTCGTACAAAGTGAACTTTGGCTGGTGGAATCCGGCTGGGAGTGGTGCGCTCTCGATCTCTGGGGACAACGGCGTGGCTGTAAGTCGCGCCAGCTCTTTGTCCTCCATCGCAGGGGCTATCACTTTAGGGGCTGGCATCACTACCTCTTCACTGCAACGAACCAGAGCGCTCAACCTCTGCAACGCCGGCACTCTCTGAGCCTCCCGACGGCGTGCCCTCTCCTCCAATACATCCCTTAAGTCCCTGGAACGTGTGGAGAAAGAAGATCGCGACGTCGGCGTCGGGCGTGATGGATGGTAAGTGCTGTCGCGAGTGAGGGATCTGCCATCTATTTGGTCGGAATCTCCCACCCCATAGTTCCTGGTGATGGAGATTGAGTGAGTCCCTCTCTGGCGGCGACTGCTAGAACGAGGGGAGGGAGTGCGCTCACTGAGGTTGCCCTCTCCAGCAACACCCTTCCCCTTAATTTGGCGCTTCAGCAACTCCATCTCCGCCGCCATCTTGCGAATGAGGGCGTCCTGGTCTTTGAGTCTGTGCTCCAGGCATTGCGTACGGGACTCCCCTCGGCGTCGGCGGCCTTCCGGGCTTTGCAAACGATCCGAGCTCCTTCCACGCTTGTCGCGCGCTCCTCGCGAAGAGGTTTCCAGGCCCGCCATGGTTGGAACATTAGGGGGGCCTTCTCTCCTTCGTACATATTCTGGAGTGACACCATCGACGACGGACAGCGGGACTTCATCATTGTTGGCCATGGAAATGGTCGAAGAAGCTTACAGAACAAGGGTTGAGTATCAAACAGTTCCCACAGACGGCGCCAATTGTACGGAGGCGAAATATTCTTTGCTCTCCGTACGCCTTGAACATCAAGCTTCTAGTGACGGCGTCTATCTCTGCAACACAAAAATGGTGAGCTGCCCGGCGGTGGTGTGCCGGAAAGACCCTCCAACGATCAAGTCAGATTTCGGGAAGAAGACAATGAGGAGAGAGTGTTTGTGAGAGTGAGTTCGCATACCTCCAACGTTCGTCTCTCCCCTGATTTCTAGGCTGGCCATGCAGCCTCAAGGTTATGCGTGCACTACCTCTGTTGTCCTTCCCTGGACAGGTGGCAGTGCGCCCCTCTCACCTCCCTACGCGTGTAAAGGTTTTGTCCTTCCACCAGTACACACAGAACTATCTAACGGTATTGAGGCGTTCGTGGAGCAGACGTCCTCTCCTCCACACCATTGGCCCAGGTGGCACCCTTAACCGGGGTACCATGACCGGCCTAACACTTGGGAGGCTTGCCACCACATAACCGTGCTACGCGTCTGACCAACAACTTGCAAGCAGGTGAAAGCCTAAACAGCTCGACCGAGCTATTATCGACCGCTTCACCAGGACCAGCCGGACGAGGCATGCCGGCCTCCAACCGTTCAACCATCCATCCCGGTCACACGGGCGTTGCCTACCTCAAACGACCGGTTAGGCGCATACCGGCGCTAACCGCGTCTCAAATTCAGCCCGGGCACCATCTTGCTCGGCACCATCATCCGTAACCCTGGGCTCCGTCCACTTCATGCAAGCCGCAGCTCAGCAACGCCAGTTGGTGCCTGACCGGTCAATATTCCCGACCGTGCGAGTCAGGTTGCTGGCCGCGCCGACGTGAGAGTTAACTCGGCGCCGTACAATCCGTCAAGTCTGCCGTTATCGTTGCTCGGCCGTACAAACCGGCGCAGATCTCCCTCACACATTCCACAACAAAAACCTTAGAACTAGCAAGTGAAGTGTAGAGAGAAGAGAAGACGAGTGATCAAAGAATGGCAATTGCTTTTGGCGTGGGTGGTAAGTTTCTACCCACAAATGAAGAATTGGTGTCCCATTTCCTTTTCAAAAAGGCCATAGAAGAACCACTGTCATATGAAGGTGTCATCCTAGAGCGCGACTTGTACGGTGATGAAGAGCCATGGGACATATTTGGGCAATCAAACTGGAACAAAAACGTCTCTAACTACTACTACTATACTACATTGAAGAAGAAGAAATGCAAGAATCAAAAATTTGGAAAACGTTTTGCTCGCACGGTGGGGAAGGGAGGTACTTGGAGCGGTGTTGACAGCCAACCTATTCGTAATCAGAAAGGAGTGCTTATAGGTTGCAAGAAAAACTTTGTTTACAAGAAGAGAGGATCGGCACAGCATGGTCGTTGGCTCATGAAAGAGTTAGTCTTGACGGTGTTTTACTCGACCACGTCAAGAGATTGAAGCAAGAAAACGTAATATCTCATTCTTTCTTTCTCTGTATTATTTGTGTGTGTTCATTTTGTGTGTTACTTATTTTATAAGAATTCTTAGAATAATATATGCATGAATATTCGAGTCTTGTTTTATAATATGTTATTATTGATTTTGTTTTATTTTGTTTTATGTATTTTTTCTAATACATAGTTGTTGTCTTTCTTGTTTATTGTTTAGAGTTGTATACATGTGATCTGACCTTATAAGAAAAGAAGCGTGGGTTGTGATGTATCGTATCTAACAATTTTACCGGTTCGTGATTATGACCCATTAGGTCTAATCCGGTTCTTGATGTATTCAGATCTTAGTATATATATATATATTATGAGTTATTCGGAAGATTAGGGTTATTAGATTAGATCAAATTCTTGTTAACAATCTTTGCAATTGTGGTGGTTTCCTGTTTCTAGCAAGTTTGTGGCAAGGTCGGTGGCTTTCTTTGGGTTGTGTTTGGGATCTGGAGTGGGGCTGTTTTTTATTTTTTTATGTCTTGGTTTAGTCAACCTTGGCCTTCTTTTTTCTTGTTTGATTTGGAGGTAATTGAATGTGATTTCACGATGCTTCTTGTACTAACTTAATTGGAATTAGTCAGCTTCGCTATGAGGAAATTTGAAATATTCTTCCTTTTTATTGATGTAACTCTGTTTGACACGTTAATAAAGCATTTTGTTTTCGCGAACAAAAAAAAAAATATAGCCAAACCACATATATGTTAGTGTTCTTGTGTGATTTGTTTTGTTTTATTTTCTAATTTTCATTTGTTCTGTTTAAAACCCAATTGAAAAAATTTGATTTAGTAATTGAGTTATACAATATTTCAACTCCATTTAGTTATATATATTATTTAAATGTCTTACATTTAAGATTTCTTCTCTTAATTCACATTTGATTATTGAAAAGTCTGTTGTATTATTTTCTTTTGCTTTCTGAGGTAGAACATTAACCATCTTTGTTCAAGTTTTGTATGATGAATATCCATTGTTTATTTTATTTTTTCAAAATTCTCGGTCCTTATATGTCATTGAACTTCCTCTAACTAGCTTCTGTTAATTATTTTTTGGTGCAGTACAAAGATTTAGTCATATGCGAAATCAAGTGGAAAGATCAAGGACGAAACAGGGCAAGATCAGGTGATGGCGAGGTTCTTCAAGCCGAACCAGTTCTTAATGACCAATTGGGTGAATACCGCTACTTGAATTCCGAACAAATAATGCAACAAGCAACTACCAGCACCATTGCAGTAGAGCCGGAAGTCCAATCCGATGAACTCGATAAGCTGAACAAGGATACAGATTTTTTACTTGCTGAACAAGAACAAAGTATAAGGCCCCTTGAAAGATCTACGCTGATGACGAGTGGTTTTGAAGTCGAATCGTTGTTGCCTACTGTGAGATACGAAGATGATATTCAATCCGCGGAGAGCAATTTAAGCATTGATATGAATGAATTACTCAATTTTCTGGATCGTCCTTCGACTTCAAATGTTCAGGACCCTGTGATTGAGTGCACGGATTTGTCAAAGAGAATGGAAAAAAAATCTGTTGAAGAAAATGGAATCTTCAAATGAAAGGTTGGGAATTGGGTCGAAAGAGTTTATGGAACAGCTGATGAAAGATCAAGAAGAAGACCCTTTCTTGCTTGACACTAGCTGGGTAAAAGATTTAGATTTGGAACTATGAATTGGATGAGTTACATTGCAGCAAGATATTCTGTTTTTTAGTTGAATTTCTAATTAAGCTGTAAACTCCATGTTTGGGTTTTCTCTGCCTTGGTGATTGCACAAGATTGGCTTGGCTGAGTATGTGCCAACCTAGTTGGGATATACTCAAGTCCGCAATGATACATTTTTATCACCTTGGCCTCTCTGTATGTATAACTTTAATCTTTATACATTATTAAAATTTCAGTTTTAAATGTTCTTACATTGTTATTAATTGTTCAAAATCATATCCATTTGTGTTGTTTAAATGTGCTGCTCACAAGTAGTAGTAGTAGTTTTGATTTGTGAATAGAAAAGGAAGATTGATATCTCCAACTCTACTTCTGGTATGATTTGTTGTTGTTGCACACTGATTCAAAATTTTTTACTTTCCATTTATGGAAGTAAAACATAAAAATAAATAAATAAATAAAAAGTATAGCTTCCATAAATGAACAATGGCTACACTGATAATGTGACAATTATCAATGTGGTTTTTAATTTCTTTTTTTGGAAGCTTTTGTGGAGCCTCTAGTCTGTCTCTTATGTGTTTGCTCTGTTTCGTTGAAAGTTTATTATCACTTTGTTGAAATGTGCTTTTTAGCTTTTGGTACAATTATAATGGAGATTAATTTTTATCTTAATACTAATTTGGAATTATGAATTGCCTGTCTCAATATTAATTTGTTTGTCAGTTGACTTTCGAAGCTGGTAACACTGCGATTTGAGTTGTTTACAAAGATTTATTAGAAAAATTACTAGATTTTTTTTAAATTTTTTTTTATACATTGTTTTGGCAAAATTTGAAAAAAAAACAAAATGAGGGATTTGGCCATTGTAATTATTCAAAGCCAGCCCACTTCTAATTGCTGAAAATCATATTTTGTTTGTTCTCTTATTCCTTTTGGTGTTGTTCGGGTTGTTGGTCCTTCGCATAAAATTGTAATTTTTGCAGATCTCAAAAGAAAAAGAAAAAGAAAAAAAAAAATTTCATGCAACTAATTGCAATTATCCTCAACCAAATGAAGTGCAAAATCATTTTTCCAATTTTATGTTGAAGTTCGAAAAGGTTAATTACAAAACCGTTTCCACCAGTTTTTTTTTTTTAATTTGGTGAAAGAAAAACAACTTTATATTATTGTTTTCTTCAAACCCATGAAACCATTCAAAATAGGATAAAATCAATGGAATCAAAGTACGATGGCCCTCCCAAAAAATTGTTAGACATTTCATTTCTAAATTTGAATTTTATTGTTTTTTTTTTAACACTAACTAATTCCCATCTTACCCACACTTACCCCACTCCTCCCTCTCAAAAGCCTAATCCTAACCTCCACTACCCATCATTACCAGCACATAGAAAGGGAAGGGATAGAAGAAGGGGTAGTTGCAATTTGCAATAGCTGGAACAAAAGAGGAAGAAGAAGAAGAAGAAGAAGAAGAAAGAGCAAAAGGAGAGGAACTAGGTGCGACGAGGAGTGAAGGGGCTAAAGAATTACACAGGTGGGGGAGAGAGGCATGTGGAGGATGGAGGAAGAGGAAGCAAGGCATAAGGGAGGGGAGAGGAGGCAAGGGAAGGTGGTCAGAAGGAGCAAGAGGGGTTGTTGTGGTTAGGGAGAAGAGGAAAGGCTGGGGTGGGTGGCTAGAGTATTTTTTTTCCCTTCCCTTTTTAATAATTTAACTAGAGTGTAAAATGATATTAAAAGTAGATTGAATATTTAAATTTAAGAGAAACTCAATATTTTTAGATTGTTTGATAATTGAAATATGATTGCAATCTAAAATATGGTGAGCCTTATGTGCTTCTTAAGTTCTATCAAATTTATATTTAAATTTGAGAGAAACTCAATCCTTAAAAATTAAGGGTAAATTACAAACACACCCTTTGAGGTTTACTTAAATTATAAATTACTCCTGTAGTTTTAGAAATTATATTATGCCTCATAAGGTTTCTAATTTCATAACAAATAGGTCTTTTTATTAATAAATCATCAAGTTAATTAATAGCTTTTAATAATGTTAAAATTTTATTTCAATTAATAATTCAGATAATTTTATTATAATATAGGTGAACAGTTAGAAATTTCACTTTTTCAATTAATTCTGTTAAATAAAAAATTTTGACAATGAGGTATTTGTAATTTTCCAAACCACAGGGGACAATTTGTATTTTAAGCAAATCTCAAGAGATGTATTTATAATTTACCCAAAAATTAATGGTGTAGATTGAGAAAAAAAAAAATCAAATTGTGTGTGATACGAATTGAAAAAGTAGTGTACTAAGACAACTACTTGTGTGAAAATAGAATTTTTGACAAGTGACATTTCACTACAACAAAAAAGGTCTTTCGTGACAGACTGATTTTGTCTCCAAACATCAAATTTTCGTCACTAAAGTGATCTGCGACGAAAAAAATTTGTCACCGCGTTCGTGGCCTATACGTCGTCGTTGAAAGTACCTAGTGACGAAAAACAGTTTCGTCGCCTATTTTTTATTTTTGGTGACGAAATGTTTTGTCTCCGAATGTTGAATTTTTTGTCCTCTATAACATCAATTTCGTCGCCAAAACTAAATAATATTTTATTTTCATTGTTTTTTGCGACGAAATATTTCGTCACCAAATAGATTTTAGTGACGAAAGTTTTCCTCACCAACGATATGAATTAAGGTGACAAAAAAATTCGTCACTAAAATGAGCAAAAAAGAAAATTCTTCAAAGACAAAACATTTTGTCACCAAATATTTCAATTTAGCGACGAAATATTCAGCAAATGTGATGAAATTATTTGTTTGGTATTATATCATTAGTGACAAAATTATTCGTCATGTTTTTGAAAACTAATAGCGACATTTTTTATTCCGTCACTAATAAAAATTAAAAAATTTGAAAATGGAGATATTATTTTCTTCCGATTTTTTTTTCCCAATAACAATTCTCTGCGCATTTCAAAAACCTGTTCAATAAAATATCTATTACAAATCAATACAGAAATCTGTTCATTTTCATAAATATCACAATCGAATTTCAGCACTATCCACAAAAATATAATATGAACTACATGCGGATTATAAACATGTCTCCTAATATCCACAA
Source organism: Camellia granthamiana (assembly GCA_036172215.1). Taxonomy (NCBI): domain Eukaryota; kingdom Viridiplantae; phylum Streptophyta; class Magnoliopsida; order Ericales; family Theaceae; genus Camellia; species Camellia granthamiana. The sequence goes on from CM069904.1 coordinate 20,527,334, forward strand.
AAAACGTCTACTAATATCCACAAAAATATAATATCAACCACATGCGGATTACCAAACACATCTCCTAATATCAACAAAAATAAAATATCATGGGCGGATTACCCAACATGCCCTGTAATACCAACAAAAATAGAAAATTTACAACGCAACCAAAATACATGTAAGGTAATATGAATAAAAACACAAAATGAGCTACCATCTGCCCTCCAAATTACCAAACATTTCCATATCAAATCTCGAATCTGCAAAAAAATGAAACACAAAAAAAAAAAAAAAAAATGCAAGTTAGACAATTATTATCTTATTCATAAAATATATAATTTAACATGTATTTTTCGAATTAGTTTTCAAATCGGGAGTCCGGTGCAAGTTTCGTAAGTTTCCACAACTTACATTGGTCCCTCTCGACGTGTTTGAGGTGTTCCTCGGGTCGTCCCGTGGCTGTTGCACGATTTTGGCCCCCGAAGGTCTATTTTCAAGCTTTAGTGTGAAGAAGTGCAATTTTGGACTTAGTTTTCAAACCGAGAGTCCGTGCTAGTTTCGTAAGTTTTCACAACTCACATTGGTCCCTCCCGAGGTGTTTGATGTGTTCCACGGGCCGTCTCGTGGCTGTTGCACGATTTTGGCCTCCGGTAGCCTATTTTCAAGCTTAAGCGTGAAAAAGTACCTTTTTGGACTTAGTTTTCAAACCGGGAGTCCCGTGCTAATTCCGTAAATTTCCACAACTCACATTGGTCCCCTCCCGAGGTGGTTGAGGTGTTCCCGGGGCCGTCTTGTGGCTGTTGCACAATTTTGGCCTCCGGTGGCCTATTTTCAAGCTTAAGTGTGAAAAAGTGCCTTTTTAGACTTAGTTTTCAAACCGGGAGTCCCGTGCTAGTTCTGTAAGTTTTCACAACTTACATTGGTCCCTCCCGACATTTTGAGGTGTTCCCCAGGCCGTCTCGTGGCTGTTGCACGATTTTGGCCCCCGAATGTCTATTTTCAAGCTTAAGTGTGAAAAATTGCAATTTTGGACTTAGTTTTCAAACCGGGAGTCCCGTGCTAGTTTCGTAAGTTTCCAAAACTCACATTGGTCCCTCCCAAGGTGTTTGAGGTGTTCCCTGGGCCCGTCTCGTGGCTGTTGCACGATTTTGGCCTCCGGTGGCCTATTTTCAAGCCTAAGCATGAAAAAGTGCCTTTTTGGACTTAGTTTTCAAACCGGGAGTCCCGTGCTAGTTCCGTAAATTTTCACAACTCACATTGGTCCCTTCCGAGGTGTTTGAGGTATTCCCTAGGCCGTCTCATGACTGTTACACGATTTTGGCATCCAGTGGTCTATTTTCAAGCTTAAGTGTGAAAAAGTACAATTTTGGACTTAGTTTTCAAACCGGGAGTCCCGTACTAGTTTCGTAAGTTTTTCACAGCTCACATTGGTCCCTTCCGAGGTGTTTGATGTGTTCCCTGGGCCGTCTCGTGGCTGTTGCACGATTTTGGCCTCCGGTAGCCTATTTTCAAGCTTAAGCGTGAAAAAGTGCCTTTTTGGACTTAGTTTTCAAACCGGGAGTCCCGTGCTAGTTCCGTAAGTTTCCACAACTCACATTGGTCCCTCCCGAGGTGTTTGAGGTGTTCCCCGGGCCGTCTCGTGACTGTTGCACGATTTTGGCCTCCGGTGGCCTATTTTCAAGCTTAAGTGTGAAAAAGTGTCTTTTTGGACTCAATTTTCAAACCGGAAGTCCTGTGCTAGTTTCGTAAATTTCCACAACTCACATTGGTCCCTCCCGAGGTGTTTGAGGTGTTCCCTAGGCCGTCTCGTGGCTGTTGCCCGATTTTGGCCTTCGATGGCCTATTTTCAAGCTTAAGTGTGAAAAAGTGCCTTTTTGGACTTAGTTTTCAAACAGGGAGTCCCGTGCTACTTCCGTAAGTTTCCACAACTTACATTGGTCCCTCTCGACATTTTGAGGTGTTCCCCAGGCCGTCCCGTGGCTGTTGCACGATTTTGGCCCTCGAATGTCTATTTTCAAGCTTAAGTGTGAAAAATTGCAATTTTGGACTTAGTTTTCAAACCGGGAGTCCCGTGCTAGTTCCGTACATTTTCACAACTCACATTGGTCCCTCCCGAGGTGTTTGAGGTGTTCCCCGGGCCGTCTCGTGGCTGTTGCACGATTTTGGCCTCCGATGGCCTATTTTCAAGCTTAAGTGTGAAAAAGTGCCTTTTTGGACTTAGTTTTCAAATCGGGAGTCCGTGCTAATTCCGTAAGTTTTCACAAATCACATTGGTCCCTCCCGAGGTGTTTGAGGTGTTCCCCCAGGCCGTCTCATGGCTGTTGCACGATTTTGGCATCCGGTGGCCTATTTTCAAGCTTAAGTGTGAAAAAGTGCCTTTTTGAACTTAGTTTTCAATTCGGGAGTCCCGTGCTAGTTTCGTAAGTTTTCACAACTCACATTGGTCCCTCCCGAGGTGTTTGAGGTGTTCCCCGGGCCATCTCGTGGCTGTTGCATGATTTTGACCTCCGGTGGCCTATTTTCAAGCTTAAGTGTGAAAAGGTGCCTTTTTGAACTTAGTTTCAAACCAGGAGTCCCGTGCTAGTTTCATGCCTACATGTTGGAATAGGTTTTGACTTAGTTTCGTGCCTACATGTTGGAATAGTGCAAATTTCAAAGTAGTTTCCTAATTGGGAGCCACGTGCATATATCAGTGTTTGTGATGTTTCTCGGGCTTTTATATGCATAGTTCGCTATCTTAGTTGAAGAAGAAATTTCTACTAAATTAACATAGAAACATAATATACTAACCAAGAAGCTTGTCCATCAGAATCTGAACTTTCCCCACTCTCAAAATTTCTTGTGATACCTTTCTGCCTCAAACACTTTATAATACTTTGTATCTTCTTGCTTTGTTTCTTCTCTGACTTTTCAAACCTTGCAATTTGTTCATTTTGTTGTGCTATTTGCAGCTCGAGGCGTTGAACATAGTCACTATTTTCAGCAGGTGCAACAGTTGCATTCACAGAAGAAGAAGGCCTCATGCCGAGTCCTTTCACATAACCCACGAAAAATAATTTTAGTTTAGGTAATGGTCATAAAGCAACTGCAAAATATGCAATGGCCTTAAATAGGCCTAAATTCCATGAATTTGGCTGGGAAATTCATGACACATCTTCAAGAATTATTTGTAAGATTTTAATTTATCATAATCAAATCTTTCAACGGCTATTATAAACAATAATTTGCCATTTATATTGCTAATCAGTGCTTGTTCATTGTTCAATAATTGCATCTACTAGCTTTTCAATTTCATTAATAAGTGCTGGTTCATTCAAGCACTTAGTGCCAAACAATAAGGTTAACAAAGTGGTTTTTTTATTTTTTTTGTAGGATACATATCAGTTTTTTACGTTTAACATCTTCTTTGCCTTCTCAATTTCAAGATGATCAGGATGGCTTGTAACAAAACCCCCTTCCATATTTCTTCTTTTGGGATGGTGACTTTCAACTTCACCATCAATATGTTAATCAGTTATAAATGAATATTTGTTCTAGTAAAATTTTAATTTAAATTTTCTACGCCATATAGAGTAATTTCTATTTGAGGCATAGGGGCCATGCTTTAGAAGTTCCAAATTATTTTTATTTTATTTTGTCTTATATATGTTTTTAGAGGTTATATTTTAGAAGTGTCCAATTATTTATTTTATTTTATTTTTTCTTGATTTATGTACTTTGGCTAAATTAAGGTATAATATTAAGAGAAATTTAGTTACAAGTCCCTCAAGATAATTGTGTAGCATTAATATGACAAATGAATATTTTTTAATGTATGAAATCTTTCAGAATTTATTTATCATGGATTGAAGACATGATAAAACATATGCCTTTTTACAATGCATAGATAAAACCATATGCATGGATAATTTTTTTTCTTTCTTGCATCACTTCTCTTTTCCCCTTCCAATCATCAACATAGTAAACTCTCTCTCTCTCTTTCTCCATATATATATACTTAAATTTGTATATATATATGTATATATATCGTCTTCAATGTTCCAAGTTAAAATTTTTTACAAAATTGTAAGAGATAATTTCACAATCAAATCGTAGAACTTCGATGGTTGCTATATTTCAAATCTTGTTTGTTATATTTTAATGATTGTTGGGATCAAAACTTGCGATTGAGTCGGACAAGAGATATGTATTTCGTTTGTTTCTTTGGATGAAAAAGTGAATAATTGTTAAAAGTTTTTCCAAATGAGATTGAAGATTGAATAATTTATAATTTGTTTGTTATGATTGTTTTTTATTGAATCTGATTAAATAATAATATTTTTGTTTGTTGTTAGATCAACTTTATTTTGATTTGCTTTGGTAATATGTGGCTTATGTTTTGTTTGTTGATACTTTGTTTAAAGGTGATAATAAAAGTTTACGCTAGTTTGTTATGGTAATATGTAATCTACCTTTTGTTTGTTAATACTATGTTTTAAATTAATAGTAAAATTTTACTCTTATCATTTCATTATTTTAATAAATTTTTTCTTCAATATTTTTACTTGTGGAGGTAATAGTTATAGTGATTATAGTGTTTAGTGATGATGATGGTATTTCACTATTTAAATGCTAAAATTTCACAATAAAAATTATTGTGAATAGATAAAATTTTATTGTGAAACAAAATAAAATTTTACTATTGACGTTAGTTTCAATAGTAAAAATTTTGTTATTATTTTTTTAACAATGTCATGGTGAACATAGATCTTATTTGATAAACCTCAACAATAGGATTTTTAAAATATCAATTTTGTTAAAAACTGATAGTTAGATCAAAAGTTATATCATTTTAAAGTTTAAATGATAAAATTAATTAGTAATGATATTTTTATAATAAAAAATCTTGGAACCCCCAAAGTCAGGGACCCCCATGACCCTGATGTGGACCAATCACATATATATTTTTTTATTATTTTTTTTCTTTTCATCCTGGACCAATCACAGGTGACTAGGCATTGTGGGGGTTGTGTTTTTTGGAGATCTGTAGCATTGTTGTTTTATAATAGCGGTATGTGTTGACTTTTTTAAGGCAAAATTTCCGTGCTTGTGTTTAATGCATGAAAGTTTTGTTATGGAGTGTTGCTATTAGTACCATTTTTTTTTTCTTTCCTTTGGACTCCCATTTCTTTCATTTTTTTTATTACAGTTTTAATCCAACACGAAATTCCAATTTTATCCCTATCATCTCTAACATCTCAAACCCAAACCCAAACCCTACCCTCACCATCCCAAACCAGTCACTACATATTCCGATACACTTTTCTTTGCCATTCATAGCACGAGCGATCCACATCTACCTTTGTTCCGCTTTTATGGCCCAATAACGACAACAACTTCCCACTTTGGCCACCTCTTCTTCATCTTAGCCACCACCTACCACTAACTCCAGTTGAACCAGCTCCTTTTTCTCTCTTTTGTGCACGACTCTCTCTCTTTCTCTTTCTACCTCACAGCCCGATCGCCACTATGCATGATTTTCTCATCTTTCTCTTCATTCAGTTACACATGCTTGTTGAATATGTTTGGTGCTAAACAATTGAACATACTCCTTTTGTTCAGTTACATATTACCAAACATCAGGTTTTTGTTTGAAATTGGTTTTCTAAACAATGGTGAGATAGGTCGCAAAGGCAAAATAAAGGGTTGGGGTACTTGTCGGAATGTGAGGGAGATTGTAGAAGTGTAAGGGTGGGGATCAGAAGAAAGAATAGGAGGTCGTCAATGAGGAAGAATGGGACTACTGGAGGAGGGAAAGAAGAGTTGTAGGTAGAAGGTGTAGGGATGGGGTTCAAAGGGTATATTTGGGATTATGGTAGGGGGTCCAAAGAAAATTGAAGAAGGAATCAATTTTGGTGGTAAGGTTTCAAAGAAGTTGGGGGTTATAAGGAAAAATGTGGGGGCATTTAGCAACACTCTTTGTTGTAAGGGAGCTTTGACCAAATGCCCTTTTTTAAAAAAACCTTATAGTCTCTTATGCATCTCTCATTTGTACTAAATTGAAAATTGACATAATTAAACTGTAGTATGTCACTGGTTTTGATTCCTCAATTATAAAACTAAAGGGTTCAGTTCGGGTCGATGCTAAATCTTTTTAACCCCGATCAAACCAAATCGAGCCACTAAAACACTTAATAAAGAGGGGAAAAAATAGAAGAAAAACAAATTCTGAGTTCAAAATAGGCTTTTAGTAGGGAACAAGAAGAGCCTTTCATTGCCACCTTAATTAAAGAAGCTGTAAACGTACCCAAAAAAAAAAAAAAAGAAGTACGAGGCCTTCAAAAGAATGGGGGCCTAAAGTAGCAGCTTAGCTAGCCTCGATGTCAGGCCGCCCCTACTCACGGGCCCAAACAACGCCTTCCGGTCCATTTGGACCAAAGGGAATCCAACTCCTTACTTCAAAAAGTTTGCAAAATTAAAGGATGTGATTGTGTTTGTTCTTCAATATAATTGGTCATCTTGCTCCTATTTTGAAGATTGCATCTATTTGAAATTGTACAATTTTAAATGATATGCATGTTTTATATTGTTAAAATCTATATTTATTCCTAACTTTGTTTTAAAAAAATAAAAATAAAAATAAAAATTGATTTTACATTTTAGCATCAGTATTGCACTTGTGATCCATATTGAAAGATTTAGCGTCTTTTGCAAGTGATAGAAGAGTCTGGAAGATGAACAAATCACAATATCTTAGAGGTATCAAAAATTTCATTTTGGATTTAGAGCTTTCCTTTTTCTTTTTCCTTTTTCAGGGAATCACTCTGTTTTAGAACTCATGTTGTCAAATACAATATAGGTAGGTAAGAGGGTAATTTGTGTAGCCAAATTGGGTAGAGTTAGATGGCGGTGACCTTGAAGCTTAGGCCACGAGTTGGGCTGAGCTATACTTTGGGAAGAACTTAGCTTGGGCCGAATAGTGAATGGAATCGGTTAAAAAAGTTTGACCGAACTACCAAAATGCCCATATCCTTAGGCCTAGCTACTTTCAAGTAGCGGTCAACGCTTTGACCGAGCTACATAGAAGGCGGTCAAACGGAACTGAGGAGCAAACTTTGATCGAGCTTGGGGAGAGTCGTGTAATGTCAACATGGTAGCGCACAGTGCTAACCCTGCACGACGGTGCATGTTGATCGGCTAAGTTAGTGGTGAACAGAATAAAGTTAGCTCGGCTGATCGATATGAAGCCGAGCAAAGAGTTGTAACATCTCACTTGGCTTGCAGTGTAACGCCCTCAAAATAATACATAAAAATCCAACATTCACGACATCCATAGACATGAGAGAATAAAGCATATTTCTATTTATCAGAGTATTCATTACAAAAGTATTACATGTTGACAACAAAAGTAAATGCCCTGCGGGCTTACAACTTTCCAAGCCAACACTTGGTTACAAAAATGGAGTACTAACTCAAAACACCTTAAGCCCTTGGCTTGAATTTTACATGTAACACAAATATAACTACACCAAAAATAAGCCTTCAGCTTCTACAACCTCCCAAGCTACAACCTTGAAGGTAGCATATCACCTGCACCTGAAAGTGATGCCCCATATAGGGTGAGCCAACGCCTAGTAGAGATATGCTAAAATAATATGAATGATAACTAAAACATTAGCTTTTGATAAATGTTTAACTCAAATAAACAGACATACATCTCTTTTATAGCCAATCCATATTCACAGGTATATATATATACATATCCTTTTTCCGTTTCATTATCCAAACTAATTCATAGATATGATTCTCAATTCATCCAGACAGTTTATAACGAGACTGCAACTCACATCATTAACATTTCCATACTTCAATTCAAAATGAGACTACAACTCATAACAATAATACTTCAACACTTCAATTTATCTACGTTATGCAAACGCAACCAAGATTTCGGGACTTTCACCCTGGACACTCCGGCCAACTTAATTATCATTGGAGTCCATCCCCTATCTCCTCCCAAATAGGTTTGAGAGTATATCCCCTATCTCCTCCCAAGCAACATACATATGCAATGTATTTAAACACTTATCATATACAATGATCAAGCAAAGCACATATTCAATGTGTTATTCCATCCATCATATTCAATGACATACTCAATTGATTAGTTTTAATTCACCTAATCATCATGCAGTGTCTACAACAATCAAGACTATCCTCCACCGATAGCCCAAAACATTTATTTCTAAACAGATAATGAATTCATCAAACAGATAATTTCTCAACATTCTCATAGGTGAGTGATAAACCAATCCAACTACACCATTCAATCACATAATTTCCCAATTTCATTATTTCCAAACCAATTTCATATTTCCATAATAAATTTCATTTATTACACACATGACCCGATTAAACCCAACTAAGGCATTTTCCCCATTTTTTCTCAACATTGACCCAAAGGTCCCAAATGTCATCAATAAACATCAATAACCTCATCTTAAGACCCATATACACATGTATAGTTCAAAAGGACCAAAACCTCTCTTTATACATTTCAAGCTTTAGAACCCTAACACCCAAAATTTCCCAACTTCAATATTAAATCAAATTGACTACATATTTATGTCAAAGGCCATAAATATGAGTAGTTATCCCTATCTCAAATGAAGAGACCCAAAGGAGATGATGAACAAAATCGAAGGTGCTCCAAACCCACAACTTTTCGAATCAAAATGGAGGCCTTGAAAAGCTCTAACACTTTAATGAAGACACAAGGTTTGGGTCTCACTAAACCAAGATCAAAATGTAGAGAGAGAGAGAGAGAGTTCTAGAGAGAGGAGCTCTCAAATTAGGGTTTTAAAGAGCTAAAGAGAGAGAGAGAGAGAGTCGAAAAAGTGATTTAAAAATGGCTTCTCTCGGATTGATATACATCACAGTCCGCTCGAGCGTGGAATGCTCCGCTCGAGTGTTAGACACAGACTCCCGCTCGAGCGTCAAAAGCGCCGCTCGAGAGTCAAAAGTGCCGCTCGAGCGTCAAATGCACACTTCCAGAAGTTTTGCAGACGAAAGTCCCCACTCGAGCGTGAAAGTGGACGCTCGAGCGTCCGATGACCTACAGGAAAAGTACTGAAGGTGGAATAATCCCGCTCGAGCGTCAAACTTCCCGCTCGAGCGGAGGAGCAAAAGCAAAGGGTCCCGCTCGAGCGTGAAGGCCAAAATCTAGGCAAAAAACTATTTGTTTCTAAACACAACCGACCTATTACAAACCTGCCCAACACATCCCAAAACTCAAATACAAGGAATTAAAGGACGGAAACACAATATAGACAACACAATCATCCGCAGAAGTGAGTCCGGAATACAATAAACAACGGAGGGAAAACCAGGATTGTTATAACCTCCCCCCCTTAAAGAATTTCGTCCCCGAAATTAGATATAAGTTTCAAAAACATGATTTCTCAATTCTCAACAATATTACAATTCAATATTCAAAGGATAAGCATTATCTTGTAGGAATGTGATTTCTAGGAGGACTCTACAAAGGAGAGTTAAAATTCTACTAGGATTGTGCCATGTAGAATCTACAAAAGCTCAAACCAAATCTTAATATGAGGTATTGCAATTGTTATTCTTGAATTCACAGAGCTTCTATCTCCTTAGTCTACTTGCTAACTTAGACTTCGGAGGGGTCTCCGGCACACACATATCGGCTAGCTCACGTTTGTGATTTCAGGTGTTGCGATGACGTTTGGAGGAGCACAAGCTTGATCAACATGATTATACGAGTGAAGATTATTTTGTACTTGTATAATAGGATAATTTATTACTGCTTATTAAAAATCTAGAAATCCCCTAGATGTTGATTTGTGATTATGTATCAATTTTAAGCAGTAAACAACAATCTCAATCGAACAATCAAGACAAATTGACACAACGATTTTACATGGAAAAATCACAATTGGACACCTCCAATTGTGATAAAAAAATCACAGGCAACAGCCACAAAACAATCCACTAAGAAGATATAAAGGAATTACACAGGTATACTCTCAATTACCTAGCGAATCCACGCCCGAATTAAACCAACCCCTATGTGCCTCTTCCAACCCCATCTTCACCTCGGAATTGTCTTGACAATGAGCCACTCCAAAATCCACCAAAGCTTCAGGCTCAAATTCTTCAGAATCCACCAAAGAACAACTCTGTCTTTTGTGTAGAACAAACAAACAAACCTTTGATGTATTCTCCTTAACCCATGAGTTGAATACTTAATTAAACATCAAAGAAAACTAGCAAAATATCCCCAGATATAAATCTTAATATCCAAAAAGAAGATCTGGAGCAGTAATCCTAAAATTTGACAGAAACACATACTTATAGAAATCTGGGACTGCGAAGCTCACTCGAGTGAAGACTCTCTCGCTCGAGCGAGGAACTAATCTCGCATGTTTTTCCATAAGTGGCTTCGCTCGAGCCACACAACCTTTGCTCGAGCGTACATTCATCCTTCTCAGGTTTTTTGCCAGACGTAGCCTTCGCTCGAGCGAGCAAGGGCAGACATGCAACTTCGAATGCAATTTTGCATTTTGCTTCGGGGGCGCTGCCCCTCGACCCTGCCTGGGCGCTGCCCCAGACCCGCCAAGGGCGTTGCCCCCTCGACCCCCGTGAGCTGACCGGGCAGCTCAATCCCCGTCATAATCAGCGAAGTGGCAATCTTGAAAACATTACCATCACAAACTTCTCTGCAAGGCACAATTCGGGTTGAATTCGCATCTAAAAACTCATAGCCTCACTGAAATAAAAAATGCGAAAATAAGTACAACTGAAAGGAGTTTTGTCAAACGGGATTGCCAAGAATAAAAACCTAACACTTATTTATTAGTTATGCAAGTTTTGTTCACTACCAAACAGAGGACACAACCCTTTGTGATACGTCAAGTTCAGCCAAACATTGTTTTTGTATGAACTTAAGGGATTCATACAAGGCTTTACTAACTATATCATTTAGGTCCTTCTGTTCCTGCTGCAAGGCACTTCTCGCGAATGGCTTGAAACTTGATGACCAACTTGTCACGAGGAGGCCAGTTTTCTTTGATTAGTAGAACATCTGAAAAGTTTTGCATCCATGCCGACAGAGTGGAAATTTCTCTTCATCTAAAAGCTTTATCTCGGTGACCTTCTTGAATACACTCAACAAATTAGTCATCCAACCAAATGCAATGTCTGTGTATCCAATTGTCTCTCTGCCAAAAAACTTATTTCCCTTAAGTTGTCCTTCTATGTATTTCAAGTTCTCCATGACCTGAAATAAATGGCAAATATATAACAACTCATACACGTGTAATTCAAGTAAAAACAATAAATAAATAATCGATGACAAAGACACATATATTGTGTGTTGCTCGGGATAACTTCCCCTCCATATTTCCTCTCTTCATATCTCTCCATATTCTTCTTATAGATTTCAATCCGGATTCTCATTGATAATTCTAACTGTCTATCTTGTAAATCTCACAATAAAAGCCATTCATGCAAAAAAATCAATTTCATCAGATAATTATAAATAGAAGAATAAATCGCATTTTGTTTTATAAAATGAACAGTAAATATAATTAAATTTAAACTGTCTATTTTATAAAACAAATGTAATTAATTTTTCTGTTTATAATTATCTGACAAAGTTGATTTTTTACAGGCCTACGAGATAAACGGTTAGAATTATCGATGCGAGTCTAAATTAAAACTTATAAAAAGAATATAAAAAAATATAAAAGATAAAATATAGAGAAAAGCTTATCCCGTATTGCTCAAGTGATAAAAGACATTCTGGACCACCATCCACTCTGTATCTCTCTATAACTCAACATATTTATTTTAGGACCACCACCCCCTCTATGTCTCTCTATAACTCAATAATTGCCGTATTCAACAGATTGCTGGTCCTTGTAACCACATCAAAACCAGGTAAAGCACTACATTGTCCATACAGGTCCACACTCCAATTACGGGACTATTTGGGGTGGCTTATAACATTTTTTATTTTGAAAAACAATTAAACCAAAAAGAAGTGCTTTTATTTTGTAACGTATGAAAAAATTACACCAAATAAGCTCTACAATGTCTTGTGAATAAATTCTAAATACGCGTAATTACTCTTCAACCATACATCAGTTAAGTTCAAGTGTGTTCTGTGCTCATGAGAGCCGAATATGAAACGTCCAAAAAATTATCGAGTCGTGCCACGGCCGTTTCTATGGACAAGCAGGCAAAGCGGTCACTTTAGGCCCCCAGATTTGAGCTAAAAATTAGGAGCCCCATTTAAGAAAAATCCTTGTAATAGTGATTTGTTTTTTAAACCTCGTTTAAATGAAAGGCCCCAATTATTTTAATTTTTAACTTATCAAAACTCATTTAAATTCAGCACTCAACACCAAACTCAAAAACAAAAATATTTTGATAAGTGGAGAATCCCAATTATTTTAATTTTAACTTACCCAAAACCCAACTAAATTCAACACTAAATACTAAACTCAAAAATAACACAATTGTTAGTGAAGGGTCCAAATGAATTGATTTTACCTAACCAATCTTCTCTCCAACCTAATTCACCATTATGAGATTGAACTTTATCAGATCTTAATATTCTTTCTAGATGCCATCATTTCAAGTTTAATGCTATTGTTTATTGATTTTACTTAAAAACTAAAATCTCTAGAATTGAATTGATTATTGCTTGTTCAATAATGTAATGATTGTTTAGTTAATCATACTTTCTACAAAATATAGAAGAATTAATTGAATCTCAATTAGGAGCTCTTGATTCAATTTTGCAACTAAAAATGCAAAAAAAATAATGTTTAAGTGATGTTGTGATATAATTCATTCAATTGTTCTTTGAATTATAACTCTAGATTTTTGTATATATATATACATATATTTTGTGTAAATGATTAGAATGTAAAACAACAATATTAGATTTTGTTAGGTTTTTGTAATTGGCAATCCCATTGAACAAAATTCCATTAAGTTGTATTTTTATTCACTTTATTGTATCTGTGAGTTATGAGAGTTTAGATGCGAATCCAACTCGAGTTGTGCCTATGTAGAGGAGTTTGTCCTAAAATTCCGAATCTTGACTTGAGCGAGCATTCATTGTTTATCACTTCACTGACTAAGTACAGAGATCAATTGTGCGCTTGAGCGATGAAGTGGTTCATCTAGTATCTCTGTCTGTGTTCTAAACTTCTAGGACACAAGTTTTATCGCTTGAGCAGTGGATGTTACGCTCGAGTGGTTGGCCTATATGTGAGCACCCCCTTTAGTCACACTGCTCGAGCGGTCTTTGCGGTTCTGTTTAGTATAAAGTGTACTGTTTGTAATTTTTAGAATTTAACCCGTCTAGATTATCAAAGAGAAGTAAAATACAAAGTATTCTATATTGGAGGGTGTTTAAATATGAGTTTCCTTGATGTATAGAAGGTGATCGATTGATCAGTGAACTATATATTGGCAAATATCAAGGGTTATTTTTAGTCTTTTATTCAGAAAATGAGGAAGGTGTTCATCGATAGATTCTGGAGAATTTAGACCTGAAGTTTTGGTGGATTCCGTAGTGAATCGTCATCGTGAATTCGACATCAGCGTTGTAGATTCAACGTTGGGCAAAGCAATTCCAATATGAAGACGGTGGAGAAAGAGACACATTAGGTTTGGTTCAATTCAAACATGAATTCACTAGGTAATTAAAAGTTCTCGTGTTTAATTTCTTTGTTTTCTTAGTAAATTGTTTCGTGACTTTAACCCGTAATTTTTTATCATAATTGGAGGCATTCCAATTGTAATTTTTTTTCACGTTAAATTGTTGTACCAATTTGTTATTACTCATTTAATTGGAATTGCTATTCATTATTTAAAATTAAATCATAATCACAAATTAATATCTCAAATTTTTATTTTTTTTTAAATTTTCAGATTTCATCTTTTTAAATTTTTGTAATAACTTTTTTTAAAGTTAATTTTAGCTTTAAATGTAAGCCCCCATAATCTGTATTTGCTTTGGGCACTGAATGTTCAGGGCCGGCCCTGGATCCTGGAGCTCTCTTGACCCTTAGCCATTGGGTGAGCCAAGAACAAGAAGCAACCCACACTTTTTCCAGAGATCTTGAGAGGGAAGTTTTTATATGCACTAGGGCCGAGCTAGCCCATGGCGCGGTAATGGGCCGCGGTAAAAAGGGCCGAGTGAAAGGACCTTGCAGTTAGCCCGATTCAGTTGTGGTTGTGGTTACCACCGTCGGTATGGTGATATTTAGCCCGGTCATGGTATTCAGAACTGAGGCATTTGGGCGTCTTATGGTGGACCTTACTCCCGCTAGCTCGGTCAAAGCTTACTGCGGTTAGCTCAGTTTCAACATTCAAAACCGAGGTATAAGCAATGATGGGGAGAACCGAGCCAGCTGGAGCTCGGTCATTTCTGCCGCTTTAGCATGGCCATGTTAGCTTAGTCGTTTTGTTATACTACCGAGGTAAAACCATCTCACTTGATCACAATAACAATATATTCTTCTATAACATGCAGTGAATGACATACACAGACGGGTTTTTGGTTTTTAAAAATAGAAAAGAGAGCATTTCAACAAACAAGATAGCTAAAAGAACCTCCTGTACACACCCCCATTAAATGGTTTTGGTTTTTACACAATATCACCACTTTCATACAAACACACCAAAAAAAGAAAAAAGAAAAAACAATCATCTCTCCATCTACTTTAAATACAAAACACAGAAAAAACAGAAAACAAAGACAACCAAAAGATTTCTCTCCCCTCCCTCGACAAAAACCCCAGCTCTATTTCTCAAATAAATGTGCTGACAGAGAATGACATGTTTGGTTATTTTTTGTAGCTTTTTCTACTCTCTGACCTTGGATTTGGATCTGGATTGTCGCTCTTGTCAGTGTCGTAATTCTCCCTCTGTGATTCAGCCTCCATGCTACCTGCTTGAGTTCTACGGTGCCTTCGATCCTAAGATTTTAAGAGTAAATACAATTAAGATAAATTCTGTTAATAACATTCTCTCCTGTCTATTCAAATTCTGTCACTTACAAAGACCAACATGCCAGCACAATTAACTGCCATGAACATTTCCTTGATTGAATTGTATGCAACACAGACATGGATATGGGACACAGACATGTACATACCGAAATGTTGATTTTCAAAAAGTGCAGGACAGGACACAATATAATTGAAGCACATTAATTATATAAATTTATTATATGTGAAATATATAAATAGTTATTCAAAGGTAATGGGGGAAAATGAAAAAAAGAAGCATAGCACTAACTAAAATTAAGTCACATACCTGATAATTTAAACATCACGATATTATTCATGTGTCAATTGAATTCTAAAGAATGCAAAGAATTGTAGAATATTAAAGTACACATGATGTATAATGTATTCATCTTATAAATATTTTAAAATATATTTGGAGTGCATAAGTTGCATTTTGAAAATGCAAAACTTCTTGTTATGAAGAAATTTATCACTAGGCCATGTTTGGAGGGTTCAAGTGCTGCTGATTTAATGAAAATAAGCTGATTTTCTGTTTAAAACGGGTTCGGTGGTTCATTCGGACCAGAACCTAGACTGGTCAACGGTTCAACCAGTTGAATCGGCCAGTCCGTTCCAATTCTTAAAATATTGCTTTTAACTAATCATTTGAGGACTTTTATGAGACCAATTGACCTATAATGAGGCCACAGAATGAACCAACATTGACTCATGGACTTGAAAGACTTCAACTAAAACAATGAAGCCTAAATTGAGTTATACACACTCTTATTGTTACATGATTAAATGTGTGTGAATTATTATGTAGAGTTGCTTGATCTAAGAGGAACCAAAAGGCCTCAAGGACTTGAGGTGAGTAATGGGAGTACTTGGAGTAAGTATTTGAAGTATGCTTTATACAATGCTTTTTATGAATCTGTGTATGTTTGAACTACTATATTATTTGGCATGTTCTGAAAAGTCATGGATATACAATGGTTTGAAATGAGATTATGAAGCTACTATGAGCCAACCTTGGGATGTACTACAACAGGGGACTTAAAATTAACCTATTTAGCTAAGTCCTACAATGGGGTACTCCAAGGAAACCAGTATACCATGATGGGCAGAGACGTCCTCAATTACTTGTGGTTTTGATTCATGAAGTAGGAAGTTTAGTACATGATATGGGAAGTATATGAGGTATGACATGATGTATGGGTACTCCTGTTTAGCCAAGAAGATGAAACATAATGACTATGTTAAGGAGCCACAAGCCCCTTATGTACGTGCTTGCCCATTTTGCTATATGAGATTGAGTATTTCCTGATGTACTCTTTGATATGATGCTATATGTTCTCTTTTTAAGAAATAATAAGCTTCAGATTTTGTTATATGGTTATACGATTTGAAAAGAGTACGCTTTGATGCAAATGCTAGTATAAGTAGATGCTCAAATTTACACTATTAAAATATGACCTATTTCAAATGATGTATACTATTTGGCCATTCGATATGAGCATCTTATATTTCTATTCAAGAGTGTATCCATGGTCAACTGTATGCTTCAGTATTCTTATTATTCACTGGGTTAGTGATGCAGGAACCCTCAGACTTGAAACTGACAAAAATAAATTCTCTTAATTTCAATTCATTCAAAGCTGACAAAACCTAACACATAATAATGACCTATTTATAGGCATCCAAAAAAACCCTAATTAATAGTTTCCAAGAATTTAAAACACTCCAAATAATTAAATCATACCTACTAATTAAAATATTCCAAATAATTAAATCCTACCTAATATTCAAGTATTGATATAATTCCTAAAAATCTAAATTTCTGAAAGTGTTTGATTCCTACTTCATCCAATACCTTTTATGTCCACATCAATTAGTGTACCTCAAACCGTAGTCTTTCCACTTTCAGGGAATGGAGCCTTAGTTGAGGATCCAACTTTATGTATGTGTACATAAGATGAGGATGATGACTGGAGTCATGCTCATATGCCACATGAAGACATCATATATTTTGTGGTTAGAGACTTCATGTACAACCTTGTGAGCGAGAGACCATGAAAAGTATGTGTTAGATGGCCTTGTGTTTGGCCAAGAAAAAGAGTGACTTGTTGTATCATGAAATAGAATACGAACCATAGACACTTGCTCTTATCAATGAATGAATCAACCGTGCTAATTATGTTGAACATGATAAAAATTTACAAGCACACAACACTTCAATTCAGTCAGGCCGTTGGTAGCAACGATACTAGCCGCTTATGTACCTCGACTCTGTGTGATATGCGGGTTGAGGGATGTGAGGGAAACACACTGCTCTTGCAATTTATGTCAACGTTACTGTAGCTATCAAACGATTTTATCCTCGAAAGAAAAAGCGAAAAAAATGTGAAAGACTATAATTTCACTTAGTTAACCATGACCAACCAATGAACCATTTTTTTAAGGCAACCGCATCTAACCACTCGCAATAGAATTCCAACAATAACAATGCCTTCGTGAATCTTAAACAAATGTACACCTTAGGTACAAGTACAGCAGAGCAAGCTATAAGTCACAACACGGCACACATTAGTGCCTTGCATGGCTGATGGTACCGTTCAAATGACCAAGATCAGTAGAAGTAGAAGAAATAAACTGAGTCCAAGATGGATCCCTTGGAGAAGGATAAGCAAACCATATGTAATCAAAGAAAAGACTGAACAACACGATAGAGTGATGCAAACAAGATTTAGGAATATTACATATTTTCATTTTTAATTAATAGTTGATTAGGAATATTTTGGTTTAATTTAATTTCCAATATCCTAGAATTATTAGGATTCCTAAATTGTTTGATTTAATTTTTCTATTTTACGTATTTCTTGTTTTTCAAGAATTAGTATTTTTTTTTTAAGATATTCTTGATTACAAGAATTATTTTAGTATAAATACCTAAGTAAGCCTTAGGGAAAATAAGCTTTTGGTGATTAACAATTCAATTTTGAGAGAGAATATCTCTGGTTTATTTTGTTTGTGATTTTCTGTGTGAATGTTCATTCCATCACCCTTCCCTGCATATCATACAGGGAACACCAAAATGAAGAACAAAAAATGTATAATCCGGGACATATAATCTATGGCCCTTATAGTTGGGCATTATCCCATTTCATTCATTTTTTCCATTATTGAGGATGAGGCCTGCCCTTGTAGTTGGGCATTATCCCATGTTGTTCTTTTTTGTCGTTATAGAGGATGAAGACAAACATATGTGATGTGTCAACATCGATTTCCCTATGGATGATCCAAAACTAGGGGGGGGGGAAAAGGCTAATTTCAAACAGTGGAAGATACTTGTGTCAAAAATATTTAAGATGGTCAAAACAAAGGAAAAATACTTGAGATGCAATTTCAATAAAACAAGAAGATAGAGTAGATGGGTTGCAAAATGTGGCCCAGACTAGCCATTTACAATTCTGAAAGGGAGAGATAGAAGAGGATACTAACAATAAAATTAGTATGGTTGATAACCCACAAAGATGGAGGGATGGAAGAGGGGGTCACACATAAATTGGAGGAGCTTGAATGGGTTCTTACATCATTGTGGTTGATGTTTTGCTAGGGCAGTTTAGAGCTTAGATAGGGTGGAAAGATCATTATACCCACAAAAGTAGCAAGCTGATAAGAATGAAATGTATGAATGACAAAACAAGATATAATATCAATACAAAAAGTAAAACTAATTCAAGTGAATTTGTATGAGCAGTCATTTTCTCATTTTATAACTTCAAAAAGAACTGTGAGTGCTATACAAATATAATTCAGAAACTGACCTCTCTTGGTATGGGATATTCCTCTGATTCAAGCATACGAACAACTTGGCTCATCTTGGGTCTCTTGTCAGAATCTGGGTCAACACATCTCAAAGCAGTCAGAAGTGCTCGTTTAAGAGCTCTTGTTGATGGCCTGGTTTCAATGTTTGGGTCCACCACTTCCTCTGAGCGCCTGCTTCCAACCATCATTTTCAGCCAATCAACCAGATTTACCTGCATACATTATATGGTTTATGTTCAATGAGATGACCAAACTATGAATGCTTAAAGATTACTATCCAATGCGAGGACACCAATAGAAAACAAGGGGCTTTTAGTAGGAGTATTTAACGAAAGAAATGAAGCTCCTGAAGATAATAACAGTACAAGTACTGCAACAAAGTTCCATTAGATACTAAACCAAGACCTGCCTAGGAGCCCATAAATGATCCACAGAGAAACTGCAATTGGAGTGGAAACAAATAGATCCATCAAGTGCATATGTCGGATAACTAATGAGGATATGGAGCCAATGGGCCATATGAAATGAATCAATGCATAAAAACTTCTTGACAGTATGTATAAAAGCAGATATATCCACATCTTAAAAGTATAAAAATATGGGAGCATAAATCTTAAACATCACAGGTATTTTAAGCTGTGAAGTGAGTAACTAGTCAAATGGCAGAGGGTTTGAGTTGTAAAAAGAAGTAATAGTAAGATACTAGTCTATGAATCACATTAATGATGCTATTTAAATGCTAACTAGCAAAAAAAGAGAAATTGCAGATGAGAAGCCTCGAAACTTGTGGACATGTTGATGAATACACAGACATCACATATATTCTATTCCATGAATGGAGTAACCAGTGAAAAAAGTATGGTGGAGAAATATAAACAAGATTCATGTATGTCCTTAATTTTTATGTATCTTTTTAGAAAGGAAACAAGTGTAAGAAACTCAATTCTAATGCTACAAGAACATAAAAGAAAAAGAAAACCTCCTCCCTTTTCCTTTTCAGTGTGATGGTTCAAATTCAGAGAGCTGTCAAGTGAATAGGCCTAGTCAGTAAATAATGTGAAGCAAAGGATCAAATCATCAAGTACAACCTGGATTGTTCTAAATGTTAATCACATTAAATTTAAATGGCAGATGGATGATATGATTGTTTCTAGTAATTTTTACACCATATCCAAACTGTCTTAGCGCCTACAAACATTTTTCTAATTGTGTAATATCTTTTACAGCAATTAAAAGGATTCGTGTATTAAATTATAATAATTAATTTACCTCTTGGGCAGGACGACCATAGTCCACTGGATCTCGTCCTGTAATTGCTTCCAGAAGCACAACCCCAAAGCTATAGACATCACTCTTTTCATTCAAAAGGCCAGTATTTGCATATTCAGGAGCTACATATCTGCATAATTTTGAAGGAAAGAAAATGAACATTGAAATATAGCAGTGCTTCTTCCACATCAGTCTAACTTACAATCAATATTCACAATTCAACCAATTAGAACATTAAAAAAGAAAAAAGAAAAAAGGAACCGAACCAGAGCAAACAAAGTATAAAGAACAAAGATGACTTAAGTAAGATTTGCAGCTCAGCATACACTAGACCGAATAATAATAGAATACTAACCCAAAGGTTCCCATAACCCTAGTTGTGATGTGACTTTTTCCAGCACCAAGCAGCTTGGCCAGGCCAAAATCAGAAACCTTGGCGCTGAAGTCGTCATCAATCAATATATTGCTCGACTTAATGTCTCTGTGCACCACTTTTGGCTCAATAGCTTCGTGCAAGTAGGCAAGACTGCAAGAAATTCAACATATAATGAGATCTACAATTTAAAAAAAAAAAAAAGAAGAGGCTGTGGGGGGGTGGGGGGGTGGGGTGTTACAGAGAATTAACTTACGCCTTAGCCGTGCCAAGGAGAATCTTCATCCTAGCCTCCCAAGTAAGATTTCCATGCTGGCGCATAGCTCCATGAAGCCATTGTTCCAAATTGCCATTGTTGACATACTCATAAACTAACAACCTGAAATGTTTAAATTATGTGAAATAAGTGTTGTTTCTTATATCTTGCAATTAGTAAAAGAATCTAGAAATGTAATCAGGGCTTCTAACATACTGAAAATAAGCATGGTGGTACCTATGAGTTCCTTCAACGCAATACCCCAAAAGTCTAACCAAATTTTTATGACGCACATGACCAATAGCTTCAACTTCCACTCTAAATTCCTTCTCTGCTTGGCCCCTGAAAAGACAATTTTTAAACATTCAACTGCAGACGAACTAACAAGAACCATAACGAATACATGACCGAAGAGTCACAAATCAAAAAGATACAATTTTCAAACATACAGATTGTTGAGAAGCTTTTTGACTGCCACTGGAGTCCCATTAATCAAACGTCCCTGATAAACAACACTATATCCACCCTCACCAAGAAAATTGTCCTTTGAAAATCGGTTTGTTGCATGTTCAAGATCCCTTAATGTAAACCAGTGACCCCAACCCAAATGAGAGAATTCAGGCAGACCAATGAGAGGAGAAGGAGCAGCTATTGACTGTGAAGAAGGCTTATTTACACCATAGTTGCCAGAGTTTCCTTCTTCACCAGATTGAAACCCTCCACCGAAATTATTAAACGAGCCTGACTGACTACTGTTATCTCCGTTCTTCGTTTTCCCCATACCCTGATGGACCATAACCTTTTCTGATCCTTTATCACTGGATTTGTCATGAATGGTGAGTAGAATCCCGTCGTGTGGAACAAATTCATTCTTAGACACTTGCTCCACTTGTACTTCTTTAATTTCCTTGGAAACAATTGGAATGTGGCTAAGGGGAATCTTGTCTACAGCTTTCCTCGACTTCTTTCGTGAAGTAAGATGAAAGGTTAATGCACAGAGGATGAGTATAATAAATAACCCAACAATGGTCCCAATCAATTCCCAGACTTTGAGACCAAAAATGATTGTTTGTTTGGATAATTCAGCATTCAGATCATTGGCCATTTTTTGAATGTCAAAACACCTACAAAATTGGATAAGGAAGATGATAATGCAACTTTGTAATGAAAAATCTCTCTCTCTCTCTCTCTCTCTCTCTCTCTCTCATTGATCCCTATATTTTCTATTTTCCAAGAAAAGGTGAAATTTTTTGTATTTCCTTTCATATGACTAGTTTTCATTCATGAGGCCCTAGTAAGGTGTTAAGAAGTTCACCATTCCCCTTCAAAGCCAGCAAATTAGAGGATAAAATAAGCAACAATATCAAAACAAGAGGGAAATTGGGAAAAGAAAAAGGAAATGCATTTCAATCACTGAATAAAGAGATCAGAAAACACAATGGGAATCCAACAACATAGGACCATTTTCAGTATCCCATATAAACAAGAGCTTTCCATTGGATACAATTTGCAAATGATCTAGGAAAAAAATTATAAAAAATAAAAACATAAAACATGACATTGTTTATAGAAAGTCCTTCATTTGTTTACCTCTGAGATAAAGACAGAGAAGAACAACCTTCAGAGCTCAGAGCTCAGATCTCAGAAAACTCATCACCATACCTTCTCCACAGACAATGAAGAAGACACTAACCCTAGATCTCTGGCCAAACACACACTCATGTCAAACAAGACCACATCCCAAGACACCCAAATGAACCCACATCAGAACATGAGTTATATAGCCAATTTGGTTGGATTTCCTATATGGGTTTTTTTCAGTATTGAAAATGTGAGTCTGAATCTAAGCTGAGATGGTGCTTTCAGACAACACATTTCCCTTCTTAAAACCTGTAACCCAGAGACACAAAAGAGAGAGAAAATGGTGGGGATTATAAGAAGGAAAGATGGAGTTATCAGTGGTAGGTGATGAGAAAATGCCTCACACAGTAAAGAGAGTTAGAATTGGAAGGTACTCTTTGTGGGAATTTTATTTTCTTGTGAAGATGACTGATTATCAGAAATTCACTGTCAATTAATTAGGAAAGACTACTGTTCACATTTTTAAAAGTGGGTATTGTATGTATTTTATAATTTAAAAATAAAATATTATAATTTTATATTTTATAAATTATAATTAAAAAAATTTATGATCAAACAATACTTGAGACATAATTAAAAATTTCATAAGTTATAACTAAAAAAAATTAGTTATAACTAAAAAAAAATAATACAACTTATAAGTGCATATGATAGAGGAGTATATAATAGAATTTGTCTAATTATTTTGTTTTGTCGTATACATTGTACTAAACAAAATTGTGAAAAATGTTTCTTGAGTTTTTAACTGTTTAGTTCTATAGTTTTGATTATTTAACTGTAAATTTTGTAATTTGTTTTGTTGGTCAAACTTGCATAAACAAATAAAAATAAGTTGATGATTGTGATGGTGAAGAGGTATAAATAAATAAATGAAGCATAGGGAGGAAGATTCAGAAATGGAATAGTTACAGGCTTGTAGCTGCTTTGGACGGTCACTCACTACCAAAATTCCTCCATTAATTTATTCAGCTTACCTGCACCCAACAAATATTGGAATAAATTTCTTGTTTAACAAATTACAATTTATGAAAGAAAAACATAATTCTATTTGTTTTGATTTTTGAAAAATTATTTTTAGATGGTTTTTATTCATTTTTAATGATTTTTTTTATATTTTAATTATTATTTATAATCTGAACAAAAAAGCACATAAATCTTTTAGTTTATTTTTAGTGAACTTTTTTATATTTTAGTCATTTTTTTTACTTTTAAATTCATATATATTAAGTGCATTTAAAAAGTGAGTAAAATATTAAAAAAAAATTAATAAAAACAAATGGAAACTTACCTAAAAATAATTTTTAAGAATCAACCAAAACTGAGTTGTATGTTGATGTGTTTATATTCATTGTTAATGGTGTTAAGTTGATAATTAAATTGTTAGAGAAAGAGAAAATATGTGATTTTTCACAAGTAAATCAATTAATGGGAATAAAAATTAATGCGAAAAAATTAAATCAAAAGCAACATAAGAATTTTTACATGATTCCCTTAATGTGAAGTACGTCCACGGAATCGAAATCTGATTCTACTATCAAGACACAAATGGTCTTACAAATCACCTTTAGGTGAATTTTAAATAATTATAAATAAATAAGAAGAAAGACCCCACCAAATAAATAAATAAAAATCACCACAGCTCTTCGAAACATAACCAAATCAAGCACAAAGTTTGACCAAACTCAGCCACCAATGAAAATACACCCAGCACCAAGCTTGGGAACACACCAGTTAATGATGGAGTGAAAAAAACCATGCAGCATGAACTCACCGAATTAATAATACCCGAGCACTATCCACCGAAAAATAAACCACTACTGCCGCTGATATCTCCCAAGAACTAAGACCAATATATATATATTACTCAATCTTAGGTTTTTATCAAAATCTTACTTGTTATTAAATTGAATTGGTTCTTTAAAAATTAGATATAATATATTAAAATATATTATATCTAAACCAAACTAAATTAAAATTCTTTAACAAATCAATTGGGTCTTAAACTCCAATAAGGAGATATATCCCAACAAGTCTCCCCCTATCGACTTAGGTGGAGATATCAACCATACCCGTCAAAGTTCGACACTTCAAATGTTTATCCCTCGACAAAGTCTTTGTCAATATATCTGAAATATTATCATCTGTATGAACCTTTTGGAGTTGCAACAATTTCGAATCTAACACATCACGAATCCAGTGGTATCTTATATCAATGTGTTTCAATCTCGAATAAAAATAGAATTTTTACTCAAGTGAATAGTACTTTGACTATCACAATAAAGCACATACTTTTCTTGCTTCAAACTCAACTCTTGCAAAAATTTCTTCAACCATAACTCTTCTTTGCAAGCTTCTGTAATGGCAATAAATTCAGCTTCGGTAGTTGAGAGAGCAACACATTTTTGTAATTTAGACTGCCATGCCACAGCTCCCCCTGCAAATGTCATCAAATATCCCGAAGTAGATTTCCTAGAATCAATATCACCGGGCATGTCAGAATCTGTGAACCCATCAAGTATCGACATACCATCCCCAAAACACAAACACATCTTCGAAGTCCCTCGAAAATACCTTAGAATCCATTTTACTGCTGCCCAATGTTCTTTACCCGGATTAGAGAGAAACCGATTCACCACACCAACGGCGTGAACAATATCTGGCCTTGTACAAACCATGGCGTACATTAAGAAACCAACTGCTGAAACATAAGGAATTTTCAACATCTCTTCCTTGTCTTTCTCACTTGTAGGACATTAATTTGAACTAAGTTTAAAGTGACCCGCAAGTGGACAACCAACCGGCTTTGTTTTATTCATGTTGAACCTCTCAAGAACTTTCTCAATATAGCTTTCTTGAGACAACCAAATCAATCCCTTTTGCGATCACGAACAATTTTCATACCAAGCATTTGCTTTGCCGGTCCCAAATCTTTCATAGCAAAAGACTGACTCAACTCCAATTTCAACCTGTTAATTATGGTAGAATCTTGACCCACAATTAATATGTCATCAACATAAAGCAAAAGAATAATAAATTTGTCATCCGAAATTTTTTTTACAAACACACAATGGTCCGAAGTGGTTTTGAAAAAATCATTATTCATCATGAAAGAGTTAAATTTTTTGTACCATTGTCGCGGGGCTTGCTTGAGACCATACAAACTTTTCTTCAATTTGCAAACAAATTTTTCTTTCCTTTTTTTCACAAAACCTTCCGGTTGCTCCATGTAAATTTCTTCTTCAAGGTCACCATGAAGAAATGCGGTATTCACATCAAATTGTTCAACTTCAAGGTTCATACTTGCAGCCATGCCAAGTACAACCCGAATAGAAGACATCTTCACAACTGACGAAAAAATATATATATATATATATATATTTATTTTATCTTTATGCTTTTATTTATCAAAGATAACTCTAAATTAAAATTGACCGAGTATAATGCAGATTTCTCAAAAACAACTGTCAAGAGTAATTAATTTTGTTTGATCTGTTAACCCTTTTGTGTTTTTTTTCTTTTTACTAAAAAATAAATAGTATAAGGATACATTAGAATTTTATTAAATAATGTAGTGGTACTGCTAAAAAAATTGACACTTTTCAAAGAACATTTTTATCTCTGAGTTATATAAAATTTAAATTTAAGTAAAAATTACGCACAAATCTTCCTATTTTTTGACACACTTGTATCAAATTAGTTTAATCTATTTTTTACCCATTCAAGAGAGTCCCAAGTGCTCTTTCGGGAGAGTGTGGTGCTTCTAATCTTCCCCTCATCTCCGTTGCTTCTCCCATAATTTTTTTATTTTTTTATTTTTTTTATCACCATGCTAAGCCACTATCGCTCTTCTCGTTTTCATCATCAGACTTGCTACGGAGAAAACTTTCAAATTTGGGCTTAGATCTAATTCTTAACCGAGATCCTATCCATCTCAACACGCTTTTATAAGTTAGGTGATTATCTTATATTGTGAATGTTTTATTTTGTAATATAGAAGCGAGGATTAAGATACCACAACTACTAGTTGCGATGATAAACGGATAGTGAAGGTGATTAGTAATGTTTGTTTGGTGTGATTGTTTAATTTTTATTTATTTTTTTATGTTTCAATAATGTCTCTCTGCGTGGAGGTTTTCTTCTTTTTATCGAGATTTTTTCCTCCTTATGTGGAAGTTTGCTTTTCTTCCTATATAAAAACTCGTATCCTCACTGCATAGAGGTTTCTTTTATTCCTTTTAGAATCTATTTTTACTCCAATATACTTTATTAAACAGCTTATTATCAAATGTGCAATGTACTAAATATCATACTTTCCTATAAATAAATAAAATAAGAAAGAAAAAAACTCAAATATTTGCACAAAATTATAAGATTTGTAACTATCAAATTTACAACTCTACTATTTCTAAATTTTTTGCTCAAATTTTTGCTTTACTGTAAATTTGTTCGTCGGAGTGTTTTATATCAAACAAACTTTCACTCAAAAAATGCTACGCAATTTAAAATGGAGATGGCCCAATAAAGTGGAGTAAAAAATGCCATGCTACGCAATTTTATTAAATTTTTTTTTAATTTTTCTAATCCATTTTGGATAAATGAATCTAAATTTTTTTTTAAAAATTAATCAAAATAAATCAAAAAGTCAAAAAAGTCAATTGATTTTATTTTTGTTTTTGTTCTTCATGGACCCCAAACACTTTATAAGTATTTTTATTTTTTTTATTTCCTACTACTACTACTACTAATAATAATAAGAATAACTTTACACCAATAGCAAAATGGAGTCACCATCACTATGATTAGAAAGTAGAAAATACAGTGGTTTTGTTAGTGTCTCTAAGTTATTGTGACTTGAAATTCATAAATATATATGTTTTTGCCATTGAAATTTTTCCATAGACCACCTCTAAAGTTTTATCAAATTTTTTATTAAATTTGATAAAAAAATTTGATCTAATATAATGCATCCCAATGACAAATTCAAAATTTTCATCAAATCTTGTTACAAGCCCGGCATGAGTAAAAATTAATGTTCAAATAAAGAAAGTTTAGTTGTCCAGGAGGATGTTCGGGAGGACATTCGAGCGGACGTCCGGCTCAACGACCATCTACAAAATTTGATGAAAGAATAAAGTGTTAGGGAAAATATGTGATTCCCCACAAGTAAATCAATCAATGGGAATAAAAACTAATGCAGAAAAATTAAATCAAAAGCAACACAAGAATTTTTACGTGGTTCCCTCAATGTGAGGTATGTCTACGGGATCGAAATCCGATTTCACTATCAACCAAATAGTTTCCAAACGATTAAAAACGAGACACGAATGGTCTCACAAAATCACCCTTAGGTGAATTCCAAATAATCACAAATAAATAAGAGGAAAGACCTCACCAAATAGATGAACAAAAGTCTTCGAAACCAGAATTGTGGCAGACCACCAAACTGTATCAAATCTGCAACCCAAACAATACTTTGAAACACACACCACGTGAGACAAAAATACTCACCCACGCAAAAGACCACCTCACAAATTAATTGAGCAATCAACCTTCTAAACAGTGCACCAGGTTTTCTTTTACTCTATGTTGCACCCACCGAATTGATGTATGTAATCTATCACTCTCTTTCACCGAGAAAAGTTTTGCTGCTCACACTTTCTCAAGGCAAACAAAAACAATATATATATATATTGTTAAATCTAGGACTTATTTTATCCAAATCTTAGTTGTATCCAAATTGAATTGGGTTTCCACAAATTAGATATAATATATAAAAATATATTATAACTAATACCAAACCAAATTAAACTCTTTTAATAAATCAATTGGGTTCCACACTCCAATAATGAGGTATACCCAATGTGGGGATATATTTTCTGAGTACCAACACGTGTCAAGGTGACGCCAACGTGTCAGCCGAGATGCCACGTGTCGTGGTAGTTATGCCGAGGTTATCTCGTAGTTGCCGAGGTTATCTCTGAATATACCGGAATATGAGATAAGCGGATAAAAGACAAGAGTCCTTGATTAAGAGAAGACTTCGGTTTGGGTAAAGATGAAACTCTTAGGAGGTTTTATCCTAAACCCACTGGGAGTTCCAGATTAGCAGCAATCCTAAGTCCATTGGAGTTAGGCTCCTATTGGGACTAGGATTGTATTGACTATAAAAGAGAGGCACCCCCATGGGTCTAAGGTATGTTTTTTTATGCTCAAGCTTGTGAGTTGAATACTTGATTATCTGTAAGAGATATACTGACTTGATCGTCGGAGTGCCCCCGGGTGGAAGAACCACCGCCGGAGCCTTTTCTTTCTGTGCAGGATAGCAGGGTGCCATCTATTCTGCCGGTATTCTACAGCTGAATTACTAAGGAGGGCAGTGTGATCAGAAAGACACTCACACAATTTGGCGCCGTCTGTGGGAAGGAAAGACGAATAGATGGCCAGTAACGTACAATAAGAAAAGGTTGGGGACGACGCTCCTGTTGGGAGTGGCAGACCTATCGACCTTGACATTGAAGGAGACAACCACAACAAAGAAACCCGTGACTAGGGGCACGGAGGAAAAAACGTCGGCCAGGAAGGCGACACTTCGAAGAAGACAGACCAAGACAGATACTACAACGAAGATAACCTCCAGGTATGGAGGGACAGGTGCCTACAGAGGGATGAGGAAGTAAAAGAATTGGCAGACAAATTGGCAGACCTCCAGTCGGTCGTCAACTTCATGATGCAACACAATGTCATGCAGCCACCATACCCACTGCAGGACACGCCGATTCCAGCAGTTAATACCCAAAAGGGAGGAAGGAAAACAATTCCCGAAGTACCTCAACAGACCAGGAGCGCAAGACACTCCCACCCGCCTTCGAGAGAAATCGGACAAGAAGAGCCGAGACAAGAGAAATCCCAGAGGACATACCACACGAAGGACCCAAAAAACAGAGAACATCGGCATATCCAAGGGCAGGCGCTCTGCTTTGACACAACCCATGGAGAAAGATCAAAATGGGCCCACCACGAGGCCGAAAGCAGTATACCGAAAAGATTGAAGTCAAAAGATAGCCGAGCTCCAGGAAGGAGCAAAGAAGACTTAAAAAATTACCTTAAGAGGAAAGAACACAATGCTGAAGCCGAGGTTACCTCCCCCATCGAACCGAGAACACCGTTCTCAGTAGAACTAGACAGATTTGAGGCACCAAAGAGATTCAGCATGCCGAGGTTTCAAATATATGACGGTAAGTCAGACCCTAACTTTCACGTCGGATTATTTTTGAACTCAATGGCATTATACAGTGGAAATGAGCCATTGCTCTGCAAAGTGTTCCCCT
Source organism: Camellia granthamiana (assembly GCA_036172215.1). Classification (NCBI taxonomy): domain Eukaryota; kingdom Viridiplantae; phylum Streptophyta; class Magnoliopsida; order Ericales; family Theaceae; genus Camellia; species Camellia granthamiana. The sequence continues at coordinate 20,557,046 of CM069904.1, forward strand.
CATCCTTTGGGGAGATTGCATCAGATTGGTTCCACAAACTGCCAAAGGGAAGCGTAAAGACATGGGAAGGCCTGGCCGAGATGTTTGTGGCCAGATTTGTGACGAACAAGCTACAGCCATTAAGGGTGGACGCATTAATGGCTCTAAAGATCAGCAAGGATGAAGGCCTTAGGGCCTATGCAAAAAGATACTACGAGGTGTTCAATCGAATACCCGAATGCAACCAGGAAGTGACGGTCGTGTCTTTCAAGAACGGCCTCAAAGATGATTGTTCACTGCGGAAAATAATAACGGATTTAGCAAAGCAGAGACAGAATTAAAGGGCAAACAGACAGTGACAACTGTGTTCCGAATCCCGGTCCACAAAGTCCTGGATCAAATCCGAAATCAACCCTATTTCAGAGCACCAGCAAAGACACCAGGGGAGTACATGGGCAAAAACGTTGGTAGGCGTTGTGCTTACCATAACGAAGAAGGGCACCCAACTCAGGGCTGCAGAGCCCTAAAAGCATACTTAGAGGACTTAGTAAGACAAGGCCATCTGAGGGATCTTGTCGACGAGGCCAGGACCAGAAAAGAGCAGGCAAGATTGCCTCAAACGCCAGCAGCCCCGCCTCCCCCAGCACAGCAACCACAGGGAGGGGGACCTAAGGTGGTTAACGTAATTCACTCCAAGGTAAACGAAAACGACATACGGGGGGAAACCCAAAGAGTAAAACACCTGTAACACGTGAACCAGGTCGGACAAAAAAGACCTCGGCCTGAAGAGTATCCAGGCCCGATGATAGCCTTCACCGAAGCCGACATAGAGATGGTCCAGCACCCACATAATGATGCCTTGGTAGTATCCTTCCAGGTTGGGGAGTGCCAAGTGAAACGCATCCTGATAGATCAAGGCAGCTCTTGTGACATCATGTATGTTAGATGTTACAAGGAGCTAGGCCTTCACCCAGATGACATGGAGCAATCGAATGGCCCGATGGTTGGCTTCAATGGAACGCCGACGTGGCCACTGGGCGCTACAAACTTGGAAGTACAAGCCGGCACTAAGAAGATCAGGACAGAGTTCATCGTGATTGACATACCTTCACCATACAACATCATCTTGGGAAAGCCATGGTTGCATACAATGGGGGCAGTACCCTCAACGTTGCATCAACTATTACGGTTCCCAACAGGACATGGAATTGAAGAAGTCAGAGGAGACCAGCTGCAGGCAAAAAACTGCTCCATGGCAGCAATGAAAACAACCTGCAACATACAAGAACCAAGGAAGACAGAGATTGAAGATGAAGACATGGAGGTCCTAGATGATGTCAGCAAGGAGCCGACCGAGAAAAGTGAGGAAACACTAAAGAAAATCCTCGTCCAGGAGGGCGATGAGGAGCGCTTCTTTCTTCTCGGCTCAAGCTTAGCCGAAGAAGAAGAAAAGGAACTAGAAGCCTTTTTGAGAACAAACATAGAGGTGTTCGCCTGGACACCTTATGAAATGCCCGGCATTGACCCCGAGGTCACATGTCACAGACTGAACGTTGACAGGTCGGTCAAACCTGTAATACAACGAGCTAGAAGACCGACGTTGATGCATGTCGAAGCAGTGGAGGAAGAAGTGGACAGACTTCTAGACGCCAGGGCCATCAGAGAAGTCAATTATCCAACATGGCTATCAAACACTGTGGTAGTAAAAAAGAAGAACGGTAAATGGAGGGTATGCGTAGATTTTACAAACCTAAACAAAGCCTGTCCCAAAGACAGTTTCCCTCTGCCCAAAATTGACCAGCTGGTGGATGCCACATCTGGACATGGAAGGATGAGCTTCTTGGATGCTTATAGAGGGTACCACCAGATAGCCATGTACGCCCCAGACGAAGAGAAGACAGCGTTCATTACCCCAAAAGGCCTGTACTGTTACAGGGTGATGCCTTTTGGGCTGAAAAACGCAGGAGCAACCTACCAAAGGCTGGTAACCAAAATGTTCAAGCACTTAATCGGCCAAACAGTAGAAGTCTACATCGATGATATGGTCATAAAGACCAAGGATCCTAAGGGTCATCTTGCCGACATAAAAGAGGTATTTGAGATACTCAAAACATATCGGCTCCGACTCAACGCATCAAAGTGTGCGTTTGGAGTCGGATCTGGTAAATTCTTAGGGTACCTGGTGACACGAAGGGGCATTGAGGCCAGCCCAGATCAGATCAAGGCCATCCTAGATTTACAGAGCCTGACATCGGCAAAACAGGTACAGAAACTTACAGGAAGAGCCGCAGCCCTAAACAGGTTCATAAGCCGAAGCTCAGACAAATGTAAACCTTTCTTCAACCTAGTAAAGAAAGCCACGGATTTCCTTTGGACAGAGGAATGTGAGGCCGCGTTGGCCGACCTAAAGAAGTATCTGACTACAGCGCCAGTCCTCTCAATATCTGAACCTGGGGAAGAGCTGTTCTTATACTTAGCTGTTTAGAACACGCAGTAAGTGCAATGTTGATCCGAGAAGAAAAAAGGGAGCAAAAGGTTGTTTACTATGTAAGCAAAACCTTGGCCAGCGCAGAAACAAGGTATCTACCACTGGAGAAATTAATGCTAGCCTTGGTGATGGCCTCAAAAAAGTTGAACCATTACTTTCAGGCACACAAGATTGCGGTACTAACAGAACACCCACTAAAGTCCCTATTACAACAAGGAGACTTGACAGGAAGAATTGCAAGATGGGCAGTGGCCCTGGGCCAGTATGACCTGGAGTTCAAGCCGAGAACAGCAATTAAGGGCCAAGTTTTGGCCGACTTCGTGGCCGAGTTCACGCCAGAATCAATCGAACATCGGGCTCCGTTGAGCCATGATGAACGATGTCCAAGTAAACAAGGAGAATCCCAGCCTAAGGCAAAAGAGCAAAGGAAGGAAAAACTCAGACCCTGCAGCATCTACATCAGCGACTCCTTTAGACTGTTTGTCGATGAAAGTTCAAACCGACAAGGAGCCGGGGCAGGAGTACTACTGATATCTCTAGATGGAGAAATAATAGAACAGTCCATCCGTTTGGGGTTCAAGGCCTCAAACAATGAAGCAGAATACGAAGCATTAATTGCAGGGCTAAAGCTGGCAGCAGCAGCAGAAGCAGACGAGGTAATAGTTTTCTGTGACTCACAATTAATTGTTAATCAGTCAACAGGAGAATTTGCAGCCAAAGACGAAGGGATGTCGGCATATGCAAAAGAGGTCATCAGATTGGCCGCCCTATTTCAGAACTGCCGACTTCTCCAAGTTAGCCGAGATGATAACGTCCACGCCGACGCGTTGGCCAACTTGGCAAGTTCAATGCAGACTGGAAAGACAAGAACTATTATGATCGAATATATGTCGGGCCCAAGCATAGAACCACAGAACGCAAAGCAGGAAGCAATGTGTGTAGACATGGGTCCAAGCTGGATGGACGCAATTGTTGTATTCCTGAAAGAAGGAAAGCTGCCAGAAGACCGCAAGGAGGCACACAAAGTCAGATTGAAGTCGGCAAGATTCATTCTAACAAAAGACGGACATCTCTACAGAAGGTCCTTTACTGGACCCCTTTTAAGGTGCGTACATCCTTTGCAGGTTGATTCTCGTATGAAATTCATGAAGGAATTTGCGGAAGCCATGCTGGGGGCAGATCATTAGCTCACAGGGCCATTACCCAGGGATATTGGTGGCCCTACATGCAAAAAGATGCAGAAGCATACGTGAAGAAGTGCGAACAATGCCAAAGGTTTGCACCTTTGATTCATCAGCCAGCTGCCGACCTGAACCCTGTATCCAGCCCCTGGCCGTTTGCCCAGTGGGGCATGGATCTTGTTGGACAACTTCCCCAGGCAACTGGGCAGAGAAAATACTTGCTAGTAACAACAGATTATTTCACAAAGTGGATAGAGGCAGAACCTCTTGCCAAAATCCGAGACGTGGATGTCAAGAATTTTATCTGGAAAAACATCATCACCAGATTTGGGATTCCAAGAGCAATCGTTGCCGACAACGGAACACAGTTTGACAACAAACTCATCAAGAACTTTTGCGCGAAGTTCAAGATCAAGAACTACTTTTCAACACCAAGTTTTCCCCAAAGCAATGGGCAAGCAGAAGCATCCAACAAAGTAATTTTGGATGGAATAAAGAAGAGGCTGCAGGCAGCAAAAGGGAAGTGGGTAGACAAATTGCCCAACGTGCTTTGGGCATGATTAACAGGGGAATCCCCCTTTGCCATGGCTTATGGCACAGAAGCAGTCATTCCACTGGAAGTCGACATCCCACGGATCCGAACCTAGGGAGTTGAGAATGGGACTAATGATATACTCTTAGCCCGAGATCTGGATCTTTTGGAAGAACGAAGAGAGAAGGCTGCAATCCAGCTTGCAGTATACCAGCAACAGCTTGCCAGAGCTTATAACAAGAAGGTCAATCCAAGAGATTTTCAAGTCGGTGACTTAGTCCTGAGAAAAGTGGTCGGCAACAAGAAGGATCCCAGAGAGAGCAAGCTTGGCCCAAATTGGGAAGGACCCTACAGAATTACTTCGGTATTAGGGAATGGAGCTTACCGGCTTGAAGATAATGAGGGCAAAGCATTACCAAGACCTTGGAACACTTGTAATTTGAAATTTTTCTATCATTAGATGTGCATTATTTTTGGCCGATGTCATCAATAAAATCTTTTTGGAATTCTTCACACACATATGATTGTTAAAGACATATAATGTTGTTTCTGAGAGACATGAATAATGAGAACCCAAGTAGAACTCAGGTTCACATTGGGGGCAGAGAAGAGACAAAGACGCTTAACACTTGTTGAAATTTGTAGCAATTTACAAGTTAAAGTTAAGCTGAGATGGTTCCTTAGCTTCACTTGTTGAAATTTGTAGCAATTTACAAGTTGAAGTTAAGCTGAGATGGTTCCTTAGCTTCACTTGTTGAAATTTGTAGCAATTTACAAGTTGAAGTTAAGCTGAGATGGTTCTTTATCTTCACTTGTTGAAATTTGTAGCAATTTACAAGTTGAAGTTAAGCTGAGAGTGATTCCTTATCTTCACTTGTTGAAATTTGTAGCAATTTACAAGTTGAAGTTAAGCTGAGAGTGATTCCTTATCTTCACTTGTTGAAATTTGTAGCAATTTACAAGTTGAAGTTAAGCAGAGATGGTTCCTTAGCTTCACTTGTTGAAATTTGTAGCAATTTACAAGTTGAAGTTAAGCCGAGATTACTGTTTTTCTTCACTTGTTGAAATTTGTAGCAATTTACAAGTCGAGACGAAGCCGATGTTATTGCTTACAGACCTATTGCAATCTACAGGGTGGTTAAACCAAAAATCATTATTTAACACTTGTTGAAATTTGTAGCAATTTACAAGCTGAAATTAAGCCGACATATGATCATCTGTTGAAACCTACAGCAATTTACAGGTTGAGGTAAAAGCTAAGTATATTGCTTAACACTTGTTGAAATTTGTAGTAATTTACAAGTTGAAGTTAAGCCGACATATCGTCATCAGTTGAAATTTGTAGCAATTTACGAATGGATCATTGTTTAACGGTTGTTATAATTTGAGAAAAATTTACTATATGTTAATCCTTGTTGAAATTTGTAGCAATTTACAAGTAGGTTAGACTGAGATCACTGCCTAAACACTTGCTGAAACTTGAGAAAAATTTGCAGAGTTAACATTGAATAGCATACATTTTACACTTGTTGAAATTCATGAAAAGCTTGCAAGTCAGAATCTTGCCGAAGTAACACTTGCAGTTACTATACCCGAGGTATGTAACCCCGAGAAGATTGCTCTAAAGAGGCAAAGTATGAAAGACATGCCAAATATTCTAAGTATAGAACTATGCAGAAGCAATCAAGAGAAATTAAAGATTAAAACATTCAGAGGAAAACAGTTGCAGCTGTATATAGAAGGCACACCAGCCACAAGAGGAAGCTTACATTGTTCAGAAAACTAAAACAAAAAAGTACAAAAGACATCAAGATTGTGATTCTTCAACTACAGGAGCAATGTGAGTTTGGACCTCGGCAGACCCCTGAAGAACTACTTCAGCTTCCTTTTCTACCACAATTTCGGCATCAATCTCGGCAAGTGTTTGATCAAGACTCTTTTCAACTGGAGGAACATCAGATGATGCTTGTTCAGGAGTAGCCCCTTTGACAGCCTCCTCATCCTCCTCCTCATGAGTCAAGTCAAGAATTTGATCATCCTGAGGAAGGGACTTGGTCTCAGCGGAATCTTTTGGTTTCCTTATTAGAGCCTCATCGTCGTCCTTTTCCTCATCCTCAACTTCGGATTCAGACTCTGACTTGTCTTCGGCTTGAGATGGAGGTGGAGGTGGAGGAAATGGAAGAGGAATCGCGTCAGCCTTATGCCATGGTGAATCATCAGGAATATTAAGCTTCTTTGCCAAGGACATCCAACCTAGAGAGAAGTCCTTGTTACATGCCTGCCTGACCTGAAGCTTGTAATCCTCAGTAACGTCGGCCACGCCCTGGGCATAAGCCTTCTCATCAGTTTCTTTGATTCCAGCTTCTTTAGTTGTCAAGGCTTGCTGAAGCTCCTTCTCGGCCTGGGCCGCCTTTTCTTCAGCTTCTTTTCTCTGCGCTTCAGCAACCTTTTTTAATAGCTTCAGCAGCATCAGCTTTTTCTTCGGCCAAGGTTTGGGCTTTAGTGGCAGCCTCGGCCTGATCTTCCAATTTCTTCATTTTCGCTTGAAGACCCTTGTTAATTTTTTGAAGGGCAGAATACTCCTTCTTCAAGTCAGTTAACTTCTCCCTGGTCTCAAAGGATTGCATGGAGAAGGAATGGGCATGCTGAACAGCCTGAAAGAACACAAAGTAAAAGTTATTTCAGAATTTTACATGTACAAAGAGATAAGGAGAAAACAAGTTACCAAGTGAAGACACTTACTTGCACACAGCGTTGAAGCATGAAAGCGTAATTTTCGTACTCACTCATTTCAGCATTCTTTTCCAGATCACCTGGGAGAAGAAGAGCTGTACTGAGTGCAATGTCGACATTTATGTCGTCGACGCTATCACTGGCCAGGACAAGCTTGTTCTCCAAAGTAATTGCAGGTGTCCAGAGGACGTTTGGTACTTTGGACTTTGAAGTCGTTGCGGTGGAGGACCTCGGCTTCTTTGACTTTGAGGATTCTGATGGCTGGGCCTCCGCTTGCCTCTTTCCAGCAGAGGGTTGGGATTTGCTGCTTTCCACCAACTTAGAGATGGGCAGGGCATCCTCAGCCTCAACCTCAATAGCCTTGGCCTTAGGCTGGGCCTTCTTGGTTCTTTTCGGCTTTGGTGGGGGCATCGTTTGGGTTGGAACAGCATCGACGTCGGTTGGGAGGTCGGCTAGGAGATCTTGGGCGACAGGCTTTACGCGAACCATTTCGACAGTTTTGACGAGTCGTCGCCGACGTTTCCTTTCTGGTATTTGGGATTAAGTATAGGGCTGAAGTTGATGGCTGATCGGTTGGATCAGAGGTTGACCCTTGGTTAGCTCGAGATGTTGATACGGTCTGAAGAGTGGTAGCAGAGGGAGGAGATAAGCTCTTCTTCTTTCGTTTCAGGACGTCGAGCAAAATGGATTTGTATGTAGGGATAAAATTGAGAAGAAGAGGGGCTTTTCTCAAGTCAACTGGCAAGTCCAGGAGCTTTTTCAGATCCTTGCTAGGAACGTAAGATTGGCGAAAATTTTTCGGTGGCATGCGAACGTCTGCAAGAAGAAAACAAACATTGTAAACAGATCAAATATTGAAACAGTTGGAAAGAAGCAACTAAGTATTGACATCGGGCTCTTACCCTTGCCCTCTTTAACTGTTCGAGGAAGAGGGAAAAGATGGGTATCTTCGTCTGGGGCAAATTCCCAATTTCCAGAAGCAATGACATAGTCATCTCCAGTCCCTTTGTTGGAGTCTGGGAGGTTGGCTACGATTTTGAATTCGGTAGGCCTCGGCTTGAGGTAATAGACGTAACCCTTTTTTTTCAAATTAAGGGCACACATAGTATAACAAAATTGGATGTCGGCAAGGGTGATCCTAACATTTTCCTGCCTAGCTAAGGCTATGATGCCGTTAATCACACGGTAGGAGTTGATGGTCAGTTGCATGGGGTTTAATTTGTAGTAGTAGAGAACTTCACGAAAAAGGGGATTGAGTGGGAGTCGAAGTCCACACTCAGTAAAAGCTACTATAGGAAAGGGCATCGTATGATCTGTGGGCATAATTGAGTCGTCATCCCCAGCCAATCTCAGATGGACGTCGGCAAGAATTTCGAACTCTTCCCTAAAGTATTGGAGTTTGGTCGGGGTATCTACCCTATGTCTCCACATACCCATGATTTCGGCGCAAAGGAATTTGGTTACAGGGAAAAGATGTTCTTAAAGGGTTATAGGAACCTCGGCTTAAACCTAAGTATATATTGGTAAGGATCGTTTCAGTTCTTTCCTAAAGAATTGGTAGGTTCTATATGCAAATCCCAAACCTAAATCTATAAAAGCAAAGATTGGAGGCTCGAATCTGGGAAAAATACGGAAAACAGGAAACAAGAGCAAGTTTTCAGAATCAAGAACAAAGACAGGCTATCAAGAGCATAAAAAATACGAGCAGTAAGGGCCAAGAACAGGGACAAAAGTGCTAGACGTAGTTGGAAGTTTCAACAAAACAGTAACGGCAACAAGTGATGAAAAAATACAGAATTGAAGACAAAAGGAACAAAGGCTTACCAGATAGAATGAAGCCGGTGTGGAGATCACCGAAGTTAGACAATGGCTGCAGACAAAACAGATTGGCGAAAGCTTCACTAGAATGAAAGAATAAAACCAATTGCAGAGCTTAGAGCAAGAGCAATGGCGGATTTGGGAAAGTTTAGAGAGAGAGAAAACAAGAGAATCGAAATGTAAAAGTGAAGCAAAAAAGACGAAGGAAAGGTTTTTTGTCAAAAACTCGAAACGGCGGCAAAATGAAAACAATTATTACGCCTGGAGCATCGCATACGTCAGGCGGCGCACGCAGAGAAGACGGTTTTCAGGCGCGTCAGTGATACGATCCAATGAGGATCACACACATAAGAGAAACGGTTGAGAAGTGATGCATGACAGCTCATACGCGTGGAAAAGTTAATTTGAATTCTTGTTCTTAAAAGAAGACATGTCGGCCTAAAGAGAATGACCTCGGCCGAAGAGTTCTTACGCCAACGTACTGGAAAGAGGAACAATATAGGTTCCATCACCTCAGAATGCCGAGGTAATAGAACCTAGGAGGCAGTTGTGGGGATATATTTTCTGAGTACCAACACGTAGCAAGGTGACGTCGACGTGTCAACCGAGATGCCACGTGTCGTGGTAGTTATGCCGAGGTTATCTCGTAGTTGCCAAGGTTATCTCTGAATATACCGGAATCTGAGATAAGCGGATAAAGGACAAGAGTCCTTGATTAAGAGAAGACTTCGGTTTGGGTAAAGATGAAACTCTGAGGAGGTTTTATCCTAAACCCACTGGGAGTTCCAGATTAGCAGCAATCTTAAGTCCATTGGAGTTAGGCTCCTATTGGGACTAGGATTGTATTGACTATAAAAGAGAGGCACCCCCATGGGTCTAAGGTATGTTTTTTATGCTCAAGCTTGTGAGTTGAATACTTGATTATCTTTAAAAGATATACTGACTTGATCGTCGGAGTGCCCCCGGGTGGAAGAACCACCGCCGGAGCCTTTTCTTTCTGTGCAGGATAGCAGGGTGTTATCTATTCTGTCGGTATTCTACAGCTGAATTACTAAGGAGGGCAGTGTGATCAGAAAGACACTCACACACCCAACATAAAGCTCTCTTGATTTGATGAAAATTTTAACTCTCTTCATTTGATATCGATTTAATGAAATGATTGGAACTAAGTTTTAATATGCTTTTCATCAAATTTAAATTTAATAAAATATATATATATATATATATATTTTTGGATACATCGGAAATAATAGACAAGGACTAAGCCTCTTCATTCCCATCCAGGTACATCATATCCACAATTAAAGCATGGCGGATTTTTTCTGGTTGGTCATTTACAATAAGCAGATCAAGTGGTTGATTAGCTCCTAATTTAGCTAAGTGCCGTTTTGGGAACCAAAATAAAAAGTCACGTTTTTATCAAAAAGTCCAAAAACGTAAGTGGCAAAAACGCAACAAAATTGGTTTGGGAAGTTTTAAAAACGCAAGTGTGAAATTACAAATTGGGGCCTATGACAAAAAAATAAAAAATAAAATTCTTATGTTGGGTAAGGGTATTTTGGTCATTTTAATTTGATTTGACACCATAAACAAATATTAAAAGTCAACTTTTTACTAACTTCCCAAATCACTTTTCAAAAAGCTAAAAAACTTAGTAAAAAGTCAAAACTAACTTTTTACCAACTTTATAAACAGCAGCAGTTGGGAGCTCGAATTGTGGGGGCCCCGAATCCCCACAATTCCCATTTCAAGTAAAAAAAAAAAAAAAAAAAAAGAAAACAGAAAAAAGAAAAAAAAAACAGTTTCCAAAAAAGGAAATTAAGGGTATTCGGTGCACTATTTTTAGGGACACAAAACATTTTTCCTTTATAAAACACCCCTAAATATTTGATGAAAAATTGGAGATAAACTTATAGCTTTGATTGATACCAGGCAAAGTACAACCACCAAAAAGCTATAAATCATCCTGGCACGCAAAGTAGGAAAAAATGTAGAAAAGTGATATCAACATAAAATATCATCCTAGAATTATTTTATTTTGATGTCATATATATATATATTTGCAATTGTCCTGCCAAAGTAAATAATTTAAAATAAAATAAAAAACTAAAGATATGTTTAGTAATCATTTCGTTTTCAATTTTCAGTTTATATTTATAAAAATTTAAAAAACTGTTATAAAAACTTGTATGATAATTTTTTTAGTTTATTAATAGTTGTATCAATTTAGAAATTTGAGGAAAAAATGTAAAATTAAAAAATGAATATACGTTGGTTTTTAAACAGAAATTTAAAAATTTGACTAACAATTTTTTTTTCAATTAACTTTTTCTTTCAAATAATTTTTTTTTCAATTATTTTTTTTTCCAATTACTTTTTTTAATTAATTTTTTTTTTCAATTATAATGTGTATGATCCCATTGTCATAAATAATAAAAAAATAAATATAAAATATTTTAGGTCTGAACAAACATACTTTTTAGTTTATGTTTTTAAAATTTTTCAAAAATTTTGTTCAAACCAAACAGTAACGTTTGGTAACGTTTATGTTTTTTGTTTGTATTTACAAAACTTTTATAAACTGGTTTTTGTTTATTTTTAAAAAAACATAAATTACAAACGCGTTTAGTTTAAACAAAATGTTTAAAAATTTTAAAAACATAAACTAAAAAATATGTTTGTTAAGGCCCAAAATATTTATATTTATTTTTATTATTTATGATAATGGGATCACACACACATTATAATTGAAAAAAAATTAATTAAAAAAATAATTGGAAAAAAATTAATTAAAAAAATATTTGAAAAAAAAATTAATTGAAAAAAAAGGTTAATTGAAAAAAAAAATTAATTGAAAAAAAATAATTGGAAAAAAATTATTTGAAAAAAATGAAAAAAAATTAATTAAAAAATAATTGAAAAAAAATTTAATTGGGAAAAAAAATATTTGAAAAAAAAATTATTAGAAAAAAAAAATTGAAAAAAAAAATGAAAACTGAAAACGTAAACTCATTTTTTAAGTTTACGTTTTTTCCTCAAATTTATAAACTGAGACAACTATTTATAAACCAAAAAAATTATCAAACTAGTTTTTATGAAAATTTTTGTAAATATAAACTAAAAACTAAAAACAGAATGGTTACCAAACAGGCCACGTGTTTGTAGTTTATGTTTTTCTAAAAATAAACAAAAACCAATTTATAAAATTTTTGAAAACATAAACCAAAAATGAAAACGTTACCGTTACCAAACGTTAATTGCACTTTATTATTTTTCTTTCGAACCAAAAATGACTTGAAAAAAGGACTAACTCTATCTACACACCTCACTTACTCTTAATTCACACCATTGTTCATAATTTTTTAATTATAATTTTATCCTTCAATTAAATATCCAAATTGCCCTCATCTCTATTCCATCTTCTTCATCCACAAACCCTAACCTAACCTATTAACAACCACTGCAAGCTACTGCCACCGTCGTCACCACTGCAGCCTCTTGCCTTCGGTCACCTCCTCTCCACAGCTTTCCTCTCTACTTTCCACCCTCAAACAGCTTCTTAGATGCTGTCGTCCTAACTCCAACATCATTACACACCACTGTCGCCGTCACCATCGCCATCAACCCTCGCCATTGCAACTACTACCAACCTCTCTCCCCAGGCCTGTTGTGCTTTTCCCAGCTCCATCGTCTACCCCTCTGCCATTGTACACCTTTATCTCGCCATCGTAAACAACCCTGCTCTCCCTTTTTCCATCGTGAACAACTCCACCACCTGCCTCCGCCATCGCGATCCATCTCCCTTATCTCTCCATCGCAACTTAGCCCTCTGGCATCTTGGTTTCCTCTACCGCGCAGAGAGAGAGAGAGCCGTAGGGTTTCCAAATCTAGATAATGAAGAAGAAGATGAAGATAGAAGATGGGCCAGATAGGGGTGATAGAGGGGGATGGGTGAAGGTCAATGACTGACAGCTAGCGATGGGTAAGGGTTTGGATTTGGGTTAGGATTAGGGTTTATTGGAGAAAAAGAGGGTAATTTGATATTATTTAAAAATTAGTGGTGTGTACTGAGATAAAATTAAAAGTTTTAATTTGTGTATAGTGTGAACTGAGCAAGTGGTGTGTATTAAAAGGATTCGTGGTGTGTAAATAGAGGCACCCTGAAAAGAGGTGTACCTTGATACTCTATTCGTCTTTGGTTCGTCGAACAAATTAAGATTGTTAACATTGTTCGGGCGTCTAAGGCCAAACATGATTAATTTAATCAATTTTAGCTCATTCGCCCAGACAAGCTTGATGTGTTCTGTCACGCCCCTAACCTGCCCCTAAAAGGTTTGGACATGACCTAATCAGAAACAGATAGAATGACCTATGATGAACAGCGTTTGGGGCCTGAGCGGAAGCGGTAAATTTTAAATGACAATAAACAGACACATCCATTGAGCAACTACCAAAAACCAGGACCATTTCGATATTTAACAAAAGGTAAACATGCACACAGGAGTAGGTTACAAAACATCTACAAATCCAGCCCAGATATTAGGCACACAAAACAATAGATACAATAACCCTGACCAGCAACATGGATACCAAAAATTACATATACAAAGAAAACTGGTCTAATATGTAAGGGTTCCCTCCTGTGCCTGGTTATCCTTAAGCTAACAAAATGCACGAGGCAATGTTAGAACAGCTCCCCAAGCTGGCTCCTACAGAATCAGACAACATATAGAATGAGACAAGCTCAGTGAATAATAGTGCGCAATAATAAAATTACAATGCACCTTAGTATATGTACCAAAATCAAATACAGAAATAACAAATTGGCCTGTTGGCCCAGATAGCCTTTCGGCACAGGTAGCCTTGCGGCACAACAGATAGCCTTTCGGCACAGGTAGCCTTGCGGCACAACAGATAGCCTTTCGGCACAACAGATAGCCTTTCAGCACAGGTAGCCTTGCGGCACAACAGATAGCCTTTCGGCACAACAGATAGCCTTTCGGCACAGGTAGCCTTGCGGCACAACAGATAGCCTTTCGGTACAACAGATAGCCTTTCGGCACAGGTAGCCTTGCGGCACAACAGATAGCCTTTCGGCACAACAGATAGCCTTTCGGCACAACAGATATACGGATATGGTTTCCACTTTTCATTTCCAGATCAATACATAATTTACAATTACGTCTTACAGAACAGATACATAAATATATATGTAATGCACTATTACTCACAGCGTTGGGGCGGCGTACTAGTTCCTTCTGGAGTGTGCCCTGCACACAATATACTGATAAATTAGTATCCTTCCCTTTTAAATCCTTATCAGTCATTCCATATGTCACTACAGTTTTATGGATATGAATATATCACTATCATAAACTCATCAGAAAAACATTCTAATAACACCAAAGAGTCAAGCATGAAAAACTGAACAAAACAGATTTTTCTTACTGAAACAGTCCTCCGCTCGAGCGTAGCTTTGTCCGCTCGAGCGGACAGGGTAAATTTCAGAAAACTGCTGGGAGGTGCATTTTCACGCTCGAGCGGCCCTGACCTCCGCTCGAGCGGACGATTACCCAGATTCAAGGCAGCCCGATTTCAAGCCAAAATTCACCATCCAGACCCAATTTTTCATGCAATCAAGGGTAAAATTCATGCAAGCATTCCACTTAACAACACCATAACATGAATTAAAGCTTAATCACATCAAGTTGAACCAAGTTAAAGGCTTCAACAAGTCAACACTTTCACAAATTTCAATCTAACTTCAAGTTCTTTAAACATATCACCTGAAATCAACATATATGCAAGATTAGATGATACAAAATCAAGGATTTGAAGTATAGATTCATACAACACTCAGATTAGTGTCAACATGCTCAAATGGTGAGAAACCCTAATGAATCAAACATATATTATCCATGAACCCAACACAAACTTGGGTTGAAATTCTTGAAGAGTTATACAAGAAATTTGAGTTACCTTAACTTAACTCTTTCAATTCTACCAATTTGATTAGCTTTCCTTGGTGTCTCACGTTTTCTCCAATTCCTTCTTGACTCTCTCTCTTTTCTCTCCCAAAGAGTCCCACGTTTTTGCTCACAAATCCCCCACAAGTCTTAGACATAGGCATATATATATATATATATATCTAACCATAGAAAAGCATATAAGACGAAATTGAATCGCTTTATGGTGCCGAAATAAAAATTTCACAGAAAATCCCATTATAGCTTAAAAATCATGTAGATTCCAAATATCGAATCAATTTTTTGCAACTTAAATCTCTAAGGTGTCCAATTTCAGATGAAAGCAATTCAAGTGTAACAGATAATGTTTGAATTCAACAGATAAGGGTCAATATGTCTTCTTTCCATGCAATTTACCGCACTTATACATAAAATTTCATAATAGATACTCAGAGATACAGAACAAAAGCTTGAAAAGATAACAGAATCAGATTCGAGGGTCGGGGTATTACATGTTCGGTTTGTTATCAATTTCAATCGAACAAATTCGGTCCTATCTGACTGAACAAAATCCAAAAAAAAAAAAAGTCCCAAAAAATATCATTTTTCACTCCAATGGAAGGGTTATGAAGGTGTTGCAGTGGTGGGAGAGCGTGTGGAGCAGCGGGGAGGATGGGAAGGAGTTAGGTTGGTAGTGTAAAGAGAATAGAAATGTTGAGGTCATTTTGAAATTATAAGGGGTATAAGGGGATGAAATAAAAATTTAGTGTAAATAGAAGCTCCCAAAAGAGCAAAATTTAAAGTTGATATTGGGGTGATACCTACCAATATTATTAGGTGCATTTAGAGGTTTCCATTTCTTCAAATCAACCTACATTAAATTTAAATAATGCCTTTTTGATTTTATCTGTTTAATTAAGTTTTTTTTTTTTATTTATAATTTTTTCCGTACAGAATAAAGAGCATCATATTCTAAATTATTTTGGTGGTGGAGCATCAACTGGTTCAGCCTCACATGCAGGCAACCATATTCTATTCTTAATGAATCATAGGATTCGAATATAAATGGAAATATCTATTTTATGTCCCAAACAAACAGATCCTTTATTTATTTATTTTTATTTATGAAAACAATAAAAGAAACTAATTTTATAAGATAAGCATTTGGAAGAAATACAGTCCTCTTAGAGCTATGGAACATGAATCTGAGCATTCTCTTCCATTTTTAAAATCTCAATAGATGCTGATGGAGTTCACAAATTTTTTTTTTTTTTTTTGATAATTGGGGTATTCAGGTCAACTTATGCACACATCTTGACTAATTCTGGAAAACCAATTCCATACCGTTGCTTTCGTTCTTCTCACCCAAACACAGCAACATATGTTTGGTTTGGTAATAACTAATATGATTCTATTCTAGAAAAGAACATATGGTTGATCCAACAACAACAACAAAAAAAAAAAACTATATATAATTTACAACTTCACAAGTCAATTATTAATGGGATGTGTTTGGGCTTGCAAACGAGCGGAGTCGAGCTGAACTGAGTTTTAGTATGTTTGGGTTTGTTTATTAAGATTTTAATGAGTTTAAACTCGAACTCAAGCTCAATAAAAATTTAACGAACTGAGCTCGAGCTGAGTTAGCTTAGGCTTGACTTGAGCTTGAGCTTGTTCACAAGCCTTAACGAGCTAAAAAACTTTATAAATTCATATTTGCGTATGAAACTAAAGTTACAATTGAAATTTTAATTATACAATTATACATACAATATATATAAACAAACTAAAATAAGTTAATATTTTACTAAAATAATAATATCTACCACAACTATTATATAAATGTATTATCTGTAGTTAGCAATTATTTACATTTATATTTTTTAATATATTAAATAACATGTGTATTTTATTTTTTATACATATTTTTACATTATTTAATATGTAAATAATAAATGTTGAACGAACCGACCTTTAGTATGTCTGAGCTTGTTTATTAAAATTTTAACAACTTCGAGCTCGAACTCAAACACAAAAAAAAATTAACGAATCGAGTTCGAACAAGTCCATACCAAAAAGAACTCAAGTCTAATTATGAACGGCTCTATTAATTTGCAGCTTCATATGTTTAAGTTGTCCATTGCCAAGTTTTTTTGTTTTTGTCCATTGCTGGGTTTTTGAGCCAGGACGGACCAAGATTTTAAAATAGGAGAGGCAAACATTTATATTAACAAAAATTTTAAAAGGGGAGTCTACAACATAAAACATAATCTTACATTCATATTGAGTTATAAAAAGTAGCAATTATAAGACAATCTATTAGCAATTTAATACTAGTTGTGAGAAACTTTTCAGGGTTAATTTTACTTTTATTCTTAAACTATCATCATTTTGCTTATTTCATCATTAAACTATCAACGTCATATAGTTATTTAATTTTTGTTGGAAGCCAATTAAAAAATCAATGGCTGTTGAAAATTAATTTGATGGGAAAAAACTATTTTAAAAATTGAACTACTTAAATCATACAACAACAATCATTTTTTGTATTATTTTGAACAATTTATACTTCACAACTAATTAAGTAGTCCAAATCAAAAAATTACTTTTTTGCCTATCAAATTAGGTTTCAATGGTTACTGATTTGTACAATTGTTTTTAATTAGACCACCTAAACAAAAATCATAAATAGTAGGAACTAAATAGGCGAGATTGATAGTTTAGGGATGAAATATAAAAAATTGTGATAGTTTAGTAGATGATAAGAGTGCAATAAACCCTTGTTTTTGTTATATTTTGCGTAAATTATTAAATTCTATAGATATAGAGGTGTGTGGGTTGTGTAATCAATTAATTTTAAAAAAAAATCTAGAAAGAGCGAATCAATAGAAATAAATTGAAAATAATTAATACTATAAAAGGGTTTTCGTTGGGGTGGAAGGGGATTTCCTAGGAAGTGAAAAGTCGTATTTATGGTAAAGGTGGAACTCAGGAGGATTTAAAGAATATTCAAACTCAATTCGTTGAGAGTTCAGACCTATCCAAAACCATATTGAATTTAAAAATATTTTATTCAAGTCTTAAAAAAATTCAAACTGAGCTCGAGTTGGTTAGATTGAGTCTCTTCAAATTATACCCTTAATTTATGGCAAGACTTTTTTTTTTTTTGATAACCGAGTGTCCGGGCCAGCTTACGCGCACCTCGACTAATCTCGGGGCCCTGAAGTTAACGACCGGGCAAACCTCCAGTGGCCCGCCAGGAGCACAACAGGGAGTGAGATTCGAACCTGAGACCTAGAGAGGAGCATACTCCTAGGCCCCAAGTCCCTTAGCCTCAACCAACTAGGCTACCCTTGCGGGTTAATTTATGGCAAGACTTAAACTCTGAACAGTTTAATGAAGTACCATATTTAATCTTAGTTTTATAATACACCTATTTTGACATGGAAAAAAAAAATTAGTTAAATAATTAGGACCCTATATCATGGTTCGGCAAGATTCTTAGCATATGGTTCCCTAATTTACATGGGACCCGTGTCCTATGTTAATAGTCTTAAATTTAATAAGCCCAGACCCCGGTTGACCTTTTGTTATGCAACTTTTCTTTTTTCTTTTTTTTTTAAAAAAAAAAATTACTTTCCTTCTATATCAATTGTTAAAAAAAAATTAAAAATTAAAAATCGCAGGGATAGGGACGCATGGCATGGTATCTAAGCTTCTAATTTCATAAATAAGGATCGGAGGCATAAAATAAAAGAATACAATAATCCCAAAATTATATGTACATTTCATTAGTAGAATTATATATAATTGGTCTTTCCATACCTATACATTTAGGAATAGGTAACACTTGTCAAATATTTGCTAGAAAGCTATAGTTCAACTTTGTCTATATGTGTAGTGTAGATATATATAATAGTTACATTCATATATGGGGTAATGATACATTTCACTAAAAGTGGTGCTCTAAAAACACCACTAATGAGTTGGCAAGCATTTAAAAAAAAAGAAAAAAAGAACAAGACACAAGCAGTGGGCCCCGTCCATTACCACATCACTAGTGGTGTTTTTAGAATATCATTTTAGTGGTCTCAAGCATTATTGTTCATATATGCATACATAAGTGGAGGGTTTAAAGACGTCCCATCAGCATTCAATAAAAAAAAAGTAGGCAGTTGAATCTCCCCACTATAGCCCTGTTTAGTAGATCTGTGGAAAAGTGATTATAGATTATAACTTAACAGATTATGACTTATAACTGTGAACATAAGCTGTTAATCTGTTTGGTGCAGCCGTGGGATTATGGATTTAAGCAGCAGAGTAGTGTTTGGTTAATAAGCTGTAAAATAGTTTTTTACTGTATAATTGTCCTTTCTGCCCTTATATGATATAAAAATGATTATTTTGTCATTTTTTTCAGTTTTAATTTAAAAAAAAATTATTTCATTAATAAAAGTTAATATAATTAGTATTAATTAGTATCAATTAATACAAAAATTGATACATTTGATAAAAATGTGATGGAAGTATTATTGTTACAATTTTTTTCCATTATAAATTAATTAGTATCAATTAATTGCTTAATTAGTATCAATTAATACTAAAATTATTAATTAGTATCAATTAATGGCTTAATTAGTCTCAATTAATACTAAAATTATTAATTAGTATAAATTAATATTAATAATTAATTTTTATTAGTATCAATTAATATTAATAATCAACAATTGTTATTAATTAGTATCAATTAATAATTAATTCATTACAAAAGTATACAATATTAATTTATTAATAATTAATACCAATTAATATTGATTTTTTTCTTTTTCTTCAGAAATATACAATTTTTAATTTTTAATTAATATAAAAATATATAATATGAATTTATTAATAATTAATACCAATTAATATTTATTTTTTTAATTAATATTGATTTTTTTTCTTTTTCTTCAGAAATATACAATTTTTTATTTTTTAATTAATATAAAAATATACAATATGAATTTATTAATAATTAATACCAATTAATATTTATTTTTTAATTAATATTGATTTTTTTCTTTTTCTTCAGAAATATACAATTTGTTCTTTTTTAATTAATATTAATATTAGTATTAATTAATATTAATATTTGGATATTGACGAGGGCATTTAAGTAATTTTAGCCCCCTACACCAACTGCGTCCTTAAGTCGAAAATTTAAGCACCCCTTGACCAGTTTTTGAGATAAGCTGAGAAATAACTTAATTAAAGCTATAAGCTGGTTAACTTAAGCTACACCAAACACAATATTTTAGCTTAAATTAAGCTAAAAATTGAAATAAGCAGCTTACAAGCCCTACCAAACAGGCCCTATATGTCAATGCCTTCATCAAAGTGGCAATGTGAATGCCTTCGTCATTTAGATGTTATTAAATTGCCCTTTTGAAAAATAGGTATGCCCTGTGTGTATCTATATATATAGGTATTGGCATAGTTAAGTTCATGTTTATTAGTGACGGATGTAAATGCTATATATTTATAATTTTATAAATATATATTTAAATATTATGATAATTGAGGTGTGATCTGATAATTTGATGAAACAGTTATTAGACATAACAGTTATTGCATATGTGAAATCCGAGTTATATAGTAATTATTATATTAAAGAACTAGTTATGGGTTGACTTTGTAATTTCTATAACTTACATGGGTGACTTTATAATTTTGGGAAAACTAGGTTAATAAGCCTATACTTATGCTCAAGTCTTTCTCTGTTCAAAGAAAAGAAAAAATCTTGCGGCAAGTAGGGGTGGCAATGGAATTAATGGGGTAGATATTAATTCTTCATTCTCATTTTTTTATAATAATTTTTTTTCATTTCTCATTCTCTATTCCCTATTTTCTATGGGTACTACCCTTCCCATCTCCTAATGAATATATATTCAATCTTATTTTATTTTATTTGGCTCAATAATAAAATTAAATACACATTAATTAATTAATTAATTAAAAAGTTTGTTTTAAAATAATCAAATATATAATTTTAAGATAATCAAATAAATTTCTAGTAATTGAGAAAAAAAAATATAGAAGAACGTGAAAGATACAAAAAAAAAAAAAAAAAGAAAAGAAAAAAGAGTACAACCATCTCTCTCCAACAAATTCTAATCCAGAAGAATATACATTATCAAAATCAACACGTTTGAACATTATAGAATTTACGTACAGTGTTATAAAAGTGCACATATATATATATACATAGTTTTGAAACTTGCAACGAATGGGTTCACTTCCTCATCAGCGAAAGGATTAGAATCGTGGGGGATGGCCATGAGTCAGAACCAGATCACCAAAATGTTACAAAAACTAGAAATTTGAACCATCGACAAAATAACTGTAGACAAGGATATGGGGAAATGGATGGGTATCCATTCCCGATGGAGATTTAAATAATATCACATATCTGATCCAACGGGTAAAAAAAATAGAGAAACCCCATGTATTTGGGTCAGATCTCTATGATATCCATTGGAGAGATTATCCATTGTCATCCCTATGCTAGAATGATAGGGCTAAGGATTTATTCTCTGAGGGTTTGAAAAGGAGGAGGAAGATTCATAGTGTGATTTTGATATATTCATCTCTTATGTTGTATTTGGTTAGATGATTGAGGGGGGGTTTGGAAAGAGAAATGAAAAAAGTATGTGAAGTATGAATAAAACATACTTATATTTCACATGCATTTTTCCTTTTACTTTTCAAATTCCTCCCCAAATCTCTTAACTAAACACAGCTAAATGTTTGTGAGATTGAGGTGGATCTTAATAATTTGATATTAGCTTTGGAATTATTATTTTAACTGTTTGAAATAAGTAATCTTCTATCACTGTTGATCATTTTTATTCTTATTGAATTATTTGAAATTATGATTATTTATTTATCGCCTTTTTGTTTTCTTAAAATAAATATGGGTCAAGTATGAAATGACATCGAATATTATTTTGAGAATTATTTCAATATTTTGTAAAACTATTAGTTTGTACCAAATGTTTATAGCACTTTTAAAAGAAGTTTATTATTTAAATTCTGAACATTACTCTAGTCTGATTATGATTTGGACCCTAACTAATAGAGGTTATTTATTAACACATAAACTTGTTTCTTCTAGGACTTTACCACCGGCCTATGTGTCGTTTTGAACCTTGTCACAGGCTAAGTGGCCATAGTCACCGAAACTTGAGTTTTGTGAATCGAATCATTAAACTATTTAGTTATCGAACCATTGATTCAAACAACGAAATTGCATTGAATTATCCTTTTGTCTTTTCAACTAAAATGTTTTGTTACACTCTTGCTATTTTCAGTTATGGAACCATCTTATAGGATAATTGTTCATTCATTGAATTGTAGCAAAAATATACTTATTGTTTATCGATTATTATATATATATACTTGATCTAACTAGCAGTGATAGTTGGTTATTTGCTAGACTGTCAAGCTTACCCTTACTTTTATTTATTTATTTTTCAGATTTTGAGGAGTAAAGTTACGCGGGTTTTTACTTGTAAGAGTTCCAAGAGTAGGAATATGATTTTAAGTTACTTTGGATTACTATTTTGTTAGTGGATTAAATTAGTGGACTTGATGGAGAATTTTATATGTTAAGGATTCTTCCATAATTAAAGATTTACTTGGAGTATTTTACTTTTGTGGCTTATTTGATTGGACTTTTGATCTTACATGTTTACTTAAATGAGTGTATGGCATTAGCACGAGACTTGGGGCATGACAGCATATGAGCGTCATTATTAGGGGGAAAATTTAAAGTTAAAATTTACACCAAAAATTGATAAGCAATAAAATAATTTATAAAAATATTTGCCAGTGAAGCATGGCGGGCCTATTTGATGCAATATTTTTATACATCTTTTCGTAAAAAATTAAAATTTCATTTTAAACATACTAATTTTTTTTACAAGTCTATTCCCAAACGAGGCTTTAGTTTGCTGTTAGCTAAAATTATATCAAATAATTCAATACAGACTCCCAAAAAAAAAGAAATAATAATAAGAAAAGACTATAAACAGTTCAAATAAAGTGCATAGCAGCCTATATATATATAAATTAATTTGGGGTCATGATCATGTAGAAGGGGTGTAATAAAATTTTAGGGCACTAACTAGTCAAGGGGCTTTGACATGCCCAAGAAATGACTTGTCAACTTGCATCAATGAATTTTATTAATCAACATTTTATTTGTTTATGATATTTTTCTATACCTTTAGAACATGCTCCCCATGACATCTAAATTAGCAAAAAAAATAGGGGTACTTACCAATTAGTCCTATTAACTAGACTTATTTACCTACAGGTCCTAACTAATAAATTTAACATTATAAAAATAAGAGAGTGATAAATTTATCACTAAAAATTTATTCATAAAAACAAAGAGACTGATAAATTTATCACTATAAATTTATTCATAAAAAAAAAGACTGATAAATTTATTTTTATCACTTAATAAATTTATCAAATAGGACTTAATGGGTAATAAGTCTCCAAAGTAGGACCTATTAGGTAATAAGTCTCCAAAGTAGGACCTATTGGTAGTTTACCCAAAAAAATAAGATGATTAATAGATGCATATATAACACCATACAAATTGAATGCAAACCCAAAACATTTATAATAATCAGCTAAAAGTCATTGATTCTGGAAATTGCTTCACAACATCTCTGTTAGCCATTTAAGAACTTTTCTTGAGAATCCTTCTTTCCCATTTTTAGGAGCTCTAGTGAAATTAATCACCCTTGAAACTAAAGGCACAAAACTACCTCAATTAATCATATGTTCAGATTAAAAAAAATTCCATTTCAAGGAATTATTCAAGTTTAAAAAAAAAAAATAGAGATTTTTGATAAATGGATATAATTATCACCATTCAATTACATGCCAATATCAATTCAACCTAATTTCAAACTTCAAATAATATTAGAAACCTACACATTTGACCCACAAATACACCCACAACGTGGAAAGAGAATTGAGCCATCAATCATTAAATGTGTAACAAATTAGAAGTTGACACATATCATTATAAGTAGAATTGTGAAAAGTTTTTAAGAGTTTCAAACATTTTCCTTTCACATGCAATCTCCTCTCCTAGGTTACCCCTACAAAAAGTAAAAAAAGGGTGATTCCAGGCTACTAGCTATAGTAAAACTTCATGAAATAATCACATACAAATGGTTAATTTTTCTTCTACCATTTTGTTTGATTGCATAAATAAATAAACATACTAAAAATGATTTTCTTTTCATGCACTTTGATAGGTGTATTGTTTATTATCCTAATTATTGTAATGAAAAGCTTACATTCAATTTTGGAAAAATTAGTGAAACATCCCTATCTAAGGTCCAAGATGTTTTTTTTTTTTTTTTTTTCTTAGCTAAGGTTCCTCAACATTTTCACAGAGAAAATTCGACTCAGAGAAATTTGATTCGACTCAGAGAAATTTCATCCGACTCAAAGAAATTTCGAAATTTCTCTATATGATCACAAAGAAATTTCTCTGTGAAAATTAAAATTTCTCTGAGAGCGAAATTTCTTTGAGTTGGACAAAATTTCTCTGAGTCAAATTTTCTCTGTAGAAATGTTCAGGGACCTTACCTACTAGAAAAATATTGTATGTCCTTTATTTTATAAAATTTTAAAATCAGAAATCTTAAAAAACATTCCCCGTCAAATTATATATATATATATATATATTTTTTATTGTCTTTTATAATTGACATAAATGGTTCTTTTTTACCATTTTACATAATTTTACTATCACATGGATTTAATACTATATTACAATCACCAAATATCTTGTAGAGTACCAAGCTTTAAAAACAAATTAAAAGCTTGTTTCTTCTATAAGATTGGGAAATATCACATTTGCTTGTCTAACATTTTCATTCATGTTCTTGTGGAAACTATAGTAGAGTATTGGTTGTAATAAGAATTGGGAGTCTACTTAAGCTGAGGAAGAAATCAAATTACATACTTTGCTAGTCCCAATCATCAAGACATTGAATTAATAAGAGTAGTAATCACAACATGGATGGAGTAGATGATCCTTATCTTAATCGATTGGGTGAGAGATAAAAATTGATCGTAATTCATCCTATTTTGCCTGATTTTAATAGTCAAAAAGCACATATATGTCATGGTCTACTTTGAGACTAATGAATAGTTTTCCCTCTACTGGCGTGTTTTTTTAGCATGTAGTCCGTTCATTGAAATTATGATTAGAGGCCAAAGTAGCTTATAATTTCAGTCATTTCTCAATAGCATCCGGTGACTTCCTTTGGTTGTGACTTAAAAGCGAGGCTAAAACAATTTTTACCTATTTGTCAATTCATTTTCCGCCAAAAACTTCACTTTAGTTACTTTGAAAAGTCATAAGAAAAGCTAAAAGAGTTAAAAATGTATCAAACAAATTAACTTTTTTATCATAACTTTTTCATCACTTTATTTTTAACTAATAAATTAACTTTCTAGCTAATTTGTAAGGGAAAAATGTATTATGTTGTCATTTACCTCTTTTGCACTTGATCTTACTTTCATGAAATAATTCATGGAGTCACGTCCATGAAAAGGACATAAAGGAAATCTTTAAATTGATCCACTTTTTCATCAACTGATTGGATGTTCTATGTAGCTTGTGTAATTACACAATTTAACTGTATAGAATCCACTTTACTGGTTTACAAGACATGTTGCCTTGCAACAACAACAACAAAAAAAAATAAATAAATAAATAAAAGAAGCTAAATCTCAAGCATAGTTAAATAATTGAAATGGTAAGTACTATTTGTCCAAGTTTTTTTTTTTATTATTGGAAAAAAATAATTATATTGATGTAAACCAGAGTATATGAGAATACATCAATAAAAACCAAGGCAAAGACCACTATTTGTCCAAGTTTTGTGGAGTTAATATGGACAAGGGTAAGCAATACCCTGTGGTATTATTCAATCTAAAGTTTTGTGTGTGTGTGTGTGTTTTTTGGTGTATATAATATAGGTAATGTATATGTTAATTTGTCCATTCCTCATAAATTGAACACCTACATCACATATTTTGGTTACACATCCTCCAAATCTTAAATACTCAACTCACTTCAAACTTTGCACACTCGAGCCACAATTCACTCACAATCTCTTTTAGTTTGTAACGTAATACCTTCTTCCAAAATGTTACACACTCAAAATTATATATATAAAAAACTAAAGCGTTAGTGAGGGTAAAATTGTCCAGTTACTTTCTAATCTCGTTGTGAATAGAAGTCTTGGCAAAACAAGCTCTAAATTTCTCCCATGTTTTCCTAATTTGCAGGGACCCATGTAGGCAAAACAGGCAAATTTGTGCCTAATTTCAATTTTAATTAGTTTAATGGCCGTGAAATGCGCAGTGTGCTATGTAGCTTGTAATTTCAGAGATGATCAATTCAAAAAATAAATTAAATTAAATCTTATGAACATTGATTTGATCTCAATTATATAATTATTATACAAGTAATCAATCTTTTTCATTGAAATTGTTAGACCTAATTGGCAAGTAGCTTGTAATTGAAATGTTAGACCTAATGTTTTAAAGTCGCGTGAGCCTAATCTAAAACAGATATATAATATTACACTTTTCAAAAGTATGAGATGTGAGACCAAAAAGTCTATGGTCCAGAAAAACAAAATCAGAAAGTGCCTAGAATATCAAATCAATATTGTATATTTAAAGAAGTTCTGGGCTCAAAGCATGAATAAAACTTGGTCTTCAATCCTTGTTTGGTTTACAGTTTTTCTAAAATTTGAGTTTTTGCTGTGTTCTTTTGTTTTTAGTTAATTTTTTTAATATCTTACGCAATGTTTTTATTTTTTAGATACACTTAACATAGATATACTTAAAAAGTAACATTTTTTTTTATTTTTTGTAAAAATCACTAAATATAAAAAATAATAAAAATAAACAAAAATTTAGTATATTTTCGTATTTTGTTATATTCAATAAATTTTTAAAATATTTTTGAACAAATTTTATACTTTTTAAGTATATCAAGATTAACTGGATCTAAAAAAAAAGATTGATTAAAATATTTAAAAAATCACTAAAAATATAAAAATATTGAAAATTCAAAAAATAATTTTGAAAACTCCAAACTAAACAAGATTTTTTTTTTTTTCTTCTTCTGAATTTGTAGATTCACAGGAGGTTAGAGTATTTTTAACAAAAGCAACATGTAACCATTTCATGGTTGTGGTGCCGTAAACTCGATGACTTGTACCCAAAAACCAATCTGAATCTCTCTCTCTCTCTCTCTCTCTCTCTCTCTCTGTAATCTGTATATTTATTTGTTTTATTTTAAGTATAGACTTGAAAGAAGTCATTTTCATTATTCCATTTATACAGCAAATGGTTGGTTATAGAAACTATTCACCCCCCCAAAAACAGCCTTTCCCAACTCTTCTGTGAATGCCTTTATCAAAGCTCTCTAGGAAGTCTTTAGAAGTTAGATATAAAATGTAGCATTTGCACCAATATGTCATCTGTGTCAATCATAGTTATTGACAATTTTGTTACGAAACATGTGGCTTGAAAGAAGTGAAGCACAAAGAGAGTAAAGATTAGAAGAGAAATAGATATAGAATGAGAACTATGTAGTTAAATTATTGAAAAAAATAATATAACTAAATCTAGAAGATCTATATTTAAAGATTCTTGAAAATCTAAATAAAAGTTTTATAAGAGTTTAATTCTCTCTATATTTTGTATTCAATTTATTATTTTATCTACATTATAGTTTTTTAGTTTATCTATTTTACATTTTTCTATCTCCAAACAAATTTGACATAGTAATGTACAAGGTGTATAATAATATCAAAGACAAGTGACTGTTCAAGAGTCATTGCAGTACCTTGAAGTGACCTTCCAACTTCAATGAATTTACCAAGCAACCTTTTGTTGAATTATAGTAATGCTCATTTTCCATGCTTGTGAACCTTTGATAATGATATTTCTTTCACTATAGAAATGGTGTCGTGTCATATCAGAATTTTCTCATCAATAATCCGGCTTGTTTAATCAATCTTATCATAATTTACTCATTATTAATCCGGCTTATGTAGCCATTGATGTCAAATATACTAATACTAATACGATTTATTTATAAATGTATTGATCCAAACAAGAACCTCATAACATGATTAATAAAAAAAGTTGTGAACAAGTCAACAATAGTCATTTTTAATCTATAGATAAATTACACTCACTACTAAAAAAAAGTACTTTTTGCAACCGCCACATGTTGTTGCAAAAAATAGAAATACAGTTGCAAAAAGTTTTTTGCGGCGGCCCATGCGACGACAAATGGGAGATGCAAATAAGGGGGGTGGAAAATACTTTTTGCGACGGCAAAGTAGTAGTCGCAAATTATTTGCGACTGCCTAACCTACTTATTGCATCTGTTGTTTTGCCGTTGCAAAAACCAAAAAAAAAATGCTTACTATGTTTTAGCAACCATCTTGTTACCGTCACAAATAATCTTCAATGACATTTGTCACAAATAATTATTTATTATAAAAATTATATATGCATTTGTTCCAACAAAAATATCAATCGCAAGCACTTAACAAATTAATTTAAACATATAATAAAAATATTAACATGTATTCTCATATATATATATATATATATCCATGAAAGTTACCAACACTAGATACATCTCATAACGGTGAAAAAAATTTCACTACAACAATTTATCTATACATTGCAACTAAAACAAATCTAAAAAAAGAAAAAGAAAAATCAAATATCAAAAGTTTGCAGACCTAACAACCTTATCAACACACAATGTTCAAATTGTCCTACAGCTTTAGGGTTGCCGGTTCCAAATTCAGTTGTTGATTTTGGATTATTAGGTATCCAAAACGTAAGAACTGAGGATGCAGCAACAAACATGGCCCGATGAGATGCCTACTTCAAGCAAGAAGCAATGCCAATGTGGCTATCCCAGCTCGCGCCTATGCATTGACGATAGAGTTCAAATAGGCACCTATAGGCATTGCATTTGATTGCCTCCTACAGAATTTCACAATAAAAAGTATCATTAAGTCCCAATATTATGTCAATATCCATAACTTGCATGTACTTCGGCAAGTTTCCCCCAAAAATCAGCCTACAAGATCACAAGAAGCAGATCTAATCATGCAATTACCTGTGACGACCGGGTACGTAACCCGTCTTATTTTTCTTTGTGCGTGTTAGGTTTTATTCTTGGCAATCCCGTTTGACAAAATTCCTTTCAGTTGTATTTGTTTTCACACTTTTTATTTCAGTGAGGCTATGAGTTTATTAGATGCGAATCCAACCCGAATCGAGCCTTGCAGAGAAGTTTGTGATGTTAATGCTTTCAAGATTGCCACTTCGCTGATTATGACGGGGGTCGAGCTGCCCAGTTAGCTCGCGGGGTCGAGGGGTAACGCCCCTGAAGCAAAATACAAAAGTGCATTCAAAGTTACTTGTCCGCTCGAGCGGACATTCCCCCGCTCGAGCGGAGAATGCTGTGTTCCAGAAGTTTGGTGAGTCTGCAAATATACTGTGATCCGTGTTTTTACGCTCGAGCGTCCATTTCCCCGTTCAAGCGTACATCTTGGTTTGGAACACGTCATATAGTGTCCCCGCTCGAGCGCCCATTTCCCCACTCAAGCGTACACCCTAGTGCGGAACATGTCATATAGTGTCTCCGCTCGAGCGTCCATTCCCACGCTCGAGCGGACCTCGCGATTTCAGATTCTATAAATTGACAAGTTGCTCCAAATCTAAGATTACGCCTCCAGATCTTCTTTTTGGGTTCTAGGGTTTATATCTGGGGCTATTTTGCTAGTTTTCTTTGATGGTTCATTGAGTATTCAACTCATGGTTTAAAGAGTATACATCAAAGGATTATTTGTTTGTTTTACACAAAAGAGAGAGTTGTTTTTCGGTGGATTCTAAAGAATTCGAGCCTGAAGCTTTGGTGGATTCTAGAGTGGTTCATCGTCAAGACAATTCCGAGGTGACGACGGGGTTGGAAGAGGCACGTAGGGGTTGGTTCAATTCGGATGTGGATTCGCTAGGTAATTGAGAGTATGCCTGTGTAATTCCTTTATATCTTCTTAGTGGATTGTTTTGTGGCTGTTTGCCCGTGGTTTTTTTTATCACAATTGGAGGTGTCCAATTGTGATTTTTTCACGTAAAATCGTTGTGTCGATTTGTCTTGATTGTTTGATTGGGATTGTTATATACTGCTTAAAATTGATACATAATCACAAATCAACATCTAGAGGATTTCTAGATTTTTCAATTGGTATCAGAGTAGGTCGTTCTATTTTTTTTTTTAAAAAAACTTTTGAGTGAGATCTTGTTTGATTTGTGATAATGGATTCAATACGTGAGGGAAATTCTATGGTTCGACCACCCCTACTTGACGGATCTAATTATTCTTTTTGGAAAGCTCGGATGAGATCGTTTTTGAAATCTATTGATGAAAAAGTTTGGCAATCTGTCATGTATGGGTGGACTGAACCAACGATTACCGTTGATGGAGTAACTTTCCCCAAACCAATTGATAAGTGGGACACAATTGATTACCAAAATAGTAGCTGGAATAGTAAAGCTATCAATTCTCTCTTTTGCGCTGTCACATTTGAAGAGTTTAGTCGTATTTGCAATTGTGAAGTTGCAAAAGAGGCTTGGGATATCTTACAAACTATTCATGAGGGCACTCCTTTTGTTAAACACTCAAAACTTCAAAGGCTCACGTCTAGTTTCGAAAACCTTTCAATGAAAGATAGTGAGACCTTTGATGAATTTTATGCGAAGTTGAGTGACATTGTAAATTCCAGCTTCAATTTAGGTGAAAAAATACCAGAATCCAAAGTTGTGGGAAAAATTTTGAGATCCTTGCCCGATCGGTTCCAACCAAAAGTTACGGCTATTGAGGAGGCTCAAGATGTTGACAACCTCAAGCTGGATCACTTGGTTGGAAATCTCCAAACTTATGAGGCACATAGGAATTTCAAAAAGAAACAAAAAGATGCTATTGCTTTTAGTAGTGCTCATAGAGTCGGAGAGGATTCTGATGAGGATTGTGAGATAGATTCCAAGATTATAGCTGCTTTTGTTAAACAATTTAAAAAATCTTTTTTGAAAAAGAATCCTAATCTTTTGGAATCTACTCATACTCATAAATCTAAAGGCAAAGATAAACTCAAAATTAATTCTATATCCAAGAAGGAGAAAGGAAAGATACAAGGGAACTCTGAAAGAGTCCAATGCTATGAATGCCAAGGATTTGGCCACTTTGCTTCAGAATGCCCCACTCGTTTGAAGAAGAAGAAAGCCCTCGCCATCACTTGGGATGATGAATCAAAATCTGATGAAGATGAAAGTGACAACGAAGATCAAGGCGAACAGGGACATAAACAATTCCTTGCTTTCATGGCGGCTTCCGAAACTGAAAGACGAACAGAGTATTCGAAGAGGTCAGTTGAGAATGCCACTGATGATGAATCCTCGGAGAGTGATGATGAAGAGCTTGAGCAAGCTTATGAAAAGTTGTATAAGGAGTCTCTTAACTTATCCAAATTAAATGACAAACTCACAACGAAACTCAAAGCATGTGAAAGTGAGAATGTCAAACTTAAGGAGGAGATTTCTGAGGTTAGGATTGATGCCATCAAGATAGCTAATGATCAACAAGCTCTTTGTGCAAAACTCTTGACTTGTGAGACAGAGAGGAATGAGCTACAGCAAATCTATGCAACATATGAAAAAAAAAATTGAAACTCTCGAGATGTCTCAAGTTGCTTTGTAAGAACTAATGATGAAGAAAGAGGAAGAGCTCAAGTGTGCTATGGCTACCATTGGTCTTTGGAACAAAGGATCAAAGACTTTGGAGGATATCATTGGGTCTCAACATCTGTGTTGTGACAAGAGTGGCATTGGCTTTGGTGATAACAAAGAGCAAAAACAGAGTGCCTCTACATCTCATGATACAAGAACTCAAGGAAAGGGAGAACAAAAAATTCAACATAAGGATGAACTTCTCAAACTTCCTAGAGTTGGTAAGGTAAAGGAAAAGAAGGTGCACCCTGTACACCCTGTTTTTATTTGTCATGATTGTGGTTTGCATGGTCATATTCGCCCTTATTGTTATAAGTTGCATGGAAGAGTGTCTCACAGAGATGGAAGAAATTCCAACATCTCGTGGGGTAGGAGACACTTCATTAGTAGTAATGAGGTTAAAGGTCATATTAGACTTCCTTATTTTGATCAGCTTAAGACCAAACATGGAGTGAGTTTGTATTTGCCTAGACCTAGAACTAGGAAGTTGGAAACCAAGTCGAGACGGGTTCCCATTGAAAGCAAAAGGAACCACAACGTCAGGACACCACCCAAGAACCGCAATCCTCACAACTTTGTTTATACTAAAGCGGTTTAGGTGAGAAAACTTGACTTGTGTTAATTTGTTTATTTGTTTTAGTTTTTGGATTTCTTTGTTTTTTTTTTAATGAGAAAAATAATGTGTGCTTGTTCGTTTTCTGACATGTTTTGTTTAAAAAAAAAAATGCGTGCATGTTCGTTTTTTGTCTTGCTTTGGTTAAGAAAAAATATTGAAAAAAAATTCAAAAAGATTTTTTTAGTATAGTTTTGCAAGCTTGAAATTTTTTAGTAGTCCTTGGTGCATATTAGAATTGATGAGAATATCCATTACATGTTTATATGTGTGTGCTTTCTGTGGTTATTACTCATTTTGGAGTGTGTGTTCTTTGATTAGTATGTCTCATTTTGTACACACTTTTGGATTAGCAAATATCGGAGTCTTCCGCATTAGTGATTTTTTTTTATAGACTTCTGGCATTGTATTTTTTGCTTTTCTAGAGGAATTGACCTATACTAGCATATCATAGGTGATGTTGAGTCTCTTAACCATCTTCTATCTTTTTGCATCTCCACGGCTTTCCCCTCTGTTCTTTGTAGTCTAGGCATGAGAAAAAGGCTACCTCAGAGTCACCAACCAGGCCATCCTTATTATATCCATTCTTCTCTGGTTCGGTTTCCATACTCTTGAGCGTGTCAGCCGCCAATGAGTGTGCAAAAGAAAGAAAAAATGTGCAAAAGAAAGAAACAAAAAAAAAAATGTGCAAAAGAAAAAGAAAAAGAAAAAGAAAAGAAGAAAGAAACAAAAAAAAGAAAAGATTCATTGATTGAGGAGGAGCCTCCACTTTTACTCACCAAATACCCCATGATTCCTAGTGGTTTGACTTTCCTTAGTTGTGCTTAGATTCTCTTGTCAGAGGTCCAGCTTTCATATCACTACTAGGATTTAAATCTAGTGTTTGTCGAACTCCAAGAGTCACACACACACTTTTATCATGGGATCTATGCTTTTCACATAATGCATCACTTTTTTTTATGAGGAATCTTTTAGAGGCTGTGCACATTGTATTTTCTTGTAATGGTGCTTCTTGGATAATCTTGTGTGTTTCAAGGTACAAATCAGAAATTCCTTACTTGCTCCACCATATTATTTTTGTCGTTTTCTTCATGTTCACTGTTTTCAGTGCTTGTGGTTACTTTTAGTAAGGGGGAGTTTGGTTTATCATTACAAGAGTTTGTTAGCATGAACACTTTGTTTTGTTTAGTACAGGAGATTGGCATTAGTTGGTTTGCATGTTGCTTTGCATTGGCCTCTTTATTGTTTGAGCTTCCTTTGTCAATTTGTGATAAAAAGGGGGAGATTGTTTCGTCGAGTGGATATGTCTTAGTGTTCATCTATTCATGCTATATGTTCTTAAAAACTCCAAGTTTCATCTCTTCATGCTACATGTTCTTAAAAACTCCAAGTCTCATCTATTCATGTTTTCCATTTCATGCTTCAAGATAATCTAGCCATATGTTTATTGCTTTTTCATATACTCTTGTAGGACTAATAGTTGTTTTGGAGATTGTGGCACTAATAACTGTTTTGCAGATCATGATTTTGAGAAAGAAGTTTGCGTTTGTTGGCTGTAATGGGTTGGGGTGATTAGGATTTTATTTGTCAGGTGTGTTTTGTCACGGCATTGCCAAATGGGGAGATTGTTAGGTTTTTATTCTTGGCAATCCCGTTTAACAAAATTCCTTTCAGTTGTATTTGTTTTCGCACTTTTTATTCAGTGAGGCTATGAGTTTATTAGATGCGAATCCAACCCGAATCGAGCCTTGCAGAGAAGTTTGTAATGTTAATGCTTTCAAGAGTGCCACTTCGCTGATTATGACGGGGGTCGAGCTGCCTGGTTAGCTCGCGGGGTTGAGGGGCAGCGCCCCCGAAGCAAAATGCAAAAGTGTATTCAAAGTTGCTTGTCCGCTCGAGCAGAGAATGATGTGTTCTAGAAGTTTGGTGAGTCTACAAATATACTGTGATCGGTGTTTTTATGCTCGAGCATCCATTTCCCCACTCGAGCGTACATCTTGGTTTGGAACACGTCATATAGTGTCCCCATTCGAGCGTCCATTTCCCCGCTCGAGCGTACACCCTAGTGCGGAACATGTCATATAGTGTCTCCGCTCGAGCGTCCATTCCCACGCTCGAGCGGACCTCGCGATTTCAGATTCTATAAATTGACAAGTTGCTCCAAATCTAGGATTACGCTTCCAGATCTTCTTTTTGGGTTCTAGGGTTTATATCTTGGGCTATTTTGCTAGTTTTCTTTGATGGTTCATTGAGTATTCAACTCATGGTTTAAAGAGTATACATCAAAGGATTATTTGTTTGTTTTACACAAAAGAGAGAGTTGCTCTTCGGTGGATTTTGAAGAATTCGAGCCTGAAGCTTTGGTGGATTCTAGAGTGGTTCATTGTCAAGACAATTCCGAGGTGAAGACGGGGTTGGAAGAGGCACGTAGGGGTTGGTTCAATTCGGGCGTGGATTCGTTAGGTAATTGAGAGTATACTTGTGTAATTCCTTTATATCTTCTTAGTGGATTGTTTTGTAGCTGTTTGCACGTGGTTTTTTTATCACAATTAGAGGTGTCCAATTGTGGTTTTTTCACGTAAAATTGTTGTGTCGATTTGTCTTGATTGTTTGATTGGGATTGTTATATACTGCTTAAAATTGATACATAATCACAAATCAACATCTAGGGGATTTCTAGATTTTTCAGTGTGTGTTGGGTTGCCCTTGTTAGAGTGACAGTTTTAACTTAGAACCTTGTTCACTGTTTGGGTTTGTTGTGTTCGGAAGTTTTTCTCAAAATTCTTGTTCTTATTTATTCCGGTGTTAAGTTTCATTTGTTTCGGAGGGTGTGGGGCCTTGGGTCGCACGTGTAGGAGGTGAGGCCACACGTGTGGGAAATAGGGGAATTTCTGGGTTGCATTCTGCATAAAAGGCACGTGAAGAGGAAGGTGCGAAAGGAGGTGTAGGGGAGGCGCTGCATGTGCAGGGGTGATTGTTGTACGTGCGGGAGGCACGCTCCGCACGTGCGGGAATGGGCGCCACATGTGCGGGAGACGCTGAGTCCGAAAGTTTGCTTTTTCTTCTTTCCTTGGGCTGAGTGTATATCATTTTATACACCACTCTCTCTCTCTCTCTCTAAAAACCCTTTTCTCCTAATTCTCTCTACATTTCCTACATCAAGGCTCACTAAACCTTTGATTTCTCCAAATCCATAAACATTTTGACCCTTGTCTCTTGATCAAAGTTGGAAAACTCTCCGAGGGCTTCATTGTGTGCGGTGGAGATCGGGTTTTAACACTGTCAAATTTAGGGCTTTCATCTATTTTCTTTTAACAATATTGAGGTAGGGACTTCTTTGAGTTATATATATGTTTTTGCAACATTGATGTTGATTTTGGGGTTTTCT
Source organism: Camellia granthamiana (assembly GCA_036172215.1). Classification (NCBI taxonomy): domain Eukaryota; kingdom Viridiplantae; phylum Streptophyta; class Magnoliopsida; order Ericales; family Theaceae; genus Camellia; species Camellia granthamiana. The sequence continues at coordinate 20,592,652 of CM069904.1, forward strand.
TGATCATATTAGAAAGGTTTTGATTTTTGGCTCCAAAATGATAGGATTTTCAAAAGTAGGTTTAAATCTCAACTTTTCTAAGTTAATCCTTGAGGGTTTCAACTTCATTGTGTGAGAAAATATGTTTTGTTTGAGTTTCCTTCTAAAAGGTGAAGAGATACTTATTTTTAGCCAAAAACCTAAAATTTATGATTTGTTAAAATGGTTTAAGAGTCTATGAAATTAGTCTATTGTTGTTATGTCACAATGGAATATTGAAATTGAAAATATCTTTTGCTATTTGAGAAAATGACGAATTTCATGAAATGTGTGAAATATGGAGATGGGAATTTATAGTTGAAATTGTAGACAAAGTCATGAAGTAACAAATTGTTGGATTAGCATGAAATGTGAAATGTGTTCATTTGTTGATGGATTTAAATGAAAATGTGGTTACCATGCAAGATAGTATTGAAAGTGTAACACCTCAAATTTCTAGCCCAAATGATAATACAACAATCATGGCTCTTTCAAGGAAAACTGAATATAAATCTCTAAACTTATATTACATGATACAATAGTTTTTCATGCAACAATACATTAATCCAATAACAAGTAAATGAACAAATAAATACGCCCAAGGGGTTTACAAGTTTCCAAGGCTTAAGCCTGGTTACACAAAACGGTTATTCAAACCCACACAAACACAGCCATTGGCGTACACACAGAGTCACAGCAAAATGAGAGCATTGTACATCCAACACACATACTTCCACGCCCCTAGTTGGGTGGGATCACCACATCTTTCCTGCATAAAAATCCTGTAGGGTGAGCATAAAACCCAGTAAGAAATTCTTAACAAAGTATATACATTTTATACAAGTTTCAAGAGATGAAATGCACATGCCATGCTATGCCCTTTTTGAAGATAAATCACATTTTCATCTTTTGAAAACCATCATGCTGAATGATATCATGCAATTTCAATTGTTCAAAACTTAAGAATTTATTTCAAAGGCGGTAAATACGACTCTGATAATCTCTAGGTCGATGTCTGCAAGTAGACTATACAAGTACTACCAATTTGTCATTTTTACCAGCATTGATTAGAAGGCTCGACACCTATAATCTGTCATTTTTACCAGTATTATCTGGAAGGCTCGACACCTATTCAATTTCATTTACACCACCTGTCATGACTAACCACCGTATTTACCCCAAAACCAATTCATGGAAACTTGTTTCTCAACATTCTTTTCTCAATGCAAGTTTTCAAATCAACTTTCAAAGTTTAATGTAATCAAATGAATTGATATGCCAATAACACAAGATGAATATAAATACTATTATTCTAATTCATCATCCAAGGAATAACACAATTCCATCTTCTCAAGTATCCTCAACAATTAGTCATTTCAAGACTATTTCAACGTTTTGAACAATAATTTCCAAAATGAACAACAATTCTCATATTCCCTGAAATTCATCATTTATATAAATATAAATAAGAAAATTTCCAAACATCCATTTATTTTGACACACAAAATAAATATAACAATATCATTCATGGATTTTTAGTCTCTTTAAAAAAAAAAAACCCCAAATTCTAGGTTTTCTCACCAAAACTGTACAACTCAAATCTTTTGAAAGAAAACTTTCCAAAATCATATTTTCTTCAATCAATGAAGATTAAAACCCATAAGATCATTTTAAAAGAGTAAGAGACAAACCCACTTTCAAAATCGTTCAACTTCTTGAATTAACAATCAATTTTCACAACTATCGAAGGATGATTTCAAAAATCATCTACATCTTGCAAAAATATATATATATATATATAACTCTAAGAAAATCCCTACCTCAAGTTTTGAAGAAGAAATGAGATGAAACCCCCAAAATCAACGGTGTCCAAATTCGATCTTCACCGCACACAACGAAGCCCTCGATGAGCTAACCAACTTTGATGAAGAACTTAGGTCCAAATCCCAAAGGATTTGAAGAAATCAAAGATCTTGTGAGGTTTTTGGTAGGAAATGTAGAGAGAATGGAGATGAAATGTTTTTAGAGCGAGATATATATACAAAAGTGATTCAACTTCAGTCCAAAGAGAGAAGAAAAGGGAAAAAATTTCAGATCTCACCAACCCACCGCACCTCACTCCCGCACCTGCCTTTTTAGCAATGTGCAAGCTGTGCTCTTCCCTGAAATCCGCACGTGCGGCTTGCTCTCCCGCTCGAGCGGATAAGCAACTTCGAATGCATTTTGCATTTTTGTTTTGGGGGCGCTGCCCCTCAACCCCGCCAGGGCGCTGCCTTAGGACCCGCCAAGGGGCGCTGCCCTTTGGACCCCCGTGAGCTAACCGGTCAGCTCGACCCCCGCTAGGGCGCTGCCCTTAGACCCACCAAGGGGCGCTGCCCCCTGGACCCCGCAAGCTGACCGAGCAGCTCGACCCCTGACATACTCAGTGAAGTGGCAAAACTGGGATCGCTACAGAAAGAGGAGTGAAATTTTTGATTATGATGAATTATCATTGAGATATTTGAAGATGGAGAAATGTTATGTAGTGATGATAATTATTGCATTGTATATTCATTCAATTAATTATTACACTTTTTAAATTTCATCTTGGGAAACTTTTGCATTAAGAAAAGTAAGTTTGCAAATGAATTTTTTTTTGGAATTGTTTGGGGTAAATACGTTGGTAAGTCCGGATAAGAGGTGTAGATGAAATTGATTAAGTTGGCCTGAGTGTCTAGGGTGAAAGACCAAGAACAAACGCAGAGGAGGTACCACTTCCCTTTCGGTCAGCAACCGGTAAAGTGGGGTTTTGGTAATGCTAGTTATGCCTACTTGCAGACACTAACCTAGGGATTACCTTAGTCGTATTTACTGCCCCCTTTGAATAAAATTGTAAATTGTTGAGATTTCAAGTTATCATGGAGCATCATAGCTTTCAAAAGATGTAAATGTGATTTTCTTTCAAAAGGCATAGCATGGCATGTACATTTTAGTTTGTGAGACTTGTATAAAATGTATATACTTTGTTAAGAATTCTCTACTGGGCTTTAAGCTCACCCCTATGGGATTTTGATGCAGGAAAAGATGTGGTGATCCTGTCGAGTTAAGGGCTTGGACGTATATTTGTGGAGAGCAAATTGCTCTTATTTTGTTGTGGTTCATTTTGCTAGCCAAGGGCTATGAATATATGGGTTCGTGAAACTATTTTTGTGTAACCGGGCTTAAGCCTTGGAATTTGTAGGCCCTTAAGGGCATTTTGCTTACTTTTGTATTTGATGTTCTACATGCTATAAATTCATGTATTTGATATCATTGAATGTATAATTCGCATGTGGAACTATTTTGTACAAACCTTATTGATTAATGATGTAAAGGTTGAGGAATTGTATCCTTTCTTATAATGAACGTTAATTGTTGTATTCATAAGATATTATAAATTTTGGGGTGTTACATTACCAGCCACATCATCTGTGTATGAAAAATGACATAAAGAGAAAGAGAGAAACTATGGCACTCATTATTTTTTTTATTCATATATATATATTTAATTATGGGTCCTTGTGAATATTGACTTGATATTGCGTAAAAACATCATACCTTACTCTAAGCGTTAAAATCACAATCCAATTTCATCGAAAGCAAGTTTTAATTAATCAAATCACATAAATCTCACAACTCATAACGAAATTATGAACAACAATTTCATAAGAAACAAAGGTTGTAATATAAGAAATATAGGCTTTGTCATCCTCCTCTCCCATAGGTTTTGCAATACCAATACAAAACTAAATATTGAGAAATTTTTCAAATTTTGAAATATCGATAATAGTAGTAACCAATTCAAACTAATGTTACCCTTTACAAACAAATATTGCCAAAAATAAAAATTGATGAGAAAAAGTCATTGGATCCATACCAGGTGATGGTGCAATAATTAGCCTCATCACTTCTAGAAAGAGGGATTGAAAGCTTTTTCATGTCCCTTGTCTACACCCTAAAGCAAGCTCACCTCTTTTTGGATCAAGAGAGTCCCCAAATATAAAAATAAGAACTCTATTGCATGAACATTGAACTAGCCACAACAATTATGTAAAATAAGAAAAAAATTACTCACAATGCATGAGAGTATTTGGTTAGGAGGGTGCCACAATAGACTTATTTATTTTGTTGATCAGTGGTTACCTGTCCTGCTCCAAAACCCAAAATCATAAGCATAACAATTTTAAATTTCTCAAAGTCAAAACCCAAAAGCATAAGCATAGCAAACTATTCAATCATATATTAGAAATGCTACATTAACTTGCTAAGTAAAGCTTACCTTGCCAATAAAAGTGAAGGGACTAACTATTCAAGCTTATTTGGTTGCTTTTTGAGTGATACCGCCCCAAAAGGTGATAAAATGACAGCGGAAGGAACCAAAACAGCCTTAGAAATGTCTTCAATATCATCACCATTACAGGATAAATAATAAAAAAAAATCTCCATGTGGTAACAGTGAATGTATGAAGCTAAAGACATAAAAATATAGAAAGGCACAATGAATTTATCTTAATGTTTGTTTTTCATTTCACAATTCATGGTTCTCAAAAAACTAAAATGAGGAGATAACATATAATGCTATAATGCTCTGTTCAATGGTTCTCATTCCACTCAAAATTACTCATTCAACTGTGTTTAATTTCATACAAAAACAAGGGCCAAACTTTTTTTTTTCTTACAAAATTGGAAAGATGCTTTAAAATTAGTTTAGGTTTAATAGAATTCTAAAAATTCATCATTTGTATATAACTACGATAGAGCATGAGTAGCACCCTAAGCAATACTCAAATTAAAATATACTTTAAGCAAGAAAACTAATCCTGATTAATCCTACTATAATTGGGCACTTGAGATTCCATCATACAATCTATGAAGTGAATCCATGAAATCTTTATCAAAAAAATTAACCATTCTTCAAAGAAAGAACATTTCCACAATTTTATATTCATATCAAATTGACATTAACACTCACACTCAAAATTTATATCTATGTCAAACCTTGGAGCAATGAAGTATCAGACTCTTTGACAAATCTTCAAACAGCTTCTATGCACAAGTTTTGTATGCCCAGCAAGACCATTGTTTATCAAACACAAAGTTATCATTGAACATATATATATATATATCATAGAAAATTGAACACATGACGTTATAGAGAACTACTAATAAAAAAAATTCATAGCTCTTATAGGTTCTTCAACTTGAATTTGACTGGTAAAATAAGTGAAGAATGACAAAGCAGAGGTAGCCCAACGGTTTTCATTAGTTATCTTTCAATGAAATAGTATATCTGAAATGAATTTTCAATCTAAATTGATATTCATATGTTCAAGATGCTGCTTTATTTGTTTCTGCTTTGGAGATTTCAATTTTCTTATTTTCTCTTCCTTCCAACTAATTAGTCTCTCATTGCAATCACAGATATGATCAATCATGATTCAACATTGTAAGTCATGAAAGAAATAAACATACATTTCATAAAATAAAGCACAAAATTGGGAATCTGCATTCATCCATTGTGTAATTGACAAACCATAAAACTAGCTAATATAAATCTCTACAACAAATTACACATTTGTCGACCAATTTTGCCGACCAAAAAAATTTTGGTCGCAAAAAAATGACATTTGCCAATCAAACAAAAATTTCGTAACTAAAAGTTGATACTATTACTAACTAAAAATATTTTGTTGCCAAAAACTGATTTAAAATTTTAGTCGCTAAAAATATAGGCGGGAGAGTGAAATCGGGCGGGAACAGTTCAATCTTTTAGCAACTAATATAATTTAGTCGCAGATACCAAAACGATGTCATTTTGATATCTAAATGCAGGTTCATACAATGGCTGACCAACATATTTGTAGGGGATAACTAAAATAATTCAAACCCTTATATTAAAAAAATAACGCGCCTCTTCACACCTCAGTCGAGTTTGATCACACCTCAATCGCGCCAATCACCTTACCTAACCATCAACATTGCCGTCCATCGTTCTCGCTTCTCCACCGTCAGTGCGTCTGTCTTCGCCATTTCTAAGTCGTCTTCGCCTGGTACCGTCATCTACATATTTTTTTTTGAAACCTTCTATCTCTCTCTGTTTATATCTCTCTGTCTCACTTTTTCTCTTTGATTTCTCTTACTCCTCTTTCTCATACTCTTCTTGTTCTACAATGTCTCACCCACTAAGGCCTTCACCATCGCAATCTTTCGAAGCATCTTCAACTCTCCCTAAAAATAATTTCACGTAGAAATCCTCTCTCTCATTCTCACTTACTCAGTCTCTGTCTGTCTCTCCTTTTCATTGTCAATGTTTCTGTTGATGTTTGCTGCTGGGATATGTCGATAATAGGATTTCAATCTGTTGGTTGTGATAAAAACCCCCAATATGTGATGTTACCTTGGAGTGTTTTATTTCTTCTCTTTCTTTAAGTATCTCCTTTTATATTGGGAAATATACTTCATGAGAATCAACAACTTGGCTAAGCTTTTGCAATTTATTTGTGAAATACAAGTAGATTTGGGAAAAATATTGAAAAAAATTTCTTGGTTGGTTGACAATTCACTGTTTGTTGGAAGGGAAAAGAATCTATACTCAACCAACTAATCAATGACACAAAAAGAAAACTCAGAAGCATATACAACACAACAGTAGATTTACTTGATTTTGGTTGTTTATGTATTACGCTCTAAATCCTTGTATGCAAACTACTTTTTAGATACATAATGTATGCTTCATAATCATGCAATGTGGACAATTATTCTCCATTAACCTTAGCAACTAGCTAGTGTTTCTTTCCTTATCATAAACCGAGTGAAGGGACGTTGGAAGCGGTGGGTGAAGATGGAAGGGTCAATAAAATATCCCTTTTTTTTTTCTTTTTTTTTTTTCTTTTTTTTTTTATGAATAAAGTACAAGACATGATTAGTAATTAGTTATTGGTAGCTGGACTATAATCGAAACAAGGTCCCATTTGAAGATCAATCAAATTTTCTCACATCTCCTCTTTAGTTAGGTGTGAATAGGCATCCAAACCACTTTTCAGTTGATATTTCACCTTTTATCCCACATATCTCAATGATAACGACGAGAACACTATCAATTACTAAGTGTGAGATTCAACTAAATTGTATTACTCAAGTAACAAGTTGATTTAATTTTTTTTTTGTGGGGGGGGGGAGGGAGGGAGGTTCAAGAAATTGGAAAGGAAGATGTGGAGAGCTATTCCCCTAACAATTCTTTGGTCTATATGGGAACTTCGAAATGAGTGTGTGTTGAAGGGTGTGAATCTTGATCCTTGGGAGCTTTGTGAGATTATCAAAACTAGAATTGGGCTTTGGCTCAAGTCCTCAACTAAGGAGTTGCATTTTTCTATTTCTGACTTTTGTCTTGAATATTAGGCAGATTAGAGTTTGCATTGGTGAAGGTTAATTATTATTTGGCCATTGTAGGTGTGAGTTGAGCCTTTTGCTCTCAGTGTTAGGGGATGGTTGTATTAGTTTGAATCTCTCCAACATTGTATTGGGTGGCCCTTGGAAGTGCACATGATTGGTCTTACTTTGGGTGCCAACATAGTTGGGATGCATTGTATAGACAATGATGTTTTTCCCATGGCTTTGTTTTTTTCCTTCTCTATCTAATAAAATTCATTTATTTGCTAATTAAAAAAAGAAGTAACAAGTTGATTGGATGAACGAGTACTAATTGTGGACGGAAACGATATGTAAATTGAAGGCAGTATTGGCGATGAAGAGGTTTTGTGTAGAGATGATATTGAAGGTGAAATTATTCCAAATACAATGGTTTTACAATCTCATAGTCAAACACAAGTCGAAGGTGTTGATGATGTTTTCATTTGTGATACCGACGAAGATGACTTCATTGAGGATGATGATAAGCAAGAAGAAGACGAATTTGACATTGTTTAACCAAATAAATCATGACGTAGAACCTTTATGTACTTATTTAAGACATACTGATTGAGGAGATACTGCCATAGTTTTTGTTATCTATGTCGTCAATATCACTTGCAAATTTACACAGATGTATATATATATATGAAATTAAGATGTTCATGGATGTTCATTTCTTATTTATATATTTGTTAATTATCACTCTTGATGAATATGTCTATACATATAAAACATTTGTGCCTATCCATGTGCTCATTGTGCTCTTTGCCTTTGATTATGTTAAAATGTAACAGAATGGCTCCTGCGAAAAAGATGCGCCGTTTAGCACCACCAAAGAGGGCATTAATTGAACCGTACTCATCCCCAACTGCTATACCTACACCTTTTCTTGAAGGTGTTGTAGCAGATAGATCTGAGACTATTGCACCATCTCCGTCTCAAAGTAATGTGCTGTCAAGATCTAAGACTATTGCACAATCTCCGTATTAAACTAATGCACCAGCTACATCTAAGACTTGTGATGCATCTCTGTTTGAAAATCCGTCTGGAACGAATGCACCATCTTATCCAAGTCAAACGAGTGGCGTAGTTAATAAATATGTTTCATATATATTTAATTTATATATTGCTTCAATTTTGTAAAAATGTAAATACACTACTAATGTTATCAATTAACAGGTGTATCTTCATCAAGGCGTATGCGGGGACCAACAGTTGGAAAAGCAATAGAAAAAAGAGCTGCCAACAATAATGGAAACAAGCTCTACATTCCAATCACTAAGACATTCAATGCATTCGAAGGTGTGCTAGCGACCCCAAGATCTAATGAGATCGACATTCAGATTAGGAGGATGTGCCCCATTCAAGGCGTTAACAGTTGGATTGTTGCTGATCTAGCGACAAAAGGGGTTGTTGTACAAGCTATCTGGGTATGATTTAATTGCTTTCATAGTCTATGTGGATTATGGAAACAGTGTTGTTTTCACGTGCATAAAGGAGGCAATTTGTTTTCTTTGTTGGTTCTGAAAGCTTCAAAAAGTGTAATTACACATTCACATGCAAAGTGTTTACAATAGTAAACGCGCTGTGAACTGTCAAAAACCATTTAAGGTTTTCTCACTCTTAACATATTTTCATCTTTCACATTACAACAGTTATGTTACTTATTTGGTTTATATTGATTGTAGGATAAATTTGAGATTGGAGATAATTACGAGGAGAATTCATTATCCCATCAAGTTGTGGAAAAGAAGTGTTATGTGTTACATAAAGATTGGAAGTGCAAAATGAAGAAGGAATGGGAGAAGCTTGTGGATGTGGGAACTGATCCCTATGCTCATCCATACAAAGGAGTCAGATTAGATGATTTGAAGTATTTGATTGACCATGTATGGTTAGATCCTAAAAACAAGGTATGTTATGATTTAGTTATAAAATAATAATGTATTATTAACAAGTTCTCTAAAATCTTATACGGCCAACGATCAAATTATGTACCTATAAACAACTATAATCCACATGCAAAGTGTCTAACCACCTTCAATATTACTTAGTACTCTTATTATTGTTTAACTTTATATGTAACAAACCCTTATCATGTGGATTATATAGCGTCGCGACGATGCCGGCAAACTTAATAGGAGCAAGCTACCCTACAATCACACTAGTGGGTCGTGATCTTTTCCGGTGGCGATGAGCATTGCGGTGAGATGTATGTCATTGATTTTATTAACTTGCACCATCTTATTTAATATGTTATCATATTAATGAAGGTGTCCTTGATCTCAGTGTTTGGTATATCATAAGTGAAGGAAAACAGTGGATTGTTGCCAGATATTTATAATTTCTACAAGGACACTCATTAGAATAAGAAGACAAAAGAATGGATTGATCTTATATGCTGTGATTTACATGCAAGTATTCCAACCATTTGGACACTTATTTTAACTACTATGTTTGATTTATATTAACAATATTTATATGTTACAATTACATGAGCAAATGACGATAGTGCGTGATGAGTCTATTGAGTCTAGAACGCCGATGACACAAAAGGATATATCACGAGTGGTTCTTAGAAAGAAGAAGGTATACGTAAGAGGCTTTGGGGTCGGACCAAAGCCCTCGTCCTGTGATTCTGGGTCGAATGTAGCATCGCAAGTACGTGAGAAGCAATTTAAAAGGCTGACATCCGAGTTAGAGATACTACGTGCGGAGCAACATAGAAACCATGAGAAGCAGCGAAAAAAAGAAGAGGAGCAACAAATAAAGGAGGCTGAAAATGCAAGACAACGTAAGGAGATGCAGAGGTAGATTTTTAGACCTCAGAGCATGTTACTGCAAGTAATGGAAAATCTCAATCCACTAAAGTCCCCACCATAGCTTGTCATAGTAATTGGTAAGTGCATAAATTGTATTAAATTTATGTTCAAAGTAAAGGCAAATAAATGTGTCATGAGAATATTAGAGAAAAAATTGTGAGGCAAAAAGGGAAAAATAGTCCATTTGGGGGCAAAAATTGGAAATAGCACCGAAACAGTCTCGATATCATAATGGTCACCTCGGCCTAAGTTAAACAAACTTGTGATAGCAATTACTGCGTCGATAGGACGCACGGTTAGATATGTACACCAAAAAATGTGATAAAAAAGGCGAAAATAGGCCGTTTGTAGCCAACAATTGGAAACAACCTCGAATCAGCCCTCATATCATAACGGTCACCTCGGCCTAGATTAAACAAACTTGTGCGAGCAAGCAGCTCATCGATAGAACGCACAATTGGATATATAGACCAAAAAATGTGATAAAAAAGGCAAGAACAGGTCGTTTGGGGACAATGCTACCCCTGCAGGCAACCAAAGCTACTGGACCAATTGGTCTTCTATCACTATAGTGTTACAGTAAGCTTCCTCCAATGTGTTTTCCTCTCTTCCCATTAGTGCATGATCTATATCAATCATGTGAAATTTTTTGTTAACATGTGGATTCTTGAGTTTGATTTTATGTTGTGATTGCATTACACAATCAAATTGATTTGATTCAAGGTTTGCTTATTTGTTGATTGTTGTAATCTATATGCATGAGAGACCTTTAGACCTTTTTGTACATGTGTTATTTTACTGCTAAGTGTTTTTTGATGTGGATGATCAGTTGGATCTATGGATAGATGATTAATTGTAAAAATATTGATGTTACTGTGTACTATGCATAACGGAATTTCTTTTAGTTGTTCAAAGTTATCATTTTTATGCATTAGACTCCAATTAAATCTAGGCCTTTTGTGGGTGATGACGATCCATCAACAGCTGTGCCCCGGCTATGATCATTCATTATAGAAATTTTGATTTGGTTGTTACGATTCTAGTTTCATACAATTTGTATTCCCTCCATTCTATAGTTGTGTGCTCCCTAAATTTGTATATCTCTATCCAAATCTTGCAAGGATTCTATGGATTGAGTTGAATTGGGTACATGTCAATAAAATGCAAGGTTTTTATATGGAAGATCTTGCAATGATATTATGTTTTTAAATATTGTAGTTAAATGGTTAAACCACAACATTAATTGAATGTTCTATTGATGTTTATATTTTTATCATCATCATGAAAAGTCCTTGAGCTATGGTGGTTTTTAAAGGTTTGCCTTTTTAGCTAATTTGTGAAAAGTCCCTGCTGTTTGCCTTTGTAAAGGTATTTTCATCATCATCTTGTCCTTTCCTCGGGTGAAGTTAATTTGTGGAATTTTTCATGTCTTTTAGTTTTCGTGTTTGCCTTTTTTAGCAGACCATTTTCTTTACTATCAAGTTTGAAACAGCTTCAAAACAACCCCCATATCATATTAAAAAAAAAAAGTGATAAAAAAAAGTTATAAACAAGTGATAAGAAAGGCGAAAACGGGCTATTTGGGGGCAACAATTGAAAACAGCCTCGAATTAGCCTCCATATCATAACAGCCACCTCGGCCTAGATTATAAACTTGTGCGAGCAAGCGGTGCGTTGATAGGACGCATGGTTAGATATTTAGACCAAAAAATGTGATAAAAAAGGCAAAAACGGCCCGATTGGGGGCAAAATTTGGAAACAGGCTTGAAATAACCCTGAGATCATATTGGTGACCTTGGTCTGCATTAAAGAAACTTGTGAGAGCAAGTGGCTTGTTTATAGGATGCACGGTTAGATATTTAGACCCAAAAAAATGTGATGAAAAAGGCGAAAACGGGCTATTTAGGGACAATAATTGGAAAAACCTCGAAACAGCCCCGATATCATAACGGTCACATCAGCCTATATTAAACAAACTTGTGATAGCAAGAAGCGCGTTGATAGGATGCACGGTTAGATATGTAGACCCAAAAATGTGATAAAAAAAAGGCAAAAACGGGCCGTTTGGGGGCAACAATTGGAAACAACCTCGAATCAACCTTCATATCATAACGGTCACCTTGACCTACATGAAACAAACTTGTGAGAGCAAACGGCGCGTCGATAAGACGTACGATTACATATTTAGACCAAAAAATGTGATAATCCCAATCTTGTATCTTCTACTCCCCTCTCACACTTATCCTCCTCCAAGTAAAAGTTTAACCAAAGCATTTTGAATTCAAAATTAGAAAGCCAATTTTAACTTAGTTTCCATTGTTCAAGCACAGGTCAATATTGGCAAATTGTGGAACAATAGTTAGAATTGTAATGTTTATATAGACAGATATATACATATGAATGTTGTTGTTCTATTTACAAAATGGTATTGATTGTCATTTAATTTGTTCATGTTACCTTTACTTTCCATGGGCATTTTCCATTTTTTGCCCAATTTTACAATAAAGTGATGTGCAAATATTTTCATAAAAAAATTACCTGACATTATTTCTCTTTTTGTTTGGTACAAATGGATGAACTCGTACACGAAGCTAAATTGTACAAGACTACTTGGCACTATAAGCATTTTTGGAAGGATTATATATTTTTGGATAGATGTGTATGGAAAAGATTTGGGTAGACTAATAGTTATATTTTTGGATGGGTGTATATGGAAAATATTTGGGTAGACTAGTAGTTATATTTTTTGAAAAATGCGCATGGATAAAAATTTAAAACATAATAACAAGTACTTGTTAAGTTATTTTTATGCTACATGGATGTGAATTGGATGATTATATAGATTATATGCGGATTTTTAATTGGAGGAATATGTAGTTTGGAATTACTTGTGGATGAAAGCTTATAATAGTTGTTGACTTTCATCAAACAGGTTCAAGATTGGATGATTTATATATTTTGTTGAATGTTCATGACTCAGTTGAATTGTTAGTTTGAATGATTATTGCAAATTACAGATTGTATTGAATGGATTGGATGGATTATTATGAATTACAGGTTTATTTTGTTAGATATTGGCGACAAAATTTTGATTTTGTTATTCCTATTTTGGTGAGTAAGTGATTAGTCAGGAAAAATAAGTAAGATTTGTGCCAACTAAATAAGGTAGGCGAAAGGGTACATTTGGCAACTAAATAATTAGTCGTTAAAATTATTAATATTGGCAACCAAAAGATTTGGTCAGTAATAGGTCTATTGGCGACTAAAGTTTTAGTTGCGCAAGCATTCTTTTTGGCGACATGGAATGTGACAATTGGCGACCAAACTTTTTGGTCATGGAATGTGACAATTGGCAACTAATATGTTTGTTCATGGAATGTGACAATTGGCAACTAACATGTTTGGTCGAGAAAATATCATTGTTTGCGACCAAAGTATTTTAGCTACTAAATGGATTATTCGTAATAATGATATATTTAGCAACCAAAAATTTAGTCGACAGATCCAATTTTTTCCCGACTAACAAAAGTTTTACTCGCTAATTACTTATGCCGACCCTCAATTGGTGACCAAAAAAATTAGTCGTAGATAACTTTTGTTAACTAAAAATGGATTTTTGCACTAAATTTTTAGTCGGCGAAAGTGCTATTCCCTGTAGTCTATTTATTTCTACTCCAATAATTGAGATTATATAGATTAACCAACCACACTTACAGTTTTGCACATAACAATGCCAGCAAAGGTAGACAACAACCAGTCAAATTCTTGATCTGGATCAACATAATAAATAGAAAAATAATTCCAAAATTCACTCATAACCTCATAGATTAATCCATAGGTGGCCTATATTCAGATAAAGACTTCCAAAGGAGAGAGAGAGAGAGAGAGAGAGAGAGAGAGAGAGAGAGCTTGCACAAAATAGAATCAATTTCAACTTCAAATCCCCTATTTTGTCTAAATATCAATGAACAACGATGAAGCATCAACTTCAAAAATCAGAACTAAACAAACAAGAACAACATGGCTTCAAAGTGATATTATATATGATAGATACAGAGTAGAAATATGGATTTGATTACTTTACTTCATAGATACACGTACATATGTATGTATAGGCAGAGAGAGAGAGAGAGAGAGAGAGATTCACACCGCTAGAGATCTCAGACGGCAATGGCAAGCAAAAGAGCGAGAGAGCATAGCTATATAGGTCTATGATGTGTGTGTGTGTGTGTGTGTGTGTGTGTGTGTGTGAGAAAGAGAGAGAGAGAGAGAGAGAGAGAGAGAGAGAGAAAGAGAAAGAGAAAGAGAACGGTCAGTGTTTGAATTTTTCTACAACTAGGGCAAATATAAGGAAAACAGGTAGAAGGGTAAAATAAATATATATATATATATATATAAAAAGAATAAATTGATTATTTGCGACTGGTAATCAAATGGTCGCAAATTATATAGTAGCAAAAGCTCATTTTTCTAGTAGTGACTTACCTCTCCTGCTGTCTCTGATAATTACAAGAATCTCTCATGTAGTTTCAATAATTAAAGAAATTTCCCTTACTTTTGAAGCTATTATTAAGATTCCCACACCATTAATCTTTTGTTAGTTTATTTAACAGAATATGCTGATGTCATATATTATGAGCCAAAAATTCTAAGATTACCCTTATATATTCAAATAGTAAATTTCATTCACCTCTCCTAAAGTTTTACCAAAAAAAAAAATTAAATACCTACACATTATTTTAGTAATGTTGAACAAAATTATTAAATTCTATACAATATTAAAAAAAAATTTAATTGTTAAGATATTATGAAAATATTTAACCAAAAACCTATAATTTTTATTCATAAAATACTTAAAAAGAAACCATATCTTTGAAATTAATGTTATTATAGATAATACTTTAACAATTTCACATAAAATTTATTTCACACCACATAAACAATGTAAAATTTATCATTTGAACTAACGTGTTTATTATTTGAACCTTTTTTTTATAAAAAATAATAAAAGTAATAAAAAGTTGAAGTAAATTAACTTCTTTATTTTTTAAACAAAATAAACTTATTGGATCCATGGAGCAATCCTTGAATATTGCATATATTTGTAATTGAGTCATGTTTTACTCTATAATTTGGATATGTTTTCTATGTTTTGCTCTACAACGTGAGAGAATCTTAAGCCTTTCGTATTTGGTTCGTCAATATATATATAAATCTGTAATAAGAAGAAAAAAAATTAGAGATTAGCATATTATATCTTATATGTGTTATTAAACCTTAACTTAGATTAATAAATGTGTTTAAACAATAAATAGAAATTCAATCTATCGTAAAAAGGGAATCATTGCTCATTTCATTGCATAGAACCAAAACCTTTATAATGACAAGCATATATATACTAGAATAACCACAGATTACCTTATCTAAAATAAATAAATAAATAAAAGAGCTAACAAATTAATCACCATCAAACTTTATACTAAATTAAATACAATCCTTTATTCGAAAATTACAAAACAAAATATAAAAGATGTGAATTTTTATTTTTTAAAAAGACCACTAATTTTATGAATATCTATTTTGAGAAATTAGAGTTTAAATAAAATTTTAAAAATACGTATAGGTATTTGATTTTTTTTTTTTTGGGTATGAAAAATATCTATTTGGAGAAATTTTTTAAACAGATTATTTCTTTTTAAATATTTTATCAATAAAAATTTTAAAAAATTCCATTAAATATTTTAATAATATCTTAACGATTTAGAGATAAATAATTTTTTTACATTTGAATAAATAAGTAGGACAAATTGCTAGAAAAAAAATTAATTATTTGTTTAAAAACGAAAAGAAAAATAAATTTAAATAATAAATGCATTAATTATTTATATAGTGTGAAATAAGTCTTATATTAGTTATTAGGGTCTTATATTAAATTATTAGGGTCTTATATTAAAATGTGCATGGGTCTTTAATAATATATATGCAAAACCTCAGAGGAGGTGAGTGAAAAATTTCACTAAAATAGCTTATTGGTTGATTTGATAGTTTTCATCTCTTTCGGTTCAATTCAAAGGGGTAATATGGTTATTTTGGATAGCCATGTAATGTCATTTGTGCTAAATTAACACATTGGGAGAATCTTGATATTCTTAACAAATGGAAAATTTCTGTGATTATTGAAATTATAAGGGAGATCTCTGTATTTGTCAGAAACTTCAGGGGTGATAGGTGTAGTTTACCCTTAATCTATTAATAAAGATGAACTCATGATTAACTAGGCTAATTCAGTTGGTCAAAATTAGAGAGGATTTCTTGAGTTGTTTATTTATTGGTGTTAGATTTGCGAGTATGTCTTGTTGAACTTTCTTATAAGTCTACGTGGTATTCCAACCTAATTAAGCAGTGAAAAATTTTACTGGTGGACGTCCTGATTCACTTCTGTTATGCAATTAGAAGACAAATAATGACTCAAAGATGATGTGACTTAAATGTGGACGTCCTGATTCACTTCTGGTTTGGGATGTTCTAAATAAGTGCACTTTTTGACTTTTTAGAGAATATGGGTTAGGTTTGGGTTGGGTTTGAAGTGATGTGGTAGAGAGGTGATGTGATTTAAATAGGATAGTGACTTTTTGACTTTATAACTTTTTTAGTATATGACAAACAAGAAATATGTTTTGTTGTTTCTCATTAATCAGGTATATCTAATAATTTCCACTTATTCTCACCTTAATTAGTTATCTTTAGATAGCATATATAATATTTGTATTAAAGAAAATATTATAGTTTGAAAATCAAAAAAATTCTGTTAAACAAATATAGGTGTTGTTGATACCCCCATTTTGCCATGTTTTTAAAGACAGTCACACAGCATGTGATCACCTACACGTGTTGTAGTATATACTAATATGACAATTATCAACCATGACCTAAAAATGTAGGTACACCTCAATTCCAGGCATCTAACTAGCTAGTAAAAACTTGGTTCATCTGTGATGTACATGCCTGGCTTTGTTCTTATTATTAATTGTTGATGTTGTTATGTATCATTGTCACTAATTTGTAGGTTTGCTTAAATAAGCTCTAGTGAAAACAATGCACTAAGCATCTAGTTCTATACATAAATGTGTTATTACTTTGCCTAAGGGATTGAGTCTTCACAAGGTTTATGAATATGTAAATAAAATAATTTTATTGTGCTACATATATGCATGTGTACCACTATACCAAATAAATTGCACCTTACAAGTGAAATGTATTGGATTTCATCTTACTCCATTTCAATTCAAGAAAGATGATTATGCTTCATTTGTTTTGGTGGAAAAGTCTTTTTAAAAATATTTTTTTGTATTTTTTTAAGTTTAGTGTGACAAAAAATAAAAAAGTCAATGGATAATATTTTTCGCTGTCACAAAAACCAAACTTATTTGGGGAAAAAAATATTTTCCAGGAGGTGGTGATTTTTTCACATAAAAACTAATTGGTAGAATTGTTTCAAATTTTTAACAATAATAAACATGATCATATCTTATGCAGCAAATGTACTAATTCAAGTTAATTGATGAATATTAGAATCTATACATAATTAATACTATTTATTCAACAAATCCGATTGGTTAATTCAAATTGATTTTGTGTCACGATAAATTTATAAAACAATAGGCAGGTTAATAACTGCAATTGCTATAACAAAAATCAAGAAAATAAACTCCATTTAATTGACAATTATCAAAAGAAATGGTACATAAATTATATTAATTGCATTCAATATAAGACAAAAAGACATAAAGGCCTCTAACACAACAAAATCAACCATTAAAAAATATAAGTGAAGAAATGCGACTGGATCAGCCTTTACAAATTTCTTCTCGAAATTGGTTTTATAATTGTAGAATTATTGAAAGAGATTAGCTTTTCTCTAGCGGATAAGCTCCCTCTCTATACCTCATTTTTTCATATTTTTCCATATATATATATATATATATACATATAAATTTTTGTAGGTTTTTATCTAGATCCGTATCGATAATTCGAACTGTCTATCTCGTAAGCCATAATAAAGGTCGTTCATACAAAAAATCAACTTCATCAAAAAATTATAAATATAAAAATAAATTGCATTTTGTTTTATAAAATAAATGATAAATATAATTAAATTTAAACCATCTATTTTATAAAACAAAATGCAATTTGTTCTCATATTTATAGTTATCCGATAAAACTAATTTTTTGTATGGATAACCTTCATCGCGGGGCCTACAAGGTAGACGTTTGGATAATCAGTATAGGTTCGAACTAAAACCCATCAAATGAGTATAGAAATGTATGGAGATGTAACGCCCCAAAAATAATTAAACATTCACTACCCATGTTAATTAAACATTCACTACACAATAACATTAATCCTTCCAAAATGAGATATTAACCTTGTTCCCTTACATGATTCCAAATGATTTACAAAAGTAATCTCACATGCGATTATACATTCATTGACAAATTAGTACATGAATCTATAGCGTGTAAAATCATTAAATCAAAACGAATAAGGCCCTCAAGGGGTTTACAAGTTCCAAGGCAATAGCCCGGTTACACAAAATGGTCTCTCGGACCCAAACACATTAGCCCTTGGCTTACAAAAAGATCACAACAAAAGTAAGAGCTATGTACTCTTTACAATCATCCGCGCCCTCAACTTGGCGGGATCACCACGTCTTTACCTGAACCAAAGTCCCATAGGGGTGAGCATAAAGCTCAGTAGCAAATTCTAACAAAGTATATACAGTTATGCAATTCTCAATATGGATGCAAATGTCGATGCCATGCCACGCTCTTTTAAAGAAATTTTATTTCATGCTCTTCTTGAAGATTTCCATTTTTCAATCAAAACTTGCCATCTCAACACATTTTAAAACTTCTGATTTTAAATCAATAGGAGCGGTAAATACGACACCGGTAATCCCTAGGCTGGTGTCTGCAAGTAGACTCTACGAGTACCACCCAGAATGTCATTTTTACCGGTATTAACCGGAAGGCTAGACACTTATCCACGCGGTTTTCTGGTCTTTCACCGTGGACACTTAGGCCAACTTATCAAATACATCTACACCCCCTAACCGAACTTACCACCGTATTTACCCCATAACACAATGCATAGTTCTCATTACAACATCTTTTTGTTTCATAGAATAAATATTTTCAATTGAAATTTGCAATGCAAACGTAGTAATTGAATGAATATGCAATGTCATGATCTTTCCATGTTTCACAACACTTCCCATTTCCAATGTCTTAATAACAATAACAAGCAACACCCTTTCTTATATCTTAGCCTCAACATTATTTCACAAGATAACCATGTGTCCTCAAACACATAACAACAACTCCCCATCATGCACAAATCTAACCAATTTAACCACTTCAAGGTCATATATGGTGTTTTCAAATATAAACCTCACAAGGTTATAATTTTCACAATTCATAGTGTACACCTTTTGCCATTTTTCCAACCATATGCCCTCATACAATTTCTTCATCTCTATTATATATCATTTTGGTTACCAATTTGTAGAACAAAACATGAAATCTACACATAATCATTCCATTATCACAAGAAGTATAAAGTCACTCTAGACATTTCCATACATTCCAAAAATCCCCAAATTTCTGGAGTTTTTCACAAAAAAACAAGACATCCCTCATTTTTATGGAGAAAGTTCATCAAAATCATCTTTCTTAGACAATAAATAAAAGGGCTCAATGATCAACGTAGAAACTTTTAAAACTTCAACCCACTTTTAAGAAATCTCATCATTTTTAAACCTACAACTAAAATCTCATAAGAATTTCAAGAAAAACATAAAAACAACCTTAAATCTTGCAAAACATGTATATATAACTCAAGAATATCCCTACCTTGAGCTTGATGAAGAAAGAAGGTGAAACCCTAGCTTCAATGGAGGATTCTTCAACCCTTACTACACCAAGAGGGGTTTTAAGCTTGATCTTCAAGATTTAGAGAGAGAGGTGAAGATCTAACCTAAAGATTTGCAAGGATTCAAAGGGTTTTTAATGTTTGAGGAAGTTTTCTAGAGATAAGGGAGAGCAAAATGGCCTTTTAATGTTTGAGGAAGTTTTCTAGAGATAAGGAAGAGCAAAATGGCCTTTAGAGTGAGAGAATGAAGCCCTAAAAGTGATACAACTCGGCCCTAAAGATACAAAAATGCAGAATTTTGGGTCCAGACCGACTGCACGTGTGGCGCCCATCCCCGCACGTGCGGAGTGCCTCTCTCGCACGTGCGGCCCTCACCCTCGCACGTTCGGGGCTCCTCTCCCGCACCTTAGCCGCTCGTGCATTTATTTCAGTGTGTGAGCCAAACACTCCCCTGAATTCCGCATGTGCAGCCCCTGTTTTCCAGCCCAGATTTTTCTGACTTGCTTCTCGGACGCCCCGGACTCGATCGCGCCCACTCCGGAATAGATGAAATTCAATCACCGAACCAAAAACAAGAATGAGAACTTATTCAAAAGAAATAGCTTCCGAACGTTTTAAATCCAACGAGAGTAAAGGGAAAGGAGTGGAGGAAGAAGGAAAAGGGAAAAAGAGACCCAGTCGTCACAAGAGAGATGAAGTATGGAGGAGCGGTTATCCTTTTTTGTAGTTTGGATGTCAAAATTGGAATGTCTAGTCTAACTACTTAGATGATGTCATATTAGTATTTTTTAATAAATCAAAAGTTTATATTTAACCACCATTCACAAATTGAAATTTAAATCTAACCCAAAAAACAAAAAAAAATCTAACTTAATATTAATAGATGGGTCAGTGGATATTGTTAACTGGTTGAGCCAATTTGAGCCTTTCATTTATAAAAAATAAAAATAAAAATAATTGACGTGACATTATTTAATACTCGAGATTATACCTCTTCAATTTGGGTCTGGACGTTAAAAAAGTCCTTCTCTTGAATTTTTAATATGAAAATGTTATGAATTTTAAATAATCTACCAAATGTTTTACTAAATCTCTCACATGGGTGTGAGACCGACACAAATCCACATGTGTGTGGATCCCACACTCATATGAGAAAGTTTAATAAAATATTTAGTAGATTATTTGAGATTTCTAGTATTACTCTTTTTAATATATTATTTGTGCATTCTTCCAAGTTTCATGCTATAGAAGATGTTTGGTGGTTACAATCCTCTCCAAATTAACCAAGAATTAATTGGTAAAAGTCAACATCAGCATGCATGCTTATGTGCCCCTAACCAATGGTAAGTAGTTTAAAATGCATTATCCAAGATTCGAAACTATAGAGTAGGTGGTTGGTTCAAGCTAATATATGCCCCATTATAGTGATTTATATCTGAATTAGAAATCCTAATAATGATATAATTAGGAATTAGATATTGATTGAAGTAGACACTCACTGGGTTAATATTTGGTCATATGTCAAGGTTAGTATTTCCTTTATATAATAAAATAATAATTGGACATTGAAAATCAATAGCATATCTTACTATTGAAGATGTTGATGACGTATGTATGTCAACAACTAGTCAAATTCAGCTTATAAATGGATTAATTCTTTACTTTATCAAAGTGGACTTTTAATTAGTTGTTCCAATCCTCGTAATAATAATTTCCATCCAATGATTAAGGTCTTGTCTAGAACTATTATGTGTTAGAAATATGGACAATTTGAAAAGTTTACAGTTGCATTTGATCATCGAAATGACTAAACTTTTTTCTAATTGATAACCATGCCCATTGTTTTCTGTCCATGATTTATGGGTTGGAACTCCAAACTATATCTTAATTTGCAGACCATTAGAAAACTCAAAAGGGTGAAGTTTCTCTAGTTGAGAAAACCAACTGGAGGGTGCTGTTAGGCTTCTGTGGGCCTATCACAGAATTAGCATTGATAATCCGAACCGTTGAATATGTAAATCTTGTCAAATACTTTAAATTATTAAAACATCACACTAATCGGATATCGATAACTAATTGATCATATTATATTTATATCAATAATTTATTTTTAAAATCATATTTACCGTTGACACAACCAATACGTGTTTTTAATTTTTTTTTTGAAAACACAAAAATAAATAAATAAATAAATAAAATTAAAGCAAAAACAAAAATGATGCCGAAGAGGAACCCTAGTATACATACAATCTTGTTACTTCTCATTCTTTTCTGGGGAAATTACACTTCATCACAAAATATTTACAAAGTACTGAAAAAATTTATGAGTTTAATTATTAAATTTTGTAAGATTCACCACTGAATTGATTTTTTTTTGTTTTTTTAAAGAGATACACTAAAATGTGATTTTCCCTTCTTTTTTTTTTCGTTTCAAAGAGCAAGCTTAATTGTCCAAAATCATGTACCTCATTATGACTGACCAGAATCAGAGCTTAATAGAAAGTTAGGCTATCTCCCTCAAGTCTCAATCAAATGTCTTCAGAAAATAGCAAAGATGCTAAAAATTTGCTAATTAGAAACTTGAACATGCCCTAATTTATTTCACAAATTCATTTAAAAAAATAAATTAATTTCGCTAATTTATAACTGCATCCAAAGAAAAAAAAAAAAAAAATAGACACTAAGTATCAGCCCCTGGTTGTTGTAGTTAAATAATCTATTAATTGGTCTTTTTCAAATTTCATTCCATGGATGATCTTTT
Source organism: Camellia granthamiana (assembly GCA_036172215.1). Classification (NCBI taxonomy): domain Eukaryota; kingdom Viridiplantae; phylum Streptophyta; class Magnoliopsida; order Ericales; family Theaceae; genus Camellia; species Camellia granthamiana. The sequence continues at coordinate 20,615,612 of CM069904.1, forward strand.
GTGAAATTAATTAAAATTTCAAGAATCAACATCCACATAATCAATGTTTATGATTTATGGTTTAAAATGTGTTATTCAAAATCCACCCAAATTTATGGTTGGGTGGTTCAATCTGATGTGTCCCATTGAATTGATTAGTATTATCACGATTATAAATAATTAATAACAAAATCAATCAGAGATTAGATAGTGATAGTAATAATATATAGGGACAAAATGACAATTATTTTCTCTTTAGTAAATGGATATTCAAAGATAACACTGGATCTTGCTGGTGAAGATATTGATGTATCTAAGTTGAGCTTCAATGGATTCTTCTTCAAATTAGTCTCCATTCATATAAGATGATTATAAATGGTTGAAGACATTTCTTCTTCTCTTTCACTATATTGTTTTATATTCGCTCTCTCGGCCTTTTTATATAGTTAAATGGATTGTTAATTCACGTCGATCTTTTGTTTTTTTCAATTTCTAGAATAGATAATTTTTTTTTTTTTTGGATATATTTTAAGGGTCAATGTAACAAATATATAATATTTAAGAAACTAATCAATGAAATATATAATACTTGAATTTGAAACCAAGTTATTACACTCATTACAAACATTTTTCATTAAGCTTTTGATCTAACGTTGGACATCGATCAAAGTGAAGGAATAAAGGACAGCTTGAAAGCTTAGCTTATTATTGGAGAAACGAATCCTAGATTTGGAGTTTTCGCCACCAACCTAGCTTATTGTTGAAAAACTTTATAGGTTACCACGGCTTTAAAAAGTGTATACATATATATTTATTTGTCAAAAATAATAATACATAAACAACACATGGTATATTTAATACTTTTTCCTAATTTTAGTATGTTTTTGAGACCTATCTTGTCTCGCACTCTATTCACAGCGGTACACATTGTTGTTAGATATCAAACTAGTTAAAATTTTATTATATTTTAATTTAAAAATTACTTTTTTCTATTTTTGGCTATCCAATCTTTTAAATATACTCTTCAAAATCTCTATTCTTTCTCTATATTATTTCAATATTATTTTTATTCATTTTAATTTAGAGTTATTTTTTATAAACTCAACACAATTGACTCAAAAATATCAAAAGTAATGAGGGTGGAAAGAAATTGTCATCTTTTACACAGCGGGCCATTTCGATTAAGGCCCAACCCAAATGAACAAGTGCAAGGTTTATTTTGTTGGTTTGAACCTCTAAATAGGCCACCGGGCCCATAAAATTTTAAATTAGGCCCCACTTTTTCACTGGCCCAATATTCAAAAGTTGATTATTTTCCTTCTGTTCAACTTCCCCACCTCCATTGCGTATTCCATGAATTATTTTGAAATATTAGATATTAAGAAAATTGAGGAAATTTTTTTTTTATAATTTGACCCATATAAAAAAATAAATTATGAATTTAAATTTTTATAATTTAAATTTAAATTTTTTGATTTATGTTTAATCTAAATCATTAATCTATAATCATTAAATAAAACGGACAAAAAAATATATTTTAGTCATTAAATTTACATAATGACTAAAATATATTTTTTTGTCAATTTTATTTAATAATTATAGATGAATGGTTTAGATTGAAAATAAATCAAAATATTCGGATTTAAATTGACAGGATTTTAGAATTTTATTTTTTTTTTAGTAATTTCCCCTTGGATATTTTGAGAAGAAAAAGTCATTTTCTATCCTTCTATCAAAAGGATTTTTCTTAGATGTGCCTTGCATATGGTATGCAAGACACTTACACCCTTTCTATTTTTGCATTTACACCTTTTATGTATTGGATTATACAAAAAATTTTGAAAGTTTACACATTTGTGACCTGCTAAGCGGGTCACTTTCTAGGTAAATGAATAAAATAATATAATATATTAATAATTTCATAAAATGTGTAACGTTTCAGAAAAGGTGTAAGAGGTTTCAGAAAATGTGTAAGTTCTAACAAAATGTGTAAATTATATGAATTATTTCACAAAATGTGTAAGTATTTTCACGAAAAAGTTTAAGTTTTGACGAAAGGTGTAAATTTTATGAAAGAAAGTATTTCACAAAGGGTGTAACTCTTCACAAAAAGTATAAGTTATTTCATAAAATGTGTAAATTCCAACAAAAGGTGGAATTTTTATGAAAGAAATTATTTTACAAAAGGTGTAAATTTAATGAAACAAAATTTTTCACAAAGGGTGTAACATTTCAGAAAAGGTGTAAGTTTTTTCACAAAATGTGTAAGTTTTGTTTTCACAAAAGGTGTAAGTTCTAACAAAAGGTGTAAATTTTATGAATTAAATTATTTCAGAAAAGGTGTAAGTATTTTTACGAAAAGGTATAAGTTTTTACTAAAGGTGTAAATTTTAGGAAAAAAAAAAATTCACAAAAGGTGTAACGTTTCAGAAAATGTGTAACTTTTTCCACAAACAAAATGTATAAGTTTTGTTTTTACAAAAGATGTAAGTTCCAACAAAAGGTCAAAATTTTATCGACAAATAATAGTTTAGTCGCTAAAGGTTGAAAATTTTATTATCACCGACCCCTCTCTTCTCTGTTTCACACCAACACTTTCTCTGTTCTCTCGCACACACACAGAGAACAGTTACTACCAATCCTCACCCCCGTTCACCACCCAACTATCGCTGGCCACCGTTGCTCACTACCGTCGGAAAATCGCTACGGCCACTACCACTGCCACTGCCACCGCCACCACCACCGTAGCAAATCACCACCTCTACTGCCGCAAATCAAAGGTTTTCTCTCTCTCTCTCTCTCTCTCTCTCTATCGATCTTGGTCTCTTTCTGTCGATCTCGGGCTCTTCTCTGTCAATCTCTGTTGATCTCGGTCTCTCTCTCTCTCTGCCGATCCCTGTCTATCTCGGTCTGTCTCTATCGATCTTGGTCTCTCTCTATCAATTTTGGTCTGTCTCTGTCGATCTCGGTTTCTTTTATGTCGATCTTGGTCTCTCTTTCTCTCTATGTCGATCTCGGTCTATCTTTCTCTGCCGATCTTTGTGGATCCCTATCTATCTCGATCTTTCTGTCTGTCGATCTCGGTCTTTCTCTCTCTCTCTCTCTCTCTCTCTCTCTCTCTCCTCCTGCTCTATATTAAAAACAGATTCTCTTTTACATTGAGATACTTGGTTGGATTTGGACTGGTTATTCCAAGCCCTCTGTAGACGTCCCAGAACGCCCCGGGAGAATGAGTCCCGTTCTGTTCATTTTGGGCTCACTACAGTTTGGACTCAAATTGTCACGGTTCTCAATCTGAACCAAAGAGTCCAAATCCGGCAAATCGTTTTTGAAAATAGATTTTTTGAAAGAAGTGCCAAACATGGACTGCTTTGCCAGATACGGAGTCGCCACCTAAATATTTTATTTTGGAAAATTTAGGAAATCCTGACTCGTTTGCCTAAGGCCTGTCCGTCATCACCAAAGTTGCCTCGGCTCGGGAACTTGGGTACGATTGGGGAAGGTCACTTCATGAGCACCCCTGCTCGCCCGATCAGAAATCGGCCTCTACTAACCATGATATCTAGTTTTGAAAACATTATGTGCTCTTATTCCGGTTATTTAGCCTAGATTTACTATGTGATGCGCACAGCATACAAATATAGACTGGATCGCCTGAATTGGAACAACACATTTCATGTTTGTTTATTTTGAAAATGGTTTGATGGTGCTACCCGCAAGTAGGCTAAGACGTGGATTTGCCACCCTCGGGTGGGTTTAGAAAACATGGTTTTTGCCACTATCTAGTAGGCTTAAAACTCACAGTGAATGAATTGTTCCAATCCAAATAACCCAACCTTCACCCACAAGCATTCAGATAGTTATATCACATAAGCACATAGCATCATGGTAAGCATGCTATCATGGCAGTCACTCACACGCATGCAAGGATGCTAAAGCATAAAACTTACCGAGTACTCCAAGCCAAAACAGAAGCTATGTTAGAAATCCATGCATGATCCTAACTATACAGAAATGCCTAATGCAACACATGCAAAATGCAACTAAGATAGGCTCGGCTATTCTAAAGATGGCATGTGAAATGCTACAACTAACAAGTATTCAACTCGGAATTGAAATACAATGCAGTTAGTATGATGCGCCGAGCCCGGTGCATGCAAGACAGATGAATGAATGCAAACATGCAAGCATAAATATGCTAATTAAAACATGCCCTAAACTAACCATCATAAGTTGGTAAATAAAAGGGAGAAAGACGTGGGGTTGGAAGACATACATCACACGCACGCACACTTATTACAACATTGCCCTCGCTCGGAGGGTCCGAATAAATAATATACAGTCCGAATAAATACAAAACCCCAATTAATTAACAAATTAATCTAGGAAAGCGGATAAATTATCATGCAAGCTATGGACCGCCTCAGCTCTGTTCCGGATGATGAATGATGCATGCTTGAGTTGCCTTGCGCGGAAATCCATTGCGATGCCCCGATTAGCCTATGTTTACAATTGAGCCCGGAATATTGCACGAAGCTCCAAAAGACTGTCGGTTTCTGATTTGCTGCAATAGAGAGCAAGAAAGGGGCATGGCAATGTATTTTCACATATGTATGCTTGCCTCGATCCTCGTGCCATCAATCACGCATCTCGATGCATGATAGCCGAGGAGCCGAATTGCACGACTTAATATGAAATGAATGCACGTGAAAAACATAACAAGGCCTAGACTCCATCATGGTTAATCCGGAGTGCCGGCGACCGGGAATTGAGACACGTTCCGTCACTCGGAGTACGAAACGTCCCTCGTTTCCCATGCTTGGGCTAACTCCTATCCCAAACACAGTGCAATATGCATGACATGCATGAGTGCGATCCTAACATGCAACCTAGCATACGCAATGCTATGAAATGACATACACAATGCTCAATGTAACATGGCATACACAATGCTCTAATCATACAACCTAGCATACATAATGCTATAGACTAAGAGGGCATACACAATGCATGATGGACTTACATCAACATGAGTGAACCTCAGCCACACTCACATCAGTGGCCATAAGATGAAAATGAGACTACCGAAACCGAGACCGAACTTAAGGCACGACATGCAACTCTAACAAGGCATGGCAAGGATGAAGCATGGCATTCAAACATGTACATTCCAGCACTGAAACATGATGCTAAAAGGCCCCGAAACATGGAAACATGGCACCCGATACATGAGATGAGCCCCGAAACTCAAAACTAGGCACATGTATTGACTTATAGCTATACAAAGCATGCATTATTTGATTATGAAGAACAAAGACAGAGTCAAGGCAGTCCCAAAACATGAACATTTCTAGTTCAAAGCATGACCAAAAGATGCTAGCATGATGGACTAAAATAGCATGCAACTTTGACTAGCAAACATGGTTTACATGGCATGTATATGAAGCGCATGAGAGCTCATCAAACCAGCAAAAATCAGTGAACAAAACATGTGAAAATATGCCCAAATAATCACTGAAATGCAGCCAACATGTGCAAAAAATGATGAGCTCCTTTAGAGGGCCATGCAAGGAGTTATTAAGCACATACAAGATAGACATGTAAAATGACAAGACCACTTCTGGAAATGGAATATGACAGCCCTAAAACTCACAAAATGGGCCCTGAAATCAGTCTCGGAAACATGTAAAGAAAGGCCTCTTTGAAAGGCCTTGAATGGGATTTCTCTACACATGCAACATAGACATAAAATATGACCAAAAGGGCCTTAGACAGAGCCAAGGCAGACCTTAAAACCCCCAGAATGAGGCCTGGAAAGTGACTTCAATGCATGCAAAATGAGGGTCCTTTGGAAGGCCAAGAAGGCCACCAAACAAGACAAGGAGAGAGGGGGTCACCCCCCTCTGATTTTGACCTTCAAGAGTACACCTAAGCTACTGAAAATCCATTAGATTTCAGTGGCTAAGAGGCCAAACCATGGCCAATGCAAGTGCTCTAATGCATAGCCCTAATCATGAAGGAATGAAGCATGCATAGGGGGAAGATGACCCCAAACAGAGAAGAGACCTTAAACAAACTCAAAGAGGAGGCCAAAAAAAGACTTTTTCCAGTTTATATCAAGCCTCAAAAATATTCACAAGTAGGGGTAAAACATGACACAAAAATAACCCTAAAAGAGAGATAAAGGGCAAGGGGCAGAAGATGGCCTCAAACAGCATAGAGCCCTTCAAGAAAGTTGAAGAGGGGCTCAAAATAAGACACTTTATAGTTTGGCTCGAAACCCAGAAATGCTCACAAATAAGGCTAATATATCATGCAAAATAAGCCCTAAAAGAGAGATAAAGCACAAAGGGGGAGTGGAAGACCTCAAACAAAAAAAAGTTCTTAATCAAACATGAAGATGAGCTCAAAATAAGATTATTTTCAGTTCAGGTCAAAGCCCAAAAATGCTTGCAAATAAGGCTAATCAATCATGCAAAATAAGGCAAGAAAAGGGGAAATAGGGACTTACCCTTGAAAAGCAGATTTCCAGCAGCTTCTGGTCCAAGATTCTGAGCTTTCAACCTCTGTAAATGGCCTCCAAGGTGCTGGAATGAGTGATGGAGGTGGTAGGCTATGAGGTGTAGGGTAAATATGCAAGAAATGTGGACTTTTAGCACAAAAGAGAGAGATATATGGAGATGTATGTATATCTCTTGATCAAAAATTGTGAACCCTTGCAATGGAAGATCAGCCCTTATTTTATAGAGAAGAGAGGCTAAAGCTTCTCTTAGAAGCTTCAAATCAAGGGCCAAGATCCTCCATACACGTGTATGGAGGATGCAGCAAATGGCAAACAGCTGACACAACTGGAATACACTCACGGAGGCAAAAATGGCCGGCCAGCTCAAAAGGGCCAAGGTGGTCGACCGACCAGGCAAGGTGGTAGGCCGACCAGGGGTCAAAAGGTTCAAGCCCTAAAACTAGTCGTCCATGTAGCCCTTGAAGTTAGCTTTCCAATGCCGCAAACCTTGCATTAAAATTCCTCCTGTGGAAAAAGTTATGCCAGTTTTGGTGAAGCCGCGCAGATTCGGTCCAAACGGACTTCAACCAACCATATCTCCCCCACCAGGACTTGTCCTTAGGAGATTCTTGAGTGAAAAATGAAGCCCCGGAAGTAAGATTTCCAACGGTGGTAACCTCATATCTTAAATCCAAGTATGCAAAGAGTTATGCTCGTTTCGGTGAAGCCGCGCAATGTTTTCTCTCCTTCCCAGATTCATGCTGAACCACTTTTGACCAAAAAAAGCTGGTCGGCCATCTGATTTTCTGGTTTTCCATGTGGCCACATTGAAGCCCCAGAAGTTAGCTTTCCAATGGCGCCAACCTCGCATCAAAATTCTTTCTATGCAAAGAGTTATGCCTGTTTCGGTGAAGCCGCGCAGCTTTGGCCCTACCCGGATTCATGCCGAACTTCTCCCAAACTAGTTTTCTTCTCTCTTCTCCTCCTTTCTTCAACTCCAAACCCCTAAGTAAGGTGTTTTGAAAGATTTTTCAAAGATTTCATCTCTCTTTCATTCATTTCTACTTTCTCCTTGCTCGGTTTATCGAAAAGCGCAACATTTGACAAAATGCGAGCCTCGGAACATCGTAAAAACTTTATTTCAAAAACGTTTTGAAAGAGAGGGTTTTAAGACTAAAATCTTTTGATCAAGATTTTTTTGGTCTAGAACAGGGGTATGAAGTTGAGATTTGGCTCTCTCATTGCCGAAGAAATTGAACCTTTGCTCTGCACACCTTTCTCCACCATGTAAACCATCGGAAGTGGCATGCGACCACGAAGGTGGTCTCCTGGGCCACAGTGTCCCTCAAAAGAGAGGAAACAAGGTGTGTGCCAAAAACCGGAGCAAATGGAGGTAGTTAAGCGGTCCCGAACTGAGGCACACGGCCGACGGCTCCGAAAACCGGAAACTGGGTTCCAAACGGAAAAAATGGCCTACAACCACAAAACGTACCCTACGGCCACTGGGAGATGGTCTACGAGACCTCTCCCTCCATTCAGGAAGAGAAAATAGAGAAAACAGGACCTGGTTCGCAAACCAAGGCAAAGCACAAAAGAGCCCCGAAGTCCGGAGGCAAGGCTCTCAGCCGAGACTCCGCGACCTCAGAACGAGCACAATATGCGTCATCACCGAGCGCTCAATCGGTGACGTCTGAGTCTTAAGGTCGGTCAAAAATGGGGTGTCTACAGTTGCCCCTCTTTGACAGAACTCGGAAGTCATAAGTGACGGGAGTGAGTGTCAAAGCCCAGAGATGACCCATTTTTGACAAGGCCGAAGACTTGGACAAACAAACAAAATATAGATAAATAAATGATTGTGCCCACAGGCTGCCTACGTATCCCTTTGCAAGGAATCAAACCAGCGTAGTTCAGGGGCAGGATGCAAAATGATATGCAGAAAGATTTTGATAATTGGACTTATACGCTACGCGAAGCCGGTCTGATAATTGGACTTATACGCTACACGAAGCCGGTTTGAAAGTTGGACTTATACGCTAAGCGAAGCCGGTTTGAAAATTGGACTTATACGCTACACGAAGCCGGTTCGAAAATTGAGGATTCATGCAATGCACTGTAATGTAGTAACTAAAATGCAATGTAATAGCTAGGAAATGAAGGTACTTTACAGGGGCACTTGGCAATGACGTACCTCATGCTGCTGGGGATCTCTTGCTTCTTCTTGATTGAACCACAGGTACTACTTTTCTCCCTAACTATGGTCGCAGCTTTCCCTATTCTCCAACAGAGTGACAGACTAGGTTGGTTCAGTATCCAGAATTGAGGCGCATACACATGCTATCTCAATCTATGGGGCTGCCATACAGATTTCAAGTTGAGGATATACCCCTGGGTATTTAAACCAGACTTTAGTCTCGGAAATCCCGAACCTTTGTGTTCTAGGCATGAGCCATTCGAACTCTAGTTTCCACCGTCTCAGTTGGTCTCCTAGGAACTCACCGCAAACATAGGCAGGTGGCTATACTGGACCACCGGAAGTCGCTCGGGCACGACAAACACCAAAGGAATTGTACCTTTAGAGGATTTAAGGTCTCCTAGACCGGAGAGTGCACAAGACAGTGTGAATGAAGATGCGGGATTTAAGGTCTCCTAGACCAGATGATAAAACAGATATGATGCAATGGATGTAACAGGTGTGATGCAATAGATAATAGATGCGATGCAACAGAGAGTACAATAGATGTAAAGGGTGACATACTCCAACCATGTTGGACTCGTGAGTGGAGGCAGAACAAAGAAAATCAATCAGGAGCGCGTTCCATGCAACCTAAGATAAATTCCAAACACGCTGAAAATCGTGTGAGGAATGGGAGGCTCCAATCACGCTGAAATCGTGAGAAGAGGTAAACAAATTCCAAACAAGCTGAAATCGTGTGAGGAAAGGAGACACTCTAACCGCGCTGAAATCGTAAGAAGAGGTGCGAAAACAACCGCTCGGGCTCGCGCTTCACGCGTCCCGAGATAAATTCCAAACACGCTGGAATCGCGAAAGGAACAGGACGCTCAAACCACGCTGAAATCGTGAGAGGAGGTCCAACAATCCGCCCAGCGCGTCTACAACGCAACCTGGGATAAATTCCAAACACGCTGAAATTGCGTAAGGAACGAGACACTCAAACCACGTTGAAATCGTGAGAAGAGGTCCGAAAACAACTGTCCAAGTGCGCGCACAACGCAACTTGAGATAAATTCCAAACACGCTGAAATCGTGTGAGGAACGGGACACTCAAGCCACGCTGAAATCGTGAGAGGAGGTCCAAAAACAACCCGCCCAGCGCGTCTACAACGCAACCTGGGATAAATTCCAAACACGTTGAAATCGTGTGAGGAAAAGAACACTCTAACCACGCTGAAATCGTGAGAAGAGATCCGAAAACAACCGCTCAAGTGCGCGCATGACGCAACCTGAGATAAAATCCAAACACGCTAAAATCGTGTGAGGAACGGGACACTCAAACCACGCTGAAATCGTGAGAGGAGGTCCAAAAACAACCCGCCCAGCGCGTCTACAACGCAACCTGGGATAAATTCCAAACACGCTGAAATCGTGTGAGGAAAAGAACACTCTAACCACGCTGAAATCGTGAGAAGAGGTCCGAAAACAACCGCTCAAGTGCGCGCACAATGCAACTTGAGAAAGGATCCAAACATGCTGAAATCGTGTAAGGAAAAGGACACTCAAACCACGCTGAAATCGTGAGAAGAGGTCCTAAAACAACCCGCCCAGCGCGTCTACAATGCAACCTGGGATAAAATCCAAACACGCTGAAATCGTGTGAGGAGAAGAACACTCTAACCATGCTGAAATCGTGAGAAGAGGTCTGAAAACAACCTGTCCAGCGCGTCAACAACGCAACATGAGATAAGATCCAAACACGCTGAAATCGTGTGAGGAAAGGGACACTCAAACCACGCTGAAATCGTGAGAAGAAGTCCTAAAACAACCCGCCCAGCGCGTCTACAACGCAACCTGGGATAAGATCCAAACACGCTGAAATCGTGTGAGGAAAAGAACACTCTAACCACACTGAAATTGTGAGAAGAGGTCCGAAAACAACCGCTCAAGTGCGTGCACAACGCAACCTGAGAAAGTCCCGGAGGACAACGATCCCAAACGCTGCTCAGCGTAAAAGGATAAATGGTAGAAGATAACACAAGATGCAAATAAATGCAAGTAAGGTGTGCATGACAATACAACGAGTGTGCGTGACAACGCAAGTAAAGGTGTGCATGACAATACCAGTGGAAGAATGCATAACAATGTGGGTGGAAGGGTGCATAACTTTGAAGCAGGCTTGATCTTGCGCTTGAGGTAGAGGCACACTCATACTTCTGAGCATTGACAAGGCTTGAAAAGGTACATCCGGAATACAATCACAGAATTTTCTGAAGGTGAAACACACTCAGATGCTTCCATTTTTCCTCTTTTCTTTTGCTTTGCAGTTCGGAACCCATGTAGCTTCAGATAGGTCCTGGTTTTACTGTTCTCACGTGACCTGGGTTGAATCCTGCGGTTTTTAAAAGAACAAAATCTTGTTTTGCACAAACGCGGAGAACGGCACGACACTCTGAGCACAAAACGATTTTTTTTTTTTTTTGAAAGTGAGAAATGAATTCTTAACCGGGTATTGAGCCTATAACTGACTACAGCCAAAACGACTCAACAACGGAAAACAAAGGTAGAACAACCTAAACACGACTCAACAAAGGAAAAACAACCTAAACACATTTATTGACACTCAAACGACTCAAACAAGAATCGAGACAAACAAAACACGCAGACACAACACTTAGCTGTGTTACAAAGGCAAGATACCTCTTGGTGCACGAGGAGCCAGTTTCTCCGGATATTGTTTCCCACCCTTTCTTATTTGTGGTTTTCACATCACTCCGCCCTCAGGCTCTGTTTTTCTCTCAAAACCCTTTTCTCACTTTTTCTCTCATCGCACATCTCTCTATTCTTTAATCTCTCATTTTTTTTATCCCTCCTGTGGACGCGCCCCGCGTGAGGGCCTTACCCCACAGTTCGGACTCGATTTGTGTCCGGTTCTTAATCTTGAACCAAAGAGTCCAAATCCGGCAAATCGTTTTGAGAAAACAGATTTTTAGAAAAGAAGTGCCAAACATGGACTGCTTTGCCAGATACAGAGTCGCCACCTAAATATTTTTTATGGGAAAATTTAGGAAACCCTGACTCGGTGCCAAAGGCCACGTGTCCGTCATCACCAAAGTTGCCTCGACTCGGGAGCTTGGATACGATTGGGGAAGGTCAGCTATGAGCACCCCCTCTCGCCCGATCTGAAGATCAGCCTCTACTAACCGTGATATCTGTTTTTGAAAATGTTATGTGTTCTTATTCCAGTTAATTAGCTAGAATTACTATGTGATGCGCACAACACAAAAGTATAGACTAGATTGCCTAATTTGGAACGAAACATTGCATATCCGTTGTTTTTGGAAAACGCTTTGGAATTTGCTACTTGCAAGTAGGCTAAAAACACGGATTTCAACGAGTTGCTCCAACTCAAACAATCCAACCTTCACCCACAGGTATTCAGGCAGTTTATAACACATAAGCATTTAGCCAAATGGTAAGCATGCTGCCATGTTAACATTCACACTCATGTGAGATGCTAAAGCATAAAATACTTACAAAGTACTCCGTGCCAAAACAAGAACATGTTAGTAATCATGCGTGACCCTAGTTCATGTTAAGTGGCTAATGCATCGCATACAAAATGTCACTAGAGTAGGCTCGGCTAATCTAGGAGTGGCATGTGAAATGTTGCAACTAACAAGTACTCAACTTGGAATTGAAATGCAAGTGCAGTTAGCATGATGTACCGAGCCCGGTGCATGCAATACTGATGAATGAATGCAAACATGAGAAGCATAAGTATGCTAATTGAAATATGCCCTAAATCTAACCATTGTAAGCGGTTAAATAAAAGGGAAGAAAGATGTGAGGTTGGAAGACATACACACACTCACGCACACTTATTACAAATTTGCCCTCACTCGGAGGGACCGAAAGAATAATACAGATTAACTAACTCGCAAGCTAACCAATATTATAAACCACCTAATTAATTAACACATTAATTAATAAGCAGTAAACAGTCTCAGGATGAAGACCCAATGCAGTGCGCGCTCGGTTTTGCTCGAAAATCCGCCACCATGCTCAAGTTGCCTCTGTTTTCCCCGCTCTGCTTCTCTGATGACTGCCAAAGTCTCAGGCTTGCTTCTCTGAGTGCTGTGGAACACCACCGGCTGAGGGGATTGGCCACCAGCCATGGATAATGGTCACCGGTCACAAAGTTGCTCCATCGGCCAAAAATGATGGCCGGTCGGCACTGAATATGGCCGGCCAGCCAAATCTTCCTGCAAAAACTGGTTTGACAGCAGCAGAGGGAAGAACTTGGCATGGCAATGCATTTCAAGCAATATATGCACCAATCACACCCCTTATCATATTTATGACTCAAAGGGACATGATCCTCGATTCTCGAACCACCAATCGCGCATTTCCATGCATGATGGCCCAAAGAATCAAGTGTGCATTTTGATATGGAATGCAATGCACATAATCAAACAAATTGAACTCAACCTCTATCACAAGCAATTCAAGAAGCCAAGTATACATGCTAATGTAATGCAACTCTAAGCATGTTGGCTAGTATGCAACATAGACAATGCAAGCAAGCAATGCATGTTAGGCATACAACCTAGGTAAAGAATGCATGTAAGGCATGAAGCAACGCAACTTACAAGTGCAAGGCACAATGTGGGTGTTTAAGCATGCAAACAAGCATGTGACTTCATTGAATCATGCAATTTCAATCGCGCAACAACTCACTAATATGCTACAACATACAAGGAGAGCATGCAACAAACAAAGGGATGGACTTAAACTAAATTAGGCGACTCTCAAACAAGCCTAAAACAATGGCCAATGCTATGGAAGTGAGGTCCAACACACACGCACACATGCACATGTTAATAGGCCAACACTTAAGCACATAAAAAGCAACTTTTAAGCACACTTAAAAGAGACTAAACATGGACAATTAGCATGCACATTAAGCCCTGAAATCATGTTAAATATGATGCCAAATCAATTAAACAGGATAAGCCAAGACATGCAACCAAGATCCAAAACCCAAGGTAAGCTAAGGGAGGCATCAAATTACCCTTAACAAAACTAAACATGGCATGAATTAAATGATCAAAAACAGAGTTTTAACATATTAAAACAAAGCCAACAACACATCTAGATGGCATCTAAATGGCTCAAATCTAAAAGCATGCATAGTTGCCAAAACATGGAGCGTACAACACAAGCTTTCAAGGCATCAAAGAGGCATCAAAGGCAAGCATACAAGCATGTCATGGGGGACTGAAATGATGCCATAAGTGGTGCCAAACCACTAAAATAAATCAAACAATGCATACTCAACACTTCACATACTTAAAGCCTACAAGCTAACAATGCAAAGGAGCTATGCAATACATGTTATGGTTGACCAAAACAACCAAAAACAGACCTTAAACATGGCAAAACAAGTACAAAAGCTTCACAAAGCTAGGCCAAAAGCATGCTTGAACAAGGGTTAAAACCTAGATGCATGTTAAGGCTACAATATGGCATTACAAGACATGTATGCTAAACAAGCAAGGTGTGTCCAAACCAACTAAAAACAGAGGCATATTATGACATAATAAGCATGAAAATCAGCTAAGGTATGGCCAACACACAGTTAGACTAGATGCTCCCTCAAGAGGCAAAAAGGGCCCTTTTCAAGGACAATAAGGAGAGGGGGTGGCCCTCTCCTTCCTAGGACCTCAAGGCACCATCCTCATCACTGAAATCCCTCAAGATTTCAGTGGTGAGAAAGCCCAAACACAATGGTCCCGGAGCTCAACCAAAATGGCACAAAATGGAGCCTTTCAAGGCTTGAGAGGGGTCAAACAACCCCAAAGCTTAAAGCAACCTTAACTAACTATTTAGAGTACTAAAAATTAGAACTTTTATATGTTATACACAAAGCTCAAAAACAGATGCAAGGTAGGAAAAAATGCAATGCAAAAATGGGGAATAAAGGGACAAGTTTCTTACCCTTGTAGACCCTCTTCACCAATGGTGGACCAGCTGGTTCTTCAAGCTCAAACCAGCTCCACAACTCCAAAAACAACCCTCAAGGGCCTCAGCTCCAAGAAAAGGTGTGATGGACTTAAACTAATATGCTACAACATACAAGGAGAGCATGCAACAAACAAAGGGATGGACTTAAACTAAATTAGTTAATAATACAGATTAACTAACTCGGCCGACCAGGGGTCAAAAGGTTCAAGCCCTAAAGCTGGTCGTCCATGTAGCCCTTGAAGTTAGCTTTCCAATGCCGCAAACCTTGCATTAAAATTCCTCCTGTGGAAAAAGTTATACCAGTTTTGGTGAAGCCATGCAGATTCGGTCCAAACGGACTTCAACCAACCATATCTCCCCCACCCGGACTTGTCCTTAGGAGATTGTTGAGTGAAAAATGAAGCCCCAGAAGTAAGCTTTCCAACGGTGGCAACCTCATATCTTAAATCCAAGTATGCAAAGAGTTATGCTCATTTCGGTGAAGCCGCGCAATGTTTTCTCTCCTTCCCAGATTCATGCTGAACCACTTTTGACCAAAAAAAGCTGGTCAGCCATCTGATTTTCTGGTTTTCCATGTGGCCATATTGAAGCCCCAGAAGTTAGCTTTCCAATGGCGCCAACCTCGCATCAAAATTCTTTCTGTGAATAGAGTTATGCCTGTTTCGGTGAAGCCACGCAGCTTTGGCCCTACCCGGATTCATGCTGAACTTCTCCCAAACTAGTTTTCTTCTCTCTTCTCCTCCTTTCTTCAACTCCAAACCCCTAAGTAAGGTGTTTTGAAAGATTTTTCAAAGATTTCATCTCTCTTTCGTTCATTTTTACTTTGTCCTTGCTCGGTTTACCGAAAAGCACAACATTTGACAAAATGCGAGCCTCGGAACATCGTAAAAACTTTATTTCAAAAACATTTTGAAAGAGAGGGTTTTAAGAATAAAATCTTTTGATCAAGATTGTTTTGGTCTAGAACAGGGGTATGAAGTTGAGATTTGACTCTTTCCTTGCCGAAGAAATTAAACCTTTGCCCTGCACACCTTTCTCCACCATGTAAACCATCGGAAGTGGCATACGACCACGAAGGTGGTCTCCTGGGCCACAGTGTCCCTCAAAAGAGAGGAAACAAGGTGTGTGCCAAAAACCGGAGCAAACGGAGGTAGTTAAGCGGTCCCGAACTGAGCACACGGCCGACGGCTCCGAAAACTGGAAACTAGGTTCCAAACGGGAAAAATGGCCTACGACCACAAAACATAGCCTACGGCCATTGGGAGATGGTCTACGAGACCTCTCCTTCCCTTCGGAAAGAGAAAATAGAGAAAACAGGATCTGGTTCGCAAACCGAGGCAAAGCACAAAAGAGTCCCGAAGTCCGGAGGCAAGCCTCTCAGCCGAGACTCCGCGATCTCAGAATGAGTACAATATGCGTCATCACCGAGCGCTCAACCGGTGACGTCTGAGTCTTAAGGTCGGTCAAAAATGGGGTGTCTACACCCTCCGAAATACATCTTCTCTCTTGGAACTTCTAGAGAGAGAAACACCAAGCCCACCTAAACACCTCTTTTCTCATACATTGCCATTATTTGAACAACACAAATACAGTTTGATTGGATTTTAGGAACTTACACGTTTTGTGAAAACGAAACTTACACCTTTTGTGAAGTTACTTACATCTTTTGTGATAACACTTACACTATTTCTGAAAGTTTATACTTTTTGTGAAATAATTTATTTTGTAAAATTTACACCTTTTGCTAAAACTTACACCTTTTCGTTGAAATACTTGCACCTTTTCTGAAAACTTACTCCTTTTGTAAAATAATTTTATTAAAAAAATTTATACCTTTTATTGGAACTTATACTTTTTCTGAAAACAGAACTTATACTTTTTGTCAAATAACTTACATCTTTTGTGAAAAAATTTACACTTTTTATAGACAGCCGTGTGCATGTCAAAGCACGAAGGCGGCATGGGATTTCGAAACTTTTCACATTTTAATCAAGCACTTTTTGCTCGACAAGGCTGGCGACTAATCAAATCCCCCAACTCTTACTGGGCCAAGATGTTTAAAGGGATATATTACCCTCATTCAGATTTCTTACAAGCAGCTAGAGGGGCTAGAGCTTCATGGGCATGGTCAAGTTTGTTGAAGGGCCGGGATTTACTATTAAAGGGATGTCGATGGCAGATTCACAATGGGCTCTCAGTACGTTTCTGGGATGATCACTGGATACCAACACTCACCAATTTTATGGTCTCATCCCTTCAACCCCGAGGAAGTCGTATTGTGTATGTTTCGGATGCTATAGAACCTGTGACCAAACAATGGAAAGTCGCTGACCTACACACTCTTGTCTCATTTGAGGAGTTGCAGGCCATTCAGTCCATCCCAATGCCTTTTATAGATAAGGCAGATACTCTCGTTTGGCACCTCACCAAGTCGGGAACATACTCTGTTAAGTCTGGCTACCACTTGGCTTGTAAGTTTTCGGATAATCATCTCTCAATGCAACCTTCATCCTTCTTTCTTTTTCCTCGATGTTTTTGGAGACAAATTTGGAACCTGCAAATCCCCTCCAAAATCTGCCATTTTTGGTGGCGATCCTGCAAGAATGTTTTGGCAACAAAGGCAAATTTGGCTAAACGTCGTTGTGCAGCCTCTAATATATGTCCAGTCTGCCATAAAGCAGTGGAAACAATGGAACATATGCTTTTTGATTATGAATGGACAAAGGCAGTCTAGTTTGGAAGCATGTTGAATTTTGGGATGGAACCTGAAGCTATTACAAATGTGGCGCAGGGCCAGCCCTGACCTGAGGCAGGTAAGGTTTGTGCCTTAAGCCTCAGATTTTGGCCCAAAAATAAGCCTCCCAAATTTAATAAATTGTTATAGGCCCAATCCTTTTTTTTTTTTTTTTAAGATCAATTTAAAGGGCCCCAAAATGTTTTATTGGGCCCATGTAAAATTTAGCCCATATGTATTTATAAATGTGTTTGGCCCATATTTATTAAAATAAAAATAAAAAACAAAACAAAAACCGAAGAAGTGTTTGGGCCCAACCCAAACCATACATACACTAGATACAACATCACTACACTTTCACTTCAGTGCACTACTGGTTGGTTTTGCTTTCAATCTCTCTCTATCTTTAACGAAGTAAAGAAATGAAGATGGCAATATATACCGAGTTCAAGGCAAGGCAGACGCAAAGCACATGAGCGACTCACTCTCTCTCTTTCACACACTCCTCCTCCAGTGACTCACTCTCTCGCACACACTCTCTCTCATGGTAAGTCCTCTCTCTCACTATCAAATTTTATTAAATAAAGTTGACCTAATTTTTTTTTCTACATGCTTTTTCTATCAGTTAGTGGAATAATAAATTTGTTCTAATTTTTTTTTACCTTCTTTATCCATTAGATTCAGTGGAATAAATAATTTAGCCCTAATTTTTTTACCTAGGTATTTATCAGTTTTAATTGAATAAAATTTTTGCCCTAATTTTGTTTCATTAAATTGAAAGTAAATTTTAGTTTATAATTTTAATGATTATATGTTCAAGTATACTTAAATAAAAAATTTGTGAATACTTATCATTTTATGTATAAATTTTTTATTAAAAAAAAATATATTAGAGGGGGCCCATTTTCATAATTCGCCTTAGGCCCCACAAATCTCTGGGCCGGCCCTGATGTGGCGCAATGGATAGCTACCTGGGGGGAAAATGGGGTGTTTACAGACTCTGGAAAGGAAATTCTAAGCAAAATTGCTTTGATTGGCTGGTATATATGGAAGGCTCGCAATGATTTCATTTTTAACTCCGTGCCTGTAAACCCATTTGACACACTCCAAAAAATACACCATGGTTGGAATGAATATCTTATACAAGGTGGGAAAGAAACCATAATGGCTCTTGCTGATAATTCCATGGAATTGGGGACCGCATCTGGATGGATACCTCATCGGGTGGGGACTTTTAAAGTAAATTGTGATGCATCTTTCATCCGGTCTTCGTCAAAAGCTTCTGCAGAAGCTATCATGAGGGATTTAGAGGGCCATTTTATCGATGGGGTTGTCACCTCCTTCTTTTCAACATCAGCTTTGCAAGCTGAAGCATTTGCGAAGCATTTTGTGCATCTGGCTTGCCGTTTAGCCCAGATGAATGGGCTTTCTACGGCTGATATCGAGAATAACAATCAAGAACTCATCCACTTGTGTGTGTCTAAAACAGTCCCTCCATGGGAGATCATGGCAGTTGTGGCTGATATTCGAAGCTTTGCAAAGGACAGAGCTTGGAAGTTCATGTGGACCCTCAAGACCAACAACTCTGCTACTCACTGGGTGGCTACTGCCCACTCTAGATCAACACTCCCTGCAAGTTGGGTCACCCGTGTGCCATTGGAATTTGCTTCTGTTCTTTCCCCTGATGTACTTGCTCATCTTTAGTTTCTTCTTTAAACTCCTTGTTCAAAAAAAAAAAAAAAAAAAACTACTAGATAATGTCATACCAGTATTTTTTTAATAAATCAAAAGTTTATATTTAACCACCACACACAAATTGAAATTTAAATCTAACCCAAAAAAGAATCCAACTTAATATTAATAGAAGGGTCCGTGGATATTTTTATCCAATCTGAACCTTTAATTTATAAAAAAATAAAATAAAATAATTACGTGACATTATTTAATACTCGAGATTATAACTCTCCAATTTGGGTCTGGATGTTAAAAAAATCCTTCTCTTGAATTTTTAATACTATATTATTTGAGCATTCTTCCAGTTTCATGCTATAGAAGATGTTTGGTGGTACAGTCCTCTCCAAATCAACCAAGAATTAATTGGTAAAAGTCAACATCAGCATGCATGCTTATGTGCCCTTAACCAATGGTAAGTAGTTTAAAATACATTATCCAAGATTAGAAACTATAGAGTAGGTGGTTGGTTCAAGCTAATATATGCCCCATTATAGTGATTTATATCTGAATTAGAAATCCTAATAATGATATAATTAGGAATTAGATATTGATTGAAGTAGACACTCACTGGTTTAATATTTGGTCATATGTCAAGGTTAGTATTTCCTTTATATAATAAAATAATAATTGGACATTGAAAATCAATAGCAGATCTTACTATTGAAGATGTTGATGACGTATATATATGTCAACAACTAGTCAAATTCAGCTTATAAATGGATTAATTCTTTACTTTATCAAAGTGGACTTTTAATTAGTTGTTCCAATCCTCGTAATAATAATTTCCATCCAATGATTAAGGTCTTGTCTAGAACTATTATGTGTTAGAAATATGGACAATTTGAAAAGTTTACAGTTGCATTTGATCATCGAAATGACTAAACTTTTTCCTAATTGATAACCATGCCCATTGTTTTCTGTCCATGATTTATGGGTTGGAACTCCAAACTCTATCTTAATTTGCAGACCATCAGAAAAACTCCAAAGGGAGAAGTTTCTCTAGTTGAGAAAACCAACTGGAGGGTGCTGTTAGGCTTCTGTGGGCCTACCACGGAATCAGCATTGATAATCCGAACTGTTGAATATGTAAGTCTTGTCGAATACTTTAAATTTGTAAAATATCACACTAATTGGATATCGATAACTATTTGATCAGATTATATTTGTATCAACAATTTATTTTTAAAATCATATTTATCGTTGACACAAACACTACGTATTTTTAATTTTCTTTTTTGAAAAAAAAATTAAAACAAAAACAAAAATGATGCCAAAGAGGAACCCTAGTATACATACAATCTCGTTACTTCTCATTTGTTTTTTTTTGGGGGGGAAATTACACTTCATCACAAAATATTTACAAACTAATGAAAAAAATTTATGAGTTTAATTATTAAATTTTGTAAGATTTACCACTGAATTGATTTTTTTTTTTTTTTTTTAAAAAGAAAAAAGAACCCGATCTTCTATTCAAAGAGCAAACGTAGTTGTCCAAAATCATGTACCTCATTATGACTGGCCAGAATCAGAGCTTAATAGAAAGTTAGGCTATCTCCCTCAAGTCTCAATCAAAATGTCTTAAGAAAATAGCAAAGATGCTAAAAATTTGCTAATTAGCAACATGACCATGCCCTAATTTATTTCACAAATTCGTTTAAAAAAATTTATTTCAATAATTTATAACTGCATACAAATGAAAAAAAAAAAAAAAAGAAAAAAAAAAAAAAGAAAAAAAAAAGCACTAGTTGTTGCCCTCTGGTTGTTATAGTTAATTAATCTATTAATTGATCTTTTCCAAATTTCATTCCATGGATGATCTTTTGTAACACAGTAGTCCTCTCTAGTTAATGACTAGAAATTAATTAAAATTTCAAGAATCAACATCCACATAATTAATGTTTATGATTTATGGTTTAAAATGTGTTATTCAAAATCCACCCAAATTTATGGTTGGGTGGTTCAATCTGATGTGTCCCATTGAATTGATTTGTATTATCATGATAATAAATAATTTACTAACAAAATCAATCAGAGATTAGATAGTGATAGTGATAATATATAGGGACAAAATGACAATTATTTTCTCTTTAGTAAATGGATATTCAAAGATAACACTGGATCTTGCTAGTGAAGATGTTGATGTATCTAAGATGGTTCAAGACATTTTTTCTTCTCTTTCACTATATTGTTTTATATTCGCTCTCTCGGCCTTTTTATATAGTTGAATGGATTGTTAATTCACGTCGACCTGTTTTTTTTTTTTTTTTTTTTTTTTTTTTAAAAAAATTTCTAGAATAGATAAATAACTTTTTTATATTTTAAGGGTCAATGTAACAAATATATACTATTTAAGAAACTAATCAATGAAATATATAATACTTGAATTTGAAACCAAGTTATTACACTCATTACAAACATTTTTTCATTAAGCTTTTGAACCAACGTTGGATATCGATCAAAGTGAAGGAATAAAGGACAGCTTGAAAGCTTAGCTTATTATTGGAGAAACGAATCCTAGATTTGGAGTTTTCGCCACCAACCTAGGTTATTGTTGAAAAACTTTATAGGTTACCGCGGCTTTAAAAAGTGTATACATATATATTTATTTGACAAAAATAATAGAGTAAATTTGTTGGCTTTTTGGCTTTCGAAGGGTATTTTTGTAAATGCGAGCGTACCAGTAAGGATCAATCAGTCCTTACAGAAATTATAATTGCCAGCCAATTTATTAGACGATTGTGTTTTAGTTCTTTCAGCCTCAATGAAGAGGACATTCACTGGTGGCTTGACTTAGGAGAAAGTAAGAGAAATAACAGTTAATATAAAGAACAATGGAAGTATTTCATTAAAAATGAACACTTACAATAGTCCAAACTCAGCCTCGGAGAGGTTTACAACAGCAATCTACTTGAATCTACTTGAAACTACTCCTATGAATGAAGTACAGTGCAGGTATTTAAAGTGCTGGAATGTAAAGAACAGGTATTTAAAGTACAGGAAAGGTAAAGACTGGAAATGTAAAAACTGGTAAAGAAAAATATGAAGTAAACGACTGGTTTGTATGATCTGAGTCTGGGGGTTTTTTTCTGGGGGCTTCCCTGCTATTTATACTCGTCAAGAATGACCTTCGAACTGCACTTCGAACCGTCGAACTGCTCCTCCATGATCGCTGATCATGCTGCCTTAGAAGTAGTTCCACTACGCCATCACTTGCAGTCGAGCTTCCCTCCCGTATTTGAATTTGAATATGGGTAACCGCTGAAGCCACGTCACCTTGTATCTCTTTACTGATCTAGTGCTACTCAGATCACGTGAGAACCAATATTCGTCGCCACGTGTACGATTAGGATTGAAGACCTGAACCATCTTCCCACAATACCCTTATTCTGCCACGTGTCGAATTGTAACTGGCTTTTACAAAATATGTAGCCAACATTACCCCCCGCACTAATATACCCAATACTTGGTGATATTAGTGGATCAAAGCCTTTCCCGCGCTTTTTAGAACGTGCATGGAGTCTGAATTCTGGAAACACAACTGTCACCTATTTGGTGATCATTTACATTAACTCTCCTTCAATTTGTCGAGTATCCCAATGCCTTAGCATTCGAACAGACTATGGCTAAACCAACTTTCCTTTCTATTGATCAAGCATACAAAGAGCCATTGAGTAATGCTGCTTCCTCTCGAAAGAACCTCCACGCATTCATTAGATACTCTTACCCGCCTTTCTATATTCAGGTCATGGGAGCCTTTGCAAATTACCAACCTTTGGACTACGAACACATTGTCCTTAATCCTTCGATTCATCAAGTTGCAGACACAAATACAAGAAGTTCTTCCTCTAACTTCCCCTTGTACCTCGAACAAACTGCTCTCAAACCCTTGATTTGGCGAATTGCAAATATGGACTTGGGAAATTCTTCTTCACAAACCTCTGCATGGGATGAAGCCATAACTTCTTCATCTTCTGGAGCTTCTGGCTGGACAAGCTGGTCAAACCCTGAGACTTATGATTTGAGGGAACGAATCAACCATCATTTTGTTGAGTTCACTGACCCTTTGGAGTTTCCTTCCTATGCTCGAAGTTCAGTGGTCTACTCTTACGTGCCCATTGACCTTCGACGTAGTTTAGAAGAGAATCTGCTTGTGGCCTGGTATACATCTTCCATGCCTACAAAGATAATGCACACTACCCAGCACCCAGAAGAAGCACAAGGATACAGCCCTTCATTCTTAGCCAAGAAGGCGAAGATTTGTTCTTCTGACTGGCTTGATTACATTAATGCATTTGTTCCTTCCGCTCCCGTGCCATCTCCTATAATAGAAACATCCACACCTTCTTCTCCATCCTCTGAAACAGAAGCATCTATTCCTTCTCCTTCATCTTCTGAAGCAGAACCATCTACCCCTTCTCCTCCACCAATTCTTTCATGGACAGAGAAACTGAGGCTTGCCCTTCCTATGGAAAAAGTCTTCCCACCTTACAAACCTCTACCTTTCCCCACTCTAACCGAGCGGAAAGAAGCTCAACTTCTGCTTGCAGCTTTCTCTCACTTGCCCTTCAATGTTCTTGAGGACGAAGTCCCTCTTGAGAATTTTCAGTGGGCTTGTGATATTCTGACTAGGGGCCATGTCCTTAATCCCCTTGCCCAAGCAGAACTTCATATGTTCCTGGACCAACTTCCAGTGCTCCTCTATTGGCATCGAAATTCCATGGTTACTACACAATCTTTGGATCAACTTTCGTCTCTGCGAATTCATGCCCAGTATGAAGCAGAGAACTTCATCGAAGAATTCGATGATTTTAAAAATAAAGATTCTGCATGTTGGGATGACTTGGTCATAGACGAAGTCGAACAAAGATTGAGAGAGGAAGCTTTCGAAATAAAGGCTGAAGAGCTTTACTACGAAATCAGAGCACATCAACTTATGCAGCCAACATTAGAAGAAATAGAAGATATAATAAAGAAAGAACAAAAATTCATTGACCATTGTTGGACAAAATTTCATGATCTTGTTATTTATTCTATTCCTTATTTTTATGAGCTTGAGTTTGTGCCCAGATAAGGTTGCTTGATGTAATTTGCTTTGGCTTTAATATAAACAGAATTCCTCACTTGTTGTTGTTTGATTCTGTTTCCATTTGCCTTTTAAAGCCAATTCAGAGCTTCGAACTGAACAATCTCATTCTTCAAATCTGGATTCAATCGTTTTAATGAAACACTAAAAGGAACCAACATGTCTTTTTCCAATTTATGGAGTAAAATTGACAATTTTAGCTGATATCATCTAGAATTAGTGCTTCGAATTTAACAACCTTACCCTTCAAAACTAACTATAACCAATATATGGTCATGGTTAATATAGTTGATCAATTTTAAATTGACCCCTTTTGCTCCGAAGAACAGTCCCTCCTGTTTAGTTCAAAAGACAATCTCCCTTTTGTATATATAGAAACCAATGATTGGTTTTGATGCTTCGAACAGTAATTCTCATCCTTTAAAGAATCCTAAATTTTACTTCGAAGGTCGTTACTTTCAATAATACCCCTCAAACAGGTCTTTAAACCCTTTGAAGCAGACCAATACTCGAGCATTTTAGCATCTTTAAGCATGTAGTATGCTTCGAAGCCGGCTTCTGTATTTCGAAGCCGTTGTTGTTTGATTTTTGGCGCCAAAATTTGGCTTCGAAGCCAAATACCTTACTTCGAAGCTAGTCTCAGCATCTGGGTTGTGTTTTTTTTCCCTCCAAAAGTATCAATATTGAAGGAAACTCTTCGTATTCGTACTTTTTAGTACTTAACGATTTACGCAATATATTTTTCAGACACGAAACCTTTAAAAAGCCCCTTTGTTTTGTGCTCTGAAATCATTTGCTCTTTTGACACACAAACCCTACCGGTCTCCTGTTAACCCTCTCTTCCTTATTACTCGCTATCAATGGATCCTTCCTCACTGAAAGTACTCGCTGGCGACCGTATCAGCCCCACCATGGCTTTGAAGAAATGTATTGATGAAGAAATCACCAAGCTAACGACTGGTAGGCCAAGCACTATAGATGGGCGTCTCTTCGTTCCTCGCCACAGCAACCAACGAGAGTATGCCCTAGGCCCCATCTTTTGGGAAGCCCCTGACCAACTTCCAGCTTTATACCCTCGTTTGGAGGATCATTTTCTTCTATATGAAGGAGGGCTTGACTGGAGCAACTGGAGAATGACCCGGCCTCATCGCTGCTGGCCGACATTGAGGACTGAATGGGAAGAATGGTATGACAGAGTTGTGCCTGCGAGAGAAGATGACTTACAGGAGCTCTACATCCTTGATGCCCTTCGTCTTTCCAGGTTCATCATCCCTGAGGACCCTTTTTTAATTCCAGCTGCTTTATGTTTTTGGAATATGGCCTTTAATTTCTTCCAATTTCGGTGTGGCATGATGGCTCCCACTGTTCTCGATATTTGTCATCTTTTAGGACTTTGCCCCCATGGCTCTCCTTTTACTCCCAACTATCCGGATCTCCCTGTCAAATTTTCCCTTTCAGCCTTAAATTCTTCTTATAGCGACTTTGTAAAGGCCGAAAACAAAAAGGAAGGCCCTGTGAAAGACAGAGAACTCTTTTCCTTTATTTTATACTGGTTATGCAAATTTCTTTTTTGCACATCGTCTCAGAGGATTATGCCTGAGTTTGCTCCCTTCGCGAAGGCGCTTGTCTTGAAAAAACATGTTGCTCTTGCTCCTTACCTTTTAGGCCATGTGTACAGAGCTTGCTCCCAATTTTGTGAAAGACCACTTGATATTAACCAAGGAGGTCCCCTCTGGGTGCTCCAGCTTTGGCTCTTCGCCTACTTTACTGATCTGCACTCTAAATGCTTAAAATTTCTTGTCCAAGATCCCAGCACTTATGGGGAGAAGTATGCTAGGGTTGCCCTTTATCCTGTTTCCTTTGTACATTATTTTACCTTCTTTTACCAACTCCCTATTTCTCCATCTGCCTCCTTCTTTTGTCCCTTCGAAGCCAATAAAGGACCAGCCTGGCTGCAGACTTTTCTAGCTGATAAAGAGTGCTCTATTTCACCTCACAAAGATATGTGGGCCTCTATACTGCTACCAAGGGAATTGTTCATTGGCACTTTGAACCCTCGAGCCTATAAATGCATATCTGAGGTGTATTGCCCCTCCCAGTTTGCCAGACAATTTGGACTCACTCAAGGGATACCTGTTCCACTTTGCAGTCTCTCGAATGTCCATCTTACTGCTAGAGATTTGAGAATATCCAAATCCAAGCTAGAGACGGCCATACTCAAACTGTTGAAGGAATTAAATGAGTTCCAATTTATTTCCTTTCTTCCATCTGGCTCGGTTTTGAAAAGATTCCAGAACTGGTGGACAGCCAATATGGAGGTGCGCCTGTCTATGCACCCTCATGACTTGCTAATAGGGTTGGGAGTGCCTTCAAAGGCTAAGTCAGCAACAGCTGAGAACATTCCCCCTCTTCCTGAAGCTGCCACAACTACCCCTGCGTCTTCACCCCCTCCAGCTAGAGTTACCAGAGCTACTTCGAAGAAGGGTAAATACTTTCAGTTTCTCTCATTTTTTTTCCTTTTGAATCTTTTGTTTGTTTCCTTTACACTTATGTTCTTTGGTGCAGGGTCCCCGCAAGAAGAATCCCCTAAGAGAGCTGAAACTTTAGCTACTCTTAAAAAGAAACAACAACAGAAACAAAAAAGGAGGCTGATCCTCCCTCCTGAGGAATCTAAATCTTTGGCAGAAGAAGAAGAGTTGGAGCAAGAGCCAGAAGTGCCTTTGCAAAGAACAAAGAGACAAAAGATGGCTGGCTGTCTCCTCCTCTGATGCAACTACCACAACAATGGGTAAAGATCTTACTTCTGAACCCCAAGTTGAAGAAGGAGAGGTTGAAAAGGAACCAGTAGTATCACCGCTAAAGAGGAAGAGAAAGAAGGTGACTGTTTCTGTTGCTGACTTGGTTGAAGACCCGATTCATGAAGCAGCTGCCAAGGCAGTAGAGCAGGAACATTCCAAGGCAATGATTGTTTTTTAGAGGGCTGAGAAGAGACGGCAGCAACAGTTTCTGAGAGATGAAGCTGCTGCTGCTGATGCGTTACAAAGAGAAGCTGCATGAAGGCAACAAACTATCGAGCATTATTCCTTTCGCAGCTCTCCCATCAGTGCCAGCACCTCTAAAATAAGTAATTTCTTTCATACTTTTGCTGTTTTTCCTTTGTCAGCTTTTAGTATTGAAGTTTGACATTGCTCCACATTTTTTCCTTTTGCAGCAACAACTACTGCGTTTATCTTTCCCATGAGGCCTTCTCCAGTTTCAGTTGAAATTGATCAGATGCAGAATGTGAAGACTATCCACATACTACTCCCACTTCCCAAGCCTACACTTTCTGTACCTTCCTTGAGCCCTAGCATTCCTGCATCTCTTCTTCTTGGCTTAGAGCCATACCTCCCTTTCTTGACCCTTGACCTACCTCAGTCCACATCTCCTTCGAGCCTTGCTTCTCCTTCTTTCACAAAAATCTCAACTGCTACTCCATCCCCAATGGCAGTTGATTCTCCTACAGAGGGTGCTGGTAATTCCCCAACTCATGGTTCATCACCTATGCCTACTTCCAGCCCCTCTTCACTTGATTCATTGGTGGCTAAGACCATAGAGGCTGCCAAAGATGCTCCATCCATTTCTCTCATCCCCATGCATCCTTCTGTGTCTTCCACCACAACACTCTCCATGTCCTTCATGTCTAGGGATGAGGTAGACATCTTCGAAGGAAGACTAGCTAGTCTCTTCGACATACCCTCTACCTCTCCAACATCCACTGCTGAAGCTAAGCCATTAGTCTTGGCTGACTCCTTGCTGGAAATTTTCGAGAGTTCTTCTTCTTCCAGCAGCAAACCTTCTGCACCTTCAATAGACTTGGACACTTGCTTGGAACTGCTGATCTCCTTTTCGAGGATTCCCTTCGAGGCTCTACAAAGGCCTACTATCAGAAATGGGTTCCTTCAGTGTTGTAACATTGCTGAGCAGTCTGGCATGAATGTCTCAAGTCATCTATCCCAGGCTGCAGCTACTATTGACTTCACATTAGCATTTGTCATGCTACTAATACTGCGAATGAGAAATTGGCTAAGGATCAGAGTTTTGTTTCTCAAGTACATACCGAAGTATCAGATCTCAAGGAACAACACTCTTCTGCCTCCCAGTTTCGAATTCAGCTGCTGGAGAAGAAAGCTCGACTTGAAAAGGAGCTAGCTGCAGTAAATCAGGCCTTGGTTCGAACTGTTACCAAACTACAAATCACCAACCAAGAACTAGCTGATCGAAAAGAAGACATGGCTGCAGCTATTCACCTATTTCCAGCACTACCAATAGAAAATCTGTTGTACAAAAACAATTGAAACATTGTAATGATTTTTGGGCCAATTTGTGGCACAATGTACTTGATTCTTTATGAAAAATCAAATTCTTATCTATTATCTGAGTAATCTTGTGTCTTTGTACTTAATGTTTATTTTATTCCTTGTGTTTCCCAAATAGTTGGAAAATAAGGCTTCAAATATCTGCCATTAATATTTTTAGGATGTACATAACCATTCAAATTTCTTAAATGGTATGCTCCAAAAGGCAGAACTCTATGAATTTGATATGGTCCTTCCCAGTTAGGTGACCATTTGCCAAACTTGTGGCTTTTGATTCCTATTGGGAGTATTGTTTTCCATACCAAATCACCTTCATCAAAGCCAATGTGTTTGACCTTCTTATTGTAATTCTTGGCTGCTTTCTTCTTTTGGGAAAGAATGCTATTTAATGCCAAAATTCTGGCTTCATCTATGCCCTCTAATTCCAAGCACATACTTTGATGATATTGCTCAGGATTTAACTGATCTTGGCATCTTACCCTCAAAGATTTAACATTAATTTCCACAGGTAAAACCGCATCATGCCCATATACTAAGGCATAAGGAGTAACTCCTGTGCTTGACCTTGGGGAGGTTCTGTAGGCCCACAAAACATCCAACAATAAGTTATGCCAATCCCTAGGATTATCCTCCACAACCTTTTGTATTCCTTTTTTCAAAGACTTGTTGGATGACTCAGCTTGACCATTGGCTTGTGCATAATATGGGGTGGAATTAACAAGACTAATTCCAAATTCTGCCACAAAAGACTTCACCATTTTTCCATCGAACACAGTCCCATTATCCACTGTTATGGTTTGTGGGATGCCAAATCTATGGATCAAGTCTTTAATGAACCCAATGACTTCTGTTTGGTCTACAGCCTTGTATGACTTAGCTTCGACCCACTTAGTGAAGTAGTCAGTGGCCACCAGAATGAAACAATGATGCTTCGAAGAAGGTGGGTGTATTTTTCCCATCATATCCATGGCCCATCCTCTGAATGGCCAAGGCTTCACTACGGCATGTAGGTCAGTTATAGGCACATGCCTTATTGTGCCATGCTTTTGACATGCCTAGCAACCCTTTGCATATTCTATGCAGTCTTTAAGGATAGTTGGCCAATAGTAGGAATGCCTTTGAAGCAACCATCTCATCTTTATACCAGGTTGATGAGCACCACAGATGCCTTCATGAACCTCAGCCATGGCTGTTAATGCTTCTTTTGGGCCTAAACATTCTAGCAATAAGCCATCTCCTCCCCTCTTGTAGAGAGCATTACCATACATCATGTATTGCATAGACTGCAATTTAACTTTTCTGCTGGCCTTCAAAGATGGACCAGCTAAGTACTGCATTATTGGATGCCTCCAATCCTGTTCTTGTAAGTCATTATGATTGACTTCCAAAACTATATTCCTTTTATTCAAAGGTTGTATTAATCTTTGATATGTTGTTTGGCTTATGTCCCTTTGGGTATTATCCCTTCTCTTGAAGTTCGAAGCTTTCTGAGCCACATCATTAGCTCTATTGTTCAAGAATCTTGGAACATGGGTTACATTTGCTACTTGAAACTGAGAAAGCAGATGTAATGCAACAACATAATACGACAAAATACTTATGCTTTGACACTTGAAAATCCCTTTCACTTGGTTAACCACCAATTGAGAGTCCCCAAATATGTCAACTGCATGTACTTGCAATCCAATAAGGATCTCTAGTCCCACTATTAAGGCTTCATATTCAGCCTGGTTATTGGAACAGGTGGCTTCATCCACTCTGAAACCATGCGTGGTCTCTACTCCTTGTGGAGATTTAATCACAATACCAATTCCAATTAAGCCATTGGCTTTCGATCCATCGAACCACATCTGCCATGGCTCAACACTGGCCATGCCAAGTTCTATCACCTCTTGGCTCTCTGTTTGAGATGGATGGTCTGCCAGAAAATTGGCTAAGACTTACCCTTTTACTGCCCTTTGAGGGACATATTCTAAATGAAATTCTGATAAGGCTAGTATCCACTTGCCAATTCTTCCCCTCAACATAGGTCTAGATAACATGTACTTAACCAAATCTGTGGTTGCAATCACCAAGACAGTTGTAGGTAAAAGATAATATCTTAATTTCATTGCAGCAAAATACAAAGCAAGGCACAGCTTTTCAACAGCTGAATATTTACATTCACAAGAATTTAAAAACCTACTAAGGTAATAAACAGCTTGTTCCTTGCCTTCCTCATTGTCTTGGGCCAAGAAAGCTCCCAATGAATCTTCTGCTGTAGCTATGTACAACTTCAAGGGCTTGTTCCCCTTTGGTGGCATCAGCACTGGAGGGTTGGCCAAGTAGGCTTTGATACCTTCGAAAGCAGTTTGATGTTCTGCTGTCCACACAAATTTCTCTTCATCTTTCAGCCTTAACAAGGAAGAAAATGCTTTAGTTTTCCCTGCAGTGTTAGAAATAAACCTTCTAAGAAAGTTAACCTGCCCAAGGAACCTTTGTAATTCTTTCTTACTTGATGGAGGCCTAGCTTCGATGATGGCTTTGGCTTTATTCTGATCAATCTGTATTCCTTTCTTGTACACTACATAACTCAAGAAATTTCCAGATGATACACCAAAAGCACATTTGAGAGGATTGAGTTTTAGCTTGAACTTCCTCATTCTTTCAAAAACTGTTTCTAACTGAAACAGATGTTCCTCCATGGACTGGGATTTCACTACAATGTTATCAATATAACACTCTAGATACCCTCCAATGAGATCATGAAAGATAGTGTTCATAGCCCTCTAATATGTAGCCCTAGCATTCTTCAGACCAAATGGCATTTTAACCCATTCGAAGGTGCCAATATTCCCAGGACATCTGAATGCTGTCTTGTGGATATCCTCCTCTGCAATGCAGATTTGGTTGTAACCAGAATGCCCATCCATCATTGATAAAACTTGATGCCCTGCTGAACTGTCAACCAACAGATCCACTATAGACATAGGGTACTCATCTTTTGGAGTTGCTAGATTTAAATTTCTGAAATCAATGCATACCCTCATTTTACCATTCTTCTTGACTACAGGCACAATATTAGATAACCACTCAACATACCTGGCTATCCTAATAAAACCTGCTTTGAGTAGTCTAAGAATCTCTTCCTTGACCTTCTGAATTACTTCTGGACTCATCCTTCTCGGTTTCTGCTTGTATGGCTTGAAATTAGGCTTCATAGGGAGCCTATGTTCCACTAATGACCTATCCAATCCTGGTAGTTCATTATAGGACCATGCAAAGCAATCTTTGTATTTCTTTAGAACAACCAACAACTGGTCTCTGTCCAGAACGTTCAAACAAGCACTTATATAGGTGGGCTGTTGTAAAGAACCTCCCCCTAAATTTACTTCCTCTAAGGGGTCTTGTGTCTGAGAACTTATTGAAGCTTCTTCTTTGGTTTCTGCTACCTTCGAAGCAGCCTTCTTCTTTTGTTCTGTTCTGTTCCCAAGTTCTTTAGTTCAACATCTTTGCCCTCCTCCTCATAGACAAAATCTGTCCATAAGGCATCCTCTTCCTGTATCTCCTGGACTTTTGTTTCAATGTCCAATGCACAGTATTTACCAAGGGTCAAAATTCTGACCTGTGGCTGCTTCTGTTCGCAACCAATTATCATGGCTTCTCTTTCTTGCTCCTGTACTTTCTGGACTATAGCTTTTACATCCAATGTTGAGAATTTAATCAGAGCCAAGGACTTGGTTTCTTGTTCTTCATCTCTTTGCCTACAACCAGGCATCATTGTCATCTTTAACGACAATCTCCTCATCAGCACTCTCCTGGACTAAGTGCTTTAGGTGTGTCACTTCCTCATCAGCCGTTACTTCGGCGGAGCCATCAGCTTTCCTCAGTATACTAAGTGGTGTCACCCCCTCAATATACAACTTGGCCTCTGCAAAGTCTGCACAGGCTATGAAGGGTTGAGGATCTACATCAATTTCCTCTGTCTCTCCATTGCCCAAAGCCATCATTATTTTCTGATGCAAAGAGGAAGGCACACATTTGTTGGTGTGGATCCAATCTCTCCCAAGTAAAGCATTGTACTTCGCATTACTGTCAATTACGAAGAATACTGTCATGCAGTCCCTGGTTCCTACACTCAAGTTGATGGGTAGAATCCCCTGAGCCATCTGTTTGTCTCCAGCAAAGCCAGCGATGGTTGTGCTGGTTGGGATCAACCTGGGATTCTTTTTCCCTAGTTTCTTCAAAGAAGACTTCGGTAACAAGTTCACTGCTGCCCCATTGTCTATCAAGACTCGGTTCAGTTGTATCCCATCGAAGAAAGCCTTGATGTAAAAAGGCTCGACATGCTGTGTCATAGAATTCGAGGGATATTCAAAAGGATATGAGAGGTTGATGCTCACCTCTTCCTCGCTTTCGTATTCAGTTTCCATCGGAGTAGCCATTCCAGGGTCATCCTATACCATACTCACTTGTGACTCTTCACTAGAGACAGGAATAGGATCCATGTCTTGGTCATTTTGGTCCTCATCTCCAGCTTAGAACTCGTGAGGTAGTATGTGTACCATATTAACTGATACTGGAGGGAATGAGCCAAATTGGATGGCTGGTTGTACCTCCTCTCCTCCTTGGCTACCTTGCCCAGTAACTTCAGCAGCATCTTCCATACTGCACTCTGGCACTTCATTGCTAACTGATCCCTTCGAAGGATCTTTTTCAACTGGTTCTTCAGTCAAAAATGTTTGCTCAGCCATAAAGGCTTCGAACATTTCTTCTTCTGCCATTTCCTTCTTTTGGCTCGTGCCAAGCTCTTCTTCTGTCTCACTATCACTCTCCATCAGAGCTTTCTCCAATCCTGCTAAGCTAGACTTTTCTCTGGCTTTTAGCTCAGAATGAACCTTGGCCAGCTGTTCTCTGCTACACACCACTTTGCTTTGCAGAGTCGGTTTTGGAGTATGGTTTGACTTCGGAGTCTTCTTTTCTTCTGTCTGGACCAGTGAAGAACTCTCTCCACTTTCCTTCAGACCTTGCTGGTACTGGGTGTACCTGCGCTGAATTTTCCTTCTTTGTGATCTGGAAATGACTGGGACCATATCTGGTT
This sequence comes from Camellia granthamiana, assembly GCA_036172215.1. Lineage (NCBI taxonomy): Eukaryota > Viridiplantae > Streptophyta > Magnoliopsida > Ericales > Theaceae > Camellia > Camellia granthamiana. The sequence continues at coordinate 20,649,282 of CM069904.1, forward strand.
CCTTTGTCTTTGGGTGTTTAAGCAATACCCAATTGTTCGGGGCCACCAAAGGAGGCTTGACCATCCTGCCTTGGTTTCCAACATCCCTTTGAGTAGGTGCCTCCCTAGGTTTGTTCTGCATTACAAACCAATCTAGGACCCCAGGTACCCACGAGCTTACTGATCCAGATGTCGAACTGTTTCCTTCTACCTTCGAAGCCACCTTCGAAACTGGCTGTGAAGGTAAGTGCTTGGCTCTGACCTTATGTTTCGAGCCTGATTCAGACCTTCGATGGAAGAAGCCACTTTCTGTCCTGCGTGAAGTTGGTCTAGGGGGCCAATCTCTGGCTTTACTCCCATAACCTGAACCCCTCTCCACTCTTCTTTCAGAGTGACTGCTCTCCATTCTGTAGTAATTAGGTGGCCTGGACTCATACAAGGGTCTCTTGCCGTTAGCATGCATTCTGCCCACTGCAGGTTCAACCACTAATGGCCGCTGCCTGTCACCAGCCGGATACGGCCTTTTGTTGTAAGCATTGGTTGATTTAGGACGTCTCTGTACATCCCTGTAGTATTGCTTCCCATCAACTGGAAGGCCTTTCAACCATTTATAACTCAGCCTGCACCTGGGACACATCCTCTGTATTACAGCTGCTTCTAAGGAATCATCATCTAGTGCTTCCTCATCAGAGTGTTCCCTCTGGTGTGAGAAACCTTGTCCAATAACTGGTGGGTTTCTGGTGTCTTTCTTGGTGGTTGTCTGGTTGGCAATGTGCATCTGTACATTGACCTCTTCTAATTCCTGCAGAGATAAATTCTGGAAATTTGGTACAACCACATTAGCTGCACTTTCTCCAACTTCTGGAAATGGGTTGCTGTCAATCCCCATGACCTTTTCCGCTTTGGTTGGGAACTTCAAACTTCCTTTCCGAATTTGTTCTTGGATCCTGTCTCGAAAAACAATGCAGTTTTTAGTCGAGTGAGACCAAGAGTTATGCCATTTGCAATATACTTTTCCTTTAAGTTCATCTGGAGATGGCAGTTTTACTCCTTTTGGTAACTTAAGGAAATTGACTGCAAGCAAATGATCAAAAATGTCATCTGCTTTGTTAAATCGAAAGAGTACTTTCTGTGAAAGTCTTTCTTTTTAAACTGTTGGTCAATTGTTGTATCCTTATGAATTAATGCTTCACAGATTACAGGTTCTTTGCCCACAACAATCTCTGCTGCATCGATTTCATAATTTGGATCTCTATAATATGTCTTGTACGAGGCATTATTTCGATCTTGTTCCTCTTCTAATAATGCTTCATATCGAGACACCTTACAGGTCAATTCGACCAAATCCCTGAATTCAGTTGAGTCAAACTTCTTTCGAAGCCTGAACTCTAAATCGTTTTGAGCCAATCTTACGAATTCTGGCTCTGGTAGGATGACTCTACATTTATTTCGAGCCCTTTTAAATCTGGCAATAAACTGAGTAGCCTTTTCTTCAGGCCTCTGACTCAATCTTGCCAAGTCTGCCATAGACAACTCTGGCTCCGATTGGAAGAATTGGGCATGAAATGCCTCTTCCATTTGTTGCCAAGTTTGAATGGAGCCAGGTGTAAGGTTGATGTACCATACAAACGCTCCTCCAGTTAGAGAATTTGGAAATAATCTCAGTTTCATATAGTCATGGTTAGTAAATTCACCGCATTGAGTAGCAAATCTAGCAATATGCTCCACTGTTGATTGATTTCCAGTTCCATAGAAAAGGGTGAAATCTGGTATTCTGAATCCCCTTGGGTATTCATGTACCCTATCTACCCATTCTGGGTATGGTTTTCTATATACAGGAGTCTGGACCCCCCAAGCCATCGGTCCACATATCTCCCTGACAATGTCAGCAATTTGGTCTCTATGAACCATATTTTGTGCCTGCTGAACCACTACTGGAGGGACAAACACAGAATTTGGTGGACAAACTTGTGCTTGTGGTCCTCTTGGTCTATAAGGTGGTACATTTGGGGCTGGTTGCCCCTGTAGTGCAGGTTGCTGTTGGGGGTATGGGTAACCCCTTTGAGCCTGCCCTGCGAAAGGACCTGCAAAAGGTGCTGGAACCGGTGTTGTATCCCTTCCATTTGTGGAAAAACCTTCCAACCCCCCGGGTATAAATTCGAATAAAGGATTATTATACCCCCTGGTGCCAGGTATGGCTTCGAACATAGGATTCGTAACCATTCTTACGCCAGTTTCTTGTACTCGACCAGATCCACCAACTTGTGTGGCTTCATTGTTAAGTACTGAGGCATTTTGGCCTGCTATAGGCCTCGAAATGGGTTCATACCAAGACTGAGGTGATGGTCTTTCATAATTTTGATTACCAGTCTGACCATTAGAATGCCCATTAACTTGCATAGGCTGTTTATCTCTAACCAATCTTTGCTGAGGGACATTTAAAATTTCCTCTGTGTGTCTTGTGTTTGTTGGTTGGTAGTTATTCATTCGATCCAAAAAGGATGTGACCCACCTTTCCATTGTGTTCATTAATTGTTGTCCCATGGCTTCTACTAGGCCATCCCATGGATTTGTTGGCTGGGTAGATGGAACAGTGGATGGTCCAATTCCTTGGTTTCGTCCAACATTATGAACATATGGTTCTTGTCCAGAAATGCTGGTCTGTTCGACCATAGGTTCTGATAACATGGGAGTTTCCACAGGATGTGTTACCACATTATCCTCTGGATTAGGTATTTCTACCTCTCCTTCTACGCCTTCCTCGAAGCGTTCATTTTCTCCTTGTCGTCTTCGTCTAGCCATTTTAAATTTGTCCCACCGGGCGTGCCAAAAATATATGTTGGCTTTTTGGCTTTCGAAGGGTATTTTTGTAAATGCGAGCGTGCCAGCATGGATCAATCAGTCCTTACAGAAATTATAATTGCCAGCCAATTTATCAGACGATTGTGTTTTAGTTCTTTCAGCCTCAATGAAGAGGACTTTTACTGGTGGCCTGACTTACGAGAAAGTAAGAGAAATAACAGTTAATATAAAGAACAATGGAAGTATTTCATTAAAAATGAACACTTACAATAGTCCAAACTCAGCCTCGGAGAGGTTTACAACAGCAATCTACTTGAATCTACTTGAAACTACTCCTATGAATGAAGTACAATGCAGGTATTTAAAGTGCTGGAATGTAAAGAACAGGTATTTAAAGTACAGGAAATGTAAAGACTGGAAATGTAAAAACTGGTAAAGAAAAATATGAAGTAAACGACTGGTTTGTATGATCTGAGTCTGTGGGTTTTTTTCTAGAGGCTTCCCTGCTATTTATACTCGTCAAGGATGACCTTCGAACTGCACTTCGAACCGTTGAACTGCTCCTCCATGATCGCTGATCATGCTGCCTTAGAAGTAGTTCCATTACGCCATCACTTGCAGTCGAGCTTCCCTCCCGTATTTGAATTTGAATATGGGTAACCGCTGAAGCCACGTCACCTTATATCTCCTTACTGATCTAGTGCTACTCAGATCACGTGAGAACCAATATTCGTCGCCACGTGTACGATTAGGATTGAAGACCTGAACCATCTTCCCACAATACCCTTATTCTGCCACGTGTCGAATTGTAACTGGCTTTTACAAAATATGTAGCCAACAAAATTACAAATACATTTTCTAAGATTTACTTCAAATACGAATTCCCTTCTGTAATTTAAAAAATTACAAATATCTCGCTGTCAGAATTTTTCATTTAACACAATTAATTGAAATAGTGAAATTTTTAACTGTTTATCTATACAATAATAAAATTATCAGAATTATTAATTGAAATAAAATTTTAATATTATTAAAAACTGTTAATTAACTTGACGATTTATTAATAAAATGACCTATTTATTATGAAATTAAAAACCTCAGGAGGCATAATGTAATTTTTAAAACCACATGGGATAATTTACAATTTAAGTAAATCTCAAGAAATGTGTTTGTAATTTATCCAAAATAATAATACATAAACAACACATGGTATATTTAATAATTTTGCCTAATTTAAGTATGTTTTTGAGATCTATCTTGTCTCGGACTCTATTCATGGTGGTACACGTTGTTAGATATCATGAATTTAGAACATTTCTATCAAACTAGTTAAAATTTTATTATATTTTAATTTAAAAGTTATTTTTTTCTATTTTGGCTATCCACTCTTTTAAATATACTCTCCAAAGTCTCTATTCTTTCTCTATATTATTTAAAAATTATTTTTATTCATTTTAATTTAGAGTTAGTTTTTATAAATGCAACACAATTAATTCGAAAATATCAAAAGTAATGAGGGTAGAAAGAAATTGTCATCTTTTGCACAGCGGGCCATTTCGATTAAGGCCCAACGCAAGTGAACAACTGCAAGGTTTGTTTTGTTGGTTTGAACCTCTAAATAGGCCGCCCGGCCCATAAAATTTTAAATTAGGCCCTACTTTTTCACTGGGCCAATATTCAAACGTTGATGCTATTCCTTCTGTTCACCTTCCCCACCTCCATTGCGTATTCCATGAATTATTTTGAAATATTAGATATTAAGAAAATTTAAAAAAATAATAATTTAGAATTTGACCCTTATAAATTTAAATTTTTATAATTTAAATATAAATTTTTTGATTTATGTTTAATTTAAACCATTAATCTATAATCATTAAATAAAATTGATAAAAAATTTATCAATTTTATTTAATGATTATAGATTAATGGTTTAAATTGAAAATATATCAAAAGATTAGAATTCAAATTGACAGGATTTTAGAGTTTTTTTTTAAGTAATTTCCCCTTAGATATTTTGAGAAGAAAAAGCCATTTTCTATCCTTCTATCAAAATATCGTAATCTTGAAAGGTAATGGAACACTATTAATCTTGATTGTCAAATTTTTAGCTTACACAAAATTGACAGAAAAATATATTTTAGGTCAAGTTAGACTTGAAAGGAATGGAACACTATTAATCTTGATTGTAAAATTTTTGACTTGCACAAAATGTGTCTCATACTTTCATCATTTGCTATCACAGTTTTTGGGTAATGCAAAAATATAAATAGTACCTATCATATATAGAATCTATGGTTCCAAAAGAAATACTACAACAATAAACACTTAACTATCTTATCTTATTATATATGATGTGCCAATCTAATTGTAAGTATTGTATTAAAAATATATACATTAGTAGTGGGAGTCACTATAACAATATTGTGTTGATAAGTAAAATGATAAATATAATATGATATAAAAATATGATGAACGTAGTGTCATTATGATTGAAATTAGTATTATTTAGAGGATGTTTTTTTTAGGGTTTCTAATATTAAGATTTTATAACATAAAAGACATTTAATATTTTTATAATGTCTAAGGTCCCTCAACATTAATCTAGAGAAATTTCAATCTAGAAAAATTCTTTCCAAAGAAATTTTGGACTTTCCAAAGAATTTCTCTAGATTCAAACCAGAGAAAATTCAAATTTTTCTGAGTTCAAACCAGAGAAAATTGAATAACACAAAGAAAATTAAACAAGGCAAAGAAAATTACCTAGAGAAAATTGAAATTTCTCTAAGTTCAAACTAGATAAATTCAGAGAAAATTGAATAATACATAAAAAATTAATCAGAACAAAATACTAACAAGTTCCTGCAATTTCCCCGCCAAAATACTAAATTTTGTAAATTTACAGCCCAACTTCCTAACAAATTTTTTATTTTTGATCAACCTTCAAAATCCAAACCCAAATCCCTAATTCATCAACTTAGCAAAATTACATAGCAAAACTATAATACAAAACCAGAGCTTCAACCCATTTCTTAACCAAAATAGTATTAAAATTTGTGAATTAAGAGCCTAATTTCTCAACAAAAAAAAAAAGAATTTCCCAAAATTGGATCAAGCTTCGAACCTCGAACCCAAATCCAAACTCTGGTAAATTACTGAGAATTTCTGTGTGTTTTGACTAATTTTCTCTAGTTTGCTCATTATTTTCTCTATGTTTTTTTTATCAAATCAAAGAAAATTGAACAACCACCATTCTCATTCTGTAAGACAGTTAGACAACAACAAACCAGAGAAAATTGAACAACCACCATTTTCATTTTGACCAATTTTCTCTGGACTGTAAGACATTTAAACAGCAAACCAGAAAAAATTGAGCAACCATCATTTTCATTTTGACCAATTTTCTCTGGACTATAAAACACAATATTATTTTATGAAATCCAGAGAAACTCCCCGAATACATCTTCAAAAAACCAATCATTACATAAGTTTATTCCAACAACTATTAATAAATTAAAACAAACAAAAAAGATCAAATCTGAACAAGACTACAATTACTCACTACAATATTCACCATTGCTCAAATGGCCCACAAATTTATGAACTAAAAAGTTTTAAAAAAATCCAAGCACTTACTACTCAAATCCAGTTCAACTTCACATCGACCTTAGCTCATTCAATGCTGATTTAATCTGATCTTACACTAATTGTAACCGCTTCGAATACACTTTTAAGTTCACAAATTTTCTTTGAACTATTAGGATCAACAACACTGTTACTATTGTGATCAAACAAATTAGGATTAGCGTTAAAGTTAACGTCAGGGTTTGATTCATCATCTTCCAATCTGCCTTCTTCGTCGACGCCACCACCGTCTCCGCCGCGATCGGTGGAGGAGCTCCAGATCTTCTTAGAGATCTCAAAAGTAGCCTGATCTTGAGGACTCTTGAATACATACTCTTTTCCCAAACCGATCTTACTCAAAACATTCCAGTACTTCTTCTTCAACCTCCTCAGCTGCTCTTGTCGGTGGTGGAGAGTAGGCAATGGAGGTGGTAGAAGATGGTGATGGTGGGATTGAATTGGATTCTTCATTTTGAAAAAATTTATGCAGAGTTCAATGGGACTCATTTTGGGTGGATGAGATACAAGTAAGTGTGTAACAGACCTTAGAGTGAAAAAAGTTTCAATTTGTACAAAACTAAGACATTCTCAATTTTAGAACTAAGAACTAAAAAATTTCTTAATTTTGCACAACTAAAATTTCTTAGTAATTTTCAATACTACGTATAATTATTTCACCAAAATTTTACTTTTTTATCTTCTTATAATTTTATATTTAATATTGAACTTCTTTTTTTTCTTGGATAAATTACAAATACACCCTTGAGATTTATCTAAAATATAGATTGTCCTTGTAGTTTGAAAAAGGACAAATTACAGAAATAGTTCCTATAGTTTGGGGCTTGTGTCACTTTAGTCCTTGACTTTTCAATTGTGACACATTTGACCCTGAATTTTGAATATTGTTCCAAATAAGGACAATTGAATATATAATTAGATTTTTCAAGGATAAAATTGTTAATTCGATAAAATATAAACTAATTTGACAAAAATAAATGTCAAACAAATATTTTTGAATTTTTAAAAATTATTTCTACCTACTAGAAATAAAATTATGTAAAATTGATAAATTTTTTAGACATTTATTTTTTTTTACCAAATTAATTTTTATTATATGTTTGGATGATAATCATGTAAAATTAATTTAAAAAAATTAATCATGTAATTTTTATTAATTTTACATAATTTTATCATTGGTAGATAAAAATAATTTTTAAAAAATTAAAAATATTTTTTTGACATTTATTTTTGTCAAATTAGTTGATATTTTATCAAATTGACTATTTTACCCTTAAAAAATCTAATAATATTTTCAATTGTCCTTATTTGGAACAAGATTCAAAATTCAAGGTCAAATGTGTCACTTTGTGTCACAATTGAAAAGTCAGGGACCAAAGTGACACAAGTCCCAAAATATAGGGACTATTAGTGTAATTAGCCCTTTGAAAAATTACAAATACCCTCTCATTAAATTTTTTTATTTAATAGAATTAATTAAAAAAATTATAATTGCTCTCCTATACACTAATAAAATTACCTAAATTATTAATTGAAACATATTTATAACATCATTAAAAACTGTTAATTGATTTGATGATTTATTAATAAAAGTGACGAAATTAGAAACCTCAAGGGGTAGAATGTAATTTTCAAAACCACAGAAGGCAATTTATATTTTAATTAAATCTTAGGAGATATATTTGTAATTTATCCTTTTTTTCTTCAAATGCTAATATCTATATTATTTATAGATCTTTAAAAAAATGAATATGTAAAATAGAAATTATAATATTTTTAAAATAAAAATATGAAAAACAAAAAAGAGGGACACGTGTACAAGGCTGACACGCGTGTCAACCATGCGCACATCCACTGGACAACCAAACTTGCCCTTTTTTAACTTTTTCTTTGTTTTTTTGGCTGGGAAAACAAAGCACAAGTGTTCAAAACTAGGACAGCATGGATCAAAAATATTTACTTTAGACTTAGCCCAGCAAGGGAGTAATACTAGAGATTTTTAAAAAAATTTCAAAATTTTTATCAAATGTCTTATATAGGTATAAGACTTACAACATGTGAGTTCCACACCCATATAAGACATTTAGTAAAAAATTTAATAAAAATTTGGAGATCTCTAATATTTTTGCTAACAAGGCCTCTCCAAAAAATACTTGTAAATTCTGCACTTCAATGTTTTTTTTTCTCCTACTGTTTTATTTTTAAATTATTAACACTAATAGTTCACTAGAATAAAATTGAATGAAATGAAATAGTCATTAATTAGACTTTCTACACAATAATTGTTTTCTCATCATGAATAATGACTCCATTTGTAATAAAATATTGGAGACATCAATAAATCTCATATTCACCTCTTAGTAATCAATAAGTCTTTCAAATAATCTAATGAACCGAATAGTCTCATTTATGTGGAAATGACATTAGTGATGGCAATGGGGGTTAATGGGGTGGATATTAATTCCCCATCCCCATTCCCCTATAATAAATTTTCCCCATTCCCACCCTCCCCATTTCATAATGGGTTTGGATTTTCCCCAATCCACTTTAATCCTCATTTTTATTTTATTTTTATTTTTTATATTTAATGTTAACAATCACTTTTTTTTTTTTTTTTTTTTTTTTTTAAGATTCACAACAAAAGCTAAATATACCTTCAATCTTTTTTCTTTCTTTTTTAATATATTTAATGTTAACAACCTTTTTTTTTATTATTTTAAGGTTCACAACAAAAGCTAAATATACCTTCAAATTTTTTTCTTTTTTTAAAAATATATTTAATGTTAACAACTCTTTTTTTTTTTTTTTTTTTTTAAGGTTCACAACAAAAGCTAAATATACCTTCAATTTTTTTTTCTTTTTTTTTTAATATATTTATTTTAACAACTTTTTTTTTTTTTTTTTTTTTTTTTTTTTTTTTTTTTTTTTTAAGGTTCACAACAAAAGCTAAATGTACGTTCAATCTTTTTTCTTTCTTTTTTAATATATTTAATGTTAACAACTTTTTTTTTTTTTTTTAGGTTCACAACAAAAGCTAAATATACCTTCAATCTTTTTTCTTTTTTTTTTTAATATATTTAATGTTAACAACTTTTTTTTTTTTTTTTAAGGTTTTAGCTAAATATACTTTCAATCTTTTTTCTTTCTTTTTTAATATATTTAATGTTAACAACTTATTTTTTTATTTTTTTTAAGGTTCACAACAAAAGCTAAATATACATTCAATCTTATTTTATTTTATTTGGTTCAACAACAAAATCAAATACACATTAATTAATTAATTAAAAAGTTTGTTTTATAATAATCAAATATATAATTTTAAGACAATCAAATAAGTTTTAGTAATTAAAAAAAATGTGGAAGAACGTGGAAGATTAAAAAAAAATTACAACCATCTCTCTCTCTCACTCTCACTCTCACTCTCTCCCCTACATGTTATAAGAACCTGTTTACAATGTTATAAGAGCCTGTTTTGAAGAAATAAAATGTGAAAGAACCTGTTTGAAGAAAGTGTTATAAGACCCATATTAAATTGTTTTAGGGTATAAATAAGGAATTGTTTGTTGATCTCTTAGCCACAGACATTTTAGACATTAAATCATCTTTCTTTTAGCAAATTTGAGCCATTCATTTTAATTTATCCAAAATCTAATTATACCTTTTAACAAATCTGAACCATTCATTTTAAGATATCTATGCCTTACCACACTCAATCCATCCTCCATCTTCTTCCTTTAGTCCCCCACGAATTTTGTTGTTTGTTACTTTTAAAAAACAAAAAATGTTTTTTCAATTAAATTTTTATTAATTTCACAACACCATCACCACTATTCTCACATTCACTATCACACTACCATCACCATAGCCACTACCATCATCACTACCGCCATCACCCCACCACTATGTCACAATCTCTACTTTCACCTTCGTTCCATCACCACCACCACCAAATATAAAAAAATATATTTTTAATTTTATTTATAAAAAATATTTTTCATTAAAAAATATTTTCTATCTAAATAAATGAAGCATAACATTGGGAAACAAGCTGATTTCAGTTAAATCTGTTCATAACTAAGAAAAATTCTTTTATTTTAAAAAAAATTATTTAGTAAGACTTTGTATCCCCTTTTTGTTTTTCCAGCAAATAAATCTTTGTACCCATCATTTCTAACTAATCACGACTCATGCTTGTTTCGATTCTCTACAATTTCCTTATTTTTAAATACATTCATATATATATATATTGTATAAATTGTGTGATAACATGAAACAAATAGATTCATATTCGTTAATTGAAATTTCAGAACAAGCAAACCATTCTGAAAATTACAATACATAACAAAATAAAATAACATAGAAAAGCAAACCGAAACCTGCATTAGATAGTATCCTTAATTTTTTTAAATAAATTTAAAAAATTCTAGATATGCATAAAATTTGACAAGAATAATGTGACAATGTTAATTAATGTGTATTTGATTTTATTGTTGAGCCAAATAAAATAAAATAAGATTGAATGTATATTTAGCTTTGGTTGTGAATCTTTAAAAAAAAAAAAATGGTTGTGAACCTTAAAAAATAAAAAAAATAAAACAAAAGAAAAAAGATTGAATGTATATTTAGCTTTGGTTGTGAATCTTAAAAATTAAAAAAAAAATGGTTGTGAACCTTAAAAATAAAAATAATAATAAAAAAAATTGGAGGTATATTTAGCTTTGGTTGTGGATTTTTTTTTTAAAAAAAAAAAAAAAAAAGAGTTTTTTGTGAACCTGAAAAAATAAATAAATAAATAAAAGAAAAAAAATTGAATGTATATTTAGTTTTGGTTGTGAATCTTAAAAAAAAAAAAAATGTTTTTTGTGAACCTGAAAAAATAAATAAATAAATAAAAGAAAAAAGATTGAATATATATTTAGTTTTGGTTGTGAAAAAAAAAAAAAGGTTTTTTGTGAACCTAAATAAATAAATAAATAAATAAAAGAAAAAAGATTGAATGTATATTTAGTTTTGGTTGTGAATCTTACAAAAAAAAAAAAAAAAGTTTTTGTGAACCTGAAAATAAATAAATAAATAAAAGAAAAAAATTGAATGTATATTTAGTTTTGGTTGTGAATCTTTAAAAAAAAAAAAAAAAACATATGGGGAAATTAGTGGGTACCCATCTCCAGTGGATATTTAAAGAATATCACCTACCCTACCCAATGGATAAGAAAAAAGGGAAAAATCCATATATTTAGGTTGGGTCTCTATGGATACCCACAGGATAGGTTATCCATTGTCATCCCTAAATGACACTGTAACCCTTTATTTTATAGGTGTAGATACTGACTAATACCCATAAATGACTAGATTATTCATAAATTGAAATTATAAATTTGCTCAAAATTTACTAAAGAATTTTAATACTCTTTTTTAAGATTTTTGAAAAATCCCACAAATCAAGCAATTCCAAGTCAAGAAGATTCTTATATCATAATCCCACTCTCACCATTTTGGATACTCACACCCTATTCCAATATGTGTGTGCTTGATATGTTACATTATAAATGTGAATGTGAGCAATATTAGTCATCACATATAGTATTTAACATAAAGTGTTTTCCGTAAGCCTTCATGTGGTTTCTAAATGTGACATATTATATGTAACTAAGGCTTGTTTTGAGAAGTAGAAAAAATGTTAACTTATTGATTTTTTTTTTTTTTTTAAACATGAAAAAAAATAGAGAGATAATATGATATAAATAAGCCAATAAACCAATAAACCGACTTTTTTCTTACTTCCAAAAATGCCCCTAAGATGTAATTAAGTACATGCTTTGCCACACTATGACTGGGTAAAGGGGCTGAATACGAAACGGGTCGGATCCAAGCCTTGGGCCGGCCCAATCCACTAAAGCCCAAATCCAAGTGGGTTAGATGAATATATGGGCAAGCCAATTAAGCCCAACTCCATGATCAACAGTCTACCCAAGTGCTCAAGCACTTGGGCCCAACTCGTAGTGAAAAGGCTAGTCCAGCCGCGATGCTGGGCTGGGCCGAGCTGTAAGACTTAATCTATGGACCGAGCTGATGGGCTGAACCCATCGTCAGAACTAAAGTGGGCCGAGCCTATACAAAGATATCCAAATGGACGAGCCCATCTCTATAAACGATCTTGTAAAAGGCCGAGCCGAGGCACAACGGTACCGAGCTGAGGCACAACGGTACCGAGCTGAGGAAACCTCTTAGAGAAACGTGGAAGCTATGAATGCATGCACATGGAGGATGCCACCTCAGCTGGTCCCCTCTCCCTAGAATCACGGAATTGGTTGATCAAGGGAATGTGATCTGTTACCAGTATGATTATAACAAGTATATGCATCCATTATCAACAACTTGATGGTCCCCTACCTTGAGTAATGTTAAAGTAAGCCTAGAAGCACCAAAGCTTCATGAAACCATCTTGGGCAATAAGCAAAGTTTTCTATATAAGCCTCACTCTCTTCACATTAAAGGTATCTGATCTAATCTGATCTTAACTGGAGCACAACCGAATTTACTCTTCCATTCCCTCTCTCTACACCTAGAGAGAGTCCTTCATCTTCTCCGATCACTCATTCTCACGCCGGAGGGGTTTTCCTGCCCACCCCGGCTGGGCAGCCTTGACGGTGTTCTGTGTTGCAGGTCCTCGGTTCCTAGACAATCCATCCAGTTGCGGAGCTCCGATCCACAATCATCTAGTTCGGTATTTGGTACACACACTGGGTATTATTTGAATGTGTACTATCAATTCTTCATAGAGGCCTTTATTTTTGTAAATTTTTCATGCCGACATTATGAAAGTGTATGTGTGGATTTTATATGGTACAATGTGAGCAATATTAGTCATCGCATTTTCCGAATGTGTACATAGTTGTGTGTTGTGGATAAATGTGCTTGATGGATATCATTTGAACTAACAGTGTGCATGATGTTGGACAATCTTCACTATATTTAAATAAATTAATTTTGTTTGGGTACTAAATGACAAACAGAATACAAAAGAAAAATAGGAAAGGAGAGAGAATGTTTGATTACAAAAATCAAACCAATAAACAAAAATAAATAAATAAATAAAAACAGATTTTTATTTTGTGACAAAAACAAAATCAAAATCAAAATCAAAATCAAAATCTGATTTAAATAATAATAATAATAAAACAGATAAAGAATTAACTTACTTGATTAATTTCTTATACAATATTCTGATCAAGTCCAGTGTTAGACACTGTATCCTTAAGATAGATTCGTCCTCTCCACGGTGTTTTCAGAATATGGACGTCTATCTCCCAGGATAAAATGATCAATCAATGAAAAATAGAAGCACTACAAATTTTTCGTACAACGAACACACTAAGCCTTCGTTTGGCAATGACTTTTTTAGTTGGCTTTTTGACTTTTTTGACTTTTTTAGCCTGAAACTTTTTTGTTCGTTTGGTATTCTTGATTGGCTTTTTTGGCTTTTTAGCTTTGGAATAGTGTTTTTTTTTTTTTTTTTTGGTCTTTTTGTGATTTTTTGCCTTCTTTTTGACTTTTTGTGCTTATTTACCCAAACATGAAAACCAAACACCACCAAAGTGCTTATAATCTATCTCACAGAAAATAATAGATGCAACAAAATGCAGAGAGCAGTAGCAGATTTAAGAACGAAAATTAGAGTAAAAATCCAAATAAGGGACTGCTTATTTATATAGGTGAAGTGGTGGCTTAGTAGCTGCTAGTTTTGAATTAAACAGGTACAATACCTGTTCAATTTAAATTAAACAGATATAAAATATGTAGGCGCTTTTGGTTTGAATTTCAAACAATTCAACAACTTGTTTTGGGTGGATTTGAATTTGAACAGATTCGATTGGACAGATCCGAAACTGTACAAAATTTCTGAAGAGGTGCAAACCAAAATTTGAATTTTATTTCCAACCAGAATTTGAAGTAAAAAACGCATAGATTTTATTTATAAATAAAAAAAATAAAATTCAAATATTTTTGGCCCAAAAAGATTAATATTGGGCCGAATAAGCCCAACCCAACTTCACACCACGCACCCACGCCTAGACCCAGCCCGGACAGCAGCGGCGCGCGCGTGTGTGGTTATTTTTGGGTCCAATGGGTCTAGCTTATTTTACCCATAACCTCCCTCTCTAAAAAACTTGGGTGTCCCTTGGAGCCTACCCCAAGTTCCAATCCCATGCCTTATAAACCCACTCAAAACTTCCCACCAAATCAATATGGGACAAGCCATTATACAAACCTTAAGGAATTTTTACCAAAGCTCCATTCCCATGGAGCACACTTTGGCTTCAATTTCCCATTCACCCGATAATGGTTTTGAGCAACCAAATATATCACGTGAATCACAACACGACATAGAATGCGTTACCACTAAGACCCGCGAAAATCGACGCATGGGTCCCACCTAAAAATTAGACCAAAGTTTAAGAAAAATTCTGTTTTCCAGAATTTTCAAAACCATATTTCTAACAATCCCCCACATGAATGGAATTTGATGACAACGGAAATGCAACAATATGCAAAATTTGTCGAAAGAGTACAAATCGAAAATATCTTGCATCAGGATAGGTAGCTTTCAGCCTTGAACCTTCCCTAGTGATAACCTATCGGACTTACTAGCTAACCAATGGACACGATACCTTGAATTGTTCAGCCGTTTGTGTAAGCCAAGACAATAGATTTCACACAAAATATCTTCTAACACATCGTGGTTCTCACTATTGTGTTCATTTTGGCCTTGAACGCTCCTGGTTTTCATGAGTGCTTCTAGAGAATTTAGCCTCTTTATTCTCATAAAATTGGCCCCAGTTCGACACTCATATAGGTGATTCTTATTGTGAGTATCTCCTTATACTCTTCTTGATTTTATGCCTAAATCAAGATATAAGTAATTATTAAAAGCAAAGCTTATCCTTATACCCCTGCATACAACATATGTTGCAGATATCACTCTCATCATAGGAATAGGTAGGGAATTTTCATCCCTTGATGATTTCTGGCGAGCCACACATAACTTAGTTGTCCCTTTGAACTTAGTTCTTGGGATCTCTAGTCATATAAGTAGGGTTACCATTATGATGACTCTTATATAATAGGCTTTAATCTCATCCCCTTTGATAAACTATACACTTGCTCTTTAATCGAACCTTTTGTTAACGGATCCGCAATATTCTTTTTAGATTTTCAATAATCTATTGAGATTATTCCATTTAAGAGCAATTGCCTTACGATATTATGTCAACGACGAATGTGTCATGACTTACCATTATACATATGATTTTGTGCCCTGCCTATTGCAGATTGACTATCACAATGAATGCAAATAGTTGGCACAGGTTTAGGCTACATTAGAATGTCTTCTAAGAAGTGACAAAGCCATTCTGCTTCTTCTCCTACATTGTCTAAAGCAATGAATTCAGATTCCATTGTAAATCGTGCAATGCATGTTTGTTTCGTGGATTTCCAAGAAATAACAGCACCTCCCAGAGTAAAGACATATCCACTAGTGGATTTTGAATCTTTGGTATCCGATATCCAATTGGCACCACAATAACCTTCGAGTACTGCTGGATATCGAGTAAAGTTCAAACCATGATCACAAGTAAATCTTAGATATCTAAGAACTCAAATGATCGCTTTCTAATGATCTTCTCTGGGATTACTAGTGTACCTACTCAATTTACTGACAGCATAAGCTATATCAGGACGAGTACAATTCATTAGGTATATTAGACTTCCAATGATTTGGGAATATTTTAACTGGGACACTGCATCACCTTTATTTTTCGATAAATAAAGACTGATGTCTACAGGTGTTCTAGCTACATTCATATCATCTTTGATAAATTTACCAAGAATTTTCTCAATATAATGTGATTGAGATAATGCATATCCGTCAGATGTTTTAGTAATTTTCATTCCTAATATAACATCTGTGACCCCCATATCTTTCATATCAAATCTTCTATTAAGCATTTGCTTAGTTGATTTAATCATGTTTTGACTGCTTCCAATGATAAGCATGTCATCCACATAAAGACCAACTATGACATATCCTTAGTCAGTATTTTTAACATAGACGCACTTGTCACATTCGTTTATCTTAAACCCATTAGTAAGCATAGCATGATCAAATTTTTCATGTCATTGCTTAGGTGCTTGTTTTAATCCATAAAGAGATTTTACAAGTCGACAAACTTTCTTTCCTTGCCCAGGTACTACAAACCCTTCGGGTTGTTCCATATAGATCTCTTCATTTAGATCACCGTTTAAGAAAGCTATCTTAACATCCATTTGATGTATTTCTAAATTAAACAATGCTGCTATAGCAATAAGCATGTGAATGGATATTATTCTTGTCACAGGGGAATATGTGTCAAAATAGTCCAAACTTTCTTTTTGTCTGTAACCTTTTACTACAAGTCTTGCTTTATACTTGTCTATTGAACCATCTGCTTTCATTTTTCTCTTGAATATCCACTTATATCCAAGAGGTTTAAAACCAGGTGGAAGATCCACCAATTCCCAAGTATGATTTTGCATAATGGATTCAATTTCATTATTAACAGTCTCTTTCTACAAAGATGCTTCAAGACCTATCATTGCTTCCTTAAAGCTTTGAGTTCATTTTCTAACAGATATGTCAAAAAATCTGGGTCAAATGATTTTGATGTTCTTGCTCTTTTACTTCGTCTTGGTTCATCATCAGTTAAATCCTGTTCGTCGAAACCATTACTAGTCTCTTGTGTATAATCATAAGTTCTTTTCTGTGAACTTAATTCCTGTTTTTTCTTGTAAGGAAAGACATGTTCAAAAAATACAGCATTCCTTAACTCTATAATAGTGTTCACATTTATATCAGGTATTTATGATTTATAAGTCAAAAACCGATATGCACTACTATTCTAAGCATAACCAATAAAAACACAATCTACTGTTTTTGGTCCTATCTTAGTCTTTTTAGGAACAGGAACTTCAACTTTTGCCAAACACCCCTACACTTTAAGTATTTGTAGGAAGGTGGTCGACCTTTCCATAATTCATAAGGAGTGCTATTGGTTTTCTTGTGGGGTATTCTGTTAAGAACATAATAAGCAGACAATATTGTTTCCTCCCACAAGTTCTGTAGTAAACCTGAACTTAGTAACATGGCATTCATCATTTCTTTAAGGGTTTTATTCTTTCTTTTACAAATTCCATTTTGCTGTAAAGAATAGGGTGCTATAGTTTGGTGAATAATAACATGTTGTGCACAAAATTCATTTAATGGTGCATCATATTCACCACTCCTATCACTTCTAACCATTTTAATGATTTTTCCAAGTTGATTTTCAACTTTTGTTTTGTAGAGTTTAAACATTTCTAAGGCTTCATCTTTACTTCTAAGTAAATAAACATAACAATATCTTGTGTAATCATCAATAAATGTTATGAAATACTTTTTGCCTCCTCTAGTTTGAACAAATTTAAGATCACATACATCTGTATGAATTAATTCTAGAGGTTCAGTTTTCCTTTCAACCGATTTAAATGGAGTCTTAGTTAGTTTCGCTTCTATACAAATCTCACATTTGTAATTAGAATCAATTTCAAACTTTGGTATATAATCCAAACCAATTAATCTACGCAAAGCATCAAAATTTACATGGCCTAATCTATTATGCCATAAACTCGACTCAAGAATATAAGTAAAAGATGTGTTATTCTTATTAATAGTAACTTTTGGTGCAACCGTCATTACATTTAATTTGAAGAGACCATCACTCATGTATCCCTTACCAACATACATACCACTCTTTGTTAATACAAATTTATCAGACTCAAAGACAAGCCTAAAGCCATTTTTACTTAACAAAGAACCAGAAACTAAATTCTTCTGGATATCTGGTACATGTAGTACGTTGTTGAGGGTCAGTTCCTTTCCGAATGTCATCTTCAAGGTCACCTTTCCTTGTCTAGCCACAGTAGAAGTAGAAGTAGAAGAATTTACAATGAAAAGTTGTTCACCATTTGTAGCCTCATTGTAGGTAGTGAACATCTTCTTGTCCGCACATATGTAACGAGTTGCTCCAGTGTCAACCCACCACTCCTTGGGATTTCCAACCAAATTAGCCTCAGACACCACAGCAGAGAGGTTGATGTCATTTACCCCGACAGAGATGTAATCTAATTCTATCACATTGGCTTGATTGGTGGTCTTCTTACTTGTACCTCCACGATCCTTCTTAGGGCGGCGACAATCAGAAGCTCGATGTCCAGTCTTTCCACAGTTATAGCATTTTCCTTTGAACTTCTTATTGCCATTGTTATCGCCTTGTTTAGCTCCATCTCCAGTAAACTTCCTCTTTTTGTTACGTGGCTTGTAAACTTGTTCAACCACATTAGCCTTGGACTCAATGGGATTTTTCCCATTCCTATTTTCAGCCTTTTGGTTATCTTCCTCAATTCTCAATCTTACAATCAATTCATCTATGGTCATCTCCTTGCGTTTATGTTTTAAATAAGTTTTGAAATCTTTCCAAGCCGTTGGTAACTTTTCCACTAAAGTAACGACTTGGAAAGACTCGCTAAGAGGCATACCTTCTGAATGAATATCATGCAAATTATCTGAAAATTTTAAACTTGAGAAATTACAGTTTGGCAGTCTACTATAAAGAAGTCCATAAATTTACTGACAACAATTTTTTTTGTGCCGACATCCTGTCTTGTATTTCTTCTCCAAAGAATCCCACAATTCTTTTACTAACTTCAGAGGGCTGTAAACATTATACAGTATGTTGTCAAGGCCATTGAGGATGTAGTTTTTGCACAGGAAATCTGAATGTTTCCAAGCATCTACAGCGGCAACTTGTTAATCACTTTCACCCTCTTTAAGTACTGGAGCCTCTTCACGGAGAAACCGGGCCAAATTTAGAGTTGTAAGATAGAACAACATTTTCTGATGCCATCTCTTAAACTCAGTACTGTTAGATTTTTTCGATTTTTCTCCATGATTTATTAAAACTTGAACATGGTTCTGGATAGGGACCGGAGTTGGTGTAACAATAGTTGTACCACTTCCAGTTGCAGTTTCAGTTACAATAGTCATAATATCTAATTACAAAAATCAGAAAAAACCAAAACACAAATTAATTTTCTAGTCACTAAAACCAGAAAATAAATTATAACACAAAATAATTTTATTTTCTTTGTTACTAAAACTAGAAAAATAAAATATCACAATAATTTTCTGTAACACAAATTAATATTTTGTAATTATTAATGACAGCAGTATATTACTACTAGTTGTCAAAGAAAGTAGACAGTATATTACTACTATCTGTCAAACAGTATATTACTACTATTTGTTTTCCAACCAGAATATCACTTTTGTGAAAACACAGAAAATTAAATACAATGAAGACACACAAAAAAATCTGTCTTAATATTGTTGGACAATCTTCACTGTATTTAAATAAATTAATTCTGTTTGAGTACTAAACGACAAACAGAATACAAAAGAAAAATAGGAAAGAAGAGAGTATGTTTGATTACAAAAATCAAACCAATAAATAAAAATAAATAAATAAGAACAGATTTTTATTTTGTTACAAAAACAAAACAAAATCTGCTTGTACTTCCGCGATCCTTCTTAGGGCAGCAGCAATCAGAAGCTCGATATTCAGTCTTTCCACAGTTATAGCATTTTTCTTTGAACTTCTTATTGTCATCGTTGTCGCCTTGTTTAGGACTATCTCCAGTAAACCTCCTCTTTTTGTTATGTGGCTTGTGAACTTGTTCAACCACATTAGCTTTCGACTCAATGGGATTTTTCTCATTTCCCTTTTCAGCCTTTCGGTTATCTTCCTCAATTCTCAATCTTACAATCAATTCATTCATGGTCATCTCCTTGCGTTTATATTTTAAATAAGTTTTGAAATCTTTCCAAGCCGATGGTAACTTTTCCACTAAAGCAACGACTTGGAAAGACTCGCTAAGAGACATACCTTCTGAATGAATATCATGCAAAATTATCTGAAAATTTTGAAGTTGAGAAATTACAGTTTGGGAGTCTACCATAACGAAGTCCAGAAATTTACCAACAACAATTTTTTTTGTGCCGGCATCCTCTGTCTTGTATTTCTTCTCCAAAGAATCCCACAATTCTTTTACTAACTTCAAAGGGCTGTAAACATTATATAGCATGTTGTCAAGGCCATTGAGGATGTAGTTTCTGCACAGGAAATCTAAATGTTTCCAAGCATCTACAGCGGTAACAACTTGTCGATCACTTTCACCCTCTTTAAGTGTTGGAGCCTCCTCACGGAGAAACCGGGCCAAATTTAGAGTTGTAAGATAGAACAACATTTTCTGCTGCCATCTCTTAAACTCAGTACTATTAGATTTTTCCGATTTTTCTCCATGATTTATTTGAACTTGAACATGGTTCTGGATAGGGATCGGAGTTGGTGTAACAATAAGTGTACCACTTCCAGTTGTAGTTTCAGTTGCAGTAGCCATAATATCTTATTACAAAAATCAGAAAAAACCAAAACACAAATTAATTTTCTAGTTACTAAAACCAGAAAATAAATTATAACACAAAATAATTTTATTTTCCTTATTACTAAAACTAGAAAAATAAAATATCACAATAATTTTCTGTAACACAAATTAATAATTTGTAATTGTTAATGACACCAGTATATTACTATTAGTTGTCAAAGAAAGTAGACAGTATATTACTACTATCTGTCAAACAGTATATTACTACTATTTATTTTCCAACTAGAATATCACTTTTGTGAAAACACAGAAAATTAAATACAATGAAGACACACAAAAAGAATCTGTCCTAAGATTGTCGGACAATCTTCACTGTATTTAAATAAATTAATTCTGTTTGGGTACTAAACGACAAACGGAATACAAAAGAAGAGTAGGAAAGGAGAGATAATGTTTGATAACAAAAATCAAACCAATAAATAAAAATAAATAAATAAAAACAGATTTTTATTTTGTTACAAAAACAAAATCAAAATCTACATGTACTTCCGCGATCCTTCTTAGGGCAGCAGCAATTAGAAGCTCGATATCCAGTCTTTCTACAGTTATAGCATTTTTCTTTGAACTTCTTATTGCCATCGTTGTCGCCTTGTTTAGGACCATCTCTAATAAACTTTCTCTTTTTATTATGTGGTTTGTGAACTTGTTCAACAACATTAGCCTTGGACTCAATGAGATTTTTCTCATTCCTCTTTTCAACCTTTCGGTTATCTTCTTCAATTCTCAATCTTACAATCAATTCATCCACGGTCATCGCCTTGCGTTTATGTTTTAAATAATTTTTGAAATCTTTCCAAGGCGGTGGTAACTTTTCCACTAAAGTAAAGACTTGAAAAGACTCCCTAAGAGACATACCTTCTGAATGAATATCATGCAAAATTATCTAAAAATTTTGAAGTTGAGAAATTACCGTTTGGGAGTCTACCATAACGAAGTCCAGAAATTTATCGACAACAATTTTTTTGTGCCGACATCCTCTGTTTTGTATTTCTTCTCCAAAGAATCCCACAATTCTTTTACTAACTTCAGAGGGCTGTAAACATTATATAGCATGTTGTCAAGGCCATTGAGGATGTAGTTTCTGCACAGGAAATCTGAATGTTTCCAAGCATTTACAGCGGCAACAACTTGTCGATCACTTTCACCCTCTTTAAGTGCTGGAGCCTCTTCACGGAGAAACCGGGCCAAATTTAGAGTTGTAAGATAGAACAACATTTTCTGCTGCCATCTCTTAAACTCAGTATTGTTAGATTTTTTCGGTTTTTCTCCATGATTTATTGGAACTTGAACATGGTTCTGGATAGGGACCGGAGTTGGTGTAACAATAGTTGTACCACTTCCAGTTGCAGTTTCAGTTGCAATAGCCATAATATCTAATTACAAAAATCAGAAAAAACCAAAACACAAATTAATTTTCTAGTTACTAAAACTAGAAAATAAATTATAATACAAAATAATTTTATTTTCCTTGTTACTAAAACTAGAAAAATAAAATATCACAATAATTTTCTGTAACACAAATTAATATTTTGTAATTCTTAATGACACCAGTATATTACTACTAGTTGTCAAAGAAAATAAACAGTATATTACTACTATCTGTCAAACGATATATTACTACTATTTGTTTTCCAACTAGAATATTACTTTTTTGAAAATACAGAAAATTAAATACAATGAAGACACACAAAAAGAATTTGTCTTAAGATTGTTGGACAATCTTCACTGTATTTAAATAAATTAATTCTGTTTGGGTACTAAACGACAAACAGAATACAAAAGAAGAGTAGGAAAGGAGAGAGAATGTTTGATAACAAAAATCAAACCAATAAATAAAAATAAATAAATAAAAACAGATTTTTATTTTGTTACAAAAACAAAATCAAAATCTACTTGTACTTCTGCGATCCTTCTTAGGGCAACAGCAATCAGAAGCTCGATATCCAATCTTTCCACAGTTATAGCATTTTTCTTTGAACATCTTATTACCATCGTTGTCGCCTTGTTTAGGACCATCTCCAGTAAACTTTCTCTTTTTATTATGTGATTTGTGAACTTGTTCAACCACTATAGCCTTGGACTCAATGAGATTTTTCTCATTCCTCTTTTCAACATTTCAGTTATCTTCCTCAATTCTCAATCTTACAATCAATTCATCCATGGTCATCTCCTTGCGTTTATGTTTTAAATAATTTTTGAAATTTTTCCAAGCCGGTGATAACTTTTCCACTAAAGGAACGACTTGAAAAGACTCGCTAAAAGAAATACCTTCTGAATGAATATCATGCAAAATTATCTGAAAATTTTGAAGTTGACAAATTACCGTTTGGGAGTCTACCATAACGAAGTCCAGAAATTTATCGACAATAAATTTTTTTGTGCCGGCATCCTCTGTCTTGTATTTCTTCTCCAAAGAATCCCACAATTCTTTTGCTAACTTCATAGGGCTGTAAACATTATACAGCATATTGTCAAGGCCATTGAGGATGTAGTTTCTGCACAGGAAATCTGAATGTTTCCAAGTATCTACAACGGCAACAACTTGTCGATCACTTTCACCCTCCTTAAGTGCTAGAGCCTCTTCATGGAGAAAATGGGCCAAATTTAAAGTTGTAAGATAGAACAACATTTTCTGCTGTCATCTCTTAAACTCAGTACTGTTAAATTTTTTTGATTTTTCTCCATGATTTATTGGAACTTGAACATGGTTCTGGATAGGGATAGGAGTTGGTGTACCAATAGGTGTACTACTTCCAGTTGTAGTTTCAGTTACAGTAGCCATAATATCTGATTACAAAAATCAGAAAAAACCAAAACACAAATTAATTTTCTAATTACTAAAACCAAAAAATAAATTATAGTACAAAATAATTTTATTTTCCTTGTTACTAAAACTAGAAAAATAAAATATCACAATAATTTTCTGTAACACAAATTAATATTTTGTAATTATTAATGACACCAGTATATTACTAGTAGTTGTCAAAGAAAATAAACAGTATATTACTACTATCTATCAAACAGTATATTACTACTATTTGTTTTCCAACCAGAATATCACTTTTGTGAAAACACAAAAAATTAAATACAATGAAAACACACAAAAAGAATCTGTCTTAAGATTGTTGGACAATCTTCACTGTATTTAAATAAATTAATTCTATTTGGGTACTAAACGACAAACAGAATATAAAAGAAAAATAGGAAATGACAAAGTATGTTTGATTACAAAAATCAAACCAATAAATAAAAATAAATAAATAAAAACATATTTTTATTTTGTTACAAAAACAAAATCAAAATCTGATTCAAAAAAATAATAATTATAAAACAGATAAAAAATTAACTTACTTGATTAATTTCTTGTACAATATTCTGATCAAATCCAGTGTTAGACACTATGTCCTTAAGACAGATTCGTCCTCTCCACAGTGCTTTCAGAATATGGACGTCTATCTTCCAAGATAAAATGATCAATCAACGAAAAATAGCAACACTACAAATTTTTCGTCAAAACGAACACACTAAGTGTTTATAATCTATCTCACAGAAAATAATAGATGCAGCAAAATGCAGAGAGCAGTAGCAGATTTAAGGACGAAAATTGGAGTAAAAATCCAAATGAGGGATTGCCTAATTATATAGGTGAAGTGGTGGTTTGGTGGCTGCTAGTTTTGAATTAAACAGGTACAATACCTGTTCAATTTAAATTAAACAGATATAAAATCTATAGGCACTGTTTGGTTTGAATTTCAAACAATTCAACAACCTATTTTGGGTGGATTTTAATTTGAACAGATTCAGTTGGACAGATCCGAAACTGTACAAAATTTCTGAAGTGGTGCAAACCAAAATCTGAATTTTATTTCCAACCAGAATTTGAAATAAAAAACGGATAGATTTTATTTATAAATAAATAAAATAAGATTCAAATGTTTTTTGCCCAAAAAGATTAGTATTGGGCAGAACAAGCCCAACCCAATCCAACCTCAGCCCAGCCGGGCGGCGACGTGTGGTTATTTTTTGGTCCAATAGGTCTAACCCATTTTGCCCATAACCTCCCTCTCTACAAAATTTGGGTGCCTCTTGGGGCCTATCCCAACTTCCAATTCCATGCCTTATAAGCTCTCTAAAAACTTCCCACCAAATCAATGTAGGACAAGCCATTATACAAACCTTAAGGAATTTTCACCAACATTCCATTCCCATGAAACACACTTTGGTTTCAATTTCCCATTCACCCAATAATGGTTTTGAGCAACCAAATATACCACGTGAATCACATCGCGGCATAGAACGCATTATCACTTAGACCTGCGAAAATCAACACATGGGTCCCACCTAAAAATTAGACCAAACTTTAAGAAAAATTCTGTTTTCCAGAATTTTCAAAACCATATTTCTAACACATGGTTTGTCTCTTTGTGACACCTAAATTTTCTTTTCTTTTTTTAATTTTAATATTACAATAAATAGAACTCAAAATAAATAAATAAATAAATCAGTAAATAATAATAATAATAAATTGAGAATTAATCGATTAAATTGTTAAGGAAATAAATTGTGAGATACCACACGTTAAATATTTTAGTAAATGGTAAGTGATGTTTTATAAATGAGTGGTGAGGTTTTTTAGACATGAACCTAACGTATAATCCTAGGTGATTTTAGGAATTATGACTTTTAGAATTGGAATAACATAATAAATATATATATATATATACAAAACCAAGACTTCAGTGGGGCCAAGGGTCAATATAGCCCTTGGTGAATTCATGGAGACAAAAGCAAGGGCCAAACAGATGGCCTAAATAGAGACATCTACGTACAGGTGGCACAAGAGGGAACATCAACGTGTGTAATTGTTGGCTTGGGCCTCACACTTTGTTCGGGTATAAATAGTGTAGTGAAGTGGAGTAGGTTGATGAAGCACAGAACCGAAGTAAGTGTAAGGAGGAGCGTAGCAAGTGAGGCTCTGGAGTGCGAGAAAAATAGGGATAAATTTACATTAGAAGTGAGTTATATTATACCTTGAGCTACTGTAACATGTTTTAAATATGTCCTGAGTTAACATAATATATTTTACGAATGTTTTAAGTTACCATAATTCATTTTATATAATTTATGTTTTATGGTTATGTTAGTATTCAATTACGTGGATTATTTTCTGAACTCCAATTGCTTAAATTAAAACCCATAGATATGTTTATTTAAATTTTAGAAATTATTTGACAATGATCTTGTAACCAATTATTTTCTGTAAGTACCACCACGGGAGTCTCATGCCTTAGGGGACTTAAATAACCATTGGCCCCTGTTTGACCACTTTGTGATCCCCTGTTTGTCATGGATCCATTGACCCATGTCCTGATTGTCACTCTAGTGACTCCTGTTCTGTTCTGTTCTGTACCGTAGTTATAGTTATTTACGTAATTTTTATTTCAGTCTTAAATTTTTAGCTTAAATAACTATCCATGGCTATTTTGTGCCCCTATACTCACAATATAATATTTCTCACTCTGCTATGTGCTTATAGCTGTTATCCTTTTCATGTAACGAGGTTTAGTGGAATCAAGATAGGGAATGAATTACTGTGTTGTTTTTTTTTTTTATTTCCTTCTTTTTTTAGATTTCTATCTTTTTTTTTATCAGACTCTTGTAATACAATAAAACTCAAATGACTATATTTGTTTCATTTTATTAAACATTTGGTACCCAATTATTTTATTTTAATTTATTTAATTTAACCGCTTGTGCTATGACTACAAAATTATTTGAATTATTTTATGTTTATCTTGTTACGACGCCGAGCCTTTGGGTACCGGGTTTGGGTTATGACAAAAGTGGTATCAAAGCAATGGTTTTTTTTTTTTTTTTAAAAAAAAAAATTGTATAAAACAAAATTGTATATGTTTTTGAAATTTCCTGTACAATTATTCACATTAATTAAAATTCACATTATTTGAATTGCAAAAAAAAAAAAAAAAAAAAAAATCATGAAAACACTGCGATTTCTTCCCAATCTCGATCCTACTAAATCTCATTACCTAAAAGGAGATAACAATTATAAACACATGGCAGAGTGAGAAATATTATACAGTGAATATAAGGATATATAAATCACCATTGATAATTATTTAAACCAAAATAGTGAACAATTCATTTTGAATAAATAAATTACTTAAACTATAAAATTTAAATTCAGAAGTTATATAAGCAAAATAAGCATATCCACAATACAGAACAGAACAGAACAAAAATTACTGAAGTGACAGTCAGAACAGAGATCAATAGATCCATGACAAACAGAGAGTCACATGGTGACCAATCAAAAGCCAATGGTTTATTTAAGTCTCCCAATGCATGAGACTCCCGTGGTAGTACTTACAGAAAATAATTATTTACAAAATCATTGTCAAATAATTATTAAAATTTAAACAAACATATTCATAGATTTTAATTTAAGCAAATAGAATTTAAAAAATAATCAACGTAATCGAAATATTAATACAATTTATAAGACAAAAATTGTGTAAAATAAATTATAATTATTTAAAACGTACGTAAAATATATTATGACAACTCAAAATATAATATAACTCATCGTAATATTGATCTTTAACCTTTACTTTTCAATAACACTCTCGTTATTACTCGCGGGTACATTTCCTTCTTATCCGAAGTTTAGCAATGTCAGCTACTTG
This sequence comes from Camellia granthamiana, assembly GCA_036172215.1. Lineage (NCBI taxonomy): Eukaryota > Viridiplantae > Streptophyta > Magnoliopsida > Ericales > Theaceae > Camellia > Camellia granthamiana. Next base: position 20,676,983 of record CM069904.1, read on the forward strand.
TGCTGACTATTTATAGAGGCAAAAATGTTAGAGGCCTCAAAAATTCTATTAAAAGTTTTATTAAATGTCTCACATGAGTGTGGGACTCACATGGGACCCACATTGTGTGGGTCCCACACCCATGTGAAACATTTGATAAAATTTTTAATAGAATATTTGGGATCTCTAGCATTACTCTTATATAGAAGAATGCATGGTATCTTATTGACGTGGGGCAAGTTTAACTTGGCCACCTGTCCTCACAGATTGCCCTGTTTCCTATTTTCCCATGTTCCATTTGATGACTCACCTATGCTTTATATGAATAATCATCACCCTATATACTACGGTGGTGACGGGCCACGGAAGAAAATTTATTTATATATATATTTTTAAATATATATTTGGTGCATCACAACATTGTTTGTCACATAAACCATGATTCACTCAACTGAATCTCATAAAATAATATATTTTGTATTTTATATTTTTATTTAAAAAAAATAAACAAAGAAACGTAATCAAAATAATGACATAATCGTAAATTCAATTGTCAAAAAATATATTAAATTCACATTTCCAAAATCAATCAGACTAATTATGAGATTTATGGATAAATTTTCGTAAAATGTTATTAATTTTTAATGTATCAAATGCAAAATTAGACATTATTATGAAATGATATATTTTATCCACTTCATTTAAATTATTTGGCGAGCCCTATCGCTTAAACAAAATTTAAGGATTCAAAGTAATTGTCTTGCTCGCCTTTCCTAAGAGTGTCTTGCTCGCCTTTCCTAAGTACATCCCCATCAGGTTGGCTATTATGGTTTGAAGACAAAATTTGCATAGTAAGGTGCAAAATCACTTCTCCATTAGTCTCCTTATATCAAAATTAAATTTGATATTGCTACAATAAATAAATCGTTACATGTAGCGATGCATTATTCACAGATTACACAATATTTTATCATTTATTCTTAAGAGTGACCAAACATCCAGCTGGACAACCGGTTGATACACCATTTTTTTTTGGTTAGAATATGAAATATAATATTTTATCATTTATTACCAAACATCCTTCCGAATGACCGGTTGTGCAACATTATTATTATTATTATTATTATTATTACTATTATAAGGAATATGGCAACTTTTCCTAGAACCTTCTACAAGCTGTTGTCGGCAGAGTTGTGTGCATAATCCAGTAGATCATTAAAATGAATACTTTATAAAATTAAATTTTAAAATAGAAAATCTGATAGAGGTGTGTACATACAAAAAAAAATGCTAGATAACATAGAAAAAGTAACTTTTTGATTATAATTTAACTCAAAATTTGTTGAGTCTGGTGTGGATGCCCTAAGGCCATGTTTGTTTGGCAGATTATGTTTGATGAAATTATGAGTACGGTGGGATTGATTGAGCAGATTAATAATGTGATGATATTAAGTTAGAGATACATAATAAAGAGTGTTTGTTTATATGTCACTGGATTAGTAATACTATGGATAGTATTAATATATAAAATTAATATTTTTTAATTTTTAATATTATTATAATTATTTTTTTTTGTACTTTTTAAGGTCAATTAATCTAAAAACACTTAAAAATAAATTATTTATTTTTTGTTTTGCTACTTAAGCATCAATCCTATAGGACTGTTTTTCAATCCCATGCCCCCAACAGGTGAGCTAGTCCAGCCATTGTAGTAGATTGTTGATAAACCTGGATATTAATCCTCCCATGAATTTTCAAACCAAACAAACCAAACGTTCCACAAGGAACCCCCCTCCCACAAAAGCCACTCCTACCACTCACGTGGCCAAATAAACAGGGCTTAAGAGCTTACCTCCGCTCAAAATTTGGAGGACAACTTTAAAAAGCTAGCTTAAAAAGTCACTAAACTGTTTCTCATCAACTTAAAAAAATCAAGCGTTACATTAATTTTTTTTACTTACAAAGAAATAATTTTTTTAGCAACTTCTCAATTAGTTTTTTTAGTTTCTAAAAATTCAAAAAAAAAAACAAAAACAAAAATCTAAAAAAATAAATAAAAATAATAATAGGGCCATCCTGGAATATAAATTATAATAATGAAAAAGCAGCGTCCTAATTAGTACACATTAATGTGTGTTTGGGAGGAGAAAGATTAGGTACATACTTTAACCTTTGGCATAGTGCACAAAGTAATTGCTACAAGACTTGAACTCATAACCTCAAGATTCTTAGGTAAAGATTTGAACATTGAATCAATGGTCACCCCTGCCATCCTAGCATCAAAATAATGTATACCATATATAAGTTATGACATTTATGGTATTGACTATCACAAGTATCAAAACTGAATACTTTTCAGCCATAATTAAAATAATTATAATGAGTTATAACTAAATATCACATAAAATATAAGCAAAGATCTTTGAGATCGTAACCAAAATAATAATTATAATAATTCAAACCAACATCAACGAGTCATAATAAAATTATAACTAATACTGCAATAGATCATAATTAGATATTATAAACATAAAAACGGAGATATATAATACACACCCTAATAGATGAGTATTATAAAATTGGATTTTGTTAACAAATGTCTCGAATACTTGATAAGAGTGTATTAGAGGATGCCTATTAACTCTATTATTATAGAGAGTATAAAAGATAATAAATATACAGCACTGTAATAAATATTTTTTTCCTGGTAAGACCAAAATACCCTTTTATACATTTGTCTCTATTTTATCATTTCATAATTAATATATTAAATAATATTCAACTAATGATGAAATAAACCAATAGTTTTTCTTTTTCTCTTAAACATATTTAATCAAATTTGCCCCATAAAAAACTGGTAGAAAATTAGGCACATAATAAGAAGTTGAAGGAGAAAAAAAAAATTAAAACATTGTTTTCATCAAAAATAAATTTATTATGGGGAAAATTTCAAAAAAAAAAAACTAACAATTCTTTTCATCATAAATTTATAATGGGGCAAATTTCATCATATTATATAGCTAAAATATCTCACAATTTTTTTTTTGTTTTTGTTCCTTCAATTTTTTATTATGTGCCTCATTTTTTGCCACTTTTTATTAGGAGAAATTACTCATAAGTCCCATATGAAAAAATGTTCCTCCATTTAGTCCTGAGTGTTTTTTTTATAAACCATTTAGTCTTTTTTTTACATCACAAAAACATCATCAAAACAACATCAAACATCATCATCAAAATAACATCAAACCTCATAACATCATCATTAAACAACATCAAACATCATCATCAAAACAACATTAAGATTATTCATTTTTCTTCGTCCAAACATTAACCTAATTTTTTTCCTCTTTTTAAAATTTTTATAAAATAAAAATACGTTTCTTTCCGTGTTAATGTTTTCGATCTTCATCAGAAACTCCTCATCTGTCTCCCTCTCTCATCAATCGCATATACTTCACCATTCTTGCAAACAATCATACTTCACCATTCATAAAAATGCTTCACCATTCACTATTCTAGATTGAAAATACCAGCAAAACAAAAGAGACAACAAATCTAAACATCAAATTGGGTACAAATCGAACAACAACAACATCACGATAAGGCTAGGGTAACCCTGTGACGGTGTCACCCGTAACCGGAAAGACACCAACACAGATCTTAGAGATCAGTGAACAGAACCTAATAAGTTTCGATTTTTTCCTCATTTGTAGATTCATGGATGTAGATATATAGGTATAGAGAGATGTGTATGTGATTGAATTTGGGAGATTCTGGAGAGGTTGAAGAGTTTGCACTTGCAGAGGGAGAACATCACAGATCCGACATTCAAGAACATCACTGTGTTGAAGAGCATCACAGATCCGATATTCGATCCGATTTGAGGGTAGAACATCACCGTGTTGATGATGTTTTGTTGATGTTGATCTGATTTGATTATGTTTTGTTGATGTTTGATGTTCGAAAATTACCCAAAACATCATCGACCATCAAATGGGTTAACATCAAACATATTTTGAATGTGCTTGAACACATATTTTTTTGTCGATGTTTGATGTTCGAAAATTACCCAAAACATCATCAAACATCAAATGGGTTAACACCAAACATCAAACATATATCAACAACAGACATTAGATGATTTTTGTTCATGATGTTCTGACGTTGATGTTCATGATAGTAAACATTAGATTATCGAAATCTGATGTTCATAATGGTAAATGAATCTGATGTTTCATTCTACAATTTCAAACATTATTGAAATCTGATGAACATTAGATGTTTGAAATCTAATGTTTGAAACATTATTGTAATTTTTTACGGTGTTTTAAATCTGATGTTTGAAATCTGATTTCAAACATTGTAATTTTTCGCGTTATTGTAATTTTTGATGTTTGAAATCTGATGTTTGATATCTAATTTTTGATGTTTGAAATCTAAGTTTTCACGATGTTTGTTCATGATGTTCTGACGTTGATGTTCATGATGGTAAACATTAGATTATTGAAATCTGATATTCATGATGGTAAATGAATCTGATGTTTCATTCTATAATTTCAAACATTATTGAAATCCGATGAACATTAGATGTTTGAAATCAAATGTTTGAAACATTATTGTAATTTTCAACGATATTTGAAATCTAATGTTTGATGTTGGATGAATAATGTTTGATGTTCGAAAAGAATGGAAATATAAAAAATGCCTATAGTAAGTTTCTTAGGAAATAGGACCTATTAGTCCAACAAAAAACTTTCGGGACTAAATGGGTTAACGTTTTCAAATTTGGGATTTATTGGTGCTTTATGGGACAAATTTTATTAAATGTGGTTAAAAAGAAAATTTTGGGGGGCAAATTACAAACACCCCCCTCGAGATTTGATAAAAATACAGATTTTCCCCTGAGGTTTGAGAAATTACAAATTGCCCCCTGAGGGTCAAATTTTCATAACAAATTAGGGGAAAGTATGGGGGGAATCTGTATGAAAATAAAAATCTCATGGGGCAATTTGTTATGGAAATATAAATCTCAGGGGGCGGGATGTAATTTCTCAAACCTCAGGAGAGAATCTGTATTTTCACCAAATCTCGAGAAACGTGTTTGTAATTTGCCTAATTTTTGGTGTATTCCACCATTAGTTAAATATTATCTAATATGTTAATATGTGAAAAAATACAATGGGATATGAAATAATAAATAAATAAAAGATTAAATAGAAAAAAAGTGCATAAAAAGGTATTTTTGGTCTTTCCATAATAGTGAAATTAATAAGCATCATTTAATGCATTCTTAACGATTGATTTTCTATCCCAAAATCCTGTCCCAATCCTCTATACCAGTGTTCCACAATTGCCACGTGTCTATCACAAAAAAATAATTTCACTAAGGCATTGATATAAGTGTACTTATTTACCTTACATCATTTTCCTACCTTTTTATATATTTAAATTATCTCAAACAAAATATTCTCACATAATCTGTGAGCCGTTTGCCAACCAATACTCCCACTCCGTTCCGCCCCCTTTTTTTCTTCTCTCCTTTTATGATTTCCCTAGGCAGGCCTCCTTCGATTTTTGAAATTTACTATTAGTTTCATATTTATGAGCATTTGTAAAATATATGATGGTATAATTTCTTAATTTTAATAAACTTTTGCATTAGTAATTGTTAATTATTTTATATTTTAAATAATAATATCCATTTTATGGAACCGATGTTATCGTCACTTTGTTTTTTTTAATTTTAAAAATCAAATGGTATATATATTTTTTTATAAGTAATGCTCGAGAATCTAAAATTTCACCTCTAAATTTATTCATAATGACATGATAGGAGTTCTGTCTTAATTGATTGATTTTTAAATAAATTAATTAACATGTAATATTCAATATCATTAAGTGTAAATTTAAAAATTATGTTTTAAGCGTCTTGTTTCACTTTTTTATTTATTAGATAGACTATATTAATCATTAAAATATCTTAAAATAGTCATTAAACTGAGTGTATAATACGATCTAATTAGTAGTTTAAAATTTTTAAAAATTGAAAAAACTGCTTGTTAGATTTATTATTTTTCTCGTAAAATACTTCTTTCGTAATACTTATATAAGAAATTATGTTAAATTAGTAATGTGTCAAAACTAACTCTGTATTTTAGATGCATGTACATTGATTCCTCCCCAAAAAAATTCCTGGTTCTGCCCTTGTCCCCAAGTCAAATACACAAATAACAATTGATATATATATATATATGAATTTCATTAACAATTGATTTTAGATATATATATATGTATGTATGTGAATCTATCAATCAACTAGGCTTAGCCTAATTGGTCATCATGTTTTCTTTACGTTGTGTTTGGTCAGGAGATTTGAGGATGAATTTGGAAAGAAAAAGAGAAAAGGTATGCGAAACTAGGTAAAATTTAGGCATATTTTATTCATATTTCACCTACCTTTTTCATTTCTCTTTTCAAATCCCTCCTCAAATCCTTCAATCAAACACAGTATTAAGGTTTAGTTCCAATGAGAGAGTACAACCACTTAGGTGCTTTGTCAAATGTGGGGAGATTTTCTCTCATAAATGTCAATTTAACAACTAACAACTAATATTTACCGATAAAAAAAACAAAATGTACGTGAATCTATCATATCATCGTTTTATAAAATTCTTTCAATTTTATAACCAAAAAAAAAAAAAAAAAAAAATTGAATAGGGAGTATCAACCATCGTTGATTCACATCTGATATATAATCACTGTAATAGAACTAAAAGTGTTTCCTTCAATTATCGAAGAGAAGCAAGAATGGTGGTTGATCGAAAAAAAAAATGCCGAGGAAAAGAGGAAAGAGACGACCGTTGTGGTTTGGTTTGATATAGCTGATTAGTTTTCGGTGAGTTCACAGATCATTTGACAAAGTCAAATTAACTTTTATTTGAGGGACACATGGCAATTGTAGAGCAATGGTACAGAAGATTAAGACAAGATTTTGAGATAGAGGATTTCAGCTCATGCCTTGAGGGTATTTATTAACAAAACCTTATAAAATTTCTCAAAAAAGGGAAAACTCAAACAACTTAACCATTAAGTAAGCCACACTCTTGTTTTAGGCCTCATTATTAGACTTACATAGAAGTTTCCATGTTAAATACACGTTTTGGTATAAAATAATAACAATAATAATAATTCTAAAACAAATAAATTTACAAGAACTTAACACTCTGAACAGAGGCATAAAAAAACACTTTATAAAAAAGAAGAAAAAAAAGGGGTAAATCACATTGACACCCCAGAGCTTTCTGATTAATGTAGATTCCCCCTTCATCTTTAAAAAATTACACTTACCTTCTGTCAGATTAAAAATGACATATTTAGTCCTTAGCCTTTATACATATAAAATAATAAAATAATGCAGATATTTTGTTCATGTCATCATTTCAAGGGAAATAACAATCATCTTTTTTTGTTTAACTCACACAAAAAATTAAATTTTTTTTTAATTTTTAATGAATTTTTTTAATATTTTAAGCATTTTTTTTTATTTTTTATATACACCTAATCTAGATATAGTATAATATATTGTGATTTTTTTTTAAATTCACCAAATACAAAAAAAAAAAATACATATATAAAAATACAAAAATTCAATACATTATCTTATGTTGTTGTATTCAATGGATTTTTTAAAAGTTTTTGTACAAATTTTATCTTTTTTAATTATATCTAGATTAAATTGATTTAATTTAGATATAATGGTGGAAATAAAAATGAAAAATTATATTCATATATAAAAATATAGACAAAAAATATCATAAAATGTTGTGATAGTGAATATAAATCATGTTTATAAGTATTTTGTTTTAAAGGGAAATATCACTATTAAGTTATATCATTGTGTTTAAAAATTCTATATAAAATTTATGTTTTTATATCATCACTCAATAAGAATATGTTCAGTTAGAATTTAATGATGAAAAATTGTATAATGTAGTCATGAAGATAAGAAAAAGAAATGGTAGAAAAAAGGCAAGATGATCATTTATAAAATTTTAGGATATGATATCAGCAATCCAGGGAGTAATTTGTAATGAGATTACAAATCTCAAGGAATAGAATGTAATTTTTCAAATGTGAGGAGATTTGTATTAAACAAAAAATCAGCGGTGTCAGTGTAATTTACCCCAAAAAAAATGTAAAACCAGCTTTAAAAAAAGCCCCATAAACACTTTATAAAAGGTTAATGGAAACCGAAGGGCAAAGAGACACAACATAAAAATTGTGGACTAAACCTCATTTTCAAAATTGTTTAATTCTACCATATATATATATATATATATATTCAAATTAGAACAAGACAACCAATTTTTCCAAAGCTCCAAAGTTTTACTCACATTGCTCTTTGAACATCCTTTTTATAACAAAATAAATAAATAAAGAAAGGTCTTACTAATCTAAAGCCCAACAAAATAAAAAACAGAGATATGGGGTAATACAACAGTCATGGTTGTTCACTCGGTTATGCAAGTAAAAAACTCTCGTGATCCAATTGCTTCCAACAGTAAAGGAGTTGAAATCCATCTTTGATAATATGTAAGAATAAAAAAAATGAGTTTTAAATAATAATAAAAACTTGACAATGTAAAAAATAATAAGCATTATTTAAATATTAAAATATCACATTTGAAATTTCACTTTCAACCCTAGGTGTGGAAACTTGACACGTGACTCGTTAACACGACTTGAATTGTATAGATTTTTAAAAGGATTAGAGTTAGTCATTTTCTGATATAAATATGAAATGACACGATCTAATAACACGAATATTAAATGAGTTGCCTTAAGATTGAACACGTGTAACTTAAACACGACTCGTCTGACTCATAAAAAAAATCGTATTAATACATGGATACAAAACTATTATTCATCCGCAAGAAACCAAATGCAATCTGAATATTTGTAGCCATAAAATCTTAAATAGATTATTGCTGCTATTGTATTATATTTTGGTACTGAAAAAAATTTATTTTGTTTATTTTGTTACATGTTTCAATATTGATGGGTGACAATTATTCATATTGAATATGTAAGGGATTACTAATGAATCTTTCGAATTACTTTCATGAATATTAGCATATATATTATCCTCATGGGTGTTAATATTTAAATGCATATGACATGAAACATGCTTGCTTGAAATTAGTTATGGTAATAAATAAATTATGCTAACCGAGTTAGGCGGCTCTTGTTCGGATTGACACAATTATTAATAGATTAAGTCAGCATCAAGATTATTAACACATTTAGTTATATGGGTTGTATTAGTGTTGACATATTTTGAATATGAACCCATAATGATATGACACAAGAATAGAACGATTCTCACCCCTTATTAGACCCCAATCATATTGGGATGGGCCTATCAAAAATTACTTTTGTAATGCAATTTCTCCTTTGTTTATTCTCCTATCAATTGTGTGCAAAAATAAAATAAATTCATAAATAATTTAAAATTTAAAAAAAAAAAAATACAAAAGTAGGATCACGAAGGTTTTTACTGTCCATGTCAAATTAGAATTCTTGTTGATAACTCAGTGATGGATGAGTTAGGCACAGGAATATGTTTTCTTTTATTTTGTCATCTTTTAGCTCTCTATTACATTTTAAAGTACGTCCAACTTTTCATCTTCAACAAAAAATCATCAGAAAGCACATCTTTTGTTTCTTTCAAAAGAGTGTCTGCATTAATTTGCATTAACATATGAACAAACACAACTTTATGAAAAGATGCAATATGTATCTCAATGATTTCACATCACAGATTCAAATGTATCTAATCACTCCATTCCTTAATGTGCAAGGAACTTGTGTCTTTTAAGTTTGAAATCTTATAGCATGTTTGGATATTACATTTGTGAAGGCAAACAAAAAATAATGGAAAAAAAAAATTAATAATATTAGACATCATGAAAGAAATATCATGAAAAATCTCCATGAAGATTCTTCACCATTTGATTAGTTTGTAGTGTTTTATTGTATATTATACAATCGTTCTTGAATTAGTTTCATGAAACTTTTTATAATACGTAAAATTACTATAAAAAAAAATTTTAATTAAATTCTACTTCATTTTCTTTTCATTTAATTTTCTGTTTTTTTTCCCTCCACTTGTTCAATATCCAAGCACAATTTTAGAGCAACTCTAATGGTCAAATCAAAATGACGTTCCTAATGTCAGTTTTTGACATATTACGGTGCCAAAAAAAAAAAAAAAAAAATCATATTTTGAACATACTATACTCCAATTTCGGCACAACCAAGTTTCCTATCGGTAGTGATTGGTAGCTCGAAAGCTACGGCTCGAATGTGGCTCGAGGGTCAAAACGATTTGACCCTCTTTTTTTTTTTTCCTTTTCTTTTTCTTATTTTCGACTTCACTTCATCTTCTCTAATTTTTTTTTTTTTGCAGAAGAAGAAGACCAGGAAGAAGGAAGAGAGGAGGAGGGAGGGAGGAGGAGGAGGAGGGAGGAGGAGGGAGGAGGAACTGGAGGGGGCCATTAAAATGGCGGTGGCGAGGCGAGGCGAGGAGAGCAGCGGCGGAGGTGAGGCAGGCCGGCGATCGCTGGTGCTGCGACGATCGGCGGCAGCGAGGCGACGGAGGAGCTGCGACGAGGATGGCGGCGGAAGGCGACGACGGACTCCAAACCACCAGTCCCTCTCCCTCTCTTTCTCTCCCTCTCCCTCTCCCTCTCCCTCTCTTCCTCTCGAGCCATTTTCGAGCCTGGTAGCTTCGAGCTACCAGGCATTTTCTATCACCATTAGTGCATGCTCCATTCTATATCAATCGAACCCTCTCTTTGTAATCTAGATGAGTATGAAGTTTTTAATTTTTTGATTTATTATTTTTTTAGGATTAAAAAATTGTGATTATTGGTGTAATTTAACTTTTTTAATTATAATTTTTTAGTATTTTTGTAATTTGGAGAATTTTTAGTTGTGAATTTTCATTTGTTGAAGTGGTGAACTTTGGCAGAAAAACCAGCTGAATTTTTAAGACCCAATTTTTGATATGGCAAAGAATTGTTTTCCTACTTTTCGCCAAATTTGAGACAAGATTCTGATTTGGCCATTTTTTTACAATGGATTTCGCTCACCATTAGAAGAAGATTTTTGTAGAGATTTCTCTATCACCGTTAAGTATTAAAATTTTAGGAAAACCCATTTTTCATTTTACACCAGAAATGATGCATCTGCTACACAATCCAAAGCTCCCAACAGCTCGAATTTTACAGAATTTTACAGATCAGTTTGGCCATTTTTTATACTCTGGGAACATGCACTTCAAATCTCATGTCAATTTTTTTTTTTTTCTTTTATTTGTTTTGTTTTATGTAATGTCTAATTGTGCATTAGAGATAGTACTTTCCATGTAAATTGCAGTGAATGAAAGAGCACTGCAAAAGAACAGATCATGATCAGTTTTTCTACTAACACAACTGAACACGTTGTACATAGTTTGATAATATTTTTCAGAAGTCGACCCTATTATAAGCAGTAAAAACTTGAAATAAGATTCAAAATCTCAGTTTGAATTACTTCAAGTGGCCACGGAGGTTCGTCCAATCATTAATTTTAAGATTTCAGGATTAATTAAAATGCGTATAAACTGGTCCAAACATGTAATTATAAAAAAATAAAAAGATAAATTACAAATACACTCCCTGAGATTTATTTAAAATATAAATTGCCCCTTGTGGTTTTAAAAATTACAAATATTTCCCTGTCAATTTTTTATTTAACACAATCAATTGAAAAAGTAAAATTTCTAACTGTTCACGTATACAATAATAAAATTATCTGAATTATTAATTGAAATAAAATTTTAACATTATTAAAAACTGTAGTTAACTTGATGATTTATTAACAAAATGACTTATTTGTTATGAAATTATAAAGCTCAGGGGCATAATGTAATTTTTAGAACCACAGGAGTAATTTGTAATTTAAGTAAATCTCAAAGATGTATTTGTAATTTACCCAAAATAAAAATAAAAAAAGAGTTGATCCTACCATCAAATCCAATGAAATTTTATTCTCTTGTATATATTTTATATTTAATTTTGTGATTGTAACAGAACTATTAAAAAAAAAAAAAAGTTATTGACAACTTTAAGTGATACATTCAAACTTTAATTAACAAAGCAACAAATCAAAGAAGAAAGCAAATGCAGGAAATTGCATGTGCTCATGTATATCTATATCTATCTATATATATCTGCATGTTGACTCTGCCTTTTATATCACTTTTGATTTTGATGCAGATAGTGACAGACTCCTTTTTAATTTAATTTAAGTTTGTTAGCAAATTCAATTCCGCCACCACCTTATCACCTCTTTTGCTTTCCTACTCAGACCAGTGCTTTTGATGCAAAGAAGAAGAGAGGGCTAAAGAGATTTATTTCCCTGCACATGGCTTTGTCCCAATCTTTTGTATATTACCGCCCTGTTTGGGAAGTGAAATTTTAGTTTTTTTTTTGACTAAAATCTATAAAAAGATAAAATAATCTAAAATAGTTAATAAGATAAAATATCATATCAAATTCATAATTATTTCATTTTTTTCTTACAAATATCACATTCAACTAGAAAAAAAATCTAATTATCAATCCAAAAACAAAAATTTTAGCCTACTAAAATAGTCAAAAACTAAAAGCCTACTAAAACAACAACTTTCCAAACACTAAAATTGATAATTCAATGCATGAGACTTGTTTGAAAATAGAATTTGAAGAGGGTAATATGTACGAACAAATATTTGATATAACTGCAATATCACGTGATGTTATCACCAGTTACTAACAAACACATTATAATAGTGTGGACTGTATATAATTGTGTTAATTGGAGACAAGAATTGTCTACTTAATGACAATTAATATCTTTTACCAACTGATAATACTATATAAGATAATGTCATCAATATATCCACTCAATATTTAAACAAAATGTAAAAGGAATGTGGTGTTAATAATCCCTAAACCTATTTACCCAAAAAAAAAGTGTCCAGATTTTTTTTGTGTAATTAAGATTGAATTGAGGTACTTTATGATTCATGTATAGAAAGAAATTAGAAAATTAGAACCCATGTTGATATTTGTAAATAAAAGTTTAGATAAAAATTGTTGGTAGCGCAGAAAGCAAAAGAAAAGCAGCCGAAGCCCTTTTTTTGTGCATAAAAGCTTTACTTTTTTTTTTGGGCTGCCTAAATTGTGCATCGTGCAATTTTTGGTATACATGAAAAATGGAAAAGGTTAGAAACACAAAATTTGTCCACACCCTATGTCACAGGGTGTCCTGTTCTGTCTAGTCTGGACCGAGAGGCCCATCATGAATTTGTAGAAATTGCAAATACATGGGATAATTATAAAATAATTGCATTACAAATGTTTTTTTTTTTTTTTTTTTTTGCGCAACTCAAACACATAGGAAGAGTTATACTAAACACAAGAATGAATTTGCATCATCTACATAGGAGAATTATACCATCTTGAAAATGTAATTTTTTTAGCATTACTCCACTCGAATGTAATTTTCCTTCATGAATTTCATGAGGATAAATTATACCAGTGGTTCTTATATTGTACTTATAGTGTTATTTTAATCTCTACACTTTCAATTAGTTCAATTTGACCCTTAATTTAATGTTTTGTGTCAATTTGATTCAATTGATAATGCCGATAGTATAATTGGCAAAAAATTATCAATAAATTAGTTGAGATTAATTCATTGAGTTGAGTAAGTTTTATACATGCCACTAATGTGTGTATTTTTCATTAAAAAAAAATTAAGAGTTGTAATCAATTAGACCAAATTAAGATAAAATAATAAATTTAGGATCAAAATCGAGCCAATTAAAATTATAGAGACCAAAATGACACAATGACAAAAGTGCATGGACTATCTTTGTAATTTACCCATTTCGTAATCAATAATTTTAATCATGTTTTTTTTTATGGCTTTAAAAAAAACAAAAAATTAACAACATATATCAAAGTGAGAACACATGTCTCTAGTCCAAAATTTTGACTAGAGAGTTGTCTGAACCTGTAAGGTTTATCATGAATTTCGTTTTAATAATTCGAACTATTCATTTTATAAAGTCTTTTCTATATATCATCCTTGAAAAAAAATTATATCAATATGATAATTGTAACTTGTTCAAATTAACACATTTGTCTCCACACACACACAAAAAAAAACAAAACAAAACAAAAACAAAAACAAAAATACATAACAAATATTTTAAAAATATATCATCACTTTTTTGTCGGTAAAAAAAAGTAATAAATTAAATAAGTTTCGATTATCAGATCGACCAAATTTTTTTTGTGTATGATGCGCACAAAAAATTGTATAAAATGAACAGTTTACATCATCAAAATAAACTTATAATAGGGCATACAGACCTAGACAGCCCCTTCAATGCAGATCTAAGGAAGCCCAACCCTATCAAAATCTTACTTGTTATTTCTTTATTTTTTTAATACATTCGATGAAATTATATGATTATAATATTCAAATTAATTTAATTTTTTTTCATAATTATGCTATATAATTATCAAAATGATCTCATGACGGACACCACGAATTAGACTACATAAGAACATAACTTCTTTGCAATAAGAGAGAAGTGCAAATGAGCCGAATCAAGTTGAGCATTAAGTTGTTAAAATTTGACTCAAAAACTTAACGAACTGTGGGAGCCGAATATATAGAAGAGGAAGAAGGGGTACATCCCATAAGTCAGAGAATGTTCGGCTCCGTACCAGTCAATTAAGATGCCGAATATGCTGAGATCGCCGAATAGACGGAGAGATTTACGTTGGAATAAACATAAGGATAATAAGTAAAAGGTGGGCACTGGGTTCGAGGTCAGAAGAATGAATATAAATACAAGAGCTCCGGATTTAGAAAGGTATGTAAGAAAAATACACTCCACTAAACTTAAAAAACAAACTTTCTTGAGTAGAGGAACTGACTTGCCCGTCGGAATGCTAATCCCGGCACCCCCGACCGGAATATTTGTCTTTGCAGGTGACTAGCAGAGAATCAAGAGCGTCTTCCTCGATCAGAAGAGTATTTCCAAAAACCACTTCCCCACAATTGGCGCCGTCTGTGGGAATACTCAAATACATCCATGGAAGGCCTGATTCAAGATTCTCCGATAGCCACCGATGCGATCACACGGAGAGTCGACCTCACTCCGGCAAACATGCTCGAGAAGGAAATCAGTGCTGCAAGACGTGCCTTGAATGTCGATTCACAACCCCCTTCGATGCTAGCGATCCTGGAACGAGCTAGAAAGACCAAACAAAGCTTAGACAGCATCATCGCTGAGAACGAGCGCCTTCGCCGCGATCTGGCCTCGGAAATAGCAAAGCCCAAACAAATAGTGCGCCAGGTCTCTAAGCGACACCCAAGGGCAGGAAACCAACGGCCTCGGGCCCGACAGCAAAACACCGACGCTCGTTGTGCTTCAACCGATTACTTTGAGGAATTGACACAAGACGAACGTCTCCAGCGAAGTGTTCCGCACGATAACATCCATATGATATACAGCCTGCCGGCAGCACTGGCCATACATGCAATCCAGTCTCTCTCAGGCCCTCAGCAGCAACTCACGCCAGCAAAGCGACCCCGAGAATCACCAAGCATCACCTTCGACAACTCTGATTTGATCGGCGTAACGCTCCCTCACATCGATCCACTGGTTGTCGCGCTACGCGTTAACCGGTTCACCGTCGAACGCGTTCTTATAGACCAGGGCAGCACTTCGGAGGTCATGTATTATAAAACCTTCATCAAACTCGGTTTCACTGAATCAGATCTGACCCCGGCCCCTTATCCACTATTTAGCTTCAATGCCAATCCCGAATACCCACTGGGAAAAATCAACCTACCCGTCCGAGCGGGTTCCAGAACGGTGGATGTAGAATTCCTGGTCGTCCGGCTGCCGTCGCCGTACAATCTCATTATGGGGCGATCGTGGTTGCATACCTTGCAGGCCGTCCCAAGCACCTACCATCAATTGTTACGTTTCCCAACAGAACATGGCATTGAGCAGATCCGCGGCTCCTAACAATCGGCACAAGCATGTTACCTCTTGGCCGCCAAAATGCCAAAGGAATTGCAGGTAAACTCCATCAAGGCTCCCAATCGGGAAATCCTGGATGACGTCAGGCGGCAGCCAAACGAAAAGGCCACAGAAAGTTTAGACCGAGTTGACATTGACGGAAGCTCGGAAAAGTTCTTTATGATCGGCACCTCGTTACACCAAGCCGATAGACAGCAGCTGATCTCCTTTTTACTTACCAACCTCGACGTCTTTGCGTGGACTCCGTATGAGATGCCGGGTATAGACCCATCAGTTTCACAGCACCACCTGAACGTCGACCCCACCTGCAAGCCCGTCATTCAGAAAGGCCGACGGTCTACCGCAGAGCACACCGCTGCCGTCATAGAAGAAGTCGACAGATTGCTTGACGCCGGGGCAATTAGAGAAGTCACCTACCCCACGTGGCTCTCCAACACAGTGGTGGTGAAGAAGAAAAATGGAACTTGGCGAGTGTGCGTCGACTTCACGGATCTGAACAAGGCTTGCCCCAAGGACTGCTTTCCCCTCCCTAGAATCGACCAACTCGTCGATGCCACGGCGCGCCATCAACGCATGAGTTTCCTCGATGCTTACAGAGGATACCATCAGATCGCCATGCATCCAGATGACCAAGACAAAACTGCATTCCTCACCCCAAGAGGAACCTACTGCTACAAAGTTATGCCTTTTGGGCTGAAGAACACAGGGGCAACTTACCAGAGGCTGGTCACCGCCATGTTCAAAGAACAACTCGGCCACACCATGGAAGTCTACATCGACGACATGGTGGTCAAGTCCAAAGAAGAACAGGATCACATAGCCGATTTAAAGGAGACATTCGGCATCCTGCGCAAATATAGAATGAAACTGAACGCCTCGAAGTGCACGTTTGGAATCGGCTCCGACAAATTCCTGGGTTATATCGTCAACCACCGCAGAATCGAAGCCAACCCGAGGCAAGTCACAGCGATCTTGGAACTCGGTTCCCCCCGATCAGTAAAAGAAGTCCAAAAGTTGATGGGGATGGCCGCTGCACTCAATAGATTCATCAGTCGGTCAACAGACCGATGCAGACAATTCTTTCAAACGTTACGTCAAGGCAAAGCTTTTGAATGGTCCGCCGAATGCGAAGCAGCTTTCACCGGGCTCAAGACTTACCTCCGGTCAGTGCCTCTCTTGACAACACCACCTGCCGGCGACCCCCTCATTCTGTATCTAGCAGTCTCCGATAGGGCCGTTAGCGCCGTATTATTAAAAGAAGAAGAAGGGCAGCAGCGGCCAGTGTACTATGTGAGCAAGGCAATGGTCGATGCCGAGACACGTTATCTTCCGTTGGAAAAACTCATCCTAGCCTTGGTCATGGCAGCAAGAAAACTGATGCATTACTTCCAGGGGCATAGCATTGGGGTGATAACAGATTACCCCCTCCGATCAGTACTACGAAGTGCGGAAGCATCAGGACGTGTTTTAAAATGGGCTCTTGAACTCGGCTAATATGACATTCAGTTTTTACCCAAAACCGCAATCAAGGGACAGGTGCTTGCCGACTTCGTGGCCGAATTCACAGGCGGACTTTCCGACCTTAAACCTGCCGACGTTCTTCCAAAGGTTGAAGCTCGACCAAAGTCGAATTGGAGAATTTATGTCGGGGATATTTGGCAGCTATACTGTGATGGATCGTCTAATCATCGGGGCTGCGGCGCCGGCGTAGTAATCATGTCTCCCGACGGCGCAATAATAGAGCAGGCCGTGAAGCTTGGCTTCGAAGCATCAAATAACGAGGCCGAGTATAAAGCCCTCTTAGCCGGCCTACGAAATGCACATATTCTTGGCGCTCGGCGTTTGCTAGTGTTTTGTGACTCCAAATTGGTCATCAACCAGCTAAAGGGGGAGTACGCTGCAAAAAACGACCGTATGGCTGCCTATGTGAAAACGGCCAACTCTTTGCTAACGAAGTTTGACCATCACGAACTGAACCAAATAACACGTGATCAGAACACACACGCAGATGCCCTGGCATGCCTAGCCTCCGCCATCAATTCTGAACTCAAACGGACCATTGAAGTAGGTTTCATCCCGAAGCCGAGTATCGGCCCTTCGGAGGAGATCCACATTAATATTATAGAGTCCGCACCAAGTTGGATGGACCCCATAACCGGATTCCTCTCTTCTGAACAACTCCCAGAGGACAAAAAAGAAGCACACAAACTACGCAATAAGGCCCTGCGATACTATCTGGATCCACAGGGAGGGCTTTACAAAAAGTCCCTCTCCGGTCCCTATTTGGAATGCGTACACCCGGATAAAGCGGAGGAACTTCTAACTGAGATACATGAGGGCAGTTGTGGAGCCCACTCCGGCGGACGCTCTCTCGCCCATCGAGCTATAACACAGGGGTATTATTGGCCGACAATGAGAGCCGACGCAGAAAATTATGTTAAAAGATGCGAACAGTGCCAAAAGTTCTCCCCACTAACCCATCTGCCCGCCGAAGAGTTGAATTCTATCACCAGTCCCTGGCCATTTGCTCAATGGGGGCTTGATATTGTAGGACCGTTGCCCAGGGCCCCAGGAAACAAGCGATTCCTAATCGTAGCAACAGATTACTTTACAAAATGGGTCAAAGCGGAGGCTCTAGCACACATACGAGATGCCGACATAAAGCGATTTGTATGGAGGAACATCATTACGCGGTTCGACATTCCAAGAGCTCTCATCTCAGACAACGGCACCCAGTTCGATTGTGGCGTGTATCGAGAACTATGCGGCAAATACGGTATCACGCCCTACTTCTCTACGCCCGCCTACCCCCAGAGCAACGGTCAAGCCGAAGCCTCAAACAAAACCATCTTGGACGGCATCAAAAAGAGACTGGAAAAAGCTAAAGGCAAATGGGTCGAAGAGTTGCCAAGTGTATTGTGGGCGCACCGGACAACGCCGAGGAGGTCCACCGGAGAAACGCCGTTCGCCCTATGCTTTGGAACCCAAGCAATTTTACCCCTGGAAATCGGCTTCCCGACTTTGAAATCACAAGCCTTTGATACGGGCCGAAATGACATGATGCTCGCCCTGGACCTGGAACTAATCGAGGAACGAAGAGACCGCGCCCTGGCCTCCATGGCAGGGTATCAGCAGCAGCTCGCTAAGTCATACAATCAACGAGTTCAGTTGCGTCGCTACACTCCAGGAGAGCTGGTCCTAAAGAAAGTACTCCCAGCCGACCGAAGACCGGTCGACGGAAAGCTGGGTCCGAATTGGGACGGCCCCTATCAAATAGACTCCATTGCAGGAACAGGGGCATATCGGCTCTCGGACATGTCAGGAAGAAGCCTGCCACGGCCTTGGAATTCAACGCATCTACGAAAATTTTACCAATGACCCGATTTGTGGGCTTGGTACTTGTACATACTCTACCATAATGAAAAAGTTGCTCGATTTCATGCTTCAATTCATACGCTTCACGATTTTCAGAAGTCTCTGGATTCGGAGCGCCCTTCGTGGATATCACGATTGGCCGAATAAAGTCTCCGGATTCGGAGCGCCCTTTGTGGATATCACGATTGGCAGAATAAAGTCTCCGGATTTGGAGCGCCCTTCGTGGATATCACGATTGGCCGAATAAAGTCTCCGGATTCGGAGCGCCCTTCGTGGATATCACGATTGGCAGAATAAAGTCTCCGGATTCGGAGCGCCCTTCGTGGATATCACGATTGGCCGAATAAAGTCTCCGAATTCGGAGCGCCCTTCGTGGATATCACGATTGGCCGAATAAAGTCTCCGGATTCGGAACACCTTTCGTGGATATCACGATTTAACTGACCAAATACATGGTTCCTACATTGGAGCCGATCGATGTATTTCCGAACGTTTATATTACGCAGTACAAAAGCT
Organism: Camellia granthamiana; assembly: GCA_036172215.1. Taxonomy (NCBI): domain Eukaryota; kingdom Viridiplantae; phylum Streptophyta; class Magnoliopsida; order Ericales; family Theaceae; genus Camellia; species Camellia granthamiana. The sequence goes on from CM069904.1 coordinate 20,697,006, forward strand.
GACAATAAATTGACATAGGGCGTTTAATTACACGCAAAACATTTCAAAATCTGCTAATAAAGAAATTCCATTTATTCAAAGGCCGCTATACATTTCGATACATTTCGAGCATTCGATAAAATAGTCCTATTTACTCCACTAGGCATCTTCGTCGTCACTTTTCTCAATATCGAACTCGGAATACGGAAGGTAATGCCGATGATATAGGGGCGAAGCCGAATTTATGCCCACGGACCCAAGAGCTTCCACAATTTGAAGGGCCTTGATCCAGCCATGCTTGAAGCCACGGTTTTCGCATCGGCAGACCTCCTCCGCTAGGTCCGTTTTGGCCTTCCTCATCCCGGCTTTCACGCCGTCCTTATATCCGCTCTCATAACCCGGGGCCTCTCAGTTCGCCCTCTCCCCCATGATTTTCGTTTGACCGTCCACCACCGACTTGGCCACTCGAACACTCTTTAGCTCCCGAAGCTCATTCTCAGCTTTTTGCGCACGAGCCTCCAGACTGCGATTCTTTTCGTTGTTCTTCTCGTTCTCGCGGCGGGCTTCGCGCAGACGCATCCTGATTTCATAAGCACTATACAGTCCTTTGATAGCCCCATGAATGCCATCCCGAAATACTTCGAAATCTCGACGCCCGACCGTCGACTGTTGTACCTCCGGTGGAAAAATCTGCCGGGCGAACTCGACCGCCACATCCGGGTCTTTAATTATAGAATCCGCTTCCGTCATTGGTTTATTCTTCACGAAAACCGCAAAACTCAACGGTCATGGCTCCGCATCTAGCTCAGCAAGGGGCCGTGGACGCGGGGAACCTCCCCGTGGTCCGTCCTTTCGGGGTGATCTGCTTCGACGACCGGGGGACCGCTCTTTTTCCCGATCCACGGACGCTCTTCTTCCCGTGCGAATAGGCTCGTTTCTGCGACTCATTTTAATCTCTAAACCAACCAATGTTGGCCCCTCCCAGATCTGGTTCAAGCCTGAATAAGGAACGAGTTAAGTTTTTGGCATGAACTCGCCCATTTATTCTGGGGAACATGCAGCTCCCTCGAGAAAACGTCAAACGTCGCATACCCCTTACCCGACTTATTCGGCTGAACGTCAAGCGCTATCGCTGGGGCAAGGGCTAGATTCATCAACCTAGACGGCTAGATTTTCAAACAATCACGCCGACTAATTTATGCCTTACCCAGCCCCCGATTCAGAGCCATCGGCTCATTCGGTCCCTCGCTCGCGCCCTGGCCAAGGCAAGGGCAGATTCGTTAATCTATTAGGCTGAACGTCAAGCGCTATCGCTGGGGCAAGGGCTAGATTCATCAACCTAGATGGCTAGATTTTCAAACAATCACGCCGACTAATTTATGCCTTACCCAGCCCCCGATTCAGAGCCATCGGCTCATTCGGTCCCTCGCTCACGCCCTGGCCAAGGCAAGGGCAGGTTCATTAATATATTCGGCCCACGACATTTTTATACATAGAAAATCAACAAGCCATAAGCCCGCACAAAAATCTCAACATTCATTCATTCATATATTCGGCTCGCGACATTTTTTATATACAAAATCAATACAAAAATGTCTGATAAAGCATAACAATACATTTGTAAGTTCCTAATACATTTGTGAAATCTAAATCATCCGCCATGCTTAGCCTTCGGAATCAGTCTCCAACGGCTCGACATCCACTTGCTCGTACGGCACTAGTATAGTCAGTGAAACTCCAGCTGCAGCAAGGGCTTTGTGCCAGCCGTGCTTGAACCCCCTGTTTTCGAAGCGCGAGACCTGGTCCACATATTCGGCGAGCCCAGCATCTTTCCGGCTTCGAATGCTTTGGATGCAGTCGCCTTCACGACAGCCAACTCAGCCTCCAGGCTGGCAACCGCCTTTTGGGACAATCCCAGCGCCGTTTCTCTCGCGTCCGCCCTCTTCTCGGCGTCCGCTCGGGATTGATCTGCAATACGAGCCTTTTCCACCTCGGCCTCGGCCCGAGAAGCTTCCTCGTTCGCTCTCAAAGCTGCATCCTCGGCTCTCTTTCTCTGGCCCTCTACTTGCTTTCGAAGGCGGCCAATCTCTTTCACGGCGTCGAGTTGTCGACGTCCCATGTTGGCTATCCTGCCGACGGTCTGCAAAAGAACCCAAAAAACTTAACCTCAACAGTACTTGGATGAGATGAAGAAAGTCAAAATACGTACCAGGAGTGCCGATTGAGCGGCCAATACTGTCGCATTCATATCTAGTTCCACCCGGAAAGCCTCGACATCAGACGGCAATGACAAGGAGGTAGCCACACCGAATGCGACTTCTGGATCTTTAAGCGCCGAAGCATTAGAGGGAACCAGCATGTCCTTTACCATTGGACGAATGACAAAGGGAACAGCCTCACCAGACCCCTCTAATCAAGGACGCTTACCACCTCGTTCGTTTGAGCCGGCCTTAAGGTCAGCAGGGCGTTTCCCGGCCTTTTCCTCAACTTTTCGGCCGACTCCCCCGACCAACGGAGATCCGGCATCCCGACCTTTTTCCGTCTCCTCTAGAACCCCCAAAGACTCGGACTTTGCAACAGGGAGGGGAAGTCGAGATTCGGTGGCGGGCGGCATCACAGACGAAAGGCCCTCTGCTCTTCGCCGTGCGACTAACCTCTCTGCATTCGCCTTTTTGGCAAGCTTTGTCAGACTCAACCCGACCATATCCGCGGAGTCAGACGGGAAGATCCTCTGTGTATAGAAAAACGTCAGCAGAAGGAGGATTCCCTGGTCCCGACGTAAATAGAGTGGCGGCGGAATCCAATACTTCCTCAAACTCGGCCTCGGATTGATCTGATTCGGCGATATCAACTACCTCGTTCCGTTCCGAAATCGGACCCTTCAAAGCCTATCTGCCTCAAGTTTTTGAAGTCAGACAGAATAAGAGCAGTAAGGGAATCTTCACCCTTCGGAATCGGTATGTTTTCCGCCGCCGAGAAGGTTGTGTATGTCGGTTCGTAACAAAGCAGAATGTGAGCCGCCCTCCCCTGTTTCTGAAGACTTCGCCGGCCGAAATACCTAAGAGCGACCCTGATATCTGAAAGGGTGACGTCGTGAGTTGAAGGTAATATCCTTTTCAGACCCCTTCCTGCACGAAACGAAGCCGTGAGATTTCAATGAGATAGGTTCTATAATAAAAATGAACACGACAAAAACAAGGGGATACTCGGCGACCTGGCTCGCCCCTCCGTCTAGGAATAGGGTCGACACGATCTTCCCCTTCGCTTAATTCCCAATTACCCTGGACAACGACCATAATGTCATCAACTCGTTTCCCAGAGCTGAAAAGCATAGTGATTAGCTGATGGTCGGTATCCTTAGCTCTAAGGAAATAACGTCCTTGCCGACCGGAGGACTTAGCCAAGGCATAGCAGTGCCGAATAGCCGGAATGCCAAGGTTAATTCCAAGGCGACGATTCAACGCTACAACCCCCATTATAATTCTAAAGAAATTCACGTTAGGTTGAGAAGGGATTAAATCCCAATGGCGAAGCACAGCCCTAAGAAACGGATGCAAGGGGAAGCGGACTCCACCCTCCGCGATTGACAAAAGAGGAAAGACGATTGAGGTTTCGTCCTCCCTCTCCATGTCAAGGGTGTCGTCTGCCAAAAGCGACAGACGGACGTCATCAGGAATAGAGAAATGGCGTCTAAAACCAGCGATTCGATTTGATGAAAGGAGGTCTTTCAAATGCTTCGCCATGCCCTAAAGTTGACACAGATATGCCAAAGAATAAAATTGAAATACTTCTCAAAGCAAAGAAGTGGAAAACTTACAGAGGAAGAAAAAGATATTGGAGGAGACAAAATTGCAAGAACGATCCAAAAGGCAACCTAGTGACCAGTATTGTGGAATGTGAATCCGAAGGGACGCTAATCTTTAAAATTACAATGAATAGGCATGTACGAAGAGACGGGAAGTCGGTACGACAGCCAAAATGGGGTGTACTTAGACGAATATTGTGTGGGCTCAATTGCCAAAATTTTGGTTGAGTATTCATAACCCGGAACCAAGCACTCCAGTCAACAGATGTTGGGAGAATGCTTGGGGGCAATTGTGGGAGCCGAATATATAGAAGAGGAAGAAGGGGTACATCCCATAAGTCAGAGAATGTTCGGCTCCGTACCAGTCAATTAAGATGCCGAATATGCTGAGATCGCCGAATAGACGGAGAGATTTACGTTGGAATAAACATAAGGATAATAAGTAAAAGGTGGGCACTGGGTTCGAGGTCAGAAGAATGAATATAAATACAAGAGCTCCGGATTTAGAAAGGTATGTAAGAAAAATACACTCCACTAAACTTAAAAAACAAACTTTCTTGAGTAGAGGAATTGACTTGCCCGTCGGAGTGCTAATCCCGGCACCCCCGACCGGAATATTTGTCTTTGCAGGTGACTAGCAGAGAATCAAGAGCGTCTTCCTCGATCAGAAGAATATTTCCAAAAACCACTTCCCCACACGAACAAACAAAAAGTTTTTAAGTTTGGCTTGTTTATCGTTCGAGCCAATCTCATCAAGCTTTAATCGAATCAATCACAAGTCAAATTCGAGTAGGTTAGTTTTTATAGTGCATGTAAATGAATTAAGTCGAGTAATAGGTTATTCAAACTTAACAAGTTTCAAAATATGTTCAATCTTAGTTTGTGATAACTTGTTTATATAACAACTAATCTCTAACGAGCTTTTAATGAAATAAACTTGAATAATTTAGCTTGTTTTACAACCCTAAGCAGAAATCAAATCCACTTAAAAGAACTACTTAAATTTTTTGCAAGATAAAATTCAAGGTTTGGCAGGTTGAAATTATAGTATGCCTTCTACTTGCTCAATTGAAAGTGTTTTTTTAAAAGGGATTGAGATACTCTCAATGACGATTTTCATTACATTATTTAATAGTTGAAAATTGAACTTATCTAAAAAAGGCATACTATGATAATCATTGATGTGAATTTTTCACAATCATTTAAATGATACAACAAAGATTGTAACGAAAAGAATCTGAACCTATTTTAGTATTTTACTTACTTTAAACGTCTCTTGTGTTCATTCACTATTGAAGAGAAAAATAAATAAATAAATAAAATCCATTTTTGGCCTCCCAAACCCTTCTCACTTATCCCAATGCAACACATTCAAAGTGATAAGAACCAAAATTTGCAAGAATCAAGTGGGGAAATTTTCCAACAAATGTTGTCATTGAAAATTGAGTTATATCTGGTTTTGTGTTCTCATCTATTGCCCTACTCTTTTAATTATAATAATTGGTAGATTAAGAGGATGTTGATGTCAATACATTATTTTTTTGGCAGGAGCATCTTTAGAATGAAACATTATTAATTTAGCAAATACACATGACTCCTAGGCATATCCAAATTTGCTTGAGAGCCTCGAGTGTCAACAGCAAAATCATCCTCTGCTGATCCTAGTTTTGTCGAGTTTCCATAAAGTTTTTGAGGTCAAGAAACATAACCATAAAGAGAGTACATTTGCTTGCATCACTAAAATGGGATACAAAGTAGAAGATACATATGTGCGTCTTATACAATTTTTTATCTGATGTTTGATTGTATGATAAAGAGAAAGAGATTAAAAATGAAGAACATGTAGAATCTACACCAATTTTAGTTTAGTATATGTTTTATGTAGTATTGGAAGATCACATACCGTATGTACAACTAAAGCCTCGTTTGGAAACAGACTTTTTTAGTAACTTTTTGACTTTTTGGCTAAAATATAATGTAAAAAAGCTAATATGTTTGGGATGACTTTTTAATTTTTTACGAAAAGATATGTAAAAAGTAGAAAGAAAAGGGAATCTTTGACTTTTTTATGTAGGCTGTTGGTTTTTTGATTTTTTTAGTAACTTTTTTACTTTTTGACTAAAAAAATCACTTGCCAAACGAGACCTAAATATAAATATATATTGTATAGATATAATGAAAAAATAAGTAGTTGTAACTATTTTGTCAGTGAGATTATCTTTCAAAAAAAAAAAAAAGTTAATTACGTTAAGTCACTATGTTAATCCTTGACTTTATATAGATCAATAGTATAGATTAAAACCCTAAATAATTTTAATCCTAGAATCAACAATTAAATAGAAGAAAATGAGATTAAATAATAACATAGATATTGTGAAATTAGAGGGGTTAGAGATTTCTGGGAATTTTTTTTTTTTTTTTTCCCCTCATCCCATCATTTATCTCATCTATTTTATAATCTTATCATATACCTAACCATTTATCCAATCTAATTCTATAATATAATTTATCCCTCACAATCATATCATTAATCTCATTTAATTTGATAAAAAAAATAATTCAACAATCAAACACCGCCCCAAAGTGATGCATACTGCACAATCCGAGGCTTGCCTTCACTTCAATCCAAGTTTGTTTATTGGTTCCATCTGACTACCACTTAACATTATTTTTATTTGGCCAAGTGATGGAAGCCACTTCGTTTGATTGGGTTTGCATTTTTTTTAATCAAAAAACACCAATAATTTGTTTTTTAAACTATTCAAAAAAAAAATAACTTACTTTTTAAAAAGTTCTTCTCAAATATTCAAAAGCTATTTTCGCATAAAAAAACAAAAAACAAAAACAAAAACCATAGTTGTTTTAGAATTTTTCGTTGCATTTATTTCCAAAAACATAATAAAAAAATAAAATAAAAAAATAAAAACATAACCAAACCAAACAAACTTTTCTAAATTCATCACCCAAATAATAGCCACCCACCAACTTAATATAAGAAATTTGTTATAATGTGGTATTAATAGATAAGGTTAATTACATTTAGGACATGTTTGCTTGGATGGATTAGAGCATGGGATTGAAATTATTAATCCGTGAGTCCAATTATCCTATATTTGTTTTAACATTTTGATTTAAAATTATTAATCCAATAGATAATTAATCCAACAAATTTTTAGGATTATTAGTAATGGAGTAGAAGTGGAATTATTAATCCAATGAATAATTTATTCTATTAATCCAATTAAATTGTAAATACCACACTAATTTGATAGGATTATTAATACCTCACTATTAGTCTTGTGAATCAAACATCACCTTAGAGTGTGTTTGTATTGAGGGATTATTCTATGGGATTGGACTATTGGTCCATATGGACTAATAGTCTATTGTTTAGTTCAATTTTTTTATTCCAGATTAATAGTCCGTATTAGTCTCTCATATGAAAGATTATTGTATCCTAGGGGGGAGGTAGAATTATTTTCATGAAATTCGTATCCCATGGATCCATTTTACCCTCATGCTATTACTTAATAAACAATCAGAAAAAGATAAAATAATCTTTTGAACATTTATAAAATATTTTTTTAGTGTTGTTAATTTAAAATTCTATATTAAATAAAAAATATAAATTATAAATTAAATTTTTTTAGTGTTGTTGAAAAATTAAATTTATATATTAAATAAAATTATTTTTTTAGTGTTGTTAATTTAAAATTATATATTAAATAAAAAATATAAATTATAAATTTAATTTAATTGAAAATAATAAATTAAAAAAATTTAGTGTTGTTAAATCATAAATTATAAATTATAGATTACAAATTCAAAATTATATATTAAATAAAAATTATAAATTATACGGGTAAAATAATCTTTCGAACATTTATCCTTATCCAGTCCGTCCAACCAAACATTAAATTCACTAAAAATAGTGCACTCCAGACATCTAATCCCATAACTAAACAAACATAAAATACAAATCCGGTCTAATCAAATAGTTTGGAAACAATGTATCCTAAGACTAACAGTCCGATGGATTACAATTCTCCCTTATCCAGTCCGTTCAAACAAATACCCCATTAGTCCTCAAAGTAAGCGACTTGTGTAATTTTAGTATTAATGGTTAAATTATATCAATTTAGTCTCCACTATATAAAAAGTAGGGAGATGCACCAATAAATCCCAAATTAATAACTTATACACTGTTTAGTCCTAAAAGTTTTCTTATAAACTGAAAGGTCCCATTACAATGTTTCAAATATCAGATTAATGTTTCAAACATTAGATTTCAAACACCTAATGTTCATCAGATTTCAATAATGTTTGAAATTATAGGATGAATATTTCAAACATTAGATTTCAAACATCTAATGTTCATCAAATTTCAATAAATTTTGAAATTATAGAATGAAACATCAGATTCATTTACATATGATGACGTATAAATGGGACTAAATGGAGTATAAGAAAACTTTTAGGACTAAATAGTTCAACTTTTCAGAAACTAGAATTTATAGGTAAATTTTCCTAAAAAGTATTTTAATTAAATCCACTAACCTAACTTCATTTGTAATTGTCATAAAAGTCAAAGATAAATGTGAAAATTTACTTAAAACAATTACACTTTTAATCCTCAAAGTATGAGAACTATGTCATTTTAATCTTGAATATTTAAATTGCGTTTTATTCCTCAATTTACAAATGAATGTTTCAATTTGATCTCTCAAACTACTTTTGCCACTTTCCATCTAAACCAAAGGCAAAACATAGAAACCAAAAATACACATCAATAAAAAATGGAAAATATTTGTCATCCAAAACTACATATAAAAAAATACTAGATGGCGCACTATGAGAAAAAGCATTTCTCTTGACGAAAAAATCATCAACGTAAGCTTTGGAAATATTTCTGTCACTACAAGAAAATGTAATTTTGGTGACATATTTTTGGTGCAAAAAAAATAAAAAATAAAAAACACTTTTCATACATTACGGACTAAATTGAAATAGTTTAAAAATCAAGAACTAAAATGACACAAATAACATACTTTGATACTAAAAAGGTAATTAACCTTAATAGATGCAAGAGAATAGAATAAAGAATTGAGATGGACTTGATGGGTTGTGCAGCATGTAACTCCTACCAACTAGTGTTCAGTGTAAAGATAAAGTTCCTAACAAAAATATTTTTCCATTTATGACAAACATTGATTTACCCTCTCACCACCTTGCCTTTGCTACATCATTTTAATCCTCATGCATCAGCTACTTTATGTTTCTGCACATGTATACCCATGTGCTTTGCCACTAGTTAAGGGCTACTTTATACTTGAGCTTCTTTACACCATAAAAGCCTATGCCAAACACCCTTGCATTTTTCAAACTATGTGGGTGTTTAGAAAGTGGGTTTTTTTGTAAGTTTTTTTAGTTGTAAGATATTATTGAAGAAAAATTTTTGTGTTTGGGAAAATAGTTGAGTTTTTTTTGTAGTTGAATGTGATGTTTGTGAGAAAAAAAATGAAATGATTATGGGATTTGATGTGATCGGATTTGTTTGTGTTTGGATTTGTTTTTTTTTGTTTTGTAACTAATTTGTCTTTTAGTGAAAAAAAAAAAAACAAAAAAAAACCTAAAAACTAACTTCCCAAACACCCCCTATAAAAGCTAAAAAACCATGTTAAAAAGCCTTTCCCAAACAGGATACTAGAAAAAGAAATACGACTCAATGCAAGCGACACCTGCTAAAACGGGTAGTTTAAGTTGTTTCCGTGACTCAAAATCATGTCACTAGAGACCCTAATGATGAATCTTAGGGTTGGGACAAGTCATCATTACAATATTAGGAAAACAAAAGGGAATCAAAAAGCATGGACGATTCTTTCCACTGTTTGAGAGGCAGAACATTTCAAAACTTTAGCCTTCATGACAAAGTAACCATTTTTCTTTATCATTGCAACAATATTCGTCATACTTTTTCTCACCTTTATTCAACTCTCTCTCTCTCTCTCTCTCTCTCTCTCTCTCTAAATTGGTTCCTTTTCCAATTCAATGTGCTGCATTATCTTTTCAAACTGTCATTGTATAATTCACAATAAAAGTCCAGTTGAGTCACTTCCTATACCCAGAAACACCAATAGTTATAATGGCTGAAGGAGCTTCAAAGTACCTCTTCTTATGTCTTCTGTCTGTTCTTACTATATGCTCTTCAGGTATGTATACTGAGCATTCATATTCTTCATGTTTAAGAATTTGATGTAAAAACCAAGAGTTAAGCACATTCCAATTGTATGCAAATGCTCGAATTTCTGTGATTCAGTTTGTCTTTGTTCCTGGAAGCCAATTACTTGTGTGAATTTTCATAGACACTTCTTATTTCTATTATTTATTTTGTTTTCTATTATGATAGATCAGTACAGCTAGTAGCTTAACTAAAATTTAAACCTCATGCTTCATTTGTAAGAATCTTGAACTCCTAATTCATACAATTCATCATTTTATGTTTCATCCTAGCAGGAACTCTAGTGGGTTTCTCTTATGATGCAAGGAAACAATCGTTGGTTGACACAATATCATTCCTGAAGCTCAACAAGGTCTACCCATCGCAGATTAGGGTTTTTGTTGCAGATCACCAGGTTTTACATAGTCTATCCGACACTAGTGTGTCTGTTGATCTCTACTTAAACGAAACCCTTGTTGAGAATCTGATAAACTACAAACCTTCTATGGTATCATGGCTTAAAACCCATTTGACAACCTTGATTCCACATGTAAACATCAAAAGCATAATAGTAAATGGAAGCAAACATGACTTGCCTGGAAAAAATGACATTCCAAAGCTTCTCTCCACTTTGAAATCAATCCATGCAGTCCTTGGGAGTCTTCATCTCGAGGATCAAATGAAGGCATCAGTATCATTTTCCCTGTCATTCTTGGAGAACTTGAACAGACAACAAAAGGAGGACCTACATAGGGTGTTGGATTTTATCAAGAAAGTTAGGTCTTTCGTCATTGTAGAAGCCACTGTTGATGGTGAATTGAGGATGGGAGATGGGTTTGTCAAGTCCGTGATCAAAAGAGCTACATCGGCTTCTTCCGTAATTCCTGGTAGAGATGTTTCCATGGTCTTGACAATTAAGAGCTCTGCTGTTCCTAGTACCATAGAAGTGTCTGAATTCAGTGATAAGGTCTTGAGATCTATAAAGAATACCAGTCAAGTGACGGGGAAGATAATTGGGTTGTTTGCAGAAGTGTCTCCACCAAAAGAATTTGAGCAAAAAGAGCTTAAAAGAGAACTCCTCGACACAGTCTACCCACCAACTCTCCCCACCGCACCAGTCACTGTCCCTCCAGATAGTAATCCCTCACCAGCAATTGTCACCATTCCATCTACCTATCCGGTAACAGTTACCCCCACCACACCTGTCCCCGTGCCCTCTACAAATCCCGTGAATTCACCAGCACCAATTACCAATCCTGTTACGACACCTAGCACAGTTGTTGGGGCGCAACCGACGACTAACCCTGTAACAACCAATCCAGATCCATCAACCGGAGTTCCTGTCACAACACCAGTCACAAACCCTGTGGCACCTCCTGCAACAACAGGTGCACCGGCGGTTTCAGGGCAGAGCTGGTGCGTGGTGAAGAGTGGAGCGTTGGAGACTGCAATTCAGGCAGCACTTGATTATGCATGCGGGATTGGAAGCGTAGATTGTTCAGCAATCCAGCAGGGTGCGAGCTGTTACAATCCGAATACTCTTGAAAACCATGCGTCGTATGCCTTCAACAGCTATTATCAAAAGAACCCGATGCAAACTAGCTGTGACTTTGGAGGGGCTGCCATGGTAACTAACACGAATCCAAGTAAGAGTAGAAATGCCAATTGGTGTGACTCTTCAGTCTTCATTTCGTTTCCTGCATATGAAACAGTATTATGTTAGATGCTTCAATAGATCAAATTCATTACTCATCCTCCTCATACATCTGCAGGCACTGGTACATGCGTTTACCAATCATCACTGTCTTCATCTTCATCACCAATGACAGCAACAACTCCAACACCAACAACAGCATCAACAGCAGGGGCAACAATACCCGGGTATAGTGTTCTACTCTATTGCTATGTATGGAACTTTGTGCTACAACTCTTTTGGTATGAATAAATAACACTTGCTCGTCTGTTTTTTCTCAACTTCATTTACAGCTCTGGTTCTCCTCCCACAGTGTTAAATTCAAGCTACCCTTCTGCATCAGGTAGCACATCCATTTTTGATGGTAGTCCTCCAAGTAACACCTCCTCTATATCCACGGCAACCAGTTTGCAACCTTTCATCGACTGTATCATTCTAGCAACATCCATAGTTGCGGGAAGATTTGTCCTGGACATGTAGAGGCATGACTCTGCCATGGACATCAAGATCAGAAGCTCATAGATTCTTGAATTCAGGGGTTAGGCCGTTCCAGCTCAGTACAAATCAATTCTCACAAGAAAGAAACAAGTGGTGAGTCCTTCAAGACGAAATTCTAACTGTATTATGTCCAGATGCTAGTAAACACTACCTGAGATGTGAAGATGTGAATTGACGAAGGTACAGTGGCTTGCACAAAGCACCATAACATTTACTGCATTTCACGTTGAGCTACAAACATGTATGTTTATATATGTTCTACGTAGTAAGTCAGTTAGGTTGCTGTGAAAAAGGGTTTGCTATCCCATATTTTGTATGAAATTGTAGTTCTATGTGCAGGAATGCTCATACTTTGCAAAACTAGGGCAGATGTGTTTGTCAATCAGAATCAAATTCACTGTATACAATCAGTACATGTGTCATAAGTCATGGAGTCATTTTCAGGAAGGCCAAGTCTGCAAAGGGAAATAAACATGACTATATGACTACATGTATCAACCTCTTGCTTGAATTAAAATTTGTTCGTATTTCGCACTGCAATAGAAGAGAAGATTTCACCACTGGAAATGGAGCCATAAAATGGCAACCACTGACAAGAAAATTTATTTTGAAGCTTAAAATTGAAGTGTCATTTTAAGTGAACCTCAAAAGATCCTATTCCAGCGGACATGACATGTTCCATGATTAAACAAATTTAGTTAACAAAACTAAGCATATGCAAGACTTCAATTGAAATTTTAACTATACAATGCCAACAACTTTAAGTTTAAAAATTGGAGCAACAAAAAGAGGGTTTTCTGCTGTGACATATATCTCTGACTAACATTTCTACGAATAAAATAGCATCTACAGCCTTTTCTGATCTCCTGAAATTGACTTCCTAGGTACTGTGCTTTTTACACCATAATACCTAAAGAAGACTAAATTTACCGCTTCGAAAACAAGACCACGATCAACATTGACATAGAAACCACAATTTTGAAACTAGAGCTTTCCCAGAAATTCTGTTTCTCACTGCCCAAATCCCCACCCTGTTGCTTGGTTGCTAGCTGATCCCTGAGTTCTTTCAGAGCTTTGTCCCGCCGCTCACCCATCTGTTTCAATGAATAAAAGGTTACAAGAAACATGAGTGAAAAAGCATGATGCAATAAAGGAAAACATATAGAGATTTCAGTCTCTTAAACAGTAGATTTTGGCCTCTCCTTAAAGTAGATAGCCCTTCATCAATTATTATAGAAACTGCAGCGCCATTCTCTGTTTTTCTTTTGTTTTTTTTTTTTTTTTTTTCCTTTTTTGGCCTTTTCACAATAACATAAGAAAGTTGTTATCTGAGCCGTGGCATTCCATTTTTTGGCATAGGGGATCTGGAAGCACATTAGCTGATTGTTGATTATTTAGCTTGATGGGGACCACATTTTTCACAAAAGATAATATAAATTCTCAACCAGGGCAGCTTTGATATGCTAGAACATTATGATGCCACTAGTTTCATTCAAAGTATGAAGCCATCTAGATGATAAGAACATAAATTCTCCAAAGACATGTATATTGAGTTTTTCTACCAAACCCAACAAATTTCCCAAACGTAACCACTTTCAAACTCATTTCCCAAACTCATGTTGTTATGTGTAGTAGTGTTTCGTAAACACTTCCTTTGGTTTGAAATTGTGCTTTCAAAACGACTTCAATTAATTTACCATAAAACATTTTGAAGTCATATTTTCAAAACACAACTTCAAAAACAACATAAGGTTGGGAAATAAGTTAAGAACTTGCATCTTGAAAACAAGTTTTCTAATAACTCAGGTTTGGCACCATGCACTCGTATGGGTTCACTTCTACAGCAAATTGAGAGTATTGAACCAGTGACAACCAAATGAATACATCTGAAGCTTTGAATGACATGCATAAATGCATTCCATTTCTAAGAATAAAAAAAAAACCAGTTACATTTTGGGTAGGAATGATAATATTACCCTTTGCAGCTTTCGTGTCTGAGCACGAGCTTCCTGGAGGCAGAACTCCAACTTCAAAACCCTCTTTTTCAACTCCTGATCCACTCTCCTATGCTTCTCCAACTATTACAACAAACAAATCAAAAGCTCTTAAACAAACCAGAACCACATGAATTACAAACAAAATAAACCCAGAAAATGGAGTTAAAAAAGAACCAAGAGTAAGAACTAAAATCACATTTAACACAACGTACCTGGGATTCCAATTCCTTGGTTTTGAGCTTCCAGTGAGCAGACATAATCCTGATTTCATCTCTCAGTTTGCGTATTTCTTCATCCTTCACAGTCAAAAGCTTATTGATCTTTTCAAAGTTTTTTGGAGAAATCTCATCTAATATTTTCCTTAGTTCACAATCTTTGCTTGCTCCAGCTTGAGCTATATTTTGCATGATATCATGCTCAATTCTTAAGACTTCATCTTTCAGTTGGTTTTGTGAGAGTTCCCTTGCTTGAAGATCTTTCTGCAAAAGATCTAATTGCTCTCCCAGCCTATTCACACGAACTTCATGTTCTTTTAGTGAACTGTTCTTCTCATCTAATTCCTTTAACATTGCCAAACACTGAAGTTGGGCTGATTGAGCTGATGCAGCACTTGCATCTGCAGTTGCTCGAGTGGCTGAAAGCTGTGATCTCAGACCATCCAGCTCCTTGAGGTGCTGCATTGCATTAAAAATTACATTGAGGATCACCAGTGCAGCAACACTAACATGAACAACTCCTGGACTTGGTAAAGTTACGAGTACAATTCACCGCAACCCAAGAATTCATACAAGTAAACATAATAAACATAGGACTAATATCCATCAGCAGGTAACCATCCAAGAACCAGGCGAAGTCAGTGAAATTGATGTGGGTTTTCATAATTCAAATTCAGAAAGCTGAACATTCTCATAAAATGAGTTCTACAACTCGTCTTTCTTCAACTCATAAACAAAATACCAAGTATGCATTTCCAATTGAAGATAGAAAACAAAATAATATTTAGGTGTCATTTGATAAATTTACAATTTATTATTTTTATTTAAGAAAAACATTAAAATGTTTATGTTTATTTTTGGTAAAAATGAAAACAAAAACATGTTTGATACACATGTATTGTAAAATTTTATTTTGACCCCCAAAAAAAAAAAAGTGAGACAGGATGGTCAGCTGGAGGTAGTGGCCGAAGGTGGTTGTCGATGGTGGCTGGAGGTGGTTATTGGCTGCCAAGGTGGTGGCCGGAGGTGGTTGGTTGTGGCCAGAGATGGTTTCCAACCACGGGAGATGGTGACAAACGGTCGGAGATGGTGACCGAAAGTAGTTTTTGGCAAGAGGTGGTGGCTTTTGCCACTGGTTGGCGGTGGATAGCAGCGGTCAGAGGTGGTTGTTAGTAGCAATAGGAGGTTGTAAGAGGAGGTCACTCGAGAGTCAGGACGGTGGCCAATGGCGGTGATGAGTGGTTGGCGGGGCTAGAGGGGATGGGAGTTGGAATGAATGAAAAAATATTCTAAACATATGAAACCAATTTTTTGTGGTTACAAGAATTTAGTAAATTTTGTAAATTATTTACAAGATTTTGAAAACGAGAATAGATACCAAACAAATTTTTGTTTATAATTTTCAAAATTTTTGTAAATCTAAACATAAACATTACCAAACAGGCCCTTAGGGTCCCTATGGATTCACTTCTAAAAGAAGTTTTCAGGTTCTGAAGTAACAAAATATGGTTTCTGTATACCCATAAGTAGAGACTTGAACTATGACGAGGTTCAAAGACAAGGTCCAGTTGAGATCCAATCAAAATAAAAAGTGGTTCAAAGACAAAAGAGCTCCTAAATAGTACATTTTTTAAAGAAATTAATAACTATTATATCAGAAATTTTAGAAGGAAGCAACTTAGTTCATTGATTCTGATATTACTTAACATTAATAAGTACATTATTAGATATCATATCAGTATTCACTAAAAAAAATGCACCTTATTATCAAACTTACATGCTCCTTACATAATTAATTACATACTAAAACAGTTTAAAAAATCATCCAATCATTTCACTAGTCATGAAATCCACTTTTCTTACATTACATTAAGTATGCCATACAGGCATACACGATCCTTTAGATACTGCATATTTAACAAGTCATTCACGCTCCACACCTTTCATGTTTATTTGACATCAACTCATTGCGCTAGGTTGGAAAAGTCAAGTTTTAAAATGGATATTTTAACTTCAACGAACTGCCCTATATGTAAGTGTTTGAAGTGTGAATTCAAACTGTGCTATGTTTCCCTTCATATTGCCATATAGAGGGCTTCAAAGATTAAAACAACTGTGTTTATTTTGAGAGACGTGCTAATTTGTTTAACACGTTTCCTCAAGCGTTGTATTTTCAAACCCTGACGAAGAGCAGTTTTAAATACATACTTGAAATCCGATGAGAAACAAGTAAGCGTTATGTATAGAAAACTAGGAAAATTAAAAATGAAGTAATATTCAAGCTAAAATTTTCTTGTTTGATATTTATCACCCTTCACTATTATTTGTAATAACAATCTTTATTGTGTTACCAACAACGACAAGAAAGTACAATATTTTATTTTAACGCAATGCAGAAACCTCAATACATGTTGCAAATATTTTCCCTGAAGAAACGCTCCACATGAGGAATTCAGTACTATACTATGCATACTGTTAATATTATATCTCAGTAGTGGTTGTATTGTAAAGTTAATGGCCAGATGTAAAGTTTGCTTTGTATCATTATGTTGGTTTGCTTTGTATCATTATGTTGGGAGCCTTTCGGTGCTCCATTAGCCTCTCTTTGTATCATTATGTTGGGAGCCTTTCGGTGCTCCATTAGCCTCTCTACTCTCTATAAAGAGAGTTCATTCCTCTTTGTAATATAACACAGACCATACATCAATATACACTCTGTTTGTTGTTCATTCAATCTCTCTTCTCTCTATAATTCTATCATGGTATCAGGGCCTAGATTTTTATTCTAGCCTCCTCTTTTTTTTCTGTCTGTCTAGCAGATCGATTCTTTAATCTCTGCGAATCTAGTTCTTTTCTGTTTCACAGTTTGGAATACATCAGATTGTTCGTCCTTTCCTGACGAAGCCAGAACCACCAAAATCATCCTTAACCGACCCTTCACGCGCCTCCACGCGCCGCCAGAACATTGGCCACGCGCTGTCCCGTTTTTTCAACGCCCCCCACGCGCCTCCTGCACTTGTCCCGCGCTATTGTGCGCCGCAGCTTCCTCTGCTAACGTGAGCCGCGTGTTTCTGACGTCAGCTGACGTCAGCCCTGGTTCTTCCGTGCGCTCCTCCTTCCTGCCTGCTACCGTGCGCCGCGTTCCTTCCTGCTAACGTGCGCCGCGCCCCATTTTGGTCAACCCCTTTGACCAAACCGATCTAAAGCCTTGTTTGGTCGAATTTTTGGTCCGTTTGATCCTATTCCCACTAATTTCGACCTTCTGAATTCACTGGTACCCTCAGTTTTTTTAGATTCTGCATCTATTGTGTTGATTTCCTTCATGGATCGTCCAGACTCTTCTCATCATCCTATTTCCGTTGTTCTTGACGGGACCAACTATGTCTTATGGGCACAAGCCATGTCTGGCTTCCTCAAAGGCAAGAAACTTTGGCGTATTATTACTGGAGATGTGCGCAAACCCGTCCAGGAGCCAACTGAATCTGCTGACAAATTTGTCGACCGCTTGGAAGATTGGGACAGCAAGAATTACCAAATCATTACCTGGTTTCGCAATACTTCTGTTACCTCTATCAGCCTCCAGTTTGGACGCTTTCAGCTTGACTCTGTCACTGCCCCTGCAAAAGACATCTGGGATTTTTTGCAAGAAAGATACCAGACTACGGGTTTAGCTCATCAATATCAACTTCAGAGCCAACTTCACCGCATGCGCCAAGAATCCAATCAGTCCATTAATGACTTTCTGTCTCAAATGTACTCTGTTTGGGATCAGCTTGCTCTTTCCGAACCGCCTTGGCCTCACCAAGAAGATGCTCTTTTATTCACTGCCTATCGTAATCAGCAACGATTGGTGCACTTTCTCATGGCTCTCACTTCCTCTTTTGAGCCCGTCCGTGCCTCTCTGCTTCATCGCCATCCCTTGCCCACTTTGGAACAAGCTATTTCTGAGCTACTATCGGAGGAGACTCGTCTTGGTACTCGCCAAACTCATCATGTGGACTCTGTTCTTGCCACTCCTCCGTACCGGCCACCCCAGCGGCCCACTGACTGCCTCTATTGTCACAATCGGGGCCTCCCTTCCACACATCTTCTGATCCATTGCCCTGTCCGAACCTGCCCACACTGCAACAAACTCAGCCTCTCATTCCGGGAATCAGTCTCATCACACTGCTGCTGCTGCCTCTGAGGGCTCCTCTGAGGGCTTTTCTGAGTCTCCTGCTCCGTCTACCCCTCTCTTTTCTCCCACGGATGTCGAGGCCATGTTCAAACGCCTTCTCTGTGACTCCGGTACCCCTCCTCCTACTGCCTTGTCTGTGACTCCAGGTAACTCTTCTTGGTATTTTGATAGAATTATAGAGAGAAGAGAGATTGAATGAACAACAAACAGAGTGTATATTGATGTATGGTCTGTGTTATATTACAAAGAGGAATGAACTCTCTTTATAGAGAGTAGAGAGGCTAATGGAGCACCGAAAGGCTCCCAACATAATGATACAAAGAGAGGCTAATGGAGCACCGAAAGGCTCCCAACATAATGATACAAAGCAAACCAACATAATGATACAAAGCAAACTTTACATCTGGCCATTAACTTTACAATACAACCACTACTGAGATATAATATTAACAGCCCCCCGCAAACTCAAGGAGGGTAAGCATCGACCAAGTTGAGTTTGGAAACAAGATCACGGAAGCGCCCTGGAGGATGAGCCTTGGTGAAAATATCCGCAGGTTGATCGGTAGAAGCAATAGGGAGAAGATGAACAGTACCACGTGTAACATGCTGGCAGATGAAATGACAATCAATCTCAATATGTTTGGTGCGATCATGAAAAACATCATTGTGAGCAATCTGAATGGCACTCTGATTGTCACAATAAAGAGAGGTAGCGCCAGAAGAGGAAACACCCATATCAGTGAGAAGCCAGCGAAGCCAGAGAAGTTCCTGAGTAGTATCAGCAAGAGCTCGGTATTCCGCTTCGGTGCTAGAACGAGCAGTGAGGGATTGTTTCTTGCTACGCCAAGTAATAAGAGAATCCCCTAAGAAGAAACAAAAGCCCGTGGTAGAACGTCGATCCGTAGGATCCCCAGCCCAATCAGCATCAGAAAAGGCACGCAGTTCAAGGGAGGAGGAAGCAGAGTAGTGAAGGCCATGGAACAGAGTGCCTTTGAGGTATCGAAGGATGTGGAGTAGAGCAGTATAGTGGGGAGTGCGAGGAGCCGACATGTATTGACTAACAATGTGAACAGCATATGCAATGTCAGGACGGGTTACTGTGAGATAGACAAGACTACCAACGAGCTGGCGATAAAGAGTAGCATCAGTGAGGAGATCCCCATCGAGAGGAGTGAGACGAATCTGAGGATCAACTGGAGTAGAGGCAGTCTTGCAATCGGTAAGACCAGCACGAGCCAGAAGATCGGATGCATATTTGGCCTGAGATAAATAAGAACCAGTAGAATCATGAGAGACCTCAAGACCTAAAAAATAGTTAAGAGTACCAAGGTCCTTCATTTCAAACTGTTGGTGGAGAAAACGTTTCAGTTGGAGAATACCAGCTGCATCATTGCCAGTGATAATCATATCATCCACATACAGAAGGAGAAGAGTGGTACCATGAGGAGTAGTCCGTATAAAAAGAGCAGAGTCATAGGAGCTAGAGGTGAACCCAAAATCATGAATGGTAGAACTGAATTTAGCAAACCAAGCGCGGGGTGCTTGCTTGAGGCCATAGAGGGCACGCTGTAGTTTGCAAACCTTATGAGGTGGAAAAGTGGACCCAGGTGGAGGTTGCATGTAGACCTCCTCAAGAAGATTACCATTGAGGAAAGCATTTTTGACATCCATTTGAAAGAGCTCCCAGTGACGAGCAGCAGCAACAGCAAGTAAACTGCGAACAGAGGTAAGTCGAGCAACAGGAGAGAAGGTCTCCTCATAATCAATCCCATATTCCTGGTTGAAACCCTTGGCAACAAGGCGAGCTTTGTAGCGTTCAATAGAGCCATCAGAATGAGTCTTGATTTTGTAAACCCATTTGCAACCAATCGCAGATTTGCCAGAAGGAAGATCCACAAGATCCCAAGTATGAGTTTTGTCCAAAGCTTGGAGTTCATCAGTCATAGCTTGCTGCCAAAGAGGATTAGTACAAGCCTCGCGATAGGAGGTAGGTTCATAAGTAGAAAAGGCAGCAGATCCAACAATATAGTCACTGCTGCTGCTGCCTCTGAGGGCTCCTCTGAGGGCTTTTCTGAGTCTCCTGCTCCGTCTACCCCTCTCTTTTCTCCCACGGATGTCGAGGCCATGTTCAAACGCCTTCTCTGTGACTCCGGTACCCCTCCTCCTACTGCCTTGTCTGTGACTCCAGGTAACTCTTCTTGGTATTTTGACTCTGCCTGTTGTAATCATATGACCTCCAGTTCTACTATATTTTCTTCTATCTCTTCATCTTCTCATATTCCCTCCATTCAAACTGCTGATGGTTCTCTCATGCCTGTTCGTCACATCGGTACTGTCTCCACGTCTTCTTTATCTTTACCCCAAGTTTATCATATCCCTGCTCTCACTTTAAACCTTATTTCTATTGGTCAATTATGTGAACTTGATCTAACTTTCACATTTTCTTCTACTCATTGTTTGGTGCAGGACCCTCAGACGGGACAGACTATTGGGATCGGCCGTAAGCACGGACGTCTCTATGAGCTCATCCACCTTCATGTTCCTGACTCTCCTCAGATCGCTGCTCCTACATCTGCTTCCTCATTCTCTCCTTTTCATCTCTGGCATTGTCGCCTAGCGCATATTTCTGTTAATCACTTAAAATCTTTGGTTTCTAGTGGACAATTGGGTCATGTACTTCCAGACACTTTTGATTGTATACCCTGTCAACTTGCCAAGCAACCTGCTTTATCATTCAATAAAAGTACTTCTGTTTCCTGTGCACCTTTTGATCTTATACATTCGGATATTTGGGGACCTTCTCCTACTACTACTATGGGGGGATCTCGTTATTTTGTTGTTTTTATTGATGATTTTTCACGGTTTACTTGGATTTTTCTCATGAAAACTCGGTCTGAACTAAAAACCCTTTATTACAAATTTGCCCAAATGATCTCTACCCAATTTTCCAAAACCATCAAAATTTTTCGCTCTGACAATGCTATGGAGTATCGGGATTCAGATTTCCTTTCTTTTCTTCAGAGTCATGGTACACTGCCTCATCGTTCCTGTGCTGGCACGTCCCAGCAAAATGGGCGTGCTGAACGGAAACATAGGCATATTCTTGACACTACTCGTGCTCTCCTTCTCTCTTCTTCCTGCCCTGAAAACTTTTGGGGGGAAGCTGCCCTCACTGCTGTCTACACCATCAATTGTGCTCCTACCCCTGTCATTCATAATCAAACTCCCTTTGAACGTCTGCATGGCTCTCCCCCTCCATATAGTAATCTTTGGGTTTTTGGCTCTGCCTGCTTTGTTCTCCTTCAATCTCACGAACACACCAAACTTGAACCTCGTTCTCGTCTTTGTTGCTTTCTTGGGTATGGAATTGAACATAAAGGCTTTCGCTGTTGGGACCCTCTCTCTCAACGTCTTCGTATCTCCCGCCATGTCGTTTTCTGGGAACACAAAATGTTTTCATCCCTCTCCTCTTTTCACTTACCTGCACTTTCCACTAATGCACTCTTTACTAATCCTTCCATAGATCTCTTTTCTAATGATTTTGATACAGGTTGCTCCTTCATTGAGACGCCCGTGCTCACTCCTGCTCCCGACCAGACTGCTCTCCCTGAAGGTCCACCTCTCCCTACACCACCTCCTTCTCCACCGGTTCTTCCTCCCACCGATCCACCTACGGGTCGACCACACCGGGTAACTCAACCTCCTATCCATCTTCGTGACTATATTGTTGGATCTGCTGCCTTTTCTACTTATGAACCTACCTCCTATAGCGAGGCTTGTACTAATCCTCTTTGGCAGCAAGCTATGACTGATGAACTCCAAGCTTTGGACAAAACTCATACTTGGGATCTTGTGGATCTTCCTTCTGGCAAATCTGCGATTGGTTGCAAATGGGTTTACAAAATCAAGACTCATTCTGATGGCTCTATTGAACGCTACAAAGCTCGCCTTGTTGCCAAGGGTTTCAACCAGGAATATGGGATTGATTATGAGGAGACCTTCTCTCCTGTTGCTCGACTTACCTCTGTTCGCAGTTTACTTGCTGTTGCTGCTGCTCGTCACTGGGAGTGGGAGCTCTTTCAAATGGATGTCAAAAATGCTTTCCTCAATGGTAATCTTCTTGAGGAGGTCTACATGCAACCTCCACCTGGGTCCACTTTTCCACCTCATAAGGTTTGCAAACTACAGCGTGCCCTCTATGGCCTCAAGCAAGCACCCCGCGCTTGGTTTGCTAAATTCAGTTCTACCATTCATGATTTTGGGTTCACCTCTAGCTCCTATGACTCTGCTCTTTTTATACGGACTACTCCTCATGGTACCACTCTTCTCCTTCTGTATGTGGATGATATGATTATCACTGGCAATGATGCAGCTGGTATTCTCCAACTGAAACGTTTTCTCCACCAACAGTTTGAAATGAAGGACCTTGGTACTCTTAACTATTTTTTAGGTCTTGAGGTCTCTCATGATTCTACTGGTTCTTATTTATCTCAGGCCAAATATGCATCCGATCTTCTGGCTCGTGCTGGTCTTACCGATTGCAAGACTGCCTCTACTCCAGTTGATCCTCAGATTCGTCTCACTCCTCTCGATGGGGATCTCCTCACTGATGCTACTCTTTATCGCCAGCTCGTTGGTAGTCTTGTCTATCTCACAGTAACCCGTCCTGACATTGCATATGCTGTTCACATTGTTAGTCAATACATGTCGGCTCCTCGCACTCCCCACTATACTGCTCTACTCCACATCCTTCGATACCTCAAAGGCACTCTGTTCCATGGCCTTCACTACTCTGCTTCCTCCTCCCTTGAACTGCGTGCCTTTTCTGATGCTGATTGGGCTGGGGATCCTACGGATCGACGTTCTACCACGGGCTTTTGTTTCTTCTTAGGGGATTCTCTTATTACTTGGCGTAGCAAGAAACAATCCCTCACTGCTCGTTCTAGCACCGAAGCGGAATACCGAGCTCTTGCTGATACTACTCAGGAACTTCTCTGGCTTCGCTGGCTTCTCACTGATATGGGTGTTTCCTCTTCTGGCGCTACCTCTCTTTATTGTGACAATCAGAGTGCCATTCAGATTGCTCACAATGATGTTTTTCATGATCGCACCAAACATATTGAGATTGATTGTCATTTCATCCGCCAGCATGTTACACGTGGTACTGTTCATCTTCTCCCTATTGCTTCTACCGATCAACCTGCGGATATTTTCACCAAGGCTCATCCTCCAGGGCGCTTCCGTGATCTTGTTTCCAAACTCAACTTGGTCGATGCTTACCCTCCTTGAGTTTGCGGGGAGCTGTTAATATTATATCTCAGTAGTGGTTGTATTGTAAAGTTAATGGCCAGATGTAAAGTTTGCTTTGTATCATTATGTTGGTTTGCTTTGTATCATTATGTTGGGAGCCTTTCGGTGCTCCATTAGCCTCTCTTTGTATCATTATGTTGGGAGCCTTTCGGTGCTCCATTAGCCTCTCTACTCTCTATAAAGAGAGTTCATTCCTCTTTGTAATATAACACAGACCATACATCAATATACACTCTGTTTGTTGTTCATTCAATCTCTCTTCTCTCTATAATTCTATCACATACTATGTAGTTGCCTATGTTATATGGACCCTCCTAAATTTGTACGAGTACCTGTGAGTCGATGACACAACCCTTGAGTTAAGTTAGGTGTGTGACATGAGATTCATGATTAGATATTATCGTTTCTCTTTGTGGTTTGATTAGTTCAATAACTGTGTCTTTATTTATTGGGTAAAGTTGGGAAAAGAAATAATATTATAGTATGATTCTTATAATATTCCCACTCACCCAGAAAACAAACAAGAAAAGCCAAAAGAGAGCCCAAAAAGATGAGGATCAGATGCGTCTGGCAAGTTGAAGCCTCAAACAGCAAGATGCTGGAATCACACAAATCAACCACATAAACTCATGCAAAATCAACCAAAACCTCAATCATGGAATTAGTCACCAAATTCAAAATAATAATAATAATAATAATAATAATAATAATAATAGAAATCAAGAGAAAGCTATACAATCAAGTGCACAAAAAGAAAACAGAGCAAAATCATACCTTCCCAGCAGTAGATGCGGATGCTTGAAGCTGCCCATTTCTCTCCTCTAAGCTCTTCTGCAATCCATACATCTCCTCCTCCATCTTCTTAGCTTTGGCCTCTGCTTCCTGCAAAAATTTAAAAAACAAAAATTAACAAAATTAACACAAAAAGAAATCACAAAATTAGAGAAGGCCCCACAAAGAACATCACTTTACAGAGAAGAACAAAAAGGTGAAATGATTTTATTTCCAAAGTACACACAGATACAAACAAATATACATACAAACACATAAACAAATATACAGATTCACATGCCTGTCTTGATAGGGTTTGGAGAGCAAATGAGTGCTCCTGCGAAGCGAGACGGCTTCGGACCTCCTTGAGCTCCACCGCCAGCGACACCACGTTCTGCCGGAAGCTCTGCTTCTTCTCACTCAGATCCTTCAACAACGGATCGATATTCCTCAGGGAAGACGACGACGACGACGACGACGATGATAACGATGAAGGCCTCTCTGAACTCGACATCAATGGCGGAATCGAAGTCATCTAAATCAACGGTCAATTCAAATTTCTGAGCTCCGAATGTGTGGTGCAGCGTTGATACACCGTATCAAGCCCTAAAACGAGTTGGATGAGTACTTCTTGTAGCGAAGGCTAGCCAGCCACATCTCTGCATGTGGAGAAGAGTGGTTACGCGTTTAATTTGAATAATAATAGCAATAATGAGTATTATTATTATAGCCTCGAGAAAGAAGAAAATTTGAAAGACTGTAAGGCTTTGTTTGGTTCGTATAAGACATAATTTTTGAAAAAAAAATTTTAATTTTTGCTTGATTCAAAATTTTTTCAAAAAAAATTCAAAATCAATCTTTCTTACACATCGATCAATCACTTTTTCTCTCTCATCTCTCCTTTCCGCTCCCAATCACTTTTTTTTCTCACACATCTACTAAATTATAACAAAATATCAAATCATCCTATACTCTCAAATTCTACAACTATTTTCAAAATATACAATTAAATAAACCAAAAACATCTCAAAACTCACTCCCCAAAAATTTTTTAAAAATTTATTTCAAAATACAAACCCAACACAGAATTTTTTCCTTTTTTGAGTACTGTAAAACGGTTTGACCATTTGTTGTCAAATTCAAACACACAGAGAAACCGAGAGTTTCGGAGAGAGAAAATCCAATCTAATTTCTTCTCAATTTTGAAAGAGAAATTGAGACTGATCCAGCAGTAAAAACTTGAAAATGAACCCTCGAATCACTGAAAAAGTTAAGTTTAAGACTTTAGGTACCTCTAAATTGATCCGGACAATAATTAAAAAAAACAAAATTGAGGGAAAGATTTTTAAGGAGAGAAAGCAAGTGTTTTAAGTGGGACTGTCAAAGAAATGTCAAAACCGATCTGAGCCACAAGTTTGCTGCTAGTTGCTAGAAATCACAAAAACGAGATTCTCAATTAGCAAAAACATTCTCTTTTATTTTCTTTTTCATTTTTCTACCAAAACAAACAAAAACACTTCAAAGCAGTCCACAGATATATACGTACATACATACATACATATGTAGCTCTAGAGAGAGAGAGAGAAGCACGTACCAATCAAATCTTCGATTCACAGATACTGTATAGCTCTCTGCAATTGAAATCGAAGCTATATATCGTCTTCACAAATCAAAATCATAACTGTAATCCGATTCACCGGCGAAGATCTATCTGTACGGTGTAATCAAACAGCTGAGCAATGAAGAGAAGAGCAAAGATGGTGGGCGTGAGTTTAGGGGATTCCGTCTAACATGTCTGAGAGAGAGACACTGGGGTGACGATTGAGGTTCGGATTCGAGAGTTAATTTAAGGATAAATTACACTTTGCCTCCTTAAAATTTCAACCATATCTCATTTTCGCCTTTCATATTTATAAGCATTCTCATTTTAGTTTTTCATATTTATAACTTTTTCAACTTTTATTCAAAAAATTAACAGAATCTGTCACATCACTGACACATTAAAAATGCAAAAAATCAAAAATCAAAAATAACAAAATTGAATTTTTTTAAAAAGAATTTAGTGAACTTTTTTTAAAAAATTTATTCATAAACATTATTACATTATAGATGTATTTTTTATTTTTTGCATTTTTAGTAAATTTTTTACATCACAAATAAAATTGATGTGTTGGTGAGTGATAGATTCTGTTAGTTTTTTAAATGAAAGTTAGTTTAGGAGTAAAGTGAAAAGGATTACAAATATAAAAGATCAAAATGGAAAAGATTACAAACATGAAGGACTAAAGTGGAAAAAATCAAATTTAAATGATCAAAATGGGAAGGATGGCAACTATAAAGGGTTAAAATGAAAAAAAATTAAACTTAAAAGGCCAAAGTAAAAAATAGATAAAACTTTAGGGGCAAAGTGTAATTTATCCTTAATTTAATTACAATTGTGTCGATTGTGGGCCTGGTTCGGAGTTCCCGAGCCTTCGGCTTCATGAACTGACAAATACCGAACCTATCGCTGGTTTTGACCTGAGCGCGGCAAATCCAAATTTTGGACTGATACACGGTTTTGTCCACGTGTCCAGACACTGACCGTCGGATGTGAATACAAAAGAAAAGATTCGTATCGTACGGTAGCAAATGAGAAAATAGCTACATTTTTGTCGGCCACGTGTAAATATAAAACTGCATTAATAACCAATAAAAAAAAGTCATAGACTGTAAATAATTTATTAAATTTCTTATATGTATATATGTACATGAATTTTACATTCATATAAAAAATTTGATAAATAATTTAATAAATTATTTAAAAATTTTACCATAACTCATAACTAATGTTCTATATTAGCTGCCACATGTTTGAAATAAAATAGGAAAAATATCAAAAATATTAAAGATTCTAAATATTTTATTGGACAATTTTGCTTCATTTGAATTTGCAAATGTCAATCGTTCGGTTGATCATCTAAAAATAAGGATAATAGTCGCGGAGAGGGTAATTTATATTTAAATTGGGCCGAGCTAGGTGATGGGCCGTTATGGGCCGCAGTGCAAAGGGCCTAGTAAAACGGCTTTGTAAGTTACTCCGGTCTTGTAGATGCTTTGGAGTTAGTCTGGTCTCAAAACGCGGAAGTTAGTCCGGTCAGAAGGGAGAACTGAAGTTAGACCAGTCTACAGACGCTTTAGAATTAGACCGGTCTTAGAGTTAGTCCGGTCGTGACATGTTAGCCCGGTCTAACCACACCACATGATATACATGAGAAGCTGAGGTATGCTAAGTCCTCTCAAGGACTTGCATCTGAAGATAGTTCGGCTCAACTCTCTTATGGATAGCTCGGTTTTAGCATGGGAGAACCGAGGTAAGGGAAATAAAAGTGAGGGCCGAACTAACAGTTACTTCGGTCATATGGAAGTCCGGCCATGGGAAAAACCATCTCACTTGGTTTAAGCAGTGAGGGGGGTGTTAAAGGATAAGTATTATCTTTCAGGAGTATGAATCCTAAAAGGACTCTATATGGAAGAGTAAGAGTCCTACTAGGATCGTGCCACGCGAAACCTATAAAAGCTCACCAACATCACCTATGGAGAGGTAATGCAACTTTGCTCCCTGAATACATAGAGCTTTTGCCTATTTGTCTTGTTGACTGACTTAGGCATCGGAGAGGTTTCCGGCACACACCCGCCGCCTAGCTCACGTTTGTGTTTTCAGGTAGTAGAACGACGTCGTACAGAGGAGCGCAGACTTGATCAACAGGATTATACGAGAAAGTGTATTTCTTTCCCGTACAATTGGCGCCGTCTGTGGGAACTCAGACAAGAACAACCTTTTGATCAAGCTTTTCCTCAGAAAGAATCAATGGCGCACAACGAAGATGTGTCACAGTCCGCCATCGACGGACAAACACCACAGGGAGGTGCGAGACGCGAAGGACTACCTTTGATCCCTCCTATGGCGGACTTGGAGCAACGACAGAATCCCAGGAGGGATACAAGGGAGAGAAGGTGGACTGACAGCCCTTACCACTCTCGTTCACAGAGTCCAGAAAGACAAAGGCGGAGGGTTGATCAAACCTTGGAAGAACGTGTCAAGGAGCAAGACGAATTGATACGACGGATGGAGGCGGATATGGAATCCCTAAAGCGCCAGATGAAGGGAAAAGAAGTGGCGACAGGAGCGAGGCGCACAACCAAGACGCCTCCTCGTCACTCGGAAGGTCGTAGTAGGAACACCACACCTTCACAAGCAGAGAGTAAAAGCCTCAGGACAGGCGATACTCAACCCAGATCTTCCAGAACTCGTCACCCCAGGTCTGAAAGGACAAGATCCGAGAGGTCATACACGAAAGGGAGCACATATTGGCCTTCACATACGCACCAAACAAGATCTAGACAGACAGAGTTGCCCAGATCGTCCGACCTACGAACTGTGCTAGAAGAAAAGGCACGATGCAGGGAAGACGCCAGGGCACATGATCCACATAGAGTTTCTGCCTTACAGCGGTTGGCTCCTCGGACGCATGGAAGCGTCGAGGTTGGAATGCCAATACCGCGCCCTGCCTACGAACCAACGGACAAGGCATTGGCGAGGCTGCAGACCTCGCCGTTTGTTCCAGCAATTGAGAACGCGCCCCTACCATCAGGCTTCCTTCAGCCC
This sequence comes from Camellia granthamiana, assembly GCA_036172215.1. Taxonomy (NCBI): domain Eukaryota; kingdom Viridiplantae; phylum Streptophyta; class Magnoliopsida; order Ericales; family Theaceae; genus Camellia; species Camellia granthamiana. The sequence goes on from CM069904.1 coordinate 20,726,316, forward strand.
AAATTCACTACATACGAAGGGAAAACAGACCCCTACTCACACTTGAGCCACTTTCGCCAGGTCATGGCTGTATATCGGCGAAACGAGGCTTTGATGTGCATCCTCTTCCCGTCAAGCCTTGGAGACCTAGGCCTGACTTGGTTTGAGAAACTCCCAGAAGGCAGCATAGTCTCCTGGGCGCAATTGGCGGAGGCGTTCGTCACACGATTCAGAACAAACACCAAAACCCCGGTAGAGATCGACCAGTTACTCTCCATCGACATGGGCGACAAGGAGACCCTAAGATCTTACAACAGTCGTTACTAGGAGACCTTCAACCAGATTGGGGACTGCCCCACCAATCTCGCCATTGCCCAGTATAAAAGAGGACTTCCAGTCGGGAACAGACTAAGGGACTCAATCACCATGACGCCGCCTCTCACCATGGAAGCCTTGATGGAAAGAGTGCATCAGCACATCAGGGTGGAGGAGGATGACGCCCGTGCTAAAACAAAGTCTAGCACAACTGCAACGCCAGAGAAAAAGGCCTCAGCAAAAGTCAATGCGGTAAACCGTCCGAGCAAAAACGAGCGGGGCAGGCGAGACAACGAAGAAGACCAGGATAAGAGATGGCTGAGAGTCCGCACTGCCATAACCACGGTCTTCAAGAAACCGATCTACCGAATTCTGAGTGAAATAAGAGACGAGCCTTTCGTCAAGTGGCCAGCCAAGCTAGGCGAGGCTCAGAAGGATTACGACGACAGATCACGGTACACCTTCCATAAAGAAAAGGGGCACCGAACTGAGAACTGCACACCATTGAGACAGCACTTGGAAAAATTGGTGGCAGCAGGTCACTTGGACAAATACATTGAAGAAGGGACGCAACCAGCCCCCCAAGATCATAATAACCCCAATGGGATGCCGATCGACGCCCCACCTCAAGGCATTATCAACGTGATACATGGAGTCTTTGAACCTGAGCGTGTATACGAGCTCAGAGGATCAATCAAAAAGGCTGAACACTTAAGAGATGTGCTAAGTGCCTAACCTACAGTTAAGAGGGGGAAGACCGAGGCAACAAACGTCATGTCTTTTTCAGACAAAGACTTGGACAGGATATATTGCCCTCACAATGATGCTCTGGTTGTCACTCTCCGAGTCAAGGATTTTGACGTCAAGCGGATTCTGATCGACCAGGGTAGTTCATGTGAAATAATGTACTACGAAACATTTAAACAATTGAAGTTGCAAGATAAAGACTTGGCACCTGCCGTATCTCCCCTGATTGGATTCAACTTCATGCCAGAATGGCCCGTCGGCAAAATAATCCTCCCAGTCAAAGCAGGGAGTGTGACGAAACAAGTGGAGTTCTGGGTGTTGAAGGTCCCCTCCACTTACAATATCATCTTGGGTAGAACATGGCTGCATGCCATGCGATCGGTGGCGTCATCCTACCACCAAGTAATGCGGTTCCCCAACGACACCGGAGTAATAGAAGAAGTCTATGGAGACCAGATCATGTCGAAGTAGTGCTTCGTCACGGTGAATGGCAGCCGCGCTGCCAAAGGATATGTTCATTCGGTGGAAGAACCGGATAGTAGTGAACTATTCGCAGATGTTGGTAAAGCGGCTAGCCAGAAAGCGGTGGAGGACTTGGTAGAGGTAAGAATAGATAAAAAGAACCCGGATAAGTTCTTTTTGCTCGGTTCGTCATTGTCCAGCACCGAGAGGTTAGAGGTCTTGGAATTTTTGACCTCTACCATCGAAGTGTTTGCCTGGACTCCATACGACATGCCAGGCATTGATCTCAACTTCATCTGTCACCAACTCAGTGGTATTTTGGGAAGATGGTAAAAATCAGCTTTTTTACTTTTAACCAAGCTTTTTGGGAGTGATTTGAGAAGTTGGTAAAAAGTTGCTTTTTTGTTTGAATTAATATTTATTTATGGTGTCACATCATACTAAAATGACTAAAATAACCTCACTCAATTTAAAAAACTTACACTTTACCCAAACCAACTATGAGGGTATTTTCGTAATTGTCCAACCAAGGTTTGCCACTTCCCAAATGATGAAAAAAAATCAGATGGCGTTTTTACCGAAACGCCGGGACGCTGCTTTTTTATTAGTTCCCAAAAGAAGCCTCAATGTCCACCCATCCGCCAGACCAATAATTCAGCAAACTCGCAGATCGGCACTCCACCACGCCGAGATAGTGGCGGAAGAAGTAGGAAACCTGCTGGAGGCTGGGGCAATCAGAGAGGTGCACTACCCCAGATGGATCTCAACACCGTCGTAGTGCCAAAGAAGAATGGCAAGTGGCGTGTCTGCGTCGATTACAAAACGGTCAATAAGGCATGCCCAAAAAACAGCTTTCCTCTACCGCGGATAGATCAACTAGTAGACCTAACGGCGGGGCACAACAGACTTAGCTTTCTGGATGCATACAGAGGCTACCACCAAATCGCCATGCATGAACCAGACCAGGAGGTCACATCCTTCACAACTCCAAGGGGACTATACTGCTACAAGGTCATGCCCTTTGGCCTAAAGAACGCAGGAGCGACATTCCAGAGAATGGTCACCAAGATGTTTGAGCCATTGTTAGGCAGAACAATGGAGGCTTACATCGACGATATGGTGGTCAAGAGCAAGGATGAGAATGACCATCTCAAGGACCTAGGTGAGATGTTCGAGATCCTGAAAAAACACAAGTTACGCCTCAACGCGTCGAAGTGTGCATTCGAAGTAGGATCTGGTAAGTTCCTGGGCTTCCTGGTGACCAACCGGGGTATTGAGGCAGACCCATCTCAGATCAAGGCGATTCAGGATCTGGAGAGACCAAACTCAGTAAAAGAAGTGCAGCATCTCATCGGCATGGCAGCTGCGCTCAATCGGTTCATAAGCCGGTCGTCAGACAGACTACGACCATTCTTCCATGCTCTAAAGGCCAAGTTTGAGTGGGACGACGAATGCGACCAAGCTCTGGAAAGCTTGAAGGAGTACATGTCTTCTCCACCACTACTTGTAACCCCAATTCCTGGAGAAGAACTCTTCTTGTACCTGGCAGTCTCACAGCACGCAATCAGCGCAGTGTTGGTCCGTGCAGAAGGAATCCAACACCTGCCCATCTACTATGTCAGCAAGACATTGCTGGGCGCCGAAACAAGGTATTTGCCACTGGAAAAACTGGCATTGGCCTTGATGATGGCCTCAAGAAAGTTGTCGCACTACTTTCACGCTCACACTATAGTTGTCCTCACAGCTTTCCCATTAAAAGCATTGTTTGAAAGGGCTAACTTCTCTGGGCGAGTTTTGAAGTGGGCAGTTGAGTTAGGGCAGTACGACATCAAGTTCCAACCCAGAACCGCACTAAAGGCACAAGCATTGGCAGATTTTGTCGCAGAGTTCGCTCTTGGAAGTCATCATATCTGCCCAGTCGACCTGACCGAATCAACCGAACTAGGGATGGAAGTTGACGTCAGAATAACGCAACCCCTAGTACCGGTTACTCAGTCAAGCCCCACGGCAGACCAGAGTAAAGCAAGGAAGGAAGAAGCAAACCATGCTATACCAAGTCCAGACTCGCCAACAAACAAAGACTTGGTACAATCAGATAGCAAGGGGTAGATAGCAAACCTGGACCTTGTAGAAGACACCAGCAACATGGAAGATCCCAAGGCATCATCCGATCCCTCCACTTGCTGGAAGTTGTTCGTTGGGGAGATGTGGAAGCTCTTCGTGGATGGAGCATCCAACCGGCATGGAGCAGGACTCGGCATAGTCCTCATCTCTCCAGACGGCCTGGTAGTGGAGCAGGCAGTCAACCTTGGCTTCCCAGTATCGAACAACGAAGCAGAGTATGAAGCGCTTCTTGCAGGACTAAAGTCAACACTCTTCATGAAGGCCACCGAGCTAATGATTTACAGCAACTCACAACTGGTGGTAAACCAAATATCTGGCGACTACGAAGCAAAAGATGACAGGATGGCTAAGTACCAAGAATTGGTCAGAACAGAGATAAAGAAATTTGAAGTGGTGAGGATAGAACAAATCGGTAGGGAGGAAAACAGCAGAGCGGACGAACTAGCAGGCTTCGCCTCGATGGCAGATACCTCCATCCCTCATCCACTACTGATCGACTACCTGCCTAGACCAAGCATTGAAGACCCAGAAGCAGAAGAAGTATAGTGTGCAGAGTTAGGCCCTTCTTGGATGGATCCTATCATATTGTTTCTGAAAAACGGCACTTTACCGGAAGAAAAGAAAGAAGCCAACAGAATAAGAGCAAAGTCGCAGCGATTTTGGCTCTCTCCATCCTTGGCATTGTACAAGAAGTCGTTCTCAGGACCTTACATAAAGTGTGTACACCCCAGCAAAGTAGAAGCATTCCTGTTCGAAATACATGAGGGGGTATGCGGCAGCCATCAAGGAGGAAGATCATTGGCATACCGAGCAATTTCACAAGGATACTGGTGGCCATACATGCAAGCGGATTCAGAGAAGTATGTCAAAAAATGCGAAAAGTGTCAAAAGTTTGCGCACCAAATACACCAACTTGCCAGAGAATTACTACCATTGACTAGCCCATGGCCTTTCGCAATATGGGGCTTAGACATAGTGGGACCACTTCCAACAGCACCAGGCAACAGGAAGTTCTTCCTTGCGGCAACCGATTACTTCACAAAGTGGGTGGAAGCAGAAGCCTTGGCATCAATCAAGGAAAAAGATGTGAAGAAGTTTGTCTGGTAGAACATCATCACTCGCTTTGGCATACCAAAAGCACTGATCTCAGACAACGGCACTCAGTTCGACGGCAGAATTTTCAGAGGCTTTTGTGAAGAATACAAGATAGAGTTCTACAATTCTACACCGGCATATCCCCAAGCAAATGGTCAGGCTGAAGCTTCAAACAAGGTAGTCTTGGATGGACTGAAGAAAAGATTAGAGAAAGCCAAAGGCAAGTGGGCAGAGGAGCTCCCTCATGTTTTATAGGCTTACCGCACCATGCCTCGTCGATCAACAGGAGAAACACCATTCTCCTTAGCTTATGGCATGGAAGCAGTCATCCCATTAGAAGTCGACCTCCCCACAATTCGGAGCGAAAACTTCGATCCTGACTTAAATGGCGAAGCCATATCATTAGAGCTCGACCTTGCGGAAGAAAGAAGAGACAGAGCATTGGTTCACATCGCCTCCTACCAACAAGAGTTGTCTAGAAAGTATAACAAAACAGTGCATCCAAGACAGTTCAAGATCGGCGATTGGGTACTTCGCTAAGTAATGGGAAACACCTTGGTTCCAAGAGATGGCAAGTTGGGGCCAAATTGGGAAGGACCTTACAAAGTGGTCGGTTTAGCAGGCAAAGGGGCATACCACTTGGAAGATAAGGACGACAAAGCAATTCCTAGGCCATGGAACACTGCCAATCTCAAGTTGTTTTATTTTTAGCTTTTTTTTCTTTTTTTAAGTAAATGTAAATTTTTACTTTCTCAATAAAATAAGTCGATTATTTTCAGCATAATTGTTTTCAGTAGAAGGTAACTTTAGTGAGTTAGGAGGATTGTAAACATAGTTGGCCGGAATAACCAACTATGAACCTTCCTAGGCCCAGGATAAGGATCCAGGCTGCAGGACGTTTGGTCGGAATAACCAAACACTTTATTCTAAGTTGGCTGGAAAAACCAACTTAGAGGTTGGCTGGATTAAACCAACTTTTTGTACTCTTCAGCCGAGGTAAGTTTATGGCTGAAGAGTGGTTGGCTGGATTAAACCAACTCTTGTTACTCTTCAGCCGAGGTAAGTTTATGGCCGAAGAGTGGTTGGCTGGATTAAACCAACTCTTGTTACTCTTCAGCCGAAGTAAGTTTATGGCTGAAGAGTGGTTGGCTGGATAAAACCAACTCTTTGCACTCTTCAGCCGAAGTAAGTTCATGGCTGAAGAGTGGTTGGCTAGATAAAACCAACTCTTGTTACTCTTCAGTCGAAATAAGTTTATGGCTGAAGAGTGGTTGGCTGGATTAAACCAGCTCTTCGTACTCTTCGGCCGAAGTAAGTATATCGGCTGAAGAGTGGTTGGCAGGTATACATTATAAGCTAGGACCAAGATGGTTATCTCGGCAAGAAAATATTGCAAGTAGAAACTGTAGAAAAACAGAGAGCAAACCGAAATAGCAGTTGGAGCAAATTGAATACATTACAAGTACAAGCAGATCAAAACCGGAATAAGAGTTGGCACAGAAGAAGAATTTTTCATTAAAGTGAAAAGCAAATGCAACTGAGGGGCCGCAGCCCGGTTACAAGCTCAAGAACAAAACAAAAAGAAAGAAGACATTCAGTTGAAGAGATCGTCAAGTTCGGCATCGAATTCTTCATCAGCATTTGCCCGAAGTCCGGTTTCAGGCTGGAGCACAGTTTTAGGTGGGAGCTTGGTTTCAGCATGAACCTTGGTACCAATGGGCTGCGTGTTGTCAATCTGCAGCTCATCAGTCAGGTCTTCAACTACCAGCTCCAACCGAACCGTCTGATCGTTGGGTTGCTCATTGATCGCCGGAGTAATAGTTGGTTCATCCTCATCATCATCATCATCGTCTTCATCATCTTCATCACCAGACCCTTCAAGGAATTGCTTCTGGAGATCGGCAGCATACTGCGACAGTGAAGCCGGAATGGTATACGGTGGAGCATTGTAGACCTCGGTGTCGGGCAAACAACCGAGCTGCTCCACCGCACTCCTCCAGCCACATTTGAAGAAGAGGTCCTTAGCTGCGTCGCATTGAAGGGTGTATGCGTCTTTGGCTTTCTTCACGACCGCCTTCAGTTGGGCTATCTCGGCGTCTTTCTTCTTTTCAATTTTTGCCAGCAAACGCAGGTACTTGTCTTTCGCCTCAGTGGCAACCTTCTGCTTTTCGGCTTCGGCCGAACTAACCAGTTCGGTCAGTCGGCCGTTTTCAGATCGCAGCTCGGCCAGCTCCTTTCTAGCCTCCTCCAGCTCGGTCGATTTTGCTTCGGTGTCAGCCATTGCTTGCCTTGTCGTTTTTCTGAGCTCCAGCACTCTCCTGTGGGTGAGGTTATTTTTCTGAATGGCCTGCAAAAGAATAGTAATTCTCATGTTAGGCGAAGTGAAAGATCGGAGAATTAGTCAGAAAAAAGGGCAGTGCTACTTACTAGGACCATTGATTTTGTTGCAGACCGAATAGACTTCAATTCGGTGTTGAGCTGTTTTTGGTGGTGCTCCATGTCCTTGGGAAGACAGACACTCTTGGCGAGGTTGAATGCCAACAAGTGGTCCTTCTCAGCAACGACCGAGTCAGTTGCGTGGATATCTCGGTTGTTGAAGGACAATTTTGGAACCCACTTTGAAGGGGCAGCACGGTCAGAGTGCTCCGGTTGTGGACTTTGCTGAGGGCTGGGAAGAGGACTAGGTGGCAGAATGGTCTCATCCTCGTCAGCAAGGCGGCGCTCGGTTTGGCTAGTCCGGGCGCGCTTGCTCGGACGAGATGAGGAGGGCCGTTGGGATGGAAGTGCTACCACGGTTTCAGTGGTCTGCCCTGCTGGTGGTACTTCGGCGGGGTTTGTTGCGGTCAACAGGGCCTTTAGCCTGTTCCTTTTGGCCATCTCTTGTTCGGCTGTGAGTGGGATTAGGTTGATCTGGGGCAGGGTTGGGTCCGGTTCTGGACCGTCTTCGAGGAGGAAGTCGGTCACTCTCGCTTTTCGGCGACCGCTGTACCTGTATGTCGGTTCAAAATCTAACAGCTTGGTCTAACTTCTCTCGTTATGTCGTAGTGCGGCGCGGAGTATATCCAAGTTCGGGTAACCGTATACTGATCTGAGATGGGCTTTATCTGTAAAAGAAGACAACTATTAGATCGGTTCAGAAGGAGAAAGCCGAAATAAAGGAAGCATGAAGTAAAACCGAAATGTTTATACCGGGTATGCCTTTCTTCCAATTTATTCTTCGGCCAGGGATCTGGGCTTGATGATCTTCAAAGTTCCCAGATACCCAGAAAAATCGTCGTCGTTCAAATCTTTATCCGGTGTATCCTTAATTATTTTTTCTCGGCCACGACGAATTCTCAAATAATATACCCACCCCTCTTCCTTTGAACCTAAAGAATATTGGTGAAATAGTTCGGCTAAACCGAGGTTTAGGCCGGTCTGGCGGTTTAGTTCGGCTATTCCCATTATTATTCGATAGGAGTTAGTGGAGAGCTGGGTTGGGCATAATCTGGTTTGCCTAAGGAATTCACAAATTAGTGGCTGGACTGGAAATCTTAGTCCGGTTTCTATAATTGAAAGAAGGGTAAAGGGGACGAAGCCTTCATTTCCCCACGGAGTAACATCTTTTTTGGCCAGTATCAGTTGGACGTCTTCAGGGATGTTGTACTCCCTTCGGAATTCGACTAGGCTTCCTGGGGTTTCTACCAAAAACCTATACTTCCCCATTTATTGTATAAATTAAAAATAAGTTATCTCGGTCCGAAAAGTGTGCTCAGTAGCTCGGTTGAGCGCGCAGTGGAATGCCTGGGCAACTTAAGTCTGCAAAGTGGAAAACAAAGGGGTTAAAGCACAGATCATTGGACCGTGCTACAAAATCAAAAGAAAGATAATAGGTCCTACTTCGGCTGCGTGGGATGCTACAGGTTCTATATCGGCTCTAGCATTGTGCTTGGTAGCTCAGTTTGAACGAGGGGTTGGGTATCTCGGTTTGAGCAAGGTTGTTTATCTCGGTCTGAGCTACGGTTTGTTACTCCGGTTAAACCTATAGGGGCAGCTTTCTGAGTCCGGTTAGGGAACTCAGAAAACTGGCTTAGCCCCAAGGCTTAGCTCGGTTGAATGCCAAGGTTACCAGTTTGCTAAGTTCAGATTTATTCCGGTTCATTTATGTCGGCTAAGGTAAATCAGAAGATGACTTATTGAGACTACTGGAGTATTCACAAGTTCCAGTTCGGTTAAGGTCTGAATAGATCTACGCCTAGCACAAACAATTTACTAGTTTGGTTGTGTGTGATTTTGGATCAAAGAGTGTTCTACAGATTATTTCATGAATACCAGAGGTTCTAACATGGTATTTTCAGAAGAAATAAAGCAAAATGGAAAGGATGTGTTTTGTAAAAACACGCACAACAGAGTATGAAAACAAGGAAAACGAGATGGATACGCAAGACTTACCAGATAAAGATGCAGAGGAGCTGGAGAGGGAAGCAACGGCAGCAAAAACACAAGCTTCAGAGATGCGAGGTTGGGGAATAGTAAGAACTCAAGAAGATAGAGAAGAAAGACTGAATAGTAAGATGAGTGATCTGTTGAAAAACGAAGGGGCTTTTGTTTTGTGTAAAAGGAAAGGCGGGAACTGTTCAAAAAGTGTGAAGTACGAGGGCGGCGTAACAGCTGTGAAGAGCCAATCAAAGGCTGCCACGTGTCATTGGAATACTGAACGATTCAGATGTTGTGATTGAAGAGACGTTTTGACCGGATAAGGGTAGTTCGGCTAAATTGTAACTCGGTCCTAAAGGCTTTGTAGTGTTAGCTCGGCTGGATAGGCTAAAAGGTCATTTTAGCTCGGCTGGAAAGGCTAAAACTTTAACCCGGTTTTTTAGGCAAGTAATCCCTATCATGCTACGCAGATGGAATTAATGGGCAATTGAGAGGGTAATTTATATTTAAATTGGGCCGAGCTAGGTGATGGGCCGTTATGGGCCGCAGTGCAAAGGGCCTAGTAAAACGGCTTTGTAAGTTACTCCGGTCTTGTAGATGCTTTGGAGTTAGTCTGGTCTCAAAGCGCGGAAGTTAGTCCGGTCAGAAGGGAGAACTGAAGTTAGACCGGTCTACAGACGCTTTAGAATTAGACCGGTCTTAGAGTTAGTCCGGTCGTGACATGTTAGCCCGGTCTAACCACACCACATGATATACATGAGAAGCTGAGGTATGCTAAGTCCTCTCAAGGACTTGCATCTGAAGATAGTTCGGCTCAACTCTCTTATGGATAGCTCGGTTTTAGCATGGGAGAACTGAGGTAAGGGAAATAAAAGTGAGGGCCTAACTAACAATTACTTCGGTCATATGGAAGTCCGGCCATGGAAAAAACCATCTCACTTGGTTTAAGCAGTGAGGGGGGTGTTGAAGGATAAGTATTATTTTTCAGGAGTATGAATCCTAGAAGGACTCTACATGGAAGAGTAAGAGTCCTACTAGGATCGTGCCACGCAAAACCTATAAAAGCTCACCAACATCACCTATGGAGAGGTAATGCAACTTTGCTCCCTGAATACATAGAGCTTTTACCTATTTGTCTTGTTGACTGACTTAGGCATCGGAGAGGTTTCCGGCACACACCCGCCGGCTAGCTCACGTTTGTGTTTTCAGGTAGTAGAACGACGTCGTACGGAGGAGCGCAGACTTGATCAACAGGATTATACGAGAAGGTGTATTTCTTTCCCGTACAGTCACGATTGGCAAGGATTGCACCGGTCATTCATACGATTGTCCAACTTACAAAATTCAAATTATTTGGACGAATTCAAATTTGATAGATAAATATTTTTGTTAAAAGTTTTACCAAACATTTAAATGAGTATAGTATTCGATAAATTATTTTATATATCTAATGTTACTCGAGAAACATGAGTGTGTGTAAATTATTATATATAATTTCTTTATCATAATGAGCTGGCCATGGGCTGAAGACCCGTCTACTCCAATCCAATTCGATACATGTAGGACTTTGAATAAAACATTTAATTTATAGAGTCAGGTTGTGCTGAAATTTTATACCTATTTAATATTTGGATTGTGTTTGAGATTTATAAAAGAGAGTAAATTAAAATACATCTCTGAAATTTATTTAAAATATAGACTATCTCTTGTAATTTGAAAAATTATAAATATCTCCTTGTTACAAATTTTTATTTAACAGAATTAAGTAAAAAAATAAAATTCATAATTGCTCTCCTATATAATAATAAAATTACTTAAATTATTAATTGAAACATATATATAACATCATTAAAAAAATATTAATTGATTTCATGATTTATTAATAAAATGGACGACATGTTATGAAATTAGAAATCTCAGGAGGTGAAATGTAATTTTCAAAATCACAAGAGATGATCCGTATTTTAATCAAATCTCAGGGTATTCTTGTAATTTATCCTATAAAATATTAATTATAATTTTATATTATTTTAGTTATAAAATAAATTATAAAACAAAAATATATTATATAAAATTTTTATGAGACTTATATTAAAACATTCATTAAAATATCAGATTTTACTATGGGATTTTGTTTAATGTTCTAAATTTCAATAATAATTAAAATAAATAATTTAATATCACTTTAAGACAAAAATAAAAAATAATAATAATAGCATATATTTATTGGGTTAAGTGAGTAGGCTTGAGATTTTAAAAAAATAAATAAATAAATAAATAATTCATAACATTAGAATGGCTAGATTAAATCTGATATCGGGATAGGCCAAGTTTGAGATAGCACATACTTTCTTATTATATAGTGCAAACACAGCCTGGCCCAACCCTTCGTTTCCTTACTATCATTTAAGCTTATACAACTAAAAGGGTAAATTAAACTAACTCTTATAATTTGAAATCAAATAATTTAATTTTTACTATGGAATGTGAAATTATCTCTACATGGACTCATTATCTTCCAACAACATAATCTTATTTTCCAAATTAATAGCTTCTATTTCTTAAAACAACAATGATTCATCCCCCCTTTTCCCCCCACCCCCTTTGACCCCCTCTCTCTCTCATTGGTTACTTTTTCTTTTTCTTTTTCTTTTTTTTCCTGCTCCTCCAATCACCCCCCGCCACGTGGCAAAGGGGGTGAGGGGGTGACCCCCAAAAGGGGGTCCCAAGCATTATTGTTCTTAAAATATACAAATATAGAGCCTCATCATTAACATCATCAATCTCTAACATTTGTATTCATTAAACTCTAGAGATATACAAAAAAATACTTCACATGCGATTATACATTCAATATTCTTAAAATATGAATCTATGGCATATGGCACAATAAGTCAAGTACAGTTCAATACCTTTAAAGGCTACAAATTCCAAAACTTAAGCCCGGTTACACAAAAATGATTTTCGAACCCATACATGTGAAGCACTTGGCTTGTCAAAATAATTACAACAAAAGAAAAGAGTCTTGTGCTCTCAAAATACATTTCCATACCCTTAATTTGGCAGGATCACCACATCATTTCCTACACAAATAATCTCATGGGGTGAACACAAAACCCAGTAAGAAGATTTTAACAAAGTATATACATTTTATACGGTCTCCGAAGATGAATGCGTATGTCATGTCATGCTCAAAACATATATCTCTATCTTGTAAAAATCTTGTGCACAATACAATTTGAAAACACAACAATTCAATAACTTCAATGTAGTTTAAAGGGTGGTAAATACGACTCAAGTAATCCTTTAGGTTAGTGTCTGCAAGTAGGTATATCAAGCACTACCAATCACCACTTTACCAATTGCTAACCGAAAGGCACATTGTACCTCCTCCACGCATGTTTTCAATCTTTCACCATGGATACTCAAGCTAACTTAACTAATACCAACTATACCCTCTATCCGAACTTACCAACGTATTTACCCCGAAACAATTCAAAATGATGTTGTTTCACAAAACAATTCCTTTCTCAAAATAATAATTTTCTAATGAAAGATTCAAAATTAATTGTAACAACGATTAAATGGAATGGTAATGCAAAATGTAACAATGCATTAATATAGTTCCATTTTCAATTCCATTACACAATCCTCCATTGTGATCAAATTCCCACATCTCTTATCAATATAACATCATAATATATTTCCAAGAGATAATCTAACAATATCAACATATATGTATTCTCCACATGTTAATCATCATTTTCTAAACTTGGTTTTCCAAGACAAATCAACAATAAGCTTCAAAATAAACAATTCTCATTCCTCTATGAAATTTCCTCATTTGATACAAATATAAAAATTCCCTCCCTCATTGTTATTTGAATGAATGAGGGAGGGAATTTTTATATTTGTATCAAATCTGCTTGTTGCAGACATCATTGGGGCCTCTTCTTCTTCTTTCTCCTTTTCTTCTTCTGCTACTAATGTGTAAGGCACTGCTATGTAAGGCACTTTTGCCTAGTGCTCTGGTTTGTTTGTAGTCTCTTTCTTATGAATCAAAAAAAAAAAATGACAACGTAAGTTGGTGCTGGTTTCATAGTCTCTATTTGGGTTTAAAGATGTAGCAGAACTTTAAAATAAAATAATTTTTTAAAAAAATATTATATTATTTACAATATAACAATATCGTTGGTTATATATTTTGTATAAGTCAATTACAATTTAATACGTGGCACGAGGAAGGTAATTTGGGGAGTTAATACAAATTGTCAATTAAAATCGGACACGTGGCATTGCGTATTGGTAATAATAGATCTGCGTAACACTGGAACAGTCGAGAGATACAAGATAATGTGGCCTAACAGTTACTCATAAATTTAAATTCAAAATCAGGAGGGAAGTCTAATTGCAGGAGTGGCATTGTGGGACTGATTGTGAGAAAGTATGTTCAGCAATCATAGGAGGACATTTCGATGGTTGGAAGCCCACTTCAATGGTTACCACTAGGAAGTATAAATAGCAAGGAAGGCCCTAGAATGAGGACCCAGACTCAGATCCAGAAATCAATCATTGACTTCATATTTTCTTTCCAGTTCTTTATATTTCCAGCACTTCAATTCCTGTACTGCACTTCAATTCCTAGGAATAGTTTTTCAGTAGTTTGTTGCTGTGAACCTCGTTGAGGCTGGGTCATTGTAACTTCATTGTAAGTTTTCATTTGCTTAATGAAATTCGATTTCTGAATTATTTTTACGTGTTACTATTCATAATTTTCTCCTAAAACAAGCCACCAGCAAAAGTCCTCTTCATTGAGACTGAAAGAATTTCAACACAATCGCTTGATAATTGGTTGGCAATTATAACTTATATAAGGACTAATTGATTTTTGCTGGCACGCTTAAATTTACACTATTAACCCTCAAAAGTTAAAAAAGCCAACATATCTTTTTGGCACGCCCGGTGGGACTATTAAAAATGGCTAGACGTAGAGCAACATGAGAAAATGAACGCTTGGAAGAGGGTGTGGAAGGAGAGGTAGAAATACCTAACCTAGAAGACAATGTGATGGATGCACCTATCTTATCAGATCCTCCGCAAATGGTCGAACATACCAGCACTTCAGAATATATAACACATGTCCAACACACTGGACAGGGCCATGAGATTGGACCTTCAAATGTTCCTTCTACCCAACCACTGAATCTGTGGGGAGGTTTAGTAGATGTTATGGAATAACAACTAATGTATACAATGGAAAGATGGACAACATCTTTTCTGGATTGAATGAATTCTCATCAACTAACTGCTGTAAGACAAACTGAAGAAAATGTAAATAGTCCTCAGCAACGATTGGCTCGAGATAAACAGCCTATGCAAAATAATGGACAAGTCAATGGTCAGCCTAGTAGTCACAATCATGAGAGGCTAGCACCTATGCCTTAGTCATGGTATGAAACTCCTTTGAGACCAATGGCCACTTAGAATGTACTATTCTCTACCAGCGAAACCATACAATTTGGTGGATCTAAGCCAACCCAGGGTAATGGCATGAAGGCATTTCCAAATCCTATGTTTGAGAACCTGCCTGGCACAAGGGCTTTCACCAACCCTATGTTTGAGTTTGCACCCGGGGGGTTGGAAGGATTGCCTGCAATTGGAAGAGAAGCAACACCTACTTCTCCTCCTGTGGTACCTTTCACGGGACCTTTTGCAGGGCAGGCCCCAAGAGGCCAGCCATACCTTTAACGGCAGCCAATACAGTACGGACAACCAGCCCTGAATGTACCTATATATGGACCAAGAGGCCCACAAGCACATGGTGTTCCTCCAAACCCTGTGTTTGTTTCCCCAGTAATGGTTCAACTAGCACAAAATATGGTTCCAAGGGACCAAATTGTTAATATAGTTAGAGAAATGTGTGGACTTATGGCTCGGGGGTCCAGATACCATTATATAGAAAACCTTACCCAGAGTGGGTAGATAGGTATACGAGTATCCTAAGGGGTTTAGAATACCAGACTTTGTCCTTTTTTATGGTAATGGAAATCAGTCAACAGTGGAACATATTGCTAGGTTTATAAGCCAGTGTGGTGAGTTTGCTAATAATGATTACATCAAATTGAGACTTCTTTCAAGTTCTCTAACTGGAGCAGTGTCACGACCCAAACCTGCCCCTGTAGGTTTAGCACCGTAACCGGCTAGTAACCCGTGGATTATCAAAGGCCTCTGAAGAGATTAGCAAATAATAAGGGGCCGCGGAAGCAATAAGACAAAATAGACAAGGTCCAATGAGCTGTGACAACGTGCATGGGACAGAACATTTTAAAACTTATTTATATATACCTAAACATGCCAGTCCAGATACACAATATTTACAAAGTATTTACAGAGTGTGCTTCCCAAGATCTGACTATACAGTGCATACACTAAGACTAGCATGAAATACAAAAACAGCCATGGCATTAGGCTTCGATCGGAACCTCCTCGGGAGGTACAACGGTTGGCTGACAAAAACAGTACAGAAGGCCGTCAACTCTGGCCCTAGTCATGTGTCGGCTCACCTACATACATAATATAAACTGTGAGCGAAAGCCCAGTGAATAATAATAGAGTAAAGGGGTTATATGAATGATGTCCAGCACAGGTTAGAATCCAGCATTTAAATCAAAGCATAATTAGACTTCAAACAAAAACAGATTCATATACATTTTCATATTCAAATTTTGCATAAGATCGTACATGGTACACCCATTAGCTATCAGATCAGATTGGTCCAGAGACCCACATACGTAGTTGGTACCAACGACCACAAAGGTCCATATCTTGCACGCAAGTAGCCGTGGTATTGTTACCCCCAAGCAAGGGCCATAAGCAGATTGGCCGCGGTATTGTCACCCCCGGGCGAGGGCCGTATACAAATTGTACGTGGTATTGTTACCCCCGGGCGAGGGCCATATGAACTAAGGGTGCCACAAATACTTTTCAGAAAATTTGGACATTCATTCATAATTTGTAAGATAGCATTTCAGAAAATAGATCATACCATATCAGTCAGAAAATACATAGGTTAAACGTAACTTTATAGAGTTATTACTCACAGTGGGCCTTGAGACAAACAGACGGAGTAAACTTGGTCAAACGGTGCGTGGCACGTGACCTACATAACACATAACATATGCACACTTGAAACACACGTTCTAATTTGTACAAAACTTATTTAATTGGCTCTTAGTGTGTTTCTAACCCTTAGTCCTTACTATAGAGTCTTAAACATGGCCTAGGAATGCCTAGGATGGAATGAGGATGCAAAGATGCACTTTAAGACACTTTTCAAAAGTTTGCTGAAACAGGGGTCCCGCTCGAGCGTGGCTTTCTCCGCTCAAGCAGACATGCAGACAAAAGGTATCCGCTCGAGCGTGTATTACTCTGCTCGAGCGGACTGTAAACTACAGTAAAAGTACTGGATGCATGAAATTCACGCTCGATGGGCGCTCAATACCCGCTCGAGCGGACTGTAAACATGTGAAATGTACTGGATACACGCATTTTACGCTCGAGCATTACTCTACACGCTCGAGGGGACTGCATCAACTCGATGTGTACGCTCGAGCGTGGAGTTACCCGCTCGAGCATGAGTCCAAAATCTGGAATTCCCAGATTTGAACTTCAAGCTCAAAACTCAACTTTTAAAGCATCCATTTCAATCCTTTTGGGCTAATTTTCTGGAAAACTCTGGTAAACTCATAGTATAAGGTGTTTTGAAGATCAATTTGAGAAATCAAGGCCCAAAGGTGAGTCAAATGAACACCAATTTCAAACAAACTTCAAGAACATGATGAACACATAACATGCAAGTGTCCTAATGAATTCAATGCTCCAAAAATACAACCAAATGCAAGATTAAACTCAAAATCATGATAAACTCATGGACTATAACTAGAATATGGTCTTGCATGCAAGAATTTCCATAAAAACACTTCAAATTGTTATGATATGAACATGCATGCATGAATTAAGCTTAAATTCAACATGTTTGAGCTAATTCTAGACTTTAGCTAAGTAATTTCACATGAATCATGCAAGAACTAACTCAATTCACAATTAAGAAGGTAATTCTCCTACCTTGAGTCTTGAATTCCAAGTCTAGGAGCTCACAAATGCAATTCTTCTTGATTTCTTCTAAGTCTCCAAGTTTAAATCCCTTGTTGAACTCAAATTCTCCTACTCTCCCTCTCTCTCACGATTTGGTCTCAAGAAGGGTGATGAGAAGTGATGCAAACAAATGTAATTCAAGACTAAACATTTAGTCTAGCAAAGCCCACCTAATGGCAATTTGGTAAATAAGCCAAACTAATGTAATTCAACTTTATTTAATCTAATTTAATCATACCAAATCAAATTTAAATTAAATGTACCATAAAACTCTATAAATCCTACTTAGCACATAATATAAGTCAATTTCGAAATCGGGCGCCGATAAGGCTTTCAATTCGCAGTTCAAAGTCTAAGCATGAACAGATTATTTCATGACAAATAGATAGAAACGCAAAGATAATATAATACATATGCAAATTAAATTCGGATTCCTTCTAAATTAATGTTAGGCTTAACTAAGCATGAATTAACGTTAATCCGGGGTCGGGGTTATTACAAGCAGCCTTCGTATGGTATATAAACCTTACACCTAGCTCTATCCAAACTTGGCAGCAAATGGAGGAAGTTTTCATGCCCAATTTTTCCAAATAGAACTTGAAGTTTCTATGGCAGACTTGGCAAGATTGAGCCAAAGACCTAATGAAAAGACTACTCAATTTATTATCAAATTTAAAAGGGCACGAAAAAAATGTAGGGTCATGCTACCAGAGCCTGAATTTGTAAGATTGGCTTAGAATGGCTTGGAATTTAGGCTTCGAAAGAAGTTTGATTCAACTGAGTTTAGAGACTTAGTAGAGTTAACCTATAAGGTGTCTAGACATGAAACTTTACTCGAGGAAGCACAAGATTGAAGTAATGTATCATCTAAGACCTACTATAGGGAACCTAATTATGAGATTGATGCAGCAGAAATAGTAGGAAAAGAACCTATGACTTGTGAGGCATTAAGTCAGAAAGATAGTACAATAGACCGGTAGTTTAAAAAGAAAGACCTCCATAAGAAGTATTCTTTTTACTTAACAAAAGCAGATGACATTTTTGATCGTTTGCTTGCAGCAAATTTCCTAAAGTTACCAAAGGGAGTCAAAATTCCTACTCTTGAAGAACTTAAAAGAAAACTATACTGTAAATGGCACAATTCTTGGTTTCATTCAACTAAAAACTGTATTGTTTTTCGAGACAAGATCCAATAACAGATTCGGAATGGGAGGCTAAACTTTCCAGCCAAGTCTAAGAAAGTTATAGGAATTGACACCAACCCATTTCCAGAAATTGGAGAGGCTGCAACCAATGTTGGCATGCCAGATTTCCAAAACCTATCTATAGCGATTCCGGTTTTGACTCGTCACTTGTAGTATTTCGGACTCAGGTTTGTATGGTTTTGAATAGAGATTCATATATTGTTTCCCTTATCTCTCCTCTGTTTTAGTTATTGGATTGTAGTTATGTGTTTGGAACAGGTTGGTTGCTTGTTTTTCCAAACCTTTGTTGCCCAGATTTTTGCTCCTCTGCTTGAGCGAGCATTCTTGTGCTCGAGCGGGCTTTGCAATTTTGCTCCTTCGCTCTAGCGGCACTTCTTGCACTTGAGCGGGATTTGCGAACTCTCAGTACTTTGCAGGTCTGCAAAACTACTAGGAGAGTGTTTTCTACACTCGAGCAGCGTTTTCTACGCTTAAGCGGATGGGCGCTCAAGCGGCTTTTCCTGCGCTCGAGCGTTGGTTTGTCGTCTGCAAAACTTCTGAAGGTGTGTTTTCTACGCTTGAGCGACAAATTCTTGCGCGCGAGTAGTGAACGTTCATTGTGCCTTGGCATTCGAGCGGCCTTTATTGCGCTCGAGTGGAACAACTTTTTTGTGTTTGACGCTCGAGCGTTAACTCTTCCGCTCGAGCGGACTGTGTGTATATCAAATCGCGAAAATGACTTTTTACATTAGTTTTTTCAAATCTATTTACTTCAAAACCCTAAAATGAGACCTTTCTCTCTAAAACACTCCATCTTTTTACATTTTCATCTAATTTTAGTGATTTCCTCACCCTAATCCCTTTGTTAAAAAGATAGACCATCTCAAGATTTACATTTTGAACCGAATAAAGTTGGGTTTGAGCGTCTTTGGAATTCCACCTTTGCTTTGCTCGTCTTCTCTTATTGAGGTAAGGGTTTATCTACACTCTTATATGATTTTTAGCTTAGTTATTTATCATTGTGTAATAATTGTGAGATTTGGGAGTAGTTTAAGCAAAAACCTCGGGTTTTGGTGTGAAATGGAAAGAGGGGTTTTTGGTGAATGTGAAATAAATGATTATGGGGTTTAAATATGAGGTTATGTTGTGTTAAAATGGTGGATTTTGATACTTGGGTTGATATTTGGAATAAGGGAAGTTTTTCCCTAATTGGGTCAAATGGTTATTTTGTATAAATAATTGAAATTGACATTGAAAATGTGAAATTGGAGGATTATTAATATGAATGGTGGATTTGGATATGTATTATCTCACACTTTTGGAAATTTTGAATAAACTATCTACTTTGAGATTGAATATCTGTTTAGAAATAACTGTATTGGGCTATCGGTGGAGGATAGCTATGATTGTTGTAAAAATTGCATGAGGATTAGGTGAATTAAAACTAATCCATTGTTAGCTATCATTGAATATGATCATGTTTCAAACACATTGTATATGTATGTTTATTTGGGAGAAGAAAGGGAATGTACTTCATTGTTTTGGAGGAGAAAGGAGACGGACTCCATTGAAATTAAGTTGGCCGGAGTGTCCTGGGTGAAAGTTCCAAAATTTATACATGGGTGCCGATCCTGCGGACGAAATATCCGTAAAATGGCAGATTGAAGTGTGTATGCGTGTTTTGTATAATTAGAAAACTATTAAGTTGTAGTCTCAGTTTGGTTATTGAAATATAATGGTCATGACTCATGAATTGAGAAAAATAAATGAACCGGAAATAAATTGAAGGAAAATGGATCAAGAATTGGATTTGGTATCTTATGAATATATGAATTTATGAATGTTTTACCAGAGACATTGTAAATGCACATTGTACTTATATCTCTACTAAACCTCATATATTGTGTTATATGATTCTTACTGGGCTGTGGCTCACCCTATTTAGGAAAAATATTTTCAGGTGTTGGTGACATGTCTCCGCCAAGACAATAGCTTGGAGGGACTTTTGGGAGTAAGAGCTTCTTTATTTTGATTGTGTATTTTTGTATAGCCAATGGCTTTATTTGTAAAAGCTAGTCTCACTTTTGTTGTAATCAAGTCAAGGCTTGGAAATGTGTAAGCCTATAGGGCATTCATTTTGTTAAACTCTTTTGTATCATTAACTTTATAAAATGAAAGAACATTGTACTCTGATTCATGTTGTCATTTATATATATATATATATATGTATTGGGTTGTACTTATTGTATTATTTTGGGGACATTACACTATCCTTGAAAGAATTGGAGGAAGTCATTGTGCAGATGCATGTGGCTAGCCAGATTGCTCTCAAAAAGAACACAAAAAGTTCACCAGCTGATCGACAAAGCTCTACAGGCATAAAAGAAAGCTTTAGTGAAGAGATGTTGGATGATGACTCCCTCGAAGCTGCTATCATGCAGAGGATGTGCCCTAGGTGCAGGATGTGTTACAAGTGGTTGAAAGGGCTCCCAGTTGATGGGAAACAACATTACAAAGGGGTGCAGAGGGACCGAATAATCAACACCCATAACAAAAGGCCATAACCAACTAGCCCCAGACAACATTCGTCCTTGGTATCCCCACCAGACACCAGGATGCAGTCAAAGGGAAAGAGGCCTCTTTATGAAACTAGGCCACCAAATTATTACAAAGTAGACAGTTAGCTTGAGAGGAGGCATGGATTCAGTGCAAGGCATGAGACCAGGACTGATAATTGGCCCCCGAAGACTGTTTCAAAGATTGTTTCAAAGAGTGGGGCAACAGATCTAGCAGCCAGACCAGTGGGCTCATGGGTTCCAAGAGTTCGAGATTGGTTTGTCATGCAAAATAAACCTAAGGAAATGTCAACTCAAAGAAAGGTTTTTGGAGACTAGGGAAGAATGATCAAACCTCCCTTGATGGCTCCAAACAATTGGGTGTTATTAAAGAATCCAAAAACAAGGGAGCCAGATATGGTTCCTATAATTTCTAGGTCTCGAAAAAGGAAGATCCAACGAAGATACACCTAGTATCAGAAGGATATGAAAGAAAATAGAGAGAGTACTTCCATGGCACAAGTCAAGGATCAGACAGATAGAAGGATAAGTTCAAAGCCTGGTCCCAAGATTAAGAGGAGCCCCAACATGGAGCAGTTGGCAAAAGTTCATACTAAACGGCTAAAGAAAAATCGAGTGTAGCAGGCTTCGAAAAGGCTTTAATGGAAAGCGACGATGAAACAGATGAAGGGACTGAACTAGGCCAAGAGAGAATATTGGTTGAAGATGGAATATTTGAGGCTTTCATGGCTAAGAAAACATTTTTGGTTGACAAGCCAATGGAGGTAAATCACCAACAGGTTGTTTCAAAGGAACCTGCTAGCACAGAGATACCAGAGTGCAGCATTGAAGATGCTTCCAAAATAACTGAACAAGTTAGTTTGGAAGAGAAACAAGTACAACCAACAGTTCAGTTTGGCTCATTTCCTCCAGTGTCAGTAAACATGGTATATATACTGCCACAGGAGTTCCAGGCTGAAGATAAAAACCAAGAAGGTCAAGAAGATGACCCTATTCTAGTTTTTAGTGAAGATTCACAAGTTAGCATGATTTAAGATGAGTTTGAAATGGCCACACCAATGGAAACTGAAGATAAAAGTGAGGAGGTGAGTATTAATCTCTTATATCCCTTCGAGTACCCTACAACATCTATGACGCAGCACGTTAAGCCCTTGTATATCAAGGCTTATTTCGATGAGATACAAATAAATAGGGTGTTAGTAGACAATGGGACAACAGTGAACCTGCTTCCAAAGTCCTTTTTGAAGAAATTGAGAAAAAGAAACCCCAGATTAATCCCAACCAGCACAACTATTGCTAGTTTCGCTGGGGATAAGCAAAGAGTTTAGGCCATCCTGCCCATCAACTTGAGTGTGAGAACTAGAGATTGCATGATAGCGTTTTTTGTTATAGATAGTAATGCCAAGTATAATGCTTTACTTGGTAGGGATTGGATCTACACCAACAAATATGTGCCTTCTTATCTACATTAGAAAATAATGATGGCCCTATGCAATGAAGAGACAGAGGAGATCAACACAGACCCTCAACCCTTTATTGCTTGTGTTGATTTTGCAGAGGCCAAGTTATATACTGAAGGAGTGACACCACTCAGTATATTGAGGAAACTTGATGGAACAGCCGAAGTGACGGTTAATGAGGAAGTAGCACATCTGAAGCACTTAGTACAAGAGAGTGTTGATGAAGAGTTCGTCACCAAGGATGACAATGATGCCTGATTATAGGTAAAAAAATAAGACCCAAGAAGCTAGACCCTTGGCCTTAATTAAGTTTTCAACATTGGACATAAAGTCAATAGTCCAGAAGGTTTAGGAACAAGAGAGGGAAGCCATGGTTGTTGGCTATAATCAAGAGCAACAAAAGGTTAGGCCTTTGGGCCTTGATAAGTACTGTGCATTGGACATCGAAACAAAAGCCTAAGAAATACAGGAAGAATAAGCGGTTTTGTCCTATGCAGAGAATGGTGGGGCAGAAGAGGAGCTTCTAAGATCCATTTCTGCAAATGCTTGGTCTAAAGGTTTGTAGTTGGCAAATTCTTGATCTAAAGGTTGGTAATTTGCAAAAGCTTCCATGACTTGTATAAATGGAAGCGGATAGGTGTAGCCAATAAATGCATTAAGGTTCTTTCAAAGCCTGCAATCATCTTCCAAAGACTCCTCGTATGCTCGATCAATGTAAGAGAAGGTGTGATTGGCCATTAGGGATGTACCAGTCTTTTCGTCTACTCAAAAAATGGAAGTGCAAAGCATAAGGATTTAATAAAGTTCACTGCTTCATTATTCAAAAAGCAGTATGCCCGTCCTAGGACGTGGGTATATTGTACTAGTCTACTAATATCACCAAGTATTAGATATATTAGTGGGGGGGTAATGTTGGCTATATATTTTGCATAAGCCAATCACAATTTAACACGTGGCACAAAGAAGGCATTTTGGAGAGTTAATACAAGTTGCCAATCAAAGTCGAACACGTGATAGTTCGTATTGGTAATAATGGATCTGCATAGCACTGAAACAGTTGAGAGATACAAGATGATATGGCCAAACGGTTACTTATAAATTTAAATTCAAAATTATGAGGGAAGCCTAATTGTAGGAGTGGCATAGTAGAACTGATTGTGAGAGAGCATGTTCAGCAATCATGAGAGGACATTTCAACGATTGGAAGCTCACTTCGACGGTTACCACTAGGAAGTATAAATAGCAAGGGAGGCCCCAGAATGAGGACCCAGACTCAGATCTAGAAACCAGTTATTTACTTCATATTTTCTTTCTAGTTTTTTATATTTCCAGCACTTCAATTCTTGTACTGCACTTCAATTCCTAGGAGTAGTTTTTCAGTAGTTTGTTGATGTGAATCTCGTCGAGGCTGGGTCATTGTAACTTCATTGTAAATTTTCATTTGCTTGATGAAATTCGATTTCTGAATTATATTTACGTGTTACTATTCATAATTTTCTCCTAAAACAAGTCACCAGTAAAAGTCCTCTTCATTGAGACTGAAAGAACTTCAACATAATCGTTTGATAATTGGTTGACAATTATAACTTATGTAAGGACTAATTGATTCTTATTGATAAGTTTAAATTTATATTATTAACCCTCAAAAGTAAAAAAAAGTCAACAAATATCTATATAATAAGGGAAGAAGCTTTTTGAAAATGTGTGAAAATGTATGAAAGATACATTTGTATCAATGGTTAAGATCTTTCCTGATCAACATCTAACGGTTGTCTCTCAAACACTATGCTTCTGTCTCTCAAACACTCCTCTCATTCCTGCCCAAGTGTATCAAACACTATTCTTTCATGTCTGCCGCCCACCTACCCCTTCTCCCTCTCTTCTTCTTGATTTCAAATTTTAAACTCTTTATCTACCCATTTCTCTCTCAGCTTTTGCCTCTGCATTTCTCTCTGGCTTCATCAGAGCTTACTCCGACCGTCGTTCAAAATCACTCCGACCTGCAGCTCGGTTATCTCTGGCAGCTCGGTTCGATCATCGTTCACTCTAACAGCTTGGTTATAAAATCAGAGCTCTGATCGACCACTCCTGTAAGCTTATTACAATATGAGTTTGGTGTGATTTTAGTTTTATGATTTGGGTTTGATGTCTTTGTTAGGGTGGGGCTTTTTTTAGGTTGGTCTACTCTGGGTTTGATTTTAGTTTGGCCCTCATTCTAATCTGGGTTTGATATATTGGAATATCTGGGTTTGATATGTTGTTGTTGGAATGTTGGAATATTGGAATATCTGGATTTGTATACATATCTATTGGTCTAATTTGGCTGACTTGATCTAATTTGGGTTTGATAACACTCTGGCTGACTTGGTTCTCTCTTTCATTCATTCATCTAATATCTGGGTTTGTATCAATGGAGTTTGTATTCATTTGTATTCATGTATTCATCTGATGTGTGATATGAATTTGTATTCATTTCTATATGTATTGGTCTAACTGATAGTTTATAGTTGATAGTTGATATGTTTTGGATAGTTGATAGTTCATCTGACTGATAGTTCATCTGATAGTTGATAGTTTATAGTTTATAGTCTATATGTATTCATCAACGAAGTCTCATTTTTATATTGTATCTATTGCTCTAACTGATATGTTTTGGATATATATAGATAGATTGTATAACAGAACCTTGGTTAAGTTAGATTGTCTTTAGACTTGAACTCATGTTCTCAAACTTCGCAGCCTGATCATTCACTATTTTAGCAATCTCCATACTAACTGTATGTATTTTTTTTTAATTGTTCTAATACGATTAATATGTCTGAGACTTTACTTATCAGGAAAATAATTTTGAGTACTTTAATTTATTATTAATAAACTAATTGGCTCAATAATCATGGCCATAAGAACTCCTTTCATGCTTAAGCTGTAATTCCCATGGATAGTGAAATGATAATAAAAAACCAAGAAAAAACTGGTTGGGATAGAAATTCCTTGAATGTTTTTCTATCTTATTCCCTAAGAAAAGGATTACCATCATTGAACGAGAGATGAGTTGGCCAATTCCCCCATATATTTTGGTCACAATCCCTCTTCTGCTTTATTAATTATGGCATAGTAAAGTATCCCATACTCATTTCAATTAAAAAGAAGCAGTTCCCAAACCACCAATTTAGTCAACCAACCACATGACAAAATAACATAAATTTACCGCAACCAAGGATATATATACATACATATTGATTAGTCAATGGAGCACAACTAAGTAAACTTTTCTATTAAGACACAACAAGTGAAAACTGATAGTGTATAGGATTTCTATTTCTGTTTATTTTTCTATTTGTGTTTTTCTATTTGGTTTCTAAACTGATATGTTTGCAAGTATAAACTGATAGTGTTTTTCTATTTGGTTTCAAAACTGATAGTCTGTAGGATTTCTATATTTCTATGTTTCTCCTAGGTGATATTTTCATAAATTTAATTTTTTTTTCTTTCCTTTTAAACAAAGCCCAAAGTAATTGTTGTTATCAAGTTGTTACTTTCTTTGGTTGCTTTCTTTGTACCACTGTTTTTTTTTTTTTTTTTTTTTTTTTAAATTACATAAACTCCATACATATGATAAACTCCATACTTTCAGCTTGATATGCTTTTGGAGGCAAACAAATTGAAGCAACTTTTTGTAACTATGGAGAAACCCATCACAGCATTTTTTAGTTTTATTACAAAGCTGCAGAAACCAATTCCACTCTCATCAGTATCTTTGGGTTTAATTGATTGGTGGGTCAAATCTAGGGCATGCCAAAGGCATTCAATAGCCATGTTAGGGACTCTTGAGTTGGTTGTCACTACTTCTAGCTACCACATCCCTCTACCTCAATATCTCACATTTGTCTTAGATGTAGACAAATGAGGGTGTGGAGGAGAAAGAGATGAGTTGTCGTTGAGTGTTGCTATGGGAGGGGGATGGTAGACAATGGTGGGGCAAGGCAGGGGAGGGAATTATATAGAGGGATGCCCTAAACATAACAATCACATTAACTTTTATTACATCATATTCAGAGGTGAGGGTGAGAGGGGTGTCTATAAACCATATGGAGTTAAGTGCTTATTTTAGTGTTAGGGAGTTATGCACATGTGGTCCAAACCACAAAGAGGTAAAGTGAAATTTACCATAAAACTTTAAATCTTGAGAGTTCCCTAATTCAATTTTGCCTAATAAAGCAAACATTTTCTTATTTGTTTGCTATATGCTTTCTTTAATAATATGCAAGAGATTTCTATTAGTTAGTTTCTTATTTTTTCTTGAGTTTGAATTAAGCATACACTATGTTTGATATGAGTATCCATTGAAGCAATCACATAGGTCATTCACTATAATAATATGCAAGAGGTTTCTCATATGTTTTTTTACGGATTTTTATTATTTTTTTGCAAAACTTTCTTATTAGGATAATTAGATTTCACATTTCATTGATCCTTTCTCGCTTCCCAATTCCCCTATATATTTTGGTCATAATCCCTCTTCTACTTTATTAATTATGGCATAGTAAAGTATCCCATACCCATTTCAATTAAAAAGGAGCAGTTCCCAAACCACTAATTTAGTCAACCAATAACATGACAAAATAACATAAATTTACTGCAACCAAGGATATATATAAATATATATTGATCAGTCAATATCAACATAAGAAAACTCAATGGAGCATAACTAAGTAAACTTTTCTATTAAGACACAACAAGTGAAAATATTATGCAAGTATAAACTGATGGTGTATAGGATTTCTATTTGTGTTTATTTTTCTATTTGGTTTCTAAACTGATATGTTTGCTCTAATTTTCTATTTGTGTTTTTCTATGTTTCTATATTTTTCTATTTAATTTCCTTTTAATATTTCTATTTTTTTTTTTTTGCACCTTTTTAAGGGAGTATAGTATTCTATGTTGTATTTCAAAAAAATTTGGTGAATGAATATATGTGTGTATTACTTTAGTTGTCTTCATGAAAAAAAAATGTATTAAACTTACAAGTATTTAACTTAACACAAGTATTTAACATAATCCGTTTTGTTTTGAATCAAATTCACCAAGTATTTAACTTAACCCAAAAAAATGTATTTAACATTTTGTTATAAAAAAAAAAAATTGTACCATTCAAATGTAGTATATTTGTTGTGTGATTCTAAAAAGAAAGGGACAGTTTTTTTCATTTAATTTTTTTTGAATATCTAGAGTTCCTAATTAAAAGAAAATTTTGAAAGACTTGGCATTTTAACATTTATGTGTAATATGGCAAGAGAGTTTTTTGTTTTTCGTAC
Source organism: Camellia granthamiana (assembly GCA_036172215.1). Taxonomy (NCBI): domain Eukaryota; kingdom Viridiplantae; phylum Streptophyta; class Magnoliopsida; order Ericales; family Theaceae; genus Camellia; species Camellia granthamiana. The sequence continues at coordinate 20,754,143 of CM069904.1, forward strand.
AGATGATAAATATTTTTATAAATTTTTTTTTGAATATTTTTTTATAAATATTTTAGTGCTCTGTGTTGTACAAATGATAATTATTTTTCATAATTTTTTTTTTGAATACCTAGAGTTCAAAATTTTTCAAAATTATTTTTCACAAATATTATGATAAATATTTTTCATAATTTTTCATAAATATTTTTTTTTCAGAGACTTGGCATTTTAACATTTATGTGTAATATGGCAAGAGAGTTTATTTTATTTATTTATTTTTTTTTGGCACATTTTTAAAGGAGTATAGTATTCTATGTTGTATTTCAAAAAATTCTGATGAATGTATATATGTGTGTATTACTTTAGTTGTCTTCATGAAAAAAAAATGTATTAAACTTACAAGTATTTAACTTAACGCAAGTATTTAACCTAATCCATTTTGCTTTGAATTAAATTCACCAAGTATTTAATTTAACCTAAAAAAATGTATTTAACATTTTATTATAAAAAATAAAAAAAAATTGTACCATTCAAATGTAATATATTTGTTATTTGATTCTAAAAATAAATGGACTGTTTTTTTTCATTTATTTATTTATTTTTTGAATATCTAGAGTTCCTAATTAAAAGAAAAATTTGAAAAACTTGGCATTTTAACATTTATGTGTAATATGGCAACAGAGTTTATGTTTTTTTTTTGCACCTTTTTAAGGGAGTATAGTATTCTATGTTGTATTTCAAAAAATTCTGGTCAATGTATATATGTGTATATTATTTTAGTTGTCTTCATAAAAAAAAAATGTATTAAACTTACAAGTATTTAACTTAACGCAAGTATTTAATTTAACCCACAAAAATGTATTCAACATTTTGTTATGAAAAATAAAATAAAAAAATGGTACCATTCAAATTTACATGGTGAATTTTACATGGCTTTGTTACATGGTGAATTTTTTTTTTTTTTTTTGGGCATAAATTTACATGGTGAACTTCAAAATATTTATAATTATAATGGGTTTTGATTTTGGTTTTAATTTCATCACTATAAAATTGAAATCAGTTAACAAAGACAAAAGTTCAAATTTGGATAATTATTGTACTCCAGTTTTAAAAAAATATCTATTCTAAACGCTGAGTTGACTCAGAAAATGTAAGTTTGATTATGGGTTTCTCAAAAAATGTAGAGAGAGAGAGAGAGAGAGAGAGAGAGAGAGAGAGAGGTTATTTGGGACTTGGTTTGTGGTCAGTGCTCTGTGTTCTACAAATTAGTCTGATAGGGAAGGAACTGTTTGTTTGGAGCTATTTAAGGGTGATTTATTTAGTTGATCTTTCTGCAACAAAAAAATTAAACTCACACTCAAAAAAAAATTATTTAACATTTTATTTGCTGTGTAATATATTTATTTAGTTGTACCATTCAAATGTAATATGTTTGTTGTGTGATTTTGGTTTTAATTTCATCTCTATAAAATTGAAGTCAGTTAACAAAGAGAAAAGTTCAAATTTAGACAATAATATTGTGCTCTAGTTTTAATTTATCATTTTAATGTGATTGTTAAAAAACATCTATCCTAAATGCTGGGTTGACTCAAAAAATGTGAGTTTGATTATGGGTTTCGCAAAGAATGTAGAGAGAGAGAGAGAGAGAGAGAGAGAGAGAGGGACTATTTGTTTGGAGTTATTTAAAAAGAAAGGTGCAAAAAAAATTTTAGTTGATCTTCCTGCAACAAAAAAATTAAACTAACACTCAGAAAAATTTATTTAACATTTTATTTGCTGTGTAATATATTTATTTAGTTATACCATTCAAATGTAATATTTATTTGCTGTGTGATTCTAATGTACAGATGATAAATATTTTTCATTTGATTTTTTTGTGAATATCTAGAGTTCCGAATTAAAAGAAAAATTTGAAAGACTTGGCATTTTGACATTTATGTGTAATATGGCAAGAGAGTGTATGTTTGTTTGTTTGTTTGTTTGTTTTGTTTTGTTTTGTTTTTTTTTTTTTTGGCACCTTTTTAAGGGAATATAATATTCTATATTGTATTTCAAAAATTCTGGTCAATGTATATGTGTGTGTATTACTTTAGTTGTCTTTATAAAAAAAAAAAATGTATTAAACTTACAAGTATTTAACTTAACTCAAGTATTTAACATAATCCGTTTTGCTTTGAATCAAATTCACCAAGTATTTATAAAAAAAAATGTTAAAAAAAATTGTACCATTCTAAACAGAGAAGGCACGTGCCTTTGGTATATGTTGAATTTTTTTTTTGGCATAAATTTGTGATTATCATTATAACGGGTTTTGATTTTGGTTTTAATTTCATCTCTATAAAATTGAAGTCAGTTAGAAAAAAGAAGAGTTCAAATTTGGACAATTGTTGTACTCCAATTTTAATTTTATCATTTTAATGTGATTGTTAAAATACGTCTATTCTAAACATTGGGTTGGTCTTTTTCTTTTTCTTAGAAGTTTATATTTTTATTTATTTCTTCTCCTCTTGATTGTAACCCGTTAAGTATTTTCTATTGATGACAGTTATTCATTTAAATAAAATTTTGAATTTTATTATTCGATTTGGTAGCAACAGATTTGGAAATAACATTTCATTGCCAATGAAATCCATGTTAACTTTTACTATTGCTAATTTTTTGTTTATTTGTGTCTAAAATTATATAACCAAACATTTTTAGGTTAAAGTACAACAGTTATGGACAATATCACTATTTTTGGTCAAGTAAGTTTTTTTTTTTCTTTTTTCTCTTCATATAAATTTAAGTACCTTTCTTATAAATTTAAGTACAACAGTTGTGGACAATATCACTATTCTAATTTTTTTTCCCCTCATATTTTATAGGTGGATGGGGACTTACACCAAACCGTAATATCACCTCCCTTTACTAATTTTCTTATTTATGTGTATAAAGTTTTATTTGTCACTCTAAAGTTTTTGTATGTATAGGTTTGTTTTGCCATCTTCATTTGCTAGTAATCCTAGACATATGTTTGAAATCTTTCAAGATTCAATGGCTATCACACGATACAACCAACACCCAAATATTTTTCTTACCATGATTGCAAATCCCAATTGGCCAGAAATTACTTCAGTATTATTACCATATCAAAAACCTATTGATCGTCTTGATTTAATTGCCCGTGTTTTTGAGTTGAAAAGAAAATATTTGATGAATGAGATAGAAACAAATAAAGTGTTTGGAGATAAAGTTGCACATGTTTTTACAATTGAATTTAAAAAACGAGGCCTTCCTCATATGCATGCACTTTTATTTCTCAAGGGTCCAGACAAAATTAGGACATGTGCTCAAGTAGACAAATTGGTCTGTGCAGAATTTCCAGACCCAAAAGATGATCCTATACTTTTTGAAACTATCAAATGTTGTATGGTACATGGACCATGTGGTGCTCGAAATCCGCAAGCACCATATATGGAAAATGGTAGATGCACTAAGAGATACCCTTGAGCTTTCACAGAAACAACAACTATGGATCAAGATGGATACCCTATCTATCGGCGTCGCAATAATGGTCAAGTACATACTGTGAGGGGACAAGAAGTTGATAACAGGGATGTCGTACCATATAATGCATATCTTTCAAAACTTTTCAACTGTCATATAAATGTGGAAGTTTGTGCCGAAATGAGATGTGACAAGTATATACATAAGTACATTTATAAAGGTTATGATCGTACAACGATGGTGTTAGGAATGATAAATGAGATTCAACAATATCTCAATGCAAGGTATATTGACCTCCAGAAGCTGTTTGGCGAATATTTGATCATCCTTTGCATGTAGAGATGCCAACAGTTGTACGATTGACACTTTATTTACCTGGAATGCATCGCGTTTTTTTTAACCTAGAAGAGTCATTAGAAACGATTCAATCTAGAGCTGGTCAACAAATGTCAACTCTCATTGGCTTCTTTGCATATTGTGCTGTCAGTGAAGATGAATGTCCATTCATTTGTCAAGAATTTCCACAACATTTTGTTTGGCTCAAGTCAGAAAAGAGATGGAAATCAAGAGAAAGGGGATATGCAATTGATAGAATGTACTTTGCTAGCCCTAATTGTGGTGAAAGATTTTATCTACGTTTGTTACTAACCGTTGTCAAAGGACCAAAGTCGTTTCAGTCTTTACGCACGGTTGATAATATTGTGCATGATACATTTAAATTAGCATGTGTTGCAAGGCGCCTTTTAGAAGATGATGAAGAATGGATACAATGCTTGAAAGAGGCTGCAGTTATAAAAACTGGATATCAATTGAGGAGATTGTGTAAGAACCCAAATTTTTAGACAACTAATTAGTTTATTAATAATAATATTAAGTCAATCAATAGTGATTATTAAACTATTAAACTATAAAATTAATAGCACCATAATTAATATCAATATTAAAATTCTTTTAAATAAAATTATTTATCTTGATGTAATTAAAATTCTGTATCAAAATACCGTGGTGAAAGCTAAATGGATTAAATTGATAGTAACTAAGCTAGTTAGAATTTAGTAGGAAGAAAACCATCCGGTTGAAAATGATAATATTAAATAAGTAAACAAATAAATAAATAAATGAATTATATATAAATATATTGACACCAATTTCATTTCAATTCAAAAAAAGAAAAAGAAAAAAGGGTGATCTAGTGCAAGGAAAGTGGCTGACTGCCACTTCCTTTTCTCTTTATCTAGGTAACATGGCTTGCATGCTTATTTTCCCCAAGTCCACACTCAACCACCTAAGATAAGCAAGCATGCAATGGCATTCCAAGCCTTGATAAGGCAGCCATGGCAGCAGCACCTGCAAGCAACCTGTAAAGCTACCATCTATCATTGGATAAGAGTGCCTAAGCAAGAAGAAAAAGAAGTCAGAATTGTTGGCTGCCTTCTTCCCAATAAAGCTGTTGCCAAGGCATGCTATGGCATGCAAGCACACTCTAAACCCCTAGCCCATACTTGTAGATGACAATTCCAAGCAAAGAAGAGAAAATAAAATAAAAATAAAATAAATTCTCCAAGCTCTCCTACATATAGAACACAATCCAGCCCCTTTGTTTTGTTCTCCACGGCTGAAAAAAAAGAGAGAGAGGGAGGGAAAGCAAGAGGGAAATGAGAGAAGAGAAGGGAAGAAGGGCCAACACTTGGGATTTGTTTTACCTCACTAAGGTAAGAATACATCACCTGTATCCTCCCTTAGATACCTCTAATTGAATTTATATATACAAGACTAAGTATGGTTAAGTCATATATAGCAAAATAGTAACCATGCATGCTTAAAATTTTGAATAGGATGATGGTTTCATATTCCTTCTTGATAAATATATGGCTTAGCTACTGTTGTTTTTATGTATTTAATATTCTCCATTGTTGAAATAATCTTGCAAAAGAATAAAATGAGATGAGAATAGCTTCCCTTTACTTGAAGCATAGATTCTTCTCACTGTTTTACACTTTATCGGGTGAAAAGAGAGCTCTAATAAATTGAAATTAATTGATGTTAAAAATCTGTGTATACTGGAAGTATATGTAGGTGTTATACACTGTGTAAAATTTTTATAAAATAATTGGACACCATTTTCTTTCCGAAACAAATATTTTCCCTAAATGTCGCTTACGACACAGCAGAAGCAATAGCTTCAAACAGGTCCCATTTTCTCTACAAATGGTATTTTTCTGCACAACCACTTGGAAAAGTAAGATTTTTAAGTTACCTTTCAAACGCCGCTGGTTTCATAATTTTTTATTAAGTATTGAGAGAGAAATGTCAAATTTTCCAAAATGTGACAGAATCCGTCCAGTTTTCTTATAAAAATTATTTGACCTCCTTCGACTGGTTTTCAGTCTTCACACTCTTCTGGAAATATGTTCTAAACTCAAAAATTTAGCAAACCGTTCTCACCATGCCTCTTTTCGACACCATTTGAGGACCCTTTTTATTTTTCGAACACAGAACACCTGTGCTGATGTTTTCATGGCCTGAATATATTTTTAACTTCATTGCTGTTTGGAGGCAGCAGCAACGCTGACTTTACCAGGTCACCGTTTATTCCACAGAATGAATCTTCAAGTGATTCAAATTGGAAAATTTAGATTTTTAAGTTACCTTTCAAACGCCGCTGGTTTCATAATTCTTTACTAAGTATTGAGAGAGAAACACCAATTGTTCCAAAAGGTGACAGAGTCTGTCCAGTATTCTTATAAAAATCATTTGACCATCTTCGGTTGGTTTTCAGCCCTCACACTCTTCTGGAAATATATTCTAAACTCAAAAATTTAGCAGAATGTTCTGACCATGCTTATTTTTGACATCGTTTGAAGCCCCTTTTTATTTTTTAAACCCAGATCACCTGTGCTGGAGGTGAATGTAACTCACTGTCCCAGCAAACCAGTTTTCTTCCAAAAATTATTCCTCCATTTTAAAATCGTTTTTAGCCCTGGTATTCTTCTCGAAATATTTTCCTAACTTGATGAACTAGCATCAATTAAAATATTATAATGGTTGAACATCATTTGGTATGGGTTTCAATTTTTTTTGTTTGACTAAACAGTGCTGAAAGGGGAAGTATGTGAATTCTTAAGAAATTTTGTGATAACTCCTAAGAAACTCTATCACATTTATTTCGGTTGCCATATATGATTGTGTTGTGCTATATAAACATTATATCACTGTGATTCTCGAACTAAAACTCACACATGCATAAAAATGTGAATTCAACGAAGTAAAGAAACACAAAATTGAGCCAATGATACATTAAAAATTTAAAAGTGATGGGGCGAGCCCGGTTTAGAATCTTGCACGATGAGTTGCGAACCCTAATATGGCACGGGAAGGTATTTCGGCTCTTATCGGTGTAGGCGATATAAGGTTGGTGGTGCGGGTGTCACAACATAGACCGTTCCCTTGGGGCAGACCGTGATGTCACGACTCGGGTACATAACCCTGGTGCGTGGGCATCATTGGTAGTTACAGCAAGTAACATTTGAATATTTGACCAAGGGGGAGTCAGAATTGCCCGTGGCCATTGCTTAGCGGTTGAGTGGAAGTAGTGCTCCGCGGGGAGTCACTTAAATTTATCTGATAAACTGAAACTATGAGAAATTAAAAAGAAAAGCATGCATTTTCCTTATGATGAACCACTATTTCCGTTTGCCATTTTATTTATTTATTTATTTATCTATTGTTATTATTTTAACTGTTAGCATTTCTGTTATACTTATTAAACGCTGCTTATTATTATGTTATTACACAATATTTATTGTTTATGAGTATTATTATCGGGGTGGGTATTTTCGGGCTGTAGTATATTACTGAGCTCGTCGCTCATTGGCATTCTCGTTGCCCTGGCGTTTTATGCCAGGTACCGAAGAAAACGAAGGAAACACCGAGGCCGTGCAAGGTGATATTCAACCTTGGTTAGCTTGAAGAGTCCCCAAATTCTACGAACCATTTCATACATTTCCTAGCTTTCTCTAGCTTTCTTTCGCAGTTGTTGTAATTTCTTTGTGTACTGAGACTAAGTTTAAGTTTTATTGGAATTGTATTTTGAAAACTTTAAATTTTGGGTTGTTAATGTTTGGGTAATAGTGATGGTAAATTTGGTGGCAACATTGATGAGGATTCTTGATTACGAAAATTAATTTTAAGTTTTAAACCTTATTATGATATCCTCAAATTTTGGGGCGTCACAGATTGTTTAGTATTATTCTCACCCAGTGCTCTCCACTAAATCCATGTGCATTATGGAATCAATTTTCAACGCATATATGTGATGATCTTGCACATAAGATTTGTACATTGTTTGTCATTTCTAAACCAACTGAAACTTAAATTGAAGATTATGGTCTCCATCTTTTGAATCAAATGCTTCATGAATCAGGCAAAAGTTTAATTGACTTCCCACCTATGCCACAACCTACTGCAAATTGGAGTGCATTAGTTGGTAATCGATTAATATTTGAACATCAACAACTGCAGAGTGAGGCACAACATGCAGATCCACAAATTACTATTGATTGTCTCAATAATGGACAACGGAATACTTATAACACAATCACTTCTTCAGTTTTTCAAAATAAAGGAACTGTTTTCTTTCTGAATGGGGGTGCTGGAGTAGGGAAAACATTTCTGTACAATACAATTGCATTAAAATGTCGTAGCCTTGGGCATATCGTTGTTACTGTGGCTTCGTCTGAAATTGCATCAATGTTATTGATAGGAGGTCGCACTGCACATTCAACATTTTCCTTTCCGTTAGATGTCTTGAAAAATTCACTTTGTGAGTTTAGCAAACAATCATTACAAGCTGGGTTATTTAGAGAAACAAAACTTATAATTTGGGATGAAGTTCCTATGCAACATAGACATTGTGTTGAGGTGGTTGATCGTACATTGAGGGATATTTGTGATAGTGAAAAGTCATTTGGGGGTATTACTATTGTTCTTGGTGGAGACTTTCGACAAATCTTACCAGTTATACCCAAAGGAGTTCGTGAGCAAATTGTAAATGCATTATTAAGACACTCTGTTCTATAGAAGCATACATATATATATATATCTTAACTTTAGATTTGAATATGCGCTTGAATCATGAAGGCCATGAAAATGCTAATTTTGCAAATTTCTTGGTGGAGGTAATACTACTTTAACCTTTATTATATAGATTATTTTAAATTAATAAATTGTGTTTACACTTATTTTTTTATTGATTTCACTTTTTTTTAGATTGGAACCAATCCTCAAGAAATCGTTAACCTTCCATCAACAATATACAAATGTCAAGATTTGAATGAATTACTCTCTACAGTTTATCCACAATTGAATATGATAGAGACATTAACCCCAACATTTTTAACTGAACACACAATTCTGTCTGCGCGTAATGATGATGTCAGTGACATTAATACTACTGTGTTGAATATCTTTCCAAGGAGATTATATACTTATCTTGCAGCAGATAAAATGTCTGAAGATAATGAAATTGATCCTACCATTACAAATAGATATCCTAATGAATATTTAAATTCATTGGATCCTCCTGGGTTGCCAACTTTTAAGTTAGAGTTGAAAGTGGGTTGTCCTATAATATTGTTAAAAAACATTGCACCGAAAGATGGATTATGTAATGGTACAAGATTGATGGTTACTAGGTGCGGCACTCGCATAATTGAAACTCAAATTTTAACTGGAGAAAAGTTTGGCAATTTGGCATTCACACCAAGGATATCTTTGACACCATCTTCTTCAGAAATGCCTTTCCAAATGACAAGACGTCAATTTCCAGTCCGATTGGTATATGCCTTGACCATTAATAAATCTCAAGGACAATCTGTGAAATTTGTTGGGGTTGATTTGCGTATACTAGTGTTTAGCCATAGACAATTATATGTGGCATTGTCTAGATGTACATCTTTTGATCGTATAAGTATTTTCCTCCCTAAAGATAGTTTGGATTTTACTACAAATATTATTTATCCTGAAGTGTTGCTGTAGTATTCTATGTACATTAAATGACATTTTATTAGAAGGTAACCATGTAAATTTATTTCTGTTGATTATAAAACTTTTTATAAAATTTTAATTTAATAATAATTTGAAATTTGGACTTTTGTAGGATTTGACCGAAAAATCTATAGAGCTCAAAAGGAGAAATACGATTAGTTTGCTTCGATGGGGATGTAATAAGGTAATTTCAATCTCAAAGTATTTTGACATGTATATTTCCAACAAATGTACTAATCTATATTTTTTTTGTTTCCACAAATTATCAGATTGTTGTGCATATTCCTCATTGGGGATACATACAAGTTGATACAAAAACTTTTTAGAAAGTAATGAGGAGGAAGTTTGGGCAAACACATATTTGAAGACATGTTATTTACACATTTTTTGTAGAGCTTACATATTTTTAGTGTATGATAATATAACTTTAATTTCTATTTTTGGTGTATGACAATATAATTTTTGGTGTATGACATGTTATTGACACATCTTTTGTAAAGCATGCATCTTTTGTAAAGCTTTCACTCACTTTTTGTAAAGTTTTAACCTATTCTTTTGGTGTATGACAGTATAACTTTAATTTCTGTTTTTTGTTCAGTGTTTATACTTTTTTTTACTGCCTTTTATATTTTGATATGCAATATAACTTCAAATCTTATATGTTTGTTTCTTAATTTGCATTAAGATTAGGGGGAGTTGCTATTTTATTTGAGTTTTGTAGAGCGTGTAATACAAGCAAAATTATAATTGCATTTTAATCTAATTCTTTAAGAAAAAACACATTTCAATATATTTTTTTAATATCTTTATCAAAAAATGACACAAACTTCATAAATTTTAACACATCACGTATAAATTATAACTATATTTTAATCTTAAAATTATTTACATCGTACCTTTAGACACAGACATACACTAATATTCTAATATAGGAGGAGGAGAGGCAAATGAGGTGAAGAGGCAGTGAGATGTTAGTGTTGTAAAGGGTTTTCACCACTTGGAATAACCGTTGTTTCAATAAAATGGATTTGATTTGATTCGATTCTTGTTTATTTTTTAACTAAAATGCCCATAGTCAAGACAGGACATGTTTTTTTTGGGTGAATTCCAATCGAAAACAATAAAGGCACGTATTCTTAACGTATGTTATGTTAATCATATACAGTAACCTCATACGTCAATCCGAACGACCACGACCAATCAAGGACAAAATCGTAATTTCATCATACACATAGTCCGGTTTCTAGAGAGAGAGGGAGAGGAACCGGTAAATCTATCTATCTATCTATCTGTATGTGCTATCGTGCGCTTGTGGTCCGTGCAGCAGCAAAACCGCTATCATTGGGATTCGCGAAGAATGGGTGGCGCCGGTGGAAACAACGGCGGATTTCCGGCGTCGGCGGCGGCGGAAATGGCGGAGCCACAGTACCAGAAGGCGAAGATATCGGTGTGGTGGGACATCGAGAACTGTCAAGTCCCCAAAGGCTGCGAACCCCACTCGATCGCTCAGAACATTAGCTCCGCACTTGTCAAGATGAACTACTGTGGTCCCGTCTCCATCACCGCCTACGGCGACACCACTCGGATTCCGACCACTGTTCAACAAGCCCTCAACAGCACCGGCATAGCCCTTAATCATGTCCCTGCAGGTATATATATACATCGATTCGAGTTTATGCTCTTGATTCTGATGAATTGTTGAGTTGGAGTAGAAAGTTGTGTGCTTTGATCTTTGGTGTGATCGGATCGGGACGAATTGTTGCTGTCATGTTGAGTTTTTGTTTCAATTGTGGTTTTGATTGAATTGAGTAGATGTATGTGTATTGTTTGTTGAAGTTGTTGAATTGTTTGATCGGATAAGATGATCGGGTCAATATGTACCTAATATATATATATGTATTTTTATTTTTCAGTTTATGCTTTGTGGCTTTGATGAGTAATCTCTAATTTGGGGGTCAAATTTTGAATCGTTTTGACTATTTATGTGTCTGTTGATGATGAGATCTCTCTTTATGGAACAGGAATGGATGTGTGTGTGTGTGTGTGTGTGTTGATGATCAGTACTATGTGCCTAATTCCTTCAATTTATACTAATTTTTTTACCATGTTTTCTCTGTATCTCAGTTTCACTGCATGCCCTGACATCGTGTGGTCCTTTTATAATCCCTTTGGTAAATTAGGTGAAAAAAGAAATGAGAAGATTATGGTTTCTCACCCAGGTGAGAAAAGAAAACAAATGATTGTGATTTTTGGCCATTTTGTTTGGATGAGTAAGAAATAAAAAAGACACATCTTTTAATTTTCTTTGCTTTTTATTTAGATGAGAAATTTTCGGGCTTAGGTACTGGATTTTTAGGTGAAAATGGCGAGTCTTTACTTTTATAGTTACTTTTATAGTCTCTGAACTATTTGATCAGTTCTTTCTATAATCCAGAATGTTACATCTCTTTAAACTTCTTGAATTCTACTCGTGCAAGAATGTTTTTGATTAGGTGGGGTTGGATACCCCTGCTTTAATTTTTAATCTTTGTGTTACATTGTAGAATCTCATATTTTTTGATGACTTGCAACTTAGGAATGGCAACGGGGCGGGGCGCGGGCGGGGTGGGGCCGGGGATCACCCTCCCCGTCCCCGATCCTTGATGGCAGAACTTCCCCCCGTCCCCGTCCCCATCCCCGACGGGGAACCCACTACCGCCCCTACCCCCGCCCCCTAACGGGGATCGGGTTTTCCCGGCCCCGAAAACTCCCTGAGCTTCAACACCAGAACAACAAATTAGATCTAAATTTAAATTTACAGATTTAAATTTAAAAAAAAAAAATTACAGATCTAAATTTACAGAGAGAACAACGAGAGAGAGATCTAAATTTACAGATCTGAATTTACAAAAAAAATTACAAATCTAAATAATAATCACAGATCTAAATGAACAACGAGAGAACAACGAGAGACAGATCTAAATTTACAAAAAAAATTACAGATCTAAATAATAATCACAGATCAGATCACACACACACACACACACACACACACACACATACACAGAGGCAGATCTAACAGAGAGACAGCGGTGGTGGTGATGTCGCCGTCGGTGAGAGAGACCAGCGGTGGTGGTGATGTCGCCGTCGGTGAGAGAGAGGGGGGTCGGGGCCAGAGAGAACAACGAGAGAGAGAGAGAGTTGAAACGAGAGAGTGAGAGAGAGAGATATATCAGAGTTAGAGATAGAGAGTGAGTGTGAGAGATATATCAGAGTTGAACACAGATTTGGTTTATTAAATATACGGTTTGGTTTTGTTTTTATATATATATAAGGGGTATAAAAGTAATTTCACTTCGGGGAAATTCGGGGATGGGGCCGGGGCCGGGGCCGGGGCCGGGGCCAGGGATCGGGCTGGGCCGGGCTTAAACACTGATCACCGTCCCCGGCCCGAAACAGATCGGAGATTGATTTTCAGATACCGTCTTCTTCCCGTCGGGGGTATTTTTCGAGGAAAAACCGCTTAAATCGGGGTCGGGATCGGGATCGGGATCGGGGATCCCCGTCGGGCCGGTTTCAAATTGCCATCCCTATTGCAACTAATCCATTACTTTGGTTCTCATATGTATAGCATGTGTGTTTTTCCATGTTGGTTGAGGTTTTGATTTACCGTTAATTGGTAGTTATATTTCCTGCGGACAATGTTGGCTCTTATTAGTTATTACCGGATATGGCTTGTTCTTTAATTTTTTTTGGGAAAGTAGTGTCTTCTTTTGTTTATTACAACGTTTTCCTTGTGCTTCCTATCTTTGGAAGCAAGTGACTTTTTCCATGTGTGTTTTGATTTACCATTAATTGGTAGTTATAGTTCCTCTAAACAATGGTGGCTCTTATTTTACCGGATATGTCTTGTTCTTTAATGTTTCTTGGAAAGTAGTGCCTTCTTTTGTTTTTTTATGACTTTTTCCTTGCGCTTCCTATCTTTGGAAGCAAGTGACTTTTCCTCCCAGGGAGACCAATTGCAAATGTCTCATTTTTTGCTTTGTCCATCCTGTCTTTTTTTAAAGAGCTCTGATTTTTGTTGGTGCGAGGGTCCAATTCTAAACCTGTCGGCATATTGCTAGCCAATGAACTTGAAAGTGAGAGACACTTCACCCTAGTCCGACTCGGGATATCGGATGCATTGAAAAGGTTATTCAACAGACGGACCTAGCTGATTGATGTCGTAAGCAATCTTCCTTGTATAGCAGCAGCCTGGAATCGGAAGTTAACACTCCGCATGAAGGAAAGCATTTCTACTCTCTTTGAGCCCTCTTTCTAGGTAGAAGCTATGAAGCACGGACACCTCTTTGGGGGTGACGTACAGGCGTCCGACTCGCACTAGACATGCTCTAGGCACGTGTCGGACACGCTGGGACACATTGGAGGCACGCTGAAGACACGCTGGGACACGCAAAGGACACACCGAGTACCAATTTTTTCAAAAAAAATTAGAATTTTAATTTTGTTTACTATAATAGCATACTTAAGGTTAATGAATTTGATAAAATTAAATATTTGACATAAAATAAATATTAAATATTTAAAAATATGATACGTAATAAATATATAAAATTATATGTTTTGTATGTGTTCTCAACGTGTCGTGTCCTACATTTTTTGAAAATTTGTGTGTCTACGTGTCTGTGTTGTGTCCATATCGTGTCACGTGTCCTTGCTTCTTAGGGTATAAGGCTATCCCGCTAAGTAAACTAAGCTCCAAAGTCTTGCATTTAAAGGGAGAAAAGCCAAAAAAAAGAAAAAAAAAAAAAGAGTTCTTTTCAAGTAAGGAAACAATGACTCGAAAGGAAGTTGAGTTGACTTCTTTTAACAACTTTCCAGTCTCGTAGTACAAGACTTTAGATTCAATTTTGGAATATGTCTTTCAATTAAGGATCTTCCTGAGAACTAGAGGTGAAGCGGATGTACATGTAATTCACTACTTTAAAAAAGACATTTGTTGGATTGGATAGGTGAAGTGATATTGCAGAGTCATGTGATTTGACAAATTCATCATCATGACCTTTTCTTTTGGTTCTCATGAAAATATGTAATATGTATGATAATGTGTTCTTCTGTTATTAGCTGAGGTTTGATTTTTTTTTTTCTAGTTGTTATACTTGTGCTGCACATTTTAGCCCTGTCACAGATATCATAAGCATCATTAATGCAACTAACGACCATAGGAAGCTTATGATTCATGTTTATGTTTCTTGATTTAGAAATGCCAATAATGTCCAAGCCCAACATTAAGCTAATTACAAGTGATAAGCTAATTACAAGTGATGAAAAATTCTATCAAAAAACAAAAGTGATGAAAAATCAAAACCTCTGCTATAATAGAAGAAATCTGCCATTATTTTGATTTTTGATTTTTTATGTTGGACTCTTAATCTTATATGTTTTATGCAATGTTTTTATAACCGACCGGACTAGTTGGGTTCGACTGGTTGACCTATTGACCAGTCCAAGTTCCAGTCTGGGTACACCCTTAAACCCATTTCATTTGAAAAATCGGTTTCTTTTAACGAAACCGGTGAAACCTGTGGTTAAACCGGGTTAACTGCCGAACTGGAGTTGGGCGGAGCAAACCGGCTGAACTTCCGTTAAAACCAGTGAAACCCGTGGTTAAACCGGGTTAACCGCTGAACTGGAGTAGGGTGGAGCAAGCCGGCTGAACTTCCAATGCATCAATAAACTACTGTGAGGAATCGAACTCAGCACCCCGCACGCATAAGTTGGCCGCATTTCCACTAGACCAACATACCGCATTTGATATTAATAGTGGATGTATGTTATTTATTGTATTCAACATATTTTTTCTCAAATACTATTATAATTAATATTTTTACAAATAACATCAATATAAAAATATATGTATAAATATATTTATTCGGTAAAAAATATTTATAAAATTACATATATCGTAAAATATATATATTTTTTGAATGAATGTATCTTAATTCTTATTTTTGAAATTAAAAATAATTTTTAATATATTTATTAGGTAATTATGATGTCACGGTTCAATTCCATTTCACCTGACGATTAAACCAGTGACCCGGTTACTTTTCCAGTTTGATCAACGGTCTAGGTTTCAGAACATTGGTTTTATGGCAGTTCATTATTTGCATTAATAGGAGAGGTGTTGCTTATGATTTTCGTTATGTGCACACTTCTTATTTTTTTATTTAAACGATGATAATTAAAGAGCCCAAAATATCCAAAACAAGTATAACTACTAATAACAGTAGATATCAAATAGCAGCTAGTAACAGGGGGAAGCACTCTTTCCAAGTTGTTTTGTTGGATGTTGTTAGTTTCTTCTTTCCATATAAAGAGATCTGTGTGTGTGTGTGAATCATGAGCTTTGTGGCAATTAACAAGTTGCAATAATGGACAATTTACTGCTTATGGTTTCCATCAAGGGTGCAGTGATACCATCGTGGATGAACTAGACAGTGCCTACTGGTTGTATAGCTGGATTTATTTTTGTCACGGATTCTATTGTTTGCTCTCTGTAGCTTTGTTATTAACATGCATATATCATTTTTCCTTCTATGTGTTTGAACCTTTTTTGACTGCAGGCTCAATTACTAATATTAATTTATACTTTTTTAAATTGGGAAAAATTAAAGATTTTGATTTAACGTAATAGGTGTCAAGGATGCAAGTGACAAGAAGATTCTGGTGGATATGTTGTTCTGGGCTGTGGACAATTCTGCACCTGCTAATTATTTGTTAATTTCTGGTGATCGGGACTTCTCTAATGCTCTGCATCAGCTGCGCATGAGGAAATATAATATTCTCCTAGCACAACCTCAGAAAGCGTCTGCACCGCTCCTTGCTGCTGCGAAGAGCATGTGGCTATGGACAAGTCTTTTGGCTGGAGGACCACCATTATCAAATGGTGACTCACTTCAATTTGTTCAAAGTGGCTCTAGCTATTTAAAGAACTCTGACTCATCACATATTCCAGTTTCTGATCCTATTCAGGTAACCCAAACAGCGGATCTCTTGTATGAAATTCCTCATTCGGGAACTCACAAGTTCCCGCATATGGGAAGGGGAACTGATACTAAATATAAAGGCAAACAACCTCGGAGAATTGTGAGTCAACCAAATATTTCAAGAACTTCAAGTGCGCCGATAGGGGTTCAAGAAGGTCAGAACAATCGTCAACCTGGATATACACATGCTAAGCAATTCAAGGACACCCAGGAATTATCTAGTGCTTATAATCCCAGAGGCCCTGTAAGTGGACCTGCCCCAAACTTCATTCCTGGTAATTCTGACCTTTCCTGGACCAACAACAATAACCCTCAGAGCACTTACCAAAATCATTTTTCGCAGCCAGTAAGACCAAACAACCTGCCTTTGCAAAGTGCATTTGTACCTAATTTGCGTCCACTTGATTTGCACACCCAGGCTTCTCATTCAATACCTCTGAGGCCTGATAGACCAAACTTCACCTCAGGTCCTCCAACAAATGTGCCCGATATTGGTAAGCTAAATATTTCTGCATACCCCAGCAATGATTACAAATCTTCTACTTCTCAACCACGAAATGGTGTAGAGCTGAAACAAAATTATATATTTGAGTCTCCGAACAATGTAAATTTAAACGCTCCACAAAGAGGACATATCGCGCAGAACAGACCACCATTTCACCGTGACACACCGAACCAAAGGCACCCAAATGGTCCAGAAGTTATGCCATCATCTTCTTCAGCAATGGGCACCACTAATATCTCTGCTAATGGTGTATGGGGGACTCCAGGGTGCCCCAAACCTTCTGAATATGTCCAAGGCCTAATCGGGGTAGTTTTACTTGCCTTGAACACATTAAAAACTGAGAAGATTATGCCAACCGAAGCAAATATAGCTGATTGCATATGTTATGGGGACCCCAAGCACCCCAACACTGATGTTAAGAAAGCCCTAGACAGTGCTGTTGAGCAGCAGCTGGTTGTAAAGCAGAATTTAGGTGCTTTGCAATTGTATGTCGGTAAGAATGAGAAACTATGGAAGTGTGTGAACCCTATAGGGGGTAATCCTAAGCACTATCCAAAACCAACATGGGATCAAATCCAGAAATTTTTAATATCCTCCGCTGGACGATCAGCAATAATGGCTTCTCAATGCAGGTAAAATGCCTACCTACTAGTTTGCTTCAAGTTACTTACTTTGGCTTCTTTGAATTTCATCCAACTGCAAATATTTGTTTTAATATTCCTTAATCCTTTAGGTATGAAGCTGCTACTATTATAAAGAAGATGTGTTTAAAAGAGCTTGCTTTGGGTGATGTACTTCAGATTTTACACCTGGTGATCAATGCAAAGAAGTGGATTACACATAATCAGTCAGGATGGCAGCCGATTAACATCACTGTCGCAGAGTCCAACCCTGATTTGGGGTCTGTAGCTGGTACATAAACTCAACCAGAACCTAGTTTTAATTATGCAAAAGGGTGTGGTAGATAGTTGTGGGGGTATGACATACATGCTGGTTGGTTGGAACTAGGAATAGTTAATAGGAGGCTTTCTTTTCCAAGAATTATCGATTATAGATTTGGTAGCTTTGCAAGTTAATTCAAGGCGGTTGAGTAGGTGCATAGGGATGATTATGTTGGTGGTGGTTGTAGTTCGAATCTTCGGGAAATTAGAAAGATTGCTTGGACAAAGATGACTTTACTGAGGTTGTAGAGTTGCTAGACATTTGCTACTATCCCCTGTTGTATGTAGCATAGGTCCACCTTTCCTCTTTCATTAGATATTTCAACTTTGCGGGAAGTTGATGAATTCAAATATGGCTATAGTTAACAAAATCTTCATAGAAACAATGTGGAAGAAGTTCAAGCTTGATAAGACATCAAGCAAGTTATCCCATTGTAGACTTATATGTTTGTGCAACACATTGAGGAATTACTTTGTAAGCATTTGTTGGCTCCGATGGTCATGTGGTTACGAGTGTAGGTGGTTGGTTCTAAATCGCAGTGTGGAAGGAAAATCAAAATGAAAATTAATTGCTGATGTTGGTGATTAAACTCAAGATGGAGAAGGAGATTTGTTTAGCGAGCAAAGAAACGTTAGACCTTGCAACACAGCAGACATATAAGAACAGCCAAAGTTACGACAGTGGATTATGTTACTTTTTTGCTTTTAAATTGGTGATCTTAAGGTGGAAACCACTTAATCACCTATGATGTGTATCACAGAACCAAGGTACTATGTGAGAGAAAACGTGACACCCAAGAACTATGCATGCTGCTACAGGTTTCAATGTGGTGGCAGTTTATAGAGCCATGAAAATCTAGCCAAGCTTTCTGTTGGGGTATGTGAACACAGCTACATTCTGTAGCTGTTTTTGTTTGAGGTCTTGGTCCTATATGCTTCCTTTTTACCCTGTTCTTGAAGCTACCTTGTAGATATGCATGTAATTTTTGTCGGTAAGAACTTAATTATGCTCTTGCTTAGCAGAATTGTTAAATAAAGTTTCTAGTCATGTAATTGTTTCTATTTTCCCTTGTCAAAAGTAAGGTAATTTATTTTGAGGGCAGATTAGCACATATAAAGCATGTATTCACAACTTAAGTTTAGATGTTTGTATGTATGGTATTTATTTATTACTACAATGCAGTGGCTTTATCGTCTTAGCCCTTTCTTCTTGATGCAAAAATTGTAGGAATTCTTGACTAATTAGTATTCAATATTCATGCACTAATGTTTTTGCATCTGTTTGGAGGTCATCTAGTTGGAAAAGACCTTGAATCTGGCTTTTGTGTCGGTCTGATTGCTTTAACTTGTTGCCTTTGGTTAAGAATATGCATGTCGGGCACAACAACTTCTAGACAAAAGGATGACCCCCTTGCATAAGATTCTCGTTAAAGTGGTGTTTGGGGATAGCAAGATGTATTCAATCTTACGCTCATTTCTAAAGGGTCTATTTCCATGACTAGAATCCGTGCCACAAAAAATCCTAATAGTAAGCCCTTGGTGTTGATGCCATTGAAAGAAGAGTATTATCTTGCATATTATGTAGATGAATTGTTCTGTTTAATTTTTATTGTCTGTCTTATTTACTTTGTGATTGATAATCTATACTATATATTAAGTAAAAGGGGATTTTTAACCCCAAGCCTTGTGGGAGCTCCAATCTCCAAATCTAAATTTCTTGATTTTTTGATTTAAAAAAAAAAAAAAACCTTAACATTTATTAACTTCTCCTAACCCTCAAGTCTTACCCTCTTACCCTCATAATAACACTTTAATGTATTAAGAACAAGCATAAAAAAAATTCTTTGAAATCCAACACATATGAATTTCTTGAAAAGTCCCAACACATATGATTATTATCCCTTATAATAACACTTTAATGCATTAAGAATAAGTATAAAAAAAATTTCTTGAAAAATCAAACACATATGATTATTATCAAAATATTAAACTTTAATATAATATAATAAAAAAAGAAGACATTTAATTCCTTGAAAAGTCCAACACATATAATTATTATCAAAATATTAAATTTTAATATAATATAATAAAAAAAGAAGACATTTAATTCCTTGAAAAGTCCAACACATATAATTATTATCAAAATATTAAATTTTAATATAATTTAAAAAAGAAACAAAAGAAGGCATTTAAAAAAAAAAAAAAAGACATTTAAAAATTGCAATTCACATATATAGATAATTGTAAATATATTAAGAAAAATGGGGTTTCTAAACCCCAAGCCTTATGGGAGCTCCAATCTTTCAATTTTAATTTTCTAAATTTTTTATTTAAAAACAAAAAAAAATCTCAGCATTTATTGATTTGGTCAAAATCTCATGATCAACATTTATTAACTTTTTCCAATCCACATGCCTGCATTTATTGATTTGGTCAAAATCTCTCATTAGCATTTAAAATCCTCTCATACAAATAATTATAGATACAGCTTGTGCATTGTTACTGCAGTAGCCTTTTAATTTCTTCTGTACACTATGGTTAGTGATAAGATTATTAAATTATTTTTATAAAAAAATCTTAAAAAACATAATTTATATATTAAAAAAAATTAAAACAAATATAAATATCAATAATTATCCCGTGCACGGGTGATAGGCTAGCATGATAAAAAGCAATACATGAATGCAAGACTTTTAATGCTTTACTCTCTTAGTTGAGTGTCCATGAAGATGAAATTGTCTGAATAATGTGGCTTGCTACCAATTTTTCAGTTGATAGAAAAGAAAAAAAAAAAAAAAAAATGGAATAGGAAAAAGGTAAAGATAATAAGATGGGTATCTTATAGGTCATGTTTGATTCACAAGACTAATAGTGAAGTATTAATAATCCTATTAAATTAGTGTGGTATTCATTATCTAATTAGATTAATATCCATTGGATTAATAATCCCACCCTACCCCATTATTAATAATCCTACAAATTTGTTGGATTAATTATCCATTGGATTAATAATCCTAAATCAAAATGTTAAAACAAACATAGGATAATTGGCCCCACGGATTAATAATCCTAATCACATG
Organism: Camellia granthamiana; assembly: GCA_036172215.1. Classification (NCBI taxonomy): domain Eukaryota; kingdom Viridiplantae; phylum Streptophyta; class Magnoliopsida; order Ericales; family Theaceae; genus Camellia; species Camellia granthamiana. The sequence goes on from CM069904.1 coordinate 20,775,207, forward strand.
CTCTAATCCACCCAATCAAACATGCTAATAGGGTTTTGATTTGTGACACTAAATTGAGGGGCACTAATGCCCCTAATTTCCATATAAGGCAAAAAAAAAAAAAAAAAAAACAAAACAGTTACCCAGAATAAAAATTAGGGGCATTAGTGCCCCCAATTTAGTGCCACAAAACATTTTCCGTATCTTATATTACCTTTCTTCTAGATGTTTCTGTTAGGTTTGCCATAGGATTTGATGTATTCAAACCAAATGCTTTCATTACTACTGATGTGTATTTTCCTAAACTACACCGCCTAAGAGCATCTCCAACGGTGCATCTAATGTTTCACCAGATTTGAGTAAAAAAGTAGCTATTTCTTTAATTTGATACACAGCGCTCCAACGGTTCAGCATCAAATTCGTTGCATCAAATTTGTGCCGGGCAACCGGTTGGTTGACCGGCCGGTCGACCGGTAACGACAAATTTTTTTTTTTTTTAACCGGTTTGAACCTTTTGAACTGAACTTTTTGAACTTCTGGGTGGTTGACCAGGTGGTCAACCGGCCGGTCGACCGGGTGGTCGACCACCTAGGCAAAAAATTTTATTTATTTATTTATTTTGACTGGTTTGAACCGTTTAAGTGAACGGCCTGAACTTTTTCCGGGGTGACCGGTTGGTCACCCGGATGGTCGCCCGGTTCTCTCATCCCAACGGTCAGTAACAGTAATTTGCTGAAATGCTTCGCCTGTACTCAGTTTGGTGAAAGATTTGCTGAATTCTCGATTTGATATCAATTTGGTGCAACGGTTGGAGCTCTAAAAAGTGGGTTTTTCATTAAATTTTGAATTTGATGCTGGGTTTGGTTCTCCGTTGGAGATGGTCTAATATTTGTAGATATAATAGATTTGAGCACTGCTTTAATTCTCTCCTAGTATAAGAAATTGTTATTATACCCAAATTTCATTCTTAGATATTCCTAGTAGGAAAATGATTTGTCTCTTTAAAAATGTCCCCTCTAATCTCCCTAATGCCCAAAACGACGTCGTTTTGGATTTTTTTTTTTTTTTTTTTTTTTTTTTTTTTTTTTTTTTTTTTGCCTTGGTTTGAAATTTAGGGGGATTAGGGGGGCCAAAAATTAGGGGATGTAGCAAGGCCCTTCCTAGTATAAGTTGTTTTTATTGCCTGTGTTTATGAGGTTCTTTGATAAATTTGCAATTGCATTTTCTGTGGATCCACGACATTGGTATTGGCCTTGTTTGGTAGAATTGTGGGAAAGTGATTATAGATTATGGCTTAACAGATTATAAATTATAGCTTTAAATATAAGCTGTTAACCTGTTTCGTGCAGCTATGAGATTATGGATTTAATCAGCAGAGTAGTGTTTAGTTGAATAAGTTATAAAATAGCTTTTTACTGTGTAATGTCCTTTTTGTCCCTTTTTTATTTTATTTTATTTTATTTTCTTTAGTTTATAGTTTATTTTTTCAAATTAATATTGTAACATGCATGGTGAGATTGATCATGACAATTTATATTTATATTTTTTTTCAAATTAGTTTATAAATACATGAATATTAATTTATATTTTTTTTAATTTATTAAAAATTGTTACAAATACCAATTAATATTTTTTTAATTTAATTTATTATCAATTAATGGCTTAATTAGTATCAATTAATATTAAAATTATTAATTAGTATCAATTAATATAAAATTTATTTCATTAATGGCTTAAAGTGCTTTATTATTAATTAAAATTTTCAAATTATATTCATTTTAGTTTATAAATACATGAATATTAATTTATATTTTTTAATTTATTAAAAATTGTTACAAATACCAATTAATATTTTTATAATTTATTATTAAAAAATTATTACAAAATATACCAATTTATTAATTTTTTTAAATTTAATTTGTTATCAATTAATGGCTTAATTAGTATCAATTAATACTAAATTATTAATTAATATCAATTAATATAAAATTTATTTCATTAATGGCTTAAAATTCTTTATTATTATTAACAAAACAATAAAACCCCTAGCCAGCTGGAACGACAGCTCTAGTTCACTGGAAAGGAATGGAGATGAGGGACGACGACGAAGGTACAGTGGTGATCGCGATCGTGAAGAGAGAGAGAGAAAGAGAGATCTGTCGCGATCTGCCACAAACAACGGCGGAGAGACAAAGATCTGCCGCGATCACGAAGAGAGAGAGAGAGAGAGAGAGAGAGATCTGCCGCGATCTGCCTTGAACAATGACTGAGAGACACAGATCTGCCGCGATCGCAAAGAGAGAGAGAGAGAGAGATCTATCGCGATCTGCCGCGAACAACGCTGAAGAGAGAGAGAGATCTGCTGTGATTGCGAAGAGAGACAGAGAGAGCTCACAAAGCCAGCTCTGGTTCACGTCGGGGAGAGAGAGAGAGAGAGGGAGAGAGGGAGAAAGCTAGTTCACGCCACCGGAGAGAGCTGGTTCACGCCACCGGAAATCGCCGCCGAAATCACCTCTCAAGCTTCCTCTCTCTCTGAAGAAGTGAACAGTGTTTGGTTGTGGGTTTATATCTTGGTTTTTTTGGTAATAATTGAAGTTGATGAGGGGCATTTAAGTAATTTAACCCCTCCCTTCCCAGTTTGCTGCTTAAGCTGAATAATTAAGCACCCCCACAGCCACTTCAACAAAAAACTGATTTTTCATTTATAAAAAGCTATAATCTGTATTATTAAGCTACACCAAACACAATGAAACAGCTTAAATTAAGCTAAAAGCTGAAATAAGCTGTAAAAAAGCTCTACCAAACAGGCCTATTGTTCCAAAGAACTGTGACAATCATATTGAATAAACTCAATTAGTATCCCCTGAACCATTCAACTATCCCAATGGTTAGCTTGTCTAAGACTCATTCTAGAAAAGGGATTTTTAATAATTGGGGAATCAATGGATGATATGAGTCCAGGGGTCTCCAATTCCATTCAAGAGAGAACACATTATATATGGAGTAATTTGTAGTTGAAAGAAATCAATGAATCCAGGGAACTGCAGCACACAGTTCCTAAAGTAAAGAAACATTAACCAGAAGAATATTGAAGATTCTGCAAGAAGTAAAAGAGGGAAAGGCAATCCAGGGTACCTAGCATATCATATCAATTTGTTTAAAGAGTTTTCTTCTCAAAAAAGTGTATAGAAAGTCATCCCAGTTAGATATACTTTTGTCACATTCTCCTCTTTCTAAATGAGAATAAAAAAGATACACAAAGTCAACGAGACGTGGCACTTTGGTAAGATTTTAGGGTATAAGTCTTAAGGTCTCAAGTTTCACTCTTCCTGGGACCAGTCATCCGGACGACAACACATGTTTGATAGGACAAATTTTTCAAGCCTAGGTGAACCATACCCAATGTCAGAAGTGTGGGTTTGAATTTTCGTCTGTGTACGAGTCCGTAACTTATCGCTACATAATTAAGTGATCCTGCTATGTAACAATCACCTAAGAGTAACCTCTAAGGCCTAGCTTCAGAAGTTACCCCTCTATGGTCAGACCCCAAAAAGATACACAAAGAACACACACACAGAGAGAGAGGTCAAGCGAGGAGCCCTACTAAAATATTGTAACTACACTTCTAAATGTTTATAATGTTTTTCATATTTTTGTAATATTTTTTAACTCAACACATGTTAATTTAATTCTCTCAAATTAAAAAAATAAGAGGAATTAATAGATATTTGTGTTGATTTTAATCATAACTTCCATGTCATTTTCATTATACCTGCAAATGTATCCAACAGACATCCCCAAAGTGTCTGAAACATAATGGATTGTAAAAGTTGAAAAAAAAAAAGAATAAATAAAAAGGACCATTGGACATGTGTTGAGTGGCCGACAAATGCCAGAGTTTAACACGTCTTTAACACAAACACAATATTATTTTAGAAGTCCCCATACTTTTTGAACACTATTGTTTAAATGTTTGTTTATCATTGGACTCAAATGGTAGATTGTTGTTCTTAGTCATGTTCTGGATCCTCTGCCGTGAAATCCTGCCGTTCTCCCTGTCATGCTTTTACTAACAATCCCATGAAGAGAGTGTCCATGAAAGAGAGTATGAGCATCCGCGAAAGAGAGTATAGTTGAGTTGCAGAAAAACAAGCCATGAAAATTCGATAGCTTTTGTTTTGAAGAGTTTATAAAATCTCGGTATTTTTGCCTCCAACTGTTCAACAATTTGCCTCAACCAATTTCTACATGATCACCATTGATAGGCTTTGGATTTCCTACTAATTCAAGTATTCTCTAACGGGATTCACACCATCTGTTTGATAGATTGCCTTAAAGAATATGATGATCCATTAAAATTGCAATTTTCATGTAAACTTGCCCATATATCATTGATGACCATGAAGTGAACAACCCTTTCATTGAATTGCTTGGGAAGAGATGTTTTTCTTGCAGAAACAAAAATGGCAAAGATTGTTTGAGAGACCAAAGATGTTTTTCTTGTAGATCTTGAGAATGACCTCGTGGCCGCCTCCCCTCACGTTGCCACCGGAGTCACCGTCGACCATCGTCCTCTGTGTTTCACCTCTGCCCCTGCCCTTCTCTGTTCGTCTCTCTCTCAAAGACAGGTTAGGGTTTTGGAATAAATGAGAGAGAAAGGAAAGAGGGGTGGGGGAACGCAAAAAGGCTGTTGTATTAACCTAAAGCACTGATTTTCTCCATAACAAAGCCTCATTGAATCCTCTACTACTCTCCATCTCCCACCAGGCGACTTTCTATCTGACACAACTTTCATCCCATAAAAACAAGATTCAAACAACAAAAAAGGAAAAGTTTCCTTGAGTTTAATTTTTCAAGATTTGCAACACTCACTTATTATTCACTTTTAATAAACTATATCATTGTAAATTTACTCTTTATTTATTTTATTTATTTTGGTGAATATAGGGCACTTGTTAATGATGCATTAACTTACCTTAACCAACCCCACTATCATAGAAAATTGAATAGGTTATAAATGTTGTATTGTTAGAGACCAAATTACCCTTTTCTTTAGTTGCCTCTATTTTTATATACTTTTCATAGTGAAATTTTTTAAACATTTTTTTAATTATAAAATTGAATTTTATTTCTGTAAATAATATTTTGTGATTTTTTTTTTTAATTTTTAAATTTCAATCATACTTAAATTATATGGTGTAAGAAAAATAAATCTAAAAATTATAACAAATATAAAAATTCCATAATATTAATCAACAAAGAAATTTTATTTTTAAATGACATTTTCTGGATTTTTAAAATTTTTTTGTAAATGTCCTTTATGTTCAATTATAATTAAACTATATGGTGTAAGGAAAATGTAATTAAAATTTTAAAAATAAAGGGCATTAATTTTTTTTTTAATTTTTAAAAAGCCACAAAATGTTTCATTTAAAATTATAGGGCATTCACTTTTATTAAAAAAAAAAAATGTTAAAAAATATTCTATTATAAAAAGTATATAAAAATAGAGGCAATTAAAGAGAAGAGTAATTTGATCTCTAACAATACCTATTTAATTTTTTATGATCATAAAATTAATTAAGATGAGTTAATGCATCTTTAACCAGTGCCATAAAGTGTTAACAAAACTCATTTGACTCAAGTCTGCATTTTCATGGTCCCAATGCTTTCTTAACTCCAAACAGGACTATTTTAATAAGTTCAAACAATGCTCCCCTACAATTGCTTCTTTGGTGGGCTAAAAGCATCTCCAGCAATAATAGTCAAAATAGCTATTCAAAATTTTACTTTACTATTTTAACTAGTTATTTTTTTAATATACACTCCAACAAGGCTATCTACTTTAGCTATCTTTTATTAAAATATTATTATAATTTAGACATCTTCTATAAAAATATTCTTAAAAACAAAAGTTCGAATTAAAAAAGGATAAAAAAAATTCAGAGCTAGTGCACAGTACCTCGTCTTTCCTAGCGAGGTACTGTAGCAAAATGTTGGTTTGGCTTCACAGTAACTAGGCTGCTGGAGAAGGAATTTATGATTATTTGCTGGCTATTGTACAATTTTTGGTGAGATGCTCTTAGGCCTGCCATAGTTGATGGTTTAAGATTGTGAGATTAAAAAGGTCTACAATAGTTTTTAGTATTTGAACAAATTGAGACCATGAGAGTAGGCTATTTTAATTAGTTATTTAATGTTTTTATAAAAAGACGTGTAAAAAATAAAGAGTGATGTAAGGGAGTATTTTTATTTTATTGGCTATTTTAACTTAGAATAGGCTATTTTAGAGCCAATCTCAAGCACCCCGAGTTTTATATTTAACAATTATTATTCTTTTCACAAAATACCTTGTTGGAATCTCTAGACATCAATTAGAAAATGCACAAGGAGACAAAGAATTGTTGAAGATTAAAACAGAGAGAAGCAGCAAAACCATCTCTAAGTTTCGTAATCTGTACATATATATATATAAACAAATCTAGCTGTAAATCTTGGTGCATTCAAACTAGGAAACATCAAAAAGAAAAAAAGAAAAAGAAACGAAATAGAAACCTCCTAAAATGAGATATTTTCTAAAGGGGCATTCTAAATTCTACAAATGACTTGATCAATTCCTTAACAAGGCTGAAATTAGCAAACCCATCAAAGGCACACACTGAAACTTGAGTCTACACATCCCAAACCTATTTGAACAACCAAATACACCAAACTCAACAAACTAAGGAACTAATGATTATATGACAGCAGTGATGCAGAAAACATATAAGATTAGCCAAAGTACAGAACAACATATAAAAGATCAAACTTGACTTTGCCAACGAAAGATGGAATATAAATCATGTAAGATCATCTTAATTATCTCTACATAGGATCAAGGAATCAAACTAGATTGACAAATGGTATGTACCAACAAAATATCACTTGGTCTGGCAAATACGACTCACAGAAACAAATCTCATTCCATTCACAGTCCCATGAGTGTACCCATAGTCTCAGAAACCTTGTACACCTGCAGTTCAAACAATAATACAAAACAAATAAATAAAACAACATTTTAATCAATCAAAAACACCACCAAAGTAAAAATTTCCCACCTTGTGTTCATCCTACAGAAATTATTGATTTGAGCCAATATTCTCTTCCCTACAACGATTGTTTTGCATATGCTGCAGCTTATCGCCTACAGGAGGAACTGAATATAACCCATGATTCACTTTTTCCCCATGTGCAATATTGTTCCTCAAGTGATCTAAATTACCAGGTCTGTCATTTTTAGAAGCTGGGTTCAATCTCAGTTTTTCATTACTCTCCACAGCCATTGATGCACAGTTATTACTCTGTCTTCCAAATCCTTGTAACCTCTCATTCTCCCTCAATCCCACAGCATTCAAACGGGCCGAAACCTCATTCGCACCATCCAATCCCTGATTACCAATCCGATTCTTCACCGCCTCTACCTTCACAACACCAACACTACTAGCATTATTATTATTATTATCACACTTATGATTCAATTTATCTTTGGCAAAAAGAAACCCAACATGTTCCAAAGCTTCCCTCGCTCTCTTCCTCGTAAAAGCCGCCTCCTTCACTCTCCGCTCCGCCTCCGCCCTCGCCGCCACCGCCGCTTTACTCATTGAAGCCGCCGCAATCCTGGCAGCCACGAGCAGCACTTTGGCCGCCTTCAAATCAATCTCTTGGCACTTCCCATCCCCACCTTTACCCACTTCGTCTTTGACTTTCTTCAAAGTGAAAATTGGGAGATTAGGGTTTGCACAAAGGGGGCAAATGTAGGGCTTAGGAGGGTTGGGGGAGACACAGCGAGAGTGAGAAGAGGAGTAGCATTTGAAGCAGGAAACGGTGTCGTTTGAGGGGGGTGGAGAGAGGTCGTAGATGAGGAAGCAGGTGGGACAGAAGGAGTGAGGGTGGAGGCGGAGGACGCAGGTGGTGCAGAGGCGGCGGAAGATCCCGCGGTGGCGGACGTGGTGGAGAAGCCGCCGCTGCTCCGCCGTGCCGCAGTTGCCGCACACAGTGGTGGTGGTGTAATCGTTCATTTATGGGATCAAAGAATCAACATCTAATCGAAGAGAGAGCTGAGATTTAAACCCTAATAATACTGAACACTAGGGGGTAGAGTGAAGAGTATACATATGTGTGTGTGTGTGTAATTTTTCAGAAATTAGGGTTTGAGAGAGGAATTGAATTGAATGAGAAATGATATCTGAGAGGAAGAAGAAGAGCTAAAACATCGTCCGTCCCTGCTGTTGCGTTTTCAATAGAGATGGCAACGGCCTGGGATTTTTCCGGATTTCGTCTGTCAATTTTAATTTATTAAGGCATCGTTTCACAAGTTGACTATTTAAAAAAAAAATTATGTTGGATAAGATAGGTGAATTTATTTTATTTTATTTTATTTAATTTGATAATTGTAAGAGAAAAAATAAAATCACTATCAATTGAATGTGATATTTTATTTTATTAATTATTTTAACATATTTTGTTTTTATTTGCTATTTTAACCCAAATAACTCTTCCCAAACAGGGTCTTAGTGATATGATTTTATACTTTACTCTAATTTCTTATTTCTACATCATTTACTCTCATGCTACATTTATTTGACTCTATAGGATGAAAGAAATTAAGAGTACGGTAAAATTGAGGGAGGAGATTATTAGGCTTTGTTTGGCATTGGTTTTTTGGACTAAAAAAATACAAAAGACAAAATAAGCTAAATAATTCAATAATACAAATGCTTGTTTTGGAAAGTTAGTTAAAAACTGACTTTTTAACTTTTTTAATTTTTTTTGAAAAAACATGTTAAAAAGTATAGAGGTGATATAACTCAAAATATTTTAGCCAAGTTTCTAAATTATCAAAACTATAATCATTTTATTTTTTTCTCACAAAAGTCAAAAAGCCAAACCAAACAAACTTTTAGTCCCAAACTAAAATAGCCAAAAAGACAAAAAAATCAACTAAAAAAGTCTATTGCCAAACAACAACTTAGTGCCGTAGTATTAGGTTGGAGATGTTGGATAAAAAATGTTTCTTTGTACATCACCAGATTAGCAATACTATGGATAGTATTAATATATAAAAATAATATTTTTTTTAATATTATAATTTTTTTTGGTTCTAAAAAATATAAATTTTACGTAAGAATTATCTAAAAATTCACTAATCCCCTTACTAAATTTCTAATCCCAATCCCCCATAGGATTGGCAGTCCTGCCATTGAGGATTATTAACCCAAGGGGTAGCTAATCCCTTCATTCATATCTCTAACTAAACACTCTTTGGATGGGTCTTTATCAGTCCAATCCTCCCCTAAAGAGTAAAACAAACATGACCTTAGTGTATATCTCTCTCAATTCACATACTTAAAAATTATATAATTTTCTCACTACACACAAGTATACACAATTATGCAAACTATACCCTTTCATGATAAAAAAAATCAAAAGAGTACACACACCCTTGTTACACACACCTACTTAATGGAGAAACGCGATCGATGATCAAAGGTGATGAGAATCATGATCTGACCACTGTCGTCACTCGTGGCTCTCTCTTTTCTTTTACATATTTGAACGACGCCGACACCACCACTGTTGCCACTGTGGTATAGCGGCAGTGGTGTAGCTGGAGCAAGTACCGTATGCTTTCTCTCTTTGTTTCTCTCTTGGTTTTCAACCTTGAACCGTTCGTATATATATATATATATATATGGGTGTTTTGGAAAGATAGTTAAAAGTTATTTTTTTGACTTTTTTGTGAGAGAGGGAAGTGAGTTAAAAGTTGGGAAGTGACTTTTCACCCACTTCCCAAAATAGGCTTATGTGTATGATATATGTTTGAGAAAGGGATGTAAATGCCCTAACTGGTCGTGAAGTTACCCAAACGATTGTATTAGACATAGGTGAATGGAGATTCTTGCTCTTCGGTTTCTGTTTGTAGACCTGTAAATGTGGAGAAAAAAAAAAAACAAATCTCCAATTTTTTTTTTTTTTTTTTTTTTTTGGTTGGTTAATGTTATTGTTGTTATTGTGGTAGATCTGGATCTATGGAGAAGACCACTGATCTGAGACGAACAGATCTCTATTTTTTTTGGTGGTTGATTATTATTATTATTGTTGATGATGATGATGATGATGAAACAAATTGCAACAGATTTTTCACATCTAGATGTGTTCAAATTATTATTATTTTTTGTAGTTGAATTTGAATTTTATTTATACATGTAATGTCGAGAGAGAGAGAGAGAATTTGAACAGATAGATTTGCAATAGATACATTTTTTTAACAAATAATTTCAACAGATAGATTTTTTGAAAGGTTTATTTGAACAAATCATCTCTTTTAACAGATAAAATTCAACATATAATCAAATTTGGTCAGATATTTCAACAGATAAGGAAAAAAAAAGTAAATAGACAGTCAAAAAAATTTGAACAGATATTAAATTTGAATGGATAAAATTTTATTTGGACAACTATGTAAATAGATAAGGGAAATTTGAATTTAAAAGATTAAAAAATTGAAAAGATAGGGTAAAAAAATTGAACAGATAGGAAAAAATTTAAATAGATAGTCAACAAAAGTCAACATATAAAAAGATTCAACAGATAAATTAAGGGATAAAATTAAAAATAAAATATCCTTCAAAACAAACAAAAAGACTTCTTACTAAATTATTTTACAAAAGGGTGAATTTTTCACTAATAAAAAATATTTACTGAATCTAATGCCTTATACTCTCTTTAGATTAAACTTTTCAACAATTATATCAAAAAATAAAAATACGAACCAAATTACTAATTTTTAGTAGTTGGTAAAATAATTAGTAATTTAGTTTGTAATTATAGCAAAACAAAATTGTTAAAAACTTTTAGAAATAAAAAAGTATTTTTACTTATTTTCAAAATAAATTTGTCCTTTTTCCTTTCTCTTTACCACATTCTATAGGTGACCACAAATTGGATTAGTCTGATTTTAGGGTAAATCAGAAAATAAAATAGTTCTTACTGTTTTAGAAAAATTGGACCCATGATCTTAAGGTTTTATAAAATAAATGACATATAATATTTTTATAATAATTAGGGTCCTTTAACATTTTCACAAAAAAATTTCGACTTTTTCATAGAGAAGTTTCACTTTTCACATCGAAATTCCATTGAGGGATCTTAGTTAATAATAATAAAAAAAATATATTGAATCTGTTTTACTACCCAAAATTAGAGAATGATATTTCACTAATTTTTCACAGAATATATAATAATAAATACAAAAATGAGTGAGATCACTAAAAAGAGGAGCACTAATAGCTTTAAAGTGGTGTGCGTCCCACATGATGGGATGTGTTTGCTCTTGTGTTTTTTTTTTTTTTTTTTTGAATTTCTACCTCATTAGTGGTCCATTAGTATTCCCAAATTAGTGAGATGAATCATTGTTGTAATAAATATGATAGGAATATTTTATGTTAGTAAACAAATTAATAATAATTAATTTAGTTAAATTGGTTAGAGTAAAGGGATGATCATTTTAACCCGATCCGCGGGGGCCCGTTTATTCCTGCCCGAATGGGGCAGATTTTATCCAACCCAACACTTATGTGGGGCGGGAGTGGATAATATTTTGGTCACTCGCAATGGAGGTGGGACGGGGACAGGTATCACCTCTCCTAATCTAAACTCGACCCGACATAATTAAAAATATTTATAAATAAAGGGACATTTATGCACAAATCCTAATTTATGAACTTATATTCCATTAATTTCTAACTAAGATTTTTTGGACCTTTAAGTCCCATTAAATTTTTAATAGTCAGAATTGCCTTTCAAATAATAATTGTTCATAATTTGTGATTGTCTATGAAGGAATATGATGATTTGACATTTATTTTTATTTTAAAAACTTTAAAGTATCAATTTTCAAATTGAAAAAACTAAAAAATAAATAAATTACGTGCCAAAAAAAAAAAAAAACAAAGTTTTTTTTTTTTTTTTTTTTGAAAAATTGAAAAAACTGAATTGTTTTTGTGCAAAATTGAAAATTTTGTATATATAAATGAACATGATGATGGAACATTGATGTGAAAAACTAAACCAAAAAAAAAAAAAAATTTAAAAATGAAAAAATTGATAATATTCTCATTTTTAAAACTGAAAAAAAGACTGATAATATTTTCGGTTTTATTGGATAGTTAATCAAACCAATAAGTAGAATGACAAAAACGTTTAATCTCATACTCTGTTTTTTTATCAGTTAGTGAAACAATTATCTGAAACATTATTATGCAAAATTAATAATATTTTTAGTTTTAAAAATTTGAAAAAACTGATAGTATTCTCAATTTTACTAAATAGGACTTATTGGTTCAAAAAATCTTAGATAGGACCTGAACTATCATAATATTTGTAAACATAACTTTTAAGTAATTAACTCAATAATAAATAATATATATAATATAATATAATTAGATATAAGAAAAGAATATTAAAAGTCTGTGATTATATTTAAATATAAATAAATAATAATCCTAAAAGTTTCATTGTTTATATATATGAAAACAAGAGAAATTATTTAGTATGTCAAGAATTTAAATGATTTTTAATTTTTTTGGCTATTTGAAATGTAGTTGGGTATCCGCGGGGTATTGGGTATCTGTGAATATTTATGGAGACGGGAATGAGGTTAAAAAATTTCACCCGCAACGAGGTTGGGGAGGGGGCGGAGGTGGGATTTATCCGCGGGGGCGGGAGCGGGGGTGGGGGATGACAAACCCACTTCATGGCCATCAATAAGAGTATGTCAATTTTATAATGAAGCCTAGTACTCAAATCTTATAAGGAATTTTTAAATTTTATTACACGGAAACTATTTAAAAATATCACTTTAACCCTATAAACTATAAAAGCATAAAAATGAACTCCTTAAACTATTGAGAAATATAACTCTGCCTTCTAAACTATAAAAACGCATAAACAAACTCCTTAAATTACTAGCACGTTTCACTTTGACCCCATCCATGAGGAGGTTCAATTTGTATATTTTTATAGTTTATCAGACTCATTTGTACGCTATTATAGTTTACGGGACAAAATGATACTTCTCAATAGTTTAGGAGACTTATTTGTATGTTTTTATAATTTAGGGGGTCTTTGTGTAAATAACCCTTTAAATTTTTATGGAACCAAACTGTTTCGAATGATTCCACTATTTCAAATATCAGAATCCAAACAAATAAAACCAAATCAAATTGAAGGTTTAAATCGAATTTGATCAATTTATCAGTTCCAAAATTTTTTTATGACACCCCTACCACTTTCTGCCACCATCACCCTTCGCTGGCCTAGGTTTGCCCAAAACGTTAGCATGCTTTGGTCACTTTCAGTGACTCTTTAACGATCCAATGTACACTGTGTTTGCCTTGAGAGAAGACTGTCAAATTATGGATATGGGGTTGTTACTGCTCTGATGTCCGTGTGGACTTCTCATGAGTTTGTTTTGATGATTTGAAATATTTATATTATAAGGTTTATGGAAAAAATTATTCATGAAAAAAATCAAACTAATCAAATATCTATAACCCTATAAAAGGACTACATTTGTTTGTAAAAGGAAAAAAAAAAAAAAAAAAAACGACTAGCGTGATTTTGATAGTGTTTTTTTTTATAAAAATAATTAGGATCTGTTTATGGGGTTATGATTGTCCGATTAACTTAATTTTTTACATGAATGATAAATTTGATAAATTCTACAATATGAACGGTTCGAATTATCAAAATATATATATATGAAATGATAAGAAAAATATTTCTTGCTCATATTTGGTTTATAAATTAGATGAGAAATGTTGAGAAAGATAATTATCTTATTTTATCCAATTTCATAAAATTAGAGAAAACGATCCACACTCCTTATTTTGTTCGTCCTTCCCAAAAAGAAACACAAACAACACAACGTAATCACCGAGATTCATCTCAACCCTTGTAAAAAAACGTTACATATCACGAAAAAGAGTAAAAGAGTCCCCAAATCCATTCCCCAATTATCAAACGGGACCTTGTGGGTAACATTACCAAAAAATAAGACTTCCAAGTTATTAGAAAAAACGGAGGACTCCTTGGTCCAAAACTCTCTCAAATGAAAGTTTATAATGATTTCCCCTATAAGGTCAAGTTTGGCTAAATTAAAAAAGTACACTTATTTTATCTTTTTATCTTTTTTGGGTCACATCAATTAATATCTCCTCTCTACTTTTTTTTACACATAAATACAAGAAAAGTCAAAAAGTGCACTTATTTAGTTTTCCCAAACTTGGCCAATTGGAATTACCTGTCTTGAATAGGTTAAAGAGTCACTAAAAACCCAAGGGGTTGTGGCATTGTGGTAAGGCCTTGGGGTTTAAGCCCCAAGGTCATAAGTTCAATTCCTCCTTTGGGCCAATCTCCTGGGCGAAGCACTGTTGGTTAGGAGGTTGGACCTCAAGTTGTCTAGTCAGCACTTGGTGTGGGTTCAATGCTCCCCCGCTGTGCGAGTCCTGACTTAAGCGGAGCTTGTCTTGGGAGGTCGGGGCAAGTTCCCAAGTTATAATCTCCTCGCTCGGAACGGCTAACAGGACACCTTGGTGATCTGTGCAAGGGGCGCTGCCTTGGACTTGCGGGAGGGTAGGGTGGATTTGCCTGTAACAAAAAAAAAAAAAAAAAAAAAAAAAGAGTCACTAAAATGATTAAATTAATTCTAATTTTTTATTTTAAAATATGAAAAAAAAATTATTTATATTAAATAATATACTGACTATGCAGGCTGGCTTGCGATTTTTTATTAAGCAAAGTTACTAGCTAGTCCTATTAGTTGGAGCTATTGTTCAATAAGTCCTAAATAGGATTTTTATGGACATATTAGTCTTGAAAATTGAGAGGGAGATTTATGAGCTGGAAGTGGGCCGAGATAAAAACCGAGCAAATTGAAGGCCCAAGGACGTGTTGGGCCAAGATAGCTTTGGATTTGCCCGGAGTTGGGGCTGCTCAGCCCATGGCCGAACTACTTGGACTTGCACCGGTGATGACCGTGCAACTTGCGTTGCTCGGCCAGAAAGCATACACCTCTGGCTCGGAGGGGAAGCTCGTGCCCGAAGCTCGGCAGGAAAGCCTTTGGTTGATTGGCATGACCTTTCTGGAGCTCGGCTTCGCTGGAATGCGGTTGAGCACGATAGGAACGGAGCTCGGCTATTGGTACACTTGGGCATGAAGTGCAGCCTGGCTGTCGGCAGCCGTGATGCTGCACCCCGGCTGCTGAGCTCCCAGCAGAGTGGGCTGGCAGTTGGGTTAGGTGATGTTCAACAAGATTTGTGCTGACGGATGGGATAGCAGTACCACGTGTCGAGAGATCACTGGGGGTAGATTTGGGGCGCAGAAGGTATATAAGCATGTCTGCGCCCCCCATGCTGGGGACGAACATTTTTTGTAAGAAACACTTACACTCAACTCTCTCCTCTCTCTCTATCTATAGCGATCCCGGGTTTTATTCCTTGTTGTATAGTAATCCGGACTTGGTTCCGTGGGTGTTAGTTATGATTTATGTCTTGTTTCCGTCATTCCATACTTTGTTTTTGAGTTATAGGATGTGTTGGGCAGGTTTATTATAGGTTGGTTGTGTTTGGGAACAAATGGTTGCTGCCCAGAATTTTGGTCCTTCGCTCGAGCGAGAAGTTTGTCGCTCGAGCGAGCTCTTTTTTTTTGGTTCGTCGCTCGAGCCAGTGTTTCTTCGCTCGAGCGAGCGACTGCGTCTGGGTTGCATTCCATGGCTCGAGCGAGATTTTCTTCGCTCGAGCAAGCGAGGTGTATGTTTTCGAGTTCTTCGCTCGAGCGACGAGCGAGCATTCTGTCGCTCGAGCGTGCTTCTGGGTTGCAGACCTGAAGTTTCGAGTTTTTGGCTCGAGCGAGACTTTCTTCGTTCGAGCGAGATTTCTTGTGTCTGGTCGCTCGAGCGACCAAGTCTTCGCTCGAGTGAGCCTGTTATATATAAATACGCAGCAGCGGTTTTAAACATCTTTTTTCAGCCTCTTTTGTTTTAAAAACCCTTGGTCCGTGTTTTCTCTCCCTCCACTCATCTTCTCTCTTAGGTTTCATCTCCTTTTAGTGTGTTTCTACCCTAAGCTCTTTGTATAAAAGATAGAGGGTGACTTGGGCTTCGTTTTAATCTGAGCAATAGTGGATTTGGAGCACCTTGGGTTTCCGCTATCTTCTCCATTTGAGTTCTTCGCTTCGAGGTAGGGATATCCTACTCCATCTTATAGGCTTTGTCCTAAGTTTTAGTCATTTTGATATGTTGGTGTTGTTTGGAAATTTAGGATTTGATTTATAATTTTAAAAAGGGGGTTTTTCATCTGTTAAACATCATATGTTTGTAAGTCATGAAAACGACATTGATAGTATTAAATTGAGAAAATTGAACCTTAGGGTTAATTTTGAGGAAAGGGGGAAAAGCCCTAATTGTTGTAATAAATTAATTTGCATAATTAATTTAGAGAAAAATGTGAAATTAAGTTTAATTCTTGAAATTGGGGAATTATGAGATTAAATGGTGTAGTTGGATAGTTTAATCACTCACCCATGAAAATGTTGAGTTTATATTTGTTGATACATTTATTTCCTATTTAGAAATAACTGTTTTGGGCTATCGGTGGAGGATAGTCGTGATTGTTGTAGACATTGCATGCTGATTAGGGAAAACTAAAATTAATCACATTGAATGAGTCATTGAATATGACAGTTGAATTAATACAGCAAATACGTGTATTGATTGTATGTTGTTTGGGAGGAGATAGGGGATGTACTTCATGGTTTGAGGGAAGATAGGGGATGGACTCTCAAACTTGTTTAGGAGGAGAAAGGGGATGGACTCCACTAGTACAGCAAATGTGTGTACTTATTGATTCTTGGAAGTGTTTTAGTACAGCAAATATGTGTACTTATTGACTTATGGAAGTGCTTTAGTATGAGCCTTAGTCTCATTTGAATTATTGATATTGGAAGTAATGTTGATGTGAGATGTAGTCTCATTGTATAGTTTGGCCAGGTTCTGAGCCATGTTTGTATAATTGGGAAGTTGAATAATAACGTAAAGTGAAACATGTCATGGACATTATTGTCATGAAACTGTATAGTGGTATAATGGATTTAATAGTGTTAACCATCTATCAAATGCTATTGCTTTAGTCAATTCTTATATTTGGTTTAGTATATTTCTGCTGGGCTGTAGCTCACCCTATACGGGAACATCATTTTCAGGTCCAGGTGATATGCTACCTCCAAGGACTTAGCTTGGAAGGATTTGGATTTGAAGACTTGTTTTAGTTAGTCATTATTTGATATTACATGTAAACTCAAGCCAAGGGCTTAATTTGTAGTTGAGTTAGTACTCACGTTTTGTGTCCAAGTGTTGACTTGGAAAGCTGTAAGCCCGTAGGGCATTTACTTTTGATGTTACATGTGATGTTTTTCAATAAGAATACTCTGATGAATGGAATAATGTTTTGTTTTTCTTATATTAATGCATGTCAATATTGTGTATATTGTGGGTTTATTTTGAGGGCGTTACAACTTGGTATCAGACTGTACCGGGTTTGAATACTTTGGGTACGTGGGAAGTGATTAGTATCACAATGGGTTTGTCTCGCTTGTTAGAGACTTATGTATGATAGTATGTGTTTATTTGATAACATGCTTATATGACTATTTGGGTATGGAATTTGATTTCTAGGATGTTGATTGGATCCTTGAGTTTCTATGAGTCTTGTTCGAAAAGCACTTGATTAATGCTGTTTCCAACCGGAACTCTAGCAACGCCTTGGGACTGTCATTATCCAGGAATGAAATTCGTAGGTGCTTATGTGATTATGTGCTTACATGGAGTGAATTACTGTTGTCCAATGCATTAGGACGCAAGTGTTATAGCTTCGGCACATTTATTAATGTGCAAACGTATTAATCGTCCTTGTTACCTTTATTAGGATGTCAGGACGAGGACGAGGACGTGGTAGGCATGGTAGGCGTGGTAGGCAGGAGATGCCCATACTGGATGAGATTCCGGAGCAGTAGGAGGGTGTTGGTCAGGCCAATGTGGCTGAGCCAGCGGGTCAGCAGGCTATGGGTGCCTTAGCCCGCGAGATAGCAGGGGCATTCAGGGAGCCCGTGGGCATTCTCAGGGCCGAGAATCAAGCCCAGGTTCATGTTGCAGATGCAGGGCCTGCATTTCTGAAGAGAGAGTTCTTCCGGTCTAATTCGGACAAGTTTGTGGGTGATCCAAAAGAGCCGCTTAAAGCAGATGAATGGCTCGAACAGACAACGAAGACGTTTGAGATGCTTGGCATCGAGGATGGGGTTCTGAAGGTGACCTTGGCATCTTTCCAGCTTAAGGGGGATGCAGGTCAGTGGTGGAAATTCATGAGAGGCCGTATAGGAGGGACTTGGGAGGCCTTTGTTGACGCTTTCCAGGAGAAGTTCCTGTCTCCAGCTGTTAAGGAGAGGTTGAAGGAGCAGTTCTGCCAGCTTAAGCAGCTGAGTTCTTCAGTGGCCGAGTTTGAGGCCGCATTTACTAGTTTATCCAGGTTTGCACCTGAGTTGGTGGCGTCTGAGGAACGCCGTTGTCTTGAGTTCGAGAAGAAGTTGAGGCATGGCCTCAAGATGGGAGTTGGGGGTTCTATGACCCGAGAGTATGGGCGTCTGGTGGATGCTGCAGCCCATATGGAGATCATGATGCAGGAGGAGGAGGAGAGGCAGAGGGGCTCCAAGAGGAGTCAAGACGGTCAGAATGATGGTAGGAGACAGAGAGGTTTTACCCCTCAGCAATCTTAGGGTAGTGTGACTAGATCGACTTTTCCAGTGCTGAGTGCAGGTCCTGGGAAAGGCAGCCAGGGAGACGTGATTTGTTTTAAATGTGGCCAACTGGGTCACAAGTCTCCAGTTTGCCCGCAGAAGGGAGGAGGTCAGAGAGATGTTTCATCTTCAGCTAGACCGCAGAGCCAGAGTTAGGGCAGGGGTCAACCACTGTCTTGTTATCAGTGTGGTCAGGCAGGGCACCTAAAGAGGTTTTGCCCGCAGTTGAGTGGCACATCTGGTGCATCTGGGCAGAGGCAGAGTTTTCAGCCAGCTCAGTCAGTTCAGGCCTCGAGGGCCAATCAGGGGGCTTCATCGTCCCAGTCTGTGCAGCAGTCTTATGCTTCTAGGGGTGAGCAGGTTGATCAGAGATCGTCTGGGCGCGTGTATGCTGTTACCGCGCAGTATCTTGTACCGGCTCCATCTGTCGTGAGAGGTACCTTCTTGTTTTGCAACTCGGTTGCTAGTGTATTGATTGATACAGGTGCATCTCATTCTTTTATCTCTGCTGCATTTGCATCTGTTTTGGGGTTGGAATTGGCACAGTTAGCATCTCCTATTTGTGTTATATCACCTGTTGGGGGTGAATTGATTTTGAGACAAGGATGTCGGGGTTGTGATATAGAGGTCGCCGACCGCTGACTTCCATTTCCTTTTGTGGTTATGCCTATGTCGGGTTTTGATGTTATTTTGGGTATGGACTGGTTATCGTCATACCGAGCTGTTATTGACTGCTACCGCCAGAGGGTCACAGTTTGTACCTTGAGCGGGGAGTGTTTTCATTTTCTGGGGGATCGGGTTGGTAGTGTGTTGCCACCGGTGTATGATCCGCGAGGGCGGAACGAGCTTAGTGGTCTACTTGCTAGCTTTATGAGTAGTGAGTGTGATGAGACCCAGACCGTATTACCGAGAGTGGTTTGTGAGTACTCGGACGTCTTTCCCGAGGATCTTGTCAGTTTACCACCTCATCGAGAGATCGAGTTCTTTATTGATCTAGTGCCCGGCACGGCGCTAATTTCTATGGCACCTTACCGTTTTTCCCCAGCCGAGTTGAGCGAGTTGAAGATTCAACTCCAGGAGTTACTAGATAAGGGCTTCATTCACCCTAGTGTTTCACCGTAGGGAGCACCGGCCCTCTTTGCTAAAAAGAAAGATGGTGCCTTGAGACTTTGCATTGATTACCGGAAGTTGAATCGGGCTACGGTCAAGAATAAGTACCCTATGCCCCGTATAGATGATTTATTTGACCAGTTGAAGGGTTCTCGTTGTTTTTCTAAGATAGACTTGAGATCGGGTTACCACCAGTTGAGAGTCAGGGAGGAGGATATTCCGAAGACGGCATTCCGTACGCGGTATGGCCACTATGAGTTTCTGGTGATGCCATTTGGGCTCACTAACGCATCGGCAGTGTTTATGGATTTGATGAACCGGATATTCCGGGAATTCTTAGATCGTTTTGTAGTCGTCTTTGTGGACGACATTCTGATTTATTCACCTTCGGAGGAGGAGCACGAGGAACACTTGAGAGTGGTGCTTGAGTTGCTTAGAGCCCATAAGCTTTATGCTAAGTTTGGAAAGTGTGAGTTCTGGCTAGAGGAAGTCAAGTTCTTAGGCCATGTGATTTCTGGGGAAGGGGTGTCTGTTGATACGTCCAAGATTGAGGCAGTGCAAGATTGGGCACAGCCTAAGAGTGTGTTTGAGATCCGCAGTTTTCTGGGATTAGCTGGGTACTACCGACGGTTTGTGAAGGATTTCTTCAGGTTAGCTTCGCCGTTGACCAGACTGACTCGGAAGGGAGTCAAATTTGTATGGAGTGAGAGTTGTGAAAAGTCGTTCCAAGAGCTAAAAGTTAGATTGACCACCGCTCCGGTCTTGATTATTCCGGAGAGAGGGTTGGGTTATGCTGTCTATTGTGATGCCTCACGAGAGGGTTTAGGTTGTGTGTTGATGCAAGAGGGGAAAGTGGTTGCCTATGGCTCACGTCAGTTGAAATACACGAGAAGAATTACCCTACCCATGACCTAGAGTTAGCAGTTGTGATCTTTGCCTTGAAAATTTGGAGGCATTATCTTTATGGTGAGCGGTTCAAGGTATTCTCGGATCATAAGAGTCTGAAATATTTGTTTACACAGAAAGACTTGAACTTGAGGCAGAGGAGGTGGATGGAGTTCATTGAGGATTATGACTTCGAGTTGCATTACCATCCGGGAAAGGCCAATGTTGTGGCCGATGCCCTTAGCAAAAAAGCCATTAGTGATGTAGCTTGTATAGCCATCCGGGAGTGGAAGATGTTGGGTGCACTTGGTGAGTTTGACTTGTTTTTGGGCGAATCCGTTGAGGCTGCGGCCTTGTTTTCTGTTGTTGCGCAGCCTACACTTGTGACTAGAGTGTTAGAGGTACAGAGAGGTGACCTTGAGGTAGAATCCCTACGAGAGAAGATCTCTAATGGGAAGGTTGAGAAGGGTTTGTTTGTGTATCCCGACCTGAGTGTGAGATAC
Organism: Camellia granthamiana; assembly: GCA_036172215.1. NCBI lineage: Eukaryota > Viridiplantae > Streptophyta > Magnoliopsida > Ericales > Theaceae > Camellia > Camellia granthamiana. The sequence continues at coordinate 20,796,569 of CM069904.1, forward strand.
CGAGACCGTTTGTTTGTGCCAGAGTCTTGCCGAGAGGAGGTATTCCGAGAGTTTCATCATTCACGCCTTGCGGTGCATCCGGGAGGCACTAAGATGTATCGGGATTTGGGTCGCCAGTTTTGGTGGCGGGGTATGAAGAGAGATGTGGCAGCTTTCGTGTCTAAGTGCCTCACTTGTCAGCAAGTGAAGGCCGAGCATCAGAGGCCAGCAGGTTTGCTGCAACCCTTGCCTATTGCCGAGTGGAAGTGGGAGCATGTCACTATGGACTTTGTTGTAGGCCTTCCGAGGACTCAGCGGGGTAGTGATGCTATTTGGGTGATTGTAGATCGGTTAACTAAGGCGGCGCACTTCATTCCTATGCGCGTGAGAGATTCGGTAGATCATCTTGCCGACTTGTATATTCGGGACATAGTGAGATTGCACGGGGTCCCAGTGACGATCGTCTCAGATAGAGATCCTCGTTTTACTGCCAGGTTGTGGCAGAGTTTGTAGAGTGCCTTGGGCACTAAGTTGACCTTTAGTACGGCTTATCATCCTCAGACTGACGGGCAGTCCGAGCGTACTATTCAGATCCTTGAGGATATGCTTCGGGGTTGTATTCTTGACTTTAGTGGGTCGTGGGAGAGGCACTTGCCTTTGGTGGAGTTTACCTACAACAACAGTTTCCAGTCTAGTATCGGTATGGCACCGTTTGAGGCCTTGTATGGCCGACCGTGTAGGTCTCCAGTTTGTTGGCCCGAGGTGGGTGATGCACCTTTGTTGGGTCCGGAGTTTGTAAGGGAAACGATGGAAAAAGTTGAGCTTATTCGTAGGAGGCTTCTTACAGCCCAGAGTCGTCAGAAATCTTATGCCGACCGTAGGAGGAGGCCTTTAGTATTTGAGGTGGGTGATCATGTCTTTCTAAAGATATCACCTAGGCGGGGATTGATGAGGTTTGGGAAGAGCGGGAAGTTGTCCCCTCGGTTTATTGGCCTTTTTGAGATCCTTAAAAGGATTGGCGAGGTTGCTTATTATTTAGCTTTGCCGCCACAATTGTCCGGAGTTCATGACGTGTTTCATGTGAGTATGCTTCGGAAGTATGAGCCGGATCCATCGCATGTATTGGATTGGACCGACTTAGAGGTAGATGAGGATGCCTCGTATGAGGAGAGGCCGGTTCAGGTCTTGGATAGACGGGAGCAAGCCTTGCGAGGCAAGACCATCCCTTTGGTAAAAGTTCTGTGGAAACATCACGGAGTGGAGGAAGTCACTTGGGAACGTGAGTTGGAAGTCCCTGAGAAATATCCGGACATAATTGTTGATGTGTAATCATGTATTGAGATTTTGTCATATTATTTAACTTTAAGAGCATTATATATGTCTTGAGTTGTAAAACATTAAGAATGTTTTGGTTTAATGGGAGAATCTTGAAACTTGCCTTAGATTGGAAGTTTGTTATAACATTGCATATGTTTAATATGTTATAGAAATGGAGTTATATCATGAAATTAAATATGATATGGGAATGGGAATCATGTATATTGAAAACTGTTGAAATTGAAAGGAAATTGCATAATGATAGTGCAAGTTGAAATATATGTTGTTTTACATATTGTGAAATGCCTCTTGGTAAGAGATGAAATGACCAGTTATGGGTCAAGTTATTGAATATTGAAATGTTATATTGTTGGAAATTGAGAAAAACCTGTTTTTGAAAACTTGCATTAAATTTCGGGGACGAAATTCCTTAAGGGGGGAAGGTTATAGCCATCCCGGGTTTTACCCCTTGTTGTATAGTGATCCGGACTTGGTTCTGTGGGTGTTAGTTATGATTTATGTCTTGTTTCCGTGCTTCCATACTTTGTTTTTGAGTTATAGGATGTGTTGAGCAAGTTTGTTACAAGTTGGTTGTGTTTGGGAACAAATGGTTGCTGCCCAGAATTTTGGTCCTTCGCTCGAGCGAGCAGTTTGTCGCTCAAGCGAGCTCTTTGATTTTGGTCCTTCGCTTGAGCGAGAAGTTTGTTGCTCGAGCAAGCTCTTTGTTTTTGGTTCGTCGCTCGAGCCAGTGTTTCTTCGCTCGAGCGAGCGACTGCGTCTGGGTTTAGACTTGAGGGTTGCATTCCTTGGCTCGAGCGAGATTTCCTTCACTCGAGCGAGCGAGGTGTATGTTTTCGAGTTCTTTGCTCGAGCGAGCATTCTATCGCTCGAGCGTGTTTCTGGGTTGCAAACCTGAAGCTTCAAGTTTTTGGCTCGAGCGAGACTTTCTTCGCTCGAGCGAGATTTCTTGTGTCTGGTCGCTCGAGCGACCAAGTCTTCGCTCAAGCGAGCCTGTTATATATAAATACGCAGCAGCGGTTTTAAACATCTTTTTTCAGCCTCTTTTGTTTTGAAAACCCTAGGTCCGTGTTTTCTCTCCCTCCACTCATCTTCTCTCTTAGGTTTCATCTCTTTTTAGTGTGTTTCTACCCTAATCTCTTTGTATAAAAGATAGAGAGTGACTTGGGCTTCGTTTTAATCTGAGCAATAGTGGATTTGGAGCACCTTGGGTTTCCGCCATCTTCTCCATTTGAGTTCTTCGCTTCGAGGTAGGGATATCCTACTCCATCTTATAGGCTTTGTCCTAAGTTTTAGTCATTTTGATATGTTGGTGTTGTTTGGAAATTTAGGATTTGATTTATAATTTTAAAAAGGGGGTTTTTCATCTGTTAAACATCATATGTTTGTAAGTCATGAAAACGGCATTGATAGTATTAAATTGAGAAAATTGAACCTTAGGGTTAATTTTGAGGAAAGGGGGAAAAGCCCTAATTGTTGTAATAAATTAATTTGCATAATTAATTTAGAGAAAAATGTGAAATTAAGTTTAATTCTTGAAATTGGGGAATTGTGAGATTAAATGGTGTAGTTGGATAGTTTAATCACTCACCCATGAAAATGTTGAGTTTATATTTGTTGATACATTTATTTCCTGTTTAGAAATAACTGTTTTGGGTTATCGGTAGAGGATAGTCGTGATTGTTGTAGACATTGCATGCTGATTAGGGAAAACTAAAATTAATCACATTGAATGAGTCATTGAATATGACAGTTGAATTAATACAGCAAATACGTGTATTGATTGTATGTTGTTTGGGAGGAGATAGGGGATGTACTTCATGGTTTGAGGGAAGATAGGGGATGGACTCTCAAACCTGTTTAGGAGGAGAAAGGGGATGGACTCCACTAGTACAGCAAATGTGTGTACTTATTGATTCTTGGAAGTGTTTTAGTACAGCAAATATGTGTACTTATTGACTTATGGAAGTGCTTTAGTATGAGCCTTAGTCTCATTTGAATTATTGATATTGGAAGTAATGTTGATGTGAGATGTAGTCTCATTGTATAGTTTGGCCAGGTTCTGAGCCATGTTTGTATAATTGGGAAGTTGAATAATATCGTAAAGTGAAACATGTCATGGACATTATTGTCAGGAAACTGTATAGTGATATAATGGATTTAATAGTGTTAACCATCTATCGAATGCTATTGCTTTAGTCAATTCTTATATTTGGTTTAGTATATTTCTGCTGGGCTGTGGCTCACCCTATACGGGAACATCATTTTCAGGTCCAGGTGATATGCTACCTCCAAGGACTTAGCTTGGAAGGATTTGGATTTGAAGACTTGTTTTAGTTAGTCATTATTTGATATTACATGTAAACTCAAGCCAATGGCTTAATTTGTAGTTGAGTTAGTACTCACGTTTTGTGTCCACGTGTTGGCTTGGAAAGCTGTAAACCCTAGGGCATTTACTTTTGATGTTACATGTGATGTTTTTCAATAAGAATACTCTGATGAATGGAATAATGTTTTGTTTTTCTTATATCAATGCATGTCAATATTGTGTATATTGTGGGTTTATTTTGAGGGCGTTACACTATCCCAAGGTGTGTGCTGACTTGATCGTCAGAGGGGTTTTCCGGCCACACACCGCCGGGTAGCTCACCGCCGTTGTGTACGCAGGTCGATCGGACAGGCAGGGGCTTGGAAGAAAGGAGTATGGGCTTGCCTGAATATTTGCTCCCCGTACAATTGGCGCCGTCTGTGGGAACTTTGCAGACAAAACCTTGTCTACCAGGCTCATCTGATCGCCGTTTATGGCGAACAACGACGAGATTCCTTTGTCCGCCATCGACGAAGTTACGCCGGAGTCAGGCAGATGGAGAGAAGGACATCCCGCCATCCCGCCAATGGCGGACCTGGAGACATTCCCCGAAGGACAGTTCGGAGACGCGCGAGATAAGCGCGGAAGAAGTTATGGTCATTCACGGAGTCCAGACGGTCATCGGCGGTGGAGAGAATCACATGCAAGACGTCTGGAACACAAGCTAAGGGACCAGGACGCCGTCATCCGGCGAATGGTGGCGGAGATGGAGGAGCTGAAGCGGCATGTCAAAGGGAAGGGTGTAACTCGAGTGGGAGACCACAGTGAGCGCACCCAACCCCGCCGTTCTGGCAGTCAGAGTCAGCGACACACTCCGTCAATTTCTATTACCAGAAGTTACAAGGTTGGTGATTCCGATGTGCGTGCAGAGAAGTCCAGCGCGCAAGATAGCACTTACCAGCCCTCACGTCCGGCGACGACGTCGAGGTACTCCTATTCCGCTCGTTCAGAGGATTTGCGGGCAGTTTTGAAGGAACGGGCTCGCCGGCGGGGGGCTCGCCGGCGGGAGGCTCAGAGGGTGCCGGCGTTCCAGCGGTTATCCTATGGGGTTCACGCCAGTGAGGAGGTCGGAATGCCTCCACCCCGCCTAGCAGCGCCACTCCTTCTAGATACAGACTTGGCAAGGCTAAGCGCCACCCCTTTCTCCCTGGAGATAGAAACAACACCGCTTCCGGCAGGTTTCCACCAGCCTAAATTCACGCTCTACAACGGAAAAACCGATCTCTACATGCATGTAAGCCACTTCCGGCAGGTCATGGTCAGACATAGGCGGAATGATGCACTTATGTGCCTTATCTTCCCGTCAAGTTTAGGCGAACTGGGCTTAAAATGGTTCGAGAGGTTTCCGGAAGGGAGCATAGAAAGGTGGCATCAGTTGGTCGAAGCTTTTGTGACACGCTTCAAAACCAACACAAAAACACCAAAGGAAGTTGACCACCTATTGAGTGTGAAGATGGAACCGAGTGACACATTGAAGGCATACAACTCCAGATATTGGGAGACCTTCAATGAGATCTTGGATTGCCCGGTCAACCTTGCAATCACACAATACAAGCGTGGTCTCTCGGTCGGACATAGACTGCGGGACTCACTTACTATGCACCAGCCGACATCCATGGGCCAGCTCATGCAACGCATCAATGAGCACATCCGAGTAGAGAATGATGCGTCAGCATCTACCGCGAAGGCAACTTCGGTAGCAACAGACAAGAGGTCGGTTGGAAAAGTGCACACGGTTGGACAAGAGTCCAGCCGATCAAGTGACCGCGCTGAGGAATCGGACTGTGGCTCAAATCGCAAAAACCAGGGTAGAGGACATCGGAATGACCGGGATGACTACCCCCGGGATGACGTAGCCGATGCAAACAGAAGGTTGAAAGCAAGGACAGGCATCACCACGGTCTTTAAGATTCCAATCTATCGCATACTAAGTGAAATCCGTGACGAGGAGTATGTCCGGTTTCCTGCTAAGTTAGGCGACGGACAGAAGGGCTTCAATCCGAGGTACCGTTGCACGTTTCACCAGAAGCGAGGCCACCGGACAGAGGACTGTTTGCCTTTGAGGCAACACTTGAAAGAGCTAGTCGCAGCCGGACACCTGGACCTTTACATTGATGGGGGCGTGAAGGCTAATCAAGCTCCGGTTGACCCGCGGGGACTGGATGACCGAGATGCGCCTCCACAAGGGGTTGTTAATGTCATCCACGGCATAGTGGAACCGGTGCGTGTATGCGAGCTCTGAGGTATGATCAAGAAGGCAGAACACATGAGGGAAGTTTTATCGGTTCAGCCTGCGATCAAGAGGGGGAAGACCGAAGAGAAAGATGTGATTAGTTTCTCCTCAAGAGACCTAGAGCGCATTCAGATGCCACACAACGATGCCCTAGTGGTTACACTCCGCGTCAAAGAATTTGATGTCAAACGGATCTTGATCGATCAGGGAAGCTCAGTCGAGATCTTGTACTACGACGTCTTCAAACAGCTCAAGCTCCGAGATATAGATTTGGCCCTGGCAACTTCACCACTTATTGGTTTCAACTCGCAACCAGAGTGGACTTTGGGAAAGATTATCCTGCCGGTTAAAGCGGGATCCGTGGTCAAACAAGTGGAGTTCTGGGTGTTGCAGGTGCCATCTACTTATAATTTGATCCTTGGGAGGGGATGGTTTCACGCTATGCAAGCCGTAGCGTCGACCTATCATCAGGTGATGAGATTCCCCTCGGCTATGGGGGCAATCGAGGAGATTTGGGGCGATCAAGTCATGTCGAAGCAATGCTTCGTGGCAGTCAACGGGAGCCGAGCTGCCAAAGGCTTCGTTCAAATGATTGAGGGACCGGAGGACCGGGGAGTCCTTGACGATGTAGGCACCAAGGCCGAGAACAAAGCTGTCGAAGAATTGGTGGAGGTGCAAATTGATACAGAGCATCCGGATAAGTTCTTCTTGCTCGGCTCGAGCCTTACAGCCCAAGAAAGGACCGAGATGGTTGAGTTTTTGATGGCCAACATCGAAGTCTTTGCATGGTTGCCTTACGACATGCCCGGTCTCGATCCGAGTTTTATATGCCATCATCTCAATGTCTTCCCCGGAGCCAAGCCGGTCATTCAGCAAACAAGAAGATCGGCGCTGCATCACGCCGAGGTAGTTGCGGAGGAAGTGAAGAACTTGCTTGAGGCGCGAGCAATTCAGGAAGTGCACTCCCCTCGATGGATTTCAAACACAGTCGTAGTGCCCAAGAAGAATGGGAAGTGGCGAGTTTGCGTCGACTACAAGACCGTCAACCGAGCTTGTCCGAAAGACAGCTTCCCTCTGCCTAGAATAGACCAGCTTGTGGACTTAACGGCTGGACATGACAGGCTCAGTTTCTTGGACGCCTACCGCGGCTACCATCAGATTGCTATGTATGGGCCCGACCGAGAGATCACCTCATTCACTACACCAAGGGGACTCTTCTGCTACCGAGTCATGGCTTTTGATTTGAAGAACGCCGGGGCAACTTTTCAAAGGATGGTGACCAAGATGTTTGCTCCTCTGCTAGGCCGGACAATGGAGGCTTATATTGATGATATGGTGGTTAAAAGCCGACATCAAGCAGACCATTTGTCTGACTTGGCCGAGATGTTCGCCATTCTCAAAAAGCACAAGCTACGCCTGAATGCGTCTAAGTGTGCCTTCGGCGTGGGATCCCGAAAATTTTTGGGTTTCCTAGTCACGAACCAAGATATTGAAGTAGATCCTACACAAATCCGAGCCATGCAAGAGTTAAAACAGCCCAGCTCGGCTAAGGACGTGCAGCATCCGGCCGGAATGGCCGCCGCGCTTAATCGATTTATAAGCCGGTCATCAGATCGCTGCCGCCCTTTCTTTCAAGCCTTGAAATCAAAGTTCTCATGGGATGCAGAGTGTGACCGGGCTTTGGCCGAGCTCAAGGAGTATTTGTCTTCAGCGCCACTGTTGGTCACACCGGAGCCTGGAGAAGAACTCTACCTTTATTTGGCTGTATCGCAGCATGCAGTCAGTGCGGTGCTTGTCCGGTCGGAAGGAATCAAACATCTACCCATCTTCTACGTCAGCAAAACCTTGCTACCAGCAGAGTCGAGGTACTTGCCGCTGGAAAAACTTGCGTTGGCATTAATGATGGCCTCAAGGAAGTTGGCGCACTATTTCCATGCACATACAACAATCGTTCTGACTGAGTTCCCCCTCAAAGCTTTATTCGAGCGGACAGGCTTTTCCGGACGAATTCTTAAGTGGGCGGTCGAGTTGGGACAGTTTGACGTCAAGTTCCAGCCGCGCACTGCCATAAAAGCCCAGATTTTGGCCGACTTCGTTGCTGAATTCTCACCTGGAACCCATCCGGTATGCCTGGTCGATATTGCTGCGGCAGATGAAGAGGTGAATGCAAGCCTGACCGAAATACAACAGCTTGGCGGTGTTGGCGACGCGGAACTTGCGCAACCCACCAAAGCACCTTCAGTTAGTACGATACCGCAGCCCGGCGATGCGATGACGGAGTTGGGTATCACCGTCCAACCTGCTCTGCCCGGTACCGCATCACCACCGGGGGAAGAAGTTGAAACGCTCCGCACAGAGCCTGCGGCCGGCATAATACCGCAACCTGGCGATTCGCCTACGGACTTAGGCATTATGGATGAACTTGCTGAGTCCGGCGCCGAATCGCCAAGGGGGGCTGAAGTGGAACCGCTCAGCACAGAACTTGAAGCCGAACAGCCGTGCAACTGTGATCCCATCAACCTTCAAGCCTCTCAGGACCCCTCAGACTGCTGGAAGCTCTTTGTTGGCGAAATGTGGAAACTTTTTATTGATGGGGCATCGAACCGTCACGGTGCCAGGCTGGGTATAGTATTGATTTCGCCAGACGGCCTGACCATCGAACACTCTATCACCCTCGGATTCCCAGTATCCAACAATGAGGCCGAGTATGAGGCGCTCTTGGCTGGTCTCAAGAGCGCGCTTCAGATGCAAGCATCCGAGCTAATGGTTTACAGTGATTCCCAGCTTGTGGTTAACCAAGTGTCTGGGGTTTACGAGGCAAAGGATGACAGAATGATGAAGTACCAAGCTCTGGTCAGGGACCACATTAAGTGATTTCAGGCGATCAGGGTCCAACAGATTGGCCGCGAAGAAAACGGCCGAGTAGATGAGTTGGCCGGCCTTGCTTCTATGGTTGACGGCACATCTCCCAACCCTCTGTTGATTGAATTCCTTCCGAGGCCCAGCATTGAGGAAACCGGGCAGACAGAAGTACGCTGCGCCGAGCTAGGTCCTTCTTGGATGGACCCTATAATCTTCTTTCTCAAAGAACGGACCCTTCCAGCCAACAAGAAGGAAGCACATAAAGTGCGGGTGAAGTCAGAGCGATTTTGGCTCTCTCTATCAGGCGCTTTATATACGAAGTCTTTCACCGGTCTCTACCTGAAGTGTGTGCACCCGAGCAGTGTGGAAGCTTTCCTGTATGAAGTTCACGAAGGCATTTATGGCAGTCACATAGGGGGCAGGTCCTTGGCCTACCGAGCTATTTCGCAAGGCTACTGGTGGCCGTGTATGCAAGCCGACGCACAGAAGTATGTTCGCAAGTGTGAGAAGTGCCAGAAGTTTGCCCACCAGATCCACCAGCCGGCCAAGGAACTCCTTCCCTTTACTAGCCCTTGGCCCTTTGCGATGTGGGGGCTAGATATAGTGGGGCCACTTCCAGCAGCACCAGGCAACCGGAAGTTTTTCATCGCGGCCACAGACTACTTCACCAAATGGGTTGAAGCTGAGCCTTTGGCGACAATCAAGGAGAAAGATGTCGAGCGATTTGTCTGGCAGAATGTTGTCACGCGGTTTGGCGTTCCCAAAATTCTGATCTCTGATAACGGTACCTAATTCGATGATCGCCTATTCAGAGGGTTTGATGAAGATTTGAAGATCGAATTTTACAACTTAACCCCGGCTTACCCGCAGTCTAACGGTCAAGCCGAAGCATCAAACAAGACCATTCTTGATGGGTTGAAGAAGAGGCTTGAGAAAGCCAAGGGAAAGTGGGTCGAGGAACTTCCCAGCGTCCTTTGGGCATACCGAACAACCCCGCGGAGATCTACCGGGGAAACTCCATTTGCTTTGGCATATGGCATGGAGGCGGTTATACCTTTGGAAGTTGGCATGCCCACCCTCAGAAGTGAAAGTTTTGAGCCCGAACTGAATGCCGAAGCCATTGCCCTTGAACTAGATTTAGTGGAAGAACGTCGGGAAAAGGCTCTTATCCATGTGGCCGCCTACCAAGAAGAGCTCTCAAGGAAATACAATAAAACGGTGCACCCCAGACCGTTCAAAGTAGGTGACTGGGTCTTGAGGAAAGTCATGGGCAATACCCTGGTGCCAGGTGAAGGCAAACTAGGGGCAAATTGGGAAGGACCCTACAGGATAATCGGTCTGGCGGGCAAGGGGGCATACCACTTGGAGGATTTGGATGGTAGAGGAATACCCCGGCCGTGGAATGTGGCCAACCTCAAACTGTATTATTTCTAGCTTTTGCTTTCATTCTGTGCAAAGGAACTTTTTGCCTTACACTTCAGAATGTAATATTCTTTTTGTCAATATATAGAAGTGTCATATCTTTGCCTAGGCATTTTTATTGTTGCTATGTGCTTTGAGATTCTCAACTGAGATGTCTTACTCCTGTTGAAAGAGTTGATGATTTGTTCAACTATGCGATTCTCAACAGAGATGATTACCCCGGTTGAAAGAGTTGATGTTTTGCTCAACTTAGGTATTCTTAATCGAGATGTCTTACTCCGGTTGAAAGAGTTGATGATTTGTTTAACTATGTGAATCTCAACCGAAATAATTACTCCGGTTGAAAGAGTTGATGTTTTGCTCAACTTAGGTATTCTCAACCGAGATGTCTTACTCCGGTTGAAAGAGTTGATTTGTTCAACTATGTGAATCTCAACCGAGATGATTACTCCGGTTGAAAGAGTTGATGTTTTGCTCAACTTAGGTATTCTCAACCGAGATGTCTTACTCCGGTTGAAAGAGTTGATGATTTGTTCAACTATGTGATTCTCAACCGAGATGATTACTCTGGTTGAAAGAGTTGATGATTTGTTCAACTATGTGATTCTCAACTGAGATGATTACTCCGGTTGAAAGAGTTGATGTTTTGCTCAACTTAGGTATTCTCAACCGAGATGTTTATTCCGGTTGAAAGAGTTGACGATTTGTTCAACTATAATTCAAACTGAGATGTCTTTTCCGGTTATATGAGTTAATTAATGTGGTTTGCCTTGCCGAGGTATTTTGTTCGGCTGAAGTTATGAGGCTTGAAGACCGCACAAACACTTGATGAAATTAGAGATTTTTCATTGATGTGAAAGTTAATACAAAAGGTGTGGAACTTAGCCCGGTTACAAGTTCAGGGAAAAAACGTGTAAAAGAAAACTAAGCTAAGGGGGAAAGGTTGGTGAATTCATCCTCGGTTGCCTCCAAGTTGACCGTTGGAGATTGGTCTTGGACACCGATTTCTGTTTGGCCGGGCTGCTCCTGCTCTTGGCGGTTTTCTCCCTCAGCATCTGCCTCGGCTTCTCCTTTAAGTCCTTCCTCGGCCTCAGCCTGCAACGCGCTGAAGACGTTGTTGGCATATGGCACGAGATAGGTCGGTAGGAAGATAGCCGGCGGAGAGGCAAACACGTCGGTATCAGGACCTTGACCGAGCTGTTCGCAGGCAGACTTCCAACCCGTTTTGAAATAGATGTCTTGGGTGGCGAAGACTTGCTTCTTATAGCTGTCCTCGGCCTCCTTAAAGCCGGTGCTGTTGGCGTCTTCGTACTCCGTCTCCCTTGACTTTTTGAGTGCATCCAGCTCGGTCTGGAGCTCATCCCTCTTTTTCTCGGCGTCGCCGAGCTGGCCGAGCAACTTGGAGTTGTCAGCATTAGCAATCAGCAGTGAAGACTTTGCTTGGCCGAGCTCGATTTGAAGGCTTTGAACTTGGCTGGTAGTGTCATTCGCTTTCTGCCGCAGTCGATGGATGCGCTCCATGACCAGGTGTTGCTTCTGGATGGCCTGCAAGAAGAAAGTTTGGTTAAAAAGGAAACCGTGTGTAGACACCCCGTTTTTGACCGTCCTCAAGACTTGGACGTCACCGTTTGAACACTCGGTGATTATCCATGTTTGTGTTCGTTTGGAGTCCTCGGAGTTCTCAGCTACGCGCCTTGTCTCAGGATCTCCGAACTCGACCGTTTTGTGTCTGGTTTTGCACCAAACACTTGTGTTTTGCCTTGGAGGGGCAGGGAATGCCTTGTGAGGCATCCCCATACACCACCGGCAGTGGCTAGAGGCCACCGGCTGGTTTTTGTTGTCACCGGCAATGTATATTGCCGGTCGGCACTCTTTGTTGCCGGTCGGCAGTAAATTTTGTCAAAATGACATTTTTGGCCGGCCGACTACTGTTCAGCTGCTTTTGGAGACATTTTGAAACAGCTGGATGGCATTTGCTTCCCCTCCATACACGTGTATGAAGGGATGCCCCTCTTGTTTGCTTACTTGCTAAGCATTACAAGATTGGTTGCCTATAAGAGGAGCCCTCCTCTCTTGGCATTAGGGTTAGACATTTTAGAGAGGAAAACATTGCTAGAAGCTCTAGTTCTAGGGTTAGAACTCATATACATTCTATCTCTATCTATTTCTTTCTTGAGTGTTCTAGGTGCATTTGTTCATAGTATTGCATACAAACACCTACCATTACACCTTTCCTTGGCTATTGAGGTTCTAAGGGATTATTTTCAGAGTTTTGGGGCTGGTTTAAGCTCAAGGAGGCAGCTGGTCCTCCCTTTGTGAAGGTGGTCTTCAAGGGTAAGAAACTTCCCTTTTATTCCCCATTTTTGCATCCTATTTCTATCTATCTTAGAGCTGTTTTTGTGTTTGGTGTATAACATAAAAAAGTTCTGTTTTTAGGCCCTCTTGATAGTTCATTAAGAGTGTTTTGTGCTTTGGGGAAGTTTGACCCCTCTTAGGCCTTGAAAGGCCTCATTTTGTGCTATTTTGTGCAAGTTTTGAGACTTTGGTGTTTGGGCCTCTTCACCACTGAAATCTTGAGGGATTTCAGTGGTGGAGATGGTGCCTTGAAGTCTCCAAAAGGGAAGGGCCACTCCCTCTCCTTGTTGTCCTTGAAAGGGACCATTTTTGGCCTCTTGAGGGAGCCTATGTTAGAGTGTGTGTTGATCATGTCTAGGCTGCATTTCATGCTTATTATGCCATAATATAATCATGTTGTGTGTTGGTTTTGGTACATCATGCATGCTTAACATGCCTACCATGTAATGCCTTGTAATTGCCTTAATATGCCTTAGGTTGTTAGCCTTTGTTCGAGCATGTTTTAGGCTTAGCCTTGTGAATGTTTTGTGTTTATTTTGCCATGCATTAGGTCTGTCCATAGTTGTTTGGATCGATTTTGGCATGCTTAGTATAGCTCCTTTGCATTTGTGGCTTGTCGGGCTCGTATGCCTCAAGTATGTGAATGTGTAGCATGTGCTGATTGCATCATTTTGGTGGTTTGGAACCATCCAACATGTAATTTCAGTCCCTTTGGCATGCTCATATGCTTACCTTAGTTGCCTCTTTGTTGCTTTGAGAGCATGTGTTGTATGCCCTATGTTTTGACCATTGTGCATGCCTTTGAATTTGAGCCACTTAGATGCCATCTAAGTAGTCCTTTGGCCTTGTTTTAACATGCTAAAAATCTGTTTTTAGTTGTTTAATGCATGCCATGTTTGTTGTGCTAAATGTGCTTCAAAGCTTCATTACCTTGCTTCAAGTATTTGGGCCATTTGCATGCTAATGCTAGCTTCATGTGAGTTGGTTTGGCACCACCTTCTAGCATGATTTTCAGAGTTAATGTTGCATGCTAATTGTCCATGATAGCCTCTTTTAAGTGTGTTTTAAAGTCGCTAGCTTAATGCTTAAAGCTTGGACCATCATATGTGCACATGTGCATGTGTGTTTAGCCTCCATTTTTGAGCACTTTGGCCACTGATTTTAGGCCTAATTGGAGTTGCCTAAGTCATGTTTAAGTCCACCCCTTTGCTTGATTTGCATGCTTGCCTTGTATGTGCGTTTGCATACTAGCATTCTTGTTTGCATCCCATGTTGCATACTAGTTGACATGCTTAGGATTGCACACATAGACATGCATGCCTTGTCCCTTGATTTGGTGATGGGAATTGGGCCCCTTTATTTGTTTGGTTTGCATTTCATTTGAAATTGAAGTGCACACTTGATTCTTTGGGCCATCATGCATGGAAATGCGTGATTGGTGGCCCGAGAATCGAGGCAAATCCTCCCTTGAGTCATTAACATGATAAGGAGTGTGATTGGTGCATACATAGCTTGAATAGCATTGCCATGCAAGATTATGTCCTCTGCTGCTGTGAGTTGTAGGTTCTGCAGGCATTTATTGCCGACCGGCAACATTTTCTGCCAGCCGGCAGTAAATCAACAGCCGATGGATGAATTTTGTGCCGGTGACCACAATTCAGTGCCGGTGGTCATTCTACTTAGCCGGTGGGATCCCCCAGTATCCTGAGAGGCATTCCTAAGACTTTGGCAGTCTTCAGAGGAGCAAAACAGGGAAAACAGAGGCAAACTATGCATGGCAGTGCGATTCCGAGCAAATCCCGAGCATGCGTTGCATCTAACCCGCTTCCTGAGGGCTTTACTGTTTTAATTAGATTAATTAATTTGTTAATTTAATTGGTCTGTAATATTTAATTAGCTTGCATAGTTAATTAATTTGTATATTCTTTTGGTCCCTCCGAGTGAGGGCAAATCTGTAATAAGTGTGCGTGAGTGGTGTGCATGTCTTCCAACCCCCACTTCTTTCTTCCCTTTTATTTACCCGCTTACGATGGTAGATTAGGGCACGTTCATTTTAGCATACCTTATGCAATGCATGCGTGCATCCATACATTTGTCTTACATGCACCGGGCTCGGTACATCATACAAACCGCATTGTATCTTCAAATCTAACTTGAATACGTGCACCCAATGATTGCATTTCACATGCCATTTTAGGGTTAGCCGAGCCTATCCTAAACTGCATCTTTGTATGTGATGCATTAGTCACTCTAACATGAACTAGGACATGCATGCTTGCTAACTAGTTTATTGTTTTGGCGCGGAGTACGATGTAAGTATTTACGCTTTAGCATATCACATGCGTGTGAATATTAATATGACAGCATGATTACCATGTGGCTAAGTGCTTATATGAGATAAACTGTTTGAATGCCTGTGGGTGGAGGTTGGATTGCTTGAGTTGGAAAAACTCGTTGAAGTCCGTGTTTTAGCCTACTTGCGAGTAGCAAATTCCAAAGCACTTTTCAAAACAAACGGATATGCAATGCTTGTTTCCAAATTAGGCAATCTAGTCTATACTTGTTTGCTGTGCGCATAACATAGTAATTCTAGGCTAATAACCGGAACAAGAGCACATAATGTTTTCAAAACCGGATATCACGGTTAGTAGAGGCCGGTCTTCGGACCGGGCGAAAGGGGGTGCTCATAGCTGACTTTCCTCGATCGTACCCAAGCTCCCGAGCCAAGACAACTTTGGTGATGACGGACACGTGGCCTTCGGCACCGAGTTAGGGTTTCCTAAATTTCCCATTTTAAAAATATTTAGGTGGCGACTCTGTATCTGGCAAAGCAGTCCATGTTTGGCACTTCTTTTCAAAATCTGTTTTTTCCCAAAACGATTTGCCAGAGTTGGACTCTTTGGTTCAGATTAAGAACCGCGACAAACAAAAAAGGGGAGTCCGAACTGTAGCATCGAGGTCCCTCGCGGGCACTGTTACACCGTGCAAACACTTGTGAAAATTTGAGTAGAAGTTTGATTCTTACCCTGGTCATGGACTTCATGGCCGACTTCACCAACTGGGTGTCTGGAACATGGTCGCTACCGACCACGTTGCTCGGTAGGAGAAAGGCCTTGGAGAGGTCAAAGGCGAGTAGATGTTCTTTGTCGCCCTTCACGGAAGCCGTTGCCGGGATCTCCTTACCCCGGTGTTTGAGCTGTGGTCGCCATGCCGGTGTTGGGTTGAAGGTGACGGCGGGTTGCTCGGTGGTTAGTTCTCCAACCAGCTCGGCAGAGGGATTAGCGCGGGGCCTTTTCCCAGCCCAGCGGGCTTCTTGGCTGGCTTGACCGGTGGCTGGAGACGCCAATGCCACCACGGCACCGCTTGATTGACCGGCAGGTGGAGAGCGGGTGATGACGCTCGGTATCTCGGCGGAAGTTGTAGTGAGGAGGTTTTTTATACGGCTTCGTTTTGCTATCTCTTCTTCCTCGGTTAACCGGATTAGAGGCACGTCCGGTAGAGTTGGGTCTGGAGGAGGTGATGGAGCGCGGAGAAAGTCTGTGACCTTACTCCGGCGTGGAGTTGAGTACCGGTTTGTTGGAACGTAACCGAGGAGATCGTTACAATCCCGGTGGCGGTAGCGGAGCACGGTACGGATGGCTTCTTCATTGGGGTATTGATAGTTGGCTTGCAAGGCTTGAATCGCTGCAAAGGAAAGAGGAAAAATGTCAAGTACAGAATTATGTGAAAAGACAATCGACCGAGCAAGTTAGCACGGCTTACATGTGGAACCGAAGTTCTTGCTAATGAACCAGCTCGGTACGTCGGCTATTTCGTAATTTCCAGACACCCAGAAGAAGTCGTCGTCGTGTAAATCCTTATCTGGGGTACCAGTCACTATCTTTTCTTTGCCCGGTCGAATTTTTAACTAATAAGCGAAGCCATCGCCGGTGTGCCCAAGGGTGTACTGTCGTAGTATCTCAGCTAAACCTAAGTTTGTTCCTAGCCGGTTGTTTAGCTCGTGCTTGATTATTCGGTAAGTGTTGGTCGAGACTTGGGTGGGTGCTAGCCCGGTGCAGCGCAGGAATTCGGTCAACAGAGGGTTGACCAGGAAGCGGAGGCCTCCTTCAATTATGGACAACATGGTGAAGGGGCATTGGTTGAATCTGCCCCAAGGGGTTGTCTCCATCTCGGCGAGCTCTAAGTGAACATCAACCGGGATACCGTACTCTTCGCGGAAGGCTGCCAAGCCAGCCGGAGTGTCAACAAGGAAGCGGAATCGCCCCATGTGTAACCGGCTGGATTAGCTCGGTTGAGGTGGTTTTGGCACAAGCTGGTGTTTTGATGGCTGCTCGGTCTTTGAGAGCCTCAATATTTGGTCAGTGGTCCTCTTGGACTCTGCAGGAAAAGGATGGCAACCATAAGTGTGAGCGCGGTCGCGCAAAATGAGCTTGACTTTAGCTCGGTGATGAAGAGTGCTAACCACCTCGGTCGTAATGGTAAACCAAGGAGCTCGGTCACTCAAGCGGACCAGATGTTAGCCCGGTTGAGCGGCCAAGTCCTCTGGCTACCCCGGTTTCTACTAAGGTTAGGGCAAATTGGTCATTTGCTCGGTCTTAATGATTTTTCGGATCAAAGGAAGACCTGGAGCCCGGTCCGCCCCAGATCTTCAATGTTCATCAAAGAAAATGAAGAACAACAAGGAGAGTGAAGGGTTAGGGACGGTTTTGGGTGCCTAATGCCCTAAAACCTATGGATTTAGTGCCCTAATATGTGAAATACCGACTGAAATAGCAAAAACGAAGCTCAAAGAACTTACCAGTTGAGGGCAAGGCCTACTTCTTCGAGCACAAATGCAAGGAATGGCAGGGACGAAGTTTTGTTGGGGATGCTTGAGCTATGAAACGTCGAAGGCTTGAGGAGAGGCAATAGGAATGAAAGGAAGTAAGAAGGGGCATGTTTATAGAGGGGAAGAAGCCGCCCAAATTCAAATTTGAGGGGACGGTTGGGTTGGCTGCTCGAGGGCCAATAAGAGATTGACACGTGCCCCCATTAATGGCAGCCTCAGAGTTGAAGAGACAGGAAGGTCAGACGAGGCATCGACCGAGCAAGTCAAGGAACCGAGCAAGGAAACTAGCTCGGTTGACCTCTTGCAAAACCGAAGACCGAGGAAGAGTTACCCCGGTCAGAATAGACAATCCCAGTCACGCTTGCGCGGACGGAATTAAGGGACAATTGAGAGGGAGATTTATGAGCTGGAAGTGGGCCGAGATAAAAGCCGAGCAAGTTGAAGGCCCAAGGACGTGTTGGGCTGAGATAGCTTTGGATTTGCCCGGAGTTGGGGCTGCTCAGCCCATGGCCGAACTACTTGGACTTGCACCGGTGGTGACCGTGCAACTTGCGTTGCTCAGCCAGAAGGCATACACCTCTGGCTCGGCGGGGAAGCTCGTGCCCGAAGCTCGGTAGGAAAGCCTTTGGTTGATTGGCGTGACCTTTTTGGAGCTCAGCTTCGCCGGAATGCGGTCGAGCACGATAGGAACGGAGCTCGGCTATTGGTACACTTGGGCATGAAGTGCAGCCTGGCTGTCGGCAGTCGTGATGCTGCACCCCGGCTGCCGAGCTCCCAGCAGAGTGGGCTGGCAGTTGGGTTAGGTGATGTTCAGTAAGATTTGTGCTGACGGATGGGATAGCAGTACCACGTGTCGAGAGATCACTGGGGGTAGATTTGGGGCGCAGAAGGTATATAAGCATGTCTGCGCCCCCCATGCTGGGGACGAACATTTTTTGTAAGAAACACTTACACTCAACTCTCTCCTCTCTCTCTATCCCAAGGTGTGTGCTGACTTGATTGTCGGAGGGGTTTTCCGGCCACACACCGCCGGGTAGCTCACCGCCGTTGTGTATGCAGGTCGATCGGACAGGCAGGAGCTTGGAAGAAAGAAGTATGGGCTTGCCTGAATATTTGCTCCCCATACAAAAATTATACTTTTTGTTATTAAGAATGGATAAAAAAAAGTAATGAGTTTGTTGTAAGAATTTATGTAAGTTGAGAATTGTGGATTAGCAAGTTAAGCTGTGAGATTAATCTCATGTTTCAAAAAGACTTATAAAACAACTAAAAACTTAAAACACAAATTTCATATACCTTAAAATGAGTTAAAATACAAACCCATTGTCTAGTAAACACAATAAAAAACATAATTAAGCTCTCTTTTTAAAAACAAAGGTTAATTATCGCATTGATGTAAGACAACCAGCCACTGTTAGTGGCATTTTATAGAACAACTAACATACATAGATATCAATACAAGCAAAACAGAGATACCCAATCAAACTTAGATCTAGGACACACAACATTGAAGAGAAAGGTGAAGTAAAGCAAACCCACAATAAGATTTCAAACTTGTTCTGGCAATCAAAGTCGTAAAGTTAAGAAGAAGTTCAGGATCTGGTACAGAAAAAACAGAAGAAAAAGAAGTCTCATGTCATAGAGCACCCTCCTCCATTATCAACCTGCCATTGTTGTCACTCATGGCTACCAGTCCAGCCCTCAACAACGTTATTTTTGTATCAAAATCTCTTCATTTTTGCTTATATTATATAATATGTAACTTAATTTGTTAACAAAAAAAAAAAAAAAACTTCTTAGTATATTTTTCCTAAATATAACACTCCAATGTAACACTAAAAAAAAATAAAAATAAAAAATAATGTGAGACATCACATAATAATGAGCTGGTTGATGATCATACGAGCTCAAATGGTCGTGGTAAGCAGCACAGAGGAGTGAGGAACAGAGGCGCAGATGAGACTGCTGACCAGATAGATGAGTCAGCCCAGGAGGTAGACCAAAAATCTGAGTTGGCAAGAGGTGAGAAGAAACACGGAGAGGGAAATGTTGTATAGATGGACAAAGATTCAAACATGGTGAGAGACACAGTAGTTGTAGGGTCTCATAGTGCATTGGCCAAAGAAATCGAGGGTGGCGCATGCAAAAGTATGATGGAGGGGGGTGATATCGAAGACAGTTATACAGGGATGTGTCAGGGACTAGATGATCAAGTATACACGCCTGGTTTTGTAAGGAGCTTAAATGGATCAAGTATTCATAGGCTTGGAATTAATATGGAGGTGGTGTTGGGCCTAAACCAAGGAAGCAATGATACGGGAGAAGCTAATACAACTCAGTTTGGGCCCAATGCAAATAATTGGGTATAGGCAAATGGGCCTTTGAATATAATATCCAACCCATCTCAGGTGAAAGAAAAGGGTATGGATTGTAACTCTGCCCTGCAGAGGAACAAAGGAAAGAGGAAAGTTTTGCAGAAGGTTAAAAATAGAAATCATCCTCAAGGCAAAGGTTATTTCGACCTAGTCAGAAGATTGGGACACAAAGGGGCATCATCAAGCAAAGCAGCTTCAAAAGGAGAGGTGCTAAGGGCAGCTATAGCTGAAACATCCATTTCAGCTTCGTTAGAGACTGGAGAGGCTGCTGGAAGATTAGTTCTGAATGAAGCTCAAGCTACGCTGTAGTTGGGAAAACTTTTGGGAGTGAATTTTAATGGAAAGGAGGATGAAGCCATTAACAAAATTATGGAATTAGAGGCCAAGGATAAAGAAAGAGTTGTGAGGGGTATTGGAGCATCGGTATAGGATGCCTCGGCTTGGGGGCTCAATAGGTGTTTTTACAAGTTCTTATGAAGATAATATCATGAAACATTAGAGGTGTAGGTAAGAACCAGAAGAAAGGGAAGGTAAATCAAATTCTAAAGGAAAGAATAGTAGATGTAGCTCTATTTTAAGAAACAAAAAAAAAAATTTGCACTTACAGAAAATGAAGTCAGATCAATGTGGGCAAGAGATAAAATGGAATTTCTGGCCATTGACTCTATAGGTTTGTCTGGAGGGCTCTTATGCATTTGGGATCCTGAGGTGTTTCAACTACAAGCTTATTATAGCAATAGAAGATTCATACTACTATCAGGTACTCTATTTAATTCTTTTAATTGTCTTATCCTTAATATATATGCTCCAAATTCAGTTGGTGACAAAAAGAAATTATGGGATAGCCTGATAAAACTAAAAATGAATTTCCAAAATCCTTGGTGTCTATGTGGAGATTTTAATGAAATCAAGTCTATTAGTGAGAGAAACGGGTGCTTCAGGCGAGATAGGGGCATGAAGGATTTGAATGACTTTATTGACAAGTGTGAATTAAATGATATGCCATTACATGGAAGGAAGTACACATGGTGCAACTCAGCAGAAGACGAGAAATGGAGTAGAATTGATCGAGTTTTAGTTGACCAAAATGGATAGAACGGTTTAACTTAACACTCTTGGGGTTGCCAAGACTTATTTCTGATCATTGTCCTTTATTGTTGATGGAGGATGAGAGAGACTGGGGCCCCAAACCTGTTAGATTTCTTAATGCCTAGACCTTGCACTCCAACTTTCCAGATTTTATAGAGAAGACATGGAAGGATACAATGGTTTAGGGTTGGGCTGGTTTTGCTCTTCAAATCAAATTGAAGGCTCTAAAGGCTGCTTTAAAAACCTGGAGCAAGGAGGTATTTGGGAATGTCACTTTCAAGTTGAAATCAGCAGAAGATGATCTACACACATTGGATTTTACTGCGGAATCTAGAGATCTGGAGGAGGATAAAAAATTAAGGAGAAGGATAGCAAGAGAACAGGTATGGAACCTAAGTAGGATGGTAGAATGGCTATGGCTGCAAAAGTCAAGGCTCAACTGGACCTTGAACGGTGACAGAAACACCAGATTCTTTCATATGATGGCCAGGAGTAGACAAAATAGAAATGAAATATCTTTCGTTATAGTTGATAATATTCTATTTGAAGATCCTAATCAAATTAAGAGAAAGGGTTATGAGCATTTCAAGAAGCATTTCTCAGAGGAGTGGGCTTCTAGACCTACTTTAGGTGGGACATTTAAGTCAGTGCAGAGTAGTTCTTACTATGGGGTGTTAGAAGCAAAGTTTTCGGAGGAAGAAATTAAAGTTGCAGTTAAGGATTGTGATGGTAACAAGGCTCCTGGCCCGGATGGATTTAATTTGTTTTGTTTTCAAAAATTCTGGAAATTGATGAAGAGTGATGTCTGTAACTTTCTCAAGGAATTTCACATGCATAGCAAACTGGTGAAAGGATTAAATAGCTCTTTTATTTCACTCATTCCTAAAAAAGAAAATCCTGTGGGTCTTGGAGACTATAGTCCCATTAGCCTTATTGGATCTATTTACAAAATCTTGGCCAGGGTGCTGGCTAGAAGGTTGAAAGCTGTGTTGCCTCATATCATCAATGAATCTCAAACAACATTTATAAGGGGGATGAATATTATTGATGGTGTGCTAGTTGCTAATGAGGTGGTACATGGGTGGAAGAAAACAAAAAGGAATGGTGTACTTATTAAGCTTGACTTTGAGAAAGCCTTTGACTCTGTGAATTGACTCTATCTAAAATCTATGTTGTTGAATTTTGATTTTGGGGAAAAATGGATCAGCTGGATTCAAGAGTGTGTTTCCACTACTAGGCTATCAGTTCTTGTAAATGGATCCCCAACTCAGGTGTTCAGCCCTCAAAGAGGCTTGAGGCAAGGGGATCCCTTATCTCCATTTTTATTCAACTTGGTAGCAGAAGGCCTCAACATTTTATTGTCTAGAGCACAATAGTTGGGCCTCATTAAAGGAGTTATGCTAGGAGCTCATGGTGTGGTGTTGTCCCATCTTCAGTTTGCGGATGATTCATTATTATTTAGTGAAGCATAGGAGGCTGAAATTTGCAATTTGAAGAGAATATTAAGATGCTTTCAATTGATCTTAGGTTTAAGAATTGATTATCACAAAATTTTGGTGTGTGGAGTGGGTGTGCAGGAGGATATCATTGTTTCCTTTGTAGATACGCTAAATTGTAGGACCAAGTCCTTGCCTTTTCTTTACTTGGGGCTGCCACTAGGAGCTAATCCAAACAGGAAAGCAACATGGAAACCAGTTCTGGATAAATTAAAGAGCAGGTTAGCTGGATGGAAGAGAAGGTTGCTATCATTTGCTGGTAGGCTCACTCTAATTAAAGCTGTAACTTCCACTCTACATGTATACTATCTATCTCTCTTCAAGATGCCAGAAGGGGTAGCTACTGAATTTGAGAAGCTTCAAGCTAGATTCCTATGGGGCGGATCTGATTTGAAGAAAAAACTTCATATGGTGAAGTGGGAGGAAGTTTCAAAAAGTGTGGAACAAGGTAGGCTTGGCATTAAACGAGTCAGAGAGGTTAATGATAGCTTATTAATCAAGTGGTGGTGGAGATTTGGGGTTGATAAAGAAGCTTTATGGAGGAGGGTAATCTGTAGCAATTGCAACATGGAGTAGGATAGCTGGGTTCCATCATTTAGATCTAGTAGCAGGTATTCTTGTGTATGGAAAGACATCATATCTTTAGCAAATCGCAGAAACAGTTTAATGGAATTCTTTTTGACCAACCTGATTATAAAGGTTGGTGATGGATCTAGAGTCAAGTTTTGGAAAGACAAATGGTGTGTGAATGTATGTTTGGAAAAAAAGTTCCCTGTTTTTTTTAGATTGGTAGTTGACAAAGAAGAATCATTCAGATCAATGTATGAAAAAAAAGATAGTTCATCTAATTGGATATTCAATTTTCGAAGGAGGCTGTTTGACTGGGAGTATAGGGAGGTTTCCAGACTCACTGATTTGCTTTTGGCTGCTCCTAACATCAGTTTTGATCAAACTGATATGCTATCTTGGGCTGCCACAAACTCAGGTGTGTTTTCAGTACTGTTTATATATCAATATTTTGAACACTCTTTTGGTCCTTATCTATTAACCAACAAGTTTATATGGATTAAGTATCTCCCATCCAAAGTTCAATTTTTCTATTGGCTTTCTTGGAAAAATAAAGTCAAAACCTCTGCCTTTCTCCATAGAATTTGTGTACTACCTACTAGTGTCTCAATACTCTGTATATTTGTAAAAAGGAGATTGAATTAGTGAATCATTTACTGTTGTACCACCTATTTGCTTGGAGTGTATGGTCTCATATATTGAGTTGGTGGGATTTACAAGGGGCCTTCCTAGGAACAATTGATAGCTTATTACTATGGTGGGATGGTGTTAGTTTAAACAAGAGGGAGAGAAAGATTTGGAGAGTTATTCCTCCTACTGTGTTGTGGTCTTTATGGAAACATAGAAATAATTGTGTGTTTAATAATTTTTCACCAAATCTACCTGAATTATGTGAAGAGGTCAAGATTAGAATTGCTATTTGGTTAAAACCAATCCTCAAGGAGTATCACTTTATTGTTCAGGATTTTATTTCTAATCTTAGAGGCATCAGATATTGTTTGGGTGGAGTATGCATTGGTGGAGGTTCAGATGACCTTGAATCTTTGAAGTGTGGCTCGAAGCTTGGTGCTATTTTCTAGAGTGTTCTGTTGTATATTGTTATAGTCTGGTCTCGATTTCTCTAGAGTGTGGTTTGCATTGGTGTGAGATCTTCAGGGTTTATAAGGAGGTTGCCCTGTTGTTGGGTGGGTAGATTGGGCTCAAGTTGTGGGGTTTATAAACTGTAGATAAGGTATATGTGTGAAAGTGTTCATTAAACCAACAGGTTCAATATTGCATTAGGAATGGGTGTTGATCTATCCATGTGTCAGTTTGTTTAATTAGTTGAATTCTTCATATGGGAGCAATATTCACTGAAATTTGTGTAAATGGCTGAGGAGGGTAGCTTCTGTGTTGGTGCTTGTTGTTGGTGAGTTTGGCTGCTGTCTTTGGGTGTTTTGCTTCTTGGCTAATCTTGAGGGCTGCTGCTGGATTGCTTTGCTTAGGTGAAGTTTTGTACCAGAAATGGCTCAAGTCTGGTGGCATAAAACAATTGCTTGGTAAGGTGTAGTCTTTTACTCTACTGTTATCACTCTGCTGGTAATTCTCTGCTTCTTGTTCTCTGCTGTTTAGATTTTTTTAAGCTCTTTACTAGTCTTTGGCTGCTGTTATTTTTGTTTGTTGCTGGTGTTGTGTTATGTTGCTGCTGTTTTGTGGGTAAGGTATGTGTCTATGGTCTAGTAAAAGACTTGGTGACAAGTTGCTGATCTGGTCTGGTTTGTTCAGAGGATTGGTTTGGTCTAATTTTGGCCTTTGTATGCTGCTGGTCTGTTTGATTGGTCTAGTCTATGCATGAGACATCTGTGCAACTAGGGAGGAGTTGAAATGTTGATGCTCTGATTTTTGCTCTATTGATGATGGTTTTGTTGTTTTGTTTTTGTTTTTGTTTTTTCTTTGTTCCTTTTGATTGGTTTCTCACCAATTTTGGATCAAGTGCTTACAAATGATTGTGCTTCTTTAGCGGTGCCAACCTAGTTGGAATTGATAAGGTTAGCGTTGATGCTCTTTGCACTTCACTCTTTGTTGATGTAAGCTTTTGCATGTAATGTTTTCTTTATCCTTCCCACAGCTTCCCAGGGTGGAGTTTCAGCCTTCTGGAGCCTTGTGCAGTGTTCTGAGGTCAATTGCCAACAAAGGCAAGTCGGAGCATCGCGATGGATTTCCCGACAAAGCGATTCAAGCATGCATGCATTCATTGCCATCCAAGGTAGAGCTGAGGCAGTCCATTTCATGTAGCTTGCATGATAGTTTTATTGCTTACTTAGTTAAATTTGTTAATTAGTCAGCGTTATGTAATAATTAGCTGTAGTTAGTTATTCATTTCGTTGTGTATCATTTATTCGGACCCTCCGAGAGAGGGCCAACTGTTGTAATAAGTGTGCGTGCGTGTGTTGTATGTCTTCCAACCCCACGTCTTTCTCCCTTTTATTTACTAGCTTATGATGGTTAATTTAGGGCATGTTTCAATTAGCATCCTTATGCTCGCATGTTTGCATCCATTCATCTGTCTTGCATGCACCAGGCTCGGTGCACCATGCTAACTGCATTGTATTTCAATTCCAAGTTGAATACATGTTATTTGTAGCATCTCATATGCCATCCTAGAATAGCCAAGCCTATCTTAGTTGCATCTTGCATGTATTGCATTAGCCATCTTAACATGAACTAGGATCATGCATTGATTACTAACTAGTTTATGTTTTGGCTCAGAGTACTCGGTAAGTGTTCATCCTTGCATATGTGTGAGTGACTGCCATGATAGCATGCTTGCCATGAGGCTAACTGCTTATGTGATATAACTGCCTGAATGCCTGTTTTGCTGATATATATATATAAACTAACATTTGATAAATGTACATGGTCACAATAATTTTAGATGGGTATGATAATAAGTATCCAAAATTTTATCTAGAAAAACAGTGTCCATCTATATTTCTATATTATATATTATAGTAAAGTGACTTTTCGTGATGAGCCTTATCAGAGCTCCAAAACTTTCAATTGAATTTTTTAATTTTTGAATTAAAAAATAATTAAAAAAAAATACTATCAGCTAACACATTAATGTAATAACTGAGATTATTTCATTTTTACCACTATACTTTGTCATGATTTTCAATGACTCCCCAGACTACTCTTATTGTCACGCGTACCCCTATACTATTTAAGTTACTATCAATTTTGCCCCCTGCCACAACCACCAATTTCACTGCCATCGAACTCCATTACTGTCACCACCACCATCAATAGTTCCGTTACCACCTAGAACTATGTTTCACATCATGTTATAGATGAAGAAGAAGAAGAAGAATGAGGAAGATGGAGAAGAAATAAACAAAAGATGAATGTTTTGAAATTTTCAAAATTAGTTTTTAGACAACTTTCGGTATACCAAAACTGCCCATTACACGAAGAAGTGAGAAAGTGAGATAGTCTAGGGCGAAGTAAAAAGTGAGGTGAAGAGAATGGTGAAAGAATGAAGTAGAACCATCAAGAATCAAGAAAGATATGAAATCCGAAAGATGGCTCAAAGAAAAGTCGAAAATGAGAAGAAAAGTCTTTTTTTATTAACTTTCGGAGCTCCGATAGCATGCAAAAAGATGAAGAACGAGACGTATGAGATGTGATACAAAAACTAGAAAGTGAGTTGAATCTAATGACGTAAAAATGAGGTGAAACAGAGTTTTGATGAAGGAGATAGAATGGCTTGAAGTGGTGGTTGCTGGTAGAAAAATGGTGGGTCTGCATATTTCTTTTGAAATTTGGGGCCAAAATGTAATTTTTGTAACTTTTTCCGTTTCAAATCTGACGGCAGGGACAAAATTGATAGTAACTTAAATAGTATAGGGGTACGCGTGAAAATAAGAGTAGTCTGGGGGTCATTGAAAATCGTGACAAAGTACAAGGATAAAAATGAAATAATCTCGTAATAACTATAAAAATACTAATTATTCCATGATTTAAGATTTTCAAAAGGGAAGTTAAAAGGAAATCTTTCTTAATTTGTCCAAACCTATTATCTCTTACAAGAATCTTAAAGGAAAGATTAAAATTCATTCTTCCTTTTTTAGAGAAATATGATAGAGTGTAAATATGATAGAGATTTTGTAATGATTCAACATGTAAAGAAGATACCTTTGTGTTAACATTTAATAATTAAAAATATTTTGTCTGCCTATATATATAAATATATATATATATATTTTTTAACAATAAGTATTTTAATTGTTCTTATTATAACATGCTACTACCATTTTTTCCAGGTTATAACTGTGTTTGTAGATACTTTTAAATGTCTTAAATTTATTTACTAGTAACAAGTTATACATGAGGGGCAAAATGTATTCTAACAGATTTTAAAAATCAATTATGATTAAATTTACGTATAGCAAAATTGGGCAAAATTAATAAGTCAAAGTAATTATATATATATATATATTTACGATTACACAGTTTACATATAGCAAAATGAGCAAAATTAATATTGTTATCAAATAATATTACATTGCAATTATGTTAGCATAATTTAAGAAAAACGATATGGAGAGACTAATATGAAAAAATTTCAAAATTGTATTTTAAATTGTTACATAGAAAGTACATATGTAACAAAAATTATTAATAATTACTTATTTATTTATTTTATTAAAAATACATTTATCATATTTGTTTGGTTTAATTTTTTTAAATTGTTTTTGAGTGTTTTTTTTTTTGGTCTTCAATAAACTCTTTATTTTTTAATATTTCATTCAAATACACCTACAAACTAAGATGTTTATGAAATAAAATTCTAAAAAAAAATTACGAAAAATGTATCATTTTTTTTGCTTTAATTTTTGACCATTTTCTTTTTTAGTATTTTTTTTTTCAATTTTCTTCACAAATTTTACTTTTTTAGGTGCATTTAGATTAAGTGTATCAAAAAATTTTAAAAAATAATTAGTGAAACATGAATTTTTTTTATTCTTTTTTTTTTATACAAAAGATAAAAAAAATTAAATATTAAAAAAAAAACTCAAAAACTGTATTTAAAAATCTACTTTTTTATTTTTTTTGCCATAGCCAAATTAAATTATACCTATTAATGAAATTAGTTATACTTTCTTTATAAAATTATTAATTGGAGCAGGGCTTGTTGAGTATTATCGTCCCGTAAATTTCTTTTTAAAATTTTATTTATAGATGAATTTGAAAATAGATTATAAGTCCGATCCCAAATTGTGTCGGACTAAATTTAAAAAAATAACTTTAAATTTTATTATGTAATATGGGCCCTTTCTAATTTGCCAAGGCCACTCATGTCTGCCTTTTTTTTTTATTAGCAAAAAAAGAACTTTATTGATGAAAAGACATACATTACATATGAAAAAAATCAATAAAGAAAAGGAAGTGCTGAAAGCATCATAGTATGCCCTCCAATCCCAACTAGGTTGGCACTAAGGAGGGTACCCAATCACTTGCTAGCACAACCAAAGAGTTGGTGAGAAACCAACAAGAGAGAGAAAAAAACATACACCAAGCACCATAACCATCTGTGAACACACCAGCAAACCAACTATCACCAAGTAGCTATAGCATGCTCCACTGAAAGAAGGAGAGAAAACACCCAAACAGGTCAAGATCCATCCCTAATGCAGACTCTAACTTGCTGAAGGTTATGAACTAAGTCATTAACAAAGTACTTGATAGAATGGCAAGAAAATTTAACCCACAAAGCAATTCTAACCTTGATAAATTCACACAACCCATTAAGATCCACCTGAGCATTGTCAAAAATACTATCATTTCTCTGTTTCCAAATCGACCAAAGCATTGCCAGGGGAATTGCTCTCCAAATCATCTTCTCATGTTTTTTGAGCTTAATACCAGTGCACCAGTTTAACAGACCACTGACAGACCCAGGCATTACCCACTGTATACCCCACCAGTGTAAAATCCTAGACCAAATCCTTCAAATAATGAGGCAAAATAATAACACATGATTGACACCCTCCACTTCACCTTTATAAAAAATACATCTAAGATCAGCACCACTATTGAGAACTCCAATTCTGTGGAGATAGGTAGAAGTCTTAATCCTACCTTTCCAAGCTAACCAACCAAAGAAGTGAACTTTGGGTAGACATTCTTCCAAATGAAATCTGTTATTCTACTATTACTAACAGGACTCAACTCACACCCCTTATAAACAGAGGCAACAGAAAAGAGCCCTGATATATCAACAGCCCATCTCAACCTATCAGATGCCCCTACCCTAAGAGCAGGTGTATTGTAAACCATCTCATGTAACCTCATCAAATCCTTACCTTCCCACTGGTATAGAGCTCTTCTAAAGCATTGATTGCCCTCTTCAAACCCAATCCTCCTACTGAGTACCAAATTCACAAATTTAGCTTTGTCCACTGATAAGGAATACAGTCTAGGAAACTCCTCTTTCAAGCAGACATTGCCAACCCAGTGATCCTCTCAAAATTTAGTTCTCCTCCCATCCCAATAACTATACTTATCTTGCTCTTGAAAAAGTCGACTAGCTCAGGCCTAAGCTAGGCAACACCCATAATACCTTTCCAGATCAAGGAAGATTTGGAGTTAACCACAGGTAATGGCCACCAACCCCTACCAGCCTCAGTGTATTTACTACAAATCACCTACTTCCACAAGGCACCATCTTCAGAACCAAACCTCCACCACCACTTCAAAAGAAGACAATCATTCATAAGTCTAAGTCTCTTGATTCCTAAGCTTTCTTGGCTTTTACTCTGTGAAATCTCCTCCCAACTAATCAGATGTATTTTCCTTCTAAGCTCATCATCTCCCCATAAGAATCTAGATTGAATTTTATCTATTTCCTTTGTAACTCCCCCTGGTATTTTAAACAAAGATAAGTAGTAAATTGGTAAACTACAAAGCACAGATTTTATCAGAGTCAATCTACCAGCAAAGGATAGAAACCTCATCTTCCAAGAAGCCAATTTTTGTTTGCATTTATCAATTACAGGTTGCCATGTCCTCCTTTTTGTTGGACTAGCTCCTAATGGCAATCCCAAGTATCTGAGTGGTAGACTTTGGTGAAGGCAGTTCAATTTGGTAGCAAACTCCTTAGAAAGATCATCATCAATCCCAACCCCACATACCACACTCTTATGATAATTAATCTTCAGCCTAGATAGTATTTCAAAACACCTCAGAATCCTTCTGATCACAACAATCTCCTCCCATTCTGCCTCATAAAATAAGATTGTGTCATCTACAAACTGAAGATGGGTGATCCTAACATCATTTGATCCTACCACAACCCTTTTAATTAACCCCCTCTGCAGAGCTCTCAGCAATAGAATATTGAGACCTTTTGCTACAATATTAAACAGAAATGGAGATAATGGATCCCTTTGACGCAATCCTCTCTTAGGAGTAAACTCAGATGTGGGCGAACCATTTACCAAGATAGAAATTTTTGCTGAGGTTAAACACTCTCGAATCCAACTAATCCATTTATTACCAAACCCAAAGGTGGATAGCATAGATAAGAGGAAAGCCCAATTAATGGAGTCAAAGGCTTTCTGAAAATCTAGTTTTAGTATAATGCCCTTCTTCTGATTCTTCTTCCATCCATCCACTATTTCGTTCGCAATCAAAACTCCATCCAAAATATTTCTATCCCCAATAAATGCTGATTGAGATTTACTAATAATACTTGGCATAACTTTCTTCATCCTGTTTGAAAGAACTTTGGCAAGAATTTCATACAGGGAACCTATTAGACTAATAGGCATGAAATCATTAAGGCAAGTAGGGTTATTAGATTTTGGAATCAAAGTCATAAAAGAATTGTTGAGACCATGAACCAATTTAGAATTTTGATGGAATTCCTTCATAAATTTGATCACATCACCTTTAACTGTCATCCGACATTTCTAAAACATCATCATATTGAACTCATCAGGCCTAGGAGCCTTATTCCTTTCACAGTTTTTCACTGCTGCTACTATTTTTGCTTCTGAAAATTCAGCTTCTAATGTAGCTCTAACCTCAGCTCCCCTAATGGACTTAAAAGGACCAGATAAGCTTGGTTTATTGGACCAATATTCAGTAAATTGATTTTTAAAATGCTGCAGGACTTCAGCCCTAACAACTGCAGGATCTTTCTTTATAACCTCATCCATAGTTATTGAATTCAATGCATTTTTATTGCTCCTGGAGGATGCCATGATGTGGAAAATTTTTGTATTTCTGTCCTCTTTTAATGCCCAATTAGTTCTGGATTTCTGCATCTATATCTATTCCACCATTCTACTCAATTTCCAAGCTTTCTCTTTTGCCTTCCTTCTTCTAGTTTACTTTGATTCAGTCAGAGATCTTTCCTCAGCTGCCAAATCAAGCTTATGGAGTTCCTCCTCAAGAAGCTTAAGATTGTGTTCCACATTACCAAAGACCTCATAGTTTCACTTTTTCAAGGCCAGTTTAAGTGTTTGGAATTTCTTTAGACATTGGAATCCAGCCCAACCAACCACAGTAGTTTCAGCCCAGGTTTTCTCCACAAAAGTTAAGAAAGATGGATGTAAGAACCAAGCATTAAGAAAAAATGGCTTTGGACCCCAATCCCTCTTATCTTCCATAAGCAAGATAGGGCAATGGTCTGAGATTCTTCTAGGCAATCCCCACGGTTTAAAATTAAACTTATGCATCTACTTCGGACTAAGTAAGAACCTATCAATCCTACTCCACTTCCTTCCATCTTGTGAGTTACACCAAGTGAATTTCCTTCCCATCATTGGCAGATCACACACTTACAGGTTGTCAATTAGTTCATTAAACTCTCTTACACCCTTGTCTCTCCTAGAACACCCTTTTCTTTTAGATAGACACTTGATTTCATTAAAGTCACCCCCAAGACACCAAGGTTTGTCATATACTTGATTTAATCTAATTAAGCTATCCCACACCATTCTCCTTCTAATACTATCACCACACCATTCTCCTTCTGATACTATCATTAGGGCCATATACATTAACTAAAACACATTCAAAGCTTAAAAAGAGGGTACCTGACAGAATAATGAAATTCTTGTTGGAACAGCAGTCCAGCATCTGAAAGACATCTGGATTCCAAATGCATAATAGCCCACCAGCTGCTCCATCCGAATACACTGCCATGAATTCCATCTTTTCTCCAGACCAAATTAGTTGCACAAACTCCTCATTAATTGAAGATTTCTTTGTTTCCTGTAATAGTACCATATCCACCTTTCTTTCCAAGAATAGCTTTATGATTTTACTCATTTTAGCAGGCTTTCCAAGCCCCCTCACATTCTAAGATAAGATCTTCATAAGGGAACTAAATCAAAGCTCCAACCACCTGAGACTGCAGATCAAACTGCATCTCCACCCCTCCTCCTCATCATTTCCTTATCTCGTGCTTCCACCTCCATTAATTTGCTTATAACTTCCTCCTCATTGCCTTCACAATTTAGCCCTAAAACTTGGCCAATCTGAAGTGATGCTTCTGCTTCGTTCAACAGTCGTTGGCCACTGCCAGATTTACTAGCCATGGATAAAGAGAGTGCTACAACAGCGGACTTGAAAATGGCTCCCTTTTCTCAAGTTCAGAGAAGATCATCCACCAATGTGAAGAGTGCCTTTTTTTTACTTCCATAAGATCTTGCCACACCTTTAGCTTTATCCTTCTTAGTTAGTTTCCTTTTTTGAGCATTTGTAACAGACTTACCTACGACCAAGGCTTGTTTCCTATCGTCAAATCTGATCTAAAGACCCTCACCCCTCTTTGGTTGTTCTAGTTGCTCCTTACTGGGCTGTGCCTCTATCTCACTTATCTCAGAAGCTCTTTGGCCTATCATAGTACCACCCTTCAAAACATGGGCCTTATTTAAAATTACTTCAATATTAAGCCCAGGCCTATTGATCTCAGACCCACTGATACTCCTCGTGTAGCCTGGGGTGGCAATTTCATGCACAACGTTTCGGTTGCCTTCAGTTTGAAAATGCATAGAACTCAACACTGTTGCAGTTGGCTTTTCTATCCATGCGTCCCCAAAATTTATCCTTCCCATGTTATTGTCAGTCTCTTGCACCTCAGACGTGCTAAGCCACCTATCATGCTTTTCCATGTCTTTTTGCTCATCATGCCTTACCTCAGATTCTCTAGCCTCCACATCAATTTCTTTGTCCAGCTCACCTCCAACCTATCCCTCCACCTCAGTGACACTCCATTTTTTCTCTTTGGCCAGTAGTAGTGTGGCACCTACTTTGGTCCAAGGGAGGAAATAAATTTATTTTGGTCCAAAGTAGGTGCCACACTACTATTGGCCACAGTCCTTTTTCTATCACTTGCCACTCTAGGCCTCTGGTTTATGACCTGCACTTTGCTGAAATCTGCTACTTTCACTTTCAATGCTTTGTTGTCACACCAAAGACCATGTGCTTTCTGGACTGCCATTCGTACTGCCACTGGGCAATCGTACCGTACAAAGCCAAACCTTGATCGCATCATCTACCTCCTTTTGTTGGGTATGAACACATCCCTCACAACTCCAAAGTTAGAGAATAACACATATAGCCCTTTTGGATCCATAGATTTAGGAATCTCATCCACGAAAACTGTATGGATACCCTTTTCTACACCTTTGCTTTACTTATCATTGCCATTCATCTTACATATCTAAAGGGTTGTTTGGAATAATTTAAATAAGTACATTTTTGATTTTTTATAAAAAAATATGTAAATAAATAGAGATGTAATATAACCTAAATGAGTACATCTAGTTTATGCCAAACAAACTCTAAATCATAAACAAGTGCAAATGTGTAAGGAAAGATATTTAATAACTTTAGCCATATGATACAGTGTGTAATTTTAATAAAAACAGTGTGCACATGATTATTTTATTTTAATTTTTTTTTTAACAAAATAATTATTTGTCCTTGTATCATTAAATAAGTATTTAAATCGACTAGATTGTGCCGATGTTATAGGATTAAATATAAAACATAATTTTTTGTATGGTTAATTTATTCCCTAAATTATTTTTATTTTTTAAAATTCATTCTTAAACTATAAATTTTTCCTATTGTCTCTAATTTTTTTGTGTGTGTTCATATGGTCCATTTTGAGACGATTATACAAATCAATAAACATTAAAGCCTAATTTAATTGAAAAAAATTTATTTCAAAATTTGAACAACTTAAATTTTACAATAGAACTCTCATATTTTATTATTATTTTGAACAAAATACACCTCTTAACCAATTTAATGAGTGTTTGTTTGTATTATTTAAATTGTCCAAATTTTAAAATTAGCCTTTTGTCCATCAAATTAAGATTTAACAATTATTAATTTCTACAATCGTCTCCAATTGGACCATGTAAATAGAAATCAGAAATTTCAAGAATAAATAGAAAAAATTGATAATTTAAGAATGAAGTAGAAAAATTGGTTATAGTTTAGGAGAATAAAAATAAAATTAATCTTAATTAAAAAAGGGTAAATTATATTAATAATTACAGCTGTAACATACAAAGCAATTACAGGTTTTTGAATGAATTACCTAATTGAGAAACAAATACAA
This sequence comes from Camellia granthamiana, assembly GCA_036172215.1. Taxonomy (NCBI): domain Eukaryota; kingdom Viridiplantae; phylum Streptophyta; class Magnoliopsida; order Ericales; family Theaceae; genus Camellia; species Camellia granthamiana. The sequence continues at coordinate 20,831,101 of CM069904.1, forward strand.
ATGGTAGTACATGATTGGATCAATTGTTCAATTAAAACGAATTGAATAATGTGACTTTGGTCAAGAAGTGTGACTTTGTGAGCATCTAGTTTTGTGTTTCTGACATGGCATTGTTGTGACTGGGTGGCTGTACTTGGGAAAATTATTAGGCGGTATTGAGTCACAATGTGATAATATTCTTACCAATTATTAAATCTCATGTCGTTTGCTATTCTTACATCTAAAAAGATATTTGGAATGATTTAAATAAGTATATTTTTTAACTTTTTATGAAAAAATATGCACACAAATAGAAATGTGATATGACCTAAATAAGTGCATCTAGTTTATGCCAAACAAACTCTGTAGTGTCTCAAATTCCTTTTTGGTGATCTCTGTCCTTTTGTGTGTCTTCTTCATTATTAATCCTTTTGAGGCTTGTGTTGTTATCCATTCTCCCTTGTGGTTGTTCCGTTAGGTACATCCTTGTGTATTTTGAGATGTCTTTTGCACTTTTGGGTGTTGGAGAGAAATCGGGAAGGTTGGCTAATGTTTTGGTAGTTTGTAGTCTCACTTTTAGGTTGAGACTGCTTAAGCAGTTTTTGGTCGCTCGAGCGGTGAATTCGACCTTCTAGTATTTTGGTTTGCATTTTGAACTTCTGGGAGCATGAAGTCTTCACTCGAGTGAAGACTTCATCGCTCGAGCGGTCTTTTGCAAAGGGAAATGGAGTTTCTGGGAGTGGGTGCTTTTTGCTCGAGCACAAGTTTCATCGCTCGAGCGGTCTTTCAAATTAAACTATTCGCCTGAGCGTAAGATTGATCGCTCGAGTGGTCTGTCGACTGTCAACTTCGAAAATTGAGTCAAATCACTTCAAAAGTTGAGCCTTACTCACTTGTTCATCACTTTTCACTTCACACTCTTTCTCTACATTAACTCTCACTCTCTTTTCTCTCCTCTCTCTAGAAACCCTCCAACTAACTTCAGTTACCCCTTGATCTTTCACTATCCATTAAGATTTCAATCTTAGTGCTTTCTTTAATTTTGGAGAGTTCGTTGAGGGCTATGTGGTGTATGGCGGAGATCGGATTTTAACCCTGTTGGTTTCGGAATTTCTCACCCTTTCTTCTCAAGGTCTTAAGGCAAAGGTGTTTTTTGAGTTATATATATGGTTTTTAGCATACCTTGTCCTATTCACTATGTTTTCTAGTGTAGATTGATTTTTAGATGTTGAATCTAGAAAAATGTTAGAGAAATGTACAATTTCTCATGACTTAGTCCAAGATAAATTATTTTGGGTGTACTATGAACTATTTGGGAATGCTGGCTGGTAATGTTTTGAAAATAAAGGAAGAATCACATTTTTTGATAAAACCCTAGATTTTGGGAAAATTTGGGGAAAAGTGAAATTGATGTAATATTTGTGAAATTGATGATCAATCTTTGGAGAAATTGAAGAAAAATTTATAAATTGTTTTATTGTCGATGCATTTATGAAAGGAAAAATGAAAATTTTAATTGAACAGTTATATGGGAACAAGGGATGTACATGTTGGCATGATTGGAAAATTGAATGATGGACATTGATTGTGAATATGTGGAAATATCATGTCACATGGATATGAAACTCGCTGTGATTTTGAGAAATATTTGAATCATGGAAGTTTTATTTGAACAAATGTGAGGATGTTGGTGATATGGTATAAACAAGAAATTTATATTTAGTCAATTCTCATTGATTCATTTGTATTATCTTCAATTTTGTTTACTTGTGATCTTAACTCTGAAGTAAATTCTTGGTTTGAGAAAAACAATTGTGGTAAATTAAAATATTTCGGGGTAAATATGTTTGGTAAGTTTGGTGAGGGGGTGTAGAATGGAAATTAAGTTAGCCTGAGTGTCCTTGGTGTAAGACCAGAAACACGCGCATGTAGGTGCCTAAGCCCTTTGGTTAGCAGCCGGTAAGGTAGGATTTTAGTAATGCTTGATACGCCTACTTGCAGACATTAGCCCTAAGGAATACTTGAGTCGTATTTACCACCTCATTGTTTAAATCTTGTTTTTTTTTTTTTCTTTTTTTTTTTTTTTTGTTTTATAATAATAATGAATCTTGAATGAAATATTTACATGGGTTTTATCATGGAAATGGCACCGTATTTATATAACTTTATGAGATTACTTAAAACCTATATACTTTGTGAAGATATCTCTACTGGGTTTTGTACTCACCCCTAGTAGAAATTGTGCAAGAAAGGATGCAGTGATTCCGCCTAGTTGAAAGTGTGGAATGTGTTGACAGAAAGATACTCTCCCTTTTGTGTGATGTTAATGCAAGCCAAGGGCTTAATGTGTTTGGGTTGATAACTTTTTTGTATAACTAGACTTAAGCCTTAGAACTTATAACCTCAAGGTATTTACTTCATTGTTCATTTTGTTTGTTTCCTTATAGTTGCACATATTATGGATTCATCTTTTTAGAAGGGTGAATATGTATTGCAAGTAGAAACTTCTTTTGTGAACTCTTTCCTTGTAATGAAATACGGATTGAGGAATTGGTCCATCAAAGTAGTATTGCATAATAGTTTGTCTAATTTCATTTAATTTTTATTGTTAATATTTTGGGAGTGTTACAAACTCTAAATCATAAACAAGTGCTAATGTGTAAGGAAAAATATTTAATAACTTTGGCCATATGATACAGAGTGTGTAATTTTAATAAAAAGAATGTGCACATGATTATTTTATCAAAATAATTATTTGTCCTTGTATCATTAAATAAGTATTTAAATTGACTAGATTGTGCCAATGTTATAGGATTAAATACAAAACATAATTTTTTGTATGGTTAATTTATTCCCTAAATTTTTTTTATTTTTTAAAATTCATTCTTAAACTATCAATTTTTCCTATTTAGTCTCTATTTTTTTTTTTTTTTGGGTGTTCATATGGTCCAATTTGAGACGATTATACAAATCAATAAACATTAAAGCCTAATTTAATTGAAAAAAAATTTTTATTTCAAAATTTGAACAATTTAAATTTTACAATAGAACGCTTATTTATTATTATTATTATTATTTTTATTATTATTATTATTATTATTATTATTGTCTCTAATTTGGCCATGTAAATAGAAATCAGAAATTTCAATACTAAATAGACAAATTGATAATTTAAGAATGAAGTAAAAAAAATGGTTATAGTTTAGGAGAATAAAAATAAAATTAATCTTAATTAAAAAGGGTAAATTATATTAATAATCACAGCTGTAACATACAAAGCAATAACAGGTTTTTGAATGAATTACCTAATTGAGAAACAAATACAAATGGTAGTACATGATTGGATCAATTGTTCAATAAAAACGAATTGAATAATGTGACTTTGGTCAAGAAGTGTGACTTTGTGAGCATCTAGTTTTGTGTTTCTGACATGGCATTGTTGTGACTGGGTGGCTGCGCTTGGAAAAATTATTAGGCGGTATTGAGTCACAATGTGATAATATTCTAACCAATTATTAAATCTCATGTCGTTTGCTATTCTTTCGTGGTATAACATCAAATTATGAATTTTACTTCCTTCATCGTTTATAATATTTATGAAGCACCACCTGACATGCGCTATGACTACCAAATAACTTCTTCTGCAGTTGGGATCCCATGAGCTCTGAAATATTCTTCCACCAATAATTACAATTTACATTCACCAATCTCCAATGCACAAATTAGAAGGGATAAAACTGTTTTTTGGCAAACAGCTAAAAGTCACAATTTTTTTTTTGTTTTTAGTATTCTTTAAATTCTCTCTCTCTCTCTCTCTCTCTCTCTCTCTCTCTCTCTCTCTCTCTCAATTCATCTTATATAGAAAGTTTAAAAAAAATTAAAAATCAGAAAAAAGTTCACTAAAAATTTTTTAAAAAATGATAAACTATTTTTTAATTTCTTTTTTACTTTTACATTTTGTATGGTCAAGTAGAACCCAAAATTGTATTTTTAAAAAAAGTTCACTACAAACAAAAAAAAAAAAAAACCAAAAAAATCATAAAAAAAGCCACCCCAAAAGCATGCATCCTAGGACTACCTCACTGATTTAAATTTATATCTGTGGTGACACGGGCTTGATTTTGAATCATTAACATGTCCTAGAGTTTTTGATTTAGGCTATGTTTGGCTATGGCCTTTTAAACAATTTTTTGACTATATAAGAAGAAACATAAATATATAAGCCAAATTGTTCTGTTTGGCAATTGCTAAAATTGTTAAATTTTTTTCTTATATTTTTTTTTTTCATTTTAAGAAAATCTTTAAAATTTTTAGTATTTTTTTAAATAAAAATTCCCAAATTCTTCTAGTCTAGAAGGGTATAAAACTTAAGAAAAAAAATATCAACTTACCTAAATTTTCCCAATGACCAAAAAAATTATTCTTGTAAGTATTTATTAGACGCATCAATTTATACAACTTTATTTTAAGAAAATAAAAAAATTATTAAAAAAATAATTATCAAACTCAACCTTAAAATGGATAATCTTGGTGGCGTTGATGTTGTTGGTGGCGCTGATTGAGGTGGTGGTGTTGTTGGTGGTTTTGGACCCTTTGCTGTCTGTGAGTTTTTGGGTGAATAAGCTGTCTGTGAGTTTGAGTCTTCTTCTCCATAATTAGCTAAAGAGAGGGTTGTGAGAACAGAGAGACAGAGGCAAAGGACTAGGAAGTATGTAAGAGTTCTCATCTTTAGTTAGGATGTGTGTTGTGAAGATGGTTGTTGATTTGTGAATTTGTGAATGCCCCTATATAGGAATTAGAGGGTATGTGATGCAGACCGAATTTCAAAATAATATCAATTTAATTAAGAATATTCTAATTTAGTATAAAATCGTACAGGATTATTTAATTTCTTAAATTGATATGATGCAATTTTTCTATTTAATTAGCCTTGATTTTTATTTCCTATTTTATTAGTAGTTTATTGTTTTTCAAAAATTAGGCTTATTATAAATAATGATTGTAAACCCTACGACAAAACAACTTTTGATTAATAATATACTAGCATAATACTCGTGCTATGCATGGATATACAAATAGAAATCTATACATATATAAGGAAAGGGGTCTTTTTAAGAACAATGATTGTGGAAACTCCAAACTCCCAAACTAATTTTGTTAATTTGTTAGTTTTTTTAAAAAATAAATAAAAAAAATCTATTGGTTAGTTCCTTAAGTCAAAAATTCAAAAACAAAAAAAGTTCTAATTATCTATAATTTTGAATTTTAAAATTCAAAACAATATGATAAGTTACCTTCACTTTTTCCAAAAATAATGTTGATCAAAACAATTCAAATAAAAAAAAAATAAAGACACTAATTATCTATGATTTTGAATTTCAAAATTCAAAGTAATATGTCCAGAAAATAATATAAATCTAAAATTTTAAAAATGCAATCAAATTAAAAATTCAATACGATTATCTCTTTAAAATACTCAATATTTAATCTTTTTTTCAGCCCGGCCAACTCCTCCTCAAATGTAATGATGCAATAGCTATTCTCTTTCTTTGCCAATAGTCCAAACTTATTTCAAGTTTGTTTGTTTGTGAATTTTTTTTAAATTTTTTTTGTAAATTTATATTTTCGTGTGAGTATTTTTTTTTTTCTCTATACGACTTTTTTATTCCAATGTATTTTTTTTCCAACTAAATTGATAATAAATATATATCTGTTAACAATCTTTGTTTTGGGAGTTGATTTGAAGTTTTTTTTTGGGGTAGATATTTGTGTAATTTTTATATTGTTGTTATTATTTCTTTTGATATATGTGAATTGATAATATAGTTATGAGTTTTTTTTTAATAGAAAAAGACGTCTTATATTGTTCTTTATGATTTGGCCATTTTTTAAAATTTCTTAAACAAAATTTTCAAATTTTTTATTTGTAAAAAATTAAAAGCATTTAATTGACTTGCCCATCAATAAATAAAATTTTAAATAAAGAACACTATTTCATAATTTATGGATTTTAAAAAAAAAAATTTAACACTCATATATGGAATAAGAAAACCTAAAATCACCTATTTTTTCATTTTTCATTTTTAACTCTTTAAAACTCTAACGGTATTTTTTTTATTTTCACAACATTGTCTTTTTATATTTACAAAGATAAAAAACTAGATCGGAGTTGCGTAATGGTTAGTGGAGGTGGTGAGCATGACAACAATAAGGGTGATGATGAGCTCGGCCAGAGTATTGTTTTAGTGGATTTTGAAAAGGTGAATATTAAAAGAATAGTAGATAGTTTGGGTGATGAATTGATTTAGAAAACTAATGTGTGGTTGAGATTAAGTGTGAATTTTACCATATAAAAATTGAATATGGATCATATATTGTTTTTTATATATAATTTTGGGTACTTTTGTATAACTATGAAAAATTATTGTGATTACATGTTACTTATCATTTGATATATTATTGTTGTATTATTGTAATAAATTTTATTATTAATGTCTATTATCAATGTAGTGGTGAGACGTCACATGATAAATAAAAATATGTTTTATTATTATTATTATTATTATTATTATTATATCTCTTTATTTACTTTTTTACAATGTTCAAAAAATTAATTTATGTTTATTGTTAGTTTTTGTAGATGAGAAGTCAAAAATAAATTTTAACCAAATTCAAGTTATAACTAATTTGAGATTGAAAAGGAAATTTCAAAAGAAATTATAATTATATATAATTTTAAAATATTTTTAAATGAAAAATTGATCAAAATTGAATTTATAATTATTAAATATTTTTAATAAGCTATTAATTTTTTTATTCAGGTCTGGTCTTAAATAGTTTTTCAAATATAAATATATCCTAATATTGATAATCAATATTAGACATATTTTAAGAAGGGTAAATTATATCGATAGTCCTCGCAATTTATCTCGTGTCAATTTGGTCTTTATAATTTCAATTAGTTTGATTTTTATCCCTAATTTTAGATTTTGTATTAATTTAGTCCAATTAATAATACTGGTTAAGTTTTTTGAAAGAAAATAGTTATTGAGTTAGTTGAGATTAACTTACTGAGTTGAACAAGTTTATAATTTTGTCTATAAAAGTATAACAAATGCTACTCATGTGTGTATTTTCAATAAATTAAAAAAAAAAACACTAGCAATTATAACAATTGGATCAAATTGTGACAAAATTATAAATTTAGAGCTAAAATTAAGCAAATTAAAATTGCAAGGATAAAAATAACACAAGTTAAAATATAGGGATTACCTATGTAATTTATCCTTTTAAGAATAAGTACATAATTTCTTAATTAATTTTAAAATTGTTAATAAATATACCAAACAAATATGTACATATTTCCTATTTTTGTTATAAATTTTTTTAAAGAATATATTTACTAATTGAAAATTAAATAAATAGGTAGGTCTACTAACTCATGGATTGGACATGAACTAGACGATTTTCTAAGATTAGGCTTAAATCAAGAATTATTGACAAAAAAATTGACTTGAACTAAATTTTCTTGGCTATTTTTTAGTGTTTAATCCAATATTAGAACCCCCAAATTAGTTCATATTAGTCACGAACTAATAAACTATGATATAATTTAAATATAAAATTTGAATTTATTAGAACTAGAATATGAGACAATTTAGGGCGCCTTTATCTTAAATAATTGTTTTATACATAAATATATATAACTATTCATTTAATTGTTTTAAACATAAATATATAGTTTTTTTTTTTTAAACTATAGTTCAAACTTTTTAATAAGTATGCATAAAATAAGTCCATATTTCTTATTTTTATTATAAAAAAATATTTACAAATATTTATTTACTAATTTAATAAATAGATAGGTCAAATGATTCATATAAGTTGATAACAGAACAAGATAATTTTTAATGATTAGGTGAATGACAAGTTGGGGTAAATCTAATGTTAAGCCCAAATTTAATATTACAAGTGAATTCTAATTCATTTTTACGTAAATCTTATTACATAAGGCAAATTATAATTTTTAGACTTCACAAAACATGAAAAAATTACTATATTAACAAATGTAATTTACTACTATCACGTGATAAATTAAATTTACGAAACTCATAAGACGAAATGTATTTATATTTTATCATAAATATAATTTTTGTGATTTATTTTTTAATTTTTACCACTTAAATTATGACATATATTTGTTATTAAGAACATAGAGCACACAATTAATGACATGAGAATAAATATAAAAAAAAATCTTATATGTAACTGTGATAAAAATGAATAAAATTTAATTGATACTAAATCATTTTTGCTAAATATTGTAGATAAATTTTTTAGATTATTATTTAATTTTAAAAATTAATTTATAATTATTTATTTATACCCATGCATAGCACGGGTAATTATGCTAGTTAAATAATAACATAAAATTTATTTAAAAATAATTTAGAAATTAAATTTTAACCATTTTTATTAAACTTACACCTCAAATAAAAAAAATTATTCTTATGTCATTAAATGTGTGTTCTAATTTTTTCTTTTTGATATTTGAATCAGTTTACGCTCATATGTTATAGTTTAATGGGTAGAAATTAAAGATTAAATTACAAAAATACATTTACCATAAAAGGGGTAAACGCATTACATCCTTAAGTTCTATAATTTTAATTTATCCTATCATAAACTTCACCCGATATAATAAATCACATTTGTGAATAAACTAATTATTCATTGTCAATTGTATAAGTGTAAAAATTTGTCTACTCATGCATAAAATTTATAATTTGTCTTATATCATAATTCTTAAGTGAAAATGGAATAGGGTTAGTGTTGGATTAGATATTAAAAGTGGCTTAGAAGCTAACCAACTCAATTTTTACACCAACTTAATCTTGGCCTAATCATTAATTATTTTCTTTTATCTATGTCCAACATATGAATCACTTGGTCTATTTATTTATTAAATTGTTAAATTGATATCAATAAGTATTTTTTAGGCATATTTATTAAACAATTTAAATTTGGGTAAAAAATTTATCTATACTATATATTAAGCAAAAGGGGGTTTTTAACCCCCAAGACCTGTGAGAGCTTCAATATCTCAATTTGAATTTTCTAAATTTTTTATTTTTTATTAAAAAAAAAAATCTCAGTATTTATTGATTTGGTCAAAATCCCCTGATCAGCATTTATTAAATTTTTTCAATCCACATGTCTTTCCACATGCCTGCATTTATTGATTTGGTCAAAATCCCCTAATCAACATTTAAAATCTCATCATACAAATAATTATAGATACAATCCATGTGTAGTTACTGCAGTACCCTTTTCAACTTTTCCCATACACTATGGTTAGATAAAATTGTTAAATTATTTTTATAAAAAATCTTAAAAAACATAATTTATATATTAAAAAAAATCTAAAATATCTATAATTATCGCGTGCATAGCACGGGTGATAGGCTAGTATATTTATATACAAAAAGCTATCTAAGATAGGGTTTGCATAAATTAAGGGCCATATTTTAGACCCAGTTGTTCACCTAATCTAAAAAATTGATTGATAATTAGTAGAAAATATTTGTTAATAATAGATTTAAACTTTAAATTTGAAAAAATGCTAGGGATATCATATTCTAATAAAGTATTTAGTAACTCATTTAGGATTCTTAATATTGCTCTTATATTGTAACAGTTTTTTAGTTTGTAACCAGTATGAGCTAATTAGTAATTAGATTAACAAAAATGACTGGTAGCTCGAAAAAAAGTGGCCCGAGTTTGGCTCAACAGCCCAAAACGACGTCGTTTTGGGCTTTTTTTTTTATTTTTATCATCCTTTTATGTCTGGAGCAGAGCAGAGGGAGATGAGAGATGAGAGATGAGAGAAGAGGAAGAGGGTCGCGATCGCCACAGAGAGAAGAGGGTCGACGCCGAGGTTCGACGGTCGGTAATGGTGGCGGCGAGCTCGATCGCCGCAGAGAGGAGCTCGATCGCCGCAGAGAGGAGCTCGATCGCCGCAGAGAGAGCAGAGACGCCGAGGTTCGACGGTCGATGATGGTGGCGGCGAGCTCGACAGCCCAAATGGTGGCGGCGATCGACGGTGATCTGAAGATTAGTTCATCAAAAAAAAAAAAAAAATTTGTATTTTGTATTTTCTCTCTCCTCACACAGATAAATTTTGTATTTTCAAGTCATTGATCCAAAAATTTTTGAAGATAAAAATTTCTGGATTGAAGATAAATTGTTGATGTTGATGTTCAGATCAATGACTTGAAGAAATTTCTGGATTGATCAATGACTTGAAAAACACGGGAAAAATTAAAAAAAAAAAAAAAGAAGATCTGTGAAGATGATGAATCTGTATTGAAAATCTGTGTTGTTATGAAGATCTAATTTATTATAATAAATTTATTATGATGAAATCTCTTTAGTTTTTTTGATCTGTGGTGTTGATAATGAAGATGAACTCTGTTCCTCTCTCTGTGTTGATGAAGATGAACCCAGCTTCCTCTCTCTCTCTGTTCATCATCTTTTTTCTTCGTCTTCAAAGAGAAGAAGAATAAAAAAAAAAAAAAAAAAATCGAAAACGACGTCGTTTTGACTCGAGCCATTCGAACCGTGTTGATTTCGAGCTACCAATCGCGATTGTTAGATTAAACACTGAAAGTAGAGTAGAGATCGAGCTGGAGTTAATTTTGTACTAACAATTCCTAGCTCAAGGCTAGTCATTGGACAATTGTCTTATTCAATCAATCAGTTATTTAGCCCACTTATTTATTTAAATATTAATTGATAAATATAAGTCTTGAATATTAAATATTCATTTGGGGACCAATATTTCTATGCTATGTGCATTTCTCAACATTTAAATTATAAAAAATTTAGATTAATGCTTTGGAATTCATAGTCTTTGGGATGAAAAGTTTATTTTACCTAATGTGTAGTGTAGATAGATTATTATTGTTTTCACCTTGACATTGTGATTTTCTAATTAAAAATTTTACAATTAAGGAGACAAAAACTTACGGTGAACGTAAAAATATTTTTAAGAAATAAAATAAAACAAATATCAAAGTTTTTACAATTAAGACAGAAACTACAAAAATATTATCATATATATATATAGGGCTGCAAATGAACCAAGCTGTTCGTGAACAGGCTCGGCTCGGTAAGGGCTCGGCTCGGCTCGGCTCGGCTCGGCTCGTTTAGTAAACGAGCCGAGCTCGAGCTCGATTATTGGGCTCGTTTCGTTAACGAGCCGAGCTCGAGCTCGCCTGTGTTCGGCTCGGTAGGCTCGGCTCGTTTATCTATAATTAAATTATATAATAAATATATTATTTATATATTAAATAATATATAAATACATTATTTATATATTAAAAATATATAAATATATATATAAATAATAATATAAATGCATTTTTTATATATTAAATAATATAAATAATATTTTTTATTTAAAAATTTATATTTAAATAATATAAATAATATTAAAAAAAATTTATCGAGCCGAGCCGAGCCGAGCTCGAGTTCGACAAAAATTAACGAGCCGAGCCGAGCCGAGCTCGAGCCCAGTCCTTTATCGAGCCGAGCTCGAGCTCAATAAACGAGCTCGATAGCTTAACGAGCCGAGCTCGAGCCCAGCAAGGCTCGGCTCGGCTCGGCTCGTTTGCACCCCTATATATATATAAGGATGGTGATAATATGATTACATATTTTTATTTAGGAAAAATTAGTCTAAGGTCCCTCTCCTATTTTTAGTAATGAAAGAGATCCACAATATTATTTTTTGATATCTAAGGTCTCTAAACTTCACAGTCATCTATCACAGAGAAATTTGATTGTTGGTGAAAATACGAGAAAAAATTATATTTTATTGATAAATAATGCAAAGGAAATGAGATACAAATAGATTAGGCTGAAACACGAATATCTCGTTTTCTTTAAGGAGATTAAGTCAACTGCGGTAGGAAGAACCCAAATACCGATGTAATAGTCACAAAACTATTATTTGTCCCCTCCAGGATACAACAACCCGATCACTTGTCGTATGGTTCAGGCCAACTCTGCACAAGATGGTGAACCCAAAGCTCCATCAAGAAAAACACCATTCTTTGCTAGTAATCTCTCTTGTATAGAAAATAGTTGGTGTGTTGGTGTAGAAAAGAGTAGATGAAAGGAACTATTTATAGGCCACTAGGACTTTACAAAATACACCAAAAAATAATAATTGTGGGGACATAATTTTTGAATGACAACACGTGGCCAAGGTGTCACCGAAGTACCAGCCAAGGTGCCACGTGTCTTGGTCATGACGTCAAGATCATCTCGGCTAGGCCGAGGTTATCTGCGAAGAAACCGGAATCCGAGATAAGCAGATAAGGGACAAGAGTCCTAGAATGGGACAAGACTTCAATTTGGGTAAAGATGAGACTCTTAGAGAGTTTATCCTAATCCTACTGGAAGTCTAAGATTAGCAGTAATCCTAAATCCATTAGAGCTAGGCTCCTATTGGGACTAGGATCATGTTGGCTATAAAATGGAGGCACCCCCATGGGTCTAAGGTATGTCTTTTAGGCTTTTGATATTCTGTCTAATGAGTCAAGCACTATTGATTATCTTTGAGAGATATGGAGTACTGACTTGATCGTCGGAGTACCCCCGGGTGGACGAGCCACCGCCGGAGACTCTTCTTTCTGTTGCAGGTCAGACAAGTGCCATCTATTCTGTCGGTGTTCTCCAGTTGAGTACTAAGTTGGCAGAGTGGTCAGAAAATCACTCACACAATTTGGCGCCGTCTGTGGGAACGAAAGGAGAATAGATGGCCAATAACAGACAGAAAGAGAAGGTTGGGGACGACACCCCTATTGAGAATGGGAAACATATTGACCTTGGCGTCGAAGAAGACAACTACAACGAAGAAACTCGTGATAAGAATCACGGAGAAGAGGACGTCGGCCAGGAGGGCGACGTGCCGAAGAAATCAGACCGAAGCGAGTATTATAATGAGGACGACCTCCAGGTATGGAAAGAAAGATGCTTACGAAGGGACGATGAGATAAAGAGAATGACGAACAAATTGGCGGACTTGCAAACGGTTGTCAATTTCATGATACAGAACAACGTCATGCAGCCACCGTTCCCGTCACAAGATACGCCGACTCCAGCAGCCAAGAAAGATGCCCAGGCAGGGGGGCAGAAGACAACTCCTACGACTCCTCAGCACGATAGGACCAAGGAACATTCTCATCGGCCTTCAAGGGAGGTCGAATGAGGAGAATCCAGAAGGGGACATTCACAGAGGACACATCGCACCAAGGAAGCTGACTCCAAAGAACATCGGCATGTTCAGGGGAAGGAACTCTATTTCGACGTGACCAATGGAGGGAGGTCCAAAAGGACTCACAATGACACTGGAAGTAGTGCACTAAAGAGGCTGAAATCCGGAGATAGCCGAGTTCTTGGACAAACCAAAGAGGATCTGGGAGATCACCTACAGAGGAAGCAACAAGATGCCGAGGTAACCTCCCCGATCAAGCCGAGAACGCCGTTCTCGGAAGAATTAGACAAAGTTGAGGTCCCGAAGAGATTCAGTATGCCGAGGTTCCAGATATACGATGGGAATTCGGACCCCAACTTTCACGTCGGATTATACCTGAACGCGATGGCGTTGTACACTGGGAACGAACCATTGCTCTGCAAGGTGTTCCCCTCATCATTCAGTGAGATTGCATCGGACTGGTTTGACAAACTGTCGGAAGGAAGTGTGAAGACCTGGGAAGGCCTGGCCGAGATGTTCGTGGCCAGGTTCGTGACAAACAAGCTACAGCCATTGAGGGTGGACGCCCTAATGGCCTTGAAGATCGGCGAGGGTGAAAGCCTTAGGGCCTATGCCATAAGGTATTATGAGGTATTCAATCGAATACCAGGATGCAACCAAGAGGTGGTGGTCATGTCGTTTAAAAGCGGCTTGAAGGATGACTGCCTGCTTCGAAAATCACTGGCAAAGACATTGCCGAAAAGCATGGAGGAGCTGATGGCCAGGATAGAAAAGTATGCCAGAGCCGAGGAGGACACGCCGGGGACAAAGACGTCCAAACAAGAGAAGAGAAATGGTTCACCATAGCGAAGCCGAGGTAACACTGGATATGAGAAGACAAGAGCTCAGCCCAAGTAAGCAGATCCCAGATTCCAGATCTCGGATCCCAGATCCCAGAAGACAAGATCTTGGCCTAGATGATTAAGTCCGAGAAGAGAAGAGCTTATCGAGATCATGTTTAACACTTGTTGAAACTTGAGAAAAGTTTACAAGTCGAAGTTAAACCGAGATAATGTTTAACACTTGTTGAAATTTGTGGACAATTTACAAGTTGAAGTTAAACCGAAATCATTGTTTAACACTTGTTGAAATTTGTGGACAATTTACAAGTTGAAGTTAAATCGAGATCATTGTTTAACACTTGTTGAAATTTGTGGACAATTTACAAGTTGAAGTTAAACCGAGATCATTGTTTAACACTTGTTGAAATTTGTGGACAATTTACAAGTTGAAGTTAAATCGAGATCATTGTTTAACACTTGTTGAAATTTGTGGACAATTTACAAGTTGAAGTTAAACCGAGATCATTGTTTAACACTTGTTGAAATTTGTGGACAATTTATAAGTTGAAGTTAAACCGAGATCATTATTTAACACTTGTTGAAATTTGTGAACAATTTACAACTTGAAGTTAAACCGAGATCATTGTTTAACACTTGTTGTATAGCGATCCCAGGTTTTATCTCTTATTGTACTGTGATCCGGACTTGGTTCCGTGGATGTTAGCAGTTGTTTATATCTTGTTTACATCCTTTCATACTTCGCATTCAAGTTATAGGATGTGTTGGGCAGGTTTGTTATAGGTTGGTTGTGTTTGGGAGCCAAATGTTGCTGTCCAGATTTTTGGACCTTCGCTCGAGCGAGCAGTTTGTCGCTCGAGCGAGCTCTTTGTTTTGGTCCTTCGCTCGAGCCAGGGTTTGGTCGCTCGAGCGAAAGTGGAGTCTTGTACCTGGTGGATCGAGCCAGAGTGGCTTCGCTCGAGCGAGCGATTGCGTCTGGTTCTGGACCTGAGAGTTGCATTCCTTGGCTCGAGCGAGCTTTTCTTCGCTCGAGTGGTCTGGTTTGTTCTTCGCTCGAGCGAACAGTCCGTCGCTCGAGCGTGCGTCTGGTTGCAGACCTGAAGGTTTGAGTTGTTGGCTCGAGCGAGCATTCTGTCGCTCGAGCGTGCTTCTGGGTTGTTGGCTCGAGCGAGGGTTTTCTGTGTCTGGTCGCTCGAGCGACCAAGTCTTCGCTCGAGCGAGCCTGTTTTATATCAGCGGACAGCAGCGATTTTAAACATCATTTTTTTCATTCCCTTTTCTTTTCAAACCCTAGATCTGAGACCCTCTCTCTCTAAACTTACTCTCTCTCTAAGATTTGATCTCTCTAGAGTGTGAATCTATCCTAGGGCCTTTGTTAAAAAGATAGAGGGTGTTGAGAGCTTTGTTTTAATCTGAAAAAGTTGGGATTTGGAGCGCGTTGAGTTTTTGGTCTTCCTCTCCTTTTGAGCTCAAACTTCGAGGTAGGGATACCCTACTCCTCTTTATGAGCTTTGTCCTTGAATTTTGGCATTTTGATATGTTGGGGTTGGTTTGGTAATGTTGTGAAAGTTTGGGGCTTTTGTGTAATTTTACAAAAGTTGGGGTTTTGTTTATATAAATCTATATGCATGTTTGGCATAGAAGGAAATGAGATTAATAATGATCTATTGAAGAAAATGGAACCTTAGGGTTGTTATGTTAATTATGGGGAAATGTCCTAATTACATAGTTAAATTAATTAGTATAATTAATTTGGAGAAATAAAGAATTGAATTGAGAAAGTGAAATTGATGACGTATGGAGTTAAAGGGTGTAGTCAAATTTAATTATTGCTCACCTGGTTGAAATGTTGATTATATATCCATTTGATGCATTTAATTTCTGTTTAGAAATAACTGCTTTGGGCTATTGGTGGAGGATAGTCTTGATTGTTGTAGACAATGTATGATGATTAGGCAAACTAAAACTAGTCAGCTGAGTATGCTATTGAATATAGCAGTTAGAATAATACATTAATTTTTGTATTGATTAACTATGTATATGATCTATGTTTATATACATTGTGTTGTGTGGGAGAAGATAGGGGATGTACTCCGCGGTTTAGGGGAAGATAGGGGATGGACCTCTAAACCGAATTTTGTGTGACAGTGATACAGTACTACAATGTGTATCAGGCTGCGAAATGGAAGTGTTTTGTTTCATTAATACAGTACTACTATGTGTATTATTTGAGATATGTGGAAGTGATTTTATATGTTATTGATACAACACTACAATGTGTATCCATCATGATTTTAGAAAGGGTTTTGAAGATGAGTTTAAACCTCATTAAAATATTTGGCCAGGTTCTGAGCCGTGTTTTCAAGATCAAAGTTGAAAAAGGAATGGGAAATGAAATGTAACATGGACTAAATGTCATGAAACCGAAATGTGATATAAGTGGATGTATTTGTGTTGACCATCTATCAACTGCTAATCTTTTAGTCATTGTTTATAGTTGGTTTGGTGTATTTCTACTGGGCTGTGGCTCACCCTATATGGGATATCATTTTCAGGTACAGGTAGCATGCCACCTCCAAGGTCATAGCTTGGGAGGCTAGAGGCAGACAGACTTTTATTGTTTTGTTATCTTTTGATGTAATACATGTAAATTCAAGCCAATGGCTTAATGTGTATTTGAGTTAGTACTCTTTTTTTGTAACCAAGTGTTAACTTGGAAAGCTGTAAGCCCGTAGGGCATTTGCTTTTGTTGTTAACATGTATTACTTTTTGTAATGAACTACTCTTATGAATGGAAGGGGTTTATTTCTTATATCTATTCATGTCATTATTGGTGGGTTTAATGTTATTATTTTTGAGGGCGTTACATGTTGAAACTTGAGAAAAGTTTACAAGTTGAAGTTAAACCGAGATTATGTTTGCTGGAACTCTTGGAGTTCTTGATTCAATGAAGCAAATACCTCGGCTAGGAGGGCACTTTCGGTTGAGAAACTTGAACGAAACTTGGTCGTTGGTTCTAAGGCAATGATGAAAGCAGACTATAGGTCTTGTTCTTATTGAGCTGACAAGTTCTGACTTCGGCAATAGATGATGAAGTGAGCTTAGCCGACGTGCTAAGTGGAATAAATGATATTGGTTTCATCACCTCAGGATGCCGAGGTAATAGAACCTAGGAGGCAGTTGTGGGGCCATAATTTTTGAATGACAACACGTGGCCGAGGTGTCACCGAAGTACCAGCCAAGGTGCCACGTGTCCTGGTCATGACGCCGAGATCATCTCGGCTAGGCCGACGTTATCTGCGAAGAAACCGAAATCCGAGATAAGCGGATAAGGGACAAGAGTCCTAGAATGGGACAAGACTTCAGTTTGGGTAAAGATGAGACTCTTAGAGAGTTTATCCTAACCCTACTGGCAGTCCAAGATTAGCAGTAATCCTAAGTCCATTAGAGCTAGGCTCCTATTGGGACTAGGATCATGTTGGCTATAAAAAGGAGACACCCCTATGGGTCTAAGGTATGTCTTTTAGGCTTTTGATATTCTGTCTAGTGAGTTAAGCACTATTGATTATCTTTGAGAGATATGGAGTACTGACTTGATCGTCGGAGTACCCCCGGGTGGACGAGCCACCGCCGGAGACTCTTTTTTCTGTTGCAGGTCAGACATGTGCCATCTATTCTGCCGGTGTTCTCCAATTGAGTAGTAAGTTGGCAGTGTGGTCAGAAAATCACTCACAAAATAATGATCATAAACCTAGAGAAAAGTGAGACTGTATCCAAATATGAATTCATCACCAAGTTCATGAATTCTAATTAAATTTCATTCATGAACAAGACAAAAAGACACCAAAACAATGAATCTCCATTCATGAACAAGATAAGATTCATGAACAAGACAAAAAGAAGATTCACGAACAAAATATATAAATAAATAAATAAAAGATATTAAAATGGTCCAACAATCCCCCACTCATTTTCATATCAACAAGGATAAGAGAGATTACCAAACAAAGATAGACTAGTATGCATCATGAAGGTGTGCTCTACATTGAACTTTCATTAGTGAAACAACAACCTCTACTCCAGAGTCAGTAGTGGTCTTAGACTTGAACTATGACTACTTAGGGGAAATAAAGTATTATTGCTTACACATAATAATCCAGGTGTTGACATGAGTTTTTAATAGCCAGCACATTACGGCCTTGTGCTTATCCCAGTTTTGATGAGCATATTTGAGAATAAGCCTTGTTCTCATAGAACGCGGTCCCACTTTCATGCTCACATAGGTGAAACCTGTCGAGGATGTTCTTGTAATTTACACACCCCACTCAACAAGTGCTACAGAATTTCATTAAGAGTATAAAAACTCAACCCTTCAACATTACAGGACAAATGCACTTACATCATAGGGATGGATAACAAAAATATTAAAGAGTGCATTTTTACAACCACCATATGATTCGTTCTTTCCATTGAACCTAGTTACAGGATCTCTGGTCCTTAGGTTGGGTATCCTCATACATGGTTTATGATTTTATAGACTTCAAACCCATCCCCCTCGATGTATTCTAGACCCTATCTCTTGCCAAGGCCTTGGTTAACAGATCCGCAAGATTATCACAAGATCTTACATAATTCACAGTTATGATGTCATTACTCAAATAGGATCTCACATTACTGTGTTTCCTTTGAATAGGTCTGGATTTACCATTATAAAAATTGTTGTTCACTCTACCAATAGCAGCAGTGTTATCACAACGAATTAACTTAGGATGAATTGGTTTTTCCCAAAAAGGGATTTCATGTAACAAATCTCTCAACCAATTTGCTTCCTCACATGCTGAAGCTAACGCTATAAGTTCAGCTTCCATAGTAGAGTTAGCAATTATAGTCTGTTTTTTAGACTTCCAACATATAGCACCACCACCCAAGGTAAAAATAAAACCCGAGGTAGAAAGAGAATCACCTGACAAAGTGTTCAAATAGGCATCACTATATCCCTCAAGTACCACAAGATACTTGTTATAAAACAAATCATAATTTTTGGTACTAGATAAATATCTCATAATTCTTCCCATGGCTAGCCAATGATCTTGACTTGGCTTGCTGGTAAACCTGCTAAGTACTCCAACAACATATGCAATGTCAAGTCTAGTAGAGTCAGTAGCATATCTCAAACTACCAATCATGCTAGCATATTCCTTTTGATTAATCACTTCTTTTTCATTTGTTACAACAGATAAATGTATGCTTGCATCAAAAGGAGTAGCAACATGTTTGCAATCTAGAAAATTATATTTCTTTAAAATTTTCTCAACATAATGCGACTGATCAAGAAAAATGCCATCATTAGTCTTGGTAATTTTAATTCCCAAAATAAAATTGGCTTCACCAAGATCTTTCATATCAAAGTGGCTTTTGAGCATATTTTTAGTCTCATTTATAATATGCAAATTAGAGCCAAAGATAAGTAGATCATCCACATATAGGGTAATAATTACATGTGCATTCTCATAAGTTTTTTAATATATATGCACTTATCACATTCATTAGTCTTATAGCCATTCTCAAGCATGCAGGAATCAAATTTCTCATGCCACTGTTTAGGAGCTTGTTTTAAACCATAAAGGGATTTAGTTAGCTTACACACCTTGCTTTCTTGGCTTGGCTCCACAAAGCCTTTGGGTTGGTCCATGTAAATCTCCTTATTTAGATCTCCATTTAAAAATGCTATTTTTACATCCATTTGATGAATTTTTAAATCATGAATTGCAGCCACTGTTATCAATTGTCTAATGGATGTAACTCTAGTAATCGGAGAAAAAGTATCAAAGAAATTAAGATCAACTCGTTACTTAAAGCCTTTAGCGACAAGCCTCGCTTTATATTTATCTATAGTTCCATCCGGTTGAAGTTTTTGACGAAGGACCTATTTACACCTAATAGTTTTACAACCTGGGGGTAAATCCACTAGCTTCCATGTTTTATTTGAAAGTAGTGAATCTATCTCATCATTTACAGTCTCTCTCCAGAAAATAACATCAGGTAATGATAAAACTTCTTGCACCGTAAGAGAAATTTCTTCCATATTATAAAGATAATAGTTAGGGCCAAAATCTTTTTCAACTCTAGCTCGTTTACTCTTCCTTGGTTGGATTTGAGAATTTTCTTGTTCTTGAAAAACTTGAGATGGAGTAGAAGAGCTAGGTACGGATAAAATATTTTCAGAAATTATTTGACCCCCACTATTTTTAGATTTGAAAGGAAATTTATTTTCATGAAAAATAGCATCACTTGATTCAAAAATAATATTATTTTCCATGTCAAAAAATCTATAAGCTGTACTATGCAACGCATACCCAAGAAAAGCACAGGTGGTAGCTCGTTCACCCAATTTAGGTCATTTAGGATCTGCAAGCCTCACAAAAGCTAAACAACCCCAAACCCTCAAATAACCTAGATTTGGTTTATACCCCCGCCACAACTCATAAGGTGTAATTTTAGTTTTTTTGTGTGGCACTCTATTTATCACATGACAAGCTGTCAAAATAGCATCGCCCCAAAGATTTGAGGGAGTACCTGAATCGATAAGCATAGCATTCGTCAAGTCAATTAACGTTCTATTTTTTCTTTCAGCTATGCTATTAGATGAAGGTGAATATGGTGGAGTAGTCTCATGAATAATTCTCAATGACTGAACAAAAGAGTTGAATCCAAGAGATTCATACTCCCAGCCTCTATCATTTCTAATTCTCTTAATCTTTTTACCGAATTGATTTTCCACTTCAGGAAGGAATTCTTTAAATTTCTCAAAAGCATCACTTTTATAAATATACGTTTGTGTATTTTGAAAAATCATCAATAAAAGTGATAAAATATCGGTTACCACCTCGAGTTAAAATTCTTTCAAACTCACACAAATCAGTATGAAATAATTCTAGCAATTCGGTATTTTTGTCAACACTTTTATGAGGCCTCTTAATAATTTTTGCTATACTGCAAACTTCACATTTCTCAAATTTTTTTGTCACTTTAGGAATTAATCCTAAACTACTCATGATTCCCACATATTTACTGTTAATATGACACAAGCGAGCATGCCAAAAATTAATAGAAGACAACATGTAAACCGAATTAGTAGATGGTTTATTAATCTCAACATTCAATTTGAACATCACATTACAAGCATAACCCTTACCCACAAAAATACCCTTCTTGGTAATCACATATTGATCAGAATCTATAGTTTGCTTAAAACCAACCTTATTCAATAAATAACTTGAGATCAAATTCTTCCTCATGGACGATGTATAAAGCACATCTTTTGAAGTAAGCACACGTCCAGAGATGAACTTAAGGTCAACCTCACCACTCCCAAGTATCTTGGTTAGACTAGAGTCACCAAACATAATTGTTTTCTCATCATCAAAGGGAGTATACACCTTGAACTCAGCTTGATCATAACAAACATGTCTATTGGCACCAGAATCTGCCCACCAACCGTCTACATAATTAACCATGAAAATGTCTGTAATCATTACCACAAATGGCTCCTCGATAACGTTAGCCTTTGGGGCAGGTGCACGTTTTCAGAATTTGCAAGTTCGAGCAATATGCCCACTTTTGCCACAAACAAAGCATGCAAAATTTTGTGGAGGTGATGGACCTTGGTTCTTATTTGGATTAATCCATTTATTGTGAGGTTTACCATAATTCTTCATATTCTTTTTATAAGGCTTCAAATAAGCATTCTTGGAATAGTGACCTTCGGGTAAGTTATTATTTGCTGAAACAAAGTTTACCTTTGTGGTAGAATTGTCATTACCCTCTTGTGTGATTAATGCATCTTGGCCTTTAACCTCCTCTTCGACTCGGATGCGAGTGATCAACGCCTCTAAGGAAGTCTCCTTTTGTTTGTAACGCATGCCCTTTTGGAATTCTCTCCAAGATGGCGGTAGCTTGTCAACAAGTCCCGCTACTATAAAGTTGTCACCAATCTTGATGCCTTCATATCTTACTTCTACAACTATCATTTTGAAATCTTGTACTTGCTTTACAACAGATTTTCCATCCACCATTTGGAAGCGAAAAAAACAGCGAGCTGCATACTTTTTTGCTCCTGCCTCTTCAGTATCATACTTAGTCTGTAAAGCTTTCCAAATTTTCTTTGTAGAAGTGTAAGTGGTGTCATAGTAATCATAAAATTGATTAGCAAGGCAATTTAAGATATAAAAGCGACATTTATATTCATCTGTATTATAGGAAGCCACTTTTGCTTCATGTGCCTCGTAGTCTTCATCATTCATCTCCTCGGTTGGGATTTTGTTTGGGTTCTTCTCGGTAAGAACATATGCAACTTTCAAAAGGCTAAGGTAAAAAAGAACTTTTCCTTTCCATCTCTTAAAATGAACTCCCTTGAACTTGAAAGGCTTGTTGAGATCTCCAATTCCATCATTGTTTTTTTCTAGTACTTGATCCATGTTTGATCTCCTTAAAATTGTTGGTGAAAATACCAGAAAAAATTATATTTTATTGATAAATAATGCAAAGGAAATGAGATACAAATAGATCAGGCTGAGGTACGAATATCTCGTTTTCTTTAAAGAGATCAAGCCCACTGTGGTAGGAAGAACCCAAATACCGATGTAGCAGTCACAAAACTATGACTTGTCCCCTCCAGGATACAACAGTCCGACCACTTGTCGTATGGTTCAGGCCAACTCTGCACAAGATGGTGAACCCAAAGCTTCACCAAGTTAAACACCCTTCTTTGCTAGTAATCTCTCTTGTATAAAAAATAGTTGGTGTGTTGGTATAGAAAAGAGTAGATGAGAGGAATTATTTATAGGCCACTAGGACTTTACAAAATACACCAAAAAGTAATAATGATCATAAACCTAGAGAAAAGTAAGAATGTATCCAAATATGAATTCATCACAAAGTTCATGAATTCTAATTAAACTCCATTCATGAACAAGACAAAAAGACACCAAAATAATGAATTTCCATTCATGAACAAGATAAGATTCATGAACAAGACAAGAAAAAGATTCATGAACAAAATACATAAATAAATAAATAAAAGATATTAAAATGGTCCAACAGATATGTCCCAAAACAACAAAACTTCAAAATGTATTCACAATTTCAAAAACCCGGTCAATTCAATCCATTTCCAAATCTCCGTTTTTAAAAAAAAAATAATTTTTTGATTCAAGAATGGAGATCAATTCATCTCTGATTTGTAAGTGCTCAAAAGAGCACCAGAAGATCTATGACGAATCCAATTTAGGTTGGTTTGTGTGAATCAATCTCTCTCTCTGTGAAGTGATTTTTTTCCCCAAATTGATTATTATTGATAAACTCATATGGCGATGGACGTATTATTGGAAACGACGCGATCAAGTTCTTTGGCATGTCCAATTTGCCTCGACCTGATCTCAAGCAGGTCTCTCTCTCTCTCTCCCTCTCAGTTGTTTTTTTTTTTTTTTTTGATGTTATCTGTTTGGTTGTTGAGAAAAGAATTGCTAATTTGTTCTCACAATCAAGTAGTGGTGTTATTCTCTGGAAAGAGGTGATTTTCTCTAGGAAGAAATTCTGTGGACTATAGAATTTCTCTGGACTCTTGATTGAATTTTGAGCTTGGACCAGAGAATTTCTCTAGATTGAATTTTCTTTGGCTTCTCTCTTTCTCTCTCTCCCTCTCAGTTGTCTTGTTTTGTTTTGTTTTGTTTTGTTTTTTTTTTTTTTTTGGAGATGGGAGGAGGGGGTTATTTGATTGATGTTATCTATTTGGTTGCTGAGAAAAAGAATTGCTAATTTGTTCTCATAGTCAAGTAGTGGTGCTATTCTCTAGAAAGAGGTGATTTTCTCTGGGAAGAAATTCTCTTGACTAGAGAATTTCTCTGAACTCTGGATTGAATTTTCTCTTGCTTGGACCAGAGAATTTCTCTGAACTGAATTTTCTCTGGCTTTTCTCTCTCTCTCTCTCTCTCCCTCTCAGTTGTTTCATTTTATTTTTTTTATTTTTTTGGGTTATTTGATTGATGTTATCTGTTTGGTTCCTGAGAAAAAGAATTGCTAATTTGTTCTCACAGTCAAGTAATGGTGTTATTCTCTGGAAAGAGGTGATTTTCTCTGGGAAGAAATTCTTCAGAATTTCTCTGGACTCTGAGTTGAATTTTCTCTGACTTGGACCAGAGAATTTCTCTGGATTGAATTTTCTCTGGTTTGATTTGAGGGACCTTAGACATTATGAAAATATTGAATGTCCTTTATGCTATAAAATCCTAATACTAGAGACCTTAAAAAAAAATCCCCTTTTATTTATCACGTGATGTCTTATTACTACATTTATAACAAACATATACAGAGGGACCAATTACACTAATAAAATGACATACATGATATGGTAACAACATTTGATAAATGTATGGTCACAATAATTTTAGATGAGTTTGATAATAAGTATCCAAAATTTTATTCAGAAAAACAGTATCCATATATACTTCTATATTATATATTATAGCAAAGTGACTTTTTGTGATGAGCATTATCGGAGCTCCAAAACTTTCAACTAAATTTTTTAATTTTAGAATTAAAAAATAATTGAAAAAATACTATTCGCTAACACATTAATGTAATAACTATAAAAATACTAATTATTCCATAATTTAAGTTTTTCAAAAGGAAAGTTAAAAGGAAATCTTTCTTAATTTGTCCAAACCTATTATCCCTTACAAAAATTCTAAAGGAAAGATTAAAATTCCTTCTTCCTTTTCTGGAGAAATATGATGGAGAGTTTGTGATAATTCAGTATGTAAAGAAGATACCTATGTGTTAATATTTAAAAATTAAAAATATTTTGTGTGCCTATATTTTTTTTAACAACAAGTATTTTAATTGTTCTTATTATAACATACTGCTACTATTTTTTTTTTCCAGGCTATAACTGTGTTTGTAGATACTTTTAAATGCCTTAAATTTATTTACTAGCAACAAGTTATACATGAGGGGAAAATGTATTCTACCAGATTTTAAAAATCAATCATGATTAAATTTACGTATAGCAAAATTGTGCAAAATTAATAAGCCAAAGTAATTATATATATATATATATAGGATTACACAGTTTACGTATAGCAAAATGAGCAAAATTAATATTATTATCAAATAATATTACATTGCAATTATGGTAACATAGTTTAGGAAAAATGATATGGAGACACTAATATGAAAAAAATTTCAGAATTGCATTTAGAAAGTACATATGTAACAAAAATTATTAATAATTACTTATTTATTTTTATTAAAAATACACTTATTAGATCTGTTTAGTTTAATTTTTTAAAATTGTTTTTGGGTGTTTTTTTTTTTTTTGGTCTTCAATAAACTCTATTTATTTTTTAATATTTCATTCAAATACACCTACAAACTAAGATATGTATGAAAGAAATTTTTAAAAAAAATTATGAAAAATGTATCATTTTTTTGGCTTTAATTTTTGACCTTTTTCTTTTTTTAGTTTTTTTCTTTCTTTTTTTTTTTTCCCCATTTTTCTTCACAAATTTTACTTTTTTAGGTGTATTTAGATTAAGTTATCTAAAAATTTTAAAAAATAATTAGTGAAACATGATTTTTTTTTTTTTTTTACTAAAGATAAAAAAAAATTAAAATTTAAAATTTAAAAAAAAAAACTCAAAAAATGTATTTGAGTTTGAAAAAATTATGACTCGGCCACACTTTTTTTTTTTTTTTTTTTTAATTTTTTATAGCCAAATTAAATTATACTTATTAATGAACTTAGTTATACTTTCTTTATAAAACTATTAGTTTGGAGTAGGGCTTGTTGAGTATTAAATCTGATCCATAGGATCGCCTCGTAAATTTATTTTTTTAATTTTATTTATAGATGAATTTGAAAATAAATTATAAGTCTGATCCCAAATTGTGATGGACTAAATTTTAAAAATAATTTCAAATTTTATTATGTAATATGGGTCCTTCTTCATTCGGCCAAGCCTGCTCATGTCTGCCTCTACTTATCATTGCCATTGGTCTTACATCTAAAAAGTTATTTGGAATGATTTAAATAAGTATATTTTTTAACTTTTTATGAAAAAATATGCACACAAATAGAAATGTGATATGACCTAAATAAGTGCATCCACCCTTTCTTCTCAAGGTCTTAACGTAAAGGTGTTTTTTGAGTTATATATATAGTTTTTAGCATACCCTGTCCTATTCACTATGTTTTCTAGTGTAGATTGATTTTTAGATGTTGAATCTAGAAAAATATTAGAGAAATGTACAATTTCTCCTAACTTAGTCCAAGATAAATTATTTTGGGTGAACTATGAATTATTTGGGAATGCTTGCTGGTAATGTTTTGAAAATAAAGGAAGAATCCCATTTTTTGATAAAACCCTAGATTTTGGGAAAATTTGAGGAAAAGTGAAATTGATGTAATATTTGTGAAATTGATGATCAATCTTTGGAGAAATTGAAGAAAAATTTCTAAATTGTTTTATTGTCAAGGCATTTATGAAAGGAAAAATGAAAATTTTAATTGAATAGTTATATGGGAACAAGGGATGTACATGTTGGCATGATTGGAAAATTGAATGATGGACATTGATTGTGAATATGTGGAAATATCATGTCACATGGATTTGAAACTCGTTGTGATTTTGAGAAATATTTGAATCATGGAAATTTTATTTGAACAAATGTGAGAATGCTGGTGATATGGTATAAAGAAGATATTTATATTTAGTTAATTCTCATTGATTCATTTGCATTATCTTCAATTTTGTTTACTTGTGATCTTAACTCTGAAGTAAATTCTTGGTTTGAGAAAAACAATTGTGGTAAATTAAAATATTTCGGGGTAAATATGTTTGGTAAGTTTGGTGAGGGGGTGTAGAATGAAAATTAAGTTGGCCTAAGTGTCCTTGGTGTAAGACCAGAAACACGCGCTTGGGGGTGCCTAAGCCCTTTGGTTAGCAGCCGGTAAGGTAGGATTTTAGTAGTGCTTTATACGCCTACTTGCAGACATTAGTCCTGGGGAATACTTGAGTCGTATTTACCACCTCATTGTTTAAATCTTGTTTTTTTTTTATTTTTTTTGTTTTTGTTTTATAATAATAATGAATCTTGAATGAAATATTCACATGGGTTTTTATCATGGAAATGGCACCGTATTTATATAACTTTATGAGATTACTTAAAACATATATATTTTGTGAAGATATCTTTATTGGGTTTTGTACTCACCCTTAGTAGAAATTGTGCAAGAAAGGATGCAGTGATTCCGCCTAGTTGAAAGTGTGGAATGTGTTGAGAGAAAGATACTCTCCCTTTTGTGTGATGTTAATGCAAGCCAAGGGCTTAATGTGTTTGGGTTGATAACTTTTTTGTATAACTAGACTTAAGCCTTAGAACTTATAACCTCAAGGTATTTACTTCATTGTTCATTTTGTTTGTTTCCTTATAGTTGCACATATTATGGATTCATCTTTTTAGAAGGGTGAATATGTATTGCAAGTAGAAACTTCTTTTGTGAACTCTTTCCTTGTAATGAAATACGGATTGAGGAATTGGTCCATCAAAGTAGTATTGCATAATAGTTTGTCTAATTTCATTTAATTTTTATTGTTAATATTTTGGGAGTGTTACAAACTCTAAATCATAAACAAGTGCTAATGTGTAAGGAAAAATATTTAATAACTTTGGCCATATGATACAGAGTGTGTAATTTTAATAAAAAGAATGTGCACATGATTATTTTATCAAAATAATTATTTGTCCTTGTATCATTAAATAAGTATTTAAATTGACTAGATTGTGCCAATGTTATAGGATTAAATACAAAACATAATTTTTTGTATGGTTAATTTATTCCCTAAATTTTTTTTATTTTTTAAAATTCATTCTTAAACTATCAATTTTTCCTATTTAGTCTCTATTTTTTTTTTTTTTTTTTGGGTGTTCATATGGTCCAATTTGAGACGATTATACAAATCAATAAACATTAAAGCCTAATTTAATTGAAAAAAAAAATTTATTTCAAAATTTGAACAATTTAAATTTTACAATAGAACGCTTATTTATTATTATTATTATTATTTTTATTATTATTATTATTATTATTGTCTCTAATTTGGCCATGTAAATAGAAATCAGAAATTTCAATACTAAATAGACAAATTGATAATTTAAGAATGAAGTAAAAAAAATGGTTATAGTTTAGGAGAATAAAAATAAAATTAATCTTAATTAAAAAGGGTGAATTATATTAATAATCACAGCTGTAACATACAAAGCAATTACAGGTTTTTGAATGAATTACCTAATTGAGAAACGAATACAAATGGTAGTACATGATTGGATCAATTGCTCAATAAAAAAGAATTGACAATGTGACTTTGGTCAAGAAGTGTGACTTTGTGAGCATCTAGTTTTGTGTTTCTGACATGGCATTGTTGTGACTGGGTGGCTGCACTTGGAAAAATTATTAGGCGGTATTGAGTCACAATGTGATAATATTCTTACCAATTATTAAATCTCATGTCGTTTGCAATTCTTTCATGGCGTAATATCAAATTATGAATTTTACTCCCTTCATCAATTATAATATTTACGAAGCACCACCTGACATGCGCTGCAACTACCAAATAACTTCTTCTGCAGTTGGGATCCCATGAGCTCTGAAATATTCTTCCACCTATAATTACAATTTACATTCACCAATCTCCAATGCACAAATTAGAAGGGATAAAACTGTATTTTGACAAACAGCTAAAAGGCACAAATTTTTTTTTTTTTGTTTTAATATATATTTTTTAAACTCTCTCTCTCTCTCTCTCTCTCTCTCTCTCAATTCATCTTATATAGACCAATCTAAAAAGTTGGAAAAAAAAATTTAAAAATCAAAAAAAAGTTCACTAAAAATTAAAAAAAATGGTCAACTATTTTTTAAGAAAAATGGTTAATACCACTAAAAGAGGAGCACTAATAGGTCTAATGTTGGTATGGGTCCCACATGATGGAATGTTTTGCCCTTGTGTTTTTTTTTTTTTTATTTTCCAGCTCATTAGTGATGGTTTAGTAGTGCAAAATTAGTGGTACCAATTACTGTTGATTTTTTAATTTCTTTTTACTTTTCCATTTTGATGGTCAAGTAGAACCCAAAATTGTATTTTTTTTTTTTTTAAAGTTCACTAAAAAAAAAAAAAAAAAACCTAACCAAAAAATTCATAAAAAGAGCCACCCCAAAAGCATGCATCCTAGGACTACCTCACTGATTTAAATTTATATCTGTGGAGACACGGGCATGTCCTAGAGTTTTTGATTTAGGCTTTTTGGCTATGGCCTTTTAAACCACTTTTTGACTATATAAGAAGAAAAATAAATAAATAAGCCAAATTGTTCTGTTTGGCAATTGCTCAAATTGTTAATTTTTTTCTTAATTTTTTTTTTCATTTTAAGAAATCTTTAAAATTTGTAGTAATTTTTTTTTTTTTTTAAATAAAAATTTTCAAATTCTTCTAGTTTAGAAGGGTATAAACTTAAGGCAAAAAAAAAAAAAATCAACTTACCTAAATTTTCCCAATGACCAAAAATATTATTCTTGTAAGTATTTGTCAGACGTATCAATTTATACTACTTTATCTTAAGAAAATAAAAAAAATTATTAAAAAAATAATTATCAGACTCAACCTTAAAATGGATAATCTTGTGCCCTATTAGCTATACTAACTATACGGGGAAAGAAACAAAAAAGAAAAAAAGAAAAAAAGAAAAAAGTAAAAAAAAGGAAAATATGAATCTATCTTTATGCAGGGTCTAAACTTTAATAGGAAAGGACTATAAATATTTTACAGTCAGCTTAGGCAGTAGTTTAAGTGATCATGAGAGATCATTTAGATAGATTTGAGTCAATATTGTAGGCATTAGTCTGGTATAATAATTAAAACTATTGACCTACTAATATTGTGGCAATATAAATATAGTTAATCATGGATCTATTGTCAAATTACGTTTGCAAGTGAAATAAGAATATGCGGTGAAAGTAGAAAATGCGATTGCAAGTAAATTATTGAGTGTCTTAGAAGCATGAAATAACACGCCTCATGTTATCTCTCAATCATTCAATATAAAAAAATAGACCGCATTACATTGACTGATGACAATTATAATGGGAGACCATTTGGCTATGCTCATGAGGTATGGAATAATTGCTTGCAAATTACAGTTAGATAACCCTAATGTTGCAGAAATTATCTACTTTTTTGGTTTAATTTTCAAAATCTATCTATTTATTTTAAATATTAAATTACTTTGATGAAAATATATAAAAAAGGTATTTTTAGTTTATAAAAAAGAAATTCATATGAAAATTGAAAATAGTAAGTGTTTTTTTTCAAAAAAAAAAAAAACTTTTTCTTCACCAAACTAATCTTTTATTTAAAAAAAAAAATAGATTTTGAAAATAAAACCTAACAAAGTCAAGCTCAAACTATTTATAAACAATTTATTATTTAGGCAGGAAAAAAAATAGGGCAAGAATTAGAGATAGAGAAAGGGACAGAGAGAAAGAACGAGGGAGGAAAGCCAGGGAAGAGGCAGTGCAGGAGAAGAGCACCAACATATTTTATCAGTCAAAAAGTGTGTTGATGAAAATCTCATCTCATGCTCTGTCTCGTCCCCGTCTATCCTCCCTCTTCAATCTTACCTTTTATCACTTTTCCAATGAATCAAAGAAAGAACTTTTGATATTGTAACTTTTGAATCAACTGCTGAATAATAACATAATAGAAAAAGTTGAAGAGAATCCGGATCTAATTTATAATATGCTTTGTTTTTACATATGTCATGGATTCATAGGGTGTGAATTCAGAGTTTTATAAAGCTGTTGTGAGAATTGTTGTAGTACATTGTACACGTGCTAGTAAGAAATAGTAGTAGTACCAGTACAACAGACTACAGATATTATGCTATCATATGTACTATCCAAATTACAAACGTACTTCTCATTTGGCGACTTAATGCACAAATAGTACTATATCACAACATAGCTTTTAAAAACGTCTCTTTTGGGTTGGTCCAAAACAACTAATAATATTGATCATTACAACTACTAATAATAAAACATTTACTTGATACACAAATAGTGTTGAAAAATAATGAGTTTTTGGATAACTTTAATTCGAAATTAAAATGAGATTCAATTGCTAATTGAGGTAGATTTGAATAGTTTTGTATTTTTTTAAATGAGAAGGTTGCAATAAAAAAATAATGAGTCGAAACTATTGAGTTGCGAATGAGAATTGTCTCATAAGTGAGTATTAATAAAGTTGGATTAAATTTGAACTTAGTCTTAATTTGAACTGGACCTAGACTTGTGTTTATGCATGTGCTGAATTTGGTTTTAGACTTAATTCATACTTAATCTTAAGCTTGGGCTAACATATATTGTATTGGGCTTAGCTTATGCATATGTTTAAGAATTGGGCTTGAATGGGATTGTGACCCAACATTAGTATCAATTTTGTGATCCATCTAGTTAGTTTATTCAAATATTATTATATACATATTTATTTGTATATATTAAGAATATAGGAAGTTTAGACCTTTATAACTCTCATATTTTGATGATGGAGTTGATGATCATATTAGTGGCCATAAGTTTTCAACCTTTGTAACTCTAGCCCTAATGGCTAGAGTTGATGTCCTTGGTTAATGGCATTTGATGGCCCTATTGATATATAGCCTTCATGGCTAGGGATTCCCTTACTTGTATAAATAGTGGCATTTCCCCTCCAACTTGGGAGGATAATTTTGGTGAGGTTTTTGATGTAAAATGGAGATGGTGTTTGAGATAAAAAGTTAGAGATGTTTTTTTTTTACTAAAGAAAAATTTTCCTATCTTCTTTTGCTAGCCCCTTCTTTGATTCTTGTTAGAGAGAGTGCAATTATTGTCAAGTTCGCCGAAACTATTCAGAAAGTGCTTCTACATTAGTTGGTTTTGACTATCGTATCATAAGAGATAAATGCCAGCGTAGCTCCAGAATCCATTGGGAGGCGGTGAATCTTAAAACAGATTTTTTATAAATAGTTTTTGAAAAAATAATTTAGTTTTTATTTTAATTTATTCTAGTAACTCTTAAAATTAAAATTAATTTAATTGTCTAGAATTATTAGATTGTTTTGAATTATTTATTTCTATTTAATTTATTTTATATATTTTTTCTTGTATTATTATATAAAAAAAAATACCAACAAATAGTATAGCTTTTAAAAAATGTCGCTTTTAGGTTGGTCCAGAACAGCTAATACTAAAACGTTTGTATGTTCTTTGCCAACTGTATTTTGAAGTATCAAAGAGTTGAGGTCCACCCATAATGCACATAATTTTTTAAGAAATTTTTTAAGTTTGTCCTTTATAACACAATTAAATTTTAAATTATTTTAATTTAAACCCTTAACTTTTAAAATAACTTCAATTCTAATTATAACTAATGAAACATAGGTAATTTAGTCAATTTAATCACTTTTTATTGGTGATACTGGATGACAACAGCTGCTATAGACTGAGAAAGTAAAAAAAAGAGGGGTGGTAGTGAGGTAGGCAAAAGGAAAGAGAAGCAGTGGACAAGAAAAAAACGATGACATTAGGAAAGAAAAAGATGAGGGGTGGTGATAGACGATGGTAATAATAACCGTAATATGAAAAGAGAAAAAGTGATTAAATTGTTCATTGTTTGTTAGTTATACGAATGGATGGTTAGAATTAATACTATTTTAAAAGTTTAGAGTTTAAAACGAAATAATTTAAAAGTTAGGATTTGATTTGTTACCGAGATCAAAATTTGATTTAATTTTTTTTTCGTATAATTTCCTCTATTTAAAAAAAAAATCATTTTGTCCTCGCAAATAGGGGTGTAAAAAAAATTGATAAAATTTGACTAATTAAGTTTGATCAATCTTTTAATTTTTAATCTATTTTTCATCACATACAGGTTGTTTCTATTCCTCTAAACCCTCAAAAAAAAAAAATAATAATAATAATAATAATAAATAAAAACAAAATTATTAAAATAATTATTAAATTAAAAACTCACTATAAATTAATAATTGCTATAATTTGAAGGAGCAAAGCGATTTATTTTATTTTATTTTACACAATGGTAGGGGAATAGAAGTCTAGAAGGAGAAGCAATGTGATGAATTCTTTACATGTCCGTTTTATGGCTCAAATTCAATTTGACGAGTTCTCACAACATTTATCCACTGAAAAATAATTCAAAAAAATTCAAAAAACTACTTTTATGAAGTAGAATTCAAATTAAAGAAAGATACAAACCAGGCACATGATATGTTGTGGCCCTTCGGGTTCATTTTCTTGATAAATTATCAATAAATTTTAATAGTTTGACTTAATTTTTATCAAATTCTATTAAAAATAAGTCATAATAAAATCGTCACTAAAAATAATTTTATGATATTTTTTGTTATGCTAAAATTTGACAATTAGTGACTTTCTTTCGTTACAGTTTTTATAAATTGTCGTTAAAAGTTACAATTAACGATTTATTTTTTAACGAATTTCCCAAATTGTCACTAAAAGACAAAAATTAGTAAATTTTTTGTGACAATTTTTTTAAATTGTTGCTAAAACTTATAATTAGTGACATTTTTGTGACACATTTTTTAAACTGTCACTGAAAATTAACAATTAGTAACGTTTTTAATAATATTTGATGAAAAATATTATTAATTATCATAAGACTTATTGAATAATCAGCCCACCTATTAGGATCTATACGTAAATCCCTAATTTTCTTGAAGGTAATAGATACACAATTATAATGGGAGAGGTTCCTCTCCCATTGGAATTATAGATATTGTTGGTTTCTCATGGGTTCACTATAGAGTCTATTTGGATAATTCAAACTATTCATATTATAAAATCTGTTAAGAAAATTATTCTCACAAAAAATCAAATTATTTGGATAACAATAACCAGATGATTAGATTACATTTGTTATTAATAAAAAATAGATGACACAATTATAATTTTAAAAGAGACCATTTATTATTTTATGTTCATTGTTTTAAAGAAACATAAAATAATAATGCGATTATAATTATTCGATCAATTTAATTTTTTTTTAATTTTTTTGAAGGGTAAATTTCTCAAAAAAACCTTTTAATATAAATTATTTAAATTATCGAAGGGTCAACAGCACCCATTATTATGACAGGAACAACCCAAATGATGATTGGTTGCATCACAATCCCCTGCTGGCTAACCCATTTTCCATATTGGTGGATTATTATGAGATTTCACAACACCAGGGTCCCTAAACCACAATCCCAAAATGATTTTTCTGGATCACATCTGAATTTCAAGTCTTCTTCTTCAAAAAAAAGAAAAAAAAACTCCCCTTATTTTTATCCTTTTTTAAAATAATATATTTGTTTTAGTTGAACTTTTTTAGCTTTTGAAAGGTATATGTGTCAATTGCTTTATATACATAGCCTCTTTTGGGAAGAGGTTAAAATCCAACTTTTGGGATTTTAATTTCTTTGAGTCACATTATTTTTTTTATATATTTTTTTAAAAAAACAAAAAAAATTAATTTTTAACCTAATTTCTAAAACAACACATAAATGCATTGTACAAATTTATACAAAGTAACTCTATGGACTAAAATATCAATGCCTATCTCTTAAAAAACAAGGTTGGGATACCACGGCCACATATTTCTGTGTTTCAGACCTAATCTCTTCATGTTGTGTTTGATTGGGGGATTTGTGAAGGAATTTAGAAAAGGAAATGGAAATGGTAGGTGGAATGTGAATAAAACATATTTATATTTCACCTAGTTTCACACACCTTTTTCCTTCCTTTTGTCAAATCCTTCTCCAAATCCTCCAACCAAACACAGCGTAAAGAAAATTGCCTTAACCATGTTACCAAGCGTTGACTACAACATTAGTCTTACCCACTATATATTTCTTTTGTCTCAAATTGTTTGCCTATTTTTAGATGAGGTTAATCTCACAAATACATTATTTTACTCAAACATGATTGTTTTGAAATGTCTAGAATAAAGGATAAATTACAGACACTTTCCCTGATATTTCTAACAATTACATTGATCTCTCTTATTATTAATTTTTTTTTGAAATTATACTGACCTCTCTAAGGTTTACTTTTGACTTGTAGATTGTCCCATTCTGTTAGTTGACCGTTAGTTTGATAAACAAATTTTTTTTTTTAAAGCGAAAATCAGTGATTAGTTATTAGATTATCATATAAAGAGAATTCAGTTTGATTTGTATAACATTTGAAGTAATTATTTGTAAATTAAGAATAAAATAAATCAATTAATCATTTTTTAGATAAACAAATTATAATGAATAATTGAAGCCAAATGAGAAATGTAAGAACTTGTATGTATGTAATGCAATAAATTATATATATAGTTAAACCATGTGAGTATTTAGAAATAAATTATTTAATACTACTCAAATAAATACATATGGTGTTTTAATTTGACTTTTATTAGCTTCGATAGTAAGATTCATCAATTTTATCTTAGATTGAATTGTATGATATTAAGTATTGATTAAAAATTTCCAAATAACTTATTTTGTATTTAATTTGTGGTGATCAATTATGTAATTAATTTTTTAATTATGTAATAATTAATTTTGAATTGTGTGAGCTCTGTTGTGTTCCAAAAAAATTATGTAATTAATTTTTTAATTTGTTTAATCATTACTTTTGTGGTGATCAAATAACTTGCAATTTCGTACACATTCCTGTGAGAGTGTGTACCATAGTATTACCTTGTGTATATATATAGTCAAACCATATGAATATTTAAAAATAATTTATTTAATACTACTCAAATAAACACACCATTACCCTATGAGAGGGTGATTTATGTGAATTAGGGCCGAGCTAGGTCCAGATATTGGAATGGACCGAGCTATGGGCTGAGGTGAATGGGCTACGCAGTTTGGACCTTGGCCCCGTTAGCTCAGTCAAAGATGGCTGCTATTAGCTCGGTCTGAGTGTTTCTGAACCGAGGTATAGGTGGACGGAGGGCCGAGCTAAGCATTGCCCACGAAAGAACCGAGCTGAGTGTGTCAAAAAGGCTAGTGTTAGCTCGGTTGTGCTGTTATTCGACCGTGGTAAAACCATCTCACTTGGTTAAGCAGTGGGGAGGGTGTAGAAAGATGAGCATTATTTTTGTGATTCTTAGGATGACTCTACTAAAGAGAGTTGAAGTCCTACTAGGATTGTGCCAGGCGGAATCTATAAAAGCTCATGACAGACCCATGTACAAGTATCACAATTTTTACTCTAGAATACATAGAGCTTTTATGTCTATTGTCTATTTGCTGACTTATGCATCGGAGAGATTTCCGGCACCCACCCGTCGGCTATCTTACGTTTGTGTTTTCAGGTAGCAAAGTGACGACGTTTGGAGGAGTGCAAGCTTGATCAACAGGATTATACGAGAAGATTATTTCGTGCTCGTACAATTGGCGCCGTCTGTGTGAAAGCACAAAGAACAAAACCTTTTGATCGAGTTTTCCTCTTTGGTGGAAACCAATGGTGCACAATGAAGATTTGCCGCAATCTGCTATTGATGGGCAAACCCCGAAAGAGGAAGGGATGCACGAAGGTTTACCTTCTATTCCACCCATGGCAGAATTAGAACCCCAGCGACGGAACTCCTGGAGGGACACACGGGAGAGACGGGGCACCAGTCCCCGTCGCTCTCAAAGGCCTGAAAGGCAGAGGCGGAGGTTGGATCCTCAAGTTCTGGAGGATCGGGTGAGGGAGCAAGATGAATTAATAAGGAGGATGGCAGCAGACATGGAGACTATGAAGCACCAGATAAAGGAAAAAATGGTGACGACGGAAGAGAGGTGCAAAGGCAACACGCCCTCTTACCACTAGGAAGATCGTGATAGACAAGTCACACCATCACAAGTAAAAAGTAAGAGCCTCAGAATAGGTGACACTCAATTAAGGACTTCCAGGACTCGTTACTCCAGGTCTGAGAGAACGAGGACTGAAAAGTCGTACATGAAAGGAATCAGTTATCGGCCCTCGCATACGCACCAAACAATATCTAGGTGCACAGAGTTGCCTAGGTCAGCATATCTGCGAACAGTGCTAGAGGAGAGGGCCTGATGGAAGGAGGATACTAGGGCTCGCGACCCTCGCAAAGTTTCAGCCCTACAGTGATTGGCCCCTAGGATGCATGGGAGTGTCGAGGTAGGGATGCTAATACTACGCCTTGCTTACGAACCAGTAGATAAAGTGTTAGCAAGGTTACAGAGCTCGCCGTTCATTCCGGCAATTGAGAACGCACCGCTACCCTCAGGCTTCCACCAGCCCAAATTCACCCTAAGACCTGTGGGAGCTTCAATATCCCAATCTGAATTTTCTATATTTTTTATTTTTTATTTAAAAAGAAAAACTCAGCATTTATTGATTTGGTCAAAATCCCCTGATCAGTATTTATTAACTTTTTTCAATCCACATGTCTTTCCACATGCCTGCATTTATTGTTTTGGTCAAAATTTCCTGATCAGTATTTAAAATCCCCTTATACAAATAATTATAAATACAATCCGTGTATAGTTATTGCAGTACCCTTTTTAATTTCTTCCATACACTATGGCTAGTGATAAAATTGTTAAATTATTTTTATAAAAAATCTTAAAAAGCATAATTGGCAATATACCGGCGAAACAAGGCTCTAATGTGTATCATGTTTCCTTCCAGCCTTGGCAACCTAGGTCTAACATGGTTCAAAAAGGCTGCCAGAAGGAAACATAGCCTCATGGGCGCAGTTGGCAGAAGCGTTTGTGACTAGATTCAGAACGAATACCAAGACACCAGTGGAGATTGACCAGTTACTTTCCATTGACATGGGCGAGAAGGAAACATTAAGGTCTTACAACAGTCGATATTGGGAGACTTTCAACCAGATTGGGGATTGCCCTACAAATCTCGCCATCGCACAGTATAAACGAGGTTTACCGGTCGGTAACAAATTGAGGGATTCAATGACGATGATGCCACCCTTCACGATGGAGGCCCTAATGGAGAGAGTGCATCAACATATCCAGGTAGAAGAAGATAGCGCCCGCGCCAAAGCAAAATCTGGCACGACAGCGATGTCAGGTAAAAAGACTGCAGCAAAAGTTAACACGGTAGAACAACCAAGCAAGAATGGACGAGGTAGGCGAGCCAACAGAGAGGACCCCTAAACAAGGAAGTTAAGAGTCCGCACTACCATTACCACAGTATTCAGTAAACCTATCTACCGGATTCTTAGCAAGATATGCGATGAACCCTTCGTTCGGCAGCCAGCTAAGTTAGGAGAAGCACAAAGAGGTTATGATGAGAGGTACCGTTGCACCTTCCATGATGAAAAGGGGCACCGAACTGAAAATTGTACACCATTGAGGCAACATCTGGAGGAGTTAGTAGTCGCTAGTCACCTGGACCAGTATATAGAAGGAGGAACGCAACCAGCCCCCTAGGACCCCAACAGGCCGAGCAAGATACCGGTCGACGGTCCACCCCAAGGCATAATCAACATTATACATGGGATTGTCGAACCTGAGCGAGTATGTGAGCTTAGAGAGATGCTAAAAAAGGTTGAGCACTTGAGGGAGGTGCTAAGTGCACAACCCATCGTCAAGAAGGGAAAAACGGGGGCAACGAACGTTATCTTCTTTTCTGACAGGGATCTAACAAAGCTACATTGTCCTCACAATGATGCACTAGTGGCTACTTTGCGTGTCAAGAATTTCGACATCAAACGGATTCTGATTGACCAAGGAAACTCATGCGAGATAATGTATTACGAGACCTTCAAGCAGCTAAAACTGGAGGACAAAGACTTGGCGCCCTCGACATCTCCCCTAGTCGGTTTCAACTCGATGCCAGAATGGCCAGTGGGCAAGATAATCCTGCCAGTGAGGGCAGGAACAATGACGAAACAGGTAGAGTTTTGGGTATTTAAGGTCCCCTCCACTTACAACATAATCTTGGAAAGAACATGGTTGCACGCCATGTAATCAGTGGCATCAACCTACCATCAGGCATTACGGTTCCCCAACGAAACCGGAGTGATTGAAGAAGTCTTAGGAGACCAAATCATGTTGAAACAGTGTTTCATCACGGTAAACGGTAGTCGTGCTGCAAAAGGGTTTGTACAGATGGTGGAGGATCCAGAAAGCAATGAATTGTTTGCAGATGTCGACAAAACAGTAGAACAGAAGACAGTGGAAGACTTGGTTGAGGTAAGGATAGATGAAAAGAATCCAGAAAAGTTCTTTTTGCTCGGCTCGCCTTTATCCAGCACTAAGAGAGTAGAGGTCATGGAATTTTTAACCTCTAATATCGAAGTGTTTGCTTGGATGCCATACGACATGCCTGGCAGTGACCCTAATTTCATCTGCCATCAACTTAATGTCCATCCAACTGCCAGACCAATTATACAGTGCACACGCCGATCGGCACTCCACCACGCAGAGATAGTGGCAGAGGAAGTGGGAAACTTGCTGGAGGCAGTAGCCAGTAGAGAAGTACACTATCCCAGGTGGATCTCCAACATTGTAGTAGTACCAAAGAAGAACAGAAAACAACACGTTTGCGTGGACTACAAAATAGCCAACAAGGCATGCCCAAAAGATAGTTTCCCCTTACCACGGATAGACCAACTAGTGGACCTAACAGCAGGACATAACCGACTTAGCTTCCTTGATACGTATTGAGGTTATCATCAGATCGCTATGTATGAACCGGACCAGGAGGTCACTTCATTTACAACACCCAGATGACTGTACTATTACAAGGTCATGCCTTTGGCCTGAAAAACGCAGGGGTTACATTCCAACGGATAGTCACCAAAATTTTTGAACCATTGTTAGGCAGAACAATAGAGGCTTACATAGATGACATGGTTGTCAAAAGCAAAGATAAGAAGGACCATCTCAGGGACCTAGATGAAATGTTTCAAATTTTAAAGTCCCACAAGTTGCGTCTAAATGTATCTAAGTGCGCATTCGGCGTAGGATCAGGCAAATTCCTGGGCTTTCTAGTGACCAACTAGGGTATAGAAGCTGATCCCTCTCAGATCAAAGCCATCCAATATCTTGAGAGGCCCAACACAGTCAAAGAGTTATAGCACCTCACTGGCCTAGCAGCCGCGCTCAACCGGTTCATAAGTCGGTCGTCAGACAGATATCGACTATTCTTCAAAGCACTGAAGGCCAAATTTGAGTGGGATGAGGAGTGTGACCGCGCCCTAGAAAGCTTAAAAGACTACATGACCTCTCATCCATTGTTAGTAACCCCAGTACCAAGAGAAGAGCTCTTTTTGTACTTAGCAGTTTCGCAGCATGCAGTCAGCGCAGTGTTGGTTAGAACAGAAGGAATCCAACACCTACCTATCTTTTATGTTAGCGAGACCTTGTTGGGCGCTGAAACAAGGTACCTACCATTGGAAAAGCTGGCCTCAGCTTTGATGATGGCCTCAAGAAAGTGGTCACACTATTTTCATGCCCACACTGTGATCGTCCTAACAGCTTTTCCCTTAAAGGCCTTGTTTGAGAAAGCGGATTTTTCTGGACGAATCTTGAAATGGGCAGTGGAGTTGGGGCAGTTCGATATCAAGTTTCAACCCAGAACCGCAATAAAAGCCCAAGCTTTAGCAGACTTTGTGGCTGAGTTCACACTAGGAAGTCATCATTCTGCTCGATTGATTTGACCGACGCAACCGAAGTGAGGGGAGAAAGTGTCGCGGGAACTGCGCAGCCCCTAATATAGGATGCCCAACTACATGGCAAGCCATATAGGTTTGAGGACCAGAAGGAAGGAACAGACCATGCTATTCCCAGTAGGGACTCATCAAGCAGTAAAGACTTGAGGCAGTCAGACAGTGAAGATCAAACCCCAACAGCAGACATCAACTTGGAAGAAAATATCAGCAACACCCATGATCTCAAGACATCATCCGATCCCTCTACTTGCTGGAAGCTATTCGTCGGAGAGATGTGGAAACTCTTCATGGATGAAGCATCCAACAGGCACGGTGCAGGACTTGGCATAGTCCTCATCTCACCAGATGGCCTAACAATTGAATAGGCAGTCAACCTTGGCTTCCCAACATCCAACAATAAGGCGGAGTATGAAGCACTATTAACAGGCTTAAAATCAGCACTCTACATGAAGGCTACCGAGCTGATGGTGTACAGTGACTCCCAACTGTTAGTCAACCAAATTTCAGGCGACTACGAGGAAAAAGATGATAGAATGGCTAAGTACCAAGAGTTAGTCAGAAAGGAGATCATGAAATTCGAAGTTGTCCGGATAGAGCAAATCGGCTGAGAGAAAAATAGTAGAGCAGACGAGCTGGCAGGTTTTGCTTCAATGGCAGATACATCTATCCCATACCCATTACTGATCGACTTCCTACCTAGACCAAGTATTGAAGAACCCGAAGCAACCGAGGCATATTATGCCGAACTAGGGCCATCCTGAATGGATCCCATCATAGTATTTTTAAAAGATGGCATCTTGCCTAAAGAAAAGAAAGAAGCCAACAAAATTAGAGCAAAATCATAGCGATTTTGGCTCTCTCTATCACTAGCATTGTACAAAAAATCCGTCACAAGACCTTACCTGAAATGTGTCCATCCCAGCAAGGTCCATGCATTTTTGTTCGAGATACACGAAAGCGTCTGTGGAAGCCACCAAGGAAGAAGATCATTGTCACGACCCAAACCCGCCCCTAAAGGTTTAGCATCGTAACCGGCCAGTAATCCTTGGATTACCAAAGGCCTCTTGGCATAATAACATATAGCAGAGGCTGAGGAAGCAATTAATCAAAACATACATAGTCCATAGAGCTGTGCAGACATACATTGAACCGATAACTTAAAACTTTTTATAACAGTGATACAAACTTTACACATCACTTCCAGATACACATTACCAGACGTCTTGTCCAAACACAACATGGTATAAACATAGCTTAACATGATTACAAAAACCACCATGAAACTTGACTTCAATCGGAACCTCCTCGAGAGGCACAAATGTTGGCTGACTAAAACTGAGACTTAGGCCATCAACTCTGGGCTTGGTCACGTGCCTGCTCACCTACATACATAATATAAATAGTGAGCTAAAGCCTAGTGAATAACAGCAGAGTAAAGACTTTAACGAATGATGTCCATAACATATCTTAAATCTTATAGCAAAGAGAATCATAATCAGATAACGGAACAGAATCATAATCTTGTCCATATTCAAATTCATGTGTGGTACATCCATTAGCACAAACATGTTCCTTGGGTCAAGCTTATTAAGTCCCATAAAGGAACCTCTGGTACTGGGTAGCATATCTCATACATCGGCCACGGTATTATTTCCCTTGGGTGAGGGCCTGTGCCTCGGTATTGTTTTCCCCCGAGCGAGGGCCTGGGCCACGATATTAACCCTCGAGCTAGAGCCTCATGACCATAAGCCACAATATTATGTCCCCTGGGCGAGGGCCTCTGCTAAGGATACCACAATTACGTTTCAAGGAAAATTGGACAATCATTCATTCAAGCGAAAACATAGCATTTCAGAAACTTATCATCTCATATCATCAGAAAATAATTAAGGTTAAACATAACTTTACAGAGTTATTACTCACAAATAATTGGTAGCTCCAATCAGATGGCAAAGTGGGCAATTCACTTATCTTGAGGCGCGTGACCTACATAACATGGTAGATACATACGTTGAATACACACGCTTGGTTTAAACATAACTTATTTCGTTGTTCTTAGTGTGTCTCTAGCCTTTAACCTCATTATGGAGTCTTATACATGGCCCATGAATGCCTAGGATGGAATGAAGATGCAAAAATGTACTTGAAACACTTAGCCAAATTTTTGCTGAAACATGGGTCTCGCTCGAGCGTGGATTTCTTTGCTCGAGCGGACATGCCAAATGTGAGTGGTCACTCGAGCGTGGACTCCTTCGCTCGAGTGGTTTTTAAAATGTGAGAAAGTTCTGGTTGCATGAAATCTCCGCTCGACGCTCGCTCTACGCTCGTTCGAGCGTGAGACACAGTTCCTTGCTCGAGCGCAAGTCTTGTCGCTCGAGCGTGCGTCTAAATATGCAAATTCCTGAGAGCTTGCAATTTACGCTAGAGCCAGAATTTTGTCGCTCGAGCGGAAGCATGAAAACAAAGACGGTCGCTCGAGCGTAGGATCCCTCGCTCGAGCGTGGAAGCAAAATTTTGGGTTTTCCAGATTTGCTCCCAAGCTTCAAAACATGAACCTAACACCTCAAAACTTATCCTCTTGGGCCAAAATTGTCATGACCCGAACCCACCCCTATAGTTTAAGGTCATAACCGGCCAATAATCATAAGATTACCTACGACCTCAAACCAAAACAAACATATAGTAACAGAGTGAAGAGGCCAAAACGGAAGCAAACTTAAAAATTTTGTCCAATGAGCTATGCTTACATGGCATGCAAAACATTTCACATATACTTAATAATAACTCACACCACATATCAGTAGTTAACATCTTGTATACCCAGGCTTATTCAAACACATAGTCAGCCATGCCAAAAGCTTGTACACATAAATGGTCTATCATGACCAATAGAAGTAGCAAAAGAAATACAAAAGATCATAAACAAAGCCTCTTGCGTGAGGCACCTGGGCTGACTTCACAGAACTCGGGTTCCTTTCTTAAATTCCACTAAGGCTGGGGTTGAACGTCCCTTTGCTCACCTACATACATATAGATAAGAGTGAGCTAACGTCCAATGAATAATATCAAAATAAAGAGGTTAATGAATGAGGTTCGTTCATAAATAAATCATACTTATAATGTACACATTTGAACCGCTATTCTCATTCACACTAGATTTACAAATCTTAACAAAGCAAAACGACCTTGGGTCCAACACATCATATCCATATGCAAAACGACCTCAGGTCTAATTCTTATATAAAACAATACGACCTCGGGTCCATCTATACGAAACGACCTTTGGTCCAGCCAACTCTTTATTCAAAACGACCTTTGGTCCAATTCAAACATATCAAACGGCCTCGGGCCCAATTCAAATATATCAGGCGTATCAAACGGCCTTGGGCCCATTCTCTTTATATTCATATCCATGCGTATTTCATATTCATGACCATGATTCCTTTCATTC
Organism: Camellia granthamiana; assembly: GCA_036172215.1. Taxonomy (NCBI): domain Eukaryota; kingdom Viridiplantae; phylum Streptophyta; class Magnoliopsida; order Ericales; family Theaceae; genus Camellia; species Camellia granthamiana. The sequence continues at coordinate 20,875,477 of CM069904.1, forward strand.
AAACGACCTTTGGCCCATCATGGTATTCAAACATATCAAATGACATATTCAAACGGCCTTTGGCCCATCTTTGCATTCATGTCTAACGGCCTTTGGCCCAATCGTTCATATCCGACGGCCTTTGGCCCAATCATTCATGTCCAATGGCCTTTGGCCTAATCGTTCATGTCCGACGGCCTTTGGCCCAATCATTCATGTCCAACGGCCTTTGACCCAATCATTCATGTCAAACGGCCTTAGGCCTAATTCAGATATATCAAACATATCAACGGCAAACTGCAAACGACCTTAGGCCCAATTCAGATATATCAAACGTATCAAATGGCCTTATACAAAATTAGGCATATAGAATACTCATTCATATTTCAAATCAACAAATCTATGAAGCTTATACAGAAGTAGCATTCGGAAAGTAACATACTTGAAAATATCTTTACTAAAATATTATTCACAGTGTTCTGCCGGTGGATTTTCCCTTGAGCTCGACCCTACACATTACATAACACATATGGGTCACAAACGATTCAATCTGTTCTTAATTCATACATTCCTCTTAGGCTCATTTCTTATCATTTTAACTCATTCACAATGCTCAATGCATGCCTAAGAGTGCTTTGAAATGAAAGAGAACAGATAACAAATCATAAAACCTCTTTTCAAAATATCTGAAACAAGGATCCCCGCTCGAGCGCAGCTTTCGCCGCTCGAGCGGACCCCTTTGGTCTGCAAAAGTACTGGTTACTTTATTTTTACGCTCGAGCGTGACTTCAGACGCTCGAGCTGAAAGTCAAACTACATGGCTCCCCGCTCGAGTGCGAATCTCCCCGTTCGAGCGAACGTCCATGTCTGCAAAAGTTCTGGGAACTAGCATTTCACGCTTGAGCGGTTTGAGCTTCAAACATGCATTCAAGTTAACATAGCTTACATTTTACAACCCATAACTCTCATATACAACTACTAGCATGCTACAAACACCAATTTACTACCTTATAAAGCTCAAATCTTATGAATCAATCACATGCAAACCCAAATTAAACCAAACTTACTTCCAATACATTAAATTCATGCATTCAAACTTCATATCTTCATCAATCATGCATGCATGTTAATTCTTGACTCCATTTCTATTTCAAATGGTACAAATGGTGCTTATAACCATGAAACTCAACAAAACTATGCTTGTATGTATGATTCAATGCCCAATCTTTCATAATTAACATGTTACATGCTAGCTCATGCAAATTCATGGCAATTCTAAACATGCATGCATTCATTGACTCCAAATTCATCAATCACCACTCAATTCTTGCTCTTGGTCACATATTCGCTTTGAATTCATATAGTTACAAACTCAAACTCATGAATTAAAGGTTGATTACTCACCTAGGAGCTTCAATTCTTCCAATTATAGCCAAATCTTGAGCTAATCCTCTTAGTTTCTTGAATTCTCTTGCAATATCTTCAAGAATGGTCGCCTTCTCTCTCTAAAGTCGGTTCACCCTCTCTCTCTAGAGTGTAGGATCTAATTTGGGCTCAAAAAAATATGAGTTTAAGCATGTATGGCTCATTTATATAGGCTTTCCTTAATCACACTTAATTAGAACTAATCAATGGTGCTGAATTAATTCGATTTAAACTAATTAATTTGTTCCGAATCAGTTTTCAATTAAATTTTACCATAGGCTTTAAAAATTACACCAATTACAATGGCGTAGTCAATTTCGGTTTCTATGGCCGATAAGGCCTTCAATTTTTAGTTCAAAGCACAGATTCTAACAGATTTTCCTACGGTGAACAAATACAAAGCCAAAATCACATATAATCATGCAATTAACACCCAAATTCAAATTAAGCACATAAGTACAAACATAATCATGATTAATTAACATAGTACAGGACACGGTTATTACAAAAATTCTAGAAAATATTTAGAAACTCACAAAACATCATGGTTTAAAGATTATTTCATGAAATCAAGGCCAAAAAGTATGCCAATTGAACAAAATTCCAACATAAACTTTATGAATGTTTCAAGCACACAACATGCAAAAATTTTCTTGAACTCAACCTCTTCAAAACATGATCAAACTTGACAATTGGATAGAAAACATGATGAATAACCAAAATGTAAGTGAGATGAACACATGCATGAAAGAAGTCTTTGAAGACATGCTCAATTTGTGAAGAAATGAACATGCATGCATGGTATGGCCCAAATCTTCCCAATTCTAGTGCAATTCCTACATGAATTCACTTAATTCATCAATAATCCTGTAGAATCCAACTTAATTACTCAATTAAGAATTTTAATCCCTTACCTAGAGGCTTGAATCTACAAGAGTTGAAGTTGAAACCCTCTAATCTTCTTCACTTAGACAACAATTCTAGCAATCCTTGGTTTTGAATTCAAATTCTCAAGTCTTGGACCAAATCTCCCTTCTCTCCCTCACTCTCCCTCACTCTCCCAATTGTATCATCAAAGGAATGAATTGGGAGTGTTTGGTGCTCAAAGAAGTCCACTAATGCCTTAATTAAATTTGGACAAAAGTGTAATTAATTTAAAGCCAAATAAAAGGACATTAATTTAATCTAATTTAATCATTCCAAATCGACTTTTAATTAAACTTACCATAAAATTCCATAAATCCTACTTAACATATAAATCAAGTCAATTTCTGAGTCGGATGCCGATAAGGCCTTCATTTCGCAAATCAAAACTAAGACGTGAACAGATCTTTCTACGTTAAACAGATATATACACAAAATGATACAATGCACATATAATCGACTTGGGATTTCTTCTTAATTACTTATTTGGCATACTTAAACATGAATTAGTGTTAATCATAGATCAGGGTTATTACAATCATTGGCTTACAGAGCAATTTCACAAGGATATTGGTAACCATATATGCAAGCAGATTCAGGGAAATATGTCAAGAAGTGCGAGAAATGTCAGAAGTTCGCACACCAAATACATTAACCAGCCAGAGAGCTTCCATCGTTGACTAGCCCATGGCCCTTTGCAATGTGGGGCTGGATATAGTGGGACCACTTCCAACTGCACCCGGCAACAGAAAGTTCTTTCTCGCAGCAACAGACTACTTCACAAAGTGGGTGGAGGCAGAAGCACTCGCGTCTATAAAAGAGAAAGACGTTAAGAAGTTCGTCTGGCAGAACATCATCACTCGATTTGGCATACCCAAGGCTCTAATATCCGACAATGACACTTTGTTCGATGGCAAGATCTTCAGGGGCTTTTATGAAGAGTACATGATAGAATTCTACAACTCTACACCAGCATACCCTCAAGCGAACAGCCAGGCGGAAGCTTCCAACAAAGTCATCTTAGACGGTTTGAAGAAGATGTTGGAGAGAGCAAAAGACAGGTGGGCTGAGGAACTTCCTCATGTTTTATGGGCTTACTGTACCACACCTCGGCGGTCAATTGGAGAAACGTCTTTTTCCTTGGCCTACGGCATGGAGGTAGTAATCACATTGGAAGTAGGCCTCCCCACTATTAGAAGTGAAAATTTTGACCCAAACTTGAATGAAGAAGCCATAACCTTGGAACTCGACCTTGTAGAAGTGAGAAGGGAAAAAGCACTAGTTCACATTGCCTCATACCAGCAAGAGTTATCCAAAAAATATAACAAAATAGTGCATCTGAGGCAATTCAAGATTGGAGATTGGGTACTGCGCAAAGTAATGGGCAACACTTTGGTATCTGGAGATGGTAAGTTAGGCCCTAACTGGAAAGGACCATACAAAGTGGTCGGTTTAACAGAAAAATGGGCACATCATTTGGAAGATGGAGACAACAAAGCTATTCCTAGGCCATGGAACACTACCAATCTCAAACTATTTTATTTTTAGCTTTTCCCTAAAATATTTATAATTTTTCTTTTTTCAAATAAAGCGATCAGTTTTTCCAGCATAATTCTTTCTACTATAAAAGTTATTCTTAGTCATTGCCAGCTAGGGGCAATCAAGAAGGTTGGCAGGATTTGACCAACATTTAGCTCTCTTCAGCCGAGATAAGGATCTAGGCTGAAGAAAGTTGGCAGGTTTGACCAACATTTAGTTCTCTTTTTCAGCCGAGATAAGGATTAAGGTTGAAGAAGGTTGGCAGGTTTGACCAACATTTAACTCTCTTCAGCCGAGATAAGGATCTAGGCTGAAGAATATTGGCAGGTTTGACTAACACTTTTTCTTTCTTCAGCTGAGATAAGGATCTAGGCTGAAGGAAGTTTGGCAGGTTTGACTAAAACATCTTTTGATCTTCAACCGAGATAAGGATCTAGGCTGAAGAAGGTTGGTAGGTTTGACCAACACTTTTTCTTTCTTCAGCCGAGATTAGGATCTAGGCTTAAGGAAGTTTGGCAGGTTTGACCAAAACATCTTTTGATCTTCAGCCGAGATAAGGATCTAGGCTGAAGAAGGTTGACAGGTTTGACCAACACTTTTTCTTTCTTCAGCCGATATAAGGATCTAGGCTGAAGGAAGTTTGGCAGGTTTGACCAAAACATCTTTCGTTCTTCAGCCGAGATAAGGATCTAGGTTGAAGAAGGTTGGCAGGTTTGACCAATACTTTTTCTTTCTTCAGCCGAGATATGGATCTAGGCAGAAGGAAGTTTGGAAGGTTTGAACAAAATAACTTTTGATTTTCAGGTGAGATAAGGATCTAAGCTGAAGAAGGTTGGCTAGCTTAAACCTAAAGTTATTGTTTGACCGAGATAAGTCATCTCGGCCAAAAAAAGGTGGCCAGGATAAGGATAGGCCGAGCTAAGTTAGGCCGGCCAAATTTGTAAAAAGTTTATGCAATTAATAAGTACACTACAAACCGAACAGAGAGAAGAAGAAAATCAGAAGTTTGATTTCATTCATTTGAAATGAAGTACAAGAGGGGCATGTAGCCCGGTTACAATTTCTTAAAGAGAAAAAGGGAAATCAAGCGAACAAGTCATCTAGGTCGGCATCCAAGTGGACCCGGACTTTGCCCAAGTGTAGCTCGGTAACAACATCAGCCCCCTGGTTTGGCTCGGTCACAGGCGCCTCATTAACTGCCCCGTGCAAAGGTGGGCTAGAGTCCACTGGAGTCGGAGAAGCAGACTGGCGGCCGAGCTGAGAGTTTGAAGCATTTTGTGGAGCAGGGACCTCATCCTCCTCCCCTTCCTGAAGGAATTTTTGTTGGACTGAGTTAGCGTAGTCCGCCATGTATCCTGATATGAAGTGGGGAGGGGGATTCAGGAAGACTTCGGAGTCATGTCCGTAACCAAGCTTTTCAGCAGTGGCCTTCCAACCGCACTTAAAGAATATATCTTTGGCGGCTTTGTACTGCTGGACATAAGTCTTTTCCCCTTCCTTGAAACCTCGGTCCTCTGTGTCTTGCATTTTTTTCTTTAGGTCCTCCAGCTCGGTATTCTTTTTCTTTTCCAGTTTGGCCAACTCTCGCAGATAGCGGTCTTTTCTCTCGGCTAAAGCCTTCTGCTTGTCAGCCTCTGCCGTACTAACCAGTTCGGCCAGCCTTGTGTTTTCGGCTTCTAGTTCGGCCAGCTTGGACTGAGCTTCTTTTAGCTCGGTTGCCTTGGATTCTGCTTCGGCAACAGCTAACCGCGCCATCTTTTGTAGCAAGCACTCATTTATGAGCCACTTGGCTCTTTTGCAGGGCCTGCATAATTCAGAGTGGTTAGAGGATAACAAATGTCATTTGTTCAAGTTACAGGGATTTTTGGGCTTACTAGTATCATTGACTTAGATGCCAAGCGAATGGCCTTCAGCTCGGTCAAACCCTCATGCTGCTCCATATCGGCGGGCAGGCAGACACTCTTCACCAAATTGAAGGCCAACAGGTGATCCTTTTTGGCACTGACGGAGTCGGCGGCCGTAATGGCGTGACCCTTGAATGTGGTAGATGGTGCCCACACCGGCAGTGTGGGAGGATTTGAAGGGCTAGGTCGGTCGCGACCTTGCAATTGTGTTGCTTCCTGAAGCTCGGTCTCAGATGGCTCATCCTCATCCCTCAAGTGTCGTGTACATGGCTGCTTGTTCGGCCGAGATGACAAAGCTTGGGTTATAGGGAGGGCTACCACAGCCTCGTGTAGACCGGCCTGAGGTGCCTCGGTTTGAACCTCGGCAGTAGAAATTGTGGTTTGTTCGGTGATCAAGGCACGAACAGCACAGCCCTTGGCCATTTCTTGTTCTTTAGTGAGGAGAATAAGGTTGATTTGGGGCAAGTTTGGGTCCGATTCTGGTGATGGTTCGAGGAGAAAATCATTCATCCTGGTCTTCCTCTTTCCGCTATACCGGTAGGTTGGTTCGCAGTTAAGCAGCTCGGCCCAACCACGATGACGGTATCGGAGCGTGGCACGAAGGACGTCTTGGTTGGCGTATGGGTACTATGATTTAAGTTGGTTTAAGTCTGTACAAAAGAAAGACAGAATAGTTGTGTCAACACGGTGTAAAATTATAGCCTAGAATAGCAAAACAAAAACAGAAAATTAAACCGAGGTATTCTTACCAGCAGTCCCTTTATTCCAATTTATATTATAGCCTGGTATCTGGGTTTCCTGGTCTTCAAAATTGCCCGAAACCCAAAAAAAATCGTCGTCGTTTAAATCTTTATCCGATGTATCTTTTATGATTTTCACTCAGCCTCTTTGTACCCTTAAGTAGTACACCCAACCGTCATCATTTTGGCCGAGCGAATATTGGTGAAAAAACTCGGCCAATCCGATGTTGAGGCCGAGCCGACGGTTTAGCTCAGCGATGCCGTTTATTATTCTATAAGTATTGGTGCTGAGTTGGGTTGGGCATAATCTTGTCTGCTTGAGGAACTCGCATATGAGTGGTTGTACGGGGAATCGGAGACCGGCCTTTACAATTGATATTACGGTAAAATGAACAAAGCCCGGTTTTCCCCAAGGCGTGGTATCTAGTTCGGCTAAAGAAAGATGAATGTCGTCAGAGATATTATAGTCCTTACAAAATTTGGCAATGGCCCCAGGTGAGTTTACTAGGAACCGGTATTTACCCATTTAATTTAAATTTTGTGTACAAATTAGCACGGTAGCCTAGCTTGGTGTTGAGATGACGTTGAATGGCTCGGTTGAGTAATGGCGCCGAGGGGGCAAAGTGCAAAGGTGTGCATAGCCAACCTAGTCAAGTCTGCAAAGTGGAGATAAAAAGTGTTATGCCCAGATCACTAGACCGGGCTAAGCAAGAAGGCAAAATAAACATAACCCTAGATCGGCTAAATGGGTTACAACCCATTCTTAGTTCGGTCGTAACACAAGTTTTTAGCTCGGTTATTGAGCATGAAGGTTCTTAGATCGGTCATAACACAAGGCGGGCTCAAGGTTTTAGCTCGGTTATTGGGTAAGGTTTCCTAGTTCGGTCGAGTGCACACCTATCACAAACAGGTTCCTAACTCGGTCGTCGTCTTATTTTGGATCAAAGGCTCGCATTCCAGATTGATTGAAAATCCAGCTAAAGTATGATTGAGGTTTGGGTATGTGGTTTTTGGGGATTTGGTGGTCCTTACCCGTTTATGTGAAACCACAGGAATGCATTTTGAAAAAACATATGTATATATACATTTCTATACTATATATACTCATGGAATAAACAAAAAAGAAAAGGGTTGAGCCACTTACAGATTTAAAATGAAAGGACGGAGACCAAAACAGTAAGGATGCCAGCTAGAACACGAGCTTTGCAAGTGCTATGGTCGTGAAAATGGAGACTCAGGAAGCGATGGAGAGAAGATGAACAGTAGGAGTGTTTGATTCAAAAGTTGGGTTTTTGTATAAGCACAAAAATGGGCGGGACTGTTCAAATTTTCGTGGTACAAAGACGGCTGTGGCAGGTGTACTTGACTAGTGGGAGCAAACCACGTGTCCAGGAGAATAGATAACGATTCAGACGTGCTTGCGAGGTGGAACGACGTGCAAGGCAATTGACAAGACGTCTCTGGACCGGGCAAATCGGTAGCCCGGTAACAAATGAGCTCGGTTGGAGGCTTGGACATTTAGCTCAGCTGGTAACGAGTAATCCCAAATCATGCGTTGTAGATGAAATTAAGAGGCAATTGAGAGGGTGATTTATGTGAACTAGGGCCGAGCTAGGTCCAGATATTGGAATGGACCGAGCTATGGGCCAAGGTGAATAGGCTACATAGTTTGGAACTTGGCCCCGTTAGCTCGGTCAAAGATGGCTGCTATTAGCTCAATCTGAGTGTTTCTGAACCGAGGTATAGGTGGATGGAGGGCCGAGCTAGGCATTGCCCATGAAAGCACCGAGCTGAGTGTGTCAGAAAGGCTAGTGTTAGCTCGGTTGTTTTGTTATCCAACCGTGGTAAAACCATCTTACTTGGTTAAGCAGTGGGGAGGGTGTAGAAAGATGAGCATTATCTTTGTGATTCCTAGGAGGACTCTACTAAAGAGAGTTGAAGTTCTACTAGGATTGTGCCAGACGGAATCTATAAAAGCTCATGACAGACCTATGTACAGGTATCACAATTTTTACTCTAGAATACACAGAGGTTTTGTGTCTATTGTTTATTTGCTGACTTAGGCATTAGAGAGGTTTCCAGCACACACCCGCCGGTTAGCTCACGTTTGTGTTTTTAGGTAGCAAAGTGACGACGTTTGGAGGAGTGCAAGCTTGATCAACAAGATTATACGAGAAGATTATTTCGTACTCGTACACCCTATATATATTTATAGTCAAACCATGTGAGTAGTTATAAATAAATTAATTAATACTGCTAAAATAAATACATATAGTATCCCAATTTGATTTTTATTAATTTAGATAGTGAGATTCATCAATTTTAAACCTTTTTTTTTTTTTAAAAATACAATTGAACTATATAATATCAAGTATTGATTAAAAATTACCAAATAACTTCTCTTATATGTACATAATTAATTTTTTTAAAATTTGTTTCATCATCACTTTTGTCATAACAATAGGTTGTTTTAAAATATACACCATCTTATGGGTACCATATACGAGTTATAACATTGGCCAAATTAAACTAACGGTCTCTATAATTTGAGACTTGTGTCACTTTGGTTCCTGACCTTTTAATTGTAATATATTTGACCATAAATTTCGAATCTTGTTTTAAATAAGGACAATTGAAGACATTGTTTCCTTTGCAAAGGGAAAATACTCATTTTTAAAGGCAAAATCGTCAATTTGATAAAATATAAATTGGTTTGACATAAATGTCAAAAAGTTATTTTTTGAAATTTAAAAATAATTTCTACAAAGATAAAATTATGTAACAATGATAAATCTTTTACATTTTTACATTTTTATTTTTTTTACCAAATTAATTTTTATTTTATGTTTGGATGATGATCTTGTAATTGGTTATTATTTTTGTTGATTTTTTGGATGGTTATCATGTAAAAGATGATTGTTTTTGTTATTAACAAATATTTTTGGATGGTTATTATGTAATGGATGATAATTAGGTTTTTAATGTGTAATCGATATGTTTAATATATGGAATTTTTTAGTTTTGAATTTTTTGATTTAATGGATAAATTTAATAATGATATCAAAATTGTCATCGTGTTTGACTTTTGAAAAACAAAAAACTAATTTAATGAAAATAAATATTAAAAAAATTAATTTTACCTTCTCAAAAGATAAAATTATATAAAAATGTGTTTTTAATTTTTTTCATCAATTTAATTTTTAATTTCTTTGAAAAAAAATTTAAAAATAGATTTTGAAAACCAAATTAAATAGAACTTTATCATTAAAAAAGTACCAACATTATTCATTAAAAATAAGGTCATTACATTTCAAATAATATACAAGTTAACTAACACAAAATAAGTTGCATGACGATTTTGTCCTTGAAATGGACCGTTTGCAAAGGAAACAACTTTGATTGTCTTTGTTTGGAATACGATCCAAAATTCAAGGTCAGATGTATCACAATTGAAAAGTTAGGTACCAAAGTAACACAAACCCTAAGCTACAGGGATTGTTAGTGTAATTCACCCTATAACATTTATGGTCTTGAGATTCCTAACAATTACACTGATCTCTCCTCCTTTTCTGAAATTATATTGACCTCCCTGTGACTAACCCTTCCATTAATGTTCTTAGTCACGGGGAATATAAGTGTAATTTAAAATAAAAAAATAAAATAAAGGAGAGTAATGCTAAGGATCATAAAAAAAAAATATCATGAAGATGATCATGAAAGATTCTCCACCGTTAAATTACACATATAAGAAAACACAACACACTAATCAAAGAATGAAAAATCTTCATAAAGTATTTCATGATATTTTTTTCATGATCCCTAGTATTATTCAATAAAGGAGGCCAGTGTAATCAAAAACGTCATAGGAGGTGACTATAATGTTCCTTAAAAAAAAAATTAGGACACATTTCGATATGTGGTTGGTCAATACATGGGTGTCAGTGTAAATATGCTACTCGAAAAAGTAAGGGATCCTAAAATTAGGGATTTAGATTTTACTCAAAATGAGTATGTATGATAGAGATTAAATTAATGAAATATAGGATTTACGAGTGGAATTAATTTGAACCATTGATTGTTGTTTCTGAGTAGATAATTCAAGATTTGTAATATCCTTGTATAGTACTCTCTTAAAAGTGTTTGTATTAATTTTTTCCCCCCTCTTGTCTATTGATATTTATTTTTAGGGTTAATTACAAAAAAAAAAAAACTCTAGGGATTCACGTGTTTTTCAATTTAAACCCCAGAGTTTCAATTTCGACAAATTAAACCCTGAAATTTTATTCGTGTTTCAATGTGAACCCTCCATCCATCTCCGTCCATCTCCATCTTCTTCTTTCTTTCAAATTCAAACTCATCTGTTCAAACCCTTATATCTCTCTCATCGTAATTTCATTTTGCCTCATTTTTACATTGTTGGATTTACTTCATGGCCTAGTTTTCATTTCACTTCTCATACACCTTGTTCCACCTCTTTTTACGTGCCATCGGAGTTCTAAAAGTTGGCCAAAAATAAGATTTTTCTCTCATTAAGCAGAATTTTTAGATTCAAATCCACAAGTCAAGTCCTTGTATCTCCCTTGTCATAACTCTGTTTCACCTCATTTTTGCGTTGTTAGATTCAATTCATGGCCTAGTTTTTATTCCACCCCTCATACGCCTTGTTTTACCTCTTTTTGCATGTCGTTGGAGCTTTGAAAGTTGGCCAAAAATAAGCTTTTTCTCTTTTTTTTTTTCTTTTCTATTTTCTTTTTTTTTCCCCCCTGCGATTCCTCCTCCTGGCTTGATGCTACTGCTGCTACTGCTTCATCATCATTGTCTACAAGATGAGGTGATGGTGGTGGTAATGGTGACGGTGTCATGGAGTAGTGATAAGTACAAGACTATCCATAAAAATCAATAATCAAATGGGTCGGTGAGCATGTCAGGACATCATCCATTGTATCTCCGCTGTCAAGAATATTGTCGTAATAGTAGCAAGAAAAAAAAAAAAAAGAAAGAGAAAAATCTTATTTTTAGCCAAATTTCGGAGCTCTGACAACATGAAAAAATAGGTAAAATAAGGTGTATGAGGGATGTAATGAAAACTAGGTCATGAGATGAATCCAACGACGCAAAAATGAGGCGAAACAGAGTTACGACGAGAGAGATACAAAGGCTTGAATATGTAGGTTTGAATTTGAAAATTTTGTCCAAAGAGAGAGTTTATTTTTGGCCAACTTTCGAAACTCTGACAGCACGCACAAGAAGGTGAAACAAGGCGTATAAGGGGTGGAATGAAAACTAGACCATAAGGTGAAACGGAGTTACAATGAGAGAGATATAAAGGTTTGAACAGATGGGTTTGAATCTGAAAGATAGAAGAAGATGGAAGTGGACAGAGGGTTCACATTGAAATACGAATGAGACTTCAAGGTTTAATTTGTTGAAATTAAAACTCTAGGGTTTAAATTAAAAAACAAGCAAAATCCTAATTTTTTTTTTTTTTTGTAACTAACCCTTATTTTTATTTGGGGCTAGGGTTTGATTCTAGGCAAGGGGATGTCATTGAGTTGAGATCCTCTCATTGGGCTCTCTCCTTACTTCCTTACTTGTAATGGTAGAGATGCATCTTAAGTTGATCCAACGGTTCAGATTTAAGCGAGAAAAGCAAATTTGAAAATTTTTTATTATTTTTTTATTTTTAAATAGCCAAATCTAAACCGTTAGATCAATTCAAAATGCATCTCCACCGTTACAAGTAGGGAGACAAGAAAAGAGCTCCAGGAAAGGATCTAAACTCGATGTGAGTGTCATTGGATACCTCCTCTCATGGGGCCCACATCACAACTAGATTAAAAAAAAAAAATAGCAAAAAGAGAAGAGGAAGAAAATGCCAGCCCTCCGGTGCCAATGACAAATTCAAAATTCACAACAATCCACAAGCCATAAAAAGCAAGAAAATAATTACAATATTATGTGTTACTACCACATCAATTTCTCTTGTTTTTTTGATAAATAAGGTTATATTATATAGATGCACCAAGGGATTTAACCTATATGCAAAAGATTCTCAACTATACATCAAAAACCTTGATCATGTGACAATTTACCAATAATTTTGATCTCTTAATATGACAATTTATAAAAGAGACAATAATCTGACTCCTAATATGAAAGATAAGCTTCCCTTTTCCATCAAAAGTTCTATTTTATTCACTCCACACTACCACTAACAACGTCAAATATTAAAGGAACCAAATCCATTCTTTTTTTCCTTTTTTTTTTTCTCCCTGGCAAGTGTTTTCCATAAACTCACACCATAAAATGTAAAGAGACTTGCGTATAGATTCTAATAGATGAACTAATTGTCCAATAAATCTTATAAAAATTAATTGCATTTTTTATCACACATTATTAAAAAAAAGTCAATAATTGATAATTTTCAGCGATAGTTTAAAAAATGTCACTAATTATAAATTTTAGCGACAGTTTACAAAAATCATTACAAAAAAAGTTATTAATTTTTAATTTTCAGCGACAATTTAAAAAATTGATCACAAAAAGAGTCACTAATTGTAATGTTTAGCGACAATTTATAAAAAACCACTAGCTTCATTGTAAAAAAAAAAAAAAAAAAAAAAAAAAGGATTAATTGCAAAAGGCCCACGAAAAAACATTTGATTTACTCGTAACAGAGCAAACCTCCACAAAACCACTAGCTTCATTGTCAAAAAAAAAAAAAAAACAAAGATAATTGCAAAAGGCCCATGAAAAAACAATTGATTTACTCGTAATAGACTGGCTGAATTATAAAACTTAGCACATGCAATAATATTAACACCATTCTCGTCAATAGGGATGGCAATGGAGGTTAATAAGGTAGATATTAATTCCCCATCCTCATTCCCCTATAATAAATTTTTTCTATTTCCCATTCTCCATTCTCCATGGGTACCACCCTCCCCATTTCTTAATGGGTTTGGATTTTCTCCAACCTACTTTAATCTCCATTTTTATTTTATCTTTATTTTTTATATTTAATGTTAACAACCACTTTTTTTTTTTTCTTTTTTTTTTTTATTTTTTTTTATTTAGGTTCACAACAAAAGCTAAATATATCTTCAATCTTTTTTCTTTCTTTTTAAATATATTTAATGTTAACTTTTTTTATTTTTTTATTTTTTTTTTAAAGGTTCACAACAAAAGCTAAATATACCTTCAATTTTTTTTCTTTATTTTTTAATATATTTTGAGAGGGTAATTTATACTTAAATTGGGCCGAGCTGGGTAAATGGGCTGTAGTATGAAGGGATGAGCAGATGGGCTTTGAAGTTAGTCCGGTTCTGGAAACCGCAGCGCGTAGTCCGGCCCTAGAAGCCATGGTTAGTCCGGTCCAAGGTTGATGTTGTTATCTCGGTTCAAAAGAAGTTACGGTTAGCCCGGTTGAGTCTTCTGACCGAAGTATGAGACATCTTTATGACTGTTTTGTGGTAGTTCGCCAAATGTCTTCTATGGAGCACGGCCTTTGTATGTGAAGCCGAGATAGGAGCCAGTATGGAAGAGCCGAACTGGGATCAACGCCAGTTAAGCTTTCAGCTCGGTGTTGCAGTGTTACTTCGGTCGAAGCGTGTGGAAAACCGAGGTAAGCCATGGTGCTGAGTGTAGTTCGACTAACTCCCTTATGGATAGCTCGGTCTTAGTATGGGAAAGCCGAGGTAGGGGAGAGTATGGTGAGAGCCGAATTAGCAGTCACTCCGGTCATCTTGGAGCCTGACCATGGAAGACCATCTCACTTGGTTTAAGCAGTGAGGGGGGTGTTGAAGGATAAGCATTATCCTTTAGGAATGTGAGTCCTGAGAGGACTCTACATGGAAGAGTTAGAGTCCTACTAGGACTGTGCCACACGAAACCTATATAAGCTCACCAATATCACCTAAAAAGAGGTAATGCAACTTTTGCTCCCTGACTACATTGAGCTTTTGCCTATTTCTTGCTTACTGACTTAGGCATCGGAGAGGTTTCCGGCACACACCCGCCGGCCAGCTCACTTTGTGTTTTCAGGTGTTAGAACGACGACGTGCAGAGGAACATAGGCTTGATCAACAGGATTATACGTGAAGGTGAATCTCTTTCCCGTACAATTAGCGCCGTCTGTGGGAAAAACAGACAAGAACAACCTCTTGATCAAGTGTTTTTCTCTCAAAATTCGATGGCGAACAACGAAGAACTGCCTCAGTCCGCCATTGACGGACAAACTCCAGACGGAGCCGTAAGGCGCGAAGGCCTACCTTTGGTCCCTCCCATGGCGAACCTGGAACCACAAAGGCAAAATTCCAGGAGGGATGTAAGGGGACGAAGGAGGAATAACAGCCCCCATCCCTCTCGTTCGCAAAGCCCAGAAAGGCAAAGGCGCAGGGTTGATCCTCAAACTTTGGAGGATTGCATCAGGGAACAAGACGAGTTGATACGGCGGATGGCGGCAGACATGGAAGCTCTAAAACGCCAGATGAAAGGAAAAGAGGTGGCGACAGGAGAGGGGCGCACAAACAAGACGCCCCCTCGCCACTCAGAGGGTCGTAGTAGGAATTCTACACCCTCCCAAGCAGAAGACAGAAGCCTCAGGACAGGCGATACGCAATCAAGATCTTCCAGAACTCATCACTCCAGGTCTGAGAGGGCGAGATCTGAAAGGTCTTACACGGAAGGAAGCACATACCGGCCTTCGCATACGCACCAAACGAGGTCCAGACAAACGGAGTTACCCAGGTCGTCCGACCTACGAACCGTGCTAGAGGAAAAGGCACGATGCAGGGAGGATGCGAGGGCGCGTGATCCACATAGAGTTTCGGCCTTACAGCAGTTGGCTCCTCGGACGCATGGAAGCGTCGAGGTTGGAATGCCACAACCGCGCCCGGCCTACGAACCGACGGACAAAGTATTGGCGAGGCTGCAGACCTCACCGTTTGTCCCAGCAATTGAGAACGCGCCTCTTCCATCAGGCTTTCTACAGCCGAAGTTCACTACATACGAGGGAAAGACGGATCCCTACTTGCACTTAAGCCACTTCCGCCAGGTCATGGTTGTATACCGGCGGAACGAGGCCTTAATGTGCATCCTATTCCCCTCAAGCCTTGGTGACCTAGGCTTGACTTGGTTTGAGAAACTCCCAGAGGGCAGCATAGCCTCTTGGGCGCAATTGGCAGAACCATTTGTCACAAGATTCAGAACAAACACTAAAACCCCAGTGGAGATCGACCAATTACTCTCCATCGATATGGGCGAGAAAGAGACCCTGAGATCATACAACAGTCGTTACTGGGAGACATTCAACCAGATTGGGGACTGCCCAACCAATCTCGCCATTGCGCAATACAAGAGAGGACTCCCAGTTGGGAACAGACTGAGGGATTCTATCACCATGACGCCACCTCTTACCATGGAAGCCCTGATGGAAAGAGTGCATCAGCACATCAGGGTGAAAGAGGATGGCGCCCGTGCCAAAGCAAAGTCTGGCACGACCGCAGCACCAGAAAAGAAGGCCTCAGCAAAGGTCAATGCGGTAAATCGGCCGAACAAAAACGGGCGTGGTAGACGAGACAACGGAGAAGACCGGGACGAAAGATGGTTGAGAGTCCGCACTACCATCACCACGGTCTTCAAGAAGCCGATCTACCGAATACTTAGCGAGATTCGAGACGAGCCCTTCGTCAAGTGGCCAGCCAAGTTAGGCGAAGCACAGAAGGACTACGACGACAGATCACGGTGCACCTTCCACAAAGAAAAAGGGCACCGCACTGAGAACTGCACCCCATTGAGGCAGCACTTGGAAGAGTTGGTGGCGGCAGGCCACTTAGACAAATACATTGAAGGCGGGGCACAGCCAGCCCCCCAGGACCATAATAACCCCAATGGGATGCCAATCGACGCTCCACCTCAAGGCATTATCAATGTGATACATGGAGTCTTCGAACCTGAGCGTGTATGTGAGCTCAGAGGTTCGATCAAGAAGGCTGAGCACTTAAGGGAGGTACTAAGTGCCCAACCTGTCGTCAAGAAGGAGAGGACAGAGGCCACAAATGTTATGTCTTTTTCGGATAAAGACTTGGACAGAATATATTGCCCTCACAATGATGCCCTGGTCGTCACTCTCCGAATCAAAGATTTTGACGTCAAGCGGATTCTGATTGACCAGGGTAGTTCATGCGAAATCATGTACTATGAGACGTTCAAACAATTGAAGCTGCAAGATAAAGACTTAGCACCTGCAGTGTCACCCTTGATTGGATTTAACTCGATGCCAGAATGGCCAGTTGGCAAGATCATCCTTCCAGTCAGAGCAGGGAGTGTGACGAACAAGTAGAGTTCTGGGTGTTAAAGGTCCCATCCACCTATAACATCATCTTGGGCAGAACATGACTGCATGCCATGCGCTCGGTGGCGTCATCCTACCACCAAGTGATGCGGTTCCCAAACGACACCGGAGTAATAGAGGAAGTCTATGGAGACCAAATCATGTCCAAGCAATGTTTCGTCACAGTGAACGGAAGCCGCGCTGCGAAGGGGTATGTTCATTCGGTGGAAGAACCGGAGAGTAATGAACTATTCGCAGACGTCGGCAAAGCAGCAAGCCAGAAAGCGGTGGAAGACTTGGTGGAAGTCAGAATAGATGAAAAGAACCCGGATAAGTTCTTTCTGCTCGGTTCGTCGTTGTCCAGCGCTGAGAGGTTAGAGGTCTTGGAATTTTTGACCTCTAACATCGAAGTGTTTGCCTGGACTCCATACGACATGCCAGGCATTGATTCCAGCTTCATCTGCCACCAACTCAATGTCCACCCGTCTGCCAGGCCAATCATTCAGCGCACCCGCAGATCGGCACTCCACCACGCCGAGATAGTGGCGGAAGAAGTGGGAAACTTGTTGAAAGCAGGGGCAATTAGAGAGGTGCACTACCCCAGATGGATCTCCAACACAGTCGTAGTGCCAAAGAAGAATGGCAAGTGGCGCGTCTGCGTCGACTATAAAACTGTCAACAAAGCATGCCCTAAAGATAGCTTTCCTCTACCACGGATTGACCAACTGGTAGACTTGACGGCGGGGCACAACCGACTAAGCTTCCTGGATGCATACAGGGGCTACCACCAGATCGCAATGCATGAACCGGACCAGGAGGTCACATCTTTCACCACACCAAGAGGACTCTACTGCTACAAGGTCATGCCCTTTGGCCTAAAGAACGCTGGGGCGACATTCCAGAGAATGGTTACCAAGATGTTTGAGCCGTTGTTAGGCAGAACAATGGAAGCTTACATCGACGACATGGTGGTCAAGAGCAAGGAAGAAAATGACCACCTCAGGGACCTAAGTGAGACGTTTGAGATTCTGAAGAAGCATAAGTTACGCCTCAACGCGTCGAAGTGTGCATTCGGAGTAGGATCAGGCAAATTCTTAGGCTTCTTGGTGACCAACCGAGGTATAGAAGCAGATCCTTCTCAGATCAAGGCAATTCAGGATCTGGAGAGACCAAACTCCGTAAAAGAAGTACAGCATCTCACCGGCATGGCAGCCGCGCTCAATCGGTTCATTAGCCGATCGTCAGACAGGCTACGACCATTTTTTCATGCCCTCAAGGCCAAGTTTGAGTGGGACGAAGAATGTGACCGAGCTCTGGAAAGCTTAAAGGAATACATGTCTTCTCCACCACTACTTGCAACACCAATTCCTGGAGAAGAACTCTTCCTGTACCTGGCAGTCTCACAGCACGCAATCAGCGCAGTGTTGGTCCGTGTAGAAGGAGTCCAACATCTGCCCATCTACTATGTTAGCAAGACACTGCTAGGCGCCGAAACAAGGTATTTGCCGCTGGAGAAACTAGCATTGGCCTTGATGATGGCCGCAAGGAAGCTACCGCACTACTTTCACGCTCACACCATTGTTGTCCTCACGGCCTTCCCACTAAAGGCTTTGTTTGAAAGGGCGAACTTCTCCGGGCGAATTCTGAAGTGGGCAGTAGAGTTGGGACAATACGACATCAAGTTCCAACCTAGAACCGCAATAAAAGCTCAAGCATTGGCGGATTTTGTCGCAGAGTTCACTCCTGGGAGTCATCATATCTGCCCAGTCGACCTGACTGACTCAACCGAACTAGGGACGGAAGTTGACGTCGGAATAACGCAACCCCTGGTATTGGTTACTCAGCCAAGTCCTAAGGCAGACCGGAGTAATACAAACAAGGAAGAAGTAAACCATGCTATACCAAGTCCAGACTCGCCAACAAAGAAAAACTTGGTGCAACAAGATGACAAGGGGCAGGCAGCAGGCCTGGACTTAGAAGAAGAAATCAGCAACATGGAAGATCCCAAGGCATCATCCGATCCCTCCACTTGTTGGAAGTTGTTCGTTGGGGAGATGTGGAAGCTCTTCGTGGATGGCGCATCCAACCGACATGGAGCAGGACTTGGCATAGTCCTCATCTCTCCAGACGGCCTGGTAGTGGAGCAGGCAATCAACCTTGGCTTCCCAGCATCAAACAACGAAGCGGAGTATGAAGCGCTTCTTGCAGGTCTCAAATCGGCATTCTACATGAAGGCCACCGAGCTAATGGTTTACAGCGACTCACAGCTGGTGGTAAACCAAATATCTGGTGACTATGAAGCAAAGGATGACAGAATGGCTAAGTACCAAGAGCTGATCAGAACCGAAATCAAAAATTTTGAGGTGGTGAGGATAGAACAGATCGGCAGGGAGGAGAACAGCAGAGCAGACGAACTAGCGGGTTTCGCTTCAATGGCAGATACCTCCATCCCACATCCTCTATTGATCGACTACCTGCCTAGACCAAGTATCGAAGACCCAGAAGCAGAAGAAGTATGCTGCGCCGATCTAGGTCCTTCTTGGATGGATCCTATCATCTTGTTCCTGAAAGACGGCATCTTACCAGAAGACAAGAAAGAAGGCAACAGAATCAGAGCAAAGTCGCAGCGATTTTGGCTCTCTCCATCCTTGGCATTATACAAGAAGTCGTTCACAGAACCTTACTTAAAGTGTGTGCACCCCAGCAAAGTGGAAGCATTCCTGTTCGAAATACATGAGGGTGTATGCGGCAGCCATCAAGGAGGACGATCATTGGCATACCGAGCTATTTCACAAGGATACTGGTGGCCGTACATGCAAGCGGATTCAGAGAAGTATGTCAAAAAATGCGAAAAGTGTCAGAAGTTTGCGCATCAAATACACCAACCGGCCAGAGAACTTCTACCTCTCACTAGTCCATGGCCTTTCGCAATGTGGGGCTTAGACATAGTGGGACCGCTCCCAACAGCACCAGGCAACAGGAAGTTCTTTCTTGCGGCAACAGACTACTTCACAAAATGGGTGGAAGCAGAAGCCTTGGCGTCAATCAAGGAAAAAGATGTGAAGAAGTTTGTCTAGCAGAACATCATCACTCGCTTCGGCATACCAAAAGCTCTGATCTCGGACAACGGCACGCAGTTCGACGGTAAAATTTTCAGAGGCTTTTGTGAGGAGTACAAGATAGAATTCTACAATTCTACACCGGCGTATCCCCAAGCGAATGGACAAGCAGAAGCTTCAAACAAGGTAGTCTTGGATGGACTGAAGAAAAGACTAGAGAAAGCTAAAGGCAAGTGGGAAGAAGAACTCCCTCATGTTTTATGGGCTTACCGCACCACGCCTCGGCGATCAACAGGAGAAACACCATTCTCCTTAGCTTACGGCATGGAAACAGTCATCCCATTAGAAGTTGGTCTCCCCACAATTCGGAGTGAAAACTTTGATCCAGACTTAAACGCCGAAGCAATAGCATTAGAACTTGATCTCGCGGAAGAAAGAAGAGACAGAGCTTTGGTTCACATCGCCTCCTACCAACAAGAGTTGTCTAGAAAGTACAACAAAACGGTGCATTCAAGACAGTTCAAGATTGGCGATTGGGTACTTCGCAAAGTGATGGGAAACACACTGGTTCCAGGAGATGGCAAGTTGGGACCGAATTGGGAAGGACCTTACAAAGTGGTCGGTTTAGCAGGCAAAGGGGCATACCACTTGGAAGACAAGGACGGCAAAGCAATCCCAAGGCCATGGAACACTGCCAATCTTAAATTGTTTTATTTTTAGCTTTTTTCCTTTCAAGCATGTGTAATTTTTTTTTTCCTTTCTCAATAAAACAAGTCGATTCTTTTCAGCGTGGTTGTTCGTTTTTCTGTAAAAGTTAGTTTTGATGAGTTAGGTGCAGTGTAAACTATATTCTAAGTTGGCTGGAAAAACCAACTTAGAGGTTGGCTGGATTAAACCAACACCCTTCCTAAGCCCGGGATAAGGATCCAGGCTGTAGGACGTTTGGCCGGAATAACCAAACACTTTATTCTGAGTTGGCTGGAAAAACCAACTTAGAGGTTGGCTGGATTAAACCAACACTGTGTACTCTTCAGCCGAAGTATGGGCATGGCTGAAGAGTGGTTGGCTGGATTAAACCAACATTGTGCACTCTTCAGCCGAAGTATGAGCACGGCTGAAGAGTGGTTGGCCGGATTAAACCAACACTGTGTACTCTTCAGCCGAAGTATGAGCACGGCTGAAGAGTGGTTGGCCGGATTAAACCAACACTGTGTACTCTTCAGCCGAAGTATGGGCAGGGCTGAAGAGTGGTTGGCTGGATTAAACCAACACTGTGCATTCTTCAGCCGAAGTATGAGCACGGCTGAAGAGTAGTTGGCCGGATTAAACCAACACTATGTACTCTTCAGCCGAAGTATGAGCACGGCTGAAGAGTGGTTGGCTGGATTAAACCAACACTGTGTACTCTTCAGCCGGAGTATGGGCACGGCTGAAGAGTGGTTGGCTGGATTAAACCAACACTCTGTACTCTTCAGCCGAAGTATGGGCATGGCTGAAGACGTGGTTGGCTGGATTAAACCAACACTCTGTACTCTTCAGCCGAAGTAATTATATCGGCTGAAGAGTGGTTGGCTAGTAAGGTAGATAGCTAAAACCGAGATCACAGTTGAGCAAATGAGTTCATGAAAAATTCACTACAAGTGCAAGCATACAACCGGAATAAGAGTAGAGACTTTTTCATTGAAATACAGAGCAAGTACAATTGAGGGGCCGCAGCCGGATTACAAAAGTTTAGAATAAAAGAAAGAAAAAAGAAAATCAGCGGAGGAGCGCATCAAGTTCGGCATCAAAATCATCATCAGCATTTGGGCGGAGTCCGGTGTCAGACGGGAGAACGGTTTGGGATGGGAGCTCGGTTTCAGCCTCAACTTCGGTCTCAGTTGGCAGCGTTTGGTCGGTTAGCAGGTCGTCAGTTAAGTCTTCAATTACTGGCTCTGACCGAGCTGCCTGATTGCTGGGTTGTTCGCTGACGACCGAGGTGAGGGTTGGCTCCTCATCCTCTTCAGAATCATCATCATCATCGTCATCATCTCCAAACCCTTCCAGAAACTGCCTTTGGAGATCGGCAGCGTACTGCGATAGTGAAGCCGGAATACCGTATGGAGGTGGGTTGAAGACCTCGGTTTCAGGCCCGCAGCCGAGCTTCTCCACCGCACTCCTCCAGCCGCACTTGAAGAATAAGTCTTTGGCGGCATCACACTGGAGGGTGTATGCGTCCTCTGCATCCTTGAAGCCTTGTTTCTTCGCATCCTTTACGCTCTTTTTCAGCTGCGTTATTTCGGCGTCTTTCTTTTTCTCAATCCTGGCCAGAAGGCGCAGGTACTTGTCCTTTGCTTCGGCGGCTATCTTTTTCTTTTCGGCTTCAACTGAATTCGATACTTCGGTCAGTCGATCATTTTCGGCCTGGAGTCCGGCCATTTGTTTTTTGATCTCCTCCAGCTCGGCCCTCTTTGCTTCGGCCTCCGCCATGGCTTCCCTGGTACTTCGCCTAAGTTCCATGACCTTCCTGTGAGTAACATGATTTTTTTGGATGGCCTGCAAAGGAGAAGTGACATCAGCCGAACTCAAAGTTTGAAAAATTCACATAGAAAGAAGAAAGTTGTTTACCAGGATCATAGACTTCGTAGAAGATCGGATTGACTTCAGCTCGGTGTTAAGCTGTTTGTAGTGGTGCTCCATGTCCTTGGGGAGGCACACACTTTTGGCTAAGTTGAAAGCCATCAAGTGGTCCTTCTCCGCAACAACCGAGTCGATCTCCTGGATATCTCGGTTGTTGAAGGACAGCTCTGGAACCCACTTGGAAGAGGTAACACGGTTGGACTGCTCCGGTTGGATTCTTGGCTAGGGGCTGGGAGGCTGGATTGGTGGTGGAACGGTCTCGTCCTCATCAACAAGTTGTTGCTCGGTTTGACTAGTCCGGGCACGCTTGCGTTGGCGAGATGAGGATGGTTGTTGCGATGGAAGAGCTACCACGGTCTCAGTCGTTCGACCGGTTTGTGGTACCTCGGCTGGTGTTGTTGCAGTCAGCATGGCCTTCAGCCTGTTCCTCTTCACCATTTCTCGTTCGGCGGTTAATGGCACCAAGTTGACTTGAGGCAAGTTTGGGTCTGGTTCCGGTGCTTCTTCAAGCAGGAAGTCAGTCACCTTTGCTTTTCGGCGACCGGAGTATCGGTAAGTTGGTTCGAATTTGAGAAGTTTAGCCCAACTTCTTTCCCGAACTCGTAGTACGGCGCGCAGGAAACCGAGGTTGGGGTAGTTATAGTTTGAGAGGAGATGGGCTTTATCTGCAAAGAGAAAACAAGTGTTAGTTCGGTCCAGAGTACAACGCCGAAATAATAATAATAATAATAAATAAATAAATAAATAAAAAAAAAGAGAAAAAACGAATGATGAAAATGGAATGCAACCGAGGTATGTATACCGGGCTCTCCTTGTTTCCAGTTTATTCTCCAGCCAGGAATCTGGGCTTGAAGGTCTTCAAAGTTCCCAGATACCCAGAAGAAATCATCGTCATTCAGGTCTTTGTCCGGTGTATCCTTAATTATTTTTTCTCGGCCACGGCGTACTCTCAAGTAATAACACCAGCCGTCGTTCTTGGATCCTATGGAGTATTGATGGAGTATTTCGGCTAAACCAAGGTTCAGACCGGTTTGGTGGTTCAGTGCGGCTATACCCATTATTATTCGGTATGTATTGGTGGACAGCTGGGTGGGACATAGTCTGGTTTGTCTTAAAAATTCACAAATTAAGGGTTGGACTGGGAATCTAAGTCCGGTCTCTATTATTGATTGGAGGGTAAAGGGGACAAAACCTTCGTTGCCCCATGGGTCAACGTCTTGTTCGGCTAAAATAAGGTTTACATCGGCTGGAATACGGTAATCCTTTCTGAATTCGGCTAAGCCGCCTGGGGTTTCTACCAAAAATCTGTACTTCCCCATTTATGGTATAACTTATCAAAATAAATTAATCCGGCTGAGAATTGGTGCTCGGGAGCTCGGTTGAGCACGGAGAAGAAGTATCTGGGCAACTTAAGTCTGCAAAGTGGAAAAACAAGGTGTTAAGCACAGATCATCGACCGTGCTATAAAAACAAAACAGGGAACGGAAGTCTTACTTCGGTTATATATGGTGCTACGGGATCTACCTCGGTTTCAATAAGGAGCACGTTGTCTCGGTTCAGCGGGATGTCTTCGTTAGCTCGGTTCTACCTACGAGGTGGTTATTCCGGCTGAGCATCAAGGGGCAACTTTCTGAGTTCGGTTTAGAAACTCAGAAAGCTGGCTTGGCCCCGAAGGCTTAGCTCGGTTGATGATCGAGTTGTTGGTTATCTAGGTTCGCACTTATTTCGGTTCGTTTATGTCGGCTATGGTACATCAGAAGATTCTACTGAGACTACAGTTGTGTACAAGTGCTAGTTCGGTCCTAGTCAGCCTGAATCTATGTGTAGCAAAGACAGTTTCCTAGTTCGGTTGGACGTGTTTTTGGATCAAATAAGTGTTCTACTAGTTATTTCTTGATGTTCATAACGTTCCTATGAAGTTTTTCCATGAAAATATGCAAAAATGGTAGCAAGAAGCATTTTGCGAAAACACATTACAAACGGATTGAACAAAAGCAGAAAAGGAAAAGAGGAAACAGATTCGAGATGCTTACCAGATAGAAAGGAAGAGACAGGAAGAGGAAGCAACGGCAGCAATGGGAATCACGAACACAGTGAGCTCAAGAACAAGAGAGAGAAAGCAAAGGAATTGGATGGTGAGTAAATCGGAAGTGAAGAGGTTTTTGTTTTGGTGATGGAACCATAAGGCGGGAACTGTTCAAATTTTTCGGAGTACGAGGGCGGCGCGACAGCTGGGATTGGCCAATAAGAGCCTGCCACGTGTCATTGGAAGGACGATCGATTCAGTTTCTGTAAACTGAAGAGACGTTTTGACCGGAGGCGCACAGTACGGCTCAAGTTTAGCGCGGCTGGATAAGCTAAATGGTTTTTAGCTCGGCCGGATAAGTGAACTAGGTCTTAGCTCGGCTAGAGAGGCGTAAAGTTTTAGCTCGGCTGCTGTGATTGAAACTGAAGCTCGGCCGGAAGACAAGTAATCCCTATCATGCTTTGCAGATGGAATTAAGGGGCAATTGAGAGGGTAATTTATACTTAAATTGGGCCGAGCTGGGTAAATGGGCTGTAGTATGAAGGGATGAGCAGATGGGCTTTGAAGTTAGTCCGGTTCTGGAAACCGCAGCGCGTAGTCCGGCCCTAGAAGCCATGGTTAGTCCGGTCCAAGGTTGATGTTGTTATCTCGGTTCAAAGGAAGTTACGGTTAGCCCGGTTGAGTCTTCTGACCAAAGTATGAGACATCTTTATGACTGTTCTGTGGTAGTTCGGCAAATGTCTTCTATGGAGCACGGCCTTTGTATGTGGAGCCGAGATAGGAGCCAGTATGGAAGAGCCGAACTGGGATCAACGTCAGTTAAGCTTTCAGCTCGGTGTTGCAGTGTTACTTCGGTCGAAGCGTGTTGAAAACCGAGGTAAGCCATGGTGCTGAGTGTAGTTCGGCTAACTCCCTTATGGATAGCTCGGTCTTAGTATGGGAAAGCCGAGGTAGGGGAGAGTATGGTGAGAGCCAAATTAGCAGTCACTCCGGTCATCTTGGAGCCCGACCATGGAAGACCATCTCACTTGGTTTAAGCAGTGAGGGGGGTGTTGAAGGATAAGCATTATCCTTTAGGAATGTGAGTCCTGAGAGGACTCTACATGGAAGAGTTAGAGTCCTACTAGGACTGTGCCACACGAAACCTATATAAGCTCACCAATATCACCTAAAAAGAGGTAATGCAACTTTTGCTCCCTGACTACATTGAGCTTTTGCCTATTTCTTGCTTACTGACTTAGGCATCGGAGAGGTTTCCGGCACACACCCGCCGGCCAGCTCACTTTGTGTTTTCAGGTGTTAGAACGACGACGTGCAGAGGAACATAGGCTTGATCAACAGGATTATACGTGAAGGTGAATCTCTTTCCCGTACATATTTAATGTTAACAACTTTTCTTCTTTTTTTTCTTTTTTTTTTTTTAGCTAAATATACCTTCAATCTTTTTTCTTTCTTTTTTAATATATTTAATGTTAACAACTTATTTTTTTATTTTATTTTATTTTTTTTAAGGTTCACAACAAAAGCTA
Organism: Camellia granthamiana; assembly: GCA_036172215.1. NCBI lineage: Eukaryota > Viridiplantae > Streptophyta > Magnoliopsida > Ericales > Theaceae > Camellia > Camellia granthamiana. The sequence goes on from CM069904.1 coordinate 20,901,554, forward strand.
AATATACATTCAATCTTATTTTATTTTATTTGGTTCAACAACAAAATCAAATACACATTAATTAATTAATTAAAAAGTTTGTTTTATAATAATCAAATATATAATTTTGAGACAATCAAATAAGTTTTAGTAATTGAAAAAAAAAATGTGGAAGAACGTGGAAGATTAAAAAAAAATTACAACCATCTCTCTCTCTCTCTCTCTCTCTCTCTCTCACTCTCTCCCCTACATGTTATAAGAACCTGTTTACAATGTTATAAGAGCCTGTTTGAAGAAATAAAATATGAAAGAACCTATTTGAAGAAAGTATCACAAGACCCATATTAAATTGCATCAGGGCATAAACAAGGAATTGTTTGTTGATCTCTTAGTCACGGACATTTTAGACATTAAACCATCTTTTTCTTAGCAAATTTGAACCATTCATTTTAATTTATCCAAAATCTAATTATACATTTTAATAAATCTGAACCACTCATTTTAAGATATCTATGCCTTACCACACCCAATCCATCCTCCATCTTTTTCCTTTAGTCCCTCACGAATTTTGTTGTTTGTTACTTTTAAAAAACAAAAAAATGTTTTTTCAATTAAATTTTTACTAATTTCACAACACCATCACCACTATTCTCACCTTCACTATCACACAACCATCACCATAGCTACTACCATCATCACTGCTACGATCACCCCACCACTATGTCACAATCTCTACTTTCACCTCCGTTCCATCACTACCACCACCACCACCAAATATAAAAAATATATATTTTTAATTTTTTTTATAAAAAAATATTTTTCATTTAAAAATATTTTCTATCTAAATAAATGAAGCATAACATTGGGAAACAAGCTGATTTCAGTTAAATCTGTTTATAACTAAGAAAAATTCTTTTATTTAAAAAAAATTATTTAGTAAGACTTTTTATCCCCTTTTTGTTTTTCTAGCAAATAAATCTTTGTACCCATGCTTTCTAACCAATCACGACTCATGCTTGTTTCGATTTTCTACAATTTCCTTATTTTCAAATACATTTATATATATATATGTTGTATAAATTGTGTGATAACATAAAACAAATAGATTCATACTCGTTAATTGAAATTTCAGAACAAGCAAACCATTCTGAAAATTACAATACATAACAAAATAAAATAACATAGAAAAGCAAACCGAAACCTACATTAGACAGTGTCCTTAATTTTTTTAAATAAATTTAAAAAATTCTAGATATGCATAAAATTTGACAAGAATAATGTGACAATGTTAATTAATATGTATTTGATTTTATTGTTGAGCCAAATAAAATAAAATAAGATTGAATGTATATTTAGCTTTGGTTGTGAATCTTAAAAAAAAAAAAAAAAAAATGGTTGTGAACCTTAAAAAAAAAAAATTTAAAAAAAAAACAAAAGAAAAAAGATTGAATGTATATTTAGCTTTGATTGTGAATCTTAAAAATTAAAAAAAAAAAATGGTTGTGAACCTTAAAATAATAATAAAAAGATTGAATGTATATTTAACTTTGATTGTGGATCTTAAAAAAAAAAGAAAAAAAAAATTGGTTGTGAACCTGAAAAAATAAATAAATAAATAAAAGAAAAAAATTGAATGTATATTTTATTTTAGTTGTGAATCTTTAAAAAAAAAAAACAAAAAAAAGAACATATGGGGAAATTAGTGGGTACCCATCCCTTGTGGATATTTAAAGAATATCACTTACCCTACCAAATGGATAAGAAAAAAAAAAGAGAAAACCCATATATTTGGGTTGGGTCTCCATGAATACCCACATGATAGGTTATCCATTGCCATCCCTACCTGCCAATGCAACATAAAATGAGTTATAATATAGGACTAAACGAGAAGTCCAACATAAATTTGCTAAATTACATATAGCTAAGAGGAGGCTGAACTTCAAAACCAAGACCACATTCTCTTAGGATTGTATGAGTAACAACAAATGGTGTACTGAGTCAACACAACTAACAAGAAATAAGCTAATCTTCCAAGATAATAGACGATTCTTGTGAAAGAGACAAGATCGTGTGGCAATTTACCAATAATTTTGAATCTCAACTCAATTCAACAAATCCAAGATAAGATATGCTTCTTGTGAAGGGGACTAACAATAATGCTTTTACTATCAAAGGTAACCCATGTTTTTCTTCTTTTTCTTCTTCTTAACTTTTGTTTAGTCACTTCAGCACCTTCTTCTTGAAATAGTTCACTCATTGGTACACAAAACACATGGCGAAATAATCTTTACCCGAAATTCCCCCATCCTGTCTTCATTTGGTTCAAAATTCCTCTACATAAAATTCATTTCTTCTTTAATTTTAGCATCATAGTTATTCTAATATTCACTTTTTCAAAATGATGTTCCTTTCCAACCTTAACAATTTGCTTGCAAAGCATACCTATCATTGTAATGGTCTTAAAAGCTTCCCTAATATCCTAGAAATTCGATGATTTCACAATGTTTCAAAGACACTTTTGTTACATTTTACTCTACAGACTTGATAGGAAATGAACCAACGAATTTGCAAATTTGACAGCCAACATCCTCCCCTTCCATTCCTCAAATGACCAATTAACATAACAAGGCTCAATTCTACTTCCCCCCATTAAGATTCACTGTACAGTGTACACTCAATGCTACTTATGGGGCTATTAAGGTCAAACACCATTTAAACTGCCTTATAATTAACCCCATATTAATAAATAAAATCAAAGCTATGTAATCAGCAAACAGGCAGCCCCACAGACCTCCTAGAAAATATCTAACAGCTCTTTCATATTTAAAAGAGAGAGAAGAAGAAGAAGAAGAAGAAGAAGAAGATGACGACGATGGCGATGATGAAATAAAGAAGGAAAGAAAGAAAGAAATAACAAAACAAAAGAATGAGAAGAAAACACAATTGCAACCCTCATTGTCAACCTGAGGCAATCAAAAGTCCACTTTCCGTTGATAGCCCAATTCTTCTCTTATTAGTTGTGTTTCATTTTCATATGTTTCGAATAACATAAACACTTACATCGATACTATTACCATTAGTGCTCCATTTCACCTTTCACTTGGAGTTTGGTATACTGAAGTTCATTATGCCTCATGAGTTCAATATATGTCACAAGAGGACCCACAAGACTAAAGGAATACCACTGTTTTGTATACCAAAGAGCTTGATGTAGTTGAATGATGGTTCAAACAAATACAATAGGAGCTGGACCCAAACACCAAGATCAAAGCTGAAATTATGCAAAATTAGGTTTTAGGTCTGATTTCAATAATTCCCAGAAAGCAAGGCATGAAATCCACAAGCTATAGGGCTCAAAGCCACGCCCACAAAGAGTAGAGAACTAAGAACAAATGAAAATAACCAGCTCTGAAATTTTATTATCCAAAACAACCTTCTTATAACGAGTACAACCCTATACATAAACTAGGTAATTACTTCATGGTGACATAGTTAAAGATGAGGAAAGTTACAAACAAATGACAAGGCAACTAGTGGCTTGCAACAAATTCATAAAATAATTCCTTTTGTGTTTTTTTATAGATTAAGAAACTATATATAAAGCCAACATCGAGGGGCACAACCTCTGTACATTAGAAGTTTACAAAGTAAGGCATATTACACCTAATAATTATTGTTAGATTCATTCAACTGAATTCAAAGTTTTTAAAAGCAAAAAGGCAGGGCAGGGCGAAGTGAGGCGTCTTACCTCTGATGAGGTGAGGCATTGAGGCATAAGCCTTTTAAGTTTAAATTTTGTATTTTTATAAAATATAAAATTAATAAATTATAGCATAGAAAAAGTATAACAAATACCGAATAACAAATCAAAGTTTTAAAAATTATTTTAGCATAAAAACAAAGAAAACAAGAAAGAGTAATAGTAGAGACACAGTACTAGTACAGTACTATTGTACCCAAAAAAAAGTAGTACTGTGAAAAGAAAAAAAAAAAGAAAAAAAGAAAAAGAAAAAAGAAGAAATAGAACAAGAAAGACAGAATGATACGACATTCAGTCAAAGGCCCAAAATTGAGAAAGAGACGAGAAATAGAACGGGAACGAGCGATCGCGAGAGAATGAGAAAGAGAGATCAAGAGTGAGAGCCCCCTGAAAACCCTAGTTTGTTGGAGAAGACAACCATTGTCTCAGTTGAACTCGAACCAGCAACACTTTGGAGAAGGTCGATTGTCAGGCAGCAATGTGTACGCCTCTGTTGACTACACGTGAAGAGCGCATTAAATGTGCCTGATGTGAATGCCATAAACTAGAGGAAAAGCACTGGTGCATTTTTGGCCCACCTCGCCCCAATGTGTGCCTCAGGTATGCCTTTAAAAACACTATTGAATCAAATAGCAGGTTGTAGAGGCATCAAAGGTTGCAAAGAAGAAACTTAAAATAGTTTTTGTGAATTGTGATCTTCTGGGGGATCTAGAAAAAGAGGTAGTATGAAAGAAGTGTCAAGGTAAAGGGTTTAGCAATTGTGACCCTTTGAAGTGACAAGAGGCAGTTTCGTTAGTGGAGTCTTGGGTTTTTAGAATTTTAGTTTCCGGTGATGTAGATACTGAAAACAATTGTGCAGACAAAATATAGCAAGACAGTTCAAACAAAGTAAAAAAAATGCAGCAAAGAATTTTTTGCAGAAAAATTGCAGTGACTAGAGAATTGGAGATCATCTAAATTTGTGAAGAAACCTATGCCGGATGCTCAATAATTGAGAAAGGGTATGAATGTGTCACATATTTAGCTGTACGTGTGCACCTACTAAGTATGTCTAAGGCCCTAATTAGACGAGTTTAGTACTTAAATATGCATAACATTCCCATTTTATGCATTAAATGGTCTATGTTAAAACACCATTTTACCCTAAAACAAACAATAAGTATTTAAGAAATATGAAATGTAACCGTGTCCTAAGTGTCCTTAAATATGAGAATTAGATGAACTTGATACTTAGACAAATAGCCACACCCGAGCCCATGTAACATAGTGCTTTGTGCATAATACAGATACTACACTTCACAAACTTGGGATGCTTCTAAGGTTTAATTACTGACAAATAGACACACCCGAGCCCAATGATGGAAGTTGCAACAAGATTAAGAGTCATAGAAGCATAAACGGAGTTGTAAGCAGCAATTAAAGATCAGGACCTAAAAATTGCACTCAATGATCAATACTGGATCATCCAATCAATGAGGCATCATTTTTTCTTCTAACTAATGCCAATCTAGTAGACAAGCCTTGCAGCAGCATAGGCATGCCATGTGGTCTACACAACAGATCTGCTTGCTATACCACAGCTTTCTTACTGATGTTGATGCATAGCTTATTAAAAGAGGGCGGGGGTCGGGGGTAGTGGGGTGGTAACCCTAGAATCTTGCTGCATTTCAGGAAGTTTGTACAATTATTCAATAGTTAAATTGTAGCCAGTGGCATACGAACATGTCATAAACACCAACCAAATAATCAGCATCAATGTCATGTTTGTGTATAAAAAAAGTGACAGGAACGGTGCTGATTAGATGTGCAAATGCTCAAAAGTCAAAACAATGAATTGACGTGTTAGATAACTCAAAAATTAAAACCAGAAGAAATCATGAGTTCATGCACATTCCTACAAACTAGAAGAGCGGCATATGTTTGGGCAAGCCATAAATCTACAAATTCACAAAGGTCAATAAGAGAATTTATATTCATGTAATAATCAGCAAAAACAGCAGAGAATAATGTAGGAGGATGGACCAAAATTTCCATGCAACTAAATTCTACTGCCACAGACCTGAAATATATACATAAACAAAGTTCAACAAACTGGGGGAAAATTTATAAAATGACAAAAAAAATATATACTTACATTACATAATTCAGCACCCTAACAAAAACTCTTTGCAAGTTGACGGGTTGTGCCCGGTACCCTTGCATCTACTGCATTGGAGTTGACGTCTGACCACCTCTTGTGATCCAAATCGCTTAGTAGAAGGTCGTCCTGGTGGACGACGAGTGAGAGGAGGGGTTACAGTCACCAGACCCTGAGAAGATTCCTTCTGCATAGGCCTCTCTACATTTGGAACAGGATGTATTGACTCTGAGTATGTTAACCTGTAGCTATCAGTCATGAAGTATCTAGAACAATAATCATATGGGTTACGACCAAGCCAACTGATGACAGCAATGGCATGGCAGCATGGCAAACCAGTAAGCTGCCACCCTTTGCAACTACAATCGCATTGATCAAGGTCGACAACTTCAATGGAGTCACCACGGACCTCAAACCTGTTACCAGCTAAAATTGACACTTGAAGGGAACAAGATTTTAGGCTTTCCTTTTCTAGTTTTTCCTCCATGGATGGGGTTAGCCTCGTCAGCCATTGGTTGGAATCCTCACGTCTTGTATAAATCAACTCCATAACCTTACCCCGTATTGCATCAACCATTTGGGTTATTGGCAACACATGTGCATCTGATGCCCAACTGTAGAACAGCTCTCCAAAGTTTGATGTCATATGGTTATATCTCGCACCCTGGAAGAAAGCATTTGCCCAGTGCTCAGGCTTGCTTTGTATGACCCAATTATAAGCTTCTAGTGAAATACTTTTAATGCTTTCGACACAACTCTGGAAACCTACAGACCTAGGTGCATATGCGGCAGCATAGACATCCTCAACCATAAGCCGCTTCACTTCATGAGAAAATTGCCCTTTCACGTCTCTGAGAAGTTGTTCTGAAAGATAGTGTATACAGTAGCCATGGTGAACATCCACATCGCGAAATATGTCAGCAATTGACTCCCTTAGTCCCTTCTCTCTATCTGCCACAAATGTTATGCTCTGAGCCACTGACAATGCAGATTTGAGTTGTAGCAAAAACCAACACCAGTTATCGTCAGTTTCTGCATCGACTACTGCAAAAGCAACAGGAAAAACTCCATCATCGCCATCAGCAGCTGTTGCTGCCAACAATGTGCCTTGATATTTTGACTTTAAGGGTGTGCTATCAAGGAAAAGTAGAGGCCGACAACCCTGTTGGAAACCATATAAAGAGGCATGAAATGATACAAACAGGCGATGAAAGCTTGAGTCGTTGTTAGTGGCAAAAGTAGCTACACTGCCAGGATTTGTCTCCATCATCTTCTCACAGAAAAAGGGTAATTGATTATATGCCTCCTTATATGAACCCAGAAGCTGCTCCTTAGCAATCTCTTTTCCCCGCCATGCCTGAAAGTAGTTTAGTTGAATTCCGTATTCCTGTTTAATGTCATTGACAATATCCTTCGGCTTGTAATTAGGGTGAACTTTTAGTTTCTCCTTGATGATACTTGCAACCCAACTTCTGGTTGCCTGATACCCAGTTGTCACAGCAGCCCCTTCACATGTATGTGTGGCATTCATTTTCTTAATGCAAATTAATTGAGTAGTCGATAACCTTGATGCATGAATTCTCCATGGACAACCTTCAGCTTTGCATTTGACAGTCACACGATGACTGTCATTCTTCTTATACTTAAAAGCAAACTGATTTGCAATAGCATATTTACGTAGGGTCTCACGAAATTCATGAACACTATTGAATCTTTGGCCAACACCTGTAATATTGTTCTGCCATTGCTGTGCAACTTTAATATGGTTCTCATCAATGGAACCAACAGAGGTAAGAAGTGGATGTGCTTCAATGGGTATATCCATATCTTCATCGACACAGGTAGTATCATCGAGAATAACAAAAGAATTATCTAGCAGTTCAGTTGGCTGGGTTGTGTCATCCACAACACTCAGAGGAGCATCAATTAGAACCCCTGCTTCCGACAACGTAGTCCGACTTGACCTGCAAGATCAAACGATTACATCCAAAATCAATAACAATTAAATCTTATGTTAAGACCTATGTTACCTAGAACGTGGATTGTTCCGGTACATAGAACAGGAAAGGAAACAGGAATGTAGTACATACCATACTTAAAAATATGGTACGATAGGGGTATAATTGTCTAGATTATACTAAGTGTAAGGTACTACTACTAGAACAATTTTCTTTTACCAAATAAACATTCAATAAAATGTATCTTATTTTTTTAAAGTTAATACTGTAAAAACACATTTCTATTCGCATTATGATATATTTTTTTACATTTTTTTAATGCCAAAACTCCAGTCTCCTTAAATTTTAGTACATTATATTTAATTTTCTACCCTCATAAGAAAACTGTAAGGAAATATATTGGGGGGGAAATTTGGGATAGCTTTGGATTTGCTAAATTCACCCTTTTGGAACAAAAGTGTACCATGTTTTGAAATGTGTACCAAACATAAATCGCTTATAAATTAGGTTTCCTTTCTGGTAATATTGGTTATTGGTTAAGAGTTTAGACAGAAAGAGGACTACCTACTAGCAGACATGTTTGAGACATCGGGGGCAACTACTTCTTCTGTCAAGACATATATATCAGTGCTGTTGGATTCACCATGAAATTTGATCATGCGGTCGAGGTCCTTGTCATTGGAGATCGTGATAAGTGTCTTTTTGTTGCCTGGGAGGAAATATTTGATAGACATACTACCAACATTACTGTTAAACATCTCTGCTACTTCCATCTTAAAATCATTGTACTTCATATGCTCGTCAATTTCCATAGCATGAGCATCCCCACCTCTATATGACAATGAGCCATCGTTATTGGTTTCGAATTCACCACCTGACTGACATATAGCTATAACTTTCTTCCCAGCCATGACCTGAATCATTATAAAAATGTTTTTTCTTTTCTCATTATGGAAAATAATAATACCACTAATAAGAAAAAGAAAAGAAAATCAGTTGCCTGATCCAAAAAAAAAGACAAAGCTATTCACTTTGTTTGATTTTGTTTTTTGAATTTCTCCCCAAAAAAAAAAAAAAAATCTACAAACTGATTTGGTGAAAAAAATGAAAAAATCAGAAACATTCATTATTTTCATATGATTTTTTTTTTTTTTTTTTTTCTCTTTTTTGAGGCAAGAATATCTTTTTGGTGCTTATTTTTGTCCCCTAAAAGAGAGAAATCATATGAAAAGTTCAAAATTTTTCAAAATACAGATTTTAAAAACAAAACCAAACAGAGTAATAATTCCAGAAACGGGTATAATTTATTAAGTTCCATAGCATGATGAAAAAAAGTGGGGAAAAAAAAAAAAACAATGCTAACTATATTTGGTTTGGAGTTTTCAAAAACAAAATTTTATGAGTTTTCAATTCGTATATATTTTTTATTTTTAGTGAATTTTCTAATCATTTTAATCAATTTTTTAAAACTTTTAAATCCACTTAATCTAGATACACTTAAAAAGTACAAAATTTTTAAAAAATTTAACTGAATACAACCAAAATATAAAAATGTACTAAATTATTGCATTCAATCATTTTTGAAAGATTTTTGCACAAATTTCATATTTTTTTAAATGTATTTAGATTTAAGAAGGCAAGTTTGGGAAGTTACAATAATAGTCAAAAAGTTAGAAAAAATCACTAAAAAAAAGGCCATAAAGCCAAAGAACTATACAAAAAAAGTTAAAAATTTCCTTTCCTCTCTACTTTTTGCATTTTTTTTTTGTAAAAAGTCAGAAAATATCTCAAATATACTAATTTTTTTCACCTCATATATTAGCCAAAAAGTTTTAAAAAATAAGTTATTCCCAAACCAACGTGAATCTAAAAACTAAAGAATTGATTAAAATATTTTTAAAAATTCAAGAAAATTTTTTTTTAAAAAAATCGATTAAAAGCTTTTGAGAATTCCAAACCAAACTGATCCGAAATGGGTGTAAATTATGAAGCTACAGTTATAAGTGGAAGATCATAACTAGGCTAGTATGTAATTTATAGCTTTAAAATCCACATACAGGAGAAGCCAAGTATATTCTAAGATTTCATACAACTCCTCCATTGTTCAATAAAGTGAAATATCGAATCAAATACTTGTCCATATACATACTCATTTTTACATATGTAATTCGTATGAAAATTAGAATAATGAAATTAAATAAGTATCTTTATAATGCCCTAAAATTGATTAATGAAGAGATAGTTCTGATCAATTAGAACCTAAATTTAATGCAAATAGATTAATAAGCCCTAAAATTGGGAAAACAGAAAAAGGTATAGATAGATTATGAGCAAGAGGTCTTACCTTGGAGATCGAGAATCGAAGAGAGCGAGTTGAGAATCTTAGATTGGCATTAGGGTTTCGCAGAGTAGAGGTGTCGCCCTGAAACAGAGAGAGAGATTAACCCATTCAAGCTGTTCCATCAACATTTTTTTATTTTTTGGTAAATCATAGCTTGGAAATGATAAATACATAAATTTATAAATAAAAAAATACTTTGTTTCAGTTTTCTGAATTTAATATTTTGAAAATTGATTTTTTTATTTTTTATATTTTTTATTTTTAGTAAATATTTTTTAAATTTTAAGTAATTTTTTTAGATGTACTTTACTTAAATGTATTTAAATAGTAAAATATTTATAAAAAAAATATTTTAAAAAATTAATAAATGCATAAAATACAAAAAAATGTACTAAATTTTTTTATTTTTTGATATTTAGAGTATTTTTTAAAGATTTTTTTTATAAATATTATATTTTTAAGTATATTTATGTTAGGTATGTCTAAAAATTAAAAATAATTGCTTAAAATATTAAAAAAAATATTGAAAATATTAAAATACGAAAAATAAAAAAATAAATTTTTTTGAAAACCATAAATGTTATCAATCATATTTTTTTATTTATAATTATGAATTATGAATGATAATTATGAGATGGTTTTTTTTTTTTTTAATTAATAAACTGAGGCACATTTGTGTAAATTTTGTATATTTCTATTTGAATTGTATAATACTAGCGAATGACCCATGTTTAAAAACACCCTTAATAAAATAAATTTTTAAATTATTTATAAGAAAGTAAAATGTTATCGAACCATATTAATGCTAGCAAAAAGAAAATAATAATACAAATTTCAGATATGCCCCTAAATTCGACTGACCGTATATTTCTAATCAGATTTAATAAATCAACTCAAGTTTCATTTTATATTAGGATGATACTATATGCACTAATTAGTATACTAACACTAGTTATAATCTTATTATTGACCACACTCATTATACAAATTATAAATATCAAAAATATCTTCAATTATGCCACATTATTAATTGATACACTAGTTAATATACTAATTAGTGCATGTAATATTATTCAGCTTGCTTGTTTTCATTTTTCAAAAAACACTTTTCAAAAAATTCTACTTTCTTATTTTCAGTATTTTTTGGTTTTTACTGAATTTTTTTAATATTTTAAGCAATTTTTTACTTTTTAGACACACCTAACATAAATACACCTAAAAAGTAAAAAAATTATAAAAAAAATCTTTTAAAAATTCACTAAATACCAAAAATATAAAAAATATACAAGAATTCAGTACATTTTTTGTATTTTTATGTATTTATTAATTTTTTAAAATATTTTTTACTTTTTAGATACATCTAACTAAGGTGCATCTAAAAAAGTAAAAAAAATGTTTAAAATTTAAAAAATATTCACTAAAAACAAAGGAATACAAAAATCAAAAAATTTAATTTCAAAAAACTTAATTCAGAAAACTCAAACCAAACACATTGGTTATTTTTATATTATGTTTGTGTATTTGATGGGTAGCAATGACATTAATAGTAATGATGACTAGAAATTAAAGAATGGTGAATTTATTACACCAAGTGTGTGTTTGGAAAATGAGTTTTTGTAAGTTTTTTTAGTTGTAAGATATTATTGGAGAAATTTTTTTTTTTTTTTTGTATTTAGGAAGATAGTTGGATTTTTTTGTGATTGGATGTAATGTTCATGAGAAAAAAAATGAAATGATTATGAGATTTGATGTGATATTTTGTTTGGATTTATTTATTTTTTTATTTAGTAAAACATTTGTCTGATAGTGAAAAAAAAAATTAGAAAAAAACCCAAAAATCGAGTTCCCAAACAATAGAATGAATGAGAATCATTACATTTAATAGATAAAAATTGTTTCCAAATAAAGAAATATTAATTACAAATAGAGCAAACAGATATGATAGATGTTGAATTTTCTTATTTTATATGTATAGATAAATAAACGACAATACACGAAAATTTAAAAATAGCAAATCATGGGGTAGCCTTTTTAAAAATCATATATCATCAGATAGTAACAACTTTAAATTTCAAGTACTTATTTGGTTGGTTATTTGTTGTTACATTTTGTAATTTGTTTTTTTATCTAAAAAAATAACACTTATCTGATTGTTTGTTTATTTATTTATTTTTTGTTTGAATAAATGAAATATGATCCAATTGAAATTGAGTATGAAATTTTTTTAATTATTTCAAAATGTTTAAAATTCAAAGAATTTTAAGTTGACGTTTGAAAAGTTATTTTGTAACAAAAATGATTTTTTTTCTTTAAATAAATGAAATATGATCCAATAGAAATTGAGTAACCAAACCAAACTAAACCAAACTAAGATTTAAGTCCCATCAAATGGAGTCGGTTATATGAATCCTTTTTCTTCAGGCGGCTCTATCAAATGCCATTTTGTTAGTCAAATTAAGTAGATCCATATTTCTATTTACAACGCTAGCCAACGTTAATCTAGGCTTACCCTGTCCCCTAACACTTCCATCTACCGTCACTGTACCGTATCTCTTCACTACTGCCTCTGTTAGTCTCCGTTGAATATGACCAAACCATCTTAATCGATTCTCTCTCAACTTATCTTCTATCGGTGCTGCTTCTACCTATTCCCGAATACACTCATTCTTAATTTTATCTTGTGTAGTCTTGCCGCACATCCACTTTAGCAGCCTCATCTCAGCAATACTCATCTTATTTACATGTTGTTTCTTGGTTGCCCAACACTCCGTCCCATACAACATCACTGGTCTAATAACTGCTATATAAAACTTACCTTTTAGTCTAGTGGGTATTCGTTTATCGCACAGTACCCCATATGCACTTTTCCACTTAAGCTATCCCGCCTTAATTCTATGGGTCACATCCACATCAATCTCCCCCGCCGTTATGATAATCGACCATAAATAACAAAAAAATTCACTCTTAGGCAATTCTTGGTTCTCAATCTTCACTTCTCCTCTGCTTTCATTGTTACTGTTACTAAATTTACACCCCATGTATTTTGTCTTGGTTCTGCTTATTCGGAATCCTTTAGATTCAAGTGTTTTTCTCCAAATCTCCAACTTTGTGTTAACTCCTTCTTTAGTCTCATCCACTAACACGATATCATCTGCAAAAAATATACACCATGACACATCATCCTGAATATTTCTCGTTAACTCATCCATAACTAAAGCAAAAAGATAAAGACTTAAGTTAGATCCTTGGTAGTGATAGGAAATTCATTTGTCTCTGCAACAGGCGATCTAATAGTAGTCACCACTCCTTCATACATACCCTTAATCACATCAATGTAACCTTTTGTCACCACTTTCTTCTCTAACACCCACCTTATTATATCTCGAGGCACTCTATTATATACTTTCTCAAGGTCGATAAACACTATATGAATGTCTCTTTTCTTTTCTCTATACTTTCCTATTACTCTCTTCAAAAGATAGATCGCTTCCATTGTTGACCTGCCAGGCATAAACCCAAATTGATTCTCTAACACCTCTGCTATATCTCGCAATCGGCGTTCCATCATCCTCTCCCACACTTTTATTATATGACACATTAGCTTGATTTCTCTATAGTTGTTGCAATTCTGGACATCTCCTTTATTCTTAAAGATTGGCATTAAAATACTCTTTCTTCACTCATTTGGCATGTTCCTAGTTAACAAAATTTTGTAAAACAATTTAGTCAACCAAGCAACCCCCTTTTTACCCAAACACTTCCAAGCTTCAATAAAAATATCATCGGGTCCTAAAATCTTATTTGATTTTATCTTCTTAAGTGCAATCTCCACTTCAAAGTTTTTAATCTTGTGATAGAACCTATAGTCTTGATTTATCGTATTACTAGCTATTTCTTCTCCTACTGACGTACCTCCATGTTCCTCATTTAATAGTTTCTCAAAATAGTTATTCTATCTCTCCTTAATCTTTTCATCCTTCACCAATACCCTAGAATCCTCACTCTTGATGCACTTAACTTGATTCAAATCTCTTATTTTCCTCTCACGTATCTTAGCAAGTTTGTATACCCTCTTCTTTTCCTCATTTCTATCTAGTCTAGTGTATAGGTCATCATAAGCTTTCAACTTAGCCTCTCTTACTACTTTCTTGACCTCCTTATTAGCCAATCTATAACTCTTAAGGTTTTTCTTAGTTCTATCTTTCTGCCACTTTTTAAAGTACTCTTTTTTGCCTTAACTACCGCTTGAACCTCTTCCCTCCACCAACAAGTTTCCCTAGAGTTAGGTCCCGTTCCTTTCGACTATCCAAGCACTTCTTTTGAGATTCTCCTCATACAATTGGCTATCGAGTTCCACATAGTGTTAACATCATCTTCTAAGTCCCAAGTACCTTACTTATCCATTCTATTCTTAAGTATTTTTAGTTTATCCCCTTTTAGGATCCACCATCTCGTCCTACGATGCCCACCATCCTTCCTAGCTTGGTATTTCCCTTTAAAACATAAATCTAGTATCAAAATCCTATGTTGAGATGCCAGGATCTCTCCAGGAATCACCTTACAATCACTGCATTTTAGGCGGTCCACTTTTCTCACTAAAAAGTAATCTATTTGGCTCTTAACTGACCCACTCTTAAAGGTTATCAAATGCTCCTCCCTCTTCTTATACATAGTATTGGCCACCACCAGGTCAGAAGCCAATGCAAAATTTAAGATACTCTTCCAACCTCATTTCTATCACTAAAACCGTATTCACCATGTACCATTTCTTAGCCTAGTTTATCTATGCCCATATGGCCATTGAAATCTCTACCTATAAGTTCCCTCCTACATGTATCTCCTATAAGATCTCATCCATTTGCTTCCAAAAATCCCTCTTAGTCTGATCATCTAATCCTACTTGAAGGGCGTATGCACTAATAGCGTCCACTATCTTCCCTCCAATAACTAGTTTAACTAACATAATCCTATACCCTTTCCTAATGACCGCCACTACATTTTTCACAAGACTATTGGCAACTATGATTCCTACCCCATTCCTGCGTCTATCCTTACCATTATAATACAGTTTAAAACCGATATTCTTAATTTCCCTAGCTTTCTCACCCGTCCACTCAGTTTCTTGAACGCATGCTATACTAACTCTCTTCCTAATCATAACATCTACCAATTCCATTGTCTTACTAGTTAAAGTTCCTATATTCCAAGTGGCTACCCTAAACCTATAGTCTTGGACTAAATTCTTTACTCGCATTTGTCTAGAAAAACGCGGAAACCTTTGCCTATTTTTCACCGCACCTAAGCGACGATGCGGCACCCCTTATACACTTTTCAAAACACCCGGAGGCAGGCGCAACATGTCAATTGAGGGAAACGACCTAGCATTTAATTGATTCAGAGTAGGATTTATTGTCATAAGGGATCCAAGCAGCTTTTTTACGTGTTGACTGTCGGCTACCTAACACACAACCCTCCTCCTTTACCTGGGCTGGGAACCAACGGAGTTATTAACAACCCCGGCATAATCAATTTAAGAATTGAGTATGAATTTTTTAATCATTTCAAAATGTTTAAAATTTAAGAATTTTAAGTTGAGATTTGAAAAATTGTTCTAAAACAAAAGCAATAGAGATTTGGATTAGTCGAGAGAGGTTTCTTGCAGAGATTTGAACTTGGTGAGATTTGGGGTAGTTGAAATTGACACTATTGAGTGGGATTTTGTGAGTTGAATAAACCATTTACACCATTGGATCAAATCCAAAATTAATCCTAACTGTCTTAACCAATTGTATTTTTAAGATATTTTTGAAAACCTTTTTGTTTTATTATATAAATTTTTTACTTTTATAATTAATTTTTTTCTTTTTAGATAGTAATTTTTGTAATTAAGTTATCAAATTTCAATTCGTATTTATATAAGGTCCTTCCATCACTCTATTTTTAAAAAAATTAAATAAAACTTGAAATAAGAAATACCAAAGTAAAATTTGAGTGATAATTGAAAGATTAAAAGCTTATTTGATAATTCATTTCAATACTTAAAATTGAATTAATTAAGTAAAAATAAAATAAGTTGGTTTGATAATCAAAACTTATAATCTAATAAGTTTTTCTTAATGAAGAAAAGTTAAATAGCTACTAACTTAATTTGTTGAATGTATGAGATATTATTATTATTATTATTTGTAAAATATTTTTGTCATTAAATATTTTCATGATATGACAAATCTCAACCACCTCCGTCACAACTACAACCACCACCCTTCAACCACCAAAGCACCATCACCTCTTTACCACTGGCACCACCGCCACCACTTATACCACCATCCTACCATTTTCATCCAACACCACCATTGTCTCTACCACCCCTTAGCCACTACCACCATCACCACCTCCTTACCACCACCACTACCACTCTTCTATTGCCAAAGCACCACCACCCCTTCTCCACGACCTCTCCATCTTCTCTACAATACCCCACTATCATCCCTATATCCCAACCAATCTCTCATTTTCCGTTATCGATATTGCAATACCACCACCACTACGTCACCGCCAAAATATATAAATTAAAAAATTACCAATAACAAATTTTAGATTTTAGATTCTTGTACTGAATCATTTATTTTAATCCAACACTTAAATTTTTACCAAATAATATTTTAACTTCAAAAATTCAACATTTAGTTTTTAAAATTTAATTTTTCAGTTTTCAATTTTTAATTTTATCAAACAACACCTAAAAGTGTAATTTATTTTATATTTCTCTTCTAAGGACACCTAGAAAGTGTTAACGTGGCCCTTACGTGAGTATTTTTCATCTAAATTTTTATTGGTAAGTGACAAGAGACTCATATTAAAACACAAGTTGTTGTTTGAAGACTTATTCTAATTCCAAAACAAAAATGTTAGAGGTCCCAAAAATTCTACCAAAAGTTTTACCAAATGTCTCACATGGGTGTGGGACCCACATGGGACCCATGGGTGTGGGACCCATATGGGACCCACATTGTGTGGGTCCCACACCTATGTGAGACATTGGTGAAACTTTTGGTAGAATATTTGGGATCTTTAGCATCACTCATTGCAAAATAAGGAACCAAAATATAATTCTTAAAAAAGTTAAATGGTAAAAAGTATACTTTACTTTCTTTGTTTTTGTTTCCCTAATGCACTATTGATGTTTGTCTGGGGATAGTGTTTTAAATGAACTGAACTGTTTATGAGATTTTTAGGCTTGTTTAATAAATGAGCCAAATTCGAGTTTATTATTTATCTAAATAATAGGATTAATATATTATTTATATATTAAATAGCGTAAATGTATATAAATAATAAGATAATTATACTAGCCACTTGTGATGTATATTATTGGTCCAAACCTTATATTAAATAATATAAATATATTACTTATATAGTTAAATAATAGAAGGAAAAAAGTTATTTTGAGATTTTAGTTGAGCTCGAGCTAGATTAATTATCGAGCTGGATTTTCGAGCTTGATAAACAAATGAACTGAGTTTAAATCTTGAAAAACTTGACTTGGTTCGATTCGTTTGTAATCCTATCTAAGTATTTGAGAGGGGTTTAAGAGTTAATGTTTAGAGAATGCATTTGTATTGGTAGACTAATAGGCTCCGTCTGGTGGAGCTTTCAAAATATAATTCCACACTCACTTTTGAGTGTGGTGTTTGTTTAGCAATTTCAAAAATTAATTCCATACTCACTTTTGAAAACTCTTTTCAAGGCTGGAAAATTTGGGCTAACTGGTCGTCCTCTCGGACATCCGACCGGTTGATCGAAGCAATGTTATTTTTATTTTTTATTTTTTTTTGTAATTGGCACATGTTATTTTTTATATTTTAAATAAAAAAATTCTAAATTTTTTTTAAAAAATTATGATTTTTGAATAGAATTTTGAGTTGTGTGTTTGGTTATGAGTTGTAACTTTTTGTATCAAATATCATATGTCACATCAAAATTCCCCACTCAATTCAAAACTCTTTTCAAAACTCATTCAGCAAACAAATTTTGCACACTCAAATCATAATTCCAAAACTCACCAACTCAAAATACAACTCCTATTCTCAAATCATATTTAGAAAACTTTACCAAACACTACCATAGTTTTTTGTTCGTGATTTGGGTTACTAGTACCAGTAGTGGGTGTTCATGGGTCGAGTCGGTTTGGGTTTGCCCTTGACTTGTCAAGCAACTGGCCATCTTTGGGTTGACTATATGCTCAGCCAATGTCATCTAAATGTTCACTTCGAAACTATCCGCTCAAGCCATTTGATTGACATCGGTTTCACAACTAGCCTTCTCCTTTCCTTTACCAATTTATCAATCTTGTTTACCAAAGCAAAAATGGGTATACCTCAGAAATCATAGAAAACAATATTTTGAAAGGAATTAGAAATTAAAGAATATAATATGCGAAAGACAACCTGAAAAATATCTAAAAAGAGAGCATATCAACATCATCATCATCATCTACTGTTCAAAGAATTCTTTCGCGCCATCGCTCATCCTCTTGGTCTTTCACACCGTTAACATCATCCTCCTCAAAGATTTTTAGGCAATATGTAGTCCATCCACCATGTCTGAAGTTGGCAATCCATAGGGAGGGCTTGAAGGAGATCAACAAAGGGAGAGGCAAGGAAAGGAAATCAAGGTGGTGATATTTAGGGAAGGAGGTGAGCAATGGAAGGGGAGATAAGGGATTTAGAGCATCTCCAACCCAATCCTCTCACCAAGAGGATGAAAATAAATTTTTTATTCAAAAAGTAAATATAGAGCATATCACTATTCATTCAAACTCCAACCACAAACCTTCATTTTCTTCTCTAAATATTTCCCTCCAAAATTAACCATCAATTTTCCCTCCATTAATTTTCCCTCCATCTATTATTTTATAGAAAAACCAAACCCTCATATAACAAAGGAAATGACTGCAGAGTTTCTGAAGAAGAAATGGATGTAGAGCATACTAATGAAGAAATGAATGTAGAGCATAATTATGAAGAAGAAAAGGATGTTGAGTATATTCATGAAGAAATGGATGCAGAACATTTTTATTTACCACAATTCCCTAATTATGAAGAAGAAATGGCAACATGAGAAGAGAAAGAAGATATATTACTTTATTTATATGCCTCCAACAACATCATCATAGCTCAATATCTTGAAGAAAATGACCAATTGGTACGTAAAGGTTCAGTTCATGGACATATAGTGAGAGATTGTAAAAGGGAAGAAAGTCATGCTCAATTGTGGAATGACTACTTCTCAGAGAACCCCACCTACGAGGAAAATTTATTTCGCAAAAGATTTTGAATACATAGAAGCTTATATTTACAGATTGTTGATGTCGTGAAAGCATACAATGATTTCTTTGTGTAGAAAAGGATGGTCTTGGTAGACTTAGATTGTCTACTTTGCAACAAGTAACAAGTGCATTTCGAATGTTGGCATATGGAACGTCGGCTGATTCTACGGATGAATATATACGAATTGGTGAGTCTACTGCCATTCTATGTATTAAAAAGTTTTGTCAGGCAATTGTTGAGATATTTGGGGAAAAAAAATACCTTAGATCACCTAATTCCAGTGGCATTGCAAGTTTGTTAAAAAAAGGCGAAGAATGGGGCTTTCCAAGGATGCTTGGGAGCCTTGATTGCATGCATTGGTCTTGGAAAAATTGCCCAACAGCTTGGGCAGGACAATACTCAGGATGTGGTGGATCCCCAACTATCATTCTTGAGGCAGTGACATCTCATGACCTATGGATTTGGCATGCATATTTTGGCTTACTGGGCTCTAGTAACGACATCAATGTCTTGCAATCATCTAATTTGTTTGCGAATCTCACCCAAGGTATATGTCTTCTTGCTCATTATACCATCCGTGGCATAGAGTTTAATTTTGGTTATTATCTAGCAGATGGTATTTATCTGAAGTGGTCAACTCTCGTACAAAGTATTTCTAAACCCCAAGATCCGAAGAAACAACACTTTGCAATGATGCAAGAAGCATGTTGAAAAGAATTTGAACGAGCATTCAGAGTACTTCAATCATGATTTGCTATAGTCAAGGGACCGGCTCGTTTTTGAATAAGTGTGTTACATGATATCATGTATGCATGCATCATAATGCCTAACATGATTGTAGAGAATGAGCGTAGTGTTATTAATTCTGCTACTCCAGCTCTCATCCCCAATGTTGAGATGGTTATAGATGAAACAGAACGATTTTCAACAGTTTCTTACCTGACATAAAAAAAATAAAAGACAAAGAGGCACACCGTGTTCTGAGAAATGCATTAGTTGAGCATTTGTGGCAAAGACATGGTAATGGACCCATTTAGAAGACATGGTTATTGATGTAATGCTCCATTTATTGTTTTTGCACTAGGAGCTATTTGAGTTTACATGTGTTGGGGCTTTGTTTTTGACTCAAGGCACTGCTCTCTCATTTTCCCAACATGTAGCAATAGCTACAATTCTCTGTATTGCTTTTAATTTTGTCTTTAGCAATGGGATGTAGATTGGAAGATACTGGGACAGGTTGGGTTGGTAATTATTGAAGTAGTAGCCTGTGCCAATTTGAAGTAACGATAGTTATATTTATAAAATATGTTCTGACCGAACAAAGTACAAAAAAATAGTAGTGAATTTCCTAGCACTAGTAATCTAGTAAGACATCACCACCTTGATATTGGCTAAAGCTACTAAAATCACCATGGCTAAAAGAAACAGAGTTCTTGGCTACTTGATCATTTTGTTCTAAAATTTCTAATTTTTTCCTTCGAAAATACTCACGATCAATTGGGTCTGCAATGCATTTCAAGTCTATCTCCATGATTTTTTTCTCTTGACGTTCATGCTGAAGTTTTAATCTTTTACTTTCATTTTCAACTTGTAACATCATGAGTTAGAAACGCGCTGCAGAATCATTTTCCATTTTAGCAAATCGTTCTTCTCTTTGTTTTTGCCGATTTCTTGGTTTCTTTCAACAATGGATTCAAGGAGATGACTCTTATTAGCTATTTGCATCTTTCTCAACTTCTCTTTTTTCCTCTCTATAGAACGACCTGATGAATCAACATGATGGTCAACCTCTGCTACAGTCTCTTCATTTGCATCCAAATCAATGAATGGTGGTGCTACTAGGGATGCAAATGCAAGGGATCCATTTTGAAATCCTTCAAAATAATCATACCTTTGTTCGGGATTTTCTTTGGGGGTATTGTTAAGCCATTTCTCAGCCCCTTTAAGAATGGGCCATACATGATTATATTGCAATCCTTTCCTCTCTTCAGGGTCTTGTGCAAATAAGATTTTGTCCTGACCCATCTGCAACATGAGAATTAAAAAAAAATAAAAAGAAAAAAAATATTTATAGTAGTAACAACATTTTGTAAGATATAGATAGTATGAACATGCTCATATTTTGTAACAACTTTTGTTAGATAAAATTAACTTATACATATAATACATGACAAAATTGTGTAAGAAGTCTTACAAAATCTATCTCAGAAGCACCACTGGGATTAAGGCGTTCAACTGATCGAACACATCCCCGGAACTTGTTAATGGCCTTCATTATTAAAGCCATGCGACATTGGAGGATTTTGTTGTTAGAAAGCCAATGTTGTAGCTTGGCAAGAGCTCATGATACTCGGCACTAATATGCTCCCATAACTTCTCCTTTTTTTGATTAATACCCCTTACAGGATTTTGAGAAATTTCAAGTCCTACATTACATAGATTTTTATCCTCTTCTATTAAGAATGCTCGACCACGTTGAACTGACTTTCCACCCAATTCCACACTTGAAGACATTTCTATAGAAAGTTTATATGGAAAGATGATTATAGCTTTGATAGGAAAAGAATTGTGATTTTAGAAGAGAAAGATGTCTGTATATATAGACTATTTCTTATGTTAATGACTTGAATTCAACATTTAAAATGGTGATACTTTTCATCTACTAGTTGGTGGGAGAAGTTAATAAGGATGATGAACATAAACTTTGACAGAAGTTAAGAAGCATGGTTGGTAGGAGAAGTTAATAAAGATTTATGCTGGACATAGGCTTTGACAGAATGTGAAGTATAAATGGTAGTGATTAATTCGGATTGTACAAGAGCTAATAAATTTTGCAACATTAATAATTTTTCATTTTTCATTTTTTGTTAAATATATTTAATATTAGACTCATTTTAAAGATATAATTTTTATATTTTTAATGATACCAAATTTATAAAATTTAGATGTACATATTAAAAGTTATTTGTATTTTATAACATATAACAAAAAATACAAAAGCATATAATTGGTATATAAATTTAAAAGCAAAAGGGCTTGAGGACAAAATTGGTATTTAAAAAATATGAATAATGTTATAGAGATCATCCTTCATTTTTTATACTCCCTCTATATTTGAAAGATGAAACATCCATCCTCCCAAACGGAGAAGGATATAAAGGATGGGTTGAAGCTGAAAATAGAGGGAGAATGCTTCAAATTTGAAGATATAGAGCATGATTGGAGATGCTCTTACATAAGGAATATTTGCAGAGTCTTCGCTTTTTATTTTTTTATTTTTATTGGAACAATCTTCGCTTGATGTGAGAGAGAGAGAGAGGGGGGGAAAAAAGAGAAATTTAAGGGAGTTTGACAAACGTCTTCTAGGGTGAAATGATGAGTATGAGTTGGACTCTATGATAGGACTATAATAAATGACACGTATTTTATAAGTGATAAAGATGAAACTTTAATAATAAATTATATGTTGTCATGTATTGGATAAAAATAGAGTATAATATTTTTTTTATAGTCGGTTCGGGTTTGTACAATTTTGATGTAGGCCAAAAGGTACCATATTGAGGTCATTATTTGGTGGAGATGATGTGTTTTTGCACTTGTACAGATTTTGCAGGCAATACGCAAATTCAAGCAAAAAGTGGAATAAATGTAGATTCTCTATGCGAGTAGTGAAAATTCCCGTCCTGCCACCTCACCGCATGTGCGGCCAGGCTCCACTGCTCGTGCGGCCCACCTAGGGTTCTGTGTGCAAAATTTTAGTTTATTCTACTGGGAATAAAAAGAAGAAAAGAGGTTGTAATTAGGGTTCGAAAATATTTCAGAGAAAAGGGAGAGAGAGACTAGGGTTTGGAAGAAAAAAAACTTGAAGTTTGAAGAATGTCTCCCATGGTGGCTTTTTCTTCCTCCATCTCTTCCCACTCCTCCATGAGTAGCTAGGCTACTATTTCTAGGGTTTTGATGAAACCCTAGCCATGTAAAGAGATATTTCTTAGGCTTTGATTGTGAAACGGTTTGAATAAATGTATGGATATTTTAGAAGTTTATAATAATTTTCCTTTTCATCTCTTTAACTATTTTATTCTCTGTGATTGTTTAATACTTTCCATACATTAGTTTTCTTTGTGTTTGTGTTCAAAGTATGAGACGAGTCATGCTACGAGAGACGAGTCGTGTTGCTACTATAGTTTACAGCAAACGACTCATGTTGCTTGGGATGATTCGTGCCTGTATGTTGAATGCAACAATTCTCTTTATCAATGTTTTATACTTGTAGTTGTGAAATATTGGGTAATTCAAACCGGATTACAATTGATGGCTGATGCTAAGTCTTATTTATGTGGTTAGTGGTGAATTCTTTGCCCTAGGATTTTCCCAAAAATCAGTATCTCAAACCCTACTTTTAATTGTCAATTCAATTTCTCAATTTCATTTAATTCTCGTTTAGTCATGATATCCCTTAATCTTTTTATCAAAATTAATTTAAGAATTTAACAATTAAATTAGTTTAATTTCCCATTTGTCCCTGTGGATCGATACTTGGACTTACTGTTATTCTAAAGAATTTGGTATAGTTTAGAGTTTATTTTTGGTGTGTGAAACGACCCATCAAATTTTGGCACATTTGTCGGGGACTTCTAGC
Source organism: Camellia granthamiana (assembly GCA_036172215.1). Classification (NCBI taxonomy): domain Eukaryota; kingdom Viridiplantae; phylum Streptophyta; class Magnoliopsida; order Ericales; family Theaceae; genus Camellia; species Camellia granthamiana. The sequence continues at coordinate 20,925,697 of CM069904.1, forward strand.
GACATTATTTAATTTAAAGTTACATTCTTTGTTTAATTTTTAGTTTAGGATTTGATATTTTAGTGTTGCTAAGTGTGCAGAGTTGTCATGACCCATTCCCGCCCCTATGGGTTAAGGACGCAACTGGCCAGTAATCATGGGATTACCTACGGCCTCAAACCAAACCAGACATAACTCATCAGAGTAAATGGGCCAAACGGAAGCAAACTTACAAATTGTCCATAGAGCTGTGCTTACATGGCACATCATAACAGTCTATATACATACATGTTAATAACTCACGTCAAAATAAGTAATAACATAAAGTTCTGTACATACAGGATCATTAAGTCTAAGTCGATCAAACCCAAAGTTTATATACAAAAGTAATCCAATGTTTTCGCCAATATAACAAAACCATATCAAAAGAACAAAAGAGGCGAAGACAAGTCTCGTGCGTGAGACGTTTGGGCTGACTCTCCAAAACCTTGACTGTTTCTCACATATTTCACCGAGGCTGGGTTTGGGCGTCTCTTGGCTCACCTACATAAACATGAATGAACGTGAGCGAAAGCCCAGTGAATAATATCAAAGAAGGAAGATACATGAACAATCTTTGAAACAGTTACATCAGATGGCCTTGGGCCCAATTCATGTTTCTCTTTAATGTATCAATCGACTAAAGTTCTAGACATGTCAAACGGCCTCGGGCCCAATTAATTCATACCCGACGGCCTTTGGCCCATCCATTCATGTCTAACGGCCTTTTGGCCCAATTGTCCAGAGCCGACGGCCTTCGGCCCAATCGTTCATGCCAAATTATCATTCGTGTCAAACTATCATTCATTCACGTCATACGGCCTTTAGCCCATTCATTCACGTCATACGGCCCCTGGCCCATTCATTCGTGTCATATGACCTCTGGCCCATTCATTCATGTCATACGGCCTCTGGCCCATTCATTCACGTCATACCAATATTTGTCCCCCAATTCAATGTAACAAACTTATAAGACTTATATATAAATAAGCAATTGGACAAATAACATACTTCGGATATCTTTATTAAGATATTACTCACAGTGTTCTGCCGGTGGATTCACCCTTGAGCTTGACCCTACACATTACATAACACATATGGGTCACAAACGATTCAATCCGTTCTTAATTCATACATCCCTCTTAGGCTTCTTTCTTATCCTTTTAATTTATTCATAATGCTCAATGCATGCCTAAGAATGCTTAGAAGTGAAAGAGAACGGAAAACGAAACATAGAACATCTTCACAAAATTAGAAGTGAAAGAGAACGGAAAACGAAACATAGAACATCTTCACAACATTTCTGAAACAGGGGTCCCCGCTCGAGCGGACCCATTAGGTCTGCACAAGTACTGGTTGCCTCATTTTTACGCTCGAGCGTGAATTCGGACGCTCGAGCTGAAAGTCTCACTACATGGCTCCCTGCTCGAGCTTGAATCTCCCCGCTCGAGCGGATATCCATGTTTGTAAAACTTCTGGGAGCTCGTATTTCCCGCTCGAGTTGCGCTTTCCCCCGCTCGAGCGGACATGCCAAATTCTGAAAAATCCAGAATTGTTCTTGAGGCTCAAACTTGATATTCAAAGGCTCCAAAGCTCGAATTAAGGTACCAAAATAGGGAAACACATTATATATCATGAGTACACAAACAATATGAGGCCAATTGCTCAAAATCATGGCCCAATTCTTCAAAATTAATCAACATTCCTTTATATAATCATGGCTCATGCATTCAAACCTCATATAAGCTCCATATCTTTAATAATCAAACATGCATGCCAATTTTGACTTCATTTCTATTTCAAATGATGCAAATGGTGTTCATTCTCATGAAACTCAACAAAACCATGCTTGCATGTATGATCCAACAACTCAAATTTTCATAATTAACAAGCTACATGATAGATTATACAATTCTTGCCAATTCATGATAATTCTATGCATGCATGAACATATCAACTTCAATTCATGTTCTTGATCATCATTTAACTTTGAATTCACAAAGTTACAAACTAAAATCCATGAATTTACTCACCTAGAGGCCCAAATCTTCCAAATTATGGTTAGTTCTTGAGTGTACCTTCAAGATCATCAAGTTCCTTAATCAAATCTCTATCTTGAGCTCCCTCTCTCTCTAAATCCGGCCCCTCTCTCTCTCCTAGAGTATAAACGCAGATTTTGAACTCAAAACAAATGAGTGTGAGTGTAAGTTGGCCTATTTATAGGCTCCCTTAATCAAATCACTTAAAATTAAGTAATGGTGCTTTAATTAGTCATTTTGAATATGATTATTTTGATCCGAATCAATTTTTAATTAAATTTCACCGTAGGCTCTAAAAATTACGCCAATCACAATGGTGTAGTCAATTTCGGTTTCTGTGGCCGATAAGGCCTTCAATTTAAATTCCAAAGCAGAAGGTCAAACATATTTTCCTACGGTGAACAGATAGAAATTCAAAATCACATATATTCATATAAATGGCACACCAAATCATATCAAACACATGATCACAATCCCAATTAAGATTAATTAGCATAATACGGAACAGGGTTATCACAAGAGTCTCTACAAGTGGAGTTATCACCGAAGTGCAAGCGGAGCGCAACCGAGCTTTAAAAACAAACCGCAGCACTAAAGTACTTTAAAAAAAAATACTCACAAGCAAAGCACCAAAGTGCTAAAAAAAAAGAAAGAGCTCAAGTGGAGGTTGGAGACAATGGTCTACACGTCAAGCACCCACAAGACAAGTAAAGCGTTTTCATTAAACCGCTGTGAGTATTTTCTCCTTTGGTATTTTGCTTTCATAACTTAGTGCACCAGAATTAGAACTTAGTGTGTGTGTGTGTGAGTGGTGTATACATGGGTGTCGTTTTTGTCACCTTGAATTGTGGAGTTTGGACCTTGAACTATAAAGGACTCTTAGGAAACTTAGAACCTCTTCCCATGTTCCTAGGCTTGAATATCTATATCCATACTTCGAACCAATAGAGATGGCAAACCCGAATGGCCTAAATGGGCCCAACCGGATTTTTAAGGATTACTTCACACCCACTACATATACATCACCATCATGCATTTAGTTACCCAACATGCATTTAGTTACCCAACAAATGGGCCCAACCCGAATGGCCTAAATGGGCCCAACCGGATTTTTAAGGATTACTTCACACCCACTACATATACATCACCATCATGCATTTAGTTACCCATCATGCATTTAGTTACCCAACAAACATCTGCATGAATTTCTGGAAATTGCTCTACAGTGAGGATCCAGAATTTCACCAATAAGGCTTTAATGTTGCGACTATTCCCATTTTCACTAAAGGACAAAGCCAAACATTGGCTAAACTCCTTGCCTACTAATTATGTCACAACATGGGACCAATTACAGCAGAAGTTTTTGGAGAAATACTTTCCCATTGGTAAGACCAACCAACTTGGGCAAGCCATCACCAATTTTGCTCAAATTGCTGGCGAGCAATTTCATAAAACATGCGAACGACTTCGTGACCTTCTCCAACAGTGTCCTCACCACCAAGGACCTAATTGGCAACTTGTTCAAACCTTTTACTATGGTTTAATTGAGCCTCAACGCCAAATGGTGGATTCTATTTGTAGTGGGACATTCATGTCCAAAAATGACGCCGAGGCATGACAATTATTTGATAACCTAAGTGATAATTCCCTTCACCATGCTTCTGTAGCCCGGTAAGTCTGACAACTGATAGTTAGAGCCTCGAAAACTAGGGGCATTTATGAGATAAGGCAAAACCTAGAGTTAGCCCAACAAGTAGAGGCATTGTCCCACAAAATGGACCAATTATTAGCTTCGGGACATGCCCCTACACAACAAGATCATCCTCAATTTCACAAGGCATGTGTTATTTGTGCAAGCTCTACTTATGACTTGAGTGAGTGCCCTTCGACATCACAATTTCCAGAATTAGTCCAAGAGTATGTAAATGAGGCTAAAGGATTCTCCAACCCGGGTAATGACCCATAGTCCAACATATATAATCTGGGATGAAGAATCACCCTAATTTTTTATGGAGACTTCTTTCACAAGGCACTTTTTACAATCCTCCACCACTAAGGCAGAATTTTAATAATTTTTCTAACAAATCTTCCTACCGACTACCACAACCTTATCAGCAACCACAACCCCCGCTTGTTCCTCAAGGCAACTTGGCCTTTGAGACTCAGGTGTTGGAAGTTCTCTCAGAATTTAAGCGATTAACACCAGTAGTTCACTCCCATACTCACTCCATTGCCAAGTTAGAGGCCCAATTAGGTCAAATGGCTAGCAACATGAATATGAGGAAGGAGGGAAAATTACCAAGTAAGACTGTGGCCAACCCTAAGGGTTAATATGAGGCAGAGGGTCGAGTGGAAATGGAAAGCACCATGAACAAATGCAAGCAGTGATCACTTTGAGAAGTGGAAGGGAGTTAGAGCATTGGCCAGTTGTGTCTGATGTAACTAGGGCTAAAAAGGATGACCACATTGGTAAACCCAATGAGAGGAAGGGTGAGGGAGAAACACAAAAAGGGGATGACTCAGTTCCTAGTACTTCACATGAGTCTAAGGCACCGTATGTGCCTAAGGCACCCTTTCCCCAATGCTTTGATACACCATTCCCTTTTAATAAGAAGGCGGCATCCATGGAAGCAATGATGGAGGTTTTTAAACAAGTTAAAATTAACCTCCCCTGCTGGAGGTGATTAAGCAAGTACCCTCCTATGCTAAATTTTTAAAGGACCTTCGTACGCAAAAACGTAAATCTAGGACACATGTGTCCCAAAAGGTTATACTTACGGAGCAAGTAAGCTCCATCATATTAAGTGACACACCCCTTAAGCTTAAAGACCCGGGTGCCCCAACCATTGCATGTATTATAGGGAACCATTTTATTGATAGGGCCTTGTTAGATTTAGGGGCTAGTGTCAATTTGTTGCTATACTCTATGTACGAGGAATTCGGGCTTGGCGAGTTGAAGCCTACTACTATCACACTCTAGTTAGCTGACTGGTCCCTCAAAGTGCCACATGGCATGATTGTGGATGTACTAGTAAAGGTCGATAGGTTTTATTTTCCTGTTGATTTTTTGGTTTTAGATATGGAACTGGTAGCCAGCTTTAGGAAACAAATCCCAGTGATCTTAGGTCGACCTTTCTTGGCTACGGCTAATGCATGTATTAATTATTGTACCTAGGTTATGGAAGTTTCATTTGGGAATATGCAAGTGAAACTCAATGTTTTCCAAGCATTCTAATAACCCCATGATAGAGAGGAGTGCTTATTTATGAATGTTGTAGAGGAGATAGTATAGGAGGCTTTACCCTTCATTCTTGTAGAAGACCCTTTAGAGGCTTGTTTAGCTCATTTTGGGTTTGAGGATTTTAATATTGATAGGTCAGTTAAGGAAGTGAATGCTTTACTTGATTCTTCTCCTTCACTGGATTTTCCTCTGTGGAAAGCCCGGTTTGAGCCCCTTTCTCCTTTGTCTAGGGAGCCTGCCATACTATCCCTAGTCACACCACCTACGCTTGAGTTGAAGCCACTCGTGGCCACACTCAAGTATGCATTTTTAGGGCCTTAAGATACTCTACCGGTCATAGTTGCATCTGACTTAACTGCAGAGCAAGAAAGTCAATTAATGAGTGTTCTTATGGCACATCAGAGTGCTATAGGGTGGTCAGTGGCTGATTTGAGAGGGATAGATCCCTCCATGTGCATGCATTATATACATCTAGAGGTGGACACCAAACCTTCTTGTGAAATGCAACGGAGGCTTAATCCCAATATGAAAGACATAATGAAAAAGGAGGTTTTGAAATTGTTAGACTTGGATATCAAGTGGTGAGTTCCACACAAGTGGTGCCTAAGAAATCAGGCATCACTGTTGTTGAAAATGAGCAAGGACAGTTGGTCCCCACACGAACTACTACTGGATGGCAAGTGTGCATTGATTATAAGAGACTAGAATCCATGACTAGAAAGGACCATTTTCCATTGTCATTTATTGATCAAATTCTTGAGAGGTTAGTGGGGTAGGGTTTTTATTGTTTTTTGGATTGTTACTCGGGGTATAATTAAGTTCCGGTGTATTCACTTGCCCTTTTGGCACTTTTGTTTATAAGCGCATGCCTTTTGGGCTATGCAATGCACTGCCGACTTTTTAACGGTGTACGATGGTCATTTTCTCTGACATGGTGGAGAAATGTTTAGAGGTTTTCATGGATGACTTCTCCGTGTTTGGCCATCTTTTGAAGAATGTCTCCAGAACTTAACTAAAGTCCTTATTCCTTGTATTGAGGCAAACTTGATTTTGAGTTGAAAGAAAAGCCATTTTATGGTTCACGTGGGTATAGTGTTGGGACACATTGTATCCCCTCGAGGTATAGAGTTAGACAAAGCTAAGGTTGACATCATTGTAGGCCTTCTTTCCACCCACTTTTGTGCGTCAAGTTAGGTCGTTCCTAGGGCATGTAGATTTTTACCATCAATTCATCAAAAACTTTAGCAAAATATCCCGTCTTTTGTGTAGTTTACTTGTTAAGGATGCACTTTTAATCTTTTATGATGCATGTTTGAAAGCCTTTGAAACACTTCGAGTGGCCCAAACTACTGCCCCAATCATGAAATCACTAGATTGGTCGCTCCCATTTGAAATCATGTGTGATGCCTCAGACTACGCTATCGGGGCTGCGTTAGGCCAAAGGGTGAATAGAGCACCCTATGTTATATACTATGCTAGTCGTATTCTTTTTTATGCTCAATTAAACTACATTGCTACTGAAAAAGAGTTACTAGCAGTTGTTTTTGCACTTGATAAGTTTCGGTCCTACCTCCTAGGGTCTACAGTCATTGTGTTCACTGACCACGCCGCTTTGCGGTACTTATTGTCTAAAAAAGAGACCAAACCTAGGTTGATTAGGTGGATTCTACTCCTTCAGGAGTTTGACTTAGAAATTCGGGACAAGAAGGGATCTGAGAATGTAGTTACGGATCATCTATCCCGAATCTTTATTGAGCACACAAGTGATCCCTTAGCCTTGCACGACTCGTTTCCAGACGAACAACTTCTTGCGGTATCACAAGTGATCCTCCTGTGATTTGCTTACATAGTGAGTTACTTGGTGGTTGGTCAAATTCCTAAAACTTGGTCTAAGCAAGACAAAGACCGATTTTTCTCATAAGTCAAGCACTATTTCTGGAAAGACCCGGAATTGTTCAAGTATTGTCCGGATCAAGTGATTCGGTGTTGTGTGCTTGAGAATGAAACCCATAGCATTCTCATATTTTGTCACTCTCATGCATGTGGCGGCCATTTTAGTGGGCAGAAAACGGCCGCTAAGGTTTCACAATGTGGGTTCTATTGGCCCTCTATCTTCAAAGATGCCCATAAATTCTGTAGAGCTTGTGTACGTTTTCAACACATAGGCTCTATGTCATGACGAGATATAATGTTGATGACCTCTATTTTGATTGTTGAGATTTTTGATGTTTGGGGCATCAACTTCATGGGTCCCTTTCCATTATCTTTTGGATATGAATACATTTTGGTGGCTGTGGACTACGTCTCCAAGTGGGTTGAGGCAATGGCCACCAGAACGAATGACCACAAAGTTGTGGTTAAATTCCTTCATGAAACCATTTTTTGTCATTTTGGGTTCCCACGTGCCATAATTAGTGATGGTGGCAAACATTTTTGCAATCGATTCTTTGAGGCATTAGTGTGCAAATACATGATCACTCATAAAGTTGGCACTCCTTATCATCCCTAGACTAGTAGTCAAGTAGAGGTTTCTAATAGGGAGGTTAAACACATCCTCGAGAAAACTGTGAGGCCCGATAGGAAAGATTGGTCCACTAGGTTGGTTGATGCACTTTGGGCCTATCGCACTGCATATAAGACACCCATCGGGATGTCTCCATATAGGATTATGTTTGGGAAAGCGTGCCATCTCCCTGTTGAGTTAGAACACCGGGCCTTGTGGGCCATTAAGAAGTTCAATTTTGATATGGCCAAAGCCGGTGACCACAAAAAACTCCAACTTAATTAGTTAGAGGAGCTCCGCAATGATGCATATGAGAGCTCCAAAATTTACAAGGCTAGGACTAAGGCATTTCATGATAAACACATTTCTCGTAAGTCCTTCAAGCCTCACCAAAAAATGTGGCTATTTAATGCTAAATTACGGTTGTTCCCGGGTAAACTCCGGTCTAGGTGGTATGGCCCATATGAGGTTATTGAAGTATTTCCGCACGGGGCGGTTGAGATTAAAAATCCACAAGATGGTATGACCTTCAAGGTCAATGGCCAACGGCCAACGATTGAAACATTATGTGGATGGTATTGAAAAATAGAAGATGATTGAGGTGGTCCACTTGAAGGACCCAATATATCTTTTATCGTAATTATTTTGAGTTTAGGAGACTTTAAATCCTCTAAAGGTGTAATTCCTTTGGTGTTAGTCGTGCCGGAATGGCATCTGACGGTTTGGTATAGCCACCTAACGGTGTTTGTAGTGAATTCCTAGGAGACCAACTGAGATGGTAGAAGCTAGAGATCGAATGGCAAAGCTTAGAACGCAAAGGTTTAAAATTTTCAAGACTAAAGTGTGGTTTAAATACCCAGGGGTGTGGAGATTACTTCAAAACCACCCCGGCTTAAACTCTGTATGGCAGCCCCATAGGTTGAGTTAGCTTTATGCTCTCGATTTTGGATACCTAATCAACCTAGTCTGTCACCCTGTTGGAGAATAGGGAAAGTTACAAACATTGTTAGAGAGAAAAGTAGTACCCGTGGTTTTCGCGTGAAGATTATACATTTATTGAGCTTTTAAATGTTTTCAAAGTGTCATTCTTATTTTGAATATGGAATAAAGGTACAAGTTGAGCTGGGAGATTGCATAACTGTAGTTGTGTTATTAAAAAAAAACAAACAAACAAACTGCACATGTGGCCCACATGGGCATACGAGCGGCCAATCCCAACATTGGGTGCACGAGCAGATGCCCAGGCCGCATGAGCGGCCCAAGCCCGAAAGCCTACTGCTTGAATGTCGCTGGAGCGGCCCAATATTCACCGCACATGCGGCCTAAATAGGTGCATGAGCGGTCCATCAAAAAAAAAATTTGAAGCGCACGAGCGGAGGCCCAAATGCATTATGCTTCACAGTCGCTGGAGCAACCCAATTTCGTCGTTGGTGCGACTCATAATTCACCAAATGTGCAGCCCACATGTGCGCACGAGCGACTTGTTCCAAAAAAAAAAAACTGTATTTTATTTATTTGTTTATTCATTTTTTTTTACTTATTTTATTTATCTTTCTTCAAAAAAAAAATTACGAAAAAATTAAAAAAAAAAATCGTTAATTTTAATTAATTAATTTATTTATATTTTTCTAAAAAAAAATCGTGCATTTTATTTATTTAGTTATTCATTTTTTTATTTACTTATTTCATTTATCTTTCTTCAAAAAAAAAAAAAATGCACGAATCATTAAACCAAACCATAGCCCCCTCTTTTGTCTATTTTTGCCGAGCTCAATCTCTCTCTACCTTATCATCTTCTTTGCTCTCTCTCTCTCTCTCTCTCTCTCTCTCTCTAAACTCTACACACTCACAAACCCCACCATCACCAACCTTTCTTCCTTCACCCTTTACCCCACCTTTTCTTCACTACCACTATCCTATTGGCGCATCACCATCTTTTCCGACCGGCAACCTTCCGGCGGCCATTTTTTCTGGCGGATCTTATATCTTTTCTTCTTCATCCTTTTTCTTCATACTTTTTCAAGATAACCACCCTCTTTTTGTTTAGATTTCTTAGTTTTCACTTGTAATATTAGTACATTGGTAGTTTAATGGTTGTTTTTGAGGCTTGTTCATCATCTTCATCCTCACATAAAATATTAAAAAAAAAAATGATGCTGGAACCAAAACCGACCACCGCACGTGCGGCTCACCCTTAAAAAAAATGTTGATGGGCATTACAGAACCACTGCACGTGCGGCCATATCCGGCGCACGTGCAGCCCAAAAAAAAAACAAAATAATAATATAGCTTGATAATAATAGTAATATAGTTTGTGGTTGCCTATTTTTGTTTAATGTAGTTATTTAGTTTAGTTGTTAGTTAGTGATTTAGTTTTATTTTTATTTAGTAATTTAATTGTTAGTTTAATTGGTTAGTGGTTTAGTTTTTTTTTCTGTATTTTTTTATTTTATTTTATTTTATTTTCTTCTCTTTTTCCTCTACTAACTTATTTATTTATTCCTTGTATTTCATATTTGCGTTTGCCAATTTTTTTTCATGCTAGTGTACATTAATTTAGGGTAGAAAAAAACAAAAAAACCGGTGGTGTGATGACAATGAGGTTTTGAGTGATTCGTGCATGCATGCACTATTTGATGAGTTATGATATAATAGTTCCACGTTTTTGGTTGTGTTTGTGGTATTATTTTGTGCAGGTATGGCTATATCGTCCCACCGAGCACCCAAACGGCCTTGCGATGCCAACATAGCCGCTAGGGATGTGCCAGCCGACACCCGGGCCAACAAACCGATTGCCTCAGACACACCCTTTGATGTGGCCTTCTTCCAGCGCCACCAACCCACTATGTGGAGTGTCCAACAACTTGAAGACCGGGGTCTACTAGGCGTCTACAACGTCTTGAAGACCGGGGTCTACTGGGCGTCTACAACATCACTAAGCTAGCCTATCCTCGCATTGTGCGAGTCTTTTGTCAGAACATGTATATCAGTGACGAGGCCCCGGGAGCCCTTCTTTTCGTTGATGATGGGGGTGGAGTTAGCAGTCACACCAGCTTCCATTGCTAAGGTTCTAAATTGCTTCATGGACACTATCAATGCAGAGCAGTTCCTAGTGTTCACTCAGGAACTCACAGTCCTGACATTAGTGACCAAATTCTATGAAGGGCGACAGGCTGATGACAACCGAACCAGCATCCGTCAAGCTAACTTACCACGCTGTCTCCTTTTTCTTGATGTGGTTCTCAAAAAGAATGTCATACCTCTCGGCCACAAAGAAGAGCAGCGAGGGGACTTCCTCCGTGCCTTGCATCGATTTGATTTCGGGTTTTGGGTCGACATCCCTTCATTGATTGTCAAGCAAATGGCTCGTATACTAAACAAAGTCAAATTGCACAACACCTGAGGTGGTTCTACATGGGCTTTCCCCTTCGCCAACCTCATTATAGCACTTATCAAAGGCCAAGGGACTTACGCACTCGAACCCAATGAGGTTCGGCTTCTGCCACCAATGCTTTATGCTAAAATCCAATGGCGCGAAACCACTGCTCGCCTGTCGCCTCCATTAGTTCTCCCCGATGCCCCAGCCAATCCTAATGAGGTTCCGGTAGAGCCCGCCGCCGTGCCAGCGCCATCGCTATTCTGTATAACGCACGCGCAATATCAAGCTATTTTGGATAATCAAGTCGCCATTCAGCAATCTGTGGTTGATCTGCGGGCAGACTATCAAGCATATCGAGATAACTCGCAGACGGTATTTGACCAAGTTAATGCCCATCAGCTCGAGTATCAGCAGTCAGTTGCATCTCTGCAAACTGACTTCTACACATATCGGGAGTCGAGCCAGTAGCAGTTTGTTCAGGTTGGCGTTAAGGTTCATGATGAGGCATTCAAGACTCGGATGTTGATGCATGCCTTATTTAAACAGCATTTTCCACCACTGTTGGATCCAAATCTATGATATCCATTTTATTTTCTTTGTTTTATTTATTTATTTATTTTTGTTTGGTTTTATTTTATTTTTCTTTTCCCTTTATACTATAAAGTCAAAAAAAAAAAAAAAAAATACTGTGTATGTGTGTGTTTGGTTCGTCCCTGCCTCGCTGGATATGCGCCTTCGCCGTCTGGTAAGATCCTCTCTCTCTCATTTTACTATCTACTTTACAGTTGCTTACATTGAGGACAATGTTGTATTCCTGTTTGGGGGTGAGGGTATTTATAAAAACAATTCATGTTTGTACTTGTTGCACTTGATTGCACCACTTCACTTGATATTCATTTTGTGCCAGTATGGTGGTGATATAAGCATATGTTAATTGGGAAACATAGTTGACTTGTATGAAAAGGGTTTATTGGGTAAATACTCGCATGTGATGTTTACACTAGGAGAGTTGTTTGTGTTTGTGGTATTAGTACACTTGTCATGAGTATGCCTTGATTCACATGAACACACTTTCATAGCGGTGACCTCTTTATTCTAATCCCTGATGTACATTGTTGATAATTGCTAGTGTTGTAGAAAAGAATAAATGAGTATCCTTGATTCTGACAAATATATATATATATATAAACTTGACTTGTTTAGGTTCGTAGCCTCTTTAACTCGAGTTATTAAGCCCGTAGGGGTGTCTCTACACTTAATGCCCTAAAACCGTCTGGTTTGGGAGTCATTGGCCCAATAGTTGCTACATGGGTTAACTAGAAAGCTTAAGGGACCTAGACATTGCACAGTTAAGAAAAAATAAAGACTTGTTCAGGTTCGTAGCCTTTTCAGCTCGAGTTATTAAGCCTGTAGAGGTGTCTTTACACCTAGTACCCTAAAATCGTCTGGTTTGGGAGTTATTGGCCCAATGCTTGTTACATGGGTTGACTAGAAAGCTTAATGGATTAGAACATTGCACAGTTTTTCAAAAAAAAAAAAAAAATTTGAGAATCTTGGTTGCAAAAGTTTAGTTTTTCTGTATATGTTGGGTGTTATAGTGAGTTACACTAGGCTATTATAGTAGACAGTTAACTAATTATGGGGATTGCACTTTACACTAAGGGTACTGATGATGTGTCTACTAGCATTCACAAGTACATGGAACTTAATTGTTGTAATACTGAATTGTGATCTTTGCTCAATAGATGTCTTCATGCTTATCTACTGTGCCTTCAATGATTCATCATGTCTTAATATTGCTCTGTACTAGCACATAAGTTAATTCTTGAGTGGAGTAGTGTGATTAATTGTTGCTGGGAAGATGTGAATATGTTAATGTTTGTGGGTATTATTTCTGGAAACCCTCATGAGACTATACTCATCCACTTAGGGTAACTCTGTGGTTTAAAGGCTTGTTGCATATGTTAAATGCAATCGCGATCCCTACGAAAGTAGCTAAGAGTATTTTGTTTTTATTTTTTCTATTGTTTTGCTCGAGGACTAGCAAAATGTAAGTTGAGGGATGTGATGTAAGCCGAAAGGTACCACATTGAGGCCACTTAAGTTACATTTATAGTCTTTGAATTTTGTTTATTTGGTGGAGATGATGTGTTTTGTGCACTTGTATAGATTTAGCAGGCAACATGCAAATTTAAGTAAAAAGTGACGCAAAAGTAGATTTTCCGTGTGAGTAGTTAAAATTCCTAGTGTGCCACCTCACCACACATACGGCCAGGCTCCACCGTACGTGCGGCTCACCATCGTTTGAGCGGCCCACATAGGTGCTCGAGTGGCCCACCTAAGGTTTTGTGTGCAAAAATTTCAGTCTATTCTGCTGGGAATAAAAAGAAGAAAAAAGGTTGTGATTAGGGTTCGAAAATATTTCAGAGAAAAGGAAGAGAGAGGCTAGGGTTTGAAAGAAAAAGAACTTGAAGTTTGAAGAATGTCTCCCATGGTGGTTTCTTCTTCCTCCACCTTTTCCTACTCCTCCATGAGTGGCTAGACTACTATTTCTAGGGTTTTGATGAAACCCTAGCCATGTAGAGAGATTTTTCTTAGGCTTTGATTATGAAACGGTTTGAATAAATGTATGGATGTTTTAGAAGTTTATAATAATTTTCCTTTTCATCTCTTTAAGTATTTTATTCTCTGTGATTGTTTAATACTTTCCATACATTAGTTTTCTTTGTGTTTGTGTTCAAAGCATGAGACGAGTCATGCTACAAGAGACGGGTCGTGTTGCTACTATAATTTAGAGCAAACGAATCGTACTACTTGGGATGATTTGTGCCTGTATGTTGAATGCAACAATCTTCTTGATCAATGTTTCAAACTTCTAGTTGTGAAATATTGGATAGTTCAAACCGGATTGCAATTGATGGCCGATGTTAAGTCTTATTTATGTGGTTAGTGGTGAATTCTTTGCCCTAGGATTTTCCCAAAAATCAATATCTCAAACTCTACTTTTAATTGTCAATTCAATTTCTCAATTTCATTTAATTTTCATTTAGTCATGATATCCCTCAATCTTTTTATCAAAATTAATTTAAAAATTTAACAATTAAATTAGTTTAATTTCCCGTTTGTCCCTGTGGATCAATATCTGGACTTACTGTTATTCTAAGAAATTTGGTACAGCTTAGAGTTTATTTTTAGTGTGTGAAATGACCCATCAAATTTTGGTGCCTTTGCCAGGAACTTCTAGCGAAATTAATTAATTTAAGGTTACATTCTTATTTTAATTTTTAGTTTAGGATTTTATATTTTAGTGTTGTTAAGTGTGCAGAGTCTTTACAAGTGGAGCTATTACCGAAGTGCAAGCGGAGCGCAATTGAGCTTTAAAAACAAACCGCAGCACTAAAGTGTTTTAAAAAAAGAAGAAGCAAATACTCGCAAGCAAAGCACTAAAGTGCTAAAAAGAAAGAAAGAGCTCAAGTGGAGGTTGGCGACAATGGCCTACACGTAAAGCACTCGCAAGACAAGTAAAGCGTTTTCGTTAAAAAAATAACTAATATGGACATCATCAATACACACCAAATCTTCAAACTAGATTTTTTCCGTTCACATCTTTTGAACATGAAAATTCTTAGTACACATATTCTTTTACCAAAATACACACTTTAGACTAAAAATTTGTAAATATATAGGATAAAAAAATTAAAATCTCATTTGAAAATGCATAACCGAAAATGTGTTAATAGTTCCGAGCTATAGAATTGAAAATATATAAATGGTTTGGAAATATAGATTCAACCACGTTTTTCTTTTGTTCAATAGTTATATGTCAAAAATTTATATTTTATTTGCAAATACAAAGCCAGAAATTATTATTATTATTATTATTTTGTTATTGATTGTTGAAACTTTTTTAAATTTATTCGAATAACCAATACCAATAGCTTTCATTGTGCCTTCAGAGTAATGGGGCTATGCCTTACGAGTTGAGTAGTGTTGTTATAGGTGTTTCAGTGTTGGGTTGCATGGTTTGACTTTTAGGGATTCAAGCTTTTTGTTTCTTTTGTAGTTAAGTCCTTAATTTGTTTTTTTTTTTTTTTTTAAAAAAAAAAAGCTAGTTTTGGTCTTGTTTTGGTTTTCTTCTCCTTAAAAAATCGTGAGACTGAGGGATTAGTTGTATGTTTGCGAGTATCAATAGTAGGAGTATTTTATACTTTCCAAATCTTTCTCGATACATTGCATCTTCCTATACCTTTAATTTCATGTTTTTAATGAAATTTCACTTTGTTGATCAAAAAAAATCTTCCCCAGCCAATACGGAACGAATAACAAAAATAATAAAACAATACATAGTTTTTGTAGAATAATAATAAAATAATAACTACAAATTATATATGTATATTTTTTAAAATCGTATACCATAGAGAATGTCAAATAATGTTGTGCTTCATATGCTTCTTTTATTGTGTTTCAATCACCGGAGTATTGTCGAAGCGTGTTGAAAAATGTCGTGTATGTAGGGCACAGTTTAGTTTTACATTTAGGGGTGTGGTGTGGGTTTATATTTTGTATGGTGTATGTACATAATATCTTAGAAATATATTTGGAACGTTTGGTGTGTGGAGTAAGTAAAACAAAAGGTAAACAAATTTATAAGTGTTGATGTGCACAGAGAGTAAATGGTGTGTGAAAATAGAATTATAGGAAAATTAGGAAGATAGTAAGGTAGGAAGTTTCAAAGTAATTTGTTACCTTTAAGAGGGGATGGTAATAATGAGAGAGATGATATAACATATGAGAGAACAAATATTGATAACTAATAAGAGATAAAAATAAAAAATAAAAATTAAAAAATTAAAATGGTTGATAGACGTAAAAAATGATATATATATATATATATGTACAATTTAATTTGTTACATATAATAAAGTGTAAAACACCAAAACATTCATATATGTATATATATATATGTAACATTTATTCATTTAATATAGTTATGGCGAAGGTGGGGAAAGCAAATACCATTCCCTTCCCGTTTTCTTATCGAGGCAGGGGATGCAGGGGCAAGGCAAATTGCCATTCCTAAAATCATCAACCTACTTCCATAGATATACGAATGACTCTAGCTTCTTCACTTTTCCAACTTCTCGCTTTCAAACCTTGAATTCTCTTATCTCCATAACCACGATCTTGAAGTTCTTGGGCCTTCTCTTTGCTACCTTAACCATCAAGAGAGTTGTTGTTGCACAAATCTTGAAGGACCCTAACATCCCTTGTAACATCCCAAAATATTTAATTTTATAATTGTGTGTAATAAAATGTAATTTGATTTAAATTAGTTTTACCAAAAAATGATAATGTAATATTGTTTGGAGTAAGTTTCCCTCAATCAAACAATATATTATATTATATTATATTATTATAATAATTAAATATAGAAAGAAGAGAGAACGAGAGAGAGAGAGAGAGAGAGAGAGAGAGAGATAGAGAAAGAGAAAAAGACAAGAAAAGAAAGAAAAGAAAATGTGTTTGGTGTGGTGTGCACCCTCGTGGTAAGCCACGAGGTGTGGAGAACTCACCTATAAATAGGTGAATTCAAACTGAATGAAAAACACGCAGAGAAATGAGAAATGGTGTAGCAAAGAAGAAATAATATTAAGGTGAGTTGTATTATATTTTGAGCTTCCATAAACTGTTTTATGTAAATCTTTTTTTACAAATGATATAAGTTTTTAAAAAGTATATTATTTCGTAAATGAACCATATTTGCTTAAAAAAGAAACCCATAGATATAACTGTTTATTAAATGTATTTTGTGCAATTATTTTGTAAGTACTACCACGGAGGTCTCATGCCTTACGGGACTTAAATAACCATTTGCACTCTGAATTATCACTTTAAGTGACCCTCTGTTGTCATGGATCCACTGACCCTCTAATTTCTGGTGTGGAGCAAAGTGTTATGCGGAACTAAGTGCCACATTATTGTAAAAGCCACCTCTAGAATTCGTATAAGCTATCTCTTGAGTCTATACATTTGTTCTATTCTGTTCTGTATCGTGGTTATGATTATTTGCTTATATGATTTCTGCATTCTGCTTCTGTTATTTCAAATGATTTATGTATTTTTGTTACCAAATGATTTTCTATTTAGCCCAAATAATTATCCCCGATGATTTTTATACTCTTATACTCTCAGTATAATATTTCTTACCCTGCCATGTGCTTATAGTTGTTAATCACTTTCAGGTAACGTATCAGGACTAGTGCATGGGGTAGGCACAAGGTACTTTGTAGTCATAGTTCAACTTTGACAATGTAATGAAATAGAAGCTCCAATGTATATGTTTTTAATTAAATAAATATTTAGGTACTCTTTTTTTTATTTTATGCCGCTGCACTATTAATTTGATTGACTTCAGTTATTGTCTTGTTGCGGTGCCGAACCTTTGGGTACCGGATTTGGGTCATGACAAAGTAGTATTAGTTAGAGTAATGGTTTTCTTCAAAAAAAATTATTTAAAATAAAAAATAAAAAAAAATTGGAGCATAGGACACACACACACATTTAAGAAGTAGGATAGGGAATGTTTTGTAAGGATTCATCTTGGGTAAAAATTGTCATGTTGTCCCTTTTCAATCACTACTCTATTGGAGACAAAGAAAAGCTGAGAGGATATGTTTTGTCCTCCTACAATCACTACTTTGCCAAAAGCAAAGAAAAGTTGAGGGGACATTTCTGTGAATTATGTGTACATTATGTTTTGTGTAATGATTACTAGATAATGATTCTATCAGAGTGTGTAGCAAAAACAAAAAAGAAAGTTCTATAAATTAATTTCGAGGGCGAAATTTTAAAAAGATGAAAGATTGCAACACTCCAAAATATTTAATTTTATAATTGTGTGTAATAAAATGTAATTTGATTTAAATTAAGAGTTATTGTGTTTTTCCAAAAAATGTTAATGTAATATTGATTGGTGTAAGCTTCCCTCAATCAAACAATATATATATATATATATATAATAATTAAATATAGAAAGAAGAGAGAACGAAAGAGACAAGAAAAGAAAGAAAAGAAAGGAAGGAAAAAGAAGAAGAGAAAAGAGAAGAAAATGTGTGTGGTGTGGTGTGCACCCTCATGGTAAGCCACGAGGTGTGGAGAACTCATCTATAAATAGGTGAGTTCGAACTGAATGAACAACATGGAGAGAAATGAGAAATGGTGTAGCAAAGAAGAAATAATATTAAAGTGAGTTGTATTATATTTTGAGCTATCATAAACTGTTTTATGTAAATATTTTTTACAAATTATATTAGTTTTTAAAAAGTATATAATTTGGTAAATGAACCATATTTGCTTAAAAAAGAAATCCATGGATATAATTGTTTATTAAATGTGTTTTGTACAATTATTTTGTAAGTACCACTACGGAGGTCACATGCCTTAGGAGACTTAAATAACCATTGGCTCTCTGAATTATCACTTTAAGTGATCCTCTGTTGTCATGGATCCACTGACCCTCTAATTTCTGGTGTGGAGCAAAGTGTTGTGTGGAGCTAAGTGCTACACTATTGTGAAAGCCACCTCTAGAATTCGTACGAGCCACCTCTTGAGTCCATACATCTGCTCTATTCTGTTCTGTACTGTGGCTATGATTATTTGCTTATATGATTTATGTATTTCTGTTACCAAACGATTTTCTATTTAGCCCAAATAATTATCCACGGTAATTTTTTATACCCTTATGCTCATAATATAATATTTCTCACTCTGCTATGTACTTATAGTTGTTAACCACTTTCAAGTAACGTGTCAGGACCAGTGCGTGGGGTAAGCAAAAGGTACTTTGCAATCATAGTTTAGCTCTAGCAATGTGTAACAACCCCGACCTGTGTATAATCCTTGATTAAGAATGCTTAACAAGTAATTAAGATGAAATCCTAGGTTAATTGCATGTGTCATGTGTTATTTGTGTTTATATATGTCTACTGTAGAAATATCTGTCGATAATTATGCTTTTATATGTGAATTGACGGCCTTATCGGTTACCGAACATGAAATTGATTAGGTCAACGTGTAAATTAGAATTTTTAGAGTATTATGGTGGGGTTAAGTGATATTTGATTCAGAATCAAATAATTTGAATAAATTAATTAAACTTGAGTGTGATGAATTACCCTTAATCACAATTAATTACCCTAAGTTAATTGGACCTATATAAGGCTAATATAACTTTTAGAACTCAATGTCATCACCATTTTGAGTTAAAAAATGTGTAGAAGAAGGAGAAGACAGGAAGTGAGTGCAATTCAAAGAGAAATGAGGAAATTGAAGGGAAAAATTAAGGAATTGGCTTAGGAATTCAAGAAACTTGCATCATAGAGTCCAATTGAGAAGTGCAGGTAAGATCTTAACTCATAAACTTTGTATTTAAGACATCAAATGTGTGAATTCAAGAGAATTTAAAAATTAAGCATAAGAGTTGAGCTTAGAATGTAAAGTTGAGATCATTCTATGCATGCATGTACATATCATGGCATTTTGAAGTTGTTTTTAAAGAATTCAAACATGCATATGCCAATATTAGCTTTGTTTTGAGTATTCATCATGTTTTACATCATCTCATCTCATTTGATCATGATTTGGAAGATTTGAATTCAAAAGATTAAATGCATAAGTATTATATAATGTTTTAAGCTTGGTTTTGAATAATTGACTTGCTTTTGGGCTTTGATTTTGCGAAACGACTTTCAATTCATGAAGTTCTATGATTTTGCTACCTGTTTTCCTAAGTTTTGGCCCAAAAGAATGTGTTTTGAAGTTTTGAGTTTGAGTTTTGAACCTTGGAGAGCAATTTGGAAATTCCAGAATGCGAACAGTTCGCTCGAGCGATAGAAGTGTCACTTGAGCGTACATTTCAAGCTCCCAGTAGTTTTGCAAACATTTGTGCGGTGGCTTGAGTAACCAATTGTGCACTCGAGCGAACACCCTTTTTCTCAGCACTTGGCTCGAGCGACTGTTGAGCGACCGTCGAGCGTAAAAGACGAGCATCCAATACTTTTGGAGATTTTATAGACCGTTTGAGTGACCAAAGCTTCACTCGAGCGAACTACCCCGTTTCTGAAATTTTGCAAAGTGTTTTCAAAGTGCATTTGTGCATCCTCATTGCATCTAAGACACTCTTAGGCCATGATTGAGCTACAATAATGAGGATAAGAGTTAGGAACACACTCTAAGAAAGAAGAATGATAAGTTAAGCACTTTGGGGTATGTGTTCAATGTGTATCTATCGCATGTTTGTGTAGGTCACGTGTTATCGCCGCCTGACCACTCTGCTCTGTCCAAGTGATCTGTTTTGCTACTGGAGCTATCTGTGAGTAACGACTTTATAAAGTTATGTTTGAATTTAAGTATTTTTTGAACAATGTGATATGATCCATTTTCTGAAATGCTGTTTGTCAATCATGAATGATTGTCCAGTTTTCTGAAATGTATTCGTGGTATCTTTAGCATCAAGTGTTCATGTGATATATGTGACATTGTACCAGGGTTTCAAGTGGGTTCCATTTATGGAATTGGTTATGCATAACCGTCTTTATCAAGTGAAAGTGGGTTATCTAAACGACCATCTCAAGTGAAAGTGGGTCCTTGTGATCATCTCAAGTAAATGTGGGTCTTTATGACGAAGTGATCTGTAGCTAATGGATGTACCACATATAACTGTTTATGAAATTTGTATAAGTATGTAAATTTGAATCTGTTTCTGATATGAACTTTAATTTATGAATCTGTTATAGGACATTATTCATTAAAACCTTTCCTTTGTTGTTATTCACTAGGCTCCAGCTCACTGTATTATTTATGTATGTAGGTGATTAGGTACGTGACTAGGCTTGAGACTTTCAGTCTGGATCTGTTGTGTCAGCCAACCAGTGTGCCACCCTAGGAGGTTCTTGAAATTTTTTTGTGATCTTGTGAACAAGTTTTAAGCTTAATTTCTTTTGTTATTTGAACAAGTTTTTGTATGGTCTATATATTGGGCTAAGTCCTATTTCAGTTTATCTGTATATAAGATGACGTAAGGCTAATGTGAGGTTGATATCGTATATGTGAATACAAGTTTAAAATTTCCTGTCTCATATACGTCTGCACAGCTCTATGGACATTATATTTTGATATTTGCTTCCGCTAGCCCCTTAATTCGCTAATCAATTCAGAGGCCTTCGGTAATCTTAGGATTACTGGCCGGTTACAATGCTAACCATATAGGGGCGGGTTTGGGTCGTCACACAATGTAATGGAATAGAAGCTCCAATGTATATGTTTTTAATTAAATAAATATTTAGGTACACTTATTTTATTTTATTTTACTCCGCTACACTATTAAATTGTTTGACTTCAGTTATTGTCTTGTTGCAATGCTGAACCTTCGGGTATTAGGTTTGGGTCGTGACAAAGTGGTATCAGAGTAATGGTTTTCTTTAAAAGAATTTATTTAAAAATAATTATAAAAAAAATTAGAGCATAGGACCCGCACAATTAAGAAGTAGGGTAGGGAATGTTTTGTAAGGATTCATCTTGGGTAAAAATTGTCATGTTGTCCCTTTTCAATCACTACTCTGTTGGAGGTAAAGAAAAGTTGAGAGGATATGTTTTGTCCTCCTTCAATCACTACTTTGCCAAAAGCAAGAAAAGTTGAGGGGACATTTTTGTGAATTATGTGTACATTCTGTTTTGTGTAATGATTACTAGATAATGATTCTATCAGAGTGTGCAGTAGAAACAAAAAAGAAAGTTCTATAAATTAATTTGGAGGACGAAATTTTAAAATGATGAAAGATTGCAACGCCCTAAAATATTTAATTTTATAATTGTGTGTAATAAAATGTAATTTGATTTAAATTAAGAGTTATTGTGTTTTACCAAAAAATGATAATGTAATATTGATTGGTGTAAGCTTCTCTCAATCAAACAATATATATATATAATATTATTATAATAATTAAATATAGAAAGAAGAAAGAACGAAAGAGAGAGATAGAGAAAGAGACAAGAGAATAAAGAAAATAGAAAAAGAAGGAAAGAGAAGAGAAGAAAAGAGAGGAAAATGTGTGTAGTGTGGTGTGGTGTGCACCCTCATGGTAAGCCATGAGGTGTGGAGAACTCACCTATAAATAGGTGAGTTCGAATTGAATGAAAAACACAAAGAGAAATGAGAAATGGTGTAGCAAAAAAGAAATAATATTGAGGCGAGTTGTATAATATTTTAAGTTATCATAAACTTTTTTATGTAAATTTTTTTTTACAAATTATATTAGTTTTTAAAAAGTATATTATTTGGTAAATGAATCATATTTGCTTAAAAAAGAAACCCGTGGATATAACTATTTATTAAATGTGTTTTGTACAATTATTTTGTAAGTACTACCACAGAGGTCCCATGCATGGGAGAACTTAAATAATCATTAGCCCTTTGAATTGTCACTTTAAGTGACCCTCTGGTGTCATGGATCCACTGACCCTCTACTTTCTAGTGTAGAACAAAGTATTGTGCAGAGCTAAGTGCTACACTATTGTGAGAGTCAGCTCTAAAATTCGTACGAGTCACCTCTTGAGTCCATATATCTGTTCTATTTTATTCTATACCTTGGTTATAATTATTTACTTATATGATTTCTGCATTTTGCTTTTGTTATTTCAAATGATTTATGTATTTCTGTTACCAAACAATTTTTTGTTTAGCCCAAATAATTATCTATGGTGATTTTTATACCCTTATACTCTCAGTATAATATTTTTCATTCTGCCATGTGCTTATAGTTGTTAACCATTTTCAGGTAATGTGTCAGGGCCAGTGCATGGGGTAGGCACAAGGTACTTTGTAGTCATAGTTCAACTCTGGCAATGTAATGGTATGGAAGCTCCAATGTATATGTTTTTAATTGAATAAATATTTAGGTACTTTTCTCTTCTCTTTTTTTATTTTTATTTTTATTTTATATCCTCCACTGCACTATTAATTTGATTGACTTCAGTTATTGTCTTGTTGAGATATCGAACCTCCGGGTACCGGTTTTGGATCGTGACATCCCTAGTTCCCTTCTTGAGGACCTCATCAACAACAAGAACCCTCAGACTTACATTGATTTTCTCGTGGAAATGCCTCTCACCTTGAGATTATTCATTTATCGCATACTAGGGCTAAGGCCAATATTTACAAAAACTTTCTCTCATCATCTAGACAAGTTCTACCATTGAATTGAAAAACATCTTCCTTTTGAAAGCCTTACTTCTCCTGATTAGAGTCACTATCATCTTTTCTTTCTTTTAAGGGTTTGGCACATATCCAAACTTGAATACGTGGCCTGGCTGGATAGGATGTTGTCATCATAGAAAAATTTTGGAAAGATGTTGGCATCTATATATGATGCCATCATTCTTAGTTGTGGAAACATAAAGTTGGATAAAACTCTCATCTTCTCAATCTACTAGTTCTGGTTCTCTTTCCCAAACTCCTTCCATCTTAGGCACAAGATGATGGCCCCTACCCTCCAAGACGTTGCTTTCCTGACCAATCTTTGCCCTCATGAGGAGAAGGTAAACAATCTCATATCTTGTAAGGTCTTTCTTATGCCTACCTTGAGAAGAAATACCTTTCATACTTTACATTCCTGCTCTCTGTTCAAAAATCCCTTGATGTCACAGACCATGAGCATGTCTTTTTCTTGATCATCTAACTTAATAAATTTCAATTTTGTGTACCCTCCCAAAATAGAGCAAAAGCTTGCGTTGGGCCTAATCATCATAGCCTATCTCTGCAGAGGTGTAATGAGTTGGCTACTCCAAATTTGTCAATGGGTCAGAACTACTCTAGCTCTTTCAGTTGCGGTTCCCAGAATTTGTTCCTTCTTTATCTAAGTCCGCTCCACTAGAAGAGAGTTTTGGCCTTTGTTTTTTAGAGAACCAACCATTCATTTGGCCATTATTTTACATTCTTCTAGAAAAAGATAATCACAAGAGAACATCACAACAAAACCCGCAACACTACTTCCTTTTACTCATGAGATCATTCCAACTTGGTTGGTCGTTCCTCCTTCTCAAGCCACTGGCCAACATGATGAGCACTTCGATGTTTGCGTCAATTTCTTGAATTCTAAGGATTTCCCATTCAACCTTGTGGGAGTTGAATATATGGATAACCTAATCGGCAAACAAAGTACATCAAAGCCCATCACTAATAGACCAAATTTAGCCTGGGCCCATTGGGTTTAAGCAATTCGACGACGAGTGGATCCAAGTAAGTTAAAGCATGTGCTGAGTACGAGATGATGGCCTATTAGTAGTGGCACCGAGTAGTGAAATAAGATCGGCATGATAATCCACTTTATGTGGGCCCAAGCTATCCCTTTCGGAGGTGTAGTAGGAGAATGGGCCCTGACATGGAAATAATCATAAGCTACAAGAGAAAATATCTAAGAAAGGATCACCATAAAAGGAAGGTAATAGCAAATAAGAAGGTATATGCTTGAACAACTCAAACTCTCTAAAATAAAAGACTCCTTCCTCTTATCTAAAGAGTGACCTACCCGTCGGAGTGCTAATTCCGACACCCCCCCACCGGAGTATATTCTTATTTTAGGCACCGGAGTTAGGATCTTTCCAGGATTTGTTTGGAACGAAGGAGTATTGTAAAACCATTCCTCACAAACCTAAATTTCGTTGGTTTGAATGACTACATAAATTCAAAATAAAAAGTGTGGTTGAAATACATAATAGCTAACGTAATTAAGTAAAATAAATAGTGTCTTTTTTTCTTTTTCTTTTTTATACTTTAACTAGTGAAAAATAAAAAGTATAATTGGAGTTGCTCTAAGTTAGCAAAAAATGACTACCATTTGACTTCCTTGGCCAAAATGAGAAATCTCTATTTTTATTTTTTATTTTTAGGTCTGTCTCAACTAGATAATTCACAAAAAAAAAAAAAAAGACTTAATTAAAAAAAATTCATTAAAAATGAAATAAGTCAAATTTGATCAATATATATAAATTAACTTATTCAATATATATAAATTATTTTTGTCTTATAGGAAAAATGCTATGCATGTTCTTATTTTTTTAATCTTATTTTCTCACGCCTCAGGATATATTATGTGTGGATTTTGAATTTGTAGATTTAAAAAAGAAAAAGAAAAAACCAAAAAAAGCATTGCTACATCTACCAAATTTAGACTCGTTTGAATTGTCTGAATTTGTGCATACTGGTCGTCCGGCAAGTTATTCGGCTAGTCATCTGATTGATCATCTGGACAGATGCCGGTTGACACACCAGTAGACAAGGGTGATGACAGTCGTCTAGATAGTTGTCTGAGAGGTTATCTAGCCGGATGTCCGGCTTATGTAATTCGAATAATTCGGACAAACTCAAATTCAGTAAATCAATCATTTTTCATAAAAGTGAATAAAGTAAAAGTGGTGTTTTTATTCACCTTTTTATTTCTTTTTTCATTATTTTCAACACCGCCCCCCCCCCCCCCAAAAAAATCCAAGATTTTTAAATAAAAATTAAGACTATAAATGCATAGATAGATCTAATATGTATTTATTACTAATAAAATAAATATTAAGATTATATATATAAATACTCCAATCGATTTTCAACTCTCAAGTTATGCTTGTGTTGTTATTGTAAAGCTCCCAAATACATATAAAATTTTTGGTAAGCATCCGAAAAAGACATTAATACTGTGTTTGGTTGAAGAAATTGGAAGGGATTTGAAAAATAAAATGGAAAAAGTGCGTGAAACTAAGTAAAATATAAATATATTTTATTCACATTTCGCCTACCTTTTTCCTTTTCTTTTCCTATTCTTTTCCCAAATTCCCCAACTAAACATAGTGTAAATGATATTTTATAATACATTTGGCAAGTTGGATTTGGATTTTTTTTTTTTGCTAAAATCCATAAAAAGACAAAATTAGTTAAAATAGCTAATAAGATAAAATGTAATATCAAAACCATAATCATTTTATTTTTTCTCTCACAAACATTATATTCAATTACAAAAAAATCTAACTCTCTTTCTAAATACAACTATTTTAGCATATTAAAATAATTAAAAATTAAAATAGCTTACTAAAATAACCAACTTTTCAAACGTGGCCATAATGGATCAAAATGAATCCACCACATTTGCATGCACAAGTAGTAAAAAATTATATGAAAGTTTTAAGTAGTATTTTGAAAAATAAAAAATTGATGCTGATGATATCATACTAGGGCCAGAAGCAAACAACCAATTGTTTTTAATTATTAATCTATTATATTTCTATAAAACTTAATTGATTATAATTATATTCAGAAAAATGATATATAAACTCACTTTCTAAATCTATTTTTTAGACTCGGTAATTTATCAACAAAATGATTAGTTGATAATTAGAGGATAAATAAAAGAGAAAAATGACTTAGATATTTAATAGAGTGCAATATTATTGGATCTAGAAAATAGGTTTAATTTTATTTTATTTTTATTTTTATTTTTTTCTGAATAGCAATACTTTTATATTAATTACGCGTAACGCATACCACCAATTAAATTCACTAAATGAGAGTAGTAGTTATTTCATTATCTTGGTTCTTATAATATAAATTCTTCTGAGACTACGGCCAAGTTTGAGAAGACTAAATAAGTGCACTTTTTGACTTTTTATGAAATATGGGTTGGATTTAGGTTGGGTTTGAAGTGATGTGTTAGAGAGACGATATGACTTAAATAAGATGATGTGACTTAAATAGGATGGTGACTTTTTAACTTTTTGAATTTTTTTGAAGTTGCCAAACTTGGCCATGTGTTTTGAACTAATTAAGTTGCTAGCATTGCTCATAGATTTGTTAAACCTCTTAATTAAACATACAAGTTTACATCCCACTCCGAGGAACATTATCTAGAGGTAGGGTGGGTGTACTGTGATTTTGAGTTGGTCTCAGAATTACTTTAATACTAACTTAATTAATTTATTATTTCCCATTGTTGTGTTTTGTTATTTTGGATTTGTGTTTTGTTTGTATCATGTTAATGTATCATGCTAAAAAATTTCAACATTAACTAAAAATAACAAGTGTATTAAAAAATTAAAAATTCTCACTATAAGTTAAATTTAATGAAACTAATCTGTATTGAATAAAGTTATTCATAAGAATATATATTTGATTTCAACTCAAATTTATTTTTCTAATTTAAAAAAAAAAAACTACATCCAATTATTAAATTTGTTTTCTAGATTAACTCAATACATTGTCTTCAATTAAAAACAAAAAAACAAGACCTATATTAGCCTTAAAATTATATTTTTATACGTTTTAGTAAGTTGGATGGAGTTGTAGGAGAGATTAAAAAATTTTATGTCATCTCTAGCGTGAATAATTTTAAACTACATAACTAATTCTTCATTAAACTGGTTATCATGTCAATTTCGTATTTTTCAGGTTTGGCATTAACACAACCCGTTTAATATCGTGTTATCAGATCATGTCATATATGTGTTCGTGCTAAAAATGACCAATCCTAACCCACAAACTTTATGTATGATTCAAATCGTGTTGTGTCGAAAATTCTTACCTATAGAGAGGAGCGGAGGGGGTCGGGGGGGTCCTAGCCCCTACAAACTTTTGATAATACACTACATATATTAGGCATCTTCTAAATATTTTCATGGCACTACAGTAAATGGCCCCTCCAAATTTATTTTGGCCATCAATTCCTAGTCTCTAAGTGAAACCCAAAAGATCTCAACCTTCCATTTTATCTTACCTTTTATTTTGTATTTCGTCGGTACCCAGTACTCTCAAAGGAGTTTATTAAACAACCTGTTCTCCACGTACTTTTAGAGTAGCTTTAAACCTTTTATATAATACAATTCATTTCTTACATTTTAATTAGTTTAGCAATGCTATAAATTTAGAAAAAATACTCAATTTTTTTTTTAAGAAAAATAGTTTATATTTATTTTAAGTGTGACTCACATCTCACTAACTTTAAAACTACATCGCACATACAACTTTGAGATAAAATTCAAGATAAATTTTCATGGTTCATAACATCTTTCTTTTCTTTTTTCTCTACCTTTGTTCCATTTCAATCTTTCCCTTTTCATTCAGTAACACATATTGATATTGCTATGATGTACATTCATATTTCTTTCATTCATTCATAACTGATATACATTGTTATTATTTCTTTAAATTTCAAGCCATATGTATTTATCACCACATTTATTCTAAATTTTTATTTTATTTTCTATGTGTATTTACACAATAAATGTCTGTATATATGTGAGGTATATGATAGAACTCATCATGCCACTTGAGAAATTACATGAAAGTAAAACTTTTTAATAAAACATTTAAGCGATATATATAGTCCTATTAAATTTTATATTAATTTATTTTTATTTAATTCAAAATTTATTACATATAAAATAGGTTTAACTAAATTCGTATGCTTGATGAAACTTGAAAAATGAGTGAGAGCACTAATTAGTGCTACCATTAATGATGTGGCAGTGGGTCCCACCATGAATGATTTGATGTTTTGGCCTTAGTGTTGTATTTTTTTTCTTTTTTTATTGAGTGTCATATCATTAGTGATCTTTTTAGAGTTCCAAAATTAGTAGTCTCTATCATTGTTGGATGAAACTTATCTCGCCATTATTTTGGCCCCCAGTGATTGAACCATGGCTCCACCCCTGCCTATAGAGGAATTAAAAACGTGACTGGCACGCACATCATAATAAGATTCATTCTTTTGAACTAATAATGCATTACTATCTTATGGAATAATGATCATCAATCTATCTAATGGATCTATGATAAAACGAATTGCAATGGACATGGTTATTGCAAAAATTGAGTAAATAAAACAACTTCCGAAAATGTTTGGCAATGGTTAAAAAAATCTTCCTTTTTTTTTTTTTTTTTTTTAGAAGTTTCAAGTGTTTTAAATTGTGTTAATTATTTTTTAACTTTTAAGTTGATCTTGTTTAGAAGAATCTAAAAAGCAAAAATATTTTAAAAAAATCCAAAACAATAAACGAAATTTAAAAAAAAAAAAAAATCAACTTTTTAGTCTTTTGTTTTTTTTGTCTTTAGTAATTTTTTTTAAAAAATTATTTATTTATTTTTTCCTTTTATTTATGTCTACTCGATTATGACCCAAAAATTAATTTTTTTCAAAATTAAAAAAAAAAAAAAAAAAAAAGGTTCCCAGAAGGTGAAAAAGAAAAAGAAAAAAAAAAAAGAAAAAGAAAAAGAAGGTTAAAGAAACAATTATCATATCCAAATTAATCTATGGGGACATATTTTTGGGTTGTTCACCTGGCCTAGGTAGGTAGCCGAGGTGCCACGTGGCTGGTCTTGGATTGCAGAGGTACGATACGATCATACGAACGTCCGAGCTATTCGAATAGAAGACAACAGTCCTAGTAATGTTAGACTGTCTATTTGGATAAGGATAGACTTTTTAGGGAGTTTATTCTAATCTAAATAGAAGAAGTCTTGGATAAGTAATATCCTCGGAAATGATACAGTCCTATGAAGTAAGATTTACAAGGAAAAGAGGGCACCTATGAAGTAAGACTTCTAGGAAAAAGAGGACACTGTTTATTACAAAAGAAAGACACCCTATGGGTCTAAGGTACGTTTTACTTTGTGAGCTTTGTGATTGAGTTATCTTTAAGAGATAAGTTGATCGACTTGATCGTCAGGGTGCTCCTGAGTGGATGTGATAGCCAACCAAGTCCTTATTCTTGTTTTATTTGGTGTTGAAGTTTCTTGTTCCGAGAGGTGTGGGGGTCAGGTCCGGAGTGCCCGGAGGTGAAGTAGAAGATTTCTGGGCTGCTCGGCAGGGCCGCACGTGCGGGGGCCTTGGGTCGCATGTGCGGGAGACCAAGCTGCATGTGCGGGAAGAGGAGGTTTCTTCGAGTTGCATTCTGCTTAAAAAGCAGGTGCGGAGGGGGAGTGTGGGGGCCAGCCGCACATGCGGGGATCAGTGCTGCACGTGCGAGAGAGGGCAGCCGCATGTGCGGGGGCACGTGCCGCACGTGCGAGGCGGGGCAGATCCGAAAACGCTGTTTTTTTATCATTTTGGGGCCGAAGTTCTCTCATTTTCTAACCCTTCTCTCTCACTCTAAAAGCCATTTTCTCCCCCTCCTTCTCCCTAAAAACCCTAACCAAAGCACCTAGAACCTTTGATTCTTGCTCCATTGGGTTTGATTATTATCATCATCTTTCTCAAGCTTGAAGATTTAGAGCTAGGGCTTTCTTGGTGTAGGAGAAAGTGAAGAGTTTTCATCTTGGGGCTAGGGTTTCTTCTTGCATTCTTCATCAACCTTGAGGTAGGGACATTCTTGAGTTATATATACAAGTTTTGCTATATTGTTGATGATTTAAAGGGTTTTTATAAAGTTTGGTGTTGATTTTACATTTTTGATAAAAAGAGTAGAGGGTTTTCAAATGTGGGTTTTCAAAACTCAATCTTTCTTTTACTCCTTGAGGATCATTCATCTATAAGCGTAAGAAATGTGATTTTACATGGGTTTTGCTAAAGAAATGTGAGGTGTTTTGTCTTGATGAAAAACCCTAGAAATTGGGGATTTTTAGAAAATATGAGAAAAATCATGAAATTCATTCTTTCCTTCTTGTGTTTAAGTGAATTAATGAGTGTGAGTTTCACAATGTGATATAAAGAAATGGTACCTTTCTTGATGATAGAAAATGGAGGACTCCTTAAGGACTATTGTTAAATGCATGGATGTGATTAATTGTAAGATGATGATTGTTGTGCACCATGAAAAGGTGGAAGTTATAAATATTGGAATTTATGTTGGAAAACCTACATGAAGTCTTGATGGGGCTATATTGTTAAGAATTGTGGGAAGCATAATTGTGGCTAAGTGTAGATAACATATGGTTATCTTGGAGAAGAGTATCGAAAAGAGGTAATGAACCAAACGATCATTGGCATTGTTGTAGAGAACTTGAATTATGAGAAATGTTTTGAGATATGAGAATTCATTGCATGGCATACTCACTTTTGTTAGTGTTATTTTTGCATTGTAAAATTTCAATTGAAGATAACTGCTTTGAGAAAGAGCATGTTTTTTTAATGAGAACTATGGTAATGTGAAAGGGGTAAATACGTGGTATGTCCGGATAGGGGATGTAGATGAAGTTGATAAGTTGGCTTGAGTGTCCTTGGTGAAAGACCAGAAAACCGCGCGAATAGGTGTCGAGTCTTTCGATTAATACCGGCAAAAATGACAGTTTGGTAGTACTTGTAGAGTCTACTTGCAGACACCAGCCTAGGGATTACCAGTGTCGTATTTACCGCCCTTATTGATTAAAATTTGGAAGTTGTTTGAATGAGTTGAGATTACTAATTTATATTGTAATGGAAACTTTAAAAGAGCACGAAATGGGAATTTTCTTTACGAAAGCATGGCATTGCACATTTTATTGAGAGTATGTATAACTGTATATACTTTGTAAGAATTCTCTACTGGGCTTTGTGCTCACCCTTATGGAATTTGGTGCAGGTAAAGATGTGGTAATCCCGCCGAATTGAGGGCGTGGATACTTTTGTGAAGAGTAGATGACTCTCCCTTTTGTTGTAATTTTGTAAAGCCAATGGCTAACATGTATGGGTCCGAGAGACCATTTTGTGAAACCGGGCTATTACCTTGGAAAATGTAAAGCCCTTAAAGGGCATTTTGTTTGTTTTTGAGACTAGATATTTCACATGCTATGGATTCATGTGATTTCTTTTTATCATTTGAATGTATATTCGCATGTGAACTTTTGTATAAACTCTCTTATTGATTATGTAAAGATGGAAGGTTTATTGCTACGGTTTGGTAAATGTTATTTGATGTGGGTAGTTCATGTCAGAATATTTTCGGGGCGTCACAGTGGACGAGCCACCGGTGTCGGTTACTCCAGGGTGGACGAGTTACCGGTGTTTGTTGCCTTCTTGTGTGCAGGTGTTGGGTTTCTCTATTCTGCCTCATGCTTTTTGACTTTATTTCCTGAATCTCGACAACGAAATTCGATTAGTTGTAAGGTCATATTTCAACACTCACATAATCATATTGAATTTGGATTTGCACGCATAAGAACTCAGGCATGCTAATAAGTATCATTTGTGTTGTGTATACATAATTCATGAAAATTTATAATACACATATCAAAATCCAAGTTTTTTAGCAGTAGCAATGTTATATGAAAAGATAAAAATTGTCATACAAAACTATACACAAAAGGAGGTCCCTTCATATCCCTACACAAAAAATATCATACAAAAAGGAAGTGATCTCAAAGAAAATACAGTCATAACTAGGGGTGTAAAAATGGTTGGGTGGGCTCAATGTCACTTTCAACCTATTTTGATGAAAAAAATAAAAATAAAAATTGCCAAGCCCAACCTAGGCCAGATTAGGTTTGGGCTTGGACCAGGGCCTAGTTTTTTGATAACTAGGTCTGCTCGACTCAATTTTTGATAGAAGCCCAAATGAGCTTGGCCAAGGCCAGATCGGGTCAATTTTACATCCTAATCATGATACAAGGAGGCAAATTTATCAGGAGAGTCATTATTATCTCAAAATCTGAGTTGATTTTGAATGATTGTGTGTATTCAACAAGAATTATCTTACTTTCAAAATTCCAAGTATCAGTGGAAGTAATGGGCATCACACCATCAAAAATAAATAAGAAATGATATAATTAATGGGTATATCTCTCATAAAGATAGTTTTAATTAATGGTTGGTCATGGTTGATAGGAATGGGTTCCTAGTTGACTGAGGTTGCTTCCTTCTATGATCATGATGATGGTTGAACCACCACCCAGAAAACCTTTCAATAAAAAAAGTGACTGGATTGTTTTCAATTGGCTTGTCTAATTGGAACATGGAGTCTGGTTCACAATAAATATTTTAAATTCATCTTGATAATTTAAACGATATATTTTATAAAATATATTGAGCAAATTATTCATAACAAAAAATCAGTTGATCAAATATCGGTAACTGCTTGATCAGATTATATTTATCTGGCAAAAAAATTAATGAACAATTTATGATTTTGAAGGTTTTGTGCCTATCTTTTTATGTAGAAACTTTGAAAAGAGCTGAATTAATGGAAAAATTAAGTACTCTTAAAATAAATGCAGTTGTGATCTAACTTAAAAATCAGTTTAAACACTAGGGTCTAGTACTCGTGTCTTATTGTTTTGATCAACATGCAGAGATTAATTGATAATTGGCGTGAAGCATTATTCAAAGAGCAAACAATATTTTTCGGAATTAACATACCTATTAACTTAGCTATAAGACATAAAATACTGATGTTAGATGATCACTTGCTTTTATTTTTTTAAATTGCCTTAAGAATATCAGAGTATAAGATGCCTTAAGAATATCATAGTATTGACTTGCTTGGTTTGTAGTTTTTGTCCAATCTTTCAATTTGGTGAGGAAATGAATTTTTTTTTTAAAAAAAACTCAAAAATTAAGTTGAAATAAGGAATTCAACAAATTTTATTATTTTTTATTTTTTGTGATTGCAAGTGCTACAACCCAACTCGAAACATAGCAACCCCCCTAAAAAAACTCTTGTGCTTTAGCTTCATGTGCAAGAAAAAATTGTAATAGTTATTGGTATTGGGTTTATAGTTTGTGTTGTTGGAGGTTTTTCTATGATTAATTATCAAGTTTAATGTAATTATCTTGATATTTGTAAATATTCTTCTACTTGAAAGTTCAGAAGAAATTTGGCTACAAATAAACTTTTACTGATAAGAAAATTATAAAATACAATGTCCTAAAATTCAAAGAAAATTGTATAACTAAGAGTTTTAATTTTTGTAATTCATTGAACTACTCACAGAAAAAATAATAAAATGCATCTTATTCCTTATTACTTCGAAATATTGATTCTTTTCTTTATATAAGATCCATCCACATAGCATTTTCCTTAAACAAAATAGTTATATCAGGATATTACAAACAAGGAGAATAATTATAAAAATGTATCAAATTCATCTCTTTAAAAGTTCACTACTAGACCAAAGCCATTGATTAATTTGCTTTGGACTTTTACCTATTTTAATTTCTAAAAAAAAATACAATTCATATGTTATGGGATTGAATCTCCTCCATTATAAGTGCTAACGGTTAATTGTACAAATATCCTTTCGGTATAATGGACAATGAAGTCACATGGGTGGGGTAGGGGTGTAAAATTGGTCGCGGGTTCATGGGCCGTCTGAAACTCGCTTGCCGCATAAGTGGCCCGGCCTGATTAAGCCCTCCAGGCCCAGATTCAAGCCTAGCTCAAGACCTTGGTCTGCGTGTTCTAGAGTCTAGCCCGTGGCCCACTCAAGGCCCTGTTGATGCCCAGTGTCATTTTTTGTGGAAAAAAATAAAAAATTGGTGAAAAAAATATATAAAAAAAGGTCAGGCCCGGCCTAGGCCTAGCTCAAGCTCGAGCTCGAGCCCAAGCCCAGGCCTACTAGCTCGACTTGAGGCTTTGCCCGCTAGTCCACTCGAGGCCTGAATACCCTTGGACCTGGGCTTAGACCTAATTTTTTGGCTCGTGGGTTGATCCAGCCTGACTCGAATTCTGGCAGGAGCTCGCGTGGCTCAACATGGGCCTGCTCGAGCCCAAGTCTGAGTGGGCTAGAGTAGATCAAATTTACAACCTAGGCGGGGTGTGGTGGAACAATAAGGATAAGAAAGTCCTCCTATGTTTAGTTTTGAGTTTTAAAATTTAATTTATTTATTTATTTTTTTGTGTTTTGTTTTGCGTATAGATTTTTTTTTTATATTTATTTATTTGTTAGATGAACCTAATTAAAAATAATATTTATAAATGAATTTTAAAAGATTTCATTAAATAAAAAATAAAAATATACTGAATTTTTAATTTTTTTATATTTAATAATTTTTTTAAAAAAAAATTACTTATAAATTTTATACTTTTAAATGTATCTAAAATAAGTGAATCTAAAAAGTTTAAAAAAATTAATTAAAATATTTTAAAAAATCACAAAAACCTCTAAAACCAAACAGGGTGCTAAAATTTTTTGGAAAATGATTTTCCCCCCAAATTTTTCTTTCCCGAATCCCCCGACTGCCCAAAACGACGTCATTTTGGGCAATTTTTTTTTTTTCTTCTTCCGTCCTTTATGTCTGAAACGTAGATCCAGAAGAGGAAGAGGGAGAGGGAGAGAAAGAGAAAGAGAAGAGAGGAGAAGAGAGAATGGAGAGAAAGAGAGGGTCGAGGCCGTCGCGGATCGAGGGCCATCGCCGATCGCTGCCGCCTTCGCCGATCGAGGGTTGAGGCCGTCGCAACCCAGCCCGATTTTGTTTTTTCAATTTTTTTTTTTTTGGATCTGAAATGAAGGGAAAAAAATAAAAATAAAGATGAATGGTGATGTTGATGAAGATGGTGATGGTGATGTTGATGAAGATGTTGATGATGAATTTTTTTTTTTTTTTTTTTTTTTTTGTTTTGGATCTAAAATTTTTTTTTCTTTTTTTTTTTCTGGATCTGATGATGATGTTGATGATGAAGATGAATTGTTGATGTTGGTCTCGGTCTCTCTTTTTCTCTTCTTCTTCTTCTTCTTCTTGGTCTCGGTCTCTCTCTCTATCTCTCTCTCTCTCTCTTCTGTTCTTCTTCTTCTTCCTTCTTTTTTGATTTTCTTCTTCTGGAAAAAAAAAAAAAAAAATCAAAACGATGAAACTACGTCGTTTTGATTTCGGGGGGATTCGGGGAAGGGCAAATTTGAGCTCAATAGCATAACTAAAATTTATTTTAGGAATAACAAGGTGATTTTCAACAAATGAAGGAATTATTGATCTCACTTGTGAATATTCTTTGAGAAAATAAGTGTAAATTTCTTTAAAAATTACACATTTATGGAAAAATTTATAAAAATAAATAATTAAAATTCTAAAATTTAATATATCTGCAAATATTTTTTCAAAAAATCATGAAATTGTAATTCCTTTATATTTTTTATGTTGTATTCTTTTATTTTTGGTTGTGTTTTTTTATTTAAATTTGATCCTAACCAACTCATATTACAGTATAGGTGTACAAATAAACAATTTATTTATATTTTTAATTTAATATCACTACACTAATAATTTCACCACTAAATTTCATTGTAGCAATGCTCTAATGGTAGCTAAACTTCTAAATATGTATTAGAGCATTTTCAATTGCAAATGCTATAATTGCATTACTATTGCCAATTATGACAATGAATAGTAAAAAATGGATGAAAAATAGCAATGGTGCTCCAATGGTTCAACTGTCATTTTTGCCATTTTTACATAGAGGGTGGTCGTCTGACTAGGCTTCCGAACATACCAGTTTTTATGTTTCTTCTATAAAAAAGACACATATGATAACTGTCAAAACTTGACACAATTTGATATTTATCAAATTTGATAGCTGTCATTTCTCTCCATTAGAGCACATTTTTTTTTCTACTTTTGCCAAATTATGAGTTTAATAACTCCAATAACTTGCCATTATAGATGCTTCTTACACCACACAACTCTATTTACTTAAATCAATTATAATTTTGTTGTTGTTAATGGAAATTTCAAAAAGGTACCTTCAATTAATCAAAGGTGTGCCTTCACTTTATTGTGTCCACTGGCAATGCAAGAAGTCGCAAAACAGTAAGGTTTGTACATGACGAGTATATGAGTACCCCCACGCGCGACCGCTCCCCTCACATATTCTCCAACTGCTGATTACACGCGCACGCGCACTTACATGAGAGTGAACTTTTTTTTTTTTTTTTGATAAACAACAGTGCACTTTAAACATGATTTATGCAATTGGCATTAAAACTGAACAAAAATGTTTAGAGATCTTTAAAAAAAAATTATCAATTTTTTTATATAATTCTCATATACCTTACACTTATAATTATCAACCGTGCTGAGACCAGTGGGAGTGACCCCCAACTCCACATGACCCTGTAAGTAGGACTACAAACGAGTCGAACCGAGCCGAACCAAGCTTTAGTGTGTTTGAACTTGTTTATTAAGATTTTAACGAGTTCGAGCTTGAGCTGAGTTGGCTTAGGCTCGACTCGAGCTCAAGCCTGTTCACGAACCTTAACGAGTCAAAAAATTTATAAATTCATACTTGCATGTGAGACTAAAGTTACAATTAAAACTTTGATTATACAATTATATATACAATATATATAAACATACTAAAAAAAAGTCCATATTTTACTAAAATAATAATATCTACTACCACTATTATATAAATATACTATCTATAGTTAAGTATTATTTACATTTATATTTTTTAAATATATAAATAACATATTTCTCTTATTTTTTATACATAATTTTATATTGTTTAATATATAAATAATAAATATTGAACGAGCCAGCTAACGAGCCGAGCTTTAGAATGTTTGGACTTATTTATTAAAAATTTAACGAGCTCGAGCTCGAGCTCGAACGGCAAAAAAAATTAACGAACCGAATTCGAACGAGCTTTTACCGAGCCGAGCTCGAGTTTGTTTATGAACTGCTCTGTTCATTTGCAACCCTACCTATAAGAGCAAGACTTGAAAAAAAGAAAAAAAGAAAAAAAACCCAGCCAATGAAAAAAATAGTGAGGATGCTGGGGTCACCACCACGGGAGGCATCACTGAGATTGCTCAAAAGTGAATAATGATGTATGCAACATGTTTTTAGTTTTATATTTTTTCTTCATATTTGAACAATTCATTTTTTTTACTGAAAACATAATGAAGTTAATTTGATAATTCTTCTCTCGTGGGTCCCTCTACCTAAAGCATGTTCAGTTTTTTTTTTTTTTTCGGTTGATAATTGTTGTATTAATTTTTTTTTTTTTCATTTTATTTGTGAAAATGTGAAAAATAAAAACTTAAAACATTACGTAACCTGAGTAATAAGGTTGCTAATCCTAACTATTTTGTCATGTTGGTTTGGTGAGTACATCATTACGAGTATAGTGAAATTAAATGAGAATATTATTAGTATAGGTGCTGTTTGGGAAGGGCTCAAAGGCTCAAAGAGCCACTAAATGACAAAAGAGGCTCATATAGCCACTAAAGGACAAAAGTAAGAATATTGCTGGGCAAGTTCCAACGGTAAGCTCAATTTACAAAACTACCCCTCATCAAAGAGGGGCATGCGGCAGCACACAAAAAAAAAAAAAAAAAAAAAATCCAAAAAACACATTTTTCCAGAAAAACAAAGAAAGTTGATAAAAAAAATTAAAAACATTTATTTGTTTTTTGTTAAAATATTTTATAAAAATAAATTCAAACTCTATTTTATAAAAATAATTTTAAATATTTTAAATATTTTGTTATGTATTTGGTTATGATTTGAGTGTAGAGTTGTGAAAGTAGTATGGAGTTTCAAGTTATGTGTTTGGTTATGAGTTTTAAAAATAATTTATTACGTGAGTTTTATTTTATGTGTTTGGTTACGATTTGAGTGTAGAGTTGTGAAAGTAGCATGGAGTTTCAAGTTATGTGTTTGGTTATGAGTTTTAAAAATAATTTATTACATGATTTTTATTTTATGTGTTTGGTTACGATTTGAGTGTAGAGTTGTTTTTAAATTTAAAATATTAACATTTTAAATTATTTAAATTGTTTGAATATTTAAATTATTTAAATTTTTTTGTGAAAATAACTTTTTGAATATTTAATTTTTAACGATTTAAATTTTTTGGATATTTATTTTAATTTTTTACTTATCAAATTTTTTAGATTATTTACATTATTTTAATATTTAAAATAAAATTAAAAGTAAAATTAAAATTAAAATTGTTTTTAAAATAAAAATAAAATAAAATAAAATAAAAATAATTATTTGCAATTACATTAAAATTAAATTATTTAAAATACACAGAACAATAAAATAAATAAAAAAAACTGAAAGTAAATATAAAACTTAAACTTCAAAAAAACTTAAAATTAGCAGTTGCCACGCCCTTCCCAAATAAATAAAACACATAAAAAAAATTAATGTGTACAAATAAAAAAATGACAAAAATGTAAATTAAAAAAAAAATAAGGACAAAAATACGCCTCATTCAAAAACATTAAAAAAAAAAAAAACATAAAAACTGAAACTTCAAAAAATAATTTTTTGAATATTTAAATTATTTAAATTTTTACGATTTAAATTTTTTGAATATTTATTTTAAATTTTTGCTTATTAAATTATTTACATTATTTACATTATTTTAATACTTGAAATAAAATTAAAATTAGACAAAAAAAACGTAAATTAAAGAACAAGAACTAATTAAAGTATAAAAAAATAAAATAAACAAAAACATACATTTTTTAAAAAAAAGTTAAGCAAAATACGTAAAATCCAAACCCAAAATAAAAAAAATAAATATTTTACCAAAATATGCCAAAATAAAAAAATATAAAATAATAAAATTAAAACAAAATACGCCAAATCCAAACACAAAATAAATATTTTACCAAAATAAAATAAAACCCCAAATAAAAAAACAAAAAATTAAAAAATTAAAACAAAATAGGCCAAAACAAAACCCAAAAAAAAAAAAAAAAAAAAAAAGTTAGCAAAAAAGGCCAAATTCAAACCGAAAATAACAAAAAAATTTAAAAAAAATAAAAATAAACAACAAGAAGTTTGGACTGTTCGAAGCTGACGTGGATGTCAGATTCCTTTTTTATTATAGGTACAAATCTTATCAGGGGCACTTTGGTAAATTCGTAGGAAGACACCTCACCAAAAAGTCAAAAAGTCAAAAAAGTCAAAAAATCCTTCCCAAACTAGGTTATTGAGCCCAGGCTCATATAGCCAAAAAAGCCAAAAAGCCAAAAAGCCAACCCACTTCCCAAACGGAGGCATAATAATATTAGGGTGTGTTTGATTAGGGGATAAGGGAGGGGGATTATCCACTATTTGGACTCCATGTCCGGCCGGACTCCATGTCCCCCATATGGGGGACTATCCTGTCCTGGGGGGGGTGTGAGATTGTTTTGGGGGGACTAATCACTATTGGGATTAGATGCGAAAATGACAATTTTGACCCTCTACTATTTAATTATGTATTATATTTAATAAAATTCAATAAAATTTAAATGTCTCAATTTAAAAATAAAATAATTTTATTTAACTTTTTATTAATGTTTTATTTATTTAATTTTTTTAAATAATTTTTTATAGATATTTTATTGATGTTTTATTTTCAAATTTTGTTTATAATTTATTTAATTTCATTATTTAAATTGTAACAGGTGTTTTATTATTGTGTAAAAAAAAATAAATTTAGTGGTTATTTATTTATTTAATTGTGTAAAAAAATAAATTTATGTAAAAAAATAATTTTAATTTATATTATTAAATTAATGATATTTTTTGTATGTAAAAAAACAAACACAGTAACGTTTTGTATGTAAAAAAAATAATGATTTGTTATACAGTAATGATTTAAAACAAATTTTATTGATATTTTATTTATTTATTTATTTATTTTAAAAAAACAAATTTATTTAATTAAAAATAATTAAAATATTAAAGATATGTTTAATATTGCTATTCCTTAGTAAACAATTGAAAAAGGGCAAAATATTCTTTTGTTCATTTATCTTATCCAATCCGTCCAACCAAACGTTGGATTCACTAAAAATAGTCCTTTCCAGACATCTAATCCCATGAAAAAACAAACACAGGATACATATCCAATCCGACCAAATAGTCCGGGGGATTCATAGTCCCAGGACTCAAGTCCGATGGATTCTAATCCCCCATTATCCAGTCCGCCCAATCAAACACACTTAGATTATAATTATAAAATAAATTTTATTTACTTGTGCACTAATATGTGAATATTAGTTGATTGAAATTAAATTTATAAAATTATATAAAAACTCCATCATATAAAAAAGTGACTTTGTTATTTTTATAAAATAGATGGTAAAATAGTAATTTCATCTATAATCTCGTCGGATTGCTAATCTTCTCATTGAAGGATATTCATAATCTCATAGAACTATCAATCTCATAATTAACAATTTTTTTGAAACAAATAAGAATTTTACGAGACCCACAAAATACTAATTCAATCTCATTCTTCAAATCTCCAAATAAACGGTGACGTTAGTTTTTAGTAAATGCACTTACTCATAATTTTGAAGGTATATACTTAGGTCAAGTTTGTTTGGTAGATTAGGTTGAATGTGATTATTAATGAAAGGATGGTTAGTGAAGATATTGTTAATATATGGATTGTTAGTGAGGGAGTGTGTTTGTTATGATAATAATGTGGGAGATGATTTGTGATAGGATTGATAAATTATTTTTATATAAAATAAATAAATAATTTATTTCTACATTAAAAAAAAACTAAAACAAATAGGTGCACTTGGTAAAATAAATTTTTTATATAAACTAGACTCAATCCCCTCACTATTTTTTTAATCTCACTCAAAATCCAATCAAGCTAATCCCCCTATTGAAGGGGATTACTAAGCCCCTCTCCCCTCCCAAATTATCACCAAACAAGCTGTGGATGAGACCCACAGCCATAGCACTCTAATCCCCCCTCCCACGCCGGTAAACAGACATGGCCTAAGAGATGTGGTGTTCAAATCCAATCCATGGGATAAGAGATGAAGTACCCGTTTGTTTTTAGAGTTAGATTGAGTAGAATTATTAGTATAGGGACTATTAGTGTGGAAATTGTTAGCAAGAGGATTAAGAAAATTGTTTTTGTTTGTGATATATTTTAGTGAGGGGCTTAACTATATCAAATCCCATAACTACCCTTTGATTTTTTGATATATTTTAATATTAAAAAATTATATCTTATAAATATTTTTTTGTATTGTATTATTTTAAGATATATATATATATAATGACATAATATCAAAAAAAAAAAAAAATCACACAAATACACAAGACAACATGGGCAAAAAAATATTTTTTCAAGCTAACCTCCTCACTAGTTTTGAAACCTAACCGTTCAAGGCCTTTGTTAATCTCCTCCTCCAAGACCTATCATAGTCCTAAGGCCATGTTTGTTTTGCAGATTAGGTTGGATGTGATTATTAGTAAAGTGATCGTTAATGTAAGAATTGTTAGTGAGAGAATAAAGTAAAGGTGTATTTATTTTTATAATAGTGTGAAAGATGATTTGTGAAGGGATAAAGTAAAAAATTTACAAAGACACTATAAAAAAAAATATAAAAAAAATCTTGAAAACTATGCCGTGGGATTGATTTTTCAATCCCACCTACATTCAAGGCATCCTAATCCCACTAATTTGTAAAACTAACAATCTCCTGGGAGTAACAATCCAAGAGCCAATAACCTAATTAGGGGCGTAAATTTGGCCCGGTTCGGTCTACTTAGGCTCGGGCCCGAGCCGGCCCATGTCGGGCCTCGCAGGTTTCCTCCAAAATTCGGGCCGATTCGAGCCGATCACAGGCTAAAAAATTAGGCCCAAGCTCAGGAGTATTCGGGGCCTCAGGTGGGGTTGGTGGGGCTGGTGGGCCTAGGCATGGCCTCGGGCTTGAGAGGGCCTAACCATTTTTTTTTTTTGTTTTTTAAAATTTTTTCTACTAGAATTTTATTATTTTCCACTAAAAAAGATACTGGGTCTCGGATGGGTCGGCTCTTGAGTAGGCCTTAAGCGGGGTGATGGGCTGGGCCAAGTGGGTCGGGTTTCCAAATGATGGCCCAGACCCAAGCCTAGGGGCTTGGGGTTGGGCTCAGGCCCAGGCCGAAAAGGGCTTAAACGGGCTAGGCCCACCTTGGGCTACAGCCCATTTTTACACTTCTAAACCCAATCAAACAAGATATATGTGGGGTCCACTTCAATCCTAAGCCAATCCCACCCATGAATCGGCAAAACAAACGAAACATGACCTTAGTTTTCGTTTGTTTGACAGATTAGATTAGATAGCGTTATGAGTACGATGAGAGTGAGTGATATAATTATTATTAGATTAGAGATGTAAGAGAAAATGTGTTTGTTTGTTTACTGGTGTGGCGGTATTACTTGGTTGGAATTAAATCTGTAAAATTACGTAAAAATTCTCATTATTAAAAGGTGACTTTGTTATTTAGGACAAAATGGCATTTTCACACCGAATCCCATAGAATTAGATTATGAATCCCCACCTTCTCATGGGAATGTTAATCCCACCACCTGAGGGATTCATAGTCACATTCCATTTTTACCACCAAACATGATTTACTTAAGGTCCATAAGATTATTAATCCAATCCCCACATCTACGAGTATAAGGAAGTTTGACGTAGCAAACCGATTATTAAAGATTGACCAAAAATTCAGTTTTCAATTTATTTTTCATAATTTATGATTGGTTTCAATTTTGAAAATTTTTATATTGATACAAATTGAATCGACTGAAATATTATAATTATAATACTTTTATATTTTACTTTTTTGAGCACTAGAATATAAGTAATGAATAATATCATTTTATAATGAAAAATAAGGATGAAGCTATTTATAGAACAATTTTTACCATTTTTCTTCATTTATTTTCTCAATATGAGATTTTATAAATCTTTATAAAACACTTTAAATTCTCATGAGAATCCCTTTTCCATGCAAAACCTACAGAATTGATAAAATTGAATCCTATCATGTGGTATGTTTCGATTTTTCAACTAACAAAATCAAAAAGTTCAATCCGATGTTAAATTCTCTCTCAATCCAGACTGAACCAAACCATCCATCTCTTTTATATTCAACAATCTTGATTATCAGAGTGCTTCCAATCAATATTTAAAGCAGACAATGTCTAACAATCCTTTTTATTTTACAAATTCCAAGGAAGTGAAGAGTTCATCTTACTCTCATACAGTGCAAACTAAATCTAAATCAGCCCTCTATAATAATGATCAACAAAATAAAATTGTAATTAGTTATGTGTTTTTGTTTAGTTTTATTTTCATTGTTTGCCTCATCAAATTCATAAACTTAACAAGGGGACCCTAGAAAGACAATGGGGGATTTGGTGATAGCCCCTCACTATCTAATTTGTCTTTCAAAAGGACAAGAATTATATAAGTACTTTCAAAACCCCCTAATATTTTAAAACTTGTTTCTTTTACTATATTACCCTCATATCTATCAGCTCTCCTATTAAGTCATCTTCACTGTGTATTTCAAAGTAAAATGTTACACTCTGAAACTAAAAGTAAAATTTTACTCTGTATAAAAGTAAAATTTTACTCTGAAAAATTAGTAAAATGTTAAACTCTACACAAAAGTAAAATTTTACTCTGTATAAAAGTAAAATTTTACTCTGA
Source organism: Camellia granthamiana (assembly GCA_036172215.1). Taxonomy (NCBI): domain Eukaryota; kingdom Viridiplantae; phylum Streptophyta; class Magnoliopsida; order Ericales; family Theaceae; genus Camellia; species Camellia granthamiana. Next base: position 20,970,271 of record CM069904.1, read on the forward strand.
AAAACGAGTAAACTGTGAAACTCTGAAGCTAAAAGTAAAATTTTACTCTGTATAAAAGTAAAATTTTACTGTGAAAAACGAGTAAACTGTGAGACTCTGAAGCTAAAATTAAAATGTTACTCTGCACAAAAGTAAAAAAGCGAAGGCAGTGTTTGTGGCGGTTGAAGTGTTTGGCAATGACCATCTCTTGATAGTAAAATTTTACTGTCATTCTCACACCAGAGTAAAATTTTACTCTAATTCTCTCAAACAAAAAACAGAGCAATAGAACAAGAGTAATATTTTACTCTCATTATCTGAAACAAAAAATAAAGCAATAGAACTAGAGTAAAATTTTACTCTGGTTCTATCAAGAAATTAGATAAAAAACAATAAAAAAAAAAATCAAAAAACAAACAAACAAACAAAAACAAAACAAATTAATCAATAAATCAACATATCTAATTGAGAAGAAAAACTTCTAAAACTCGATCAACAATCACAAATCTCAATGAAAAGAATACATGTGTTCAACAACACTCATACACACAAATATATATATATATATATTCAAAACTCAAATCTGTGTTTAAAAAAATATGTATAACCAAACAACTCCACCAGCACTCTTCTCCACATGGTCGTCATTGTTGATCGCGCGTCGTTGCTGAACGATGTTGGAGAAATCAACGGAAAGATCGGAGTAGAGAGATATGACTTTGGATATATTACTGTTGATCTCTCGAATTAAGGCAACGTTCTTGACGAGATTGTCAAGCATCTTCGACTGGTGATTCTCGTTAACTTGTTGAATCAAAGCTCGATTCCAGAGGGAGCGGCGGAAGAGGATCGAACGCCGGCGGCGTTGGCGAGGTCTGAAGCTTCCAGATCTGAAGCTTGAAGGAGTTAGAGAAGGGAGAGAGGGAGGAGAAAGACAGAGAAGGTGGGGAGAGAGTGGGTGGAGAAGGTGGGAAAATTTAGTTGAGGGTATAATAGTCTAATAAAATATTTAAATAATAAATTTTTTCTTTTATACAAGATTTTATAATTATGAGAGGGTTTAGAAAGTATAATTTTTTTCTTAATCATTTTAACAATAAAAGGAAGGTAAAGAGGATTTATAGCCAAATTTCCCAAAGACAAATGGAATAGGCATATTCCATCTGTCCATTGTCTTGTTTCTGTGGCATATACACTTGCTAACATGCGCGTGGTTTTGGTTTGCAAAACAAAGCCTCGTGGTACACACTCACTATCCAATTCATTTGGTTACAGACAAATTAATGAATAATGATTTATTAAAATCGTCTCTCTCTCAATAAATACACACTCTATCATCCTCTTTTCCGGATTCAAGTCTCCATACCACCCACCATCTTCCTCTGCTTTCTCTTTAGCTCCATCAAAGGTTTGACTTTCTAAATCTTTTTGTCATCTTTATCGTCTTCAACAAATCCAAACAAATAACTTTCACAACCTTTTGATTATGAGTAATACCTGTGGATTTTGATCTGTTCTTCAGTCATTTATTACTCTTTAGCTGCTAAAATTATCTGGATTTAGTGGGTTTGTCATATATTTGCACAAAGTGTGCTATGATTGAATTAGTTTCATTTTCAGATATGGGTTTTTTGTATTTTTGTGTATGGTAAAGCTTTTGGGTATTGTGTACTGAATCTGCTCGCTCTTAATATTTTCTTGGATTGGTTTGTGTCTGTAGTCTATAATTGTAGTCGTATTTAATGTAAAGTCCATAAATTAATATGAATCATTTGATCTTGTTCTTCCAATCGGATCCTGCGTTCTATCCTTTGGATATTCCTAGTCCCTCCCAAATGCTATGATTATCCAACTTTTGGTTTTTGAGTGGTTCTCCCCGCTGAGTTACCCTCTTTTCCTCTGTGTTTGGATTCTGGAATCTGGGTCCCTGTTCTTTCAATTATGTTATAAGAAAAACCCATAAAAACTAAATCAAATACAAAGTTTCTAAAGGGTTTCCTTTCATTTCCTCTCAGCTCATCAAAATATGTGTGCATCTTCACATAATAAATGATGTGTTATTTCTTTGTACCTGATATTATTAATGTGTAGCAGGGAAAGCACACTATGTGTGCAATTGAAAAGATCATGGATTCATGGGTGTGTTAGAGGTTGGCCTGGTGGTCAAGGCCTAGGCCTAGGCTTGGGGGTGTGCTCTCTCTATGGTCTCAAGTTCGAAACTTCTATCAAGTCCATACGGGGAGCTTTAATTGGAACCTTGCTAGTGGACGGTGGGATTGCTCTCCCAAATTAGTTGGTCCATTGAGCTGGATACCGAGTTATGAAAAAAAAAAAGGGTGTTAGAGGCCGTTAAGAGTTTTCCTTTTAATAATAATAATAGAAAAACCAAATAATGGTTTAACTGTTCTTCTAACTACTATTGTGGGCATTTTCCGAAAAGGAAAATATGCGACATCTACACCAAGTCTGGTGTTCCTTTATATAATAGTATAGATGAAAGCAATAGGCAGGTGTTTTGGTGACAGTGAGATCTTTGTTGTTGGTCATTTTGTGTTACAAAATTATTAGGGAGATAATTGTGTTTATAAAAGACTTTGGCAGATTTGTATAGATGATGTGCTTTGTCAAGCCATTTTCGTTATATAAGCTTTTGGTAATTAAGCTTTTTGTGAGAATTGCATATTTCATGCTTCTAAGCAACAACTAAGACCCATGAAGCACCGACACTTCAAAATAAGTGTCGTATTCGTGTCGGACACATGGACACTTCGGGACACATATGGGACACACCACATGGCGTGTCCTCTTATTTAATTAATTTATTTTCGGGGACATACCGGGGACACACTAGGGGCATGTTAAGTTATCTTTTACCCCATTTTATTCAGTGTTGTTGATCAATGTTGAATATTAAATGTTTATTATTTTTTTCTTAGATTTAAATACTTAATAGATTATCTACAAAAAATATATAAATTGGAAGTTTTAATTTAAAAGTGCTTTTTTTTTTTTCTAAATAAAAAAATATAAAATTAGAGTTAGTTTTTGTTAATATGATTGTTTGTGAATGAAATATTAATCTAGATAACAAATAAAAATTTATGAAAACATATTTTATTACCATGTCCTTTTGTATCCATGTCCCCATTTGTTTGAAATCGCTGTGTCTCGTGTCCACATCCGTGTCTATGTCCGTATCTGTATCCGTGTCCATGCTTCTTACACTAAGACTTTCAAACATTTGATTTCTATTCTCAGGGACTTTCTTCTATCACGATAACTCAAAAGCAGACTACTAGCTTATCAAAAGTGTCTTTAAATGGGCCCTTTTTTCCATTTTTTTATTGCGAGTCTAGCACCAATGGGCTATAGCTCTCTTCCTGGCTCTCCAAAATTGTATGCTTTTCATGCACACTGAATGTACATCGAGCTTACCTTTTGGTCATTATTCAACCAGGGAATTCTCTGAAATGAGGCTCAGCTATCCTTTTGGGGCTCTCTGTTTATTGGTTTTGACATGCACTTTAGTTGCTGCTTCCTCTGATGGTTTAGTACGGATTGGTTTGAAGAAGCGACCCTTGGATCTTCATGGCATTAAGGCTGCCAGGATGGCAAGAATGCAAAAATACGGGGAGGGTCTGAATGGCAAGCGTCCAGGTAAATCTGATGTTGACATTGTATCTCTGAAGAACTATATGGATGCTCAATACTATGCAGAGATTGGAATTGGTTCACCCCCACAGAAATTCACCGTCATATTTGATACTGGCAGCTCCAATCTATGGATTCCCTCATCAAAATGCATTTTTTCAGTGAGTTTTTCCAAAATTTAGTTTTACAAACTCATACTGTCCCTAAAATAATTACCTATTAAATCAAAATTTTTTGCAGATTGCATGCTTATTCCATCCTAAGTACAAGCACTCCAAGTCCAAATCATATCACAAAATTGGTACATTTCTTATTCTATTTTCTTTGATTTTTATAATGTTGATAAATACTTGGCCTGGACATTATTGAGTCCCAACTCAAATTGTTTAACATAAGAAAAGCATGTGACATTCGGAGATTATTATCAGATTTAGGCTGAAATAGCTTTTGTTGATTTGTGATTCAGGAAAATCTATTGCAATACATTATGGATCTGGGTCAGTTTCTGGCTTCCTTAGTCAAGATAATGTGAAAGTCGGCAGTCTTGTGGTCAAAGATCAAGTGAGTTCCTGTTTTGTTTTGAGTTCTAATGTGGAATTGGTTTTCCACTCTCTGCCTTTGGTGATAGACACACATGCTTTATTTTTCAGGTTTTCATGGAGGCTAAAAAAGAAGGATCTCTTTCATTTGTAGTAGCAAAGTTTGATGGAATACTTGGGCTTGGCTTCCAGGAAATTTCAGTTGGGGATGTGGTGCCACTCTGGTATTATTTTGTGAAGTTTGTTGCTTTATATTGGATAGCTTGATATACATTTATGGGTCCATTGCTTAAAAAAATAAGCTTTTGGGACAATTGATGACTGAACATGGGTATTAGTGCTCAGTTGGGGGAGGTCTTGCGTTCAAATCTGCCCGTTTGCATTCTCTCTTCTCTCATTTGCATTCTTTCTTCTCTATATGTATGGATGTTTGCATCTTCACATGCAAAATGGGGTTGCATTGAGGGAGGGTGTTGAATAGCTTGATCATAGTTGCACGAAGCAGGTGGGAGCGGGGGAATGTGGCCACTTAGAGGAGTCGTAGATTAAGAGCGCTTATGTATTATTTTTATTAATTATATTTTTAATTTATCTATATAATTTTTTTTTTAAATTTTTAATTGACATACATGTACATATTTTTTTTTTAATAAATAAATTGATATATATATATATATATATTATAAATGAAAAAAGATGAGTTTAAAAAAAACTAAGGAATAACAGATTTTGTTTAAAAAAAAAAAACAAATAAAATGTAAATAATAAATAAAAATTATTATAGATATAAAATAAATTATATTATATATGATAAAACATGTTATTTTTATTTTAGATATAAAAATTATATTATTTATGACATATTATATTATACAAATTTTTTTGGGTGAATAATATTATATAATATGAATAATATTATATATTATTATATTAATGTAATTTAAGTCATATAATATAAATGTAATTAAAAATATTAGAAAAGAGTGTAGAGAGAGAAGAGAAGACAAAAAGAAAATAGAAAGAAGAAGAGGAGAGAAATCAGTAGAGGGAGATCGAGAGGAGAGGAATCGAGATCGAGATCGAGAGACGAGAGGAGAGGCAAGAGAGAAGAGAGAGAAGGAGATTGAGCATCGAGTGAAAGTCGAAGCTTTCAAAGTAGCGACCAGAGGGATCGAAGTCAGCGACCGATGTTTGCGCCCTTTTGAACGGCGATCAGGTTCTCTCTTGTTCTCTACTCTTTCATTTCTTTTGTTGTTTGTAAAGAGCTGTGTCCAAGAGAGAATAGTCAAATCCGACGAGAGAGAAGAGCCGTGTCCGAGAGAGAACGGAGTTATTTGATTTTCACAGATGTTTTCATCTCATACTGAAACACGATTTTCTCTCTTAAGAATCGCATTTCTTACACAATTCTAATTCGGGAACACAAAATTGCGTTTCTTCCAGAAAATTGTCACCTATTGTAACGATTCCTGCTACTAAGAGCTTGATATATATTGTTGGGGCCATTTTATAATAGCTCAAGCTTTTGGGACAATTTGTGACTCAAGGGTTCTATAAATTCTTTTCTTTGTAGCAAACAAAATATATACTTCAACCCCTCTATTCTTTTCTTCTAGACATGCTGATTCATGATGAAAGTGTAGGTACAATATGATGGAACAAGGACTTATAAAAGAGAAAGTCTTCTCTTTTTGGCTTAACCGGAATCCGGATGCAAAAGAGGGTGGTGAGATTGTTTTTGGTGGTGTTGATGCAAAGCACTTCAAGGGGCAGCATACTTATGTTCCCGTCACTGAAAAGGGATACTGGCAGGTGTGTGAAGATTAACGTTTAATGTTTTGAATACAATGTCTTGCTTCAATAATTGTATTCTCTCTATGTTTTTGCTGAAAAAGTTAATTTATTCTCTATTTCTTTATTTTTCAGTTTGAAATGGATGATTTTCTTATTGCAAACCGTTCAACAGGTAACTTTTAGTGCATATGTAAAATCAGTGGTAATAGGTTATTTAATTAGAAATTGTTGTAATGTTTTGGAATCAATATGCTTATCATTCACTTTGTAAAGAAAATGTGCGAAAGTAATGTTTGATGCATTATGCAAACAGACATACCCAACAACCTCGACTTAAAAAAGGCCTTGTCCCAATTAGTTGAAGTCAACTACATGAATCCAGTTTTAACCAATATGCTCATCATTTACTTTGCAAAGAAAATGTGCGAAAGTAATGTTTGATGCATTATGCAAACAGACATACCTAACAACCTTGACTAAAAAAAAGTCTTGTCCTAATTAGTTGAAGTCAACTACATGAATCCAGTTTTAACATTCTTCTTTATCAAGGGCTGTAACTTCAAAGCACATGCTATCACACATGCTCACCCACTTTCTTTTATTTATGTGGACCCTAATCTTTACAAATCAAAGATTTTTCTGATTTTGGTCTGGGTGAGAAAAAATGTGTTACATCCAGTCCTGTATTTGAATATTAAGGCTCCGTTTGGTTTGCCTTTGGTATCATGATTCCAAAGGCACACCTTTCAAAGCACTTTTCAAAATTTATAACCAAACACACAATTCAAAATTATACAAAACTCAATTCAAAAATTAATTTCAAAACTCATAACCAAACACACAACACAAAACTCAATTCAAAACTCTTTTCAAAACTATATTGTGTTGAAGATGGTTAGTGATGGGATTGTTAAATTATTTTTATGAGAAAATCTAAAAAAAATAATTTCTATATTTAAAAAATATCTAAAGCAAATATAAATTTTTTTTTTTTCAAATAACAGGTTGCAATTGCAGAAAAAAAAAAATCACTATTCTGGTCAAACGGCCGGACGTCCGGGCAGACGACCGGGTAGACCAAATCCACTCTTTTCAAAATTCAAAATTCAAAAACACTTTCAAAATACTTTTCAAAACTCTCTTCAAAACTTATATTATAACCAGATAAATTTTCTCTTTTGAAAACTCAACTTACAATTCCACACTTAAATCACAACTCCAAAAAGAGAATCACATTTCGAAAACTAAACCAAATGCAGCCTAAGATTCCATAGCACATATTTTAGTTACCTGAAGTAACTCTGATGTGAAATAAACTTGATTGAATTTCTTGAAAATCTGAGTTGTTGTTGTTGTTGTTGTTGTTTTTTTTTTTTTTTTCCCTTTCAGGTTTTTGCAAGGGTGGATGTGCTGCGATTGTGGATTCTGGAACATCCTTGCTTGCTGGTCCAACTGTGAGTGCTTCAAACATTTTGACAACTAATTGATCCATTAAAAAAGATGATCCTCAACATTGGTCAATCATCTCTCTTTTTTTTTTTTTTTTTCTAACTAGCCAATCAATTTCAGACTGTTGTCACGCAAATCAACCATGCTATTGGAGCAGAAGGAGTGATAAGCATGGAATGTAAAGAAATAGTTGCCGATTATGGAGAACAGATATGGGATCTCTTAATTTCAGGGGTTTGTTCTTGTTTTATTCTTTTTTACCTTCTTTATATCCATCCACTTTTTAACTTCAAGAAAAGATCTCAAGAAAATACTGCTTTGATATGCAGGTACAACCTGATAAGATATGTTCACAGATTGGAATATGCATGTTCAATGGAGCTCAATATGTGAGGTTAGGAAGTTCTTACTGCATTTGTTTTACAATAACTATATTTCTCTGGTTGTCCGTGCATTAGGTTGTGTTTGTTCTGCTTTCAATTTCACCAATCTACCCCTCCCGTACCCCTATCAATTGAGGACTAAACTGGGTGTATGGTTTTATTTTTATTTTTATATATATACTTCTGTGCATAGTATTTGTGGTTGCATATTTGATGGAAATGAATGAACAGTATGTTACGGTATTCAGTGAATGTAAATTCCTGGTTTTAAGCACACACTCAAATTCTAATTTCCAGAGAAACATTATTTGGGGAGGTATCTCTTTTCTCTAAGAAAATGATTTTCTAGTACCTGAAGGCCTTTTGATCAGGTTTACAGAACATTCTTCTTCTTCTTCTTCTTCTTCTTCTCCTCATATCTCTCTCATAATGCATACATATTTCTAGGGTCCAGGTACTTTAAATGTAGCACATGCGAACAAGGAAATTGTGGCCAAACACTAGCTAAGTTGATACTTGAACCTAATTATTTGCAGTTCTAATATCAAGACAGTAGTTGAAGAAGAAAACAAGGAGAAAGTTTCTGCTGGGGATGATCTTTTATGCACAGCTTGTGAGATGCTTGTTGTTTGGTTCCAGAACCAGCTGAAAGATAAGGAAACAAAGGAGACTGTGTTTGGTTATGTGGATCAGGTGATTTATCACCAAAAATGTAACATCTGCTCATAAGCCCAAGCTGGCATTTATCTTTTTTGTTTAAGACTAACTTTTTTCCTTGTGTTTGACAGCTTTGCGAGAGCTTGCCAAGTCCAATGGGAGAATCAGCAGTCGACTGCAATAGCTTGTCGAAAATGCCAAATGTTACGGTCACATTGGGAAGGAAAGCTTTCACCCTCACTCCTGAGCAGGTCTGATTTCATTATGTCTGTCTTTTTATGTTTTTATTTACCAACACATCTAGTCATGGGTCTGGTTTGATGGAATATAATGAGAATTCATATGGAGGAAGTGTGGTGAATCGTTGAGTTGTTGACATGCCAAATTTGGAAAGTGTGGCAGAAACTTTGAAAAACCAAAACTATTTTTGAGTGGAGGAAATGGCAATGCTTGTAGGTAATTAATACCGGGTAGGGCTGTAAAACAAAACAATCTACTTGAGTTTGATTTGTGTTTGGCTTACTAAATGTTCGTTTGAGATTGACTTATTATGTAAACAAGAACTTGAACCCATTTTGAAGTTTGTAAAAATAAAATTATTGTGCTTGGCTCAATGAGTTTATATACACTGTAGGATTTATAAAAAATTAGCTACTTGAATTCAGCTCAATTAAAGCTTGTTTGAGACCAGTTCGCAAGAGCCAAAGTTTGAACAACTTACTGCTCGACTTGTTAATGAACTGCTTGCAATATAGCAAATTTCTGTGAGGTTTCACATGCAGATGTGCTGTCATTGGAGAAGAAGATATCTTAAATGATGAAAAAGATTAAAATATCTTAAATGAGTAGATTTTGCCATAGAACTAACAGTAAATTATGTAAAATGAAGCATAGAAGAATGATATTCATAGTAAGTTTTATTTTTTAGATTGATAATATTCATAGTAACTTAGTAAGCAATTACTTTTACGTCCATTTTTTGGGTTGATTTCTCATTCTTTTACCTCTTATGATTGCTTGCTTTGTTTCAGTATGTTCTGAAATCTGGTGAGGGCCTTGCTACTGTCTGTATCAGTGGGTTTATTGCTTTGGATGTGCCTCCACCTCGTGGTCCTCTTTGGTATGTTATCTTTGACTTTACTAACATTCTTGTCGCTTTAATATGCAAATATAGAAATTAAAAAAAGAAAGAAAGAGAGAGAGAGAGAAAGAAGAAAAATATAACTGCATATATTAGATAGACAAAAGCCTGCACAACATTAGTGTTTGGTAAAGCTTATAGTTTCTCTTATTTATTTATTTATTAATTTTTTTAATGTATAGAAAACAGAGACATGTTTATGTTTAATTTGCTAAAAAACATGGAAAAGCCTACCATAGTAACCATGTGGGTGTACATGGTATACATCTCATAACATCACAAAAATTCATAAAGCTTATAGTTTCTCTTATTTATTTGTTTATTTATTTTTATGTATAGAAAACAGAGACATGTTTATGTTTAATTTGCTAAAAAACATGAAAAAGGCTACCATAGTAACCATGTGGGTGTACATGGTATACATCTCATAATATCACAAAAATTCGTAACTTTTGTTATAAATTGAAATAACTTTTTTCACCACAAAAAGTATAATCTCTTACCACAAAAAAGTGTTTACTTTTACCATAAAGTGGCATAATTTCATCATTCGTAACTTTAGAGTGCACATCATAGGTTCGTCATTTGTAACTTTTACTACCAAACAGCATAACACACTCCAGAAAAAAGCATGACTTTCATCCCCAAAAAATCATCATTTTCTTACTATGTATTCCCTTATAAGGGTGCATGTAGTAGCCTTCCCCTTGATACGTACATATGAAAAAACAAAGAAAAAAAAAAAAGCAAGCAAATATATTTGGTAAGTTGGGGGTAGAGGAAAGAATTAATACTTATTTTCAAAACAAGCGAAAACACAATTATTTTTTTCCCTTTAAAATTCGACCAATTCTGAAACAGTTTACATTATTTTTTTCATTTACAAGTTTTCAAATTTTCTGAAATAAAAAATAAAAAAAGAGTAAAAATAAACGTTACTAAACATACATATCTCTGCATCATGCTTGTTCACATAATTAATGAGCCTTTTGTGTGCCTATTGGTAAATATATATGTATATATGTGTGTGTGTGTGTGTTTGAATGCAGGATTCTTGGAGATGTATTCATGGGGGTGTACCATACAGTATTTGACTATGGAAATATGGTAGTGGGTTTTGCTGAAGCTGTTTAGTTTGACTCAAATGCATGTTCAGTATTCATCACTTGCTTCTGTTGAAACCCTAGAAATGTTTGTGAATTCTGTGATGTATGTTTATTATTATAAATGCTATACATAAATTCGATGATGGTTCATCCATATGTATAGTGAGTTGATTTCTGTATGTAATTAACTATGTTGGTTGCCTAGATACAGATGTTTCCCAAATCTACTTTGCAAAAACATTTCCATTTCCTCTTCTATTGGTTGATGATGGTTATTCATATTAGAGCATCAATATCAAACTAATTAAAATTTTATTATATTTTAACTTAAAAGTTATTTTTTTCTATTTTTGTTTTACATATTTTTAAATACATTATCCAACAAACTCTCTATTATTTCTCGGAAAATTTAGTGAAACATCCCTCTCCAACTTTGTATAGTAGGAGAGGTGCAAGATTTTTTTTTTAACTTAGCTAAGGCCATTCAATGAAATTTTTCTGTGATCATATTAGAGAAATTTTGAAATTTTTCTGTGAAATGAAATCAGATAAATTTCTGTGTGCCGGGGTTGAAATTTCTTTAAGTTGGCTGAAATTTCTCTTGGTCAAATTTTTTTGTGAAAATGTTGAGGGATCTTAATTACTATGTAAATATTATATGTCATTCTTCTTATAAAATTTTAATATTAGGGATCTTAATTTTTTTTTTCCCTATGTTCTCTATGCTATTTAAATATTATTTTATTCACTGGAAAAGTCGCCAGAGGTTGGCGCTGCTGCTGGTGGTTGGTTGTCAACGATGGTTTCTGGTGGTGGTAGTGATAATATAGATAGATACAGAATACATGAACAAGTGGACAAATAAAAAAAATGATATGTGAATGGATAGATAAATAAATGAAACATGTACAGATAAGTCATGGGGACAAATAAATAAGACTATGGTTTTCTAAATTTTGTTATACTTTTGGCCCCAAAAAATAGACTCTAATAGCAAGAAACAGTAATCTACACTTATAAAAATGGTTGCATGTTAATGGGACATGCTTGGTGCTCAACCAGGCCTGGCCTGCAAATTCTGTCTATATATAATATTGAAAAACTTGGTGAATTTTTTTTTTTTTAAGGTGTATGACATCAGGTAAAAGGATTGTTTTGTTTTTTATGATAAGAATATTTTATAAAATTGTTTCTTGAGAAGGATAAATCATTTTTTTTTTTTTTCATTGTTGTCAATACTCTAGATCACTATCATCCAGCAAGTCACTGAATTTTTTTTCGAAGGTGGTCGTAGCTGGTGGTGGTGGGTGTTAGTGATGGTGACATGAACAAATGGGTGACATATAGACAAATAAAGGGATGATATGTAGACAGATCAATAGATAAATAAATGGCACATGTATAGATGGGTGATGTGGACAGATAGATAAAGTAATATGATCTTTTAAATTTTGTTGGAAAAAATGAGTTGTTGGTGACTTTAATTAAATATTAAAATGGGCCCCAACCATCTATTGTGTTGAGTTCAAGTGGATCTAGATACTTTGCAGTGAGATCTTTACACCACAAAAAGAATGACAAAAAATTATTGAGAATTGAATGAGAAATTACCTCATGAAGTTAGCTTCATAAAAGAAGTAGTGGGATTAGTGTGTACAATATATTTGTAACTCCTGCAATATTGCAAAGGTTAATGGTGCGTTAGTGACCAGCCATAAAGGCTGGAGGCTCCTTCTCTCTCCTTTATATATGTATAAATTGAGACCCTCCTGTCTAGTCTCAACATAGAAATTTTTGCTTTCAATTTACAAGTTAGTTTGCTAGAAAGTTCTTACAGTGAGAGAGTGCTGTCATGGTTTTTGTTCACTAAACTAGACAGAAAGTGCTTATGCCGTAGCTAGTTTTTGACCGTCGTATCCTGGGAAACAAACGCCGGAAATCCTCAAGCACTCGCCCTATGAGGCGGCAAAAATCTGTTTTAAGGAAACTGTTACTGTGCAAGTTTCGGTTTGCTTTCTTTACCATTTTAATCTATTGGGTATTTCTGTTGTAATTTAGTTGTAATTCTCAGCATGTGTTCTTGGTATGTAATTTTGATTTATTTGTGAATTTATTATTTAATTTCACAATTTGGACAATAAGCTCAAAACAAATTTTTATATTTTCCCATGAAAGTGGCCAAATAGATTCACATGATAGATGTACACAGTTTAATCATAATTAATGTTTATGCTTGCTGCTGTGATATTGTCAGTGTGTTTCAATTTCTTTCAATTCATATATTTGGTGTGCCAAACATATTCTTGATTGTACAGGCTACCATTTTATTCTTGCTTGAAAGTCAAATTTAGTATACTACATAAGTTGGTGTACCCATGGTTTGCATTGAAAACAAATAGAAAATATTTTTATGTACCTACTTTGCATATTTTCAGTATCGGTAATTTTTGAAAAATTAGTCCACTGTTTTTTTCTTTCTGAGGTTACTAGATGTTACATTAACATTTGCACAATTGTGTATTGATTATAGAAATAGGCTTACGGTTGGTTTGTAGAAAATAGATAAGTCCATTGTTTGCATTTGAGTTCATTTTCCTTCACACCTTTTTTTGAGGCATGCCTACAATAATAATAATAATAATAATAATAATAAAAAATGAGGAATTACATGCTGCTAGTTACTGTTGCATATATGATTACATACTAGATTACTTCACATGTTTTTATTTTCTAGATTTAAATCAATTTTTCATGCTTCTTATTCTAGAATTATTTACATGTTAATTACTATAGACTTATTTGCATGTTAATTGCTAGAATAATTTACAAGTTTATTACATGTTTATTGTGATTTAAATTCTATGTAACTCTAGCCTATTAACTTTTAATTTAAGGTTTTGGAGTTATAGAGTATTGTAACTTTTCTAAATTTATGTACATAACTATTGTGTAATTTAATTGGGTGAATTAAATTTATTTATTTGGAGTTATGACTTTTAAATTTTATTTTAAAGTTGTAATTTAATTTGGAGTTACAAATTTTATTTTAAAGTTGAATTTAATTTTGAAGTTTTAGTTTTATTTTGTAACTCTTGCATATTAATTTAATTTATTTATTTGGAGTTATAAGATTACATGATTATTGTTTTGTATAAATTGATATGTAACTCTTGAATATTAATTTAATTTATTAATTATTGTCAATTAAATTGATATGTAACTCATGGCTAGAAGTTTAATTATTTAGGAGGTATAAGGTTTTGTCACCTTTGTAATAATTTTATTTTTGTAACTCATCTAGCATGTTAATTGATTAGTTAATTTTCTTATTAATTAGTTTGCTAGATAGTTTCAATTAATTTATTATATTTACTTTCTGCTTGGATTATTTGGTTGTATTTTTGTTTTGGTTTTTCTGTTAACTTTTTTACAGGAATACCTAAGCGTGGAAAAGAATTATTTGGACTGTATTATTTAAGCAATTTTGTTTGAGATTTAGTAGTGGTTACTTGCCAATTTTTTAAGTAAGATTGTTTGCTTGGCATATTAGAAGCATTTTTTTTTTTTTTTTTTTTGCTTATATTTGTTGTAGCAATTTTTTTATATTGCTTGTAATTGTTAGCAATTTTATTTTAATTGCTTGTAAGTTTGAAATTGGTTTGTTTTAACCTAGTTCATCCTTTGGAAAATTTAATTCTTAAAATTGTTTATCACGGATTAGGAGTCAATATGCTCTTGAAAATTTTGTCAAAAGGTTAACTGGGTTTTAAGTGGGATCGATGTGACCCCTGCAGTCTTCCTGGGAACATTCTTAACCATGTTCGATTCTAGGTTAAGTGGTAGACTAGTTTTTGAATTAAATTTCTAACTGTGGGATTTTCTAAGGGTTAAGTTTAATTTCTGGAAACACAGAAAGTGATATTCTGTTGTATTTTTCAGAAATGACAACTGTTACCAAGGATGCTGCTACTGCTAAAGTTGGTAGGGATGTAAACCTATGGTCAATCCTGGTGTTACTCCGACTGTTTCGGGAGGACCGCTCAGTCACCATGAGCACACAGAGAAATTTGCTGGGGTGAATTTCAAGAGATGACAACAAAAGATGTTGTTCTACTTGACCACGCTGAGCCTTGCAAAGGTTTTGAGTGAGGATCCTCCAGCCGTGGCAGAGAATGAGCCAGACAGGTAGAAATTCATGGCACTTGACATATGGAAACAGACAGACTGTCTTTGCCAAAACTATCTGTTCAACAGCTTGGCAGACTCATTCTATAGTGTGTTTTGTGCCATGAGCTCAGCAAAAGAGTTATAGGAATCTTTGGACAAAAAGTATAGGACTAAGGATGTCGGGGCAAAGAAATTTGTGATTGGCCGGTTCGTAGACTTTAAAATGGTAGATTCAAAAATTGTGATAAGCCTCCAAGAGTTCCAAGTGATCTTGCATGAAATTCATGTTGAGGGGATGCCTTTGAACGAGTCATTCCAAGTTGCTGTGATCATTGAGAAACTTCCCAATGGTTAGAAGGACTTCAAGAACTACTTGAAGTACAAGTGCAAGGAAATGTCAATTGAAGACCTGATTATCCGACTTCGAATTGAGGAGGATAATAGAAAGAAAGGAGGGAGTACCTCTTCAGTGAAAGCCAATCTCATTGAGCATGGCAGATCTTCAGGGGTAAGGAAGAAGCCCCTGTGAACAAGGGCTCAAAGCTGGGGCCAAGGGTTGGTGTTGCAAAGAAGCCGGCATACAAGCCGTAGGAACTTAGTTATCGGTTTTTAGGAAAGTGCTACAACTGTGGTAGCGAGAGGCATCGGGCTAGTGATTGTCGCAAGAAGAAGAAGCCATACAAGACCAAACCTCGTGCTCACATGGTAGATATGTAAGAGCACTCCTATGATAAGGATGACATGCACTTGTCTGCCGTTGTCTCTGAGGTGAATTTGGTGGATTCAAACCCAAGAGAATGGTGGATTGATGCTGGGGCTACATGCCACATCTGCTTTGAGAAGAAGTTGTTTGCAACTTTCGAGTTTGTTACAAACGGTGAGAAGTTGTTTATGGAAAACTCTGCTACCTTAGTTGTTGAAGGGAAAGAAAAGGTGGTCCTAAAGTTGACCTAAGGAAAGGAGCTGACCTTGAATGAAGTTCTGTATGCTCTGGACATTTATAAGAATCTTGTCTCAGGGTCTCTTCTCAGCAAACATGGTTTTCGCATGGTCTTTGAGTCCGACAAGGTCATTCTGACCAAGAGCAGAGTGTATGTGGATCGGGTTATATGTTGGGGATATGTTTAAACTCAATGTAATGACTGTTATCCCAAAGATGAATAAAGATGCATCTTCTTCTACTTACATGCTTGAGTCTTCCAATTTGTGGCATGGTAGACTAGGACATGTGAACTTTGAATCTTTACGTAGATTAATCAAATTAGATCACATACCATCTTTTAAGATTAATCCAAAACACAAGTGTGAAACTTGTGTTGAAGCGATGTTGACAAGATCTTCGTTCCATTCTATTGAAAGAAGTTCAGAGCTGTTGGACTTAGTACATAGTGATGTGTGTGACTTAAAATTTATACAATCACGTGGTGGCTATAAGTACTTCATCACTTTTGTTGATAATTGCACCAAGTATTGTTATGTTTATTTGCTCAAAAGCAAAGATGAGGCCATTAACAAGTTTGTTCTTTATAAGAATGAAGTTGAGAATCAAGGCCGCAAGATTAAGGCTTTAAGAAGTGATCATGGTGGTGAGTATGAATCACTGTTTATTGAGATTTGTGCTCAATCCAGGATTATCCACCAAATCATGGCACCTTATTCTTCTCAGTCAAATGGGATTGCTGAGCGGAAGAATAGGACGCTAAAGGAAATGATGAATGCAATGTTGATAAGTTTTGGATTACCACAGAACATGTGGGGGGAAGCAATTCTCTCGCGAATTACATTCTAAATAAAGTACCTTGGAAGAAGGTGGATAAGATCCCGTATGAGTTATGAAAGGGCGTTAAGCCTTCTTATAAATTCTTACGAATGTGGGGGTTTTTTGCAAAAGTGGCGATACCTACACCCAAACGGGTTAGGATAGGCCCAAAATTTGTGGATTGTATATCCATTGGTTATGCACATAATAGTAGTGCATATCGGTTTCTTATACATAAGTTTGAAATTTCAGACATACACAGGAATACCATCACAGAGTCAAGGAATGCATGTTTCTTTGAAGATATTTTTCCTTGCCGAACCCAAGAAGGGGTTCCAAGGTCTTTGGAGCAATTTGATGAGTTTACTAGTGATGATGATTATTTTGATGATCAAGATCAAGGTAATGATCAAATTGAGGTTTTAGATGAGCCTAGAAGGAGTAAAAGGGCTAGGATGTCCAAGTCTTTTGGTCTAGACTTCTTGACTTATATAGTTGAGAACGAACCTCAAACTTTCTACGAAGCTGTGACTTTTCTTGAGAGTCTTTTGTGGAAAGAAGCGATCAAAAGTGAGATTGACTCCATCTTACAGAACCACACCTGGGAGTTGGTGGATTTACCTCCAAGTAGTAAGCCTTTAGGCTACAAGTGGATTTTTAAAAGAAAGATGAAGGCCGATGGGTCAATTGATAAGTATAAGACTAGGCTCGTTATCAAAGGGTATAGGCAACGAGAAGACTTGGATTACTTTGATACGTACTCACCTGTAACTAAGATAACATCCATTTATATGGTGATTGCGATAGCAGCTTTGCGCAATTTGGAGATACACCAGATGGATGTAAAGATAGCTTTCTTAAATGGGGATTTGAATGAAGAAATCTACATGGAGCAACCTGAAGGGTTTTCAGCTCTAGGGCAAAGCAAGAAAGTCTGTACACTTGTCAAATCATTGTATGGTTTGAAGCAAGCACCTAAACAATGGCATGAGAAGTTTGACAACGTAATGTTGTCAAGTGGGTTTAGAATCAACGAATGTGACAAGTGTGTTTTTGTCAAAGACACTGACAAAGGTTATTTCATTTTGTGTCTAAATGTTGATGATATGCTCATTATAGGTAGTAATGATGAAATGATCAAAACTACCAAGAAATTGTTAAACTCTAAGTTTGACATGAAGGATATGGGCGTTGCAGATGTTATTCTGGGAATTAAGATTACCAGAACATCCGGCGGAATTATACTTTCTCAGTCTCATTATGTTGATAAGATACTTAGGAAGTTTAGTGGATCAGATATGAGTGTATCATCGACACCTGTAGACTTAACTCTACATTTTGCCAAGAATAATAAAGAGAGTGTCTCTCAGTTAGAATATTCTAGAGTAATTGGAAGTTAGATGTATCTGATGAGTTGTACTAGGCCGGATATAGCCTATTTGGTTAGTAGGCTAAGTAGATATACGAGTAATCCCGATGTTACTCATTGGAAGGGCATTGTGCGGGTGTTAAGGTATTTACGTTACACTCGGGATTATGGGCTGCATTATACTCGATATCCAACGGTGCTAGAAGGCTATAGTGACGTGAATTGGATATCAGATATAAAGGACTCAAAGTCCACTAGTGGATATGTGTTCACTCTTAGTAGGGCAGCCGTGTCTTGGAAATCTTCTAAGCAAACGTGTATATTTAGATCAACGATGGAATCAAAGTTTGTTGCTTTAAATAAAGCAATGGAAGAAGCTGAATGGCTTCGTCATTTCATTGAAGATATCCCACGTTAGTCTAAACCTGTGCCAGTTATTTGTATTCATTGTGATAGTCAATCTGCAATTGGTAGGGCACAAAGTAATATGTATAATGAAAAGTCTAGACATATCCGTCTTAAACATAATTCTATATGACAACTACTCTTGAATGGAGTTGTCTTTGTAGACTATGTAAAGTTTAAAGACAACATTGTGGATCCGCTAACCAAAGGGTTAAATCGAGTGTTAGTCAAGACGTCGTCAAAAGGATTGGAGTTGAGGCCTTTAGAAGTTACTAGAATGGAAACCCAATCTAGTTGACTGGAGATCCAAAGATCTAGGTTCAATGGGACAACCTAATTGCGTGTAACAATGCTATGTCACTGTGGGGGTAAAACCCTCCAGCCATTCCTTTAAGTAGTGATACCTGCGGGGGTGAAGGTTAAGCAAAGCTTTTAATGACTCTTATGTGTTGAGGATTCAAACATAGTATAGCAGGATACTTTGAAGAGTCACCTATGTGAGTGTGAAGTGGGCCGTTTCTAGAAGAATTGGGAAGGCCAAAAATTCTTTGAAACCAATCGCTGAACCAAGCTAGTGTTTAGGGCCATACAGGGCATACCAGTGAGAACAAAATGGTGGTAAGAATAATTCCCGTGTGAGATCTATTGTCTCAGTTTACATAAACGGCAGAGCAGTTCAAGATGTCATATTCACTGAACAGCCAGTAAACTCGATAGTTTTCACTGGGAGACGTTCAAAGCCAAAAGCTACTTTCTCTAATGTCGGGGTTAGTCCGTTGTACTCTCTCTCTGAGTCATTATTGTTGAACGGTGTTCGTTTGTTGAGTCATTCATTCAATTTTTATTTATATGAGGGATTGTTGGAAAAAATGGGTTTTTGGTAACTTTAATTAAATATTAAAGTGGGCCCCAACCATCTATTGTGTTAGGTCCAAGTGGGTCTAGATACTTTGTAATGAGATCTTTACACCACAAAAAGAATGGCCAAAAATCATTGAGAATTGAATGAGAAATTACCTCATGAGGTTAGCTTCATGAAAGAGGTAGTGGGATTAGTGTGTATAATATGTTTGTAACTCCTACAATATTGCAGAGGTTAATGGTGCATTAGTGACCAACTATAAATGTAGGTTAATAGTGCATTGGTGACCAGCCATAAAGGTTGGAGGCTCCTCCTCTCTCCCCTATACATGTATAAATTGAGATCCTTCTGTCTAGTCTCAACACAGAAATTTTTACTTCCATTTTACAAGTTAGTTTGCCAGAAAGTTCCTACAGCGAGAGAGTGTTGCCACGGTTTTTGTTCGCTAAGCTAGACAGAGAGTGTTTCTTCTATAGCTGGTTTTTGACCGTCGTATCCTGGGAAACAAATCCCGGAATTCCTCAAGCACTTGACCCGTGAGGCGATGAAAATCTGTTTTAAGGAAACTGCTACCATGCATGCTTCAGTTTGCTTTCTTTACCATTTTAATCCATTGGGAATTTCTGTTCTAATTTGGTTGTAATTCTCAACATGTGTTCTTGGTATATAATTTTGATTTATTCGTGAATCTATTTATTTAATTTCACAATTTAGACAATAATTTTATTATACTTTTGATCCAAAAAAAATAGATCCTTACCTAATCCCAAATTTATAGATGATAAAATAATTTAAAAAATATAGAAAAAGAAACTACAATGGTAAAATTTAATTGGCAAGATTGTGTATAAAATTCTTTACTATTGGACTATTTTATAATATTACCGTTGCGTTTCATTTGAATTAAAAAAAAAAAAAATTGAAAATGCATTAAATTTGGAGCATGGCAATTTTGACCTGCTCTGTTGATACCAAAAGACAAGTTAGCATTTAAAGTTTTTGATGCAACTTTCCTTTCATGTCAATTATTGTCGTTAGCTTGATATAGTGAATTTGAAATATTCGTAAAGGAGTTCAAAGGATCATAAACTACCTTGTCTTTTTTTATTTTATTTTATTTATTTGAACGAAAAGAGTTACACAGAAAAAACCTTACAGGGGACCAGGAAGGGCATCATTCCTAACAATTTCAGAGAGAGCCAATGGAGGGTTTGAAACCCAACCTACAGAAAGGTCATTATGGACACATGCTTATGCTACCCAATGGGCAACCCTATTATTGGTTCTGTTAGTCCATCTCAACTGAAGATTGCCCTAACTTACGAGCTAACGAGCTAACGAATATCAAGAAAGATGGCCAGAGTTTCCCAAGGAGGTACCTTTTCTGAAACTCCCAATTTGATTACCTCTTGGTTGTCACTCTCAATGGTAGCAGATTCAAGGTGACAAGCAATTGCCAGTTGAGCTGCCAGCCTCACAGCCTGAGCTTTCGCGGCAAAAGCTGATGAAGAACTGAAAGATGTAACAATGCCATCCACCAGGTGCCCCTCTGAGTTTCAAAGGAGGACAGCAGCTGAAGCTTTATCCCCTTTGGATCTAAAACTAGCATCATAATTTAATTTAAATTCCCCAACCCGTGCTGGATGCCATCTTTGATCCTTATTGCTCTCTGGGATTCGGGATACACCGTCAGAATTGAGGTCTCTGGTGCACTGTTGTTGTCCCTCGAGCCAGGCCCATGCTATTAGTTAGGTTAGCTGGGATATAATTAAAAATGAAGTCTATTAGGTTTTATTCTTAGCAATCCCGTTTGACAAAACTCCTTTCAGTTGTGCTTGTATTCGCACTTTTTATTTCAGTGAGGCTATGAGTTTTTAGATGCGAATCCAACCCGAATTGTGCATTGCAGAGAAGTTTATGGTGCTAATTCTTTCATGATTGCCACTTCACTGACTATGACGAGGATCAAGTTGTCCAGTCAGCTCGCGGGGGTCTAGGGGGCAACACCCTCTGGCGGGTCTGGGGCAGTGCCATGGCAGGGTTGATGGGCAGCGCCCCCAAAGCAAAATGCAAAAATGCATTCAAAGTTGCCTGTCCGCTTGAGCGGCTGTTTGTACGCTCGAGCGGAGAATATTGGGTTCCAATAGTTTGACATGTTTGCAAATATATTGTGAGGCGTGTTTTTACGCTCGAGCGTCCATTTCTCCGTTCAAGCGTACATCCTGATTTAGAACACGCGATATAGAGTCCCCGCTCGAGCGTTCATTTCTACGCTCGAGCGAACCTCACGATCTCAGCTTCTATAAAACCTCAAGTTGCTCCAAATCTAGGGTTACGCTTCCAGATCTTCTTCTTGGATATTAGGGTTTATATCTGGGGCTATTTTGCTAGTTTCTTTGATGTTTGATTGAGTATTCAACTCATGGTTTAAGAAGTATACATCAAAGGATTGTTTGTTTATTCTATACAAAAGAGAGAGTTGTTCTTCAGTGGATTCTTGGGAATTCGAGCCTGAAACTTTGGTGGATTCTAGAGTGGCTCATCGTCGTGATTCGACATCGGTGTTGTGAATTCAACGTTGGGTAAGACAATTCCGAGGTGAAGATCGTAGTGGAAGAGGTATATAGGAGTCGATTCAATTCGAGCGTGGATTCCCTAGGTAATTGAGAGTACACTTGTATAATTCCTTTTGTCTTCTTAGTGGATTGTTTTGTGGTTTTGACCCGTGATTTTTTTTATCACAATTGGAGGTGCTCCAATTGTGCTTTTTTTACGTTAAAATCGTTGTGTCGATTTGTCTTCATTGTTTGATTGGGATTGTTATCTACTGTTTAAAATTAATACATAATCACAAATCAATATCTAGGGGATTTCTAGATGTTTCAAAGTCATTTTGTGCTTTCCAAATGTACCATCCAATGAGGAACTCATGACTCAGCAACTTGCTTGCTGCTCTTACTTCGCGCTCAGTCGCAATCCAATTAGCTGTCCATTGCACAACATTAGCCACCATCCCTTTATCAATTTAGAGATTAAGCATATTGCCAAACCACACTGACTAAGTCCATGGATAGTCGAACAACATATGTTCCATCGATTCATCATCCTTCAAACAGATGGGACAAATACTGGACGGGGAGCAACGACGTTTATGTAAATTAATTTTTGTAGCCAAGGTATTCTTGCACACTCGCCACCAAAAGTATTTGATTTTCGGAGGGGCTTCAACCTTCCAAATGTGCTTCCAAAAGTCTTTTGGGATTTGATACGAGCTAGAGGGGTGGGATTGGGATTCCTCTTTTATAGAAGATTTAGCAACCCAATAACCTGACTTCCCTGTGTACACTCCAGATTTGGATGGATGCCAAACCAACACATCCGCTCTATCCTCGTAAGAGAGAGGAATAAATTGGATGGCATGGCAATCGGCCCTCGACACTAACTTGCGAAGAAGATCCGTCCACCACCGTTTGTGAGTTGGGTCAATGACATCTGATACATGTAAAACGGTACAGTTTGGAGGAGGCGGAGATGAAATTTGATAGTTTCTGGTATCGGGAATCCATTTGCCATCCCAAAAGAGAACAGATTTGCTATGTATATCGAGGTGAAATTTTTTAACATTCTTTGACTTGATTTAACCTCAAAATTATTTCCAATTTTGATCTTGGTCAGGTTTTTTTAATTTTTATTACTATTTCCAAATTATAAATAAATAAAGGCATAGGACCCATTATTGGTTAAGTCAATTATCAGCCCATCCCATTAAGCGAGGGCCAGTTGATCCAGTTTCGAGTCACGTGCATTATTATTATTATTATTTTATTGGCCTTAATACTATGCCCATTTTATAATTATTGTTTTTTTTTTTTTAGATAGATCATTTTATAATTATTGTTAAAAGCACATTTCTTGTAGCATACACGTACCTTGTCTTTATTTATAATATTAATACTCATACTTTATTAGATACTTCAATATATATTTTTTTTAGATGGGCAGTTACTTCAAAATATTTAGGTTGTGTTTAATTTATAGATTTAAGAAGAAATTTAGAAAGAAAAAGAAAAAAGAACGGTGAAATATGAATAAAATATACTTATATTTCACTTAATTTCACACACATTTATCATTTTTCTTTTTAAATTTTTTCTTAAATTCTTAAACCAAATACAACTTTAAAAATGAAAAAAAAACAAGAAAGCAAGGAATACGAGTTCAAAATATTAATTTTTAATAAAATACTTACCAACACTTTGTGACTTTTTTTGTCGTAAGTTTTGTAAAAAAATATGGTTAGTTATACCATTGACACGATTATAGTAACTTTCCTTTCAGTAACGGTAAGAGAAATGTTATGATATGTATCCTATTACAAAATGTGTAATCTCGTCATAAAAAATATTGTAGCCAATTACAAAATTGTCACAATATCAACTACAAAATTTTGAACATTTTGTTACGTCAATTTGTGACAAAATTACGTATTTTGTAGTAAAGTTATATATTTTTGTGGTAGGGTGTATATGATATACACTCCTAAAAAGATGCACATCATAAGATTTCCCTAATATTGTATTTGGTTAGGAGATTTGAGTAGGGATTTAGAAAGAAAAATGAAAAATGTAGATGAAATGTGAATAAAATATACCTATATTTCACACATCTTTTTCTTTTTCCTTTCAAAATTCATCTTTAAATCCCACAACCAAATACAACGTAACAGTAAAATCACCAAAACTAATGTAGATGTGGGTAGATGCTAAAATTAATAAAGATAAATATATATTTTAGCAATAAAGAGATGATATAATATCATTTTTTTAAATTTTAAATTCATACGATTATGAAATTATTGATGAAAAGAAAATCTAATTGTTATATGAATTAAAATCTTAAGGATGACTAATGTAATTATATCAAAACTGTGAACTAATTTTATTTTATTATTTATTTATTTTTTTAAATCTCAATGGATGTGTGTGTAATTTACCCTTTCTTTTTTAAAATACTAAAAAGTGTACTTTTTATATACAAAATCTATTTTTGTACTAGTTAAAGTACAAATCATTTTTTTAAAAAAATAAAAAATATTATTTTACCAAAATTTGCTTTCAAATGATGTGTGACACACTAATAAATTATGTTAATAATAATGAGTCTATTAAATGAATGGACATAATAGGCCACATAATTTTGTATAAACTTTTTGTATGTATATCACAACTATTTTTTCATTTATGTATTTCAATATCATTGGTTAGTTTATCTATCCATCCACACAAATTGTTCAAAGAATGTCTCAAAATTTTTCAAATGTATCTAAAATAAAGGAACAATATTAAAATAGCTACCGTAGTAACTAATATGTTAAAAAGTGTAAAATGAGCAAAGAATAATTATAATAATCAACGTGCCTCTTTTAAAGAACTTGTTTGAGACGCTCTAAAATGAGAGAATTATTACTGGACAAATTTTTTGATATTATCATTATCCAAAACAATATTTTTAAAAAAACGTCGCTGTTTATTAAAGCATTTTAAAAAGAGAACGACTTTTACCAACATAAATTAGTTGTTGTAATCTACTTATAACAAAGAAGAAATAATAGAAAGAAAACTAGAATAAAGAATCAAACTATACTTAAGTATCATAGAAAGGCATTAACAAATCTAAAATTGTTAGTCAAAATAAAATTTTAGGCACATCCACCTAAATCATGCCAAACATGCTTATGGAGCCTCCATCCAAAAGGTTCCATACACACCATAGAGTACAATTAATGAAAGAAAAACTTTATTTCTTATACATAAAATTCATACAAAAATAAATTATAAGAATAATATAGTAATATCATTTTTATAATAGTATTATTTTATTTTAAAGTGAAAGGTTCACATTAAACCACATTAGTATTATGTATAAAAAATTATTTTAGATTTTTTATTGGTATATTTTACTCTTAGGGTGTTCTAAATAAGTGTACTTTTTGTCTTTTTGAACTAAAAAGTTAAGGAAAAAAATATGGATGTTTGGATTAACTTTTTGTCTTTTTACGAAAAAATGTGTAATAAAAAATTGTATAAATAAAGTGTATAGTGGAAGAAAGGTGATTGATTGTACGGCTCTCCTGCGGCTACCTAGCATGTCTTTACAGAAATAATTGCCTCCTTTGGGGCAAATAACTTTTGGACAGTGATGGTCGGTCCGTGGGGTCGCCATGGGTCTCATTTTAATAATATGATGTACAACTCATCGAGTATTATATGCTTGTACAAAATCACGCTGATCGGATATCGATAGCTATATGATCGGATTAATTTTTTTTAACAGTTAACTATCACACCATCCGTTTTGTTTATACAAAACTGATTTGATCATATAATTAACGATATCCGATCAACGTGATTTTTTACAGACATATATTACTCGACGAGTTCTACATATTAACGGTTCAGATTACTAAAATGGGACCCATGGTGACCCCCACAGATCGACCATTACAGTCCAAAAGTTATTTGTCCCGAATGAGGCAATTTTTTTTTTGCCCCCAAAAAAGTGTATGATGGCTTGCTCAACGTGTCACGTTGGTCAGTGAATTTATATTATAAAAATATATAAAATATTTTTTTAATATAAACTTATTTGTGAATAGTAATATTTTTTTTTGTTTTTTGTGTAAATTTTTGACTTTCTAAATTATATTTAACTTGCCAAATCAGACCTAAAATATAAAGATATACTCTTTTAAGTTTGGATTGATGCTTTTCTATTTCTTAATGGTGCATTTTAGCATTCCCATGGATACCGCAAATATTCTCTTTGGAATTAATATAGGTTTGTATTAAATTTATTCCAAACTTATAGTAAAATAGGAAGAATGTGACCTTTTGGAAGTAATAAAACACAATACTTTCAATGAAATTGCATAATAAGTGAGAAAATACTCATTTTTACAATATGACTTGATTATGATTTAATTATACATATTGTGATATTAGTTATAACTTATTAAAATTTAAAATATTTAAATATATCTTATGTGATATTTCGAACTCGTGGCCTAGATTAATTGAACTATGTATGTAAAGGGTCATGCTATTGTCTATGCAAGTTATGATATTTATGAAATTTATTACTATAAATGACATAATTGAATCTTTTTTAGTCATGACTAGAACCCCTCCCCCCCCCCCCCAAAAAAAGTCACAATGTCTTGTTTGATAACTACATATTTTAGTTAAAAAGTCACTATAAGTTGTCACATCATTCTCTCTACTTTTTTATATAACTTTTTGTAAAAAAAAATAAAATTACTAAAATAGTCTGTTTCCAAACGAGGTTGTGCAGAAAAGTCAAGAGAGTAATGTGACAACTTATAATAATTTTTTGGCTAAAATATGTAATTACCAAACGAAACGTTGTGACTTTTTTTTTTTCCCTCCTAATTATGACTAAAAAAGATTTAGTTATGCCATTTATAATAATAAAATATTATAACTTGCATATACAATAACATGACCCTTTACATACATAGCTCAGTTAATCTAGGCCACGAGTTTGAAATACCTAGAAGTGAATTAATGGCTTAGATTTCATTTTTCATTCCCTCTTTGGGACGCCACTAAGATTGTGTTTGGATTATAGATTTGGGTAGGAAAATGAAACATGTGTGTGAAATATAGGTATATTTCATTCACAATTTACTTACATTTTAGCATTTTCTTTGTAAACTACTATCCAAATTTTTGATCCAAACATAATCTAAAGTAAGAGTCCTTGCTGTGCCCCCCAATGGACACCCCATTTTAGAAACTCCTTCATGATCCGAATCGTTTTTGAGAAAATTATTTGTATATATATATATAAAATAGATTGATCGGATATCATTAATCACATGTTTGGATTTTTTATTTTTATTTTTTTAAATTATTAATGAAAAATGTGATGCTCATACTAAATTGTTAAATAAAGATGAACTAATCATTTAGCTACCAATAACCGATCAATTTAATTTTTTATATGGAAGCCCATCTCGGTAGGCTGTACAAAATAAATAGTTGAATTGTAGAGGTAGCTCCAAAGTGGATTCGAGTGGGGATAAGTTTCCTTTCATATTCCATATCTTCATATCCCTCCATACTCTTATCGTGGGTTTTAACTCAGACATACACAAATGATCCAAACTGTTTATTTCATAGGCTTTGCAATTGTTAGAATAGTAGAGAGAGATGAAATTATATGTATTGTATTGAATGAATTGTCCTATACAATAGAAAGTCTGTATATATAAGCTGGGAAAGAGTATCCTAGTAGAAATCTAACTATGAGAAAGAGTATTCTATAAAAGACCTAATTATGACAATACCTAATATATCTAGGAAATTAATACCTAATATAGGTAGAAATATATACCATATATACATTATCATCCTCCCTCAAACTCAAAGAGGATAAATATTTTGAGTTTGGAGAGATAAACTAAAACATGAAATAAAACTAAATAAAATAAAAGGCAAACATATTGCAAAATCTAAATAGGAGCGCAAGGGCGCTTGAAATAGATCAGAGGCCAAAACTAATGTTGAGGGACAGTTTGTGGTCGTGTTAGACCATTGTAGGAACTGGCTAAAACTAATGCCAGGACAGTTTAAGGTTGTACCAAACCGATATAGAAACTGACTAGAACTAATGCCGAGATTAAAGGCTGGAACTAAAGCCGGGAAACTGTTTATGGTCATGCCGGACTGTTGTAGGAGCTAACCGGAATCAATGTTGGGATAGTTTACAGGGGTCATGCCGGACCGTTATAGAGATTGGCTAACAGGAATCAATGTCGATACAGTTTAAAGGGGTTATGCCAAACCAATGTAGAGAACTGGATGTTGAACCAACAAGCGTAGCACGCACATAACTTATAACGTGGTGTTGAACGATGATGACAACAGATAACTGAGTACATCAGGAGACGGCTTGGATGGTGTGCAAGGAGCGACTTAGGTTGTGTGCCAGAGACTAGATGTTGAACCAAGCTCGGCACACACATACCTTATGACGTGGTACTGAACAATTATCGCAATAAATGACTGAGTGTGCCAAAGGGCGGCTTGGATGGTGCGTAAGGCGGCTTAGGTTATGCACCAGATAGGGTGGCTTAGAGTGTACGCCAAGGAGGCGACATGGGTGGTTTGCATGGTGTATCACTATGCTCACCATGATGGTGCACAAGGAGGTGGCTTAGGTTATGCATCAGAGAGGCTGGCTTAGGTGGTGCGCCAAGGGGGACAACTTAGGGATGTGCGCCAAGAGGGTGGCTTAAAGTGTGCGCCAATGAGGCAACTTGGGTGGTTTGCATGGTGTATCTCCATACTCACCATGATATATGTATAATAGCAATAAAGGTTATTTATGAAAAGAAAAAAAAAAAGTTTTATCGGACAATTATAAGTATGGGAACAAATCGCATTTTATTTTATAAAATAGATGATTTAATTTATAATTCTATTTGCCTTTTATTTCATAAAAAGAAATGTGATTTGTTCATGTGTTTATAGATATTCGATAAAATTAATTTTTTACATAAATAACTTTTATTGTAATAAATGATTAGAATTATTGTTGTTCGGCTAAATTGAGACTCACAAAAAACAGTATAGATGAATAAGGAGAGGAACTTATCCTATTCAGGCGAGGGGGCGCACACTAGCAGGGACCCCTAGGTGCCGTTTGGTAACACTTACTTTTTCAGTTTTCTGTTTATATTTACAAAAATTTTAAAAACTCAAATAAAAACTTGTTTAGTAAAATTTTTGATTTATAAATCAATGGTCTCAGTTCATAAATTTGGCCAAAAAATGTAAACTCAAAAAAGGTGTTTCTGTTTTGAGTTTTGAGTTTTTTTTTTTTACCACCCAACACTAGCTACCACTCGCCACCATTTTCCATCACCGTCTTCCGCCACCACCACCCACCCCCACCACCACCTGCCACCACCAGCCACCACCCACATGCCACCCACCAGCTACCACCACGCATCTATCGCCACCGCCCACCTGCCATCCACCCGCCACCACCACCTGCCATCTACTTGTCACCACCACTCACCACCCACCTGCCACCACCATCCACCACCCGGCACCACCAGCCACCTGCTACCAACCCGCCACCACCACCCACCACCCACTCGCTACCACCCACCACCCGCCACCGTCACCTACCCACCCACCACCACCACCACCACTCGTCACCACCCACCACCACCAGCCATCCGCCACCCACCTGCCAGCACCACCACCACTATCCACTCGCTACCACCCACCACCCGTCACAGTCACCCACCCACCCACCATCACCACCTGCCATCACCGACCACCACCCGCCATCTACCACTCACCTGCCACCACCACCCACTCGCTACCACCCACTATCCGCCACAACCACCATCACCACCACCATTCACACGCTACCACCCACCACCCGCCCACCAAGCATTACCACCCTCCACCACCCACCATCACCCACCACTACCCGCCATTCGCCACCCACCTGCCACCACCACCTACCACTCACCACCCGCCACCACCACCACCACCACCACCACCCACTCGCTACCACCCACCACCCGCCACCGCCACCCACCCACCCACCATCACCACCCGCCACCACCACCCGCCATCCGCCATCCGCCACCCACCTACCACTACCACCCACCACCCACCATTACCACCACCACCACCCACTCGCTACCATTCACCACCTGCCACCGTCACCCACCACCACCACCCCGCCACCACCCGCCATCCGCCATCCACCCGCCATCACCGCTACCACCCACTCGCTACCACCACCCACCCGCCACCGTCACCCACCCGCCCACCACCACCACCCACCCGCCACCACCCGCTACCCACCACCCACTACCCACCACCCACTACCCACCGTCACCACTTTCCACCACCGTCTTCTGCCGCCACTTGCCACCACTTGCCATTTCTCACTCTTTTTTATATTTTTAAATTTTTTAAAACAAATTGTCAATTACCAAACGCGTTTATAGTTTATGTTTTTCTAAAAATAAACAAAAAATAAACAAAAACCAATTTATAAAATTTTTATAAATATAAACTGAAAACGTAAATGTTACCAACCAGACCCCTAGAGTTTGTGTTCGGTAATTACTACATATATATATATATATATAGGACCAAAAGTCTACATATATCTGAGAGATTAGTATTCACCACAGAAGCTAAAAACAAAATCAACACATCATAGTAGTTATATTTTCAAGTAGTGTCCAAATTTAATTTTTAAAATTTTGCATCGACAAAATTTTTTTTTTTTACGTGCATACACTAGTTTGAATATTAAAGTCAACCATAATTTCCAAAAGAGGAAATGAAAGGGGAAAAAAATGTATTATGTAATTTCCTATATTTTGAAATACATTGCCAAAATGACAATCATTTCATGAAGAGATGGAGTTGTTTTTCTTTTTAAAATTGCATGTACCATTAGCTCATTTCATCAAAAAAGCACCATTACTTCCAAAGCAACCTCTCTCACGTATCGTTCATTTTGGACCTACTTACGAAAAAAAAATAATTTATAATTCATTTCATGATTACAAATAATTGTACACTTGTCAACCAATCACCGTACCCTTTTAGAGTAAAATACAGGAGATCACAAAGCCAAATAGAAAAATATCAAAGAAAAACAATGTGCGATACATGTTCATTCTAAATGTGGGTCTCAGACTCTGCTTGGTGATTTTAATTTTTCAATCAATATGTTTTTAGTTTTAGTGAACTTTTTTAATCTTTTAGTCATTCTTTTTTCTTGTCAAATTCACCTAATCTAAATATACATAATGTTAGGTCCCTTGTGTTGTCAATTCCGCGAACAAATCTGTTTCAATTGTAAAGAAAGTGTTCAGTTTGTTCATGGACCGCTCGAGCAGTGAAAGTATGGCTCTTGCAAAGAAAACATCTCCTAGTAATTCAGGCTTGTCTGTAAAAATACTAGAAGGTTTGATTCTGTGTTCGAGCGAACTTTCTGTTGCTCGAGCAAAAGCACTTATGGTTTCTCCACATACAAGGCACACCGCTCGAGCGACCATTCCTTCGCTTGAGTGGTCACCGTGACCCTGTTCCCTATAATCCGAAAGACTAATTTTAGGATTACGACTTTCGGATCTAAAACTTGAGAGTTTGTGATTGCTTCTGGAGTTCTTACCCTTTGTTTCCCTTGATGTCTTTGTGAAATTGATCGCATCACATGAGTTAAGTTGATCGCATCAAGGGGGTTTCTTTGATTCTTCTATTCAAAGAGAGTTTGATCGGTGGATTCTGAAGGTTCAAACGTGAAGGCTTTGAAGGAGTTCAAAGCAGTTTGTTGTCATGAATTCGACGTGGGTGTTGTGGATTCAACATCAGGCTAATAAATTCCAGGACGAAGGCATTGGTGAAAGAGGCACGAGTGGTGAAAGACAATCTTCAACGTGTTAGGTAATTGTTGGTAATCTTATTTTCATTGTCTTCATAGTGGATTTATTAGTGGTTTTGCTCGTGATTTTTTTATCATAATTGGAGGTGTTCCAACAGTGATTTTTTTTTTTTCACATTAAAATCGTTTATGTTGATTTATAATTGTGAAATAACAATCTAAATTACTTTCGTACATGTTAGATGGTTTAGATTGTTAGTTTTGTTTGTTTGGAAATTATTGCAATTCAATCTATTTCGAATCACAAATCACTTAGATTTTGCACATAAAAAGTAAATATTTGTAGAGAAATCTTTAAAATAATTTGTTGTACTTTTCAATATTTAGCGATTTTTTTGAAGATTTTTTTTTTCACATATTTTATATTTTAAAAATGTATCTAGATTAAATGGAACTAAAAGGTTAAAAAAAAAAATTTGGCTAAAATATTAAAAAAGTTCACTAAAAAAACAAAATACGGATTGAAAATTCAAAAATTATTTTTAAAAACTCAAAATCAAATGATTTTTTTTATTATATAATTTATGGCTCAAGCTTCTTTCAAGTCCAAAATCGGACTAGAGCATGCTGTTAGGGCTCCGTGGGCCCACCATAAGGCCCACATCAATGATCCGACCAATTCAATATGTAAGACTCGTTGAGTACATCATTTTGTAAAAAATGATGTTCAAATTTGTGTCAACTGTAAGTATGATTTTAAAAATAAATTGTTGATACAAATGTGATCTAATCAAGTAACTATTAATATTTAATCAATGTGATTTTTTTTTTACAGGAATGAAGTACTCCATAAGCCTTACATATTGAACTGTTTGAATTATCGAGATGGACAAAAAAAAATGAGCCTAAAATAGGCTGGATTGAACTGTCCAGTGCTTTTTTTTTTTTTTTTTGTATGTGAATTCTTAGTCCCTGGCCTAACAACATCCGTACATTTTCAATGTCTTGGAAGCTTCTCATGAAACAAGTATAATATAGTGATTTATTTATTTATTTTAATCAACGTGAATACAGCAAGAAAACATTAATTTATGTTAATGACTTAATTAAGAAGCTTTCTAAAGGCAAAGTAGAATAAGGTTGCCGTGGTTTAAAGTACCAAGGTGGGAATGCCAACCTCTGGCTGTGATTAGGGTTTTTGAGAATCCTAAAAGATAGACCAGCTTGCAGGCAGTGTTGATGAGCAAGAGGTTTATGCTTTCTTGCAATTGTCTAATAATCTAAGAGATCACTATGTGATCTTTGTGAGCTTATTTTAGTGTGTGAAAATATACTTTGCCAAGAAAGGGCCAAAATGTCTTGGTCTCTAAAGTTTTATTTCATTTATTAAAATATTTGAGCTGCTGGATGTGACTTAGGGGAGGATGGATGTGGTGGTCGAAGTCGTCAACAGTTAGGGGTGACTAGAGGACAGCAGGTGGACAGTGTAGGTCATTTTTTTAAAAAAAATAAAAACATTATATTAAGGTTTTGTTTGATGAAGTTTCCTGTTATTATTTTATAGAAAACATTGAACATCTTTATATTTGTTTTTGGTTAAAATAAAAACAAAAAACATGTTTAATACAGTATTTTAAAAACTTATTTTGAAAATAAGTGAAAAATGGTGGTCTATGGAAAGTAATGGTTGAAGGTGGTTATCGGTGGCCCGAGATAGCTGCCGACTGCGGGAAAGAGTGACCGAAAGTGGCCGTTTTCCGACAAGAGGTAGTGAACGTAGTTATCGTCAGTGGGAGATGGTTGGTGGAGGTAGTCATCATAGTTGTGGTGATGAGTGAGTGATAGTTGGAAGAGGCGGAAGAAAGAGGAAGAAATGAAAAAATAAATTTCTAAACTAGTTAAATTAATTGTTTATAATTTTTAAAAATTCTATAAATATAAATATAAATATAAAATTATAAACATAAACATTATCGACAGGTCCTGAATATTTTTTCATTTTTAATTTAAAAAAAAAAAACAGTGAAAACAAAAAAATTTACCCAACAGGCATGTGAGTGCTTTACTAACGAAAAGAAAAAGAAGTGATAAAGAAAAGCCAATTTATTGGTCCCAATGCACGCATTTCAAAAGTTTAAAACAGGTTTCAAAGTCCTAAAGGCTTCTTTTGACTCCCTTCGTCTCCTCACCTAACAAAATGTAACTGAAATTATTGGTGTATTGGCACATAATTATATCATCTTTTAAAAATATTCTGCGTTTTGTATGAAATTATATACAATAAAAACTATATAACCTTTTTGAATCATTTTAACATGTGCCTTAAAACCACAAGTTAAGGAGATTTTTATTTTATAATAGCACTTTTGCGTATGATTGTGGTTATATTGAGTGAAATTCATAGTTAAATTGTGAGGGCTATTATATATTATTGAATAAATTTCATTTTAAAAATTAGTTTGGATTTTACATGTATACATTACATTTGTTGTGTATTTGTAGAGTTTTCACTAACTTTTTTGATGACTACTAACCTCTAAATCAAGGAGTTGAGTAATAATATTCAGTGATGATTATAACAATAATGAACAAAAACTATTTTCGTATCTTCTTGAAAAAATAACTAATGGAGGACAAAAAAGGAAAAATATATTACTTTTTAGAATAAATTATATTTACCTTTTTTGATATTTAGATAAAATAAAGTGAGTTTCACAATAAGCTTGTACTTCATCCTATTTTTAAAATTAATTAGTGGCCCATAGAGCCAATACCAATACCAGATGTGGTATATGTATAGAAAGAACGAGACACAGAATACACAAATATAAAATAAAAATTATTCGTTTGTGTAGTTACGAACATGTTTGCAACTATAATTATGAAAAGAGTTTGATTTCTCTTAAGTTGGTCATCTCAATTTGAGAGATCCTTTGGACTTGGCAGGATCACTTTATAACCAACTTCGGTGATCTGAACCGTTCAAACTTTAGAATTTGTTGAGTAGAATATTTATGTAAAAAATGATTAGATATTAGTAATTATATGTTTCAATTACATTTGTATTACAAAAAATGAATGGTTATTTTCTAAATTATATTTATCATTTACTTTTTTACAACAAATATGATTCAAACATATAAGCTATCGATATTCGATCATTTTTATTTTTTGCATGAATATTCTACTCAATAAATTTTAAAAAATAAATAATTTAAATTATCAAAATCGATCTCAAAATAAACCTACCAAGTACACCATTACAAAAATATTGTCTTACCTCTATATATTTTGTATTTGATTCTTTGTGTAACCATAGACTTTTTAATACCAGTAACAGTGGAGTTTCCTGTGCAGCTGCAATTAAAACTTACTGGCTTCTTACAAGAATCATCAGTTATAAAGCAAAAGGGAATCAATGAATTTTTTATTTTTTATTTTTTATTTTTTATTTTTTATTTTATTGATTGGAGGAGAACAGGAAAGTCTAAGGAAAAGACCTAAAAAGGTGGGGTCATGCAAACACCCTAAGCAAGCATGGTTGAGTCAATTTTGAAAGTAGTGGTTCACAATCACAAATGCCAATGTTGTTTTTACCACAATGCTATTTGCCATTTCAATTTGATCAATCCGGTCCATACATACCAATTAACGGTGTAGAGTTCTCTAGATTCCCCAACCCTCGATTTGAATCACCCCCAACTATGGTGGTAAAAGGGATTCCTTCTCATGTTTTTTTTTTTTTTTTTTTAATTCCATCACATCAGTGATTGAAATCTCCAAGATATAATATTAATTTTGAAGTATTATTGTATAATAAAAAATATTACGTAAATTTTAAATGTTTTATTTTATAATTGATAATTCACAAATTATGCTTTCAAGGCTGACTTATGAAACGAAAGTAATTGTCTTGTATTATAAGTTAAAAAAATGGTATACAAATTTACTTTTTAATTATTGATTATAATGAAGAATTCATGATGCACAATTAATAGTAACCAAACAAATGTGTCAATTTGGAGATATTGTTGTATGCTAATAGGGTACCATGTGGCACTACTTTGCACCAATAAAAAATGTATATGCCTCATTTTGTTTCCCAAACACCCAACATAAATGTAATAGACCTTACTATTAAAGCCAATCACAATAGTAAAAGGTATCACATGACATATAACCTATTGACATACAAAAATTACTCCTCAACTTGAACATGTAATAGGTAAGTCTTGATATTTGAAATGAGATTTACTAAACAATTCATTGTCACATTAATTAACAAACTAAATATGTTTAAAAAAAGTTTTGTTCAAGTTTAATCTAGTGTGAAAAAGATTTTCAACAAAGGTGGTAAAATAATTCTTGGTCAAATTTTTTTATATTCTCAATTCAAAAATCCTAAGAAGCTAGAAAATTTGGTCAAAAAAGTGAATTATTTAGATTTAATTCTTATATAGTAGGACTCTATATGTGAAATGAATCTCATCTATCTAATATTTTTAATAAGTAAATTTTGTAGATAACTATTACCGTTATTCTGGATTTAATATGAATAGTATAATTTGATAAAAATCTCACATATAAACATATATTAAGACCGGAACCATAACGTTTAAAGACGACACTAAGAAAGTATTAAAATATAAGAATTTAAAAATGAAGTATCCTTGCCAACAAAGGTTACCTCCTGCTATAAATTCAAGCCTTCTTCACGAAGGACATTGCAACAAACACAACAGAGTACAACAACAACTACTACTACTTTCTTTCTATCTCTCTTTATACTAAGAAGCTTAGTTTTGTTCTTGTGTTGTATTGTGTTGTGTGAAAGAGGCATATATAGACATGGGAGGATGTGGTTTCTTTTCAATTTTCAACATCTTCAAATCAAAGAGGTATCAGAGAGGAGACGATTACTACGCATGGGATGATTCAATGAAGGCATACAAAGTGTGGCCGAGCGATGAAGACAGAGGCCTTTGGGTTGCTGAGCCCGGTATTGATCGCAGAGCTGGAGATTACATTGCCAAGAAACGTGCTGCAACTGCTTCTTCAGATCAAGATTGAAAAAGCCACTCCAACCCAAACCCAAACCCAAAAGCAATAATAAAAAAGTTCAGTTTCACAATTAGAATCCATGTGATTTCAACCATATGATCTCCTCTCTCCTCCACATCTCCATTATTCTTTGTCTTATCATGTCTTGTTCAGTGTAATTTTGTTTTACAGGTTGGGTTTCTTGTTATTGTAAAATGTGAATTCTATTATATGAATCAAATAAATTATAGGAACATCTATGCTATGCCTTTATCATCTTTGCCAATTTTTCCCCACAAGTGCTCTTAGTTTTCTCCAACTCTGAGGGGAAGATGGAAACCAATTTTTTTTTAAACATTAATTCCACTATTCGAAACAATTCAAAAACTGTTTGACTATTTGGTTTTCAATTTGTCTCTACAAAATTCAATGAGTTGTATTGATCGATACAACATGTTTTATTTATTTATTTATTTATTTTTCATTCATACTATTCTAAGAATCTAAAACTATATTCACTCTCTGCATTAAATGTTCTCCTTCACAATATATGTGGACTTGAACTATTTCTTTATTATATGATTTGCACAATTACAGTGATGCAAGTTATAGTAAGGGAAGTACAAGCCAGTGTAATTTTTCAAAATTAATTACTTATTAATGATAAATTTTATAAATGTTAATAATTAATATTATAACATTTCTATGTATTTGAAGTTTTTATTTGGAAAAACCCACTGGGCGGTAAATTTGCCTTATAGTAAGAGAAAAATACAAGTCAGTGTAATTCTTCAAAATTAATTACTTATGAATAATAAACTTTATAAATATTAATAATTAATATTATACACTTTTCTATGTATTCAAAGTTTTTTTTAGTGAAGTGGCTGATAAAAAAATAAAAAATTAGTTAAGTGCCATGAAAGCGAGCTCGAGTGCATAGTACTTTGTGAAATCAAGGTGTAAAGGTTCTTTGGAGCATGGAAGTGTTGGGCTTGCTGTTTGCAGTTTTTTTTTTTTTTTTGGGTTCATATTTACAAATTTTTAAAAAAAATTGTAAATAAAATTTTTTTTGGTATTTATTTTTATTTTTAACAAGTCATAAACAGTAGACAAAATAGGAAAATACTATGGTACAAACCTCCTCTACGGTGTGTACCATATACAAGTTATGTCATTTGTGAGTTTAATTATCACAAATGGCATAACTTAATATTATGAGAGTCATAACCCAAAAAAAAAAAAAAAAAGTAGATTTATAACTAAATATCACGAGTATAACCAAACAACTTTTGGACCATAATTAAAATTTTGTCGCCATAACCAACAACACAAGTCATAACCATTGAGTCAAAGGTTGTAGAGGGGTGTGTACCATAGAATCTCTACAAAATATCCTAAACTTTTGTAAATACAAAAATTTGGCTGTACAAATTTTTTTTGCCAACCTAATTCTAGGACCATCCTATTGTTCATCACCACAACTGATCACCGTTGCTTATGACCTCATCCGGCCACCACCTCCCGTGACTTTCAACAACACTGATAGTAATATTTGTCCACCACCACCTCTAACAATCGGCAACCCCTTTCAATGCCCAACAACCATTTTCTATTGGGTCTCTGGCCCCTGATAAGTATTATTCATTGGGTCTTGGGTCTAATGGGGGGTTTGGTAATTTCTTATTGCTTCCATGTTGCCCTAATTCTACACTTATAAATAGATGAATGGGGGACCTCTTTTCTGTAAGAGAGTTTATTATTTTCTGATCATAGTGAAAATTACAACAGTCGTGGACGTACTCCTATTCTGGGGTGAACCACATAAATCCTTGTGTTCTTTATATGTGAGTGATTTCTTTGATTCGTTTGTTTTTCTTATTTACTATTTTATGTCTCACTAATTTTGGTTAGGAAGAGACGTTTTTCTAACATTTTCAACTGTCAAGAATCACCTTATGTGGTTCACTACTTTATGATAAGATACATGAGCTAGATGAGCATATAGAGCCATCTACTCTAACTGACAAGTGTGCTACTCGAATTGAATCTGTTAGAAGATGAGTTAGTTAGTTAACCATGGTTGTAATAGTTAGGTTAAGTGTTAGTCAGATAACTCAAGTGTACTTAGACAGTTATGGATATATGTGTAGTATATGTGTGTATATAAGGAAAGGATTTGGAATCATTGTGCAAATGAATAATATCTTTGAGTTCTTGTGAATCTCTTTATGGTATCAGAGCAGATAAGCTCCAACGAGCATCAGATCCCCCATTAATGGCAGATTCATCTTCTTCAATGCTTCCTCCAAACCTCACTCTTCTTATCTCCAATCTAAGTTCATTCGTCAATGTTAAACTTGACTCCACCAATTACATCGTGTGGAAGCATCAGCTTCAAAACATCTTGAGAGCAACAAAATTGCTTGAATATATTGATGGATCTTTCTTGTGTCCATCATCAATTGTTCTTGATTCATCAGGAAAATCAATAGCTAATCCAGATTATCAAAAATAGATGACAATTGATGCACATTTGCTGAGTTGCATCACGACAACTCTATCACCTTCGATCTTCACTTTTGTCTTCAACTGTCAATCTAGTGTTGAGGTATGGACTTCTTTGGAAAAACGATTTACTTCTCTCTCCAGATCACACATTCATCAGCTGAAAAATCAGTTAAATCAATTGTCTAAGAAAGGTCTTTTAATGGAAGATTATCTTGGAAAAGTGAAAGCCATTGCTGATTAATTAGCTTTGGTGTCTTCTTGTATGGATGATGAAGACTTAGTGCTCCTTACATTGAATGGAATACCAGATGAGTATAATGCACTCAAAACTACAATTCGAGCAAGGCCAAAACCAATTTCTATGGATTCTCTGAGTTCTTTGCTTTGTTCTGAAGTTGTTCTTCTTGAAGTTTCTACTAAACATTCTTCTTCAGATATTCACTTTACCTATGTTGCTACTACACAAAATCCATTTGCTTTTTCTAGATCTGATAAAGGAGGAAATCATGGTTGTTATAGAGGTTCTAACAGAGGTGGTAGGTTTTTCAAAGGCAATCGCACCAGAGGAGGTAGTCATGGCAGGTTTTACAATACTAATTCCAACATCTCACCAAATATTTCCAATAGCTCCAACACTTCTCTTGCTCTTGTTGTTTGCCAAATTTGTGGAAAATTGAATCATACAACTCTTGAGTGCTAGTATAGAATGGATACTACCCATCAATCTTTATCTTCTTCTAAAGGAATCTCTCATAAGGCCTATGTTGCATCTTCTTCTCCACTAACCAACACCAATTGGTTTCTTGATTCAGCTACAACAAGTCATCACACTAATGATCTAAATAATCTCTTCTGCATCAGCCTTATGAAGGTGAAGACTAGGTTATGATTGGAGATGGCAGTCATCTTCCTATTCTGCACATTGGGACTGGTTTGCTTCCAACTCCTTTTTCTTCTCTCCAACTTCAAAATCTTCTTCATGTTCCTGTTATTACTTTAAATTTGATTTCTATTCAAAAACTTGCAACTGATAATAATTGTTCTATTATTTTTTATGATCACTCATTTATCATTTAGGACAAGCTCACCAACACTCCATTGCTTAAAAGTCATCACTCTAATGGCCTTTATCATTTTTCAGTTTCATCTTCAACTCCTTTTTTCTCCTAGCTGTTTTTAAAAGAATTACTCCATCACCAAATTGGCATTTTCAATTGGGACATCCCTCTTCTCAGAAACAACGTCTATCTAAGACTAAAGGTTGTAATATTTTCTTTTCAAAGAATAACTCTGGCAGTCTGTGTTCTCAAGAGTCACAGACTAGCCTTTAGTTTGTCTAATTTTCTCTGTAAATAAACCCCTTGCCTTGATTCATACTAATGTTTGGGGGCCATTTTTTGCTTCAAATTCAGGCTATAGATGTTATGTAGTTTTCATTGATGACTTTAGCAAGTTTACTTGGATGTTTCCTCTTCATTATAAAAGTAAAGTGTTTACCAAATTTCTTGAGTTTAAAATGTTTGTTGAGACACAATTTTCTACACAACTTCAGATTCTTTGAAGTGACAATGGTGGTGAATACCTTTCTCTTAAATTTTAGAAATTTCTCACCTCTCATAGTATTTTGTTCACCAATTGACATGTATTCACACCCCAACTCATGACAGGGCGGCTGAAAAGAAGCATAGACACATTGTTAAAACAACAATTGCACTCATGCGTCGTTCTTTTGTTTCTCTTGGATTTTGGTTTGATGCCATGGCCACTGCTATTATGCTTATTAATAGGCTTCCTATGGCTAAACTCAAGTTTCTCACTCCATTGGAAGTTTTCTATCACCATGCTCTAGATTATTCTTTTCTTAAAACTTTTGGTTGTAGGTATTTTCCTTGGTTAAAGCCATATACCTCCCATAAATTACAACCGAGGTCTGCATCTTGTGTTTTTATAGGCTATCACCCATCAGTCAAAGATTATAGGTGCTATGATCCTATTTTTGACACAATTTATTTGTCTAAGTAGGTGGTTTTTGATGCATAATATTTTCCTTTTACTCATCTTTCTAATCCTTCTGCTGTTCTTCCCTTTATTCCTCAGTTAGAGACTTTTTTTCTAGTCTAGTTCCATTGTGCAATCTACAGTCTCAGTCACCAGTCTTGTCCATAGTTCTGCAGCTCCTGTTACTAGGTCTGCAGCCATTATTCCTAGTCTTGCAGCCACTGTTCCTAGTCTTGTAGCTACTATTCCTAGTTCTACTGCTGCTGTTTCCCATTCTGCAGCCACAACCCATCATCCCCATGTCCCAGCTCATAATTCTGACTACTCTCTCTATTGTTTGCTGCTACTGTCCTCTCTCATCCTTCTACCAGATCTGTCCCTTGTCCATCTTCTTCTCTTGTTTCCATTTCTATTTCCTCTATCTCGATTGACTTACCTCTTCCTTCCCTTCCTCCTCATTCTCTACTTGTTCATAATAATCATCCCATGATGACCAGGTCCAAATCTAGTTCTACTCCACCTTTGTGTTTACTCTCCTCTCTTGATTCAAAACCTACAACATATGCTACGCCTCCCTTTCTCCAAAATGGTCTAAGGCTATGCATGAGGAGTTTCAATCCCTTCACCAATAAGGGACTTGGAGTTTAGTGCCTCTTCCTTCCAACAAACAAGCAATAGGTTGTAAATGCGTGTTTCGATTGAAAAGGAATTCAGATGGGTCTATTGCCAGATATAAGGCTCATTTAATAGCTAAGAGCTATGTTCAAGAAAAAGGGATTGACTACCGAGAGACCTTCAGTCCTGTTGCCGAACAACCTACCATCAGGGTTCTTCTCTCCCTTGCTCTGCATTTTGTTTGATCTATTAAGCAATTCGACATTTCCAATGCTTTTCTTCATGATCTTCTTGAAGATGAGATCTATATGACTCAACCATAAGGTTTTGTTGATCCTTTTAACCCATCATTGTTTCGCAAATTACATAAGGCTCTCTATGGTCTGAAACAAGCTCCTAGAGCTTGGTTTTCTACTTTTTCCTCCTTTTTACTCAAAACGGGTTTTCACTTTAGTCATTGTGATTCCTCTCTATTCATCCACAAAACATCTTCTTCCCTCACCATTTTATTGATCTATGTTGATGATATTCTCTTAACTGGTAGTGATTCCAAGTTTATTTCTTTCTTGGTCTCTAAAATGCACTATCATTTCTCCATGAAAGAACTTGGTTTCCTCAATTATTTCTCAGGCATTTCTGTTCATACATCTTCTCCTGGTAATTTTTTGTCTTAGCAGAACTATGCTACTGAGCTTCTTGCCAAAGTCAGCATGTCCTCTTGCAAGCCTTACTCTACTCTTATGGTTACTTAACCTCCTCCACCCTCATAATCTGATCCTGCATTTGTAAATCCATCCTTTTATCGGTCTATTGTGGGTGCTTTACAGTATCTCACTATCACTCGACCTGATCTGTCTTTTGTTGTAAATTTTGCTTGCCAATTCATGCATAAGCCTCTTACTTCTCATTTCATTGCTATCAAGCACTTACTTCGTTATCTTAAGGGTACCATCACTGATGGCCTTCTTTTTTCCTCGAGTCCTTTGGTTCTTAATGCTTATTCTGATTTAGATTAGGCTGGTAGCTCTCTTGATCATCGGTCTACCACTGGGTATTGTGTGTTTTGGGGCCCTAATTTGATTTCCTGGACTGCCAAGAAACAATCTACTATTTCTTACTCTTCTACTGAAGCAAAATACCCCGCATTGGCTCAAAACGGCAGCTAAACTCAGTTCGTTGTCCATGCTTTTGTCTGATTTACAGATTGTTCATCCCATCCCTACCTTATGGTGTGATAATCTCTCGGCCATCTCCTTGACTAGTAATCATGTTTTTCATGCAACTACAACAAAACTGGGTTTTTATGACTTCACATTAACGACATACAATAAATACAAGTCGTGGTTTCTCATTTTTACGACTTACTTTTTTTGCATGTCATAAATAATTTCCCAACCATGACATGTCTATTGTGTAGGTCATGAATGTTAATAATGATTATTTTTTTACGACTTGCAATATTAGCCGTAAGTAATAAAACTTTCTATGACGTGTTTATGGCATGCCGTTAATACATCAACTATACACGACACACGTATACCAGTTATTAAAAATATTGAATATTCACGGCGTACAAAAAGCTAGCCGTTAAAAATTACACTTTCCACGACGCACGAAAAGCAAGCCGTTTAAAATAATTCACTTTTCACGACACGCAATTGCTGTTGTGAAAGATACGGCCAAAAAAAATAGGATCAAAATAAAAATTTCAAGCGCCAAACACCAAAAAAATTTTAAAAAAAATAAAATTCAAAAAACTCAACTCTTCAATCCCAACATGAATTAAAAAAAATCTTGGTTTCATCGTCTAAGCACCCTAATACACACAGTGAAGAACAATAGTTTTTGCCTTTTGTTTGATCTCTCTCTCCCACACTATCTTTCATTCTCTCTCTACTTTCATCATCTCTTGCAAGAACATTAACATAGAAAATACTCTCCAAACCCTCACTCTCTCTCCCTCTCTCTTTATCAACCCCAAACCCAAACCTAAATTGATATCAAGAGCTCCAAGAAGCAAAAGCCTATTCAAGTTAAACACAATGGTGGAAAGCTATTGACTCAGTTAGAAAGTTGTAATGCAGCAAAAAAGTTAGATGGGTTAGAGGGAGAATGTCTGTCTTCTCTCTAGAAACATCTCGTTTCTAGGGTTTCATTAATCTCTCATTGATTAAGGCTGATTCTCTTAATACTCATGGGGTCGATTCTTCTAGAGGCGAAGTAAATGTACCGGAAGGAAAAAAAAAGATCGGAGTTCCTGAAGGTGTCTAATGAGGTTTTGGGGTTTCTTGACAGATGTACTGCGGGGTCTGGGAAATCATACTCTGCGAAGCTGTTTGATCAGGGTTTCGGGGGTATGAAAGGTGAATCGTCCATTAGTTGTGGTCAATCTGGAAAGACAGTCGCGAACCCTAGTTCTTTTATTGAGTCTATGGAAGCTTTTAGAGAGAAACTCAACGTGATAAAAGCCAATGTTTCAGGTGTGAATTGTGAAGACTCAACCCCTTTGTTTTAGGAAGAAATTTCGACTCCGGCGATTGCCCTAAACCTGTTAAAGTTGAGATGGTCTGATATTGTGGAGAAATAGGGTAGTGAGGAAGCTGTTATCAACCGATTTAGGGATTTACCTAATAGCTTGATTATAGCTAGGGCTAGGAA
Organism: Camellia granthamiana; assembly: GCA_036172215.1. Lineage (NCBI taxonomy): Eukaryota > Viridiplantae > Streptophyta > Magnoliopsida > Ericales > Theaceae > Camellia > Camellia granthamiana. The sequence goes on from CM069904.1 coordinate 21,014,801, forward strand.
TATGGTTTCCAATCTAGATGAATTGGAGATTGTATATGAGGACATAACGTCTTCGAAGCTTTCAGATCCTGAAATAAGCATGGATAGGGTGAGCCCTAAGGCAAGGAGTTCGAGTCATCAAAAAGATCTGGGGGTGAGAAATGTTTTCACTCAGATGGGTGGACGTACTGGTATGGAATAGGGGATACGAGGTAAAAGGGGTAGAAGAGATGTTGGGCAACAGACTGGGTTATTGGTAAATCAAAGCGAGCAAGGGGAGGGTAATGATGCTGCCAACTCTGTCCTAGTTGTGAACCCAGTTGTGTCGGAGAAGAAGACCTGGGCCTCGGTGGTAGCTATAAATCAAAGATCTGCTGTGAAACTAAGTTGGTTTCCACTTGATAGCAATACTGATATTGTTGTTGATCTCCCATCTTGGGAATGTTGGGGGATATCTCCTTATTGGAGTTTGAGACCCAATTGGTTCATTAAAAGTGTTTAGTTTGGTTTGGTGTTAGTTATAATATATTTTAATATATGATATCTAACTTTTAGAAGCTCAATGGTAATAACTAGGGTTTTGATCAAAAGCCTAAGAATCAACAACATATTTATATATATTGTTTCTTCTGAAGGTGCAATTGCTGATTTTATTATTCTTGAGTGTTGCATCCGTGATTATCAATTGGATGAGATAGTGCCTTTGTTCTTTGTATCAAAAAGTCAAATCATGCTGTGGTTGTTTTTGGATTTGGCGGTTGCTATACAAATTCGATTGATGAATCAGTTTGGTGGCTTGGTTAAAGTATTGTCAATGTGCATGTTCAATTGATTTGGATATATTATTTTGGGTCTTCTATAGCTCTGTTTTGAAGACTTTTGTTCATTTATTTGGTGAGGTCTTTTCTCTTGTTTATTTGTAATTATTTGGACTTCACCTAAGGGTGATTTGTGAGACTACTCGTGTCTCGTTTGTAATCGTTTGGAAACTCTTTGGTTGATAGTGGAATCGGATTTCGATCCCGTGGATGTATCTCACATTGAGGAAACCACATAAAATTCTTATGTTGCTGTTGATTTAATTTTTCCGTATTAGTTTTTATTCTCATTGATTAATTACTTGTGGGAAATCATATATTTTCCCTAACAACTGCTATCAGAGCTTACGATTTATTTAGGTTTATTTATTTGTGTAAATCAATGGAGGGAAATGTGGGTCATTTGTCTAGCTTCAATGGAAGCAATTGAGTAACTTGATAAACTAAAATGGAGGACCTATTATTTTGTAGAGATTTGTATGGGCCTATTGAGGGTGATAGCGGCAAACCTGATGATATGAAAGATGACGAATGGAAGATGCTTAATCAAAAAGCCGTTGGTGTTATCCGTCAATGGATTGATGACAGTGTGTTTCATCATGTTGCCACTGAAACTTCAGCACATGATTTATGGAAAAAAAATTAGAAGATCTTTATGACAGAAAATCAGCTACAAATAAAGCTTTCTGTTTTGTAAGTTGGTTAATTTAAAATATAAAGATGGCAGCCCCATTCCAAAACATTTGAATGAAATAAAGAGTATTGTTAACCAACTTGCTTCTATGAAAATTATTTTTGATGATGAGTTGCAAGCTTTGATGCTACTTAGTTCTTTGCCCGAAAGTTGGGGGACTTTGGTTGTGACAGTTAGTAATTCGGCGCCTGATGGAGTTGTCATAATGAACCAAGTCACTAGTAACTTGTTGAATGAAGAAACTAGAAGAAAATCGGCAGGTTCCTCTCATTCGGAGGCATTTGTTGTGAGAGGCCGAAGCAAAACAAGAGGGAGGAGTAAGACTCCTCATGGTCGTGATCAAAGCCATGACAAATCAAGAGATGGTTATTTTTCAAAGAAAGACATTGAGTGTTATTATTGCCATGAGAAAGGGCACATGAAGCGGGAATGCCGAAAGCTCAAGAACAAGGAGAAAATGCGTGACAAAAGTGTGGATTAGAAGCAAGAAGACACAATGGCAGTTACTTCCAATGATCTCATGGTTGTTTTATGAAGATGATTGTATCAATTTTGTGGGCCAAGAGAGCAATTGGGTGATTAATTTCGGTGCTTCTTTTCATGTGACTTCTTGAGTTGATTTCTTTACTACCTACACCAAAGGAGATTATGGTTTTCTTCGAATGGGTAATGAAGGTTTGTCCAAGATTATTGGCATGGGTGATGTTTGCTTGGAAACAAATTTGGGCTACAAGTTGTTGCTTAAAGATGTGAGGTATGTTCCCGACATTTGCCTCAATTTGATCTCTATTGGGAAGCTAGATGATGAAGGCTTCAACAACAAATTTGTTGATGGAATATGGAAGCTCACAAAAAGGTTCTTTGGTGGTGGCTAAGTGTAAGAAGACTCATACACTTTATTCGATGCAAGGAAAAATTTGTAAAGGTGTTGTCAATACACTTGAAGATAATACTTCTATCGAATTGTGGCACAAGCGGCTTGGGCACATGAGTGAAAAGGGGCTGCAAGTTTTATTCAAGAAAGAACTTCTACTCGATTTGAAAGGTACACATCTTAAAACTTGTGTTCATTGTTTGGCGGGTAAACAATATAGAGTTTCTTTTCATAAAAATGTTGCTTCTAGAAAAGAAAATGTTTTGGAGTTGATTAATTTGGATGTTTGTGGTCCTTTAAAAGTTAAAACACATAGTGGTGCACTTTATTTTGTTACTTTCATTGATGATTATTTAAGGAAAGTTTGGGCTTTTATACTAAAAACTAAAGATTAAGTTCTAGATGTATTTAAGCATTTTCAGGCCATGGTTGAAAGAGAAACAGGGCAAAAATTGAAGTGCATCTGATTAGACAATGGTGCTGAATACATTGGGCCATTTAATGAGTATTGTCGCAGCCAAGATATTCGACACCAAAAGACAGTTGAGAAGACCCCTCAACAAAATGGCATTGCCGAGAGGATGAACCGCACTATTGTGGAAAGAACAAGGTGCCTGCTTTTACATGCTAAATTGCCAAGATCCTTTTGAGGTGAGGCAATGAGGACAGCGGTTGACGTGATCAATTTGTCTCCTTCCTATCCTTTGAATAGTGATGTTCCAAAAAGAGTTTGGACCAGCAAAGATGTGTCTTATGAGCACTTGAGAGTGTTTGGTTGCCGAGCTTTTGTTCACATTCCAAAGGATGAGAGATCCAAGCTTAATAGTAAGTCAAAGACAATGTATTTTTCTTGGCTATGGGCATGATGAATTCGGGTATAGATTGTGGGATCCGGTCGACAAGAAAGTCATTCGAAGCCGTGATGTTGCATTTCTTGAAGACCAAACAATTGAAGATTTTGGCAAAGATGATCAACCGGAGTCAAAAACTAGTGATCTCATTGACATGGATCCATCTCCTTCATCTTCAATTGATGATGAAAATGGATGTACAACCACCTATTGAAGATGTGGAAGATGATGCTAATCCTAATGAAGTTGAGCCAAAAAATGAGGAAGAGCATCAAACTCAAGAACCGCCACCACAACTTGAGTGGAGGAAATCTACAAGGGATCGGCAACCTTTGAGAAAGTATCCTCCCAATGAATTTGTGTTGATTTCTGATCAAGGGGAGCCCGAGAGCTACCAAGAAGCAATTTAGCATGCAAAGAAAGATGATTGGAAAAATGCCATGGAAGAGGAGATGAATTCCTTACTTGAAAATCACACTTATGATTTAGTGAAATTGCCTAAGGGGAGGAAAATTCTGAAAAATAAGTGGATTTTCAAATTGAAGAATGATAGCAAGAATCTGATGTACAAAGCATGTCTTGTTGTGAAAGGCTTTAGGCAAAAGAAAGGTATCGACTTTGATAAGATTTTGTCACTGGTTGTGAAGATGTCTTCTATTTGGGTTGTACTTGGCATGGTTGCAAGTATGAACCTTGAAGTTGAGCAACTTGATGTAAAGATCGCATTTCTTCATGGCGATCTTGAAGAAGAAATTTACATGGAGCAACCGGAGGGTTTTGTGGAGAAAAGGAAAGATAAATTTGTTTGCAAATTGAAGAAAAGTTTGTATGGCCTCAAGCAAACCCCACGACAATGGTACAAAAAATTTAACTCTTTCATGATGAATAATGGTTTTTCTAAAGCCACTTCGGACCATTGTGTGTTTGTGAAAAATTTTCCATATGATAAATTTATTATTCTTTTGCTTTATGTTGATGACATGTTAATTGTGGGTCAAAATTCTATCATGATTAACAAGTTGAAATTGGAGTTGAGCAAGTCTTTTGCTATGAAAGATTTGGGATCGGCAAAGCAAATACTTGGTATGAAAATGGTTCGTGATCGCAAAGAGGGGCTGATTTGGTTGTCTCAAGAAAGTTACATTAAGAAAGTTCTTGAGAGGTTCAACATGGATAAAGCAAAGTTAGTTGGTTGTCCACCTGTGGGTCACTTCTAACTTAGTTCCAATCAATGTCTTACAAGTGAGAAAGATAAGGAAAAGATGCTGAAAATTCCTTATGCTTTAGCAGTTGGTTCTTTAATGTAGGCCATAGTTTGTACAAGGTCGGATATTGCTCACGCCATTGGTATGGTGAGTCGTTTTCTTTCTAATCTGGGTAAAGAACATTGGGTAGCGGTAAAATGGATTCTAAGATATCTTCGAAGGACTTCGAATGTGTATTTGTGTTTTGGGGATGGTAAGCCGATGCTTGATGGGTTTACGGATTTTGACATGGCCGGTGATGTTGATTCTAGAAAATCTACTTCGGGATATTTGGTGACATTTGCAAGAGGAGCTGTGGCATGGCAATCTAAATTAGAAAAACGTGTTGCTCTCTTAACTACTGAAGCTGAATTTATTGCTATTACGGAAGCTTGCAAGGAAAAGTTATGGTTGAAGTAATTTTTGCAAGAATTGGGTTTGAAGTAATAAAGGTATGTGTTTTATTGTTATAGTCAAAGTGCTATTCATTTGAGTAAAAATTCTACTTTTCATTCGAGATCGAAACACATTGATGTGAGATACCATTGGATTCGTGATGTCTTAGATTCGAAATTGTTACTACTCGAAAAGGTTCACACAGATGATAATATTTCGGATATATTGACTAAGACTTTGTCGAGGGACAAACATTTAAAGTGTCGAACTTTGGCGGGTATAGTTGATGTCTCCACCTAAGTCGGTAAGGGGAGAATTGTTGGGGTATATCTCCTTATTGGAGTTTGAGAACCAATTGGTTTATTAAAAGAGTTTAGTTTGGTTTGGTGTTGGTTATAATATATTTTAATATATTATATTTAACTTTTGGAAGCCAAATGGTAATAACTAGGGCTTTGATAAAAAGCCCAAGAATCAATAACATATTTATATATATTGTTTCTTCCGAAGGTGCAGCTGCTGATTTTATTATTCGTGAGTGTTGCATCCGTGATTATCAATTGGGTGAGATAGTGCCTTTGTTCTTTGTATCAGAAAGTCAAATCGTGCTGTGGTTGTTTTTGGATTTGGTGGCTGCTTTACAAATTTGATTGATGAATCAATTCGGTGGCTTAGTTAAAGTATTGTCAGTGTTTGGTTGATTTGGGTATATTATTTTGGGTCTTTTATAATTCTGTTTCGAAGACTTTTGTTCATCTATTTGGTTAGGTCTTTCCTCTTGTTTATTTGTGATTATTTGGAATTCACCTAAGGGTGGTTTGTGAGACCATTCGTGTCTCATTTATAATCGTTTGGAAACTCTTTGGTTGATAGTGAAATCAGATTTCAATCCCGTTGATGTATCTCGCATTGAGGGAACCACATAAAATTCTTTTGTTGCTGTTGATTTAATTTTTCCACATTAATTTTTATTCCCGTTGATTGATTTACTTGTGGGAAATCATATATTTTCCCTAACAGGGAAAACATTGAAAAATGGGAAGCTTGTTTGGTTTGCCATTTTTTGGATAGAAATCTTAACTTCAACTATGTCAAAACATATGCATTTAATCTGTGGAAAGGGTTCAAGGGAGGTAATTTTTACTAATAATGGTGTCCCAATAAATTCTTGAAAAAAAGTATGTGACAAACATTCATTTCTAGTTTTCTTGAAGGAATGAGATTCAAATTTTGTAAACTAACTATAATTTTTATTTTCTATTTTTTATGTTTTTTTGGGGCTAACACTCAAATGTAGTTGTATTCGTGATTTATTCATAAAGAAACTACACACATAGAATGTTTGTAAAAACAATACTGTTACAGAATTATTCATCCTCATACACCCACGGAACAATTGCTTTGCACTGGCTCCTACCCCTACATAGGCCTTTTGCAAAGTTTTGACTCTTTAAAGCTTTACATGTATGTAAATGATTTATTGCTGTTTTGATACCCTTTTTTTTTTTTGTTGGTGGTGTTGATATACTGATTAGGATTTATGAAAAATATTATAGGGTTTTGAAGGTCTTTGGATTCAATAGCTAACATTGATGCGTTTGATTTGATGAGGTGAGTATTGTGTTTATCTTTATAGAATTTGGTTATTAAGTTAGTTTGATGAATATTGTGTGTATGCTAATCTATATCTTTGTAGTAATTCTACCATAAGAACTGTATATTATGTTTGTTTTAGTTATGAATTAAGTGAACTTTTCCACATATGAAGCAAATTGGTTGGAATAATCTGATACCCATGTTAGTAGGTTTACTGATATATACTAACTGGCTGGAATTCTATATATTTACCCACTAATAGAACTTTTGGATTAGGACCATGTATGTTAGTCTAGTTTTCACTTTCCTCTACTTCTTCTTCACCTGTTTGACTTTTTCTTTTTCTTTTTTTTCGTTAGTAGGAAAAATAAGTTTGTTTTCTGTTTTCTCTGCACTCAAACAAAGGATTTTTAGTTCTCTTTAATAACATTTCCCAAAAATTGTTGTAACCTTGGTTAGCCCCAATTTCATATCTATCCAAGAAAAGCTTCATAACCATCCAAATAGGGGGGGGGGGGGGAAATAGAAAAACCCCATCCATGCAAAGTTCAAAACTAATGCAATCTATGCTATTGTTCCTAAGCCATTGACATTTGATTAATGCTTCATGTGTTTGGTTATATCTGGGTGGTAGGGAAATGAAGAGGTCTTACTCATTTTTTATTCACCTCTCTCTCTCTCTCTCTCTCTCTCTCTCTCTCTCTCTCTCTCTTTATATATATATATATATATTTATGCTCAAATAAGTTGTGCACAATTTTATTTTATTTTTTTGTATTTTCCTTTCTTTTAGAATGATTCCAATGCTTCAAAGGGAGAACATGTTGGGGCTTTTTTTTAATTTTTTTTTATTATTTTGTGTGTTTGAATTGATCATGACATGTTAAAGAAAAGGTAAATTTGGTTGTGTTGGAAATAACTGGATTTGGCATAATTAGGACTTTTGTTCTTATTAAATTGTGGAATCTAAATTTTTGCTTTTCATATGATCATCAGTTTTTCCTAATTTGTAGATTGTTGCTCCCTTGCTCTCAATGTTTGAAATTTGTGAATTTCTTTGATTTCTTTATTTGAGTTTCTACTCTTTATACTTTTATCGTAGAGACATTATTTGTAACGCCCTCAAAATAATAACATTAAACTCAACAATATTGACATGCATTGATATATAAAAGATCAACATCCTTCTATTCATCAGAGTATTTCCTTACAAAAAGTATTACATGTTGACAACAAAAGTAAACGCCCCATAGGCTTATAACTTTCTAAGCCAACACTTGGTTACAAGAAATGAGTACTAACTCATATACACCTTAAGTCCTAGGCTTGAATTCACATGTAATACATCAAAAGGAAAAAGACATCCAAAAAGTTTGACAGCCTCTAGCCTTCCAAGCTATGTCCTTGGAGGTGGCATGCTACATGTACCTGAAAATGATGTTCCCATATAGGGTGAGCCACAGCCCAGTAGAAATACACTAAACCAGCTATGAATAATGACTAAAAGATTAGCAGTTGATAGATGGCCAACACTGATACATCCACTTATATCACATTACAGTTATAAGACTTACAAGTCTATATTACTTTTCTTTTTCCATTTTCAGTAGATAAGCATACCAGCTAAATCAATACATCAACAGAGAAGCATATAAGCTATATCAACATCTCAACAGATAAGTATAAGAACTATATCATACAACCAAAGATAAGCATATGAGCTATATCTACACTTCTCTAGACAAGCATATGAGCTATGTCTACACTTCTCAAAGATAAGCATATGAGTTGTATCTACGGAGTTCATCCCCTATCTCCTCCCAACACTATCCGGTTTAGAGGTCCATCCCCCATCTTCCCCTAAACCGCGGAGTACATCCCCCATCTCCTCCTCTACACACAATGCATATAAACACATAGGTTCTATATACAATCAACTAATACATAAAGTTAATGTATTCTATCAACCGTCAAGCTTCATGACACATTCAATTGATTAGTTTTCGTTTGCCTAATCATCATACATTGTCTAGAACAATCAAGACTATCCTCCACCGATAGCCCAAAGCAGTTATTTCTAAACAGGAAATAAATACATCAAATGGATATAAAATCAACATTTCAACTTGGTGAGTGATAACTAATCCAACTACACCCTTTAATCCCATACATTCCAAATCCCAACATTTCCAATTCAATTCCTCATTTCTCAAATTAATTATTCAAATCAATTTATTAAACCAATTAGGGCAAATTCCCATAATTAACAAAACAACCCTAAGGTCCCCTTTTCATCCATAATCCATCATCCATCTCACTTTTCTATGCCAATCTTGCATATAGGTTTATTATAAACAAAACCCCATCTTTTGTAAAATTACACAAAAGACCAAAACTTTTGTAAAATTACACAACAACACCCAATATATCAAAAAGCTAAAATTGAAAGACAAAGTCCATAAGGAGGAGTAGGGTATCCCTACCTCAAAGTTTGAGCTCTAACGGAGATGAAGACCAAAAACCAAAATGCTCCAAATCGCCAAATTTTCAGATTAAATCAAAGCTCTCAACACCCTCTACCTTTCTAACAAAGAACTTAGGGTAGATTCACACTAGAAAGAGATGAAAATTTAGAGAGAAGCCAAGTCTAGAGAGAGAGGGTCTCAGATCTAGGGTTTTAAAAAGAAAAGTGATGAAAATGTTATGTTTAAAATCGCTGCTGTCTGCTGATATAAAACAGGCTCGCTCGAGCGAAGACTTGGTCGCTCGAGCGACCAGACACAGAAAACCTCGCTCGAACCAAGAAAGTCTCGCTCGATCCAACAACCCAGAAACTCGCTCGAGCGACAAAATGTTCGCTCGAGCCAACAACTCGAACCTACAGGTCTGCAACCAGACGCACGCTCGAGCGACGAAACGCTCGCTCGAGCGAAGAAAAACCAGATCACTCGAGCGAAGAAAATCTCGCTCGAGCCAAGAAATGCAACTCTCAGGTCCAGAACCAGACGCAATCGCTCGCTCGAGCGAAGTCACTCTGGCTCGACCCACCAGACATAAAACACACCTCTCGCTCGAGCGACCAAACCCTGGCTCGAGCGAAGGACCAAAACAAAGAGCTCACTCGAGCGACAAACTTCTCGCTCGAGCGAAGGTCTAGAATTCTGGGCGGCAACACTTGGCTCCCAGACACAACCAACCTGTAACAAACCTGCCCAACACATCCTATAACTGAAAACAAAGTGTGAAAGGATGTAAACAAGAGGATAACAACTGCTAATGTCCACGGACTCTAGTCCGGACCACTGTACAACAAGGGGTAAAACCCGGGACCGCTATAACCTCCCCCCTTAAAGAATTTCGTCCCCGAAATTAAGTGCAAGTTTTTCAAAAACAGGTTTTTCTCCATTTTAAACAATGTTACATTTCAACATTAAATAACTTGACCCATTACCGGTCATTCCATCTCTTATCAAGAGGCATTTCACAACATATACATTACAACGTGCATTTCCTTTTCATTTTAACAGTCTTTAACACACATGATTCGCATTTCCATATCATATTCAGTTCTCATGATATAACTCTATTTCTATAATATAGCCAACATGTGCAATATTATAATCAACTTCCATTTCAAGGCAAGTTTCCACGATATATCCATAAACCAAAACATTCACTATGTTTTACAACTTAAGACATATACATAATGTTCTTAAAGTTCATTAAAATTACAAAATCTTAATACATGACTACACATCAACAAACAAGTCCGGATATTTCTCGCGGACTTCCAACTCACGTTCCCAAGTGGCTTCCTCCACTCCGTGATGTTTCCACAAAACCTTCACCAAAGGAATGGTCTTGCCACGCAGGACTTGATCCCGCCTATCCAAGACCTGAACCGGTCTCTCCTCATACGAGGCATCCTCATCTACCTCTAAGTCGGTCCAATCCAGTACATGTGATGGATCCGGCTCATACTTCCGAAGCATACTCACATGAAACACGTCATGAACTCCGGACAACTGTGGCGGCAAAGCCAAACGATAGGCAACCTCGCCAATCCTCTCAAGGATCTCAAAAGGACCAATAAACTGAGGGGATAACTTCCCGCTCTTCCCAAACCTCATCAATCCCCGCCTAGGTGATATCTTTAGAAAGACATGATCACCTAGCTCAAATACCAAAGGTCTCCTCCTACGGTCGGCATAAGATTTCTGACGACTCTGGGCTGTAACAAGCCTCCTACGGATAAGCTCAACCTTCTCCGTCGTTTCCCTTACCAATTCCGGACCCAACAAAGGTGCATCACCCACCTCGGCCCAACAAACTAGAGACCTACACGGTCGGCCATACAAGGCCTCAAATGGTGCCATACCGATGCTAGACTGAAAACTGTTGTTGTAGGCAAACTCCACCAAGGGCAAGTGCCTCTCCCACGTCCCACTAAAGTCCAGGACACAACCTCGAAGCATATCCTCAAGGATCTAAATAGTACGCTCGATTGCCCGTCAGTCTGAGGATGATAAGCCGTACTAAAGGTCAACTTAGTACCCAAGGCACTCTGCAAACTCTGTCACAACCTGGCAATAAAACGAGTATCTCTATCTGAGACAATCGTCACTGGGACCCCGTGCAACCTCACTATGTCCCGAATATATAGGTCGGCAAGATGATCCACCGAATCTCTCACGCGCATAGGAATGAAGTGCGCCGACTTAGTCAGCCGGTCTACAACCACCCAAATAGCATCACTACCCCGCTGAGTCCTCAGAAGACCTACAACGAAGTCCATAGTGACATGCTCTCACTTCCACTCGGCAATAGGCAAGGGTTGTAACAAACCCGCTGGCCTCTGATGTTCGGCCTTCACTTGCTGGCAAGTAAGGCACTTAGACACGAAAACTGCCACATCTCTCTTCATTCCCCGCCACCAAAACTGGCGACCCAAATCTCGATACATCTTAGTGCCTCCCGGATGCACCGCAAGGCGCGAGTGATGAAACTCTCGGAGTACCTCCTCTCGGCAAGACTCCGGCATAAACAAACGGTCTCGGTATCTCACAGTCAGGTCGGGATACACCGTCAAACCCTTCTCAACTTTCCCACTGGAGATCTTCTCTCGGAGGGATTCTACCTCAAGGTCACCTCTCTGTGCCTCTAACACTCGAGTCACAAGTGTAGGCTGTGCAACAACAGAAAACAAGGCCGCAGCCTCAACGAATTCGCCCAAAAGCAAATCAAACTCGCGAAGTGCCCCCAACATCTCCCACTCCCGGATGGCTACACAAGCTACATCACTAATGGATTTCCTGCTAAGGGCATCGGCCACAACATTGGCCTTTCCCGGATGATAATGCAACTTGAAGTCGTAATCCTCAATAAACTCGATCCACCTCCTCTGCCTCAAATTCAAGTCTTTCTGTGTAAACAGATATTTCAGACTCTTATGATCCGAGAACACCTCGAATCTCTCACCATAAAGGTAGTGCCTCCAGATTTTCACGGCAAAGATCACTGCTGCTAACTCTAGGTCATGTGTAGGGTAATTCTTCTCGTGAATTTTCAACTGACGTGAGCCATAGGCAACTACTTTCCCCTCTTGCATCAACACACAACCCAAACCCTCTCGCGAGGCATCACAATAAACCGCATAACCGAACCTCCTCTCCGGAATAATCAAAACTGGAGCGGTGGTCAATCTAACTTTCAGCTCTTGGAACGACTTTTCACAAGTCTCACTCCATACAAATTTGACTCCCTTCCGAGTCAGTCTAGTCAGCGGTGAAGCTAACCTGGAGAAATCTTTCACAAACCGGCGATAATACCTAGCTAATCCCAGAAAACTGCGGATCTCAAACACACTCGTAGGCTGTGCCCAATCTTGGACTGCCTCAGTTTTGGATGTATCAACAGACACCCCTTCCCCTGATACAACATGGCCTAAGAACTTAACTTTCGCGAGCCAGAACTCACACTTCCCAAACTTGGCATACAGCCTATGGGCTCTAAGCAACTCGAGCACCACTCTCAAGTGTGCCTCGTGCTCCTCCTCTGAAGGTGAATAGATCAAAATGTCGTCTACGAAGACGACTACAAAACGATCCAAGAATTCCCGGAAGATCCGATTCATCAAGTCCATAAAGACTGTCGGTGCATTGGTAAGCCCAAATGGCATCACCAAAAACTCATAATGGCCATACCGCGTACGGAATGTCGTCTTCGGAACATCCTCCTCCCTGACCCTCAACTGGTGGTAACCCGATCTCAAGTCTATCGTAGAGAAACAACGGGAGCCCTTCAACTGGTTAAATAGATCATCTATACGGGGCATAGGGTACTTATTCTTAACCGTAGCCTGATTCAATTTCCGGTAGTCGATAAAAAGTCTCAAGGCACCATCTTTCTTTTTAGCAAAGAGGGCCGGTGCTCCCCACGGTGAAACACTAGGGCGAATGAAGCCCTTATCTAGCAATTCCTGGAGCTGAACTTTTAACTCAACCAACTCTGCTGGGGCAAAACGATAAGGTGCCATAGAAATCAGCGCCGTGCCGGGCACTAAATCAATAGAGAACTCTATCTCTCGGTGAGGTGGCAAATCAACAAGATCCTTGGGAAAAACATCCAAATACTCACAAACCACCCTCGGCAACACAATCTGGGTCTCGTCACACTCACCACTCATAAAGCTAGCAAGTAGACCACTAAGCTCACTCCGCCCTCGCGGATCATACCCCGGTGGCAAAACACTACCAACCCGGTCCCCCAAGAAATGGAAACACTCCCCGCTCACGGTACAACAAGTGACCCTCTGGCGGTAGCAATCAATAACTGCCCGGTATGACGATAACCAGTCCATACCCAAAATAACATCAAAGCCCTTCATGGGCATAACTACAAAAGGAAACGGAAGCCTATGATCAGCGACCTCTATATCACAACCTCTACATCCGTGTTTCAAAATCAACTCACCCCCAACAGGTGACACAACACAAATAGGAGATGCTAACAGTGCCAACTCCAACTCCAACACAGATGCAAATGCAGCAGATACAAAAGAATGAGACGCACCCGTATCAATCAATACACTAGCAACCGAGTTGCAAAACAGAAAGGTACTTCTCACTACTGATGGAGCCGGTACTAGGTCTTGCGCGGTGACAGCATACACGCGCCCTGTAGGCCCTTGATCCACCTGCTCACCTCTAGGAGCATACGACTGCTGCACAGTATGGGATGACGAAGCTCCCGGATTGGCCCTCGAGGCCTGCACAGACTGAGCTGGCTGATAACTCTGCGTCTGCCTAGAACCAGACGCTCTTGAAGTGGCACTCAACTGTGGGCAGAACCTCTTCAGGTGCCCAGGCTGTCCACACTGATAACAAGACAAGGGCTGGCCCCTGCCCAAACTCTGACCCTGAGGTCTAGTTGAAGAAGAAGCAGCTCGCTGACCTCCACCCTTCTGTGGGCAAACCGAAGCCTTGTGGCCCAACTGACCACACTTGTAACATGTGAACTCTCCCTGATTGCCTCTCCCCGAGCCCGCACTCGGCACTGGAAAGGTCGATCTAGCCACACCACCCTAAGACTAACCCCTCTGTCTCCTGCCATCACCCTGGCCATCTTGGCTCCTCTTGGAACCTTTATTCTTCTCCTCTTCCTCCTCCTGCATCAAGAGCTCCATATGAGCTGCAGCATCTACCAGATGTCTATACTCCCGAATAAAGGATCCACCAACCCTCAACTTGAGGCCACGCCTCAACTTCCGCTCAAACTCATAGCAACTGCGTTCCTCGGACGCCACAAGTTCAGGTGCAAACCTGGACTAGCTAGTAAATGTAGCCTTAAACTCGGCCACAGACAAACCCTGCTGATTAAGCCGACAAAACTGATCCCTCAGCTTCTCCCTAGCAGCTGAAGATAAAAACCTCTCCTGGAAAGCATTTACAAAAGCCTCCCATGCACCACCAACACGAACCTTCTCGTACTTCCACCATTGACCCGCATCTCCCTTCAGCTGGAAGGATGCCAAGGTCACTTTCAGTGCTCCGTCCTCAATGCCAAGCATCTCGAACGTCTTACTCATTTATTCCAACCACTCGTTTGCCTTAAGTGGCTCATTTGGATCCCCAACAAACTCGTCCGGGTTAGACCGGAAGAATTCCCTCTTCAAGAAAGAAGGCCCTGCCTCAGTAACCTGATTCCTTGCTCTGAGAATACCCAAAGCTCCTGCTATCTCTCGGGCCAAGGCACTCACAGCTTGCTGACCCGCTGGTTCGGCTACATTGGCCTGACCAACTCCCTCCTGTACTGCTGGAATCTCATCCGGTATAGGCACTTCCTGCCTCCTAGGCCTACCACGCCTACCACCTCTTCATCGTCCTGACATCCTAATAAAGGAAATGAAGGACATTATCACATTCATAAATGTGCCGAAACTAAACACTCACGTCCTAATGCATGGACAACTGTAATTCACTCCACGTAAGCACATAAACACATAAGCACTTACGAATTTCATTTCCGGATAATGATAGTCCCGAGGCGTTACTAGAGTTCCGGTTAGAAACAGCATTGATCAAGTGCTTTTCCAACAAGACTCACAGTAACCCAAGGATCCAATCAACATCCTAGAAATTAAATCTCATACCCAAATAGTCATATAAGCATGTTATCAATTTAAACACATAGCATATGACTCTACACCTAAGTCCCTATCAAGCGAGACGAACCCATTGTGATCCTAATCACTTCCCCCGTACCCAAAGTATTCGAACCCGGTACGCTCTAATACCAAGTTGTAACGCCCTCAAAATAATAACATTAAACTCAACAATATTGACATGCATTGATATATAAAAGATCAATATCCTTCAATTCATCAGAGTATTTCCTTACAAAAAGTATTACATGTTGACAACAAAAGTAAACGCCCCATGGGCTTACAACTTTCCAAGTCAACACTTGGTCACAAGAAATGAGTACTAACTCATATACACCTTAAGCCCTAGGCTTGAATTTACATGTAATACATCAAAAGGAAAAAGACATCCAAAAAGTCTGACAGCCTCTAGCCTCCCAAGCTATGTCCTTGGAGGTGGCATGCTACCTGTACCTGAAAATGATGTTCCCATATAGGGTGAGCCACAGCCCAGTAGAAATACACTAAACCAGCTATGAACAATGACTAAAAGATTAGCAGTTGATAGATGGCCAACACTGATACATCCACTTATATCACATTACAGTTATAAGACTTACAAGTCTATGTTACTTTTCTTTTTCCATTTTCAGTAGATAAGTATACCAGCTACATCAATACATCAACAGATAAGCATATAAGCTATATCAACATCTCAACAGATAAGTATAAGAACTATATCATACAACCAAAGATAAGCATATGAGTTATATCTACACTTCTTTAGACAAGCATATGAGCTATGTCTACACTTCTCAAAGATAAGCATATGAGTTGTATCTACGGAGTTCATCCCTTATCTCCTCCCAACACTATCCAGTTTAGAGGTCCATCTCCCATCTTCCCCTAAACCGCGGAGTACATCCCCCATCTCCTCCTCTACACACAATGCATATAAACACATAGGTTCTATATACAATCAACTAATACATAAAGTTAATGTATTCTATCAACCGTCAAGCTTCATGACACATTCCATTGATTAGTTTTCGTTTGCCTAATCATCATGCATTGTCTACAACAATCAAGACTATCCTCCACTAATAGGCCAAAACAGTTATTTCTAAACAGGAAATAAATACATCAAATGGATATAAAATCAACATTTCAACTTGGTGAGTGATAACTAATCCAACTACACCCTTTAATCCCATACATTCCAAATCCCAACATTTCCAATTCAATTCCTCATTTCTCAAATTAATTATTCAAATCAATTTATTAAACCAATTAGGGCAAATTCCCATAATTAACAAAACAACCCTAAGGTCCCCTTTTCATCCATAATCCATCATCCATCTCACTTTTCTATGCCAATCTTGCATATAGGTTTATTATAAACAAAACCCCATCTTTTGTAAAATTACACAAAAGACCAAAACTTTTGTAAAATTACACAACAACACCCAATATATCAAAAAGCTAAAATTGAAAAACAAAGTCCATAAGGAGGAGTAGGGTATCCCTACCTCAAAGTTTGAGCTCCAACGGAGATAAAGACCAAAAACCAAAATGCTCTAAATCGCCAAATTTTCAAATTAAATCAAAGCTCTCAACACCCTCTACCTTTTTAACAAAGAACTTAGGGTAGATTCACACTAGAAAGAGATGAAAATTTAGAGAGAAGCCAGGTCTAGAGAGAGAGGGTCTCAGATCTAGGGTTTTAAAAAGAAAAGTGATAAAAATGTTATGTTTAAAATCACTGCTGTCTGCTGATATAAAACAGGCTTGCTCGAGCGAAAACTTGGTCGCTCGAGCGACCAGACACAGAAAACCTCGCTCGAACCAAGAAAGTCTCGCTCGATCCAACAACCCAGAAACTCGCTCGAGCGACAAAATGTTCGCTTGAGCCAACAACTCGAACCTACAGGTCTGCAACCAGACGCACGCTCGAGCGACGGAACGCTCGCTCGAGCGAAGAAAAACCAGATCACTCGAGCGAAGAAAATCTCGCTCGAGCCAAGAAATGCAACTCTCAGGTCTAAAACCAGACGCAATCGCTCGCTCGAGCGAAGTCACTCTGGCTCGACCCACCAGACATAAAACACACCTCTCGCTCGAGCGACCAAACCCTGGCTCGAGCGAAGGACCAAAACAAAGAGCTTGCTCGAGCGACAAACTTCTCGCTCGAGCGAAGGTCCAAAATTCTGGGCAGCAACACTTGGCTCCCAGACGCAACCAACCTGTAACAAACCTCCCCAACACATCCTATAACTCAAAACAAAGTGTGAAAGGATGTAAACAAGAGGATAACAACTGCTAATGTCCACGGACTCTAGTCCGGACCACTGTACAACAAGGGGTAAAACCCGGGACCGCTATATTATTGCATTCTACTGTGGGTAATTATTAAATTAAAATTTGTGAAAGAGTACAATTATTGATTTTCAAAATTCAATGTGATGGGCCTTTCGAGCAAAAATCAGTTGGTCATTGAATTATTGAGGTTTTTTAATTTTTTGTTTAAACTTGAGTTTTGCTTGGTTATGAGTGATTTGGGATAGAAGAGAAGGGAAGATAGAGGATGAGGTCTTATGGGTCACATTCAAAAAACAGCCACACCTTGGTGTTAACATAAACATTTTCACTCTTCAATTTTATAACCCTAGGATATTAACGACATTTATGCGAGACTCATTATACCAACGATAGTGATGAGTGCCTAATCAAATGGGAAATGAAAATGGTAAGCATAGAATTGTTCTAATTGTGTCACTAAACAAAATGGATGTTGACTTCTCAAGAAGCAATTTGCCATTCTATAGTCATAGAATGTGTCCAATTTGGTTGGGTTTTGATCTGGACACCTAGTGCCAATCAAAAAAAGAAAAAGAAAGAAAGAATGTATCCAATTCATATATCAAGCAAAGATCTAATTTCAACACAAGTTAACCTCAGATCTCCATCAACTAATTAGGGATAATGAGCCCAGATCACAAATAGTAGGTACCACTGTCTAGATATATAGGTACTACCTTAGTATTCTTGGCTGTCTTGTGCATTAAGGGTTGTTTTGGAATTGGGTTTTTTAGTGGGTTTTTTTGACTTTTTTAGAGAAGAGTTAGTTGACTTTTTGTAATAACTTTTTGTCCTTTTAACTAAAATTTAAACTTCCCAAAAACCCTAAATTAGTGCAGTTCACAATTTAACTTATTTGAACTTTAGAAATTAATATAGACATAATGAGCCTTTTCAATGAGTACATCATTTCAACACTTCTTTTGTTCCTAACTATTGGAAAGGAAAACATGCATTGCAAATTGATTTAAATCCTTTGTGTTTTTTTTTTTTTTTTTTTTTTTTTTTTTTTCTTTTGAGAAGGTTACAAATTTAAACAAACATGCTAACATGTGTGCAGACCAATTTCCGCAATAGAGTAAGATGGAACTTCGTGGATGAACCCTGGTGCATCGATGGGTGAAGGCCTGTACAAGGAACAAATAGTTAGGCTGCTTGATCGGGGTTGGTCGGAAACCCCTCCGACGGTCGAGTCAGTACCGGAGTTTGGTAGAGACAAGATAGAGAAGACCAGTGTGTTTCTAGAGTTAAGAGATCGCCCTTTTCAAGGAGAGTAAGATTACCTTTTATAAGGATCGTATGACTTATTCATCAAGCTCCCTCGTTCTCCGCCTGGTCCTTAGCTGTGATGGTAGCACATCCCTTAATAGAGGGGAGCAAGTTCCGTCATTCGCGGGCACCATGTGCCTTTTACTTTACATGGTATTGATTGATCTGTTAGCACTCATGTGTCGTGGAGTGGGAGCCTTGAAGCCCAAGTTATGGACTTACCCACTTTGGAGTGGGGAGTGGTGCTAGGGCCAGGCCCATGGTCTTTCCTTCTTCGGAGTGGGGAGTGGTGCTAGGGCCAGGCCCATAGTCTTTCCTTCTTCGGAGTGGGGTGTAGCGCTAGGGCCAGGCCCATGGTCTTCTCCTCTTCGGAGTGGGGAGTGGGCCAAGACTGATCCCTTAGCTTGGCCCATCATAGAGTAAAAAGAGAGCCCACTTCGGAGTGGGGACCTTCGTCCAGTCCAACGAGGCTCCATACAAATAGGCTTGAGTACGGAGTGGCGACCTTCGTCCAATCCAACGAGGTTCCATACAAATACACTTGAGTACGGAGTAGGGACCTTCGTCCACTCCAATGAGATTCCATATAAATAAGCTTGAGTAATTGTGCCCCCTGGCTAGCACTAAGAATTTTTGAGTGGAAGCCATTATTTGTATCTCGGCCCAATTTGCTCAAACTTTACGTCAGCCTTCAAATTTATTTATTTATTTATATATATATATTTGTTTTTTTTATTATTTTTTATAATACCGTATACATATACATACCATATACAAAATACAAATACGTATACATGCATACATAGACAAACTCTACATATACGGAAACACACACACAAATATACGGTATACATATACACAGACATATACGGTATACACAAATTTATATGCAAACAAAATACATACAGATACGTACATACGGTATACATATACACATCTAGGGAATAGTCCGTTACCGAGAAGGAATATTTCGTTTGTTGACGTCAGCGCCCGCAAGACGCACAAAAACAAAGAAAAAGAAATGTGTTGATCCGGGGGCTCGAACCTTTGACCTCAGGCTTAGACTCTTGGTCCTCAACCATTGAGCCAAACCACTGAACCAAGCCATTCTTGTAACCAAAATATTCAAACAAATATATATAATACATAGCTATGCAATACATATACATATATGTATACAACTTTCCAGTCTCTCTCTCTTCCTTCGATAAACGCGTTTGACACACAGTCTTGCTTTTGCGTCAACTGGCCGGCAAAAGCAGACCTCGATGCAAGCTCCTCTTGACTCTCTCTCCCTCTTTGTCTTCTTCTTTTCAGCCTTCTTCTTAATCAGTATCTTCCTCTTCTACTTAATCACTCATTTCTCTTTCTTCTTCATCATTCTCTTCTATCTCATTCTTCCTCATCACTCTCTTCTGTTTCTTCTTCCTCATCGAGAGAAAAAGAGAGACTGAACGGAGAAGGCCAAAACTTAGTCCGTTCTCTTCTATTTCTCTATAACTCATTTCTTTTACACCTCTCACCTCTAGTCCATGGCCTCCTCATCCCGTCCCCTTACTTTGTTTCCGGACCTGAACGATCCCATAAGTTCTGCTGGACCGAGTGCCCCTGCTCCTACTTTTACTCCTCTTAACTTTCCTATGCTATCAATCGAGTAAATAATGGCAGCTCAATCTGATATTGAGGCCAACCATTATACGCTGAAGTCCTGCATGGAGACAATGACTGTGGTCTCCAAGTTGTCTCACCGGCTGCAAAATAGGACAAGTGAGGTACAACAGTTGAATTCCGAGCTCTCTCTACTTTAACGCATGTACAAAGATGCGCGAGCGGACATTTGTGCGCTGAAGGCGGAGAACAAAGAGTTGAAACGGAAAGTCACCGTCATGGCCCGATTTGGAGCACCTTCGTACTTTGCTTTTGATGACTAGTAGGGAGTCAACCCTCTCGGTGGTCCTATAAGCACTGAGGCAGGGCCTTCAAGGGTCGACGACAAAAAGAGGAAGGGCTTGGCAGAAGAGCCGAGTAAGTGAAGTCGGCGTGTGGCCGTCATTGGAAAAACAAGATCCTTTTTGTTTCTTTTTTCTCTTTTCTTTTTTTTTTCAAGTGTTGGAGTTCGGCTAGTTTGACATCGTCATTTTGTATGATCGAGCTCCTTTTTCTTTTTTCTTTTTTTTGTAATGGATGTTTTATAGTACTGCCACGCTTTGTTGAATTTTTGTATGTCTTGAACTTCAATTTTCAATTTTTGCTTACACGTGTTATGCCGAGCAGGGGCTCTCTAGAGAAGAAGGCCACCTGTTTGGTCTGACTAGGCTTCGTGTCGTAGAAAAATTAGAAGAAAGAACTTTTTATGCCCCCCAGCCGAGTAGAGGCGCTGTAAGGAAGGAGGACATTTATTTGGGCAAAATAGGCTTTGTGCCTTAGAAAAATCGGAAGAAAGAACTTTCCATGCCCCCAGCCGAGTAGAGGCTCCGAGACTATATGGGATGTCTAATCGGGTAGACCAGGCTTTGTGCCTTAGAAATGTCTAGTTGGATTCGGCCGAGCATTTCGTTGCTTGGTTTTTACTTGACTCGATCAAGCTTAACTTATCGTAGAGTGTAACTCGGCTCTTCGTCGAATGCGAGTTGTTACCATGGACCATGCTTTCAAATAACGATACTTGGTACAAATTCCACCAAGCTATACCACTCGGCGCCTTACTGCAACCGAAAGGCCGAATTTGCAGGCTGGGGCGTAGGTTAAGACTTGCAACCCGTTCTTGCTCAATTGCCGAGTGAAAATATGTACGACACATATGAAAAAGAACATAATTCATAGGGAAAAGGTGATTTCAATAATACTTAGAGAATTGCGTCTACATTCAAAAGCTGTTTAGATCATTACATCACTGATAATATTTCTTCAAGTTGGCAACATTCCAAGGACGAGGAATGGGCTTGCCTGCTAGGTCAGTCAGGTAATAAGCTCTGTTGCCTATGGCAGAGGTAACTCTATAAGGCCCTTTCCAGTTAGGGCCGAGCTTCCCTTCACCAGGGACCTTCTTATGATCCATGACCTTCTTTAGCACCAGATCTCCAGGTAGAAATTGGCGAATTAGCACATTTTTATTGAAACTTCTAGTAAGTTGTTGCTAGTATGCTGCTAGATGAATGAGCACGGCCTATCTACGCTCCTTTGTCAGGTCAAGAGCTTTGGCGATAGCCTGATCATTGTTTGCTAGTTCAAAGATTTCAGACCAAATAGTGGGAAGGCCGATCTCCAAGGGGATGATGGCCTCCATCACATAAGTGAGAGAGTAAGGCGTCTCTCCTGTCGATCGCCGTGGTGTTATTTTATACACCCACAGAATGTTTGGCAGTTCTTCTACCCATTTGCCTTTGGCCTTCTCCAGCTGCTTCTTCATCCATTGATGACCGTTTTGTTAGACGCTTCAGCTTGACCATTGCCTTGAGGGTAGACTGGAGTAGAATTTCGAAACTCAATTTTTAAGTCAGAACAGAACTTCCTAAAAACCTTCCTATCAAATTGGGTGCCGTTGTCAGATAGTAGGGCCCTTGGGATGCCGAACCGAGTAATGATGCTCCTTAAAATGAACTTTTCATGTCAGCTTCCTTTATGCTTGCTAAGGCTTCAATCTCCACCCACTTAGTGAAATAGTCAGTGGCGGCAACGAAGAACCTCTTGTTAGCAGTACCCCTTACTAGAGGTCCAACGATGTCCAGACCCCATTGTGCAAATGGCCATGGACTGGCGAGGGGAGTTAAGTTCTTGGCTGGTTGATGAATGAGTGGGGCAAACCTTTGGCACTTGTCGCATTTTTGGACATACTGTTGGGCATCTTTCTGCATACACAGCCACCAGTACCCGTGAGTGAGGGCTCGGTGTGCCAAGGACCGACCTCCAATGTGACTACCACGGATCCCCTCGTGGATTTCATAAAGAAAGTTCTCCACAAGATTGGGGTGAACACAAAAAAGATACGGACCAAGGTAAGACTTTTTGTATAGCTTGCCCGAAGGTGAGACCCAAAATCGTGCAGCTCGGTGCCTTGTTTTATGTGCTTCTTTCTTGTCATCTGGAAGGGCACCATTTTTTAGGAAGGCAAGGAGTGGGTCCATCTAACTCGGACCGAGGTCAGTACAGAGGACCAAGCTGGGTGGATTAACAGTCAGTTGAGGAATAAATTTAACCCATATCTTGCGACCATTTTTGGAGTCCACCGAAGAGCCAAGACAGGCTAAGGCATCAGCGTGGCTATTTCCATCACAGCCAATTTTCACAACCCTGATAGCATGAAATTTACGGATCAGGTGCTTGGCTTGTTCTGCATAGGATGTCATCCGGTCATTGCGAGTTTCATATACTCTAGTCAATTAGTTCACCACAAGTTGGGAGTCGTTATAAACGAGCAACTCCTCTGCATTAAAGTGTTTAGTGTTGCGTAGACCAGCTAGCAGAGCCTTGTACTCCGCTTCGTTGTTGGAAGCCTTCCATCCTAGTCTGACGACTTGCTCCCAAACAAACCCCTCTGGTGAAATAAGGACCATTCCCGCTCCAGAACCCTTTTGGTTGGAGGATCCATCAACAAACATCTGCCAAACATCTCCAATGAAAAGTTTCCATGCCTCGGCGGGGGTTTGATGAGTGTTGTGGATTCCGGTTGCTAAGGCCGAGCTCCCTTCGGAGGGGCCGGTCGGTCCTGGAGTGAATTCAGCTATGAAGTCTGCTAATACTTGAGCTTTGATAGCAATCTGTGGCTGGAATTTAATGTCAAACTCCCCCAATTCTATTGCCCACTTCGTTGTCCGGCCCGAGAAATTAGCTCGACTGAACATGGACTTTAGAGGGTACTCTGTGAGGACATTGATAGTGTGTCGTTGGAAGTAGTGAGCAAGCTTCCTGGAGGCTATCAGTAGGGCGTATGCCAGCTTCTCTAGAGGTAGGTATCTGGTTTCGACATCCAAGAGGGTTTTGCTAATATAGTATACTGGTTTTTGTTCATTCCCTTCCTCTCTAATCAAGACTGCACTCACAGCGTGATCGGAGACAACCAAGTAAAGAAAGAGCACTTCGTTGGGGACTAGAGTAGACAAAAGAGGAGGGGAAGAAAGATACTTTTTCAACTCTGCGAGTGCTTCGGAGCACTGGTCACCCCATTCGAAGTCTGTCTTCTTCCTTAGGAGTTGGAAGAAGGGTCTCATTCGATCGGAAGACCGACTAATGAAACGATTCAATGCTGCAGCCATACTAGCGAGCTTTTGGAGTTCCCTAGCCTTTGTAGGCGCCTCGATGTCTTGGAGGGCTTTGATCTGGTCGAGATTGACTTCGATACCTTGCCTGATCACCATATATCCTAAGAACTTCCCTGAACCTACCCCGAATGCACATTTTGAGGCGTTCAAGCGAAGCTTGTGGGTCTTCAGGATTTGGAACACTTCCTCCAAGTCTCTCAGATGATGTTCGGCCAATTTAATTTTGACCACCATGTCATCTATATAGGCCTCCATAGTCTTGCATAGTTGGTCCTTGAACATTTTAGTGACCATCCGTTGATAAGTCGCACCGGCATTCTTTAAGCCAAAAGGCATTACTTTGTAGCAGTAGGTGCCCCTTAGGCTAATGAATGCTGTCTTCTTCTAGTCAGGGCCAAATAGGGGGATTTGATGATAGCCACTGTAGGCATCTAGGAAGCTCATCCGTTTATGTCCGGCAGTTGCATCTACTAGTTGGTCTATCCATGGGAGAGGAAAGCTGTCCTTAGGACAAGCTTTGTTGAGGCTGGTGAAGTCAATGCACACCCTCTATTTTCTGTTCTTTTTCTTCACCACGATGGTGTTAGATAACCATTTTGGATATTGTACCTCCCATATGACCCCTGCCACCAGAAGCTTGTTTACCTCTTGGATACTGTTTCTGTATGTTCTGCGGATGATCGTCTGCTCTTTTGGACTACGGGCCGAGCTGCTGGTTGGACATTGAGTTGGTGACATGCAAAGGCTGGGTCCAACCCATGAGTCTCGTAAGCAGACCAGGCAAATACTTCTATATTCTTGCGGAGGAGAGTTAGCAACTGCTCTTTCTCTCCGACGAGAAACGAAGTGCCGAGCAGAAAGAACTTGTCTGGATCTCCTCCACCCACCAAGATCGTTTCAAGGTCCTCCACCATCTTCTCTGTTGGTACTCTACCAACGTCTTCTAGTACAGGCTGATCAGGCAGTTCGACCATCTGGACTTCCTTGCATGCTTGTTTAGACTTCATGGCGGCGATGAAGTAGTGCTTTGTCACTACTTGGTCACCCTTGATCTCCTCCACCCCATTCTTTGTTGGGAAACGAACTACCTGGTGGTAAGTGGATGGCACTGCCTCCATTGTGTGAATCCAAGGTCGACCGAGTATTGCATTGTAAGGAGATGAAGTGTTGATCACCAAGAAGTCGACAGGGACCACTTTGGACTTTACTGTGACGGACAAGGTGATCCAGCCGAGCAGCCACTTTGTCTATCCATTGAAGCCGACCAAAGGGGAGACTGTAGGGATTAAGTGTTGCTCATCAAGACCCAGCTTTTTGAAAAGGTCATAATACATAATGTCAGCGACGCTCCCTTGATCAATTAGGATCCGTTTCACATCAAATTTGTTCGCCACACCGACAGTGACGATCAGGGTATCAGTGTGAGGATGTTGGATCCCTTCCAGATCTTTCTCGGAGAATACAATGTCGAACTGAGAGGGCTTTGCTTCCGTTCTAGACTTCTTAAGCAATGGTCCTACTGACATGACTTGTTGCAAGTGTGTGGCTCTCTGAATCTCGCCACGAAGGGCTTTCTCTCTTTGGGGGTCTATCATCCCATGGATAACGTTTATCACTAGCCTTGGGGCTTGGTCCTCTGGTAGAGAGGTTGGGGGTTGGCTCTATTTTGCCCTTGTCTTTTCCACATCGATCCATTGCTGGAGATGGTCGACAGTGACCAAGTCTTCGAGATGCCTCTTAAAGTCTCTGCAGTTCTGCGTCTTATGCCCTTTCTCACGATGGTAGGTGCACTGCCACTCCTGGTTGCGCCGAACAAGGCCCCCAATCATCTTAGAAGGCCAAACGAAGTAGGGTTCTCCCTTGATTTTTTCTAAGAGCCTGTAGATCGGCTCCGTGAACACAGTGGTTATAGCTTCATAGGATCTACTACTTTCTTCTTTGGTTTGCATGGTCAGTTGCTTATTTTGGCCATACCTTCTTCTTTGGTCCTCCCTCCTAGGCTGCTCGGCCCTATGTTGCCAAGAGGCCTTAACTTCCTCATCTACAACTGACACTTGTATAGAGGCTGTGTCATCTTCTACACGGGCTCGCTCCTCTATTCGAGCCCTCAGCTCTTTCAAGTTAGAGGCGGGCCGTTTCGTTAATGATTGCCTGAGCTTATGTGAAGGGGGGAGGCCTTGTTTGAAGTATAGAGCTGCCAACGGCTCGCTACAAACATCTTCTTCCAAATTGCCATATGCCTCCCAATATCGACGAGCGTATTCACGCAAAGACTCATTTTTATCCTTCTGAGTATTGAACAAGGTATCCAATCCCATTGGGATTCGGCTATTAGAAACAAACCGTGTAAGGAAGGCTTCGAAGAGTTGAGCCCAATCATAGATTGATTGAGGAGGAAGCTTGTCATACCACCGGAGGCTATGCTCACCAAGGCTAGAGGCAAAAACCTTGCACATGAACGCATCGTTCTGATTCCAAAGTGACATCATTTGGCGGTAATGGCTAATATGAGTCAGGGGGTCTAACTTCCTATCATAGAGGATGAATTTTGGTGGACTGTACTTATGAGGAGCTTCCACCGCTTCAATCTCAGGGCAAATGGGGAAAGAGACTAGTTGGTCTAGAGCACGACGCTTTATCTGATGAACGGACCGATCTAAATGCTTATTTTCACTTTTTAATCGTCGTTCTGCTACTTTGTTCGACCGTCGGTCATCCCCTTGGTTGTCGTTCAACCATGTCCTCAAGTGATGCGGTCGCTCGTCACGACGTCATGGAGGAGGAGAGATTGCTGAATAATAACTGATGGACTTTTGTCTCTTGCGAGAGTCTTCTTGGGGATTCTCTGTCCTACTACTGGCTCCCTCACTGCGTACCGGAATCGGCTAGCTACGCTCACCACGAGCAGGACCGTAGTTAGACCGTTCACGTCGTGGAGGCAGCGGAGGAGTGTGCCTCTATTGTTGCGACGGTCCCTCTCTATACTTCCTTGGCTCACCTTGAGGTACCATCTGCTTCCTCAGTTGAGCACGTAGCTCCACAATCTCTAGACTCATCAAGTCGATGATACGATCACGATGGTCCTTTTCAACAAACAGCCGTTGAGATGACTGATAGGCGGCGACATGATGTCGCTCCGCCGTATGGAGGGTCGAACTGTCGTGGTCCATCAGGTTGTCGTTCCTGGTAGGGAAGGCCAGACCCTTGTCTTTAGTTCTCTCCGTTCCTGGAGTCTTCTCTCCAATGTCGGGTTGCGAGGTTCCTTCAATATCCATCGTTGGAGTTCATCACAAAGCAATCAGAGAACGATTCCCACAGACGGCGCCAAATGTGCGGACTAGTTTCCACAATAGAGTAAGATACAACTTCGTGGACGAACCCTGGTGCACCGATGGGTGAAGGCCTGTACAAGGAACAAATAGTTAGGTTGCCCGACCGGGGGTTGGTTGGAAACCCTTCCGACGGTCGAGTCAGTACCGGAGTTTGGTAGAGACAAGATAGAGAAGACCAGTGTGTTTCTAGAGTTAAGAGATCGCCCCTTTCATGGAGAGTAAGGTTACCTTTTATAAGGATCGTATGACTTATTCATCAAGCTCCCTCGTTCTCCGCCTGGTCCTCAGCCGTGATGGTAGCACATCCCTTAATAGAGGGGAGCAAGTTCCATCATTCGTGGGCACCACTTGCCTTTTACTTTACATGGTATTGATTGATCTGTTAGTACTCATGTGTCGTGGAGTGGGAGCCTTGAAGCCCAAGTTATGGACTTACCCACTTCGGAGTGGGGAGTGGTGCTAGGGCCAGGCCCATGGTCTTTCCTTCTTCGAAGTGGGGAGTAACGCTAGGGCTAGGCCCATGGTCTTCCCCTCTTCAGAGTGGGGAGTGGGCCAAGACTGATCCCTTAGCTCGGCCCATCATAAAGTAGAGAGAGAGAGCCCACTTCGGAGTGGGGACCTTCATCTAGTCCAACGAGGCTCCATACAAATAGGCTTGAGTACGGAGTGGGGATCTTCGTCCAATCCAACGAGGTTCCATACAAATAGGCTTGAGTACGGAGTGGGACCTTCGTCTACTTCAACAAGGTTCCATATAAATAGGCTTAAGTAATTGTGCCCCCTTCAACATGGGACCAAAGATCAACGATGTGAGGATACGAATCCAGGTAAAAGAATACTCTTTCAACTTAATTTGGCTACTGATAATAATAATGTCAATTAGGGTAGTGGGTTTTTCTTCATTTCAAATGGGTTTTGTCGTGGGCTAATTATGTCAATTGAAACTATCAGGTTATTCTTATTTTTTTTCCCAATCTTATCTGTTAGGGATGGTTTGACATGACAATAGACTAATTCCTTCCTGATGGTAAACTATTTTTTTGGAAGATTGTGATTCTACGTGTTTGATTTTTGGTTTATTTTAGTAAGAAATTTCCGCTACTCATGTGCTTTCAAGAACACTTACTAAAGAAAGAGTTTTTTTCTAATACCTTCACTCACTAAAAGCAACATTATATATAGTTAAATTGCTTGACTCATTGATTTGAATATGCAAATAGTCCCTTATTCCTCCCTTGGCTACAAATTCTTCGATAGAATGTAAAGTCTTTGGCCATGCTTGGGTTGTGTTGAATGAAAGATATGTTTGGTTGCTTATGGTTGTTTAAGTTTTTTCTCAGGAAGATTGCACTGTTTTTTTAGCTTCAATGGGGGATATGATATCAGTACTCCTCAACTCTTAATTGTTTTCCACTTGTTACAGAGTGAAATGCTTCCTGGATTTGTTCTTGTGACGCCCCGAATCTACACTATTGGTTGCAGTCAAGGGAGAGTCACTAATGAGTCCTATGGTCAATAATCAAGTAAAATCCCAGATCGCCGGAGGAGTCAAATTAGCCTCCCTTCTAAGTCCAGCTTTCTTAGGCAGCACACTACCTTTTTGACAGATCTTAAAAGTTATTGACACAAGGTCTCATAAGCAACGATAAGGTGTAAATGTATAAATATTAGAATGTAAGTACATAACAACCACGAATATCATTAATTACAAAAACTTGATCCATTACATTGTCCCTGTTTGGTACAGTTTAATTTCAGCTTATTTCAGCTTTCAGCTTAATTTAAGCTATTTTGATGTGTTTGGTTTAGCTTAACAATACAGTTTATAGCTTTTTGTAAGTCAGAAATCAACTTATTCATTGAGTGGGGCAGGAGAAGCTTAATTTATAAGTCAGAAATCAGCTTATGCTCATAGTTATAAGCTATAAGCTGTTAAGGTATAAGCTATAAGCACTTTCCTACAGCTCTACCAAACAGGGCCATTACGTCCCAAGAGAAAACTTAAATCTTCATATGAGTCTTACAAAATATCAAAAGGAATTTCTAACTTTCCTAAGATAGGCAAAAGTCTTCGAAGGTTTCAGGTTTGTCGTCCCCAGCTATAAGCTCCTCTTCGGCACCTGGCATGACACGCCGTGAGCTTTGAATGCCCAGTAAACACACACACACCCCGTCCCTCTTTCCCAGTCCAATACACAATCACAAATATAACATCAAATAGTAAAGCATGATACTCAACTATGGGGTTACAAGTTAGATGTTAGTAAACTAGAAATCCCCCAAAGAGATTTCGTCCTCCCAACCACAAGAATTGGACACCAGACTATTCGGAACTCCCCCTTTTGCTGCTTTGTTGCAGAACTAACCTCGGATGCCTACCAACGGTTATATACCGCGTAGCGCCAACCGCAGGGCCTCAAAAGGGATAGCGAAAAGAAAAAGTTTTATCTCCTGAATCCAACCTCATCCTTCAAGAAAAAGTTTTATCATCCTGAATGTCCCGTCCGGACCCAACCTTATCTCACCATTCAAACCGTCGCAAGGAGTCCGAATACGTCCGTTCCATTCCAGGGTTTACGCGACAACTGCTTGCACAAGACTTTAACTTTCAAATAGGGAACGCATCCCAAAATCCATATATCACATATTCTCATCTTTTCATTACTCAAGTGATCGAAAACCCAATACCCTCCCAATTAGGTTTCCCGTTGAGTTAAATGTTTTAAGACAAGGTTAGTCCAATTGATAAGACAATAATATCCACATAAGCATGCATCTTTAAGACGAAGAAGATAAATAACATAACCATAACACATATAATATCATGCCAAGATATGCTCATAAGTAAGTAGGCAATTTCATGAATTCAAGGGCATAAAACATCCATGCATAACACAATTTCCAGATTTAACATCACATAGAGATTAAAATGAAAGGATTATTTTAGATCTTCCACCGGACTCGGTCTTCCTATAGTTCGTAGAGAATTTGATCTAGTTTCTAGAACATTTTCCGGAAATGGGATTGCTTTTCCAGATTTTAAGTTATTTAGAAAACTTTCCAGCACTGTCCAGATTCTGTCCAGAACAGTCGACCGTTATGAAAATTTGATTTTCTTGCAAACCGCTTCATGTTTTTTGATGAAACCAATTTTAGTTGAAAGCTAACACCTTAAGGAAGGCTTTAACATAAAATAAAGGTCCAGAATAATTTTGTACATTTTTCTAGAATTTCTGGAAGTGGGCCGCAAAAACAGATTCTAGGGTAAAATATCCAAAACAAGAAGATTTATGAGAAAAAGGTTCCACCGAGGGAAAGTTTTCGTTTCTTTTGTGAAGAAAACATGCTAAATAACATATATTTAACTCATAAGGTTTTCTTGAAGGTGTGCCTTTGGAAAGTTTGAGAGATTGGTATAAAAAGATGGTTTTGTGCCAAAATGGGGAAAATACAAGAGAGATGAAATCAATACTCAACTTTTAGCATTTTTAACACAAGTAACTCATCAATAACAGATCTGAAAACATTATTTAGAACCCTTAGAACATGTATTTGAAAAAGGAAAATGAAAGAAAAGGTTGTGTTGTGGCTTACCTACTAAGCTTGCACAAGAAGGCTCTCTTCTTCCTCCCTCTTCTTCTCTAGACTTCTTTTTCTTTCTCTCCTCCCTCTCTCTAGCCAAAATGTGTGTGTGGGTGTGGTGTATTATATGTGCTTGCAAGCTAGGGGGGGAGTTGGTATTTATAGGCAAGTTTTGATGCAAAAAGTCCTAAAAGCCCCTTAGTTGGAAATGGATGAAAATGTTAGGATTTTGCTTGGAATCTAATGGGATAGGGGTGGTTTGGGAGTTAAATCATAGGATTAGGCAACAATTGGTTGATGCTTAGTTGAAAGAAAACTAGTTTTGAAAACATCACCCTAGGTCTAGGGTACTAGGTCTTGAGTTTTCCTAGAACATCATGATCATAAACCTTGAAAATTGGCTCTTCACTTCTCCCTATGGTGGCTGGCCCTTGGGAAGGGTGATGGGGTTATTATTTTAATCATTTTAGGTACTAAGGGCACAGTTTTCAATGTATGCATATATATAGATTTCAATTGATTGATGGTACTAATAGTATTAGGGTACATGTACTATTTTTGGGGTAATTCTTGAAATTAATAAAAGAAATGAGGGCTTGGAATTAAACTAATGTATTGGGACCTTATTTATGTATTTAATTATGATCTAGTTAGGTTTAGGGTTAATTTAAATACTCATAGCAAATCTTTATTGGTACTAAAGTCATTATTGCTCCAAGATTCAAGGGATTTGTTTGTACTAAAGCATAATGATGATGGCTAGTCATGTCCTTGAGATTTGGGGAGATTTTCCTATTTATTTTGTATACAAATCTTGGAAATTGTAAAACATAATGTAAAAAAAGATTTTAGGGTACAAGTGTATATATAAATATATGATGGTACTTGTTTGAGGTCAATTTGTGATTTAATAAAAATGTGAGGGCTTGGGCTCAATTAAAATATCTATTTCAAGTGAAGAGTTAATAAATTAGTGTTTAGGAAAAATAATTCGGTTTGTATTATCTTGCTTTGAATTTAAAGGTAAATAACTAAATGAAGACTGTAAAAAAAAAGGGGAAGTTAGGGTTTAGAGCAATTAATCTAAAATTTGAGAGTTAAATAATTAATATTACAGTGTTATAAATGATTTCTAAGCTTCCAGGGTCGATTAGGGTTTGTATGGTTTCGTCCGTGATGCGTTTTCGACTCTAGGGTTTAATTTGCGAGCAATCAACGAATTAAGGGCTTTGTTATAGTAACTCAAAATTTAGGGACCTAACAAGGTTTACAAAATTTAGGGGTCTCACAGTTCTTGAATATATAGCTTTGGCGGCACTTAACATTTTCATTTTATTTATTTAATATATAACATTTTTAGTCCATGAGTAGTTATAATTAGTACTCAGTGTCCTTGTTTCAAATATTTGAGCTGTGATTGCATTAGTAGTGATGCTACGAATATATTTTGATCCTCTCATTTAGACAAAGAAAGTAAAACCCTCTCATTTGTCAACTTTCTTGTTTTGTAATCCCCTTCTGTTGTAATATTAGCTTTTTGTTTGATACTGATCTTCACCGACATAGTCCTATCATTTGTATTTCTATAGTTTCTGATTACAACACTTTATAAATGTGGTGTTTCCATTTGTGTTTCTTGTACTCATTCTCGCAGATTGTGAGACCACCAAGTCAAGCAGCCAGGTTTTCTAAAGTGGGCGTTGAGCTGAGCCTCTTCCTTAGGCTGCCCCTTGAGAGGATGATATTTCGACATGGCCCGTAATAAAACAAAAGACCCCTCAGTAGCGGTTTTGAATTTAAGGATAGTTTTTGGATGGTTTAGAACTTAAGGATTTTTTTTTTTTATTATCATTTTGAACGTTTTAGACGATTTTGAACTTAAGGATAGTTTTTGATGTCTAGAAACTTAGTTTTGGATGGTTTGGAATGAATAAATAGTTTTTGGATGTTCAAAAGTTATAAATAGTTTTTTTTTGTTTTGTTTTTTGGATGTTTGAAACAATATTTTAGTGGTTTATTGATATATATATACATATATATATGTTTGTAAAGCTTGTTTGTAAGGTTTTCTTATATTATACAGGTGAAATAAAACCTGCTATTTTTTTTTTATTTTATAAATATACTGTTACCCAAAATACAACCTAAGAGGGGAAGTGAATTAGATTTTTACAATTAAAATTAATAATATCCTAATAAAAATTATGACTAGCACAATAGATAAATATAATTAATGAAATAAAAATAATTAAAATAAGTATCTTAACAACTATGTCAGTTAATGATTTTAGCACAGTAAAAATATGAAATATAGCTATGACAATTTAAAATAAAATAAAGAGATAAGGGAGAGAGAGACAAACAAATTTATAGTAGTTCGGCTTCAACTCGGCCGATGTCCACTCCTCAAGTTTCACTTGAGATTTTCCACTATACTCTAACTTCACAGGGTGCTAGTAACATTTTCACAGATGGAGTAAACCTCCACAGATTTTACACAGACTTTCTAAGTTAAGAACACTGAGTGTACTATACTCTTATAATGTTGAAAAGAAGGTGTTTTTGCTTTCACAGAAAGCTACAACAATTATCTCTTAAAGATAGATATAAAAATGAGACTTTGATTTTTTTCTAATCTTCACATAGGAAAGATGGACTTAAAGCTATACGATTTAATATATAATTTCTGAGAGAGGATGTAAACAAAAATTGAAGAACACTTCTCAGAAAATTTTTTAGAGAATAAATGAGAGTGATTTTAGATCAAAGAATATTTTATGGTTTTTTTTGTTGTAACTTGTTTACATTAGAGGTTTTGGTATATATAATGAAACTTATAGCCATTTATAGCCGTTTATAGCCGTTGTATTCATTTTAATTTATAGCCGTTTATAACCGTTGTATTCATTTGAATATCTTTCACTCCATCATTACTAATTTGAATATCTTCCACTCCATCATTACAAATTTGAATATCTTCCACTTGAACCTTTTGAACTGCTGCTGTACTGGGCTGTTTGAACCTCTGTTTTTAGGCTGTTTGAACATCTGCTTTAGGCTGTTTGAACTCCTGATTTAATCAAATATTAAATACATTCTAACAACATTTAGGATAAAGGTTTATGTAAGAAATAATGAGACAAAATAAATTTTGATTCTATTTTTCTCTTTCAAATAAATTGAAACATAAAATCATCAAAATAAATGTTGATTCTATTTTTCTCTTTCAAATAAATCATCAAAATAAATTTTGATTCTATTTTTCTCTTCCAAATAAATTAAAAACATAATTAAATAAATCATCAAAATAAATAAGTCTAACATATACATATTCGATGGCATGCAAAAAATGCTGTGAAATTTGGGGCATTTACGGCAGGCAAAATAGGTCATTGTATTAAATATTCAACGACTAGCAATGAACGTCGTGGTTTGTCCTTTTAATTAACGGCGTGCAAAAGTAGTTGTAGAAAAGTCAAACATGACACGCAAGATCCGCTGTTAAAAGTTTTGCCGTTGAAAGTGAATGACTTTTCATGACTGGTTATAATATGGGAGACTTACGTATAGGTCCTACTAGGTGGACTTGTTGTCCAATAGATCCTATAATAATTAATGAGATTTTTCAACATACACTATTAAAAGACATCACTAATTTTTAATTTTCAACGACAGTTTGAAAATTGACACAAAAAAATGTCACTAATTACAAGTTTTAACAATAGTTTTAAAAAATCGTCACAAAAAAGTCACTAATTTTCAACTTTTAGCGACAATTTGAAAAATTCGTTACAAAAAAATGTCACTGATTGTAAGTTTTAGTGACAATTTATAAAATTCGTGACAAAAAAAGTCGCTAATTGTTAATTTTTAACAACATATGTAAAAAAATCGTCACAAAAAATTATTTTTAGCGACAATTATATTAGGATTTATTTTCAATAGGATTTGACGGGAATTAAGTCTAACTATTAGGACCTATTGGTAGTTTACCCTTATAATACGACGTTACCTTGCGCGTCATAAAATCGTATCCACGGCGTGCATTTGACGCCGTAAAAACCTTTTTTCGTTGTCGCACTAAGCACATTGAAGTCGATTACCACTATATGCGTAAGCAAGTGGTTGCCAAGTAGTTGCATATTCAGCATATTTCTACTTTTGATAAAATTGCTGATATTCTCACCAAGCCTTTATCAGTGAGCTGTTTTCATTATCTTCAGGGCAAGCTCGTGGTCAATTCCTCTTCCCTGTGCTTGCGGGGGAATGATAAGATACATGGGCTAGATGAGCATACAGAGCCATGTACTCCAACTAACAAGTGTGCTACTCCAACTAAATCTGTTAGAAGATGAGTTAGTTAGTTAACCATGGTTGTAATAGTTAGGTTAAGTGTTAGTCAGATAACTCAAAGTGTAGTTAGACGGTTATGGATATATGTGTAGTATATGTGTGTGTATATAAGGAGAGGATCTGGAATCATTTTGCATAATGAATAATATCTTTGAGTTCTTGTGAATCTCTTTACTTTCACTTACTTTCAAAACAAAATTTTAGAACACGCCAAACATGTTTGTAAACTGTAAATTTTGCCAAACGCCATCATAGTGTTCACTGTTTCAGGTTTCTGACATCCAATAGCCACTTTTGATTTTCGTTAAGCATGTGTCAAGATATTTCGTAGAAAAACATCAAAGTTGCCTCTAATTATGGAAAATAAACATATTCCTTTCATGAAGAAGGGTGGTTAAGTTTTCAGTGAACATTTTCGTACTTTGTACATTCATTTGTTCTTACCCTTTTTTACTTTTGTGCTTTTGAGTCTCCAACAACCCACCCTTTTCCATTTCTTCTTTAAATAGTTATTCCCTCTTTATATTTGCTCATTTTTCTTGCAAGTGTTTGAAGAATAATTGGTATGATGACAAGGGGAAAAAATTAAAAGAAAGTAATAAGCCAAGAAGATGTATTTATATATATAACTTTCATACCCTTTAGCTACCTAGGGCTTGTGAGAGTGTGTGTGTGTTTGTTTTTTTATGTTTATCAACAAATGTTAGTTGTTAGTTGTTAGGTTAACGCCTTTCGGAGAAACCCTCCCTATTCTTGGCAAATCACCCAAATGCTTGCACTCCCTTGTTCAACTCCCCTTAGAGGAGTTGAACCCATGACCTCCTTAGTGGTGTTTTTGTTTTGTTTTGTTTTTTTTGTTTTGTTCTTCCTTTTCATTACTTTTTATGTTTTTGGAAATGAAATTTTTTTCAAAGCACCCATTATTTTTCTAATTGTATTTATTTATTATGTATGAAGCAAGTTATTTTCAAAATAGTTTTGAAACAGTTCGCCAAAAATACTGTGCATTTTGTTTGAAATTATTTACAATAAAAAATATACAATCTTTTTGAGTCATTTTAACATATGCCTTTTAAGAAGATTTTTTTATTTTATAATAGCACTTTTGCGTATGATTGTAGTTATTTTGAGTGAAATTCATAGTTAAATTAGGAGAGGGCAATTGCATATTATTGAATAAATTTCATTTAAAATATTAGTTTGGACTTTACATGTATACATTAGAGTTTTCACTGACTTTTTTGATATTCACTGATTATAACAATAAATGAACAAAAACTATTTTCATATCTTCTTGAAAAACTAACTAATGGAGGACCAAAAAGGAAAAATATATTACTTTTTAGAATAAATTATATTTTCCTTTTTCGATATTTAGAGAAAATAAAGTAAGTTTCACAATTTTAATAAGCTTGTACTTCATCCTATTTTTAAAATTAATTAGTGGCCCATAGAGCCAATACCAATACCAACTGCGCTATGTGTACAGAAAAAATGAGACATAGGATACACAAATATAAAACAAAAATTATTCGTTTGTGTAGTTATGAACATGTTTGCATCTATAATTACGAAATGAGTTTGGTTTCTCTCCAGTTGGTTATCTCTACTTGAGAGAGCGTTTGGACTTGGTAGGGCCATTTTAGGACCAATTTCGGTGATCCGAACATTTCATTTTTTAGAATTTGTTTAGTAGAATATTTATATAAAAAATCAAAATGATCAAATATTAGTAACTATATGTTTCAATTACATTTATATTACAAAAAATAAATGACTATTCTTTAAATTATATATCGTCTATTTTTTTACAACAAATATGACTCAAACATAGAGCTACCAATATTTAATCATTTTTATTTTTTACATGAATATTCTACTCAATAAGTCATAGAAAATGAACGATTTAGATCACTGAAATTGGTTCCAAAATAGGTGTACCAAAACCACCCTTGTAAAAATATTGTTTTACCTATATACATTTTGTATTTAATTCTTTGTATACCCATAGACTTTTTAATATCAATAACAGTGAAGTTTCCAGTGAAGCTACAAGTAAAACTCACTAGCTTCTTACAAGAATCATCAGTTATAAAGCAAAAGGGGATCGATGAATTTTTTATTTTTTATTTTATTGATGGGAGGAGAGAAGGAAAGTCTAAGGAAAAGACTAAAAAGGTAGGGTCATGCAAACACCCTAAGCAAGCATGGTTGAGTCAATTTTCAAAGTTGTGGTTCACAATCACAAATGCCAATTAATGTTGTTTTTACCAACATGCTCTTCGACATTTCAATTTGATCAATTAGGTCCATACATTTCAATTAACGGTGTAGAGTTCTCTAGATTCCCCAACCCTTGGTTTGAATCACCCCCAAATATGGTGGTAAAAGGGATTCCTTCTCCTCATTGATTTTTTATTTGTTTATTTATTTTTTAGTTCCATCACATCAGTGATTGAAATCACCAAGATATAATATTAATTTTTGAAGTATTATTGTATAATAAAAAATATTACGTAAATTTAAAATTTTTTATTTTATAAATTGATAATTCACAAATTATGCTTTAAAGGCTGACTTATGAAACGAAAGTAATTGTCATGCATTATAAGTTAAGAAAATGATATACAAATTACTTTTAATTATTGGTTATAATGAAGAATTCACGTTGCACAATTAATGGTAACCAAACAAATGTGTCAACTTGGAGAAATTTTTGTATGCTAATAAGTATCACGTGACACTGTCTTCCACCAATAAAAAATGTATTTGCTTCTTATTGTTCTCTAAACACTCAACATAAATGCAGCAGACCTTACTGTTAAAGCCAATCACAGTAGTAGAAGGTATCACATAACATATACCCTATCCGTATACAAAAGTTACACATCATCTTGAGCATGGAATAGGTAAGTCTTGATATTTGAAATGAGATTTACTAAACAATTCATTGTCACATTAATTAATAAACTAAATTTGTTAAAAAAAAGTTTTGTATAAGTTTAATCTAGTTTGAAAAAGATTTTCAACAAAGGTCGTCAAATAATTCTTGGTCAAATTTTTTTGTATTCTCAATTCAAAAAGCCTAAGAACCTAGAAAATTTGGTCAAAAACGTGATGTTATTTAGATTTAATTATTATATAGTAGGAATTCATATTTGAAATGAATCTCATATATCTAATATTTTTTAATGAGTAAATTTTGTAGATAACTATTACCGTTTTTCTCGATTTAATATGAATAGTACAATTTGATGAAAACCTCACATATAAACATATATTAAGACCGGAGTCATAACGTTTAAAGAGGACACTTATGTGCGAAAAAAAGAAAAAGGAAAAATATACAATTAAGAAAGTATTAAAATATAAGAATTTAAAAATGAAGTATCCTTGCCAACAAAGGTTACCTCCTACTATAAATTCAAGCCTTCCTCACCAAGGACATTGCAACAAACACAACAGAGTACAACTACAACTACAACTACTTTCTTCTTTCTCTTTATACTAAAAAGCTTAATTTTGTTCTTGTGTTGTGTGAGAAAGGCATACATAGACATGGGAGGATGTGGTTTCTTTGCAATTTTCAACATCTTCAAATCAAAGAGGTATCACAGAGGATACGATTACCACGCACCGAAAGAAGGACGCAGAGTGCCGACGAGTGATGAAGACAGAGGCCTTTGGGTTGCTGAGCCTGGTATTGATCGTAGAGCTGGAGATTACATTGACAAGAAAAACGCTGCAACTGCTTCTTTAGATGATGATTGAAAAAGCCACTCCAAGCCAAAGCCAAAAGCAATAATAAAAAAGTTCAGTTTCACAATAAGAATCCATGTGATTTCAACCATGTGATCTCCTCGCCCCTCCACTTCTCCATTATTCTTTGTCATGTCATGTCATGTCTTGTTTACTGTAATTTTGTTTTACAGATGGGTTTCTTGTTAGTATAAATAGTGAATTCTATGATATAAATCAAATAAATTATAGCAACATCTATGCTATGCCTTTATCATCTTTGCCAATTTTTCCCCACAAGTGTTTTTAGTTTTCTCCAACTTTGAGGGGAAGATGGAAACCAATTTTTTTTAAACATTAATTCCACTCTTTTAAACAATTCAAAAACTGTCTGACTATTTGGCTTTCAATTTGTCTCTCTACAATACAAAATTCAATGAGCTGTATCGATGAATATGGCAGGTTTTATTTATTTATTTATTTATTTTTCTTTCATACGATTTTAAGAATCTAAAACTATATTCACTCTCTGCATTAAATGTTCTCCTTCACAATTTATGTAGACTTGAACTATTTCTTTATTATATGATTTGCACAATTACAGTGATGCAACTTATAGTAAGGGAAGTACAAGTCAGCGTAATTTTTCATAATTAATTACGTATTAATGATACTTTTTATAAATATTAATATTATAACATTTCTATGTATTTGAAGTTTTTATTTGGAAAAACCCACTAGGCTGTAAATTCGCCTTATACTATGAAGCATGGGTACTAAGAAAAACATGTCATATCCGTACCGGGTACTTACCGGCGTATGGTCCCTCGTATGGTACTTCTGCATACGTATCGGGTACACGAAACACGTATCTAATTTTTTCTTCTTAATTTTTAGCGTACCCAGATGTAACTACTATATATCTAAGCCGTACCATACCTAAGTTGAAACAATATTTTCTTCTACTATAAAAATAAAACTCATTTCACTAGATTTCTTTTTTATTTTTAGTTATATACTTAGCATATTTTTAAAATCAAATTGGGGTTTGTAAGTTATTTTAATATATTGACATTTAATTTTGATTTATATCTTTACTTTTGGCATTAAATATTAATTATAGGTTGAATTTTAACAAATTAAACCATTTAATTAATTTTTACATTATTCTAAATTAAAAATAAATATTTTTTTACAAGCGTATCAAGCCGTACCTATACTCTACTTTTTTTGGATTTTACCGTATCGACGTACCCGTATCGTACTAGTACTAGTATTCGTATCCGTATCCGTTCTACATAGGCCTTATATAGTAAGAGAAAAATACAAGTCAGTGTAATTCTTCAAAATTAATTACTTATGAATAATAAACTTTATAAATATCAATAATTAATATTATACACTTTTCTATGTATTCAAAGTTTTTTTTGGTGAAGTGGCTGATAAAAAAATAAAAAATTAGTGAAGTGCCATGAAAGCGAGCTCGAGTGCATAGTGCTTTGCGAAATCAAGGTGTGAAGGTTCTTTGGAGCATGGAAGTGTTGGGCTTGCTGTTTGCAGTTGTTGTGGTTGTTGTTGTTTTTTTTTTTTTTTTCATATTTACAAATTTTTAAAAAATTGTAAATAAAAAAAATTTGATATTTATTTTTATTTTTAACAAGTTATAAACAGTATACAAAATAGGGAAATACTATGGTACACACTTCCTCTATGGTGTGTACTATATACAAGTTATGTCATTGGTAAGTTTAATTATCACAAATGGCATAACTTAATATTATGAGTCATAACTCTAAAAAAAAAAAATAGAGTTATAACTAAATATCACGGGTATAACCAGACAACTTTTGTACCATAACTAAAATTTTGTTGTCATAACTAACAACACAAGTCATAACCATTGACCCAAAGGTTGTAAAGGGGGTGTGTACCATAAAATTTCTCTACAAAATATCCTGAACTTTAGTAAATACAAAAATTTGGTTTTACATTTTTTTTTTTTTTTGCCAACCTATTCCTAGGACCATTTATTGTTCATCACCACCACTAACCACCGTTGCTTATGAACCTCCTCCGGCCACCACCTCCTGCAACTTTCAACCACACTGATAGTAATCACCTTTGATCATTACCTCTTGCCAAAAATAACTTAAATATTCGACCACCACTACCTCTGACAATCGGCAACCACTTTCAATGCCCAACAACCATCTTCGGCCACCATTTTCTATTGGATCTGTGAACCCTGGTAAGTATTATTCACTGGGTCTTGGGTCCAATGGGGGGTTTGGTAATTTATTATTGCTTCTGTGTTGCTCTAATTCTATACTTATAAATAGATGAATGGGGGACCTCTTTTTTGTAAGGGAGTTGTATTATTTTCTAATCATAGTGAAAATTGCAACAGCCGTGGACGTACTCCTATTCTGGGGTGAACCACGTAAATCCTTTTTGTTAGACTTATTTATTTTGATGATTTATTTAATTATGTTTTAATTCATTTGGAAGAGAAAAATGGAATCAAAATTTATTTTGATGATTTATTTAGAAGATAAAAATATAATCAAAATTTATTTTGTTGATTTATTTGAAAGAGAAAAATAGAATCAACATTTATTTTGATGATTTTATGTCACCTAAACCTTTATCCTAAATGTTGTTAGACTGTATTTAATATTTGATTAAATCAGGAGTTCAAACAGTCCAAAATAAAGGTTCAAACAGCCTAGCACAGCAACAAGTTAAAAGGTTCAAAAGGTTCAAGTGAAAGATATTTAAATTAGTAATGATGGAAGTACAACAACTATAAATGGCTATAAAGGTTCAAAAGGCCAAAATGTTCAAAAGGTTCAAATGGAAGATATTCAAATTTGTAATGATGGAGTGGAAGATATTCAAATTGGTAATGATGGAAGTACAACGGCTATAAATTCAAATGATTACAACGGTTATAAATTCAAATGAATACAATGACTATAAACAGCTATAATTTTTATTATATATACCAAAGCCTCTAATATAAACAAGTTACAAAAAAAAAACCTGAAAATATTCTTTGATCTATAATCACTCACATCTTTTCTCAGAAATTATACACTGAGCCTTATAACTTTAAGCCCATCTTTCTTGTGTGAGATTTACAGAAAAATCAAAGTTTCATTTTATATATCTATCTTTGAGAGATATTTATTGTAAGCTTTCTTTGAAAGCAAAAATACCATTTCATCTTGTAAAAGTGTTGTAAACACTGTGTTCTTGAAATCTTGAGAGTGATTGTGAATCACCTAAAATTTGCAAGGGTTTGGGCTTGTGAAGTCTGTGTAAAATCCGTGGAGGATTGCTCCATTTGCAAAGAGGTTGCTAGCACTCCTGTGAAGTTAGAAGATAGTGAAAAATCTCAAGTGAGCCTTGAGAAGTGGACGTAGACCAAGTTGAATCTGAACCACTATAAATTTGTTTGCCTCTCTCTCCCTTATCTCTTTATTTTCTTTTAAATTGCCATAGCTATAGTTCACATTTTTACTGTGCTAAAATCATTAACTGACATAGTTGTTAAGACACTTGTTTTAATTATTTTTATTTCATTAATTATATTTATCTATTGTACTAGTTATAATTTTTATTAGGGTATTATTAATTTTTAATTGTAAAAACCTAATTCACCCCCTCTCTTAAGTTGTCTTTTGGATAACAATTGGTATCAGAGCCTACACTCTTGCTTTAGATTTAACCATCTAAGAGTTTCGATCCATGGCAACCTTAGCAGAAGGACAAGCCACCAATAGGCCACCATTATTTGACGGAAACAACTATAGTCATTGGAAAGATAAGATGACCCTATACCTACAAGCCACTGATTATGCTAGGTGGATTATTGTCACCAAAGGTCCAAAAATTCCTACAAAATTAGTAGACAATATTAGTGTACC
The DNA here is from genome assembly GCA_036172215.1 of Camellia granthamiana. Taxonomy (NCBI): domain Eukaryota; kingdom Viridiplantae; phylum Streptophyta; class Magnoliopsida; order Ericales; family Theaceae; genus Camellia; species Camellia granthamiana. The sequence goes on from CM069904.1 coordinate 21,057,713, forward strand.
TAAAACTGAAGATGAATGTGATAAGAGGGATCACAAATTATTGCAAGCCAATGCTAAAGCCAAACTCACCATTATTTGTGGATTAGACTCTAAGGAGTATAATAGAATTTCAAGTTGTGATTTGGAAAAAGAAATTTGGGACAAACTTGAAGTAACTTATGAAGGTACAAACCAAGTAAAGGAATCTCGTATTGATATACTTGGTCATAGTTATGAATTGTTTAAAATGAACTCTAATGAATCTATTTCAAATATGTTTACTAGATTTACTGAAATTATAAACTCTTTGAAATCTCTTGGAAAAACTTATACTAACAGTGAGTTGGTAAGAAAAATTCTTAGGTGTTTACCAAATAACTGAGAAGCAAAGGTCACCGCCATTATAGAAGCCAAAGATCTCTCCACACTTGGATTGGATGAGCTTATGGGTTCCCTTATGACTCATGAGATCACCATGAAAGGACATGAGGATGTTGAAAACAAAAAGAAAAGTGGAATTGCATTCAAAGCCTCATCAAATGAAAAAGAACATGAAAACTCCAATGAGGATGAAAGCTATGCCATGTTTAGTAGAAATCTCAAAAAACACTTCAAGAAAAACAATTATGCAGGAAGAAGACCTTTCAAGAAAGAGTACAACAAAGATAACAAGAAAGAGCCTATTATTTGCTATGAGTGCAAAAATCCTGGACATATGAAGATGGATTGTCCAAAATTGAAGAATCATGGAAAAGACTACAAAAGAAACAAAAAGGCCATGGTAGCAGCTTGGGGAGAAAGTGAAGATGAAAGCTCAAGTGATGAAATTAAAAATGAAGTAGCCAACTTATGTCTCATGGCTCTTGAAGATGAAAAGTCTACTCAAGATGAGGTAACTACTCTTTATGAAGAACTTGAAAGTGCATTCCATGAACTATCAAATGAATTTAGAAAAGTTTGTACCAAAAATAATGTGTTGAAGAAATCTGTTGCATCTTTATCTATTAATGTAGAAGAATTAAAGAAAGAAAAAATTATTTTGAAAAATGATTTTGATACTATCTCTAATGAGAAAACTACTTTGAAAAACAATGTTGATGATTTAATAAAAACACTTGAAAATTTTGTAAAAGGTAGAGATAATCTCAACATACTTCTTGGAAATCAAAGATGTATTTTTGATAAAGTGGGTATTGGATATGACCCTATTAAGAAACAAAAGAATCTCAATGCAATTTTTGAAAAGGCACCTCTCATGACACACCCTCATATTACTTGTCATTATTGTAGAAAGAAATGTCATTATATATCTTATTGTCCATTCAAAAAGAATATGAACATGGGAATTAAAAAGATTTGGATTATTAAGAGATCTAACAAAATTAACCAAGAAAGACCCAAGAAACTATGGGTACCAAAAACCAACACTTGATTGTCATCTTGCAGGTTTGCTTTAAGTCCAGAGCTAAAAAAGGGAAGTGGTACCTTGATAGTGGATGTTCCAGACACATGACCGGAGATAAATCATTCTTTACTAAATTATCATCGAAAGATGGAGGATTTGTTACTTTGGAGACAACAAGAAAGGAAAAATCATCAATATTGATAGCATCGGTATTTCTCCTAACCCTTCTATTGAAAATGTTTTACTTGTTGATGGACTTAAGCATAACCTACTTAGTATTAGTCAATTATGTGATAAAGGTAATCGAGTTATTTTTGATAAATCACATTGCACAATTGAAAACACAAATGATCAAAAAGCTTTATTCGTTGGTAATCGCCATGATAATGTTTATGTTTTTCATCTTAATGATCTCTATGCTAGTGATGTTAAATGTTTATATGTTAATAATGAAAATAGTTGGTTATGGCATAGAAGACTTGGTCATGCTCATATGGATTTAATTGCTAAACTTTTGAGAAAGGATTTGGTCATTGGACTTCCAAAAATTAAATTTGAAAAAGATCATCTTTGTAGTGCTTGTCAACAAGGAAAACAAACTAAAACATCATTTAAATCAAAATATCATATTTCCACAACTAGACCTTTACAACTATTGCATATGGATTTATTTGGTCCCTCAAGGACATCTAGTCTAGGTGGTAAACGTTATTGTCTTGTTATTATTGATGATTATTCAAGATTTACATGAGTTATGTTTTTAGCATACAAAGATGAAACATTTTCTTCTTTCACAAAACTCTGTCATAGAATTCAAAATGAAAAAGGCTTTCTTATTACCAATATTCGAACCGACAATGGTAGGGAACTTGAAAATGAGAAATTTGAATTGTTTTGTGATGAGCATGGTATTGGACATAATTTTTCAGCACCTAGAACCCCTCAACAAAATGGTGTAGTAGAAAGAAAGAATAAAACTTTAGAAGAGATGAGTAGAACAATGCTTTGCGAAAATAATTTTCCTAAATATTTTTGGGCCAAAGCCGTTCACACCGCATGCTATATTTTAAATCGTGCATTAATTAGACCTATTCTCAAAAAGATTCCTTATGAACTTTGGCATGATAGAAAGCCCAACATTAGTCATTTGCATGTTTTTGGTTGTAAATGTTTTGTGCATAATAATGGTAAGGATAACTTAGGTAAATTTGATTCAAAATCTGATGAAGCAATTTTTCTTGGCTATTCCTTAATAGCAAAGCTTATCGTGTTTTTAATAAAAAGAACTCTTATTGTGGAAGAATCTATACATGTGACATTTGATGAAACTAACATCTCTGCTCAAAAGTAAATTGTTAGTGATAATATAGATTTGGAACCAAATGTGGAAGATTCAAGTATCTACAAAGAAGAGAACCAACCATGTAAGTTGAACAAAGAAATTGAACAACCTATTCTCCCACCTCAAGAAGAAGGAGGAAACAATGATGATTTACCAAGAGAATGGAAGTTTGTTCATAATCACCCTAATCTTAGATGATCCTACCAAAGGTATTGAAACTCGCTCTTCACTTAGAAATATTTGTAGTAATTTGGCTTTTCTCTCACAAATTGAGCCTAAAAACTTTCAAGAAGCCGAATTTGATGAACATTGGATGATAGCTATGCATGAAGAGCTTAACCAATTTGAGAGAAACAAAGTGTGGGAACTTGTGCCAAAACCTAAAGATCATACCATTATCGGTACCAAATGGATCTTTCGAAACAAGCTTGATGAATCCGGCACAATTATAAAAAACAAGGCTAGACTTGTTGCACAAGGATACAATCAAGAAGAAGGTATTGATTTCGATGAAACCTTTGCTCTAGTTACTAGATTAGAAACCATTCGCATGTTACTTGCATTTGTATGTTTTAGAGATTTCAAACTTTATCAAATGGATGTGAAAAGTGCTTTTCTTAATGGTTTTATAAATGAGGAAGTTTATGTTAAACAACCCCCAGGTTTTGAAGATCATGCTTTTCCAAATCATGTTTTTAAACTATCAAAAGCTTTATATGGTTTAAAACAAGCACCTCGTGCATGGTATAAACGATGAAGTAAATTTTTGATTGAAAATAATTTTTCTAGAGGAACGATTGACACAACACTTTTTGTTAAAACTAAAAATGATGATTTACTTATTGTGCAAATATATGTGGATGACATTATATTTGGTGCTACTAATGAAACCTTGTGTAAGGAATTTGCTAAGTGTATGCAAGGTGAGTTTGAGACGAGCATGATGGGGGAGCTAAATTATTTCCTTGGGCTTCAAATCAAACAATGTAAGGAAGGAATTTTTATCAACCAAGCTAAGTACACAAAAGAACTACTCAAAAAGTTTGGTATGTATGACTCAAAAATAGCTGGAACACCTATGAGCACATCCATTAAGCTAGATAAGGATGAAAAAGGTAAGTCCATTGATCAAACAAAATATCGACGTATGATCGGCTCACTTCTTTATTTAACTACAAGTAGACCCACTATTATGTTTAGTGTTTGTATGTGTGCTAGATATCAATCAAATCCTAAGGAATCACATCTCAGTGCTGTTAAAAGAATTTTTAGATATTTTGTTGGCACTCAAAATTTGGGACTATTTTATCCTAAAGGTGTTGCATTTGATTTAATTAGTTACTCGGATGCCCACTTTGCCGGATGCAAACTTGATAAAAAAAAGTACCAGTGGCACTTGTCACTTTCTTGGTAACTCATTAGTATCTTGGTTTAGCAAAAAGAAAAATTATGTTGCTTTATCAACGGTCGAAGCTGAATATATAGCTTTCAGAAGTTGTTGTGTCCAAATACTTTGGATGAAACAACAATTGGAAGACTTTGATTTGCATTATGATTATATCCCTATTAAATGTGATAATACTAGTGCCATCAATTTAAGCAAAAATCCAGTTCAACACTCACGAACAAAACATATTGAAATTCGACATCATTTTTTAAGAGATCATGTTCAAAAAGGGGATATTGTACTTGAATTTGTAAACACCGACAAGTAATTGGCGGATATTTTCACAAAACCCCTAAGCGAGGATCGCTTCAATTTTATTCGTGGCGAGCTTGGAATGTCAATTTCTACTTAAAAAGTTTTGTTATGACTGTAAAACTTGAATTTTTGTTAAAATAATATATGCGTGTTGCTACATTGATATGGGAACATTTATATCAGTTGAATGCTCTCAAGTCCTTCATACATTTATTCTCCTTAACAGTTTGCTATTCTCAACTGTGTAATTTTTTTTAGGTTCTGCATCTTGAGGTAAAATTAACTTTGCATACATTGATTTTTTTTAATCCTCATGGTATTTTTTTTGCATTACCATTCCAGCAACACCACCATCCCATTAAGTTTAATTTCTGCTGGTATTATTTTTATTTTTTTTCTCATTATTAGTTTTTGTTTGGGCTTAATCTTCTTTTTTCTTTTTTCTGCTTTTTAATTTCATTTTTCAGTACTTAAACAAAAAAAACAAAAACAAAAACAAATCAAAATACAAATATTTACATAAAAAAAAAAAACGCCCTTCATTTTTTTTTACGGCCATACGCCGATCAAAATAAACATAAAAACAAAAAAAAAACAAAAAAAAAAAACCCTTCATTTTTTTCCGGCCCTACGCCGATCTTACTTACTCGCCTTTTCCACCGCTCTCTTCTTCTTTTTATCACCTTGGGTGACCTTTGACACCGACGCCCCTGCCCCCGTGCTTTCGTCGAGAGCGATGACTCCCCGCTGACTATCAAAGGCCAAAAACGACGTTGCTCCAAATCGGGCCATGGAAGTGGTCTTTCATTTAAGCTTCTTATTTTCGGCCTTCAATATGCAAATCTCTACTCGCGCATCCTTGTACATGCGCTGAAGCAGAGAGAGTTGGGTGTTGACCTGATGGAGCTCACTCGTTTTGTTCTGCAATCGGTGAGCCAATTTTGTGACTGCAGTCATCGTCTCCATACAGGACGTCAGTGTAAAATGATTAACTTCAATGTCTGATTGAGCTGCCATGATTTGCTCAATCGACATCATAGGAAGGTTAGGCAGAGGAATGACAGGAAGAATAGGAGTAGGGGCACTCGGTCCAGCAGAGCTTATAGGATCGTTCAGATTCGGAAATAGAGTGAGGGGACGGGATGAGGAAGCCATGGTTTAGAGGTGAGAGCTGTAAACGAAATGAGTTGCAGAAAAATAGAAGAGAACAGACTAAGGTTTGGCCTCCTCCGTTCAGTTTTTTTTTGTCTCTCAATGAGGAAGAAGAAACAGACGAGAGTGGTGAAGAAGAGATAGAAGAGAATGGTGAAGACGAAAATGAAAGAGTGTGTGATTTAGAAGAAGGCTGAAGAGAAGAGGCTGAAAAGAAGAAGACAAGGAGGGCGAATAGCCGAGGCGAGCGACAATTGAGGAGAGCTGCTTTTGTCGGCCAATGAAACAAAAGCCAGGTCGCGTGGCAACCGCGTTTTGCGAAAAACGAGAGCGACGCGGGAGAGTTGTATATGTAATATATATATTTGTTGATTGACCGTTGATTGATATATATATATATATATATTTTTTTTTTGATGTCATTTATCACTATCATTTTCCTCCTCATCCTCCAGATTTGGAGCCATAATTTCCTTTTGATAATGTCACAGGGGAAGAAAATTATATAATGTTATATATTATGGTATTATTTTCAAACTAATCTGATGTTATGTATTTATAGTTTGATATCTTAATCTTATATCATATTATTGATTAAAGTTTATTTATTACACATGTGCTAACCTATGTATTTAGAAATGAATTCAAGGAGCATGGCTTGAGGGGGAGCCCTTGTTACTCCCAAATCAAATCAAAACATCATTGTGTGCCATCATCAAAAAGGGAGAGATTGTTAGACTTATTTATTTTGACGATTTATTTAATTATGTTTTAATTTATTTGAAAGAGAAAAATAGAATCAAAATTTATTTTGATGATTTATTTGGAAGAGAAAAATATAATCAAAATTTATTTTGTTGATTTATTTGAAAGAGAAAAATAGAATGAACATTTATTTTGATGATTTTATCTCACCTAAACCTTTATCCTAAATGTTGTTAGACTGTATTTAATATTTGATTAAATCAGGAGTTCAAACAGTCCAAAACAAAGGTTCAAACAGCCTAGTACAGCAGCAGGCCAAAAGGTTCAAAAGGTTCAAGTGGAAGATATTCACATTAGTAATGATGGAAGTACAACAGCTATAAACGGCTATAAAAGTTCAAAAGGCCAAAAGGTTCAAAAGGTTCAAGTGGAAGATATTCAAATTTGTAATGATGGAGTGGAAGATATTCAAATTGGTAATGATGGAAGTACAACGGCTATAAATTCAAATGACTACAACGGCTATAAATTCAAATGAATACAACGGCTACAATTTTCATTATATATACCAAAGCTTCTAATGTAAACAAGTTACAAAAAAAAAACCTAAAAATATTCTTTGATCTATAATCACTCACATCTTTTCTCAGAAATTATATACTGAGCCTTATAGCTTTAAGCCCATCTTTCCTGTGTGAGATTTACAGAAAAATCAAAACTTCATTTTATATATCTATCTTTGAGAGATATTTATTGTAAGCATTCTTTGAAAGCAAAAATACCATTTCATCTTGTAAAAGTGTTGCAAACACTGTGTTCTTGAAATCTTGAGAGTGATTGTGAATCACCTAAAATTTGCAAGAGTTTGGGCTTGTGAAGTCTGTGTAAAATCCGTGAAGGATTGTTCCATTTGTAAAGAGGTTGCTAGCACCCCTGTGAAGCTAGAAGATAGTGGAAAATCTCAAGTGAAGCTTGAGGAGTGGACGTAGGCCGAGTTAAAGCCGAACCACTATAAATTTGTTTATCTCTTTCTCCCTTATCTCTTTATTTTCTTTTAAATTGTCATAGCTATATTTCACATTTTTACTGTGCTAAAATCATTAACTGACATAGTTGTTAAGACACTTGTTTTAATTATTTTTATTCCATTAATTATATTTATCTATTGTGCTAGTCATAATTTTTATTAGGATATTATTAATTTTTAATTGTAAAAACCTAATTCACCCCCCCTCTTAGGTTGTCTTTTGGGGAACACTTTTGTTTTTTGTGTGTGAGTGATTTCTTTGATTCGTTTATTTTTCTTGTTTGTTATTTTGTGTCTCACTAATTCTTGTTAGAAAGAGACGTTTTTCTAACATTTTCAACTATCAAGAATCACCTCATGTAGTTCACTCCTTTCTGATAAGATACATGAGCTAGATGAGCATACAGAGCCATCTACTTTAACTGATAAGTGTGCTACTCCAACTGAATTTGTTACAAGATGAGTTAGTTAGTTAACCATGGTTGTAATAGTTAGGTTAAGTGTTAATCAGATAACTAAAGTGTATTTAGACAGTTATGGATATAAGTGTAGTATATGTGTGTATATAAGGAGAGGATTTGGAATCATTTTGCATAATGAATAATATCTTTGAGTTCTTGTGAATCTCTTTATGTTATTAGAGCAGATAAGCTCCAACAAGCTTCAGATCCCTCATCAATGGCAGATTCATCTTCTTCAAAGCTTCCTCCAAACCTCAATCTTCTTATCTCCAATCTAAGTTCATTTGTCAATGTTAAACTTGACTCCACCAATTACATCGTATGGAAGAAGTAGCTTTAAAACATCTTGAGAGCAGCAAAATTGCTTGAATATATTGATGGATTTTTCTTGTGTCCATCATCAATTGTTCTTGATTCATCAGAAAAATCAATTGCTAATCCCGATTATCAAAAATGGATGACAATTGATGCACATTTGCTGAATTGCATCACAGTAACTCTATCACCTTTGATCTCCACTTCTGTCTTCAACTGTCAATCCAGTGCTGAGGTATGGACTTCTTTGGAAAAATGATTTACTTTTCTCTCCAGATCACACATTCATCAGCTAAAAAATCAGTTAAATCAACTGTCTAAGAAAGGTCTTTTAATGGAAGATTATCTTGGAAAAGTGAAAGCCATTGCTGATTAATTAGCTTTGCTGTCTTCTCTTACGGATGACGAAGACTTAGTGCTCCTTACATTGAATGGATTACCAGATGAGTATAATGCACTCAAAACTACAATTCAAGCAAGGCCAAAACCAATCTCTATGGATTCTCTGAGTTCTTTGCTTTGTTTTGAAGCTGTTCATCTTGAAGCTTCTACTAAACATTCGTCTTCAGATATTCCCTTTGCCTATGTTGCTACTAGACAAAATTCATTTCCTTCATCTAGATCTGATAAAGGAGGAAATCGTGGTTATTATAGAGGTTCTAACAGAGGTGGTAGGTTTTTCAAAGGCAATCGTACTAGAGGAGTTAGTCATAGCAAGTTTTACAATACTAATGCCAATATCTCACCAAATCTTTCCAATAGCTCCAATATTTCTCCTGCTCCTATTGTTTGCCAAATTCATGGAAAATTAAATCATACATACAAAAAGTCATCTCACCAATGATCTAAATAATCTCCCTCTGCGTCAGCCTTATGAAGGTGAAGACCAGGTTACGATTGGAGATGGTAGTCAGCTTCCTATTCAGCACATTGGTACTGGTTTGCTTCCAATTCATTCTTCTCCTCTCCAACTTCAAAATCTTCTTCATGTTCTTGTTATTACTTCAAATTTGATTTCTGTTAAAAAACTTGCAGCTGATAATAATTGTTCTATTATTTTTTATGATCATTCATTTATCATTCAGGACAAGCTTACCAACACTCCACTGCTTAAAGGTCATCACTCTAATGGCCTTTATCATTTTCTAGTTTCATCTTCAACTCCTTCTCTCCCAGCTATTTTCAAAGCACTACTCCATTACCAAATTGGCATTTTCAATTGGGACATCCCTTTTCTCAGAAACAACATCTGTCCAAGACTAAGGGTTGTAATATTTTTTTTTCAAAGAATAACTCTAGCAGTTTGTGTTCTCATTGTTGTGTCTCCAAGAGTCACAGACTAGCCTTTAGTTTGTCTAATTCCTCTGTAAATAAACCCCTTGCCCTGATTCATACTGATGTTTGGGGGCCATTTTCTACTTCAAATTCAAGCTATAGATATTATGTAGTTTTCATTGATGACTTCAACAAGTTTACTTGGATGTTTCATCTTCATTATAAGAGTGAAGTGTTTACCAAATTTCTTGAGTTTAAAATGTTTGTTAAGACACAATTTTCTACACAACTTCAGATTCTTCAAAGTGACAATGGTGGTGAATACTTTTCTCTTCAATTTCAGAAATTTCTCACTTCTTATGGTATTGTTCAACAATTGACATGACCTCACACCCCCTCAGAACGGGGTGGCTGAAAGGAAGCACAGACACATTATTGAAACAACAATTGCATTCATGCGTCATTCTTCTGTTCCTCTTGGATTTTGGTTTGATCCCATGGCCACTGCTGTTATGCTTATTAATAGGCTTCCTATGGCTAAACTCAAGTTTCTCACTCCATTTGAAGTTTTATATCACCATGCTCCAGATTATTCTTTTCTTAAAACTTTTGGTTGTAGGTATTTTCCTTGGTTAAAGCCATATACCTCTCATAAATTACAACTGAGGTCTGCATCTTGTGTTTTTATAGGCTATCACCCATCAGTCAAAGGGTATAGGTGCTATGATCCTATGTTTGACACGATTTATTTGTCTAGGCATGTGGTTTTTGATGAATAATATTTTCCTTTTGCTCAACTTTCTGATCTTTCTATTGTTCCTCCTTCTATTCCTCAGTTAGAGACTTTTTTCTGGTCTAGTTCCATTGGGCATTCTGCAGCCTTAGTCACCAGTCTTGTCTACAGTTTTGCAACTCATGTTACTAGGTTTGTAGCCACTGTTCCTCGTCCTACAACCACAATTCTTGCAATTGCTATTCCTGGTTCTGTTACTGTTGTTTCCCATTCTGTAACCGCAACCCATCATCCCTATGTCCCAGCTCATAATTCTGACCACCCCTGTCTATTACCTGATGCTACTGTCCTCTTCCATCCTTCTACCAGATCTGTCCCTTATCCATCTTCTTCTTTTGTTCCCATTTCTATTTCCTCTATCTAGATTGACTTACCTCCTCCTTCATTTCCTCCTCCTCTTCTCCACTCCCTCCACCTATTCATAATAACCATCCCATGATCACCAGGTCTAAATATGGTTCTGCTCCACCTTTGTGTTTACTCTCCTCTCTTGATTCAGAACTTCCAACCTATGTTGCTGCCTCCATTTCTCCAGAATTGTCCAAGGCTATGCTTGAGGAGTTTCAAGCCCATCACCAACAAGGGACTTGGAGTTTAATGCCTCTTCTTTCCAACAAACAAGCAATAGGTTATAAATGGGTGTTTCGATTGAAAAGGAATTCAGATGGGTCTATTGCTAGATATAAGGCTCATTTAGTAGCTAAGGGCTATCTTCAAAGAGCAGGGATTAACTACCAAGAGACCTTCAGTCCTGTTGCCAAGCAACCTACCATCAGGGTTCTTCTCTCTCTTACTCTGCATTTTGTTTGGTCTATTAAGCAATTCGACATTTCCAGTGCTTTTCTTCATGGTCTTCTTGAAGAGGAGGTCTATATGACTTAGCCACAAGGTTTTGTTGATTTTTCTAACCCATCCTTGGTTTGCAAATTACATAAGGCTCTCTATGGTCTTAAACAGGCTCCTAGAGCTTGGTTTTCTACTTTTTCCTCATTTTTACTCAAAATGGGTTTTCACTCTAGTCATTGTGATTCCTCTCTATTTATTCACAAAACATCTTCTTCCATCACCATTTTATTGATCTATGTTGATGATATTCTCTTAATTGTTAGTGATTCCAAGTTTATTTCTTTCTTGGTCTCTCAAATGCACTCTCATTTCTCCATAAAAGAACTTCATTTCCTCAATTATTTCTTGGGCATTTTTGTTCATACATCTTCTTCTGGTTATTTTTTGTCTTAGCATAAGTATACTACTGAGCTTCGTGCCAAAGCTGGCATGTCCTCTTGCAAGCCTTACTCTACTTCTATGGCTACTATATAGTGATCCTGGTTTGAATCCGACCTGTTAATGTTTTGGATCCTGGTTTCATTGCTATTTTTCTTTTTTGGTTGTTCATGCCTTGCTTCTACTCATTGTTCTTTGGGTTTGATTGTTGGAGTGTCTTGGTTGCGTTGGGAACATGTTGGTGACTTGTTTCTCAAGCTATTGTTGCCCAGAATTTTGCTTCTACGCTCGGGCGGCACTTCTTGCGCTTAAGCGGTCATTGTGAACTTCCAACACTTTTGCAGGTCTGCGGAGATACTGAGAGTTGTCATTCTTCACTCGCGCGGCCATTCTTGCGCTCTAGCGGTGTTCACTCGAGCGATACTTCTTGTGCCCGAACAGTGGCCTCTTGTCTGTAAAACTTCTGAGAGTTTATATTCTACACTCGAGCAACACTTCCTGCGCTCGAGTGATCACACTTTTTGTGTCTAGACACTCAAGTGTCACTTCTTGCGTTCGGGCGGACTGCGCGTTTATATAAGGCCGTAGTACGCTAAAAAAGTCACTTTTTGCTTTCCTCTCTCTTCTCTCTCTCTCTCCCTTTTTCGCCATTTTAGGGTTTATTGAACTTAAAAGCTTGGATTTCATCTAGTTACACCCATTTTCTACCCCTAGTCCTATAGATCAAAACGTAGAGGGTCACGAGGGCTTCGATTTAATTTGAGCAGATCGTGTTTTTGTCGCCAATGGATTTTCGGATTTTCTCCTCTTTGCTCCTAAAGGTAGGGATTCTTGAGTTTCTTTTCAATACCTCACTATAGATAGATTTGTGGTAATTTTTATGGCATTTAAAAACATAGTTTATTGTTGGTTTTTGTTAAAAAGCATATGGGTGGATTTGGATTTAAATTGATGAGTTTATGGCTTGTGTGTATATTTGGTTATGGGTTATAAGTCATGCTTAGGATATAAATTGGAAAGGTTTGGCATTTCGTTTACTAAATTGGAATATTAAAGAGAAGTTTAATGTAAAATGGAAATGGGGTTACGATTTGGTTGTTTGTAAATGATTGGGGTTTCGAATTAATGTTGGTGGATGTGGCCTTTGTAGTGTTTGTTGGGATTTGGAGTAGTGAGGCTTTATTTTCAAAACAAAATAGAACTAATTACCCTTTTTGTAAAACATGAGAGTTGCAATGAACGGGAACATGGAATTACCTAAGGGGTATTTATTATTTCGCATTTTGTGCTTGACATCTAGAGTTTTTTCCTTGGCCATCAGTAGAGGATGGTATTGCTTGTTGCTAAAGATAGACAATTCCATTGTTGAGTTATGAATTTTGTTGTTAAAAAGGTAATTAGAACGGTTATAAAAGTTGTTTCTGTTATGATACTATTGCTGAATAGTTATGGTCCTAATGTTTAGTACCCCATGATGTGTTTTGGGAATGTTTAAAATAAAGGAAAAACCCATGTGGAACTATGGTTCACAGAGTATATTTTAAAAGAAATGAGTTAATGTAATTAACTGATAGTGATTGTTATGGTGGCGATCGGACTAGGTGTATGTATTACACCATGTATTATTGATGTTGATTAGCATGATTATATTTTATTGTGATGATGTTTGGGGGTCCGTTACCTGCTGTGTTGAGCCGGCAAAACATCGCGCCTTGACAGAGGTTTCCTTGTCTCTTCTGGTTTACGCTTGGTAAAGTGTGAAAAAGGGGTCCGTTTCCCGCCGTACCTTAGCCGGTGAAGTGTGGCGCATTGTGATAAGTTCTTCATTCCCTTCTGATTTGCGTCCAGTAAAGTATGACCTGAGGAGCACCTCCTTCCGGGTGAGGCCAGTAAAGTGTTATGTGATATTGGTATTGTTGAATCTGCCATCCGTGCTGTAGGGCAGTGGAGATGGAATTGGTAATATGTATTACTTCATTTATCTCATTTTGGATATATATATATATATGTGTGTGTGTGTTGTCGGTTTTCACGTTGTGGAGATGAGATTGGTAGTATATATTACTTCAGTTATTTCGTTTGAACGTATATATGTGTTAACAGTTTTATACCGGTCACCTTTTTAAATCCTTGGGCCTACGGTCAGAGAAGGCTGTAGATATATATGTTGGGATGCAAATGTTTATGGTGTATTGAGAGGTAGGATGGGGATTATGATTTGCATGTGGAGTTATATTTCCAGAACAGTTGTTTAAGTGAGATTCTCTTATGTTAACGTGAGAAGTTTCATCAAAGAAAGAATGAGGTTTTTTAAAACATTTTCTTTTGGATGTAATGATGGGAATGTGAAAGAGAAGAAATGATTTTATACTGAATTGTGTCAAGAGGAACGTTTTGAGAAAAACACTATCATATGTGTATATTTTGGATAGTAAATGTCACACTACATATATGGTATGTCTTGATGCATTATGATCACTTTTATCTATATGTTATAATTGGTTAGGATCTTCGGGATCTCTACTAGGCTTAGTGCTCATCCCACGTGTTGATAACATTTTTCAAGTACAAGGCTAGAGGAACCGTGTATGACTTGAAGTCCTTAATTGTTAGCCACGGGGTCCTTTACTTGTTGGTTGTGTGCCATGTATTGTATAAGGGTAAATCCATTTTGTTTTATGTATTGTTATTCAATGTAAGCCTAAGGGCATTGTACCATATCTTATTTATATCGTCATTGTTGTCATGAGAGAATGTTATCATTTGTTCTTGTTCATGTTCTTAACTAAATGGAATTATTATAAAGGATTTGATAATGGATTCGGATAATAAAAGTCGGGGTGTGACATACTAAACCTCCTCCACCCTCACAATCTGATCCTCTTTTTTGCGAATCCATTTTTTTATCGGTCTATTGTGGGTGCTTTATAGTATCTCACTATCACTCGACCCGATCTGTCTTTTGTTGTAAATTTTGCTTGCCAATTCATGCATAGGTCTCTTACTTCTCATTTCATTTCTATCAAGCGCCTGCTTCATTATCTTAAAGGTACCATCACTCATGGCCTTCATTTTTCCTTAGGTCCCTTGGTTCTAATGCTTATTCTAATTCGAATTGGGCTGGTAGCTCTTTTGATCGTCATTCTACCACTGGGTATTATGTGTTTTTGGGCCCTAATTTGATTTCCTGGACTGCCAAGAAACAATCTATTGTTTCCCGCTCTTCTACTGAAACAGAATACCATGTAATGGCTTAAACGGCAGCTAAACTCAGTTCGTTGTCCATGTTTTTGTCTGATTTATAGATTGTTCATCCTACCCCTACCTTATGGTGTGATAATCTCTCGGCCATCTCCTCGACTAGTAATCCTATTTTTCATGCCCACACTAAGCACACTGAAGTCGATTACCACTGTGTGCATGAGCGAGTGTTGCCATACAGTTGCATATTTAGCATATTTCTACTTCTGATCAAATTGTTGATATTCTCACCAAGCCTTTATCAATAAGCCGTTTTCATTATCTTTAGGGCAAGCTCATGGTCAATTCCTTTCCCCTGCGCTTGCGGGGGAATGATAAGATACATGAGCTAGATACTCTAACTGATAAGTGTGCTACTTCAATCGAATCTGTTAGAAGATGAGTTAGTTAGTTAACCATGGTTGTAATAGTTAGGTGAAGTGTTAGTTAGATAACTCAAGTGTAGTTACGGTTATGGATATATGTGTAGTATATGTGTGTGTATGTAAAGAGAGGATCTGGAATCATTTTGCATAATGAAAAATATCTTTGAGTTCTTGCGAATCTCTTTACTTTCACTTACTTTCAAAACAAAATTTTAGAACACATCAAACATGTTTGTAAACTGTAAATTTTACCAAACGCCATCATAGTGTTCACTATTTAAGGTTTCTGACATCCAATAGGCACTTTTGATTGTCATTAAGCATGTGTCAAGATATTTTGTAGAAAAACATCAAAGTTGCCTCTTATTATAGAAAATTAAATATATTCCTTCCTTGAAGAAGGGTGGTTAAGTTTTCAATGAACATTATTGTACTTTCACTATAACAAAAAAGGCCTTTGCTGACAGACTGATTTTGTCTCCAAACATCAAATTTTCGTCACTAAAGTGATCTGCGACGAAAAAAATTTGTCACCACATTCGTGACCCATACGTTGTCGCTGAAAGTACCTGGTGACGAAAAACAGTTTCGTCGCCTATTTTTTATTTTTGGCGACGAAATTTTTCGTCTCCGAATGTTGAATTTTTCGTCCTCTATAACATCAATTTCGTCACCAAAACTAAATAATATTTTATTTTAATTGTTTTTGGCGACGAAATATTTTGTCACCAAATAGATTTTAGTGACGAAAGTTTTCCTCACCAATGATATGGATTAAGGTGACAAAAAAATCCGTTACTAAAATGAGTAGAAAAGAATATTCTTCAATGACAAAAAACATTTTGTCACCAAATATTTCAATTTAGCGACGAAATATTCAGCAAATGTGACGAAATTATTTGTTTGGTACTATATCATTAGTGACAAAATTATTCGTCATGTGTTTTGAAAACTAATAGCGACATTTTTTATTTCGTCATTAATAAAAATTAAAAAATTTGAAAAAGGGGTACTATTTTCTTCCGAAATTTTTTCTTTTCAGTAACAATTCCCTGCGCATTTCAATAACCCGTTCAATAAAATATCTATTACAAATCAATACAAAAAACTGTTCATTTTCATAAACATCACAATCGAATTTCACCACTATCCACAAAAATACAAATATGAACTGCATGCGGATTACAAACATGTCTCCTAATATCCACAAAAAAGCCCTACTAATATCCACAAAAATATAATATCAACCGCATGCGGATTACCAAACACATCTCCTAATATCCAACAAAAAACATGTCTATAATATCAACAAAAATAAAATATCAAGGGTGGATTACCAAACATGCCCTGTAATACCAACAAAAATATAAAATTGACAACGCAACCAAAATACATGTAAGGTAATATGAACAAAAACACAAAATGAGCTACCATCTGCCCTCCAAATTACCAAACATGTCCATATCAAATCTCGAATATGCAAAAAAATGAAACACACAAAAAAAAAAAAAAAAATGCAAGTTAGACAATTATTATCTTCTCCATAAAATATACAATTTAACATGCATTTTTCGAATTAGTTTTCAAACTGGGAGTCTCGTACTAGTTCCGTAAGTTTCCACAACTCACATTGGTCCCTCCCGAGGTGTTTGAGGTGTTCCCTGGGCCGTCTCGTGGCTGTTGCACGATCTTGGCCTCCGATGGCCTATTTTCAAGCTTAAGTGTGAAAAAGTGCATTTTTCGATTTAGTTTTCAAACCGGGAGTCCCGTGCTAGTTCCGTTAGTTTCCACAACTCACATTGGTCCCTCCCAAGGTGTTTGAGGTGTTCCCCGGGCCGTCTCGTGGCTGTTGCACGATTTTGGCCTCCGACGGCCTATTTTCAAGCTTAAGTGTGAAAAAGTGCATTTTTCGACTTAGTTTTCAAACCGGGAGTCCCGTGCTAGTTCCGTAAGTTTTCACAACTCACATTGGTCCCTCCCGAGGTGTTTGAGGTGTTCCCCGGGCCATGTCGTGGCTGTTGCACGATTTTGGCCTCCGATGGCCTATTTTCAAACTTAAGTGTGAAAAAGTGCATTTTTTGACTTAGTTTTCAAACCGGGAGTCCCGTACTAGTTCCGTAAGTTTTCAAAACTCACATTGGTCCCTCCCGAGGTGTTTGAGGTGTTCCCCGGGCCGTCTCGTGGCTGTTGCATGATTTTGGCCTCCGGTGGCCTATTTTCAAGCTTAAGTGTGAAAAAATACATTTTTTGACTTAGTTTTCAAACCGGGAGTCCCGTGCTAGTTTCGTAAATTTTCACAACTCACATTGGTCCCTCCCAAGGTGTTTGAGGTGTTGCCCGAGCCGTCTTGTGGCTGTTGCATGATTTTGGCCTCCGACGGCCTATTTTCAAGCTTCAGTGTGAAAATGTGCAATTTTGGACTTAGTTTTCTAACTGGGAGTCCCATGCTAGTTCCGTAAGGTTCCAAAACTCATATTGGTTCCTCCTGAGGTGTTTGACATGTTCCTGGGCCGTGTCGTGGCTGTTGCACGATTTTGACCTCCGATGGCCTATTTTCAAGCTTAAATGTGAAAAAGTTCATTTTTCGACATAGTTTTCAAACCGGGAGTCCCGTACTAGTTCTGTAAGTTTCCACATCTCACATTGGACCCTCCTGAGGTGTTTGAGGCATTCCTAGGGCCGTCTTGTGGTTGTTGCAAGATTTTGGCCTCCGATGGCCTATTTTCAAGCTTAAGTGTGAAAAAGTGTACTTTTCGACTTAGTTTTCAAACCGGGAGTCCCGTGCTAGTTCCGTAAGTTTCCACAACTCACATTGGTCCCTCCCAAAGTGTTTGAGGTGTTCCCCGGGCCGTCTCGTGGCTGTTGCACGATTTTGGCCTCCGATGGCCTATTTTCAAGCTTAAGTGTGAAAAAATACATTTTTCAACTTAGTTTTCAAACCGGGAGTCCCGTGCTAGTTCCGTAAGTTTCCATAACTCACATTGGTCCCTCCCGAGGTGTTTGAGATGTTTCCTGAGCCATCCTGTGGCTGTTGCACGATTTTGGCCTCCGATGGCCTATTTTCAAGCTTAAGTGTGAAAATGTGCAATTTTGGACTTAGGCTAAGTTTGGGAAGTCCCAAATAAGCCAAAAAGTCAAAAAGTTACTCAAAAAGTTAAAAAGTTAACACTATTCACCAAAAGTCAACAATTACGGCTGCACAACTCCCAATTCAAATTTTCCTCTACAAACCAATTTTTACAATTTTTTATTACACATTTTTCCATAAAAAGTCAAAAAGTTAACCCAAACATCTATATTTTCAACCTCAATTTTTTAGTCCAAAAAGACAAAAAGTGCACTTATTTAGTCTTCCCAAACTTGGCCTTAGTTTTCAAACCGGGAGTCCCATGCTAGTTCCGTAAGTTTTCACAGCTCACATTGGTCCCTCCCGAGGTGTTTGAGGTGTTCCTCGATTGTGTCGTGGCTGTTGCACAATTTTGGCCTCCGATAGCCTATTTTCAAGCTTAAGTGTAAAAAAGTGCATTTTTCGATTTAGTTTTCAAACCGGGAGTCTCGTGCTAGTTCCGTAAGTTTCCACAACTCACATTGGTCCCTCCCTAGGTGTTTGACGTGTTCCCTAGACCCTGTAGTGGTTGTTGCACGATTTTGGCCTCCGATGGCCTATTTTCAAGCTTAAGTGTGAAAAAGTGCATTTTTCGACTTAGTTTTCAAACCGGGAGTCCCGTGCTAGTTCCGTAAGTTTTCAAAACTCACATTGGTCCCTCCTGAGGTGTTTGAGGTGCTCCCCGGGTCGTCTCGTGGCTGTTGCATGATTTTGGCCTCCGGTGGCCTATTTTCAAGCTTAAGTGTGAAAAAGTGCATTTTTCGACTTAGTTTTCAAATCGAGAGTCCCGTGCTAGTTCCGTAAGTTTTCACAACTCACATTGGTCCCTCCTGAGGTGTTTGAGGTGTTCCCCAAGCCGTCTCGTGGCTGTTGCACGATTTTGGCCTCCGGTGGCCTATTTTCAAGCTTAAGTGTGAAAAAGTACATTTTTCGACTTAGTTTTCAAAGCGGGAGTCCCGTGCTAGTTCCTTAAGTTTTCACAACTCACATTGGTCCCTCTCGAGGTGTTTGAGGTGTTCCCGGGCCGTCTCGTGGCTATTGCACGATTTTGGCCCCCGATGGCCTAGTTTGAAGCTTAAGTGTGAAAAAGTTCATTTTTCGACTTAGTTTTCAAACCGGGAGTCTCATGCTAGTTCCGTAAGTTTCCAAAACTCACATTGGTCCCTCCCAAGGTGTTTGAGGTGTTTCCTGGGCCGTCTCGTGGCTGTTGCACGATTTTGGCCTCCGATGGCCTAGTTTCAAGCTTAAGCATTACAAGAGTTCTTTTTTTGACTTAGTTTCATGCCTACATGTTGGAACAGTGCAAATTTCAAAGTAGTTTCCTAATTGGGAGCGACGTGAATATTTCAGTGTTTGTGATGTTTCTCGGGCTTTTACATGCATAGATCACTATCTTGGTTGAAAAAGAAATTTCTATTAAATTAACATAGAAACATAATATACTTACCAAGAAGTTGTCCATCAGAATCTGAACTTTTCCCACTCTCAAAATTTCCCGTGTTCTGCCTCAAACACTCTATGATACTTTGTATCTTCTTGCTTTGTTTCTTCTCTGACTTTTCAAACCTTGTAATTTGTTCATTTTTTTATGCTATTTGCAGCTCGAGGCGTTGAACATAGTCACTATTTTTAGCAGGTGCAATAGTTGTATTCACAGAAGAAGAAGGCCTCATGCCGAGTCCTTTCACATAACCTGGCCTTGGCTGAAGCACCTTGACTAACAACTCCTCTGGGGTCAAGGGGATTGCACTAGTCTACGAGAGATGTTTTGCTTGCGTCTGTATCATGTTGTCCTATTAATTTGAAATAAATCAAACAAGTATTAGTTATTCTACCCTACACAGCAAAATAAATAATATTATCAAAATTGAAAGGCATTGCCTTGTACATACATAATTAACTTGGCTCTACGATGAAATCCATTCATGCCTGTCCGAATTGTAGTGGATGGACTTGTAAAATTCTGCTAAATCGGGCACTTTGCCATTTGCAATTATCTGCTTCATTTGTTTGTCAATGTTATTTCAATGATTTAAATAACAAAGCCTACTAATCCAATAAAATAAATTAATAGAACGCACTGAGTTGTGTACCCTGACCGGGATTGATTTTGATCCACATCGATGTTTTGTTTTCATTTGCATCCTATTATTCACATTAGCTAGTGATTGTTCCTACACAATTGAAACACCAATACAAACAAGAAAAGATAACATTAGTAAGAAAAAACTTAATTTTTGACAATTAACATATATAAAACATTTTACCTTGAATTTTTTACTATTCCACTTGTCAATTATAGATGTCCACTGATTGAGAGTAACTCTTGCAGGTGGGTGGCTTCTCACGTAATCCTCCCCTCTTGCATCCTTAAGTTGCTTGTATTGTTTGTGCAACTTATAGGTGAAACCACTCAATCGTCAACCAAACTGTGTGTCTAAAGCCTTTGCTACATCAGTCCGATTGCCTTGTAGATCAAACTGATCCTGCAAAATGAAAAAAAAATTAAAAATTACAAAGAAATAAAGCCTAAACATGAAAAGAGTTTGTCAATAATTACCGCTAAGCGTTGGATCATCGGCTCCTTATCAGCAACATTCACCTTCTTCCACCTACGAACGCTCAGGTCTGGTAACTGCGTTCAAACCTCTATACCAATCTTGGAGACTAGCTTGGAGGCGTTGTCTCCTACTGGTGCACGAAACTGTTCAGGTATAGAAACTAACATCTTTGCATCCTTCTCAACAATGCGATGGACCTGTATGCCGCGTGTCGGGCCACGACCACGTCTGTCATGTGATGCTGTAAGGACATAATATTAATTGAGTTAGTAAGTAAACAAATGCAAGTTAAACCTTAAAAACAACTTTGTAAACTTACCAACGATGCTAGATGCAGTCACCTCGTCCTCAGGTTGCAAATTATGAGGTGGTAAGGGTTGGGTACCGACCTCCTGACTTGGGGGATCCATCCTTTCCTCTGAGATGGGAGTTAATGGCCTTGAATGAGACCGTAAACGGAGTCCTGATGCTATCTGTTGTTCCTGAAAGAACATAATCAAACAGTAAAAACGATATTTAAAACAGTTAAAATATATTTTAAAAAAGATATGATGTGTAAGATATGTGAAGAAGAAATGTAAATCGTAAAAGACATGTTCACACACAAATATAAAATAATGTGTATAATACCTCGCGGTCAAAGGAACCCAATGACTCATCATCATTGTCATCGTCACTCTCTGAAGGGTTATACTCAACATCATCATCTACCTCAACCCTAATTCCCTTTTCCCTTACATTTGCACATTTGGGATGAACCGCACTCCCTAAAGAATTTGTAATATTCTTTACTCCAAGATTGTTCATTACCTCACAGTTCTCCTTGATTCGTTTATTTCTTTGTTTCTCGTATTTTGTTAGCTTCTTAGTTCTCAAATCACCTGGTTTCAGCCATTGTTTTTTGCCTCGGACCATTTTCTACAACTATGTGACATAATTCAACTTTAATTGAAAAATATAGACAATGTCATCATGCACCATTACATAAAAGAAGAAAAAGAAAGTAACATAAACATACAAAATAAAAATTACATTAATTAATAACATCTGTTCGAAAATAAAGTAATATACTAAAAATTACATATCATAATCCATATCAGGATCCATATCAACATCAGGAATGTTATGTTCTTCATCTCCTTCATCATCTCTGTTCTCTTCCACTATCTCATCTAATGACCCTACTTCCGAAATAACATTGAATTCAACATCATCCCTACAATATCGAACAATTGGGTCAATGTCAATTGAAACAACATCAGTAATGTTTTCTTGTTGGAACACATCATTATTTTCTGAAGGATCCAATAATTCTCCATCAATAGTGTCTGGAACATCAAAGACACCCCTATGTTGCACCCTTTGTACGACATTCCAAGGTTCACCCAATTTGGTATCATTCAGATAGAAGACTTGCTTAGCTTGACTAGGTAGGATAAATGGGTCAGATTGGTACCACCGACTTGTGACGTCAATGCTTGTGCAATATGTATCAAATCGTATTATTCTATTTCTACCAGTGTTACCGGTGTTGTACCATTCACACTGGAACAAAACAACCTTTTTACCACATATATAGTCAAATTCCAAAACCTTGCACAAGTGACCATAGAAGTCATGCAATTTTCCTTCATGATCCCCGTGTATAAGCACACTCTATTCTGACTCGTACGACGGTTGTCTAGATCTTGAGTATGGAACCAGCTGCTATTGATTATGCAACCTGAGTACTCTTTCACTAGCAAATTAGCACCATTTGCTAATGACCACAATTCATCAATTGCCTCTGATGACTCTTCCATTCTCAATTTATTTATCTACAATTACATGTAACAAACAATAAGTAAATAATTTATGAATGACGACATTTTATAAAACTTTAATTTTGTTTAAGTTGTAAATGTCAAAAAATTATAAATGTTTTACCCTCTCTTTGAACCACTTGGGAAATTCTTGTCGTTGTATGTGGGTTATGTCATGTCCAGCTTGAGTTTGTAATAGATTTTTGTGTTCCCTACTCAAAAAAAAAAAAAAAAAAAGTGATTACTACGTAGTTCCGCAAATAAAAAAGTTAAGCATAAACAAAATTCAATGAAACACATACTCCAAATACTTTTCAATCTCTGGGCTATTGTACAACACAAACCAATGAGCAATATCACGAATTTCTTGAGACATTTCAACATCTCGTGTGATTAGACCAATTGGACGTGCAGTTTCTGTGAATACTGTCAACCCTTGTTGACGTTCACCGCGATCTTCATTCCGTTCTGGTGAATACTATCAACCCTCATGATGAATAATCTCTTCCTCATGGTGACGATCCCATGATTCAAACCATGATTATATAATTCCCTTCCTCAAACATATATGACAACATATATCTCACAATGTACAAAAGCCACAAACTGTTCTGTTCCCATCCTCAAAGCCGAAAAAATAGAGCTCGCGATGGATGAAAACAATGGAGGAGATCACAAAACTGTCTCCTTCCAAGTTGAACATCAACAGCTAAACACAACTAAAAACATACTAGCTAGTGCAAGAGCATACCTGATACTACCTAAACATAACATTACTACTACTACTACTACAGAGACCAAAGAGGCATGGCCTCTAATACATGTAATGAATTGCCACTGTCGAAAGGCCTAAAATATGCAGCCTATATATATGCAGTAGATAGGATTGAAATTGAAGTCAAAAGGCTGAGTGGGAATGAAGAATAGTTGTATGGCAAAAGAAGCAACAATAGAAAAATCACAGGTTATATATATATATATTATATGTAAAAAAATCTGCAACCAGTGAGAAGGAAACTGAGGAATAAAAGGTGGGGATCAACCGAAAAAGAAAAAATTGAGAAGTGGTGAAATCGGCTGCTGAAGTTATATATATATATATATTTTTTATATGTATACAGAGCATATACATCAGAGAAAGAAAATATTAGATAGAGGAAGCATCGAGAGAGAGAGAGAGAGAGAGAGAGAGAGAGACTAACAGCGGTGGTGGTTCTCCGATCGGCACAGCAGCGGCGGTGAGGAAAGGAGGGGCTAACGATCGGCAGTAAGGGAAGGAGAAACCAACGGCGGCGGTGAGGAAAGGCTGTCAGCGGTGAGTCGATGAAATGGTAGCAGCGGCGGTGAGTCGATGAAATGGTAGCAGCGGCGGTGAGGAAACTCTATGTGTGAATGAGTATAAGGTATGTGTTATATTCGTCATTAATAATTTTATAATTGGTGACCAATTTTTTCGTCACCAAAAGTTTCAAAATTTTGGCACCCCTCCGAAAAAATTAGCGGGAAAATCTTCGGTGACAAAAAATATATAAATAATGATGAAAAATAATTTCGTCACCTAATTTTTTATTATGATTTAAATTGGTGACGAAATTTTATTTTTATCTCTAAAAATGATACATTTGGAGATGAAATATTATTTTCGTCATTAAAAGATACGTATTTCGTGACAAAATTTATGTTTGTCATTAGTTTTCGTCTCTAAAGACTATTTTTGTTGTAGTGTTTGTATATTCATTTGTTCTTACCTTTTTTTACTTTTGTGCTTTCGAGTCTTCAACAACCCACCCTTTTCCATTTCTTCTTTAAATAGTTATTCCTTCTTTATATTTGCTCATTTTTCTTGCAAGTGTTTGAAGAATAATTGGTATGATGACAACGGGAAAAAATTAAAAGCCAGTAATAAGCCAAGAAGATGTATTTATATATATGACTTTCATACCCTTTAGCTACCTAGGGCTTGTGTTTTTTATTTTATTTTTAATTTTTTTTTTTATCAACAAATGTTACTTGTTACTTGTTAGGTTACCACCTATGGGAGAAACCCTTTCCATTCTTGGCAAAACACCTAAATACTTATACTCCCTAATTCAACTCCCCTTAGACGAGTTGAACTCATGACCTCCTTATTGGTGTTTTTGTTTTGTTCTTCATTTTCATTACTTTTTATGCTTTTGGAAATGAAATTTTTTTTTAAAACAGCCATAATTTTTCTAATTGTATTTATTTATTATGTAAGAAGCAAGTTGTTTTCAAAATAGTTTTGAAACAATTAGCCAAAAATTGTTTTTATATTTTTTCACCCTAAAACAAAAACACACCAAATGTGCTCTTATTTCATGACTAAATATTAGATATAATGATGATATAACGTGACAGGATCGTCATACAATAAGCAATTTTGATTTTTGGTAAAGCCAACAACATTTTTGAGTTAGTGGGAGACAATAATTGCCCACTTAATATCATTTGTAGTTTTTTATTGATTTGTGACACAACATAAAATGGTGTAACCGTTACCCTCAATATATATATATATATATTCCTTTGCCCACTAGCTAGGCTTTAAGAAGCATAAAAAAATAAATAAAATAGCATTTATTTTGTGAAAAAACATATTTCATGAAAGACCAAATGTGTTGTTTTCACTACACATGGCATTTGCCATGTAAGAAGCCACCTAATAAACTCGTTAATATTTCTGATTATATATAGCGACTCTCTAATTATAAATAATTTAAAAGGCGTACATCCAAAATTTGATTGAAGTGCATTGTGCTTAGTATTTTCATTTGGAGTAAGTGCATGAATTCTTCTCTGTCCTTGAGGTTTCATATCATATGCTATTCCCTACTCACAACTATGAAAAATATCATCAATGACTCACCCAAAATGAAATGACAACAGATTTGATGAAATCCGTAGACACTAAGTTTTGAGATTCTCTCTTCCCTTTCACTCCTCTTTTACTTTTCCTATGATTGTTAAACCATTTTAATCATTGATGAAGAAACACACACACACATATATATAGCGGAGTTCACTAGCTAGCCATGCCAGACTAAAAGTAACTGTTGTGCTTTCCCATTTTTTTCCCTTTTTTTTTCTTCTTTTTTTTTTTTTTTTGTTTGTTTGTTGGGTACAACTGTATTGAAGGAAGACCATCTAAACTTGTAAAGGTTCTCTTTTTTAAAGTTTCCTCTATTGTTCTACAGTACTCTGTCTTGAACAACTGATGGTTTTAAGCCCACCTCTCTTCCTTTCTACTATGTAATGGGTCTTTTTGCCTATGTCAATTTGGTTCACATATTTCTTGAACTATATATGAATCCATTTTGTATATTATTTAAAAAGAAAATACTATATGTTTTTAATTTAATTTATTTTTGTACATCTTTGCATCTCCTAGATGCTCGTGGTTGGTGTTTTGTTTAAAAATAATCATTAAAATAATGTGTACTTCAATATATATAATAATAAAAAATAAGTGATATATGACAGTTTTATTATTTAAAAGTAGCATTGTGAAGATAATAGGAGTTCAAGAATGCTATTATTTGGTCTAAGCTTATGGTAATATTCAGATTGTTCCTTTAAATTGGTCCTACTGAAAATCATTAAGCAACAACAAACCTTTTTTTATTGAACAATTACGAAAGAGACATATTCTTGCACTTTCACGTGTACTTTAACAGGTTTCAGAGAAGAAATATCTAACTTGCTTGTCAACTAAGATACACTTGAGATTTGAAACCTTGCCATTGGTTGGCCAAATGAGCATATATAGCACCATAGGGGCATACAATATACTTTTTAAATTTTTTATGCCCAGCACTACATTAAACTTACATTTTCCACTTTTAAGTTCTAAACCTACATATCTACAACTTTTATCTAGAATTTTTATTAGAAACCAAGATTCATCTAATGTATCAACTTTGCAATATATCAATTTAATCGCAATTACATATTCATGTTTTGAATAAAATTTTGAAAACATTTTTTTGAATAACTAAGATTATTGTTTCTGCTTTCACACGAAAGGCAAATGGTAGACAGTATCCACGAAGGGGCTAAAACTTTCTTTCACCTAATGTATGCCATTTTGACTTGACTTTTGATTTCAAAAAGCATTTTTATAAATGCTAGTTGTTCAATTGACTAGTACATTATGACTTGGTTTGATTTAATTTTAGAATTATGATTTGAGTGTGGAGTTGTGATTTAAGTGTGGAATTGTGATTTGAGTTTTGAAAAAAAAAAAAATTTATTTGGTTATGAATTTTGAAAAGAGTTTTTGAATTTTGAAAAGAGTTTTGAGTTTTGAAAAGAGTTTTGAGTTGTATTTTGAGTTATGAGTTTTTGAATTTTGAGTAATATTTTGAAATTTTTTGGATTTATTTTTTTAAATATTAAAAAATGTTTAGGAAAAATTTATTTTTTTATTTTAAATAAATAATTTTTATTTAAATATTTTTTAATTTTTATTTTATTTTGTAAATATTTTAATTTTTTAAATTTGAATATTTTAAACTCAAAACACAATTCCACACTCAAATCGTAACCAAATACATAACTCAAAACTCAATTCAAAAATTATTATTAAAACTCATAACCAAACAGATAATTCGAAATTCTACACTACTTTCAAAACTTCATACTCAAATTATAACCAAACAAATTACAAAAAATCAAAATATTTAAAAATATACTTATAAAATAAAATAAAATAATTAAAATAAAAAAATAAAAATTATTTAAAAAAATATAGCTACAAATGTATGCAATATAGAGCACATTAAAATAGATAAATAAATATTTAAAATATAAAATATTTATCCTAAAAAGATAAAATTAAGAAAATATTTAAATATTTTAAAAAAATAAATCTAAAAAATTTCAAAATATAACTCAAAACTCAAAATATAACTTAAAACTCTTTTTAAAACTCATAACTAAACAAATTTTCTCTTTTCAAACTCATAGCTCAAAACATAACTTCACACTCAAATCATGATTCTAAAAATAATTTTAAAAAATAAAAATATTTTTTTCAATTTTTTTTTTTTTTAAAATAGAGTTTTAAATTGAGTTTTGAGTTATATGTTTGGTTATAAATTTTGAAAAAAAATTTAGATTTTTTTAATTGGAATCATAATTCTAAAAGAGGACGAAACACCACCTATATCTTCTCATTCTGAAGTTTTTCTTTGGTCTCCCTCTATAATTTAAGTAACTTTAGTCCAATAAAGTGTAGGTAAAAGTTAGGCACAGACTCTCAACATAAAAAAAACTATAAATATATCTGCACCAAATGGTCCCTAATAAGTTAGCATACATGTCTATTACCATTTAAATTTAACAATTTCAAAAATAAAAGAAAAGCTATTGTGTGTCTTACCCACATTAAGCAATCTATGTATCACACGATAGTAATCACACATACACGTGCCATCACTCTTCTCGAAGCCCTGCTAGCACCATAGAGTTCACGCCATGCATGCAATAGCACATATGATAGTATCTTTTATTTATTTATTTTTATCAACAAAAAAATTATTTATTGATGATAACAAAATAAAAATTACATCTTGGAATACATCAACAAAGAGATAAGACGAGCAAAAAGCATCAACACATACCTCCCTAATTTCAACTAGGTTGACACCAAAGAGAATGTAAAATCATCTGCAAGCTCAAGCCAAGAAGTTGATGGGAAACCAACCAAAGAGGGGACAAACAAAACTAAGACAACAAACTAGTGCAAAAACATATCACAGCACATCACAGCAAAAAAACACAACTCCATCTCAGACCATGACACCACCACTGCTTCACCCACACAGCAAACCAGTGCAAAAAAACAGCTCCAAGTCATTAAGAATCTAACAGCAGCATCATACATTAGCAGCATATAGCATCAACATGCACTCAAACCATTGTGTAGCCCAAATAAAGAACATACAGAAACAGAACAAATAGAAGCAAACCAGAACAACAGCAACAAACCCCCTATGCCATACAATCTTTCACCAACACCAACCACTGAGCTCCCAACAACAGCTAAAGCAATTTTCAACAATGACAACCATTGAATACCAACAGCAGGTAGCAACATACAGATTTGCAACCTCACATCATCTTCATACACCAGTAGACCTCCTCTGCCATGCAACCTCTCACCTGCTTCAAATAACACCAAATATAACATTCAGCTTCACTACCATCTCACACAACACACACCAGGGCCCCTTCTGCTCTGAACTCCAGCCAACATATTCTTATAAGCAATATAAGCCTCCATCTGCAGCATCCAATCAGCCAAAAAAAAAAAAAACCAGAGCCAATAAATTACACTTGGTAACAAATCTGCCCTAAGTTTGATATAATATCATACACAGAGTAAGGGAAATTCTTTAGCTTAGACTTGGACCAAAAAGCCACTTTGAGTTTTACTAGATCTTCTAAATCCAGAAATTTAGGATGAGCATTATTAAACAAGCATTCATTTCGAAGTTTCCATATAGACCATAACACAACCAGAGGAACAATTTTCCAAATTTCCATCACATTCTTTTTAACCTTAACACCAGGCCACCAACTCAGCAAAGAAGGCACGGACCTAGGAATGACCCAACACAAGCCCCACCAACCCACAATCCCAAACCACACTTTTCAAATACAACTACAATGTAATAATACATGATTATGTGACTCCACCTCAGATTTGCAAAATACACAGATAATGTTTGCATCAGGCTTCAACACCCCAATCCTTTGCATAAAAACAGCAAATTTCATCCTACCTCTCCAGGCTAACCATGTCATGAAATGAACCTTTGGAGGTGCAATATTATTCCAAATGGTCTTAGCAAT
Source organism: Camellia granthamiana (assembly GCA_036172215.1). Lineage (NCBI taxonomy): Eukaryota > Viridiplantae > Streptophyta > Magnoliopsida > Ericales > Theaceae > Camellia > Camellia granthamiana. The sequence continues at coordinate 21,087,064 of CM069904.1, forward strand.
TCTGTTATTAAACCCTTTACTTGAATCCAACCAACTCTACACTTAAAAAAAAATCTCCAAATAGATTAGCCAGCCATGTGTAAGAATCCTCTGCTTGAGTTCTTAAACTGGGTGTCCCCTGCAGATACACAATCAAATTATAAAGCTCATTCTCTTCCCAAGAAAACAGCGGTCTTCGAACATTGAAATTCCAAACCTCTCCCCCATCTTTCCTTTGAAAAACATCAAACAATGAATCATCCTTCTTGACTGATAGTGAAAACAATCTAGGGAAAGTAAGGGATAAACTCTGGTCATTAAGCCACACATCCAGCCAAAATTTTGTCCTAAGATCATTCCCAATCACAATCTTGAAATTAGACAGAAAGAATTCCTTCAACGATGGGTTACTGGAAGCTAAGGACATAATATCCTTCCACAGGACAGACAACATCCTGGACTCCACTGTCAATAGGCTCTATCTACCACCACTTTGACCATACTTACTGCACACCACTTTTTTCCAGATTGTTGTATCTTCCAAGCCATACCTCCACCACTATTTGAGTAGCATGCAGTCATTAACCTCACTAAGCTTCCTCACACCAAGCCCACATTAGCTTTTATTATGACACACCTCCTCCCACTTAACAAGATGAACTTTTCTCCTCACCTCATCACCTCTCCAAAGAAAGGTAGACTGAATTCTATCTAGCAGCTTAGCAATACCCACTAGCATCTTAAACAAGGATAAAAAAAACAATTGCAAACCTGACAAAACAGTCTTAATCAACATTAGCCTACTAGCAAAGGATAAACATTTCCTTTTCCAAAGTGCTAACTTCTTTTTGAACTTATCAACCACCGGCTGCCAAGTTTTCCTCCTCCTTGGATTTGAACCTAAAGGCATACCCAGATAATTCAATGGCAATTTCTGAGTTAAACAATTCAACTTTTTGGCAAATGCCTTGACCAAATCATCCTCTACACCAATCCCACAAACTTTGCTTTTATGAAAATTCATTTTTAACCCAGACATTAGTTCAAAACATCTCAAGATTCTCTTTATTGCAATGATTTCCTCCCAATTGGCCTCACAAAAAATAATCGTATCGTTAGCAAACTGAAGATGAGACAACTTGAGTTATCTATGACCCACCACAAGTCCTTTGATCAACCCCAAATCTTTTGCTCTCTCCATTAGAATATTCAGCCCCTCTGCCACCAAGTTGAAAAGAAAAGGTGAAAGAGGATCACCTTGCCTTAGCCCTTTATGAGGAGAGAACTCTGAAATGGGAGACCCATTAACTAACACAAAGATTCTAGCTATAGATATACATGTCTTTATCTAACCCACCCACTTGTCACCAAAATCGAAATTGGACAACATGGAAAGCAAAAACCCCCAGTTTACGGAATCATAAGCCTTTTCGAAATCCAATTTAAGAATAACACCTTTGGTCTTTGTCTTTTTCCACCAGTCCACTACCTTATTAGCAATTAAGATTCCATCAAATATGCATCGACCACTCAAAAAACCAAATTGAGCTTCACTTATAATCATAGGAAGAACTTGCTTCAATCTTCGAGATAGAACTTTTGCTAGAATCTTATACACTGAACTTACCAAGCTTATTGGCCTAAAATTAGTCAAACCAATAGAACACCCCTTCTTTGGGATGAGTGTGATAAATGAACTATTAACACCTTTAGCCAGCTTCCCATTTAAATGAAATTCCTTCATCATTTGCACAACCTCAGGTTTCATAACACTCCAACACCTTTGGTAACAAGCTAAATTAAATCCATCAGGCCCGGGAGCCTTACTCCCTTCACACTCCTTCACAGCATCCCAAATCTCTTCCTCTAAAAATTCTGCCTCTAACATACTTACTGATTCAGGGCTTATTTTAGCACACTCACTAGCTAGTTTAGGTCTGTCCAGCCAAGCTTCTAAAAACATCTTATTGAAAAAACTCACCACTGCTTGTTTAATCAAATCAGGCTGATCAATCAATATCTCATTCTTTACCACCGAATCCATCATATTCTTCATTTGTCGTCTACTAGCCATAATGTGAAAAAAAATCTTGTGTTCTTGTCCCCATTTTCAGCCCATAGCAATTTGGATTTTTGATGCCACATACTCTCTTTTTTCTTATTCAAATCCCATACTAAACTCTAGATCATTCTTCTTTGGTTTTTTTCAAACTCCTGCAGGTCTCTGACTTCAGCCTTTAAATCCCATTCATGTAATTCATCCTCGGCTTTTTTCAACTTTTCATCAACATTTCCAAACACTTAACTATTCCATCTTCTTAACTGACCTCTCAAATGCCCCAACTTTTTCATAATCCTATAACTAGCCCATCCACTTAACTGAAAGTTGTCCCAAGCATTCTTAACTGCAGCCATAAAAGTTGGATGAGTGGTCCAGGCAATGATACACCTAAATGGTTTTGGACCCCAGTCCCTCTCATCATTCATTATGATAACTGGGCAGTGATCAGAGATACTTCTATTCAAACCCCACTGTTTAAGAGAGAATTTTTCAAGCCATCCAGTATCCAACAAAAATCTATCTAATTGGCTCCACCTTTCTCCTTCCACGTCATAACACCATGTCTATGACCTCCCAAGCATTGGTAAATCATGCAACTCCATGATATCAATGAAAGCATTAAAGTCCATCATCCCCTTTCCCTCCAAACACACCCTTTCCTTTCCTTTATGAACCTAATTTCATTAAAATCACCTCCAATACACTAGGGACTTGGAAAAGCTAATTTTAGTTTTGATAATGACTCTCATAAGAGCCTTCAACCTATAACATCTTTTGGTGCGTAAACATTTACCATAACACACTCAAAAGTTCGATTGATTATACCTGCCATTAGGATGAAACTTCTGCTGCTGCAACACTCCTTAAGCTCAAAAACCTCAGGGTTCCCTAAACACAAAAGGCCACATGCACTTCTTTCAGCACCCACCTCCAAAAAATCCACATCCTCACCTGGCCATAAAGACTTGATAAAAAAATATCAATGCTGCTTCTCTTTGTTTCCTGAAGTAATAATACCTCAATTTTTCATTCTCTAACAAAATTCTTAATACTCTCCCTCTTTTCTAGCCTTCTAAGACCTCTTACATTCCATGTTACGATCTTCATCAAAAAAACATTAAACACACCCTATACCCCTGTGACTACCCATACATTTAGATAGCCACGTTAACTTCTTCTACCCTTTCTCTGTCATGCAGTTCCAGCTGGACAATTCTGTTAACAACCTCCTCCTCCTTACCTTGACAATCCAACCCAAGTGCCCTCCCAACTTGAAGTGTAGCTTGAGCTTCAAATCGCAGCTTTCTCCTCCTCTTTTATATTGTTTACTTGGTTTTGACTTCTCTCAAGTTGAGATCTTAATTTGAGAGAGATTGAACTTAGTAAGTTTATTTTGAAATTAATTTTGATAATTTGAATCGTTCATTTTTTTAGACTCATTGAATAGAATATTTATGTAAAAAATTAAGATAATTCGACATCAGTAACCATATATTTGAATCATATTTGTTTTTTAAAAAATGGACGACAAATATAATTTTAAGAATAACTATCTATTTTTTTGTAATATAAATTTAATTCAAACATATAGTTTCTAATATCTGATCATCTTAATTTTTTGTATAAATATTTTACTCAATGAATCTTATAAAATAAACGGTTTGCATTATCAAAATAGAACTTATGATGAGCTCCACACTGATCCTTTAAGTTCTCTTATATCGACATCCTAAGAAAAACGAATCTTACCTGTCAAAGTTCTTACAAATAGAATTTTTTTTTTTCCTTCAAATTTTTATGTGGAACAACACTTTTTATACAAAATATATGATTTTTTCTATTCATCATTGCAATCTATCTTTTACATATGTTTTCATAACTACACCATCACTACCATCATTTTCAAGTTACAATCAAATACCAACAAAAGAAAAAAAAAAAAAAAAAAAATTATGCAAATAGTCCCTATACTTTACACGATGTGTCAATTTGGTCCCTATAGTTTCAATTTGCTCGATTTTACCCCTTAATTTAACGGATTGTGTCATTTTAGTCCAATAAATAACATTTGTTAAGTTAATTTAACAGAAAGTCAAACAATGTGTCAATTTGGTACTTGTATTTTTCACAATGTGTCAATTTAATCCCTATCAAAATTGAGAAAATTGAAACTATAGGGACGAAATTGACACATTGTGTAAAATACAGGGACCAAATTGACACATTATTTGGCCTTCCGTTAAATTAATTTAACAACCGTTATTCATTGGACTAAAATGACACAATCCGTGAAATTAAGGGGCAAAATCGAGCAAATTGAAACTACGGGGACCAAATTGACACATCGTGTAAAGTATAGGGACTATTTGCATAATTTACCCAAAAAAAACTTTCCAAAAAGTATTTATGTAGCTTAAGAAAATGTTTGTTGTTCTCTTGGAAGGATATGGATATAGAAATCGGACACAGAAATCGGATATTGATTCTGACACAAAATATATAAATATTAAATAAAATTTTATAAAATTTGTTGGAAGTAAAAAAACATGTCCATTAATAAAAAAAAAAATTTAGGTACCGTTTTGGTTCCTGTATATAAATATTAAATTTGTTGCGTTCTTGGAGAATTGATCAGTCTCTCTCCAGGTTTCATTATTGTTCAACTAGAAATAGAGGCAAGGGAAGTTAGCCCTAAGCACTCAACTTTGTTCAACAACCCTTCTTTTTAATGCTCTGACTGTGGAAGAGAATCATGTTTAAAAAAAGGCAATATGCATGTGGGGATTCTTGATTTGAATTCAAACCCACTATAACCTAACATGAGGTCTCTCTCTCACAACAGCTTCATAGAAGGAGAATCCAGTGAACACTAAACCTGCACCTCACAACTCCATGCATGAATTAATTAAGGAAAATACCAATCACTTCCAATTGGATGGTGGTGAGTGTGTGGGTAAAAATTGTATTAAAATATATAAAAATATCTAAAAATATGTAAAATGTATATTGAAATTTTAATTTTTTAAAAGTTATTTAGTCTTTTTTTTTTTTTTTTTTTTTTTTTTTGGATCAGTAGAGAAAAATTCATTAAAATGATTGTATAGATTTAGCCTCTAATGATGTTCGTGTGGACTCTTATTAGCATAATCTTTTAATGGTCTTGTTTAGATAATAGATTTTAGTTAGAGATTTAGAAATAGAAAGAAAAAGAAAAATAAAAATGTGAGTGAAATATAAACGGAAACATAAACTTTTTTTTTTTTTTGGAGGGGTTTAATTACAGGCCAGTCCAATTAAGTGGACATAAATACCATTAAATCTTATTGACTTTTTAAATGCACCATTAAATCTTAAAATGTCTATATCACCCTCATTGAATTTATTAATTCTCATTAATTTTCTCTTTTTCTGTTATCTTCTATATAGCGATCCCGGTTTTCCCTTCATTGTTTAATTGTATTTCGGACTCGGTTCCGTGGATGTGTTGTTGTCTTATTCCCGTTTTCATCCTTTACTCTTTGTATATGAGTCTTGGGTCGTGTTGGGCAGGTTTGAAACAGGTTGGGTGTGTTTGGGAAAACAGGTTGGTTGTGGTTAGAAACCAAGGGTTAGTGTCCATTAAATTTTCATAATAGTCCATTTAATCCAACTAGTGTCCATTAGTGTTCATTTAATCCAACTAGTGTCCATTTAATGACAACTAGTGTCTTTTCATAATCCAACTAGTGTTTATTAGTGGGCTTTAATGAACCAATAAATCCTAACTTGACCTTTTAATTCCAACTAGTGGGCTTCTATGCCATGTTACACCAGATTTGCCTATAAATATCACCATTCCCTAGCATGGCAAACACTAGTATCACTCTCACACACACACATTCGACTAAAGGAGAGGAAGGAGAACAAAAGAGAAATCTTGAGAGGAAGAGGAAGGGATGGCTTGCTCTTCATTTTGATTCGAAAATTATTGGGTTTGGAGCACCTTCGAAATCCTTCATCTTCTCCATTTGGTCTCTCCATTTGAGGTAGGGATAACTACTCATTTTTATGATCTTTGACATAAACTTTTGGTCATTTTGATTTAATGTTGAAGTTGGGTGATTTTGGGTGTTAGGGTTTCAACTTGAATAAAGAGGGGTTTTGCTATTTTGACCAATATATGTATATCTTGGGTCTTAAAATGAGCTTATTGATTATTGTAGACACTGCATAATGATTAGGTGAATTAAAACTAATCAGTTGAATATGCCATTGAATATGACGGTTGGAATAATACATCGAATTTGTGTATTGGTTGATCGTATATATGATAAGTGTTTATATACATTGTATTGTGTGGGAGGAGATAGGGGATGTACTCCACAGTTTGGGAGAAGATAGGGGATAGACTCCTAAACCGGATTTTATTTAGGAGGAGACAGGGGATGGACTCCATTGATACAGCAAATCTGTGTATCATTTATGAAATATGAAGTGTTTTAAATATGAGTTGTTATCTCATGTGAATTATGAAGTATGGAAGTGTTTTATTATGGGTTATAATCTCATTTAAATTAATGATATTGGAAAGGATCGTGGACATACTTGTCATGGATTTGGATTGTGCTATATGTTGGTTTATATGAGTTAAACATTTATCAAAATGTCAATGTTTTAGTTATTGCTCATATTATGTTTAGCATATCTCTACTGGGCGTTGGCTCACCCTATATGGGACATCATTTTCAGATCCAGGTGATATGCCACCTCCAAGGATGTAGCTTGGGAGGTTGTCGAAGCTGAAAGCTTCCTTTTTGTGATTATTTTGTGTGTTACATGTAAATCAAGCCAAGGGCTTATTTTGCGTTTTGAGTTAGTACTCTCTTCTTTGTAACCAAGTGTTGGCTTGGAAAGGTGTAAGCCCGTAGGGCAATTTACTTTTGATGTCAACATATAATACTTTTGTAATGAATACTCTGATAAATAGAAATATGCTTTATCCTCTTATGTCTATGCATGTCAAGAATGTGGGTTTATCTTGTATTATTTTGAGGGCGTTACAACTTGGTATCAGAGCGTACCGGGTTTGAATACTTTGGGTACGTGGGAAGTGGTTAGTACCACAATGGGTTTCTCTCGCTTGTTAGAGACTTAAATGTAATGTTATGTACTTATGTGATAACATGCTTATGTGATTATATGGGTATGGGATTTAGTTTCTAGGATGTTGATTGGATCCTTGGGTTTCTAGGAGTCCTATTGGAAAAGCACTTGATTAATGCTGTTTCTAACTGGAACTCTAGCAACGCCTCGGGACTATCATTATCCGGAAATGAAATTCGTAAGTGCTTATGTGATTATGTGCTTACGTGGAATGAATTACAGTTGTCCATGTATTAGGACGCGAGTAAAATAGCTTCAGCACATTTGTGAACATGCTAATGTTTTTGTTACCTTTATTAGGATGTCAGGACGAGGACGTGATGGTAGGCGAGGTAGGCCTAGGAGGCAGGAGATCCCTATACCGAATGAAATTCCGGCGCAGCAAGAGAGGGTTGGTCAGGCCAATGTGGCCGAGCCAGTAGCTCAACAGGCCATGGGCGCCTTAGCCCGCGAGACGGCAAGAGCATTGAGGGAATCTATGGGCATTCTCAGGGCTGAGAATCAAGCCCAGGCCCATGTAGTTGAGGCAGGGCCTTCCTTTCTGAAGAGGAAGTTCTTCCGGTCTAATCCAGACGAGTTTGTGGGGGATCCAAAAGAGCCACTGAAGGCTGATGAGTGGCTTAAGCAAATGACGAAGATGTTTGAAATGCTTGGCATCGAAGACGGGGTTTTGAAGGTGACCTTGGCGTCTTTCCAGTTGAAAGGGAGATGCGGGTCAGTGGTGGAAGTTCATGAGGGGTCATGTTGGTGGTACATGGGAGGCCTTTGTAGATGCTTTTCAGGAGAAGTTTTTGTCTCCAGCTGTTAGGGAGAAGTTGAGGGACCAGTTCTGTCAGCTCAAGCAGCTGAGTATGCTAGTGGCCGAGTTTGAGGCCGCATTTACCAGTTTATTCAGGTTTGCACCTGAGCTTGTGGCGTCTGAGGAACGCCGTTGTCTGGAATTTGAGAAGAAGTTGAGACATGGACTCAAGACCAGAGTTGGGGGATCCATGACCCGGGAGTATGGGTGCCTTGGGGATGCCACGGCCCATATGGAGATTATGATGCACGAGGAGGAGGAGAGGATGAGGGGCTCCAAGAGGAGTCAGGATGGCCGGGGGGATGGTAGGAGGCAGAGGGGTTCTAACCCTAAGCAGTCCCAGGGAGCTTTTGTGAGGTCTACCTTTCCAATGCTGAGTGCAGATTCTGGGAGAGGCAGTCAGGGAGACATTACTTGTTACAAATGTGGTCAGCTGGGCCACAAGTCTCCAGCTTACCCGCAGAAGGGCGGAGGGCAGAGAGTAGCTTCATCTTCGGCTCGTCCTCAGAGCCAGAGTCAGGGCAGAGGCCAGCCGCTTTCTTGTTACCAGTGTGGTCAGGCGAGGCACCTGAAGAGGTTCTGCCCGCAGTTGAGTGGCACATCTGGTGCGTCTGGTTCGAGGCAGACGCAGAGTTTTCAGCCAACACAGTCAGTTCAAACTTCGAGGGCCAATCAGGGTGCCTCATCGTCTCAGTCGATGCAGCAGTCTTTTGCTCCAAGAGGTGAGCAGGTAGATCAGGGGCCTTCAGGGCGTGTGTATGTTGTTACCGCGCAGGATCTTGTATCGGCTCCATCTGTTGTGAGAGGTACCTTTTTGTTTTGCAACTCGGTTGCTAATGTGTTGATTGATACGGGTGCATCCCATTCTTTTATATCTACTGCATTTGCATCTATTTTGGGGTTGGAGTTGGCACAGTTAGCATCTCCTATATGTGTTGTATCACCTGTTGGGGGTGAATTGATTTTGAAACAGGGGTGTCGGGGCTGTGATATAGAGGTCGCCGACCGCAGGCTTCCATTTTCTTTTGTAGCTATGGCTATGTCGGGTTTTGATGTGATTTTGGGTATGGACTGGTTATCGTCATACCGGGCTGTTATTGATTGTTACCGCCAGAGGGTCACAGTATGTACCTTGAGCGGGGATTGTTTTCACTTCTTGGGAGATCGGGTTGGTAGTGTTTTGCCACCGGTGTATGATCCGCGAGGGCGAAGTGAGCTTAGTGGTCTTCTCGCTAGCCTTATGAGTAGTGAGTGTGATGAGATCCAGATTGAGTTGCCGAGAGTGGTTTGTGAGTACTCGGACGTCTTTCCCGAGGATCTTATTAGTTTGCCACCCCATCGAGAGATCGAGTTCTTTATTGACTTAGTGTCTGGCATGACACCGATTTCCATGGCACCTTACCGTTTTGCCCCAGCCGAGTTGAGTGAGTTGAAGATTCAACTCCAAGAGTTGCTAGGTAAGGGCTTTATTCGTCCTAGTGTTTCGCCATGGGGAGCACCGGCCCTCTTTGCTAAAAAGAAAGATGGGGCTTTGAGACTTTGTATCGATTACCGAAAATTAAATCGGGCTACGGTTAAGAACAAGTACCCTATGCCTTATGAGTAGTGAGTGTGATGAGATCTAGATTGAGTTGCCGAGAGTGGTTTGTGAGTACTCGGACGTCTTTCCCGAGGATCTTATTAGTTTGCCACCCCATCGAGAGATCGAGTTCTTTATTGACTTAGTGTCTGGCATGACACCGATTTCCATGACACCTTACCGTTTTGCCCCAACCGAGTTGAGTGAGTTGAAGATTCAACTCCAAGAGTTGCTAGGTAAGGGCTTTATTCGTCCTAGTGTTTCGCCATGGGGAGCACCGGCCCTCTTTGCTAAAAAGAAAGATGGGGCTTTGAGACTATATCGATTACCGAAAATTAAATCGGGCTACGGTTAAGAACAAGTACCCTATGCCCCGTATAGATGATCTATTTGACCAGTTGAAAGGCTCTCGTTGTTTCTCTAAGATAGACTTGAGATCGGGTTACCATCAGTTGAGGGTCAGGGAGGAGGATATTCCAAAGATGGCATTCCGTACGCAGTATGGCCACTATGAGTTTCTAGTGATGCCTTTTGGGCTCACTAATGCACTGGCAGTGTTTATGGATTTGATGAACCGGATATTCCGGGAATTCTGAGATCGTTTTGTAGTCGTTTTCATGGACGACATTCTGATTTATTCACCTTCTGAGGAGGAGCACGAGGAACACTTGAGAGTGGTGCTTGAGTTGCTTAGAGCCCATAAGCTATACGCCAAGTTTGGGAAGTGTGAGTTCTGGCTAAGAGAGGTTAAATTCTTAGGCCATGTAGTCTCTGGGGAAGGGGTGTCTGTTGATACATCCAAGATAGAGGCAGTGCAGGATTGGGCACAGCCTAAGAGTGTTTTTGAGATCCGCAGTTTTCTGGGATTTGCTGGGTATTACCGCCGGTTTGTGAAAGATTTCTCCAGGCTAGCTTCGCCATTGACTAGATTGACGCGGAAAGGGGTCAAGTTTGTGTGGAGTGAGACTTGCGAAAAGTCGTTCCAGGAACTTAAGGTTAGACTTACTACCGCTCCAGTTTTGATTATTCCGGATAGAGGTTTGGGTTATGCGGTTTACTGTGATGCCTCACGAGAGGGTTTGGGTTGTGTGTTGATGCAAGAGGGGAAAGTGGTAGCCTATGGCTCGCGGCAGTTAAAAATACACGAGAGGAATTACCCTACACATGACCTAGAATTAGCAGCTGTAATATTTGCCTTGAAGATTTGGAGGCACTACCTGTATGGTGAGAGATTCGAGGTATTCTCGGATCATAAGAGTCTAAAGTATCTGTTTACACAGAGAGACTTGAACTTGAGGCAGAGGAGGTGGATAGAGTTTATCGAGGATTACGATTTCGAGTTGCATTACCATCCGGGGAAGGCCAATGTTGTGGCCGATGCCCTTAGTAGGAAATCCATTAGTGATGTAGCTTGTATAGCCATCCGGGAGTGGGAGATGTTGGGTGCACTTGGCGAGTTTGACTTGCTTTTGGGTGAATCTATTAAGGTTGCGGCCTTGTTTTCTGTAGTTGCACAACCTACACTTGTGAATTGAGTGTTAGAGGCACAGAGAGGTGACCTTGAGGTAGAATCCCATCGGGAAAAGATCTCCAGTGGGAAGGTTGAGAAGGGTTTGATTGTGTATCCCAACCTGAGTGTGAGATACCGAGACCATCCGTTTGTGCCGGAGCCTTGCCGAGAGGAAGTACTCCGAGAGTTTCACCATTCACGCCTTGCGGTGCATCCGGGAGGCACTAAGATGTACCGTGATTTGGGTCGCCAGTTTTGGTGGCGGGGAATGAAGAAGGATGTGGCAGTGTTTGTGTCTAAGTGCCTTACTTGTCAGCAAGTGAAGGCCGAGCATCAGAGGCCAGCGGGTTTGTTGCAACCCTTACCTATTGCCGAGTGGAAGTGGGAGCAAGTCACTATGAACTTCGTTGTAGGTCTTCCGAGGACTCAGTGGGGTAGTGATGCTATTTGGGTGGTTGTAGACCAGTTGACTAAGTCGGCGCACTTTATCCCTATGCGCGTGAGAGATTCGGTAGATCAGCTTGCCGACTTGTATGTTCGGGACATAGTGAGGTTGCACGGGGTCCCAGTGTCGATCGTCTCAGATAGAGATCCACGTTTTACTACTAGGTTGTGGCAGAGTTTGCAGAGTGCCTTGGGCACTAAGTTGACCTTTAGCATGGCTTATCATCCTCAGACTGACGGGCAGTCCGAGCGTACTATTCAGATCCTTGAGGATATGCTTCGAGGTTGTGTTCTTGACTTTGGTGGGTCGTGGGAGAGGCATTTGCCCTTAGTGGAGTTTGCCTACAACAACAGTTTCCAGTCGAGTATTGGTATGGCACCGTTTGAGGCCTTGTATGGCCGACCTTGTAGGTCTCTAGTGTGTTGGGCCGAGATGGGTGATGCACTTTTGTTGGGCCCGGAGTTGGTTCGGGAGACAACGGAGAAAGTTGAGCTTATCCATAGGAGGCTTGTTACAGCCCAGAGTCGCCAAAAGAGTTATGCCGACCGTAGGAGGACGCCTTTGGCATTTGAAGTGGGTGATCACGTCTTTCTAAAAATAGCACCTAGGCGAGGTTTGATGAGGTTTGGAAAGAGTGGAAAGTTGTCCCCTCGGTTTGTTGGTCCCTTTGAGATCCTTGAGAGGATTGGTGAGGTTGCTTATCGTTTAGCTTTACCGCCGCAGTTGTCCGGGGTACATGACGTGTTTCATGTTAGTATGCTTCGAAAGTATGAGCCGGATCCATCGCATGTATTGGATTGGACCAACTTAGAGGTAGATGAGGATGCCTTGTATGAGGAGAGACCGGTACGGGTCTTGGATAGGCGAGATCAAGTCTTGCGAAGCAAGACGATACCTTTGGTGAAAGTTTTATGGAAGCATCACGGAGTGGAAGAAGCCACTTGGGAACGTGAGTTGGAGGTCCGTGAGAAATATCCGAACTTGTTTGTTAATGTTTAACCATGTATTGGGAATTTTGTTGTATTGATAAACTTTAAGAGCATTGAATATGTCTTAAGTTGTAAAACATTGTATATGTTTCAGTTTATGGAAATATTATGGAACGTGCCTTGAAATGGAAGTTTATTTTAACATTGCATATGTTAATTCGGTTTTAGAAATGCAAATCTATTGATTGGCATTGAATATATAATTGAATGGTGGAATACGTGTTGAAATTGGTAAATTTCAAAGGAATGCATGTTAATAGTGCTTATTGGAGAATATGTTGTAATTGGCCCCTTGCGAAGGGATGGAATAACCGGTAATGGGTCAGGTTGATGAATATTGAATTGTAATATTGTTGAGAATTAAGAAATCATATTGTTGAAACTTATCTACCTAATTTCGGGGACGAAATTCTTTAAGGGGGGGAGGTTATAGCGATCCCGGTTTTCCCTTCATTGTTTAATTGTATTTCGGACTCGGTTCCGTAGATGTGTTGTTGTCTTATTCCCGTTTTCATCCTTTACTCTTTGTATATGAGTCTTGGGTCGTATTGGGCAGGTTTGAAACAGGTTGGGTGTGTTTGGGAAAACAGGTTGGTTGTGGTTGGAAACCAAGGGTTAGTGTCCATTAAATTTTCATAATGGTCCATTTAATCCAACTAGTGTCCATTAGTGTTCATTTAATCCAACTAGTGTCCATTTAATGACAACTAGTGTCTTTTCATAATCCAACTAGTGTTTATTAGTGGGCTTTAATGAACCAATAAATCCTAACTTGACCTTTCAATTCCAACTAGTGGGCTTCTATGCCATGTTACACCAGATTTGCCTATAAATATCACCATTCCCTCGCATGGCAAACACTAGTATCACTCTCACACACACACATTCGACTAAAGGAGAGGAAGGAGAACAAAAGAGAAATCTTGAGAGGAAGAGGAAGGGATGGCTTGCTCTTCATTTTGATTCGAAAATTATTGGGTTTGGAGCACCTTCGAAATCCTTCATCTTCTCCATTTGGTCTCTCCATTTGAGGTAGGGATAACTACTCATTTTTATGATCTTTGACATAAACTTTTGGTCATTTTGATTTAATGTTGAAGTTGGGTGATTTTGGGTGTTAGGGTTTCAACTTGAATAAAGAGGGGTTTTGCTATTTTGACCAATATATGTATATCTTGGGTCTTAAAATGAGCTTATTGATTGTTGTAGACACTGCATGATGATTAGGTGAATTGAAACTAATCGGTTGAATATGCCATTGAATATGACGGTTGGAATAATACATCGAATTTGTGTATTGGTTGATCGTGTATATGATAAGTGTTTTTATACATTATATTGTGTGGGAGGAGATAAGGGATGTACTCCACAGTTTGGGAGAAGATAGGGGATGGACTCCTAAACCGGATTTTATTTAGGAGGAGATAGGGGATGGACTCCATTGATACAGCAAATCTGTGTATCATTTATGAAATATGAAGTGTTTTAAATATGAGTTGTTATCTCATGTGAATTATGAAGTATGGAAGTGTTTTATTATGGGTTATAATCTCATTTAAATTGATGATATTGGAAAGGATCGTGGACATACTTGTCATGGATTTGGATTGTGCTGTATGTTGGTTTATATGAGTTAAACATTTATCAAAATGTCAATGTTTTAGTTATTGCTCATATTATGTTTAGCATGTCTCTACTGGACGTTGGCTCACCCTATATGGGACATCATTTTCAGATCCAGGTGATATGCCACCTCCAAGGATGTAGCTTAGGAGGTTGTCGAAGCTGAAAGCTTCCTTTTTGTGATTATTTTGTGTGTTACATGTAAATCAAGCCAAGGGCTTATTTTGCGTTTTGAGTTAGTACTCTCTTCTTTGTAACCAAGTGTTGGCTTGGAAAGGTGTAAGCCCGTAGGGCAATTTACTTTTGATGTCAACATATAATACTTTTGTAATGAATACTCTGATAAATAGAAATATGCTTTATCCTCTTATGTCTATGCATGTCAAGAATGTGGGTTTATCTTGTATTATTTTGAGGGCGTTACATTCTGTCTCTTTCTATCATTTTTCCAGAAAACTTTTCTTACTCCTTATCATCTCTCTCTCTCTCTCTCTCTCTCTCTCTTTCTCTACACCATTTCTTTAAAGAGCTTTAAACTGCCGCTATTGTCACACCACCATCATCGCTATGGTCATCCACTCGCCATCGCTATCGTCACCCATCACTGACCATCGTCGCCTTCGCTGCCACCATCGTTCAACCATCTCCACTACCTCTGATGCACCACCATTGTTCACTAATCACCTCCGCCGTCATCGATCTCTACTCCACCGTCACAAATGCATTGTCATCGCTACCATTATCCTCTGTTTCCATCATCCTCATTATCTAACATTTTTTCAGTGACCTCAAATGTTCTAGATCTACACCGATCTAGTTGTTTCCATGGTGAAATCAACTTCAAATGAGTCCAAGCAACAATGATTCTTCAGATCTCCCCCCTCTTTATCCCCTTCCTTCCCTCTTTATTTCTCTCAAACCAAATCTTCTGCAAACCAGGATTTAATATATCAATGATAAATTCATCACTGAATATTTCTGTTAGTGACATATTTATCACTGAATATGTCTTTGCTTCTTGTGTTAATTTATGCTAGTGATGACTAGATTTGCCATTTATAATTTTTTTACAAACAGTTAGTGACAAATTTATCACTAAACCTGTATTTCATTCTTTGTGTTGATCTGCGAATGTGAAGAATGATGAGAACTTCTGATAAGGACTTCTCATCCATCTTCTTCATTCTCTTCATCATTCTTCTTCTCATTTTCTTTTGTCACCACTAAATCTGAGGAGATGATGGTGGTAGTGACATATTGGAGATCGAAATTGTCCAAAAAAATATTGTTGGAGGTTGGAAGTAGTTGTCGGAGGTCAATAATGGTTATCAGCAGTCAAAGATAGTGGCCAAATAAGTCGCCAGAAGTTAGCGGTGGTTGTCATAATCGAAAGTAGTCGTCGATAGTCGGAGTTAGCCTCCGGTAGCCGGAGGTGATCACTTGTAGTTGTCAGTGGTAGGGTGCCAAGGCAGTGATCTTATGGGTGAGAGAGGGCATTTTAAGGATATTGATAGGTAAAAAAATGAATCGAACTTACAGGTAAATAAGTTTGGTCAGTAAAACTAGGCCGTAAGTGCCTCTTTTTATTTTTATTTTTTCTTTTCACTTTTTCTCTTTTCTATCCAAATCCAAGATCCGAACACAACATATTAGGATTTAGTTTCCTTCCAGTCTTCCTCGGTCCAAATATTGGAATGGAGGGTCTAGGTCAACCCACTAATAAGCCCATCTCAAGTTCACTTTATTGTTCAGTTTTTCATGCCTTTCGACTCAATCATCCATACAAAAAATTAGTTTGGTTGGATACTTGTAATCACATATTTGAATTACATTTGTCTTTAAAAAATGGACAATTTACTTTTAAAATTATATTTACTTTCTATTTTTTTAAAGATAAAAATAACCCAAACATATAATTATCGATATCTAATTAAATTTACTTTTTATAAATAATTTACTGAAGAAATATGAAAAATTAAATAATTCAAATTAATAAAATAGACCTAAAATAGGCCCATAATGAGTTGAATTGGACCTTGGGAAGCCACATCCCATTAAATAATAGCAGTGTCTATACTTTTTTTGCAATATCTATATGAGGCAAATAAAGTTTCCCCTTTGGAAGTGAAATTGCTAAGATTGTAATTTGTTAATTTCATATCCTTTCTCTGCAAAGAGAGTTTTTGCTGATGATGAATCTCTCCAACTCCAAATTCGAATAACATTAGATTTACTCTTATAGAATAAATTCAGAATATAATTTTAAGAAATAACTAAATCGTGTAAATTCATTCATTTATAGGGCATTTTTAAAATGAGTTATTGTGTGTTCGGTAGCATAGATTAGACTTTAAACACACTTAGAAAAATAGCACTTCAGAATCTGAAATTTCTATTTTCATTCTTCAAAAAATTAATCATTGTTGGTGACTATTTATTTGTTTGTTATTTTTTAGGGCAAAAATATTCTTGGGATAAGACAACCAAGGGCAAAGCCAGGTTGAACAAGAAAAAGCATGGTCACTAGGACCAAATCCAAACAGCTTTTTAGAGAGAATAATTAATTAATACTGCTATGATTGACACATATATGAACATTAACATGGCATATCAATATCACGATAATCACTAACAATGCAGCCACTGTCTCTTCTTACCAAAAAGTCACAAACATGTGACACAACATGAATATGACACGCACATGGCCATTTTTAAAAAATACAAGACACGACATGTGGAGACATGCACATAACATATAATTTTATATATTTATTATATGTTATGATTTATGATTCCAAGATAAAATTTGCCCATAAACCCCTCCTAGCTTTCTTTTCTTGTTAAAAGGAAAAAATATATATATATAGTACTTTCAAAATCTCCTCATAATTATAAAGTCCTATATGAAAGACAAAAAAAATATAGTCCTTTTCTTGTTAAGGTTCGCCGTCTCTATGAAGTCCGCTCCAAATCATCTGATTCAAGTGTTTAAGCTAGGTGTGTGGAAGATTTTATCCTTCAATAGTGGACCAAGAATGGAGGAATTTCCAAGGGCTAGGACCAACAATTTAGAAGGCAATGAAATGGGAGGAGAGGTTTTCTTGGCCATGCAAAATCCCACAATTTCTTTGTCTATATTATTCTTTAGATAAATATCATGCTACCCCACACCCGTTAGTACTCTGCAATTTATTAAAGTGTCCTTGTAATAATATAATCACACCAACCTATGTTCTACTAGCAATTAAAAGAAAACAAAGACTATAAGACACCAACTAATGTTCTGCTATCTATTAATTAAAAAAGACAAATAAATAAGCACACCCACTAGTGCTATACTATAAATTAAAATAAAACAAATAAATAAGCATACTCGGCGAGTACTCTGCTAGCACACTCGTTCCAGTGCTCTAGCATCAATTACAAACAAAAAAGAAATTTAGTTTTGGAGGATTTGTTTATGTAACATTGAAAGGTAGATTTTAAAGGGAGTACATTAAGTTCTTTCAAAAGTTTAATAATTAAAAAAAAAAAAAAACTATTTATCAAAAATTGGAAGCTGCAATTATAGTTCACATTCCCTTTTTCTCAACTAGTACTAAACAAAGCAAACATATAGGACCAATCTAGTAATAGTTCATAAAATATGTTTCTAAATTCCAATTTTTATAAGGCTTGTCGTTTCCAGGGTAATTCTTTTAGTGAATAAACATAATTGCCCGAGTCAAGTTTCCTCATTGAATCTTCAAACATTTTTTTTTCCATTCATACTCATTTGATTTGGCAAAAGCTAGGAGTATTTTGGCAATAAGAGAGAAGTCTCAAATCAAAAACCCACGTAACCTTGTACTTACCCACCTTGCTACTATGTGTGCACACATGCAAGCTAGAATAACCATAGAACTCTTGAGCAAAAACAAAACCAAAATAGAATATCAATTTGCAAAATCATAAATCCCCCTGAACGAAAATAAGCATCAACCAAAAAGATTGGAAACATAATGATGAAGTTGAGGTTTGGATTTCTAGAAAATAAACTTGGAACACAATTTAGGAACGGGAAAAAAAACAACAATGGTGAAAGTACAAAAATCAATGCAGGTTTAAGAACAAAACATATGATGTCTCTTGAAGTACATCAAAATATTCAAACAATTTAACAAAATTTAAAAACGCTCTACAAGTTGATAAAAACACAAAACCACATGTACTATTCTTAAGGGTAAAACATTTGATATAAAATTCCATTAACATTTAGCACTTAAATAAAAATCAAAACCAAAATCTCTCTATCTCATATGATCATCTATTTTATAGAGTCAATGTTCTATATGTAATTATGTGGCCACTCTGTTTCTTGGGACGACACTTTGGAAAATTTAAAATCTACTCAAAACAGTAAAGGGTGCTGACTATTGTTATTCCAAATTTGGATAATGGTGTTTATGGTGGGTTCAACAAGAGAAATAACCAAAATACTGGGAATGGTGTGTTGCTTTAAGTATTCTCAAAATGAAACCCAACAATAATTTTATTGAAATTATGAAGTAATGGAATGTAACCAGTAAAGGCAACAAACTAATTTAATATCTAATTTGACATAAAATTGAGTTTGGCATAAGAAACTCATAAAATCCATCAAAATACAATAATTACATAAGGTTATTTGTACACAAATTTCAACCAAAACTAACTTGAGCATGATACCCAATTCAAGGTAATACAGTATCTCATAATAAAAAATAATAATTGCATATGATCATATTATTTTTTTCTTTTTTCTTTTTTTTTGGATCAGCAAACAAGAGAGCACTTTATAAATGATAAAAGAGAAGTACAACAAAACCAACAAGTGGGAGCAAAAATTGCATTATAGCAAATCCATCTCATCCCAACTAGGTTGAAAGAAAGCAAAATCATGTGCAAGCTCCACCAAGAGAAAACAAAGTGGTTTTGCAAGAAACCAACTACAGTAAGAGGAAGGAAAGGAGAAAAAAACAAAAACAAAACCATACTCCTGCAGCCCAACACTAAACCACAACGACACCAAACTGCCATATGGCATCCCGAAAGCTAAGTAAACAAAGGCAATAGATCAACATGAGGCCAAGGTGAATGACAACAATACAACAGCATAAAAGAAATCAACATCATAGTAGCAGTAACAAGAAACCAATGTGATGATCAACCTTATAGCATCATCAAGCTATATTTAATCTCAACAACAAACATTAAGGCACCAAAAATTCAATCTCAACACTAAAAGTGTTCAGTTCACAGCTTCATGTTCTTTATGTCTCCTTTTTTCATTTTCCATTTTCTGTACATGAGCATGGATGATTTTGGCTCTTTTTAGCTATAGCTTTGTTTTTTTTTTTTTTTTTTTTTCAACAACAAAGGAGATGACAAGGAAAGGAGATGACCAAGGAAGCTATCCATAACAAGATCAAGTCAAACTCATCAATTCGGTTTTAAGCTTCTAATTTTGATCAAAACAATAATGCGGTCTACAATTCTAACACTAACGTTTCATTTATTTGGGTGAAAATGTAAGAGGCACTTATTAGTGCTTTAATGGAATAAGACAATCTAAAATGTAAGAGACACTTATTAGTGCTTTAATGGATTAATGTTATTTTTAGTCATCAAAATTATGGACGAAATCAAAATTTTATCATTGGAAGAGTTAAAATTTGAATAAAAAATATATAAAGAAATGCATCCAAATATATAAAGAAGTGCATCCAAATATTTCATCCAAGCATCAAAAGGGAAATGTTGACGGCAAAAATACAGTTGAAGAAGTAAACAATTATCGTGTCGTTGGATTGGATTCTTTTCCCTCTCTCCAGACAGAAAATTTGCAAACCTAATATATCTTGCCATATGCGATTGTCATAGTTTTTATGCTTGCTCTCTTCTTCCTCCTTGTAAGTTATCTAACGACCAAGATAAAATGCTCCTAGAAGAAAACTAAGGGCCAACAAATTGAATACCACCACTCTACCATCACCGCCGCAACTCCACCACCATCACCTAATGTTATTTGTACTTTGATTAATAAGGAAAAGAAAGAAATTTGAACATAAATAATTAATAACACAATGATACACCTTCAAAATAAAATACAACTTCACCTAATCCAAATCAATGCTACAAAGAAGCCTTTGCTACCACAAACAAAATAGAACACCAAAAAAAAAAAAAAAAAAATCAAAACAGCAGCAAAATTTCATAATTCAATTGACAAGAAACCAAAATAATATCAAAAAACAAGAAATTAAATCACAATTGGCAAAGACCCAAAGTCAACTTATTCATATAGTGATACTTAAATTTTGTGATTCTATCACAATCAAGTGGGTAATCGATTCAACCACCATAGCAGAGTGTAACTTTTTCACAAATCTTATTCGTATAGTGAATTTTTTGCAATTCACTTTGATAACCTTTGGTTCATATTACACAAGTAAATCAAAATTTTGTTTCTCTTTTAATCTTTTTCCCCATTTTCTAAGCAACCAAAAGAGCGTAAATGGAATCCGCACCAGATTCGATTCCTCAAGAGATACTGAAATTAATAATACTTGTCAAAGATTCAAAGTAGATACAGGAAAGAAATATACCTAACCTTTATGTTGGAGAGAACAGAAGACTCAAGCAACTACATTGAACTGAGACAAGGGGGCTCATGATGCACAGGAACCCCCGAATGAAGATGAACACTAATTTAAACATTTACAAAATTCATAGATGCATTTCAACATTTACAAATTTTCCATTAAATGCACCTCCAACAAAGGGAAAAAGGAAACAAACTCCACTAACTAGGAAATTCAATAAAGAAGGAGAAGGGGGTAGAAAACTTGTGTCACAAAAAAAAAAAAAAAAATGTCGCAATGTGTAACTTTAGCATGTATATAATGCTACTAACTTCTATTTTCCTTACTCTGCCACTAATTACACCACACTTCCTTTTGGCTTTGATAATCTCCTCTTTTGGTGAAAAATAAAAGAAATTGAAAAAACAAATAAAATTGTAATTATATTCTGAAGTCATCAATAATTACATTAAATACTATTCTAATGTCAATTTCGCATCTCACAATGTTAAATGGAAAGATCCAATCGTCTACAGCCAACCCAATTTCCAAATTTTGTCGAATTAACACTCCCTAGGAACTTGTAGGTAAAATTCCAAATATCTATATTGTGAAATTGTATAATTGGTGAGATTTTGTTTTTCCCCCGGAACTTTCTACATTTTAATAAATTAATACAAATGAACTAGAACAGTGACACATTTCTTGTCAATATTAGTATGCATACTTACCTTGGGAAATTCTGCACCCCATCTTCAAAGAATTGTCATATTTTTTCTGACTCCATAACAAGTTCCCTATAACCAAAGACAAGTGCTGATTTGTTTTCTTTTCTTACCATTTTTTTTTCCCCCGAAGGGGTGGTTTGGGGACTACATCCGACACAAATCTATGATTAAAGTCAACATTACTCCCTCAACTGTATTCAATTTTATTTTTCTTCTTTACCTTAGTTCATATCCTCATGGCTTCAATTTTTGTCCAATTTTGTGTGTGCACGCGTGTGTGTATTAAAGTTCACTATCTTCTCAATAGAAGAAAAAAAAATATAGCTATCTAATTGTTGATAAAAAAATTAGAAGAAAAAAAAAAGAAATAGAAAAAGAAAAATTAAGGTTTGGTTTATATATTTATGGTTGTTCAAAAAGATTGAAGTAAAAATATGGTTCCAAAATACAACAAATACAAGCAAAGAAATAAAAAGACACACCCACCAGTGCTATGCTTTCAACTAAAAGAGAGCAAATACTAGCAAACAAATAAATTGGCACACCTACAAGTGCCCTACTATCAATTAAAAGAAAGCAAATAAATAAATTGACACATTCGCTAGTGCCCTGCTATCAATTAAAAGAAAGCAAATAAATAAATTGGCACACCTGCCAGTGCCCTACTATAAATTAAAAGAAAGCAAAGAAATAAATTGGCACACCAGCTAGTGCTGTAACACCCCAAATTAAATATAACAAACCCATCTCATTTGCAGAAGTAGAATTGGAACAACATACCTTCATTCATCAGAGTTAATATACAAAAGGTGACACATGCAATATACATTCATAAATGTCCTATCCTAAATCTAGAGCATGTGTTACTAATAATCAAAAGATGAAAGTTGAACAGATAATTAAATGCCCTAACGACATACATCTTTCCAAGTCATTCCTTGGTTACGACAAATGAGTCTAGCTCAATACAGTTAAAGCCCTTGGCTATACAAATCAAATACAACATGTTAGGTTTTTATTCTTGGCAATCCCGTTTGACAAAATTCCTTTCAGTTGTACTTGTTTTCGCACTTTTATTTCAGTGAGGCTATGAGTTTGTTAGATGCGAATCCAACCCGAATTGTGTCGTGCAAAGAAGTTTGTGATGTTAATGCTTTCAAGATTGCCACTTCGCTGATTATGACGGGGATCCCCGAAGCAAAATGCAAAATTGCATTCGAAGTTGCATGTCCGCCCTTGCTCGCTCGAGCGAAGGAGTGCTCGCTCGAGCAAAGGCTGCATCTGTGTAAAAACCTGAAAGAGATGAATGTACGCTCGAGCGAAGGGTGCGTGGCTCGAGCGAAGCCACTTATGGAAAACACGCGTTTTTGGTTCCTCGCTCGAGCAAGAGAGTCTTCGCTCGAGCGAGCTTCGCAGTCCCAGATTTTTATAAGTATTTGTTTCAGTCCAAAACTAGGATTACTTCTTTAGATCTTCTTCTTGGATATTAAGGTTTATATGTGGGGATATTTTGCTAGTTTTTCTTTGATGTTTTGATTGAGTATTCAACTCATGGTTTAAAGAATATACATCAAAGGTTTATTTGTCTGTTCTACACAAAAGAAAGAGTTGTTCTTCGGTGGATTCTGAAGAATTTGAGCCTGAAGCTTTGGTGGATTCTGGAGTGGCTCATCGTCAAGACAATTCTGAGGTGAAGACGGGGTTGGAAGAGGCACAAAGGGGTTGGTTCAATTCAGGCGTGGATTCACTAGGTAATTGAGAGTATACCTGTGTAATTCCTTTATATCTTCTTAGTGGATTGTTTTGTGGCTGTTGCCCGTGGTTTTTTTATCACAATTGGAGGTGCTCCAATTGTGGTTTTTCCACGTTAAAATCGTTGTGTTGATTTGTCTTGATTTTTTGATTGGGATTGTTATATATTGCTTAAAATTGATACATAATCACAAATCTATATCTAGCGGATTTCTAGTTTTTTCACAACAAAAACGAGCCCTTGCTCCAAGTCTCTCCAAGCTACTGTCTTGGCGGAGGCATTTCGCCAACACCTAAAAATGGTTTTTCCCAATAGGGTAAGCCAAAACCCAGTAGAAAAAATCTAACACAATATATGAATCTTAATAAAGGTATAAGTATGAAGTGCATGTCTAATTCCCATTATAGAATCAATCATATCTTACAAAATCATAATATACCAAATTTCTTTATTTCAGTCTGTTTTATCTCAATTTCATTCATGTCAATTCATTTCACCTCAATGCATAAGTCATGTTCATTACTATCCAGACAACCCAACTGAGATTACAACTCAGTGGTTCTCAAACATATATAATCAATACACAACACTTCAACTTGCCATTTTATGAAAATTTCATCCGCAGGAATCGGCACCCATGTATACGCGCGGTTTTCAAGACTTACACCCAGGACACATAGGTCAACTTAATTCAATGGAGTCCATCCCCTTTCTCCTCTCACATATGGAGTACATCCCCTTTCTCCTCTCAAATATCATACATATACAATGTATTATGACATAGCCATATTCAATGACAACCAATAAGAGATTAATTTCAATTCACCTAATCCTCATGCAATTTCTACAACAATCACAGCTATCCTCCACCGATAGCTCAAAAATAGATATTTTTAAACAGATATACAATCTTTACAACATATAAGTTATCCAAATTCCCATATGTGCTAGATAATACACGTCTAACTCCAACCTCTCAATTTCATACTTTCACTACCAATTCTATTATTTATACAAAATAATCATTTGAGTCATTTTAGGGCAAAATTTCCCTTTATCCCAATTCCATCCCAAACACAAAATCAACCATTTTAGCACAACACAAGCTCTTTACTCCCATAACCATTTCCACTACATTCATTCAAAAACCCCTCTTGTGATTTTAAACCAAAATCCTAGGTTTGTTCAAAACTACCTCAAATCCCAATATTTCTTACACAACAACAAACAACTAAGATAAAACTCATAGAAGAGTGTTGAAAATTCCTACCTCAAGCTTAGAAGACCAAAGGAAAAGATAGAGGAACTTCAAAGACGCCGAAACCAAGCTTTAATTGGATCAAAAGAGAGCTCTCGAGACGTACTACCTTTTTAACAAAGGCACACAGGTAGAGAACACACTAGATCTAGGTGAAAATGTAGAGAGAGAGATGGAGAGAGAGAAAGAAAGAGATAAATTTTTAGAGAGAGAGAGAATCGGTCTAGGGCTTTTGAGAGAAAGATGTCAAAAAGTGATGTAAAAAGGTGTTTCTGCGAATTGATATACGCGTAGCTCGCTCGAGCGCAAGAGTTTTCGCTCGAGCGACCAGACACAAATAAGTCACCTCGCTCGAGCGTAAGAAGCTTCGCTCGAGTGCAAAATGCACAGTCCCATAAGTTTTACAGATAGAAGACCATCGCTCAAGCATAAGAGTTCTCGCTCAAGCGAAGAACACTACCCTTCCAGTATCTTTGCAGGCCTACAAAAGTACTTGGAGTTCACAAAGCTTGCTCAAGCTCGAAAAGCTTCGCTTAAGTGAAGAGGCCAAAATCTGAACAATAACAATTTGAAGCAACTAGCAACCAACCTGTTCCAAACACAACCAAGGCACTCAAATATTCAATTTCAATAAGGAATAAGGGAAAATAAGACAAGAACAACAATACAAAATCATGAAACTCAAGCTCGTGATACAACAAGAGTCAGGTCAAAACCAGAATCACTATAAGTGCCATAATATCAATTAAAAGAAATAAAATACAAGGAAATAAATAAATTAATACACCCGTTAGTACCCTGCACATAAATTAGCACACCCGTTAGTGCTACTACTAGGAGGGAGGGAGGTATACCTTTAATTCTATTTAAAGATGGTAAAATTGAGGACCTACGACAAAAGAAAATAGAACATGAAAATGAGAGTTAGAAAATAAGAAAATGCTTAAGGAAATTTAAGATTATGGAGAGAAAGGGTATAATATATGTACAACGAATGTCATTTTGCACATATCCTTTCACATTAACAAACCATCTACACAAACACACAAATGTAATCATTTAGCTCTTGAAGTAATACATTTACTTTCATCATATATTGTAAAACTACATATAAATCCAATCCAAGGTTACTTTGAGCTACAAATTTTCTATGGATTTAATATAAACAGATAATTTATTATTTTTTAAATATATAATCCATAATCATTGCCCCTAGATCCGCAATTACATTAAAGTCCCCATGTTTTGAAAAATAGACCATAACCTCTTCCAATTCATAGAATAGAAAGCAGACTTTGTGTTGGGGAATGACCATATTATATGAACCCAACTGTCTTTGTATTTTCGTTTTTAAAAAAAAAAAAAAAAAAGTCTTTGTATTTTTGCATCATTTTTGGTTTCAGACCAAGAAATAAACAAAACGCTGTCAGCACTACAAATTGCGGAGCTGTTTTCATTGATAAGGTTTCCAAAAGGGCACTGTTAGAAAATAAAACAAGTAACGCCATGTAAATATAAAATTCATACATAAAATTTATTCTGAATGATATGATTGCTCAAGCATGTTGTCTTCGCATTGTTTTTGTGACAAATTCTGTATAACAATTATGTTTAAATGTGTGCATTTAATAATTGAAAATGGAAGATCCAAAGTGTCCCCCATGTAAAATTGCACTTGTAAACCTTGCAAAACCCAGATTATAGCAAATATTATTGCACCTCTAGAGTCTTTAAACAAACTAAACTACTAAAAGAATTTCCCACTTATGCCTGATTTCATGAAGTGAACAAAATGTGCATGTTCTGTTTGGGTTATATGCCTAATGGGTGATCATAGTTTGTGTCATCAGGTAAGCGTTGTTAACCCAGGGAACAAAACACTCAATATGGCTGTGTGCCTAATGATATGTAATTATGTTCAAACAAAAGAACACATGACACAAAGCACTCACTCACAAAAATATATTCAACACAACAATGTTTACAATAAAATCATGAAATTCAAGTAAATCAAATAATCCAAATCCTTGACAATGAAATTATTGAACAAATGCTTCAAGTAATAACATTTTTAGATTTTTTTTTTTTTTAACGAAAATAATTTAAAACCATTATAGTTAAAAAAGAAAACTCAAAAGGAACCTAATCCGTGCATGCATTTCTTGCATATATCCAATGATTGGTTACAAAAAGAAGAATGAATAGATTTTAAAGTTGTTACATTTCACATAACATTGATTTGTAGAAATGAATGTAGCAAATAAAAAATTAATGCAAAGCACAATGCTTTCCCCAACCCACTATTTTAAAAAGCTCTAGGCGCATTGAGGCTAAGGTCTCCAGGAGCTTAAGCGTGAGCCGCAAGCCGAGGCGTACACCTCATCGAAGAGAAGCACAATTTGTTGAAGATAACCAAAATATTAATATAGGCAAAGTTTTCAACATAAACAAATATATCTAGAATTTCAACAACAGCAACAACAACCAATTGAACATTCAATATTCCAAAAATCATGAGAATAACATTCAACATTTTGAAATTTTCTCTAAAATAACATTCAACCTTACTTTGCCCTATACTATTTATCTTTCTTTATCAATTTATTAACGTAATTCATTTCTTTTTTTAAATAAGAAACTTGCACCATATAATACCTTAATGGTTTTAATTTTAAATTGGGAGCAATTGCTTGATGACTTCAATCATTGGCCCAAAACTATTGTAATTTACTACATTAAAAGGAATCCCAAAGCCATATATCTATCTTGCAATCCTAAAGCTTTTGCTTAATGCCTAGAGGTTTTTTTTTTTTTTTTTTAATATCAAAATTAAGGCTCAAAGTATGTGTTTACATTTTATATTAAAGGGGTTGTAATTCCATATGGTTACACACACAAAAAATAAGGATGGAGCAAAATTTTGAATGAAGCGCACGAGACGTGCGCCCTGCACTTAAGCCTAAGGCACGCGCCTCAAGCGCTTCAAATGCGTCTTTCCTACTGTACCTTGCCTTAAGATGTTTGAGGCGCTTAGGCACGCCTTTTAAAACACTACCCCAAGATATATTTGATCTATTTCAGTGAGCTAGATTTTAGCCATTTTTGGTACCCAAAATAATTTGAAAGATCTCATGCTTAACACTAATTTACCAAAAAGATATACTTATCTTCTTTATAGTAAGTAAAAAGGGCGGCACATTCAAATTCCTCTCCAAATGCTCTTCACTAAAGTTTATTTTAGTTGATCCAAAAAAAAAAAAAAACTAATGCATTTTTACAAACATCTTAAATGCAATCAAAAGAATAGTTTGAAAAAAAAAAAAAAAAAAAAAAAATCGTTTAAAATCCAATTTGGAATAGTTTTGAATAGTCTCTCATTCTTTGGATTATCTTAACTACGATCAAAAAATCATTTAGAACAGTTCGGAACAGCTTAAATCCAATCAAATTCAAACATCTTAAACACTAGAGAGAAAAATAATTTAAAATTGTTTTCAAGTTTGGAAAAAAAAAAAAAACCCTTAAGTTGTAGTTTCACTAGCCCAATGTTCAAAATTCTGAGATAATCCGAAATAATCGAAAGAATGAGACAAAATTGGATAAAAATCAAAGTGAATAGAGTTTTCCAAACAAAAAAAAAAAATGAAGGGTTAGTAAAAATTATAATAAATAGGTCATATGGGTTTCACCCTACAAACAATGAACTTAAAAGAAGTAAAAAATCAACAAGCAAAGAAGAGTTCCCAAAATGGACCATAACACAATGAGAGGGAGAGAATATAACAACAAAAGAACATAAGATGCATAGACTTCAACTGCTTCTATATATTAACACAGAATCGGAATAAGGCTGACAAAATGGACCAACATATATACTAGATTAAGTTGCAGAAAATGGAGATGGAAGAGTTTCGACTTTGCAGGAAGGTCTTTGAGTAGCGTAGTAGGAGGGAGAGAAAATTGTCGAAGTCGCGTTGGGAGAAAAACGTTAGGGCTTTCTTAGAGGGGAGACAGCAGGGGGGAGAGAGAGAGAGAGAGAGAGAGGAGCTTTTCAGTCAGGACAATAACTGGTTGAGAAGGTTTCAAGTTTTTCCCATTAAATTATTCAATGGCTTAGATTAGTTTGTGAAGATTTAATGGTTAAGATATAAGGTGCACATGGTAACAGGAACTAGAAATCAAAAGTGACAAAATAGTGGGAAAAAAAATTCTTTATTTGTTGTAAGAAACATTTATGTATATTTTGCAAGAAATTGAAAAGCAACTTACCATGTTGCTATGGGTTGAACACTAAATTTAACAATCTTACATTTTCCAACATTATCATTTATCATGCTAAACAAAGAAGGAGGAAAAAAAAATTCAAAATTTTTCCTTTCTCACCCTTTTCACTACTTCAATCCTAAAGTTTCACACTACTCTTTCATGGTTGCTAGGAAAGCCTCCACGCTTAGAGGGAAGACGGTAATTCATGGATTATCTTAGCATCAATACACTTTGAAAAAAGTATGCGGAGGAAATTCATTTTATTAAACATAAGCTTCATGTGGATTGAAAATTAAAATTAAATCGTATAAGAGAGGAAATCCATTTTATTAAACATAAGTTTCATGTCAACTGCTTTTTAGCTAAAATTAAAATCATATACTTCAATTCTTTTTAGCTTTTCACACTTTTTTGTTGGTTGAAGTATCTTCCTGTTATCTTGTCAATTGCTCACGCTTAAACAACCATATAAGTGAAGTTCAAACACTATTTGATTAGCATTTTTGGAAGTATTTCTATTGTATTTGAACTAATTTTGCTTATATATATATATATATATTTAAAAAACCAATCAAACAAATGATTTACTTGAGATGGCTGTTTAATTCAACTAGAACAGCAAGTACTAAGCATTACCAAAAACACTTGGAATAACTATTTGCCCTAACTTACAAATTGGGAGGTCCCAACCACAAGTTATAGATATATTTTGGAATAGTGAATCACAAGTTTTCAACATCTAAATGCAATGAAAATATAGTTAAAAAATACATTTGTTTAAATTGCTAACAAACTAGACATTTTTACAAATATCTTAAATGCAATCAAAATTCAAATAACATAATTAGCCCTATAATTTTAATGCCAAAATTTCTCATGAAATATTTTGCAACAACTCAAGAACAAGTCATGGTAGCAACAATATGGTTACAAAATACTATATTAATTAATTAATGTAATGGATTATTTCATTAAGAATGTCAACCGAGATATATAAATAGCAAAATAGAACTGTTAGGTTTTATTCTTAGCAATCTCGCTTGACAAAACTCCTTTTAGTTGCACTTGTATTCGCACTTTTTATTTCAGTGAGGCTATGAGTTTTTAGATGCGAATCTAAACCGAATTGTGCCTTGCAGAGAAATTTATGGTGCTAATTCTTTCATGATTGCCACTTGTAGACACCCCATTTTTTACCGACCTCAAGACTTAGACGTCATTATTTGTGCACTCGATAATTACGCTTACATATGTTCGCTTTGAGTGCCCGAAATCCTCGGTGGAACGCCCTGTCTTTGAGCCTTTAAAGCCTGTCCATTTTGTGTTTTGTTTTGGACCAAAAACTTTATTGTTTCAAGCCTAGAACTTGTGGTGACCTGTCGGCCACCACCATAGGCTGTCGACCCTGGCTCATGGTTGTTGGCCATTGGTGTGGCCGGTCGGCCACCAGTATCTTTTTTCCAAATATTTGTTGACAGATGTGCCAGCTGTTAGCATATTGAGCTGCATCTCC
This sequence comes from Camellia granthamiana, assembly GCA_036172215.1. Classification (NCBI taxonomy): domain Eukaryota; kingdom Viridiplantae; phylum Streptophyta; class Magnoliopsida; order Ericales; family Theaceae; genus Camellia; species Camellia granthamiana. The sequence goes on from CM069904.1 coordinate 21,117,312, forward strand.
CTACACGTATATGGTAGGATGTTTCTAAGCTCAAGGCTTGTTTTTCTATACATAGGGGGGTTCCTCCCCCATTTTTGAGGGTTAACAATTTTGGAACCAAATTATCTCCCTCTCTCTAGATTTCTCTCTCTGTCTTGCAATTTTATATACATTTGCTCACAAATCCTACACTTTCACCTATACACCCTTGATCAAAGTTGCTTCTCTTTGGACTGAGGTTTCTTGAGACCCTCTTTGTGCTTTAGAAGGTGGTTGTGACTTGCTTTGTTGCCTAATTTGTGCCTTAGCTTCAAAAGGTATAACACTTCCCTTTTACACTTGTTTTGCATATTTGTTTTCCTATCTTTTCCAATTGTTTTTGAGCTGATTTTGAACTGTAAAAAACTCTGTTTTTGTGGCCTAAAATTAGTTTGAGGCCATTTTCAATTAAGGGGTGGTTTACCCTTTTTACTTTTTTGTTTGTAAAGCTTTTGTAACTTTGTTCACCACCTTCAAATCAACTTTTTTGAGCCTTTTAACCACTGAATTTCAGAGGTTTTTCAGTAGCAAAAAACTCATTTTGAAGTCCAAATTTGGAGGGGTTAGCCTCCATTCTTGTGTCTTGTTTACATACCTAGTTAGCCCCGATGTATTAGCTTAATGTTTAAGCTTTTTGTGGCTCAAGTCCAGCATGTTTTCAACTCTGTTTTGAGCTGTTTTGCCACTGCTTTGGCTGTTTGCTACTTTTGAGTCTTGTATTGCATAGTTGTAGTGTAAGTCCTTTCACTAGCTTAGTGTTTTAAGGCTTTAACCACCATTGGTTTGAGTTGATTGCATGTTTTAGTGCTTTTTCTCACCTAATTTTAGCATTTATAATCTCTACAATCTCCCTTATTTCTTCACTTTTTCATTTGCTTTGAGGGTTGTTTCAACCTTAGGGTTATTTAAGCTTGAGATTGAGGCTCATGCTTAATGGTTTAATCCTCCTTAGAGGGTTCATTACCAACAGCATGAAGCTTCTCTCATGCCTTAAACTATCCCTTTGTTGACACTTCTTTCATCTTAGAAGACACTCACCAATGGACAAATTGATTAATGAATGATTTGGTAACTAAAATGTGTAAACAAAATTGACAAGTAAAAGTGACAAGATAAGCATTCATTTGTGTTGCATTACATGTGTTCAAATCGGACGTTAATTTGAACACAAGGAAAATGGGACATTTCATACTCAAAAGTGATTAAATGTGCCATTTTCCTAGGTTCCCATTGCCCTTGATCATGCATAATAGGGTGATGGTCATTTTGGTCTCATTTTGCATTTATTAAATTTGCACAATTAGTTTCACAAGCTATCATGCAATGAAATTGCTTGATTTATGGTTGATGAACCAAATTTTGTCCCTCATTTGATTTCTCCATGAAAAAGAGAGGCAAAGTGTGCAAACAACCCTTGAGAAATACACTGTTTTGCTCTGTTTGCTCTCTGTTGCAGCAAGGAAGTCCAGGTTACCAGTGGCCGACAGCCATCACCAGTAACCGACCGGCCACCAGTGGTAGCCAACCGGCCCCTTGTTGGCCATCAGTGAAATTTGCATAGTGTGTTGGTAAGGTGGAGCAGAGGTGTTCTGGAAGTGGGCAGAATTGTTGGTATTCAATGTGCAAACAAAGGCATTCAGCAGCAAGGCAGTGGCTTTTCAGGTGGAAACCGAGCATGCATGGGCCTCCATCGCTTCCCGGGATTAGCTAATTAGTTTAATTAGCAATAGATCAAATATATGTTGTAATTAATTAGTTGTAGCTAATTCAGTGTTGTAAATAAGTAGTTAGTTTAACTAGTTATTCAATTTCATTTTGTAATTAGTTAACTAGAATAGTTAATTAATTTGGTTTGTAATAATTAGTTAGCTAGTATAGCTAGTTAATTAGTTTCAAGTTTTGTATTAGTTAGTTTAATTATCCTAGTTAGCTAGTTAACTTTTATTCATTTGGACCCTTATTCGTGAGGGCGTAATGTTGTAATAAGCGTGTGTGCGTACATGTATGTTTTCCAACCCCACGTCTTTCTCCCTTTTATTTAATCGCTTTTGATGGTTAGATTAGAGACATATTTCAAATTAGCATACCTTATGCTTGCATCCATTCATTTGTATTGCATGCACTAAGGCTCGGCGCATTATTCAAACTGCATTGTCATTTCAATATTTCTTTGAATACATGTTTAATTGCATGTTGTTCAAATTGATCCATATGCCATACTAGTAGCCGAGCCTATTAATTGCATATTGCATGTGTTGTATTAGACATCTTGTATAATTAGGAACCATGCATATTTTTCTAACTCATATCTTCTTAGCTTGGAGTACTAGGTGAGTTTTTATGCTTTAGCATACTTGCATAAGTGTGAATGTTACCATGATTAGCATGCTTGCCATGAGGCTATGTGCTTAAATGCTAAACTGCTTAAATGCATATGGATGAAAGCTTGTTGTTTGAATTGGAACGATTCAACAAATGTATGTTTTAAGCCTACTTTGTTGAGTGGCAAATTATGTTTTAAGCCCACTTGAGGTGCCAAATTTAAACCATTTTCACAAACAAATATGAGTTGAATTGTTCCAACTTGAGCAAACTAGTCTATACTTGCTTGTGCGCATCACATAGTAAAACTAGTTTAACAACCGGAATAAGAGCACATAATGTTTATAAAAAATCATATCATGATTAGTAGAGGCCGATCTTTGATCGGGCGAGCGGGGGTGCTCAATTCATGACCATCCCCTCTCGTACCTAAGTTCCCGAGCCGAGGCAACTTTGGTGATGACGGACACGTGGCCTTCGGCACGAGTCATGGGTTTCCTAAATTTTTCCAAACAAAAAATATTTAGGTGGCAACTCTGTGTCTGGTAAAGCAATCCATTTTTGGCATTTTTTATCCTAAAATCAATTTTCCAAAAGATTTGTCGAATTTGGACTCTTTGATATTTATCAATTTCACATTGCACTTGTGGGATTAGATTCAGAACCGCGGGAGTCCGAACTGTAGGGCTTCTTTCAAACCTTCCGAAAGGGGGTGCAAAAAGCCAAGCCACACCACTTCGCTGACTATGACGGAGATCGAAAAATGCATTCAAAGTTGCCTGTCTGCTTGAGCGGCCGTTTGTACACTCAAGCGGAGAATGTTGGATTCCAGCAGTTTGACCTGTCTGTAAATATACTGTGAGGCGTGTTTTTACGCTCAAGCGTCCATTTTCCCGCTCGAGCGTACATCCTGGTTTGGAACATGCGATATAGAGTCCCTGCTCGAGCATCCATTCCCACGCTCGAGCGGACCTCGCAATCTCAGCTTCTATGAAACCTCAAGTTGCTCCAAATCTAGGGTTACGCTTCCAGATCTTCTTCTTGGATATTAGGGTTTATATTTGAGGCTATTTTGCTAGTTTTCTTTGATGTTTGATTGAGTATTCAACTCACGGTTTAAGAAGTACACATCAAAGGATTGTTTATTTATTCTATACAAAAGATAGAGTTGTTCTTCCGTAGATTCTGGAGAATTCGAGCCTGAAACTTTGGTGGATTCTGGAGTGGCTCATCGTCGTGATTCGATATCAGCGTTGTGGATTTAACGTTGGGCAAGACAATTCCGAGGTGAAGACGGGGCTGGAAGAGGCATATAGGGGTTGGTTCAATTCAGGCGTGGATTCACTAAGTAATTGAGAGTATACCTGTGTAATTCCTTTATGTCTTTTTAGTGGATTGTTTTGTGGCTTTTGTTCGTGATTTTTTTATCACAATTGGAGGTGCTCCAATTGTGATTTTTTCACGAAAAATCGTTGTATTGATTTTTCTTTGATTGTTTGATTGGGATTGCTATTTACTGATTAAAATTGATACATAATCACAAATCAATATCTAGGGGATTTCTAGATTTTTCAAGAACAAAATCCTTACCAAGCCTTACTTTAGTACAAATTTCGAATCAGTGTGAGCCAAAAGACATTGGAATAGAAAGGAATTCAGATAAAACACTAGAGACAGCAAATAGGGTAAAAATCAGAGAGTGTAGTTTTAGAAGAGGGATGATTTTAGAAAAATCCGAAGAGAGTAAAAAATATGGAGTTTTAGAAGAGGGTTTAGGGCTTTAGAAATAATCAGAGAGAGGGGAGGCATACCTTGTTGATTGCTCTTCAAAAAAAAAAAATCCTTCGTTTTCTCAGAAACCAAACAGAGGCTCATTGAGTTAGATTAGGGTTTTAAACCGAATAACCACTTAGAACACGTAGTCAGTCGAGCCAAACGAAAAGAGACGAATGAGCATGGTAGAGACAGAAGAGAACGAGAGGAGCAGGAGAGGAGGAAGTAGGAGAGACGAAAGAGTGAAAGCAGAGAGAGAGAGAGAGAATATGTTAATATTGGAGATGGTTAACCGGTTGCTCCGATGTTCAATTTTTCAAAATTAAAGAATTCAATGATGAGGATGTATTTGTGTAATCTAATGGCCAATAATGAACTTGCATATGGTGTGCAACTCTTAAGGGGTTGCACACTATAACAGCTCTCGTCCTGCAAACACGATTCCCATGGACCATGGACTCCTAACTAAAAGTTTGTTTTGATATATTGGTTTTTGAAACCGGCCATTCAACCTTACATGACTTCTTATCTTCCAAAAAAAAAAAAAAACCCCTTACATGACTTTGTCTTTAATTAAATTTTTTTTATTTTTTAAAATAAATTGTGTTGTGAGTAAATAATATAAAAGGATAAACACCTTCTTTAGACACAAGAGTAACTCAGTCCCATTTCACTGGAATCTCCGGTTTTGGTTGACTATCAAGGCCACATTTGTTTGGCAAATTAAATTGGATGATTGTTAGGGAGAAGACAATTAGTGAATAAATTGTTAATGTAGAGATGGTTGGTGAGAGAATTAAGTAAAAGTGTGTTTGTTTTGATGATAGTGTGGAAGATGGTTAGTGATGGGATTATTAAATTATTTTTATAAAAAATAAATAAATAAAATTATTTCTATATTAAAAAGAAAAACTAAAACAAATATTAAAATGAATAGGTGCACTTGATAAAAAAATTAAATTTAAAAAAAAAAAGTTTTTATATAAAATAGACTCAATTCACTCACTATTTTTCTAATCGTATCCAAAATCTAGCCAAGCTAATCTCTTTCCCGAAGGGAATTACTAAGCCCCTCACACTGTTAATCTCCCTCCCAAATCATTACCAAACAAAGTGTGGGTGAGACCCACACCCATACTAATCCAATCCGGCCCCCTACACCGTTAAACAAACATTGCCTAATAGACTTGTAAGAGAAATTTAATGAGTAATAAATTATTCAAATTTGATTTAAAATTTTAATTAGTTTTAAAATGTGTTTTAAGTTTGGTTTGATTATATTTGAGCAAATTTCAAATGAGTTTGGATAGGTAATGGATCTCTATATTAAAACTTAAAGTAATTTTTGAAGAAGCGCTAAAATTAGACTGTCTTTTTATCAATTAAAAGTCTAAATACAATTTATTACTCCCTCTGTCTCAAAATAATAGTTCCTTTTGGAGAATTCAACTTTTTTTGGTAGTACAATTATTGTATTTGAAAAAAGTTAATTTTTCAAAATTATCCTTTTGATAGTACATTTTTTGGGAATATCAATGCCATAATTGTACTTTTTATATTGTTTATTAATTTAAAAGAATGGCAAAATAGAAAATTTACATTATTTTTGTACTTGATTTTTTAAGAGGGACTAATATTTTGGGACAATGAAAAATGGAATAAGAGACTAATATTTTGGGACAATGAACAATGGAATAAGGGACGAATATTTTGAGATGGAGGGAGTATTATTTTTTGTTTATAGAATGAAACACAACTGTTACATAAAATATAGGCCTCACATATAGATCCTACGTGGGTCTCATAATTTTATCTCACCTATGTCTTATTATGTGAAAATATCATGTATTCCTAAAGTGTTCTGTAAATGATCCAACAATGTTAAACCCAGTTCAGCCATAAATGTAAATATGGAGTTTGAATTGCTGGATGTCCTCCATCTTTGATGACCAATCATGGTCAAAAAAATTTAAGCAGTCATGGCATATACTGTTTCGTCATCAAAATGCCGCCTTTAGTGAATCACAATCTGCCAAGGGATAAACAATCTGCTTTTTTTTTTTTTCTTTTTTTTTTTCCAAGGACCTTGATCTTAAGCATCTGCAGGTTCATGTCCAATTTATCCTTAAATTCAGTGCAAGCACACGTACACATTAAACCAAATACAAAAAAAAAAATACTCAAAAACAAAAAACTACTCAAAAAACTTGCATTGTCATGACATACGAACATTTGATTAAATTATAATCACATGGATTCGCATTTCAAATGGATAACGATTTAACATACTCTAACCGCATTCCTTACTGTCTGCCTGCATAAACGTCTGTGTTGCAGTAAGCAATTATAGAATCAACAAATGGTCAAAAAGCAAATTTATATTACATATTGAGCAATTTGAGGTTATCAACCAAGAAACATAACACTAATATCATGCCATCAGCAAATTGAATATACCACTTGTGAAAATTTACGAGTTCGGAGTTATAGGAAATAAATGGAAACAAACTTGTCCATATTTCATTCTTCATCACAGCAATCAAAAAGGGCAATAAGCAATAAACTGCTGTAAAAATAATTCAAACCACATAAACAACCTCTCTGCAAATGAGATAAAAATGCATACATCTGACAATCCAAAAACCATATGTGAATAGAAACTACTCAAATCTCTGTTCATCCTAACTTTTACATGGAAATTACGTTAGGCATTGACTATCCTCCATGACAATCTGATTGCTACACAATTAAGATCACAAACTCCCAAATTTCAGTCTGAATAAAGTCTCAAGTGACCATGGCATTGGCTTCATCTTCATCTGCCTCTCCTGGTGGCACTTCATTGAACATGTACTGGCTCTGATATTCCATCAAGTATTGTGTTGATCTCTTCACATCCCAAAATAGTTCATAAACTCGACTTATATCCTCCATTTCCACAAGCTTTCCCTTCCGCTTATGGCAAGCTAATGAAGCAGATGTAATTAGGTTGATGGCATATCTCAAAGACGTATCTACCCCAATCTTTGTCAACAACACTTTAGCATCTTCGGACATCTCCACATCTTCCTCTTGGGATCTAATGTCTAGAATTTTCCGAATTTCTTCTTCTGTGTAGGGCTGTGTGGAGATGATGAGTAGGCGATCAAGGAAATCAATTGGAATCCCATGGGGAGACTTGTAATTTGTGCCTCGGATTGTAGTGATCCCTCTGTTGGTGGCAACAACCAATATCGGTGCCATATCATTTTCTAAAGCACGGTTTAGGAAAGAGAAACACTCAATGTCAAGCATGTGGACTTCATCAATGAAGAGGACACCAGGCACAATCTCTGCCTTTCCTTCCTCCCTCCACTCTGCAACCTTTGTGTCAATTTGTTCCCTCACTTCAGCGCGAATTTCCCCAGTATCACCGGTGAAGAGAGCCAGAAATCCCTGTGTTCTGAAATTAAAAGATGATTGTGAAGGGGGAAAAACAAAAAAAAAAGGAAAGCTAAAAATCAGGGGAAATATATCTGCATGTGATGTTCCCACAAGTATAAAGCAACGATTTTTTTATTTTTATTTTGAGCAAAGGAAAAGAATCAGTGCAGGATAATTCATGGAATGTGTTCAGAAGAAAAAGGAAAGAAAATAAAAATAGCCTTTCCTACCAGGTACCATGGATTGGTGTGGAAGAGGTATTCCTGAACATTTTCAGAAGTTCTTCATATTCTATAAGGTTTTCAAAGGAGTAGTTGTTATAGGATGATTATGCAATTTTATTTTTTTTTTAAAATCATCAAACCAAATACTTTTGGTGTTACTTAACACCAGTTCCCTGTCTTCATTCAACCTTGTTTCCAAGAATATTAGTATGTCCAGTATCCAGGATTGTTATTCTCCCAATGGAAGCATCTTGTTCCAAATATGCCCAACAACCCACATAGGTCTCCTAGAAGGTCATCATGTCATGCTTCTTTGAGCTCTTCCTTAATCAAATAAATTTTGGCACAAGTTTTTTACCTATGACATAGGGACTCTTTAAAATGTATCAAGTATATCCACATTGGACACTCACACTTGGATAAGGAATTCACCTATCATATTCAATACGTCGACTTAACCATAAATATATGCATAAAACCCCCATATTATGCAATAAATGATCAATAACACAATGCGAATACCATTTTATCCCAAAAAGTAAAAATATATATATATTAAGAAATATGAATATTCTAGAGTGTTCTTACATCCTAGGACATGAGAATTAGATAAATCAGAGACATACTTGCACCCAACATCCTACCCGAGTACATGTAACATAGCGTTGGTATGAACCAAAACTTTGTAGGGGCCCATATGTGCACCTCAGCCTCTTTGGTGTACCTCCAAACCAATTAGTATCAGATGCTTCGGTCAAAGCCTACTAATCTAGGTTGCACATGTAAATAAGAACATAGAGAACAGAAATCTCCAGCAGCATCTCTATATATGCTAGTGCACATAGACATTTTAAAACAAAGACCCTACATAATATATGGAATAGAAAAGAGTTGATAGCTAGGCACCATCTTTATATTCTCTTAAACAGTGTTTTAAGTTTCAACACTGAAACCCAGGTCCGTAGCTCCTAAAACAACTTTGTTGTTTCCCTTATTTCTTCCATGTTCATCCATGTTATCAAACATTTACTGAACCTCATATCTATATTCTATAGTGCTTAACCAAGTGAGGTCATTCAATCTTTGAATGCATATATGAGAGAAATTTCAATAACTAAAAATAGTACGAGGGAATAGCATAAGACAACTGAAAAGATGACATAAAAATGAGATAACTTTTGTTTGGTGCAACTTATTGTAAGTTAAAAGCTGATAATTAGAAAGTAGCAGCTAAAAACACCCCTCCCCTACTTTCAAATAATCAGTTTTTTTTTTCAGTTTATTTAAGATATTTCTACCTAATAAGGCCAAGTTTGGCTATCCTAAATAAGTTTTCCATCACATCATCTCTCTACTTTTCTGCACATCCTTTCGTAAAAAAATAAAAAGTGCACTTATTTAGGCCATCCCAAACAACCCCTAAGTTGTAAGAAGAAGTTACCCCAAACAGCATGATACAAACTCCTCAATTAAAATAAGTTATAATCAACTCTTTTAAGCTGCAACAAATAGACTGCAAAACTAAGTAATTTGAAAATGCAAGCATGATAAAGGTATATGAATTTTTTTTTTTTTGGCAAAACTAGAAGTCCACAAGACAATGCACAACAAATAATGAAGGCCTTATTGCTTCTCCACACTACAAAGCAGCACCAGTAGTGTAAGAAATCAGAAACACCATGTCAAATTTGAATCTTTATAGGACCCTCATGGCATCTATAAAGACTTCACGTATAGATAAACAATTACAAAGTAATCACACCAAAGCTAGAAGGCATTATCAGTTTAACCAGCATTTAATTTAAGCTGGTTCTTCATGGTTCAAGATCTTATTTTTATTGGTTCAAAGACAGTACAATCTTACATGAAATGACTATGGAGAAAAAATAACAATACCTGCTATTGATAACATCAATCTCGTGAAGATTAACGCAATGCACGACCTCTTTCCTCTTCTGCAACTCCCCATCAGGACACTGCACGAACTTGGTCTGCGGTCCCATGGCATCGTAATCCCTAGACCTCGAAAACGACCTCCCAAGCTTACTAATCTTCCCAGAAGCTTTATCAATGGCAATTACATCCCCACTCTGAACCTTATCCTTCCCCAAAGCCTCAATCATCTTGGCCCCCAAATCATACACAGTCTCCATCTCCGTAGTCTTCAGCGTCAGCTTCCCAGTCTTGGAGGCCGCTCCAGCCACCGCAGGGCGATCAATTTGAATCTCGACAACTTCTCCTTCAATGACCTCCGTTTCTTCTTTGATTCGGACTCCGATTGCTTTTCGAAAGGCTTGCATTAGGGCTTCGGTTTTGGACATCTCGAGAGAGAAGAGTTCGCTGCCAGCGAGCATTGCGAAAGGGGTTTCTTGGCCGAGGGACTTGGCCATGCCCATGGCGATGGCGGTCTTGCCGGTGCCGGGTTGGCCGGCGAGGAGAACGGCGCGGCCGGCGATTTTGCCTTCTTTGACCATCTGGACGATGACGCCGGCGGCTTTGCGCGCCGAGGTCTGGCCGACCATGCCCTCGGAGATGGAGCGGGGCTCGAGGGTCGAGTCGAGACCCAGGCCTCGGATGTGGGAGTGCGCGCCGATTCTCTCTATTCGGGTTAGGTCTCGGGACTCTGAGAGTTTCAGCTCCGCCATGGCTAGTGGAGAAGGAGTGAGTGACTGAGAGAAAGGATTTAGGGTTAGGGTTTGGAACGAATGAAGACGAAAACTTCCGTGAGGGAGAGGGATGCCGGTGTTTTGGGACGTTGGTAAAGAGTTGGTTTTTAATTTTTTTTTTTTAAGTTTTTTGGAGTTCTTAAAAAATGATTTGAAAAGTTAGTAGAAGGTTATTTTTTTTGGGGTTAATATTTGTTTAAGGTGTTACATCATATTAAAATAATTAAAATATCTCCAACCAACTTAGAAAATTTATTTTTTGACCTAACTCTCAAGATGTAAATATGGAGGGTAGTTACGTAATTTTTTAACCTGTTTTGTGGCCACTTCCCAAATGAGCAAAAATGTACTGTTTGGAAGTGGCCAAAAGCAGGTTAGGAAATTACGTAACTATCCTCCATATTTACATCTTGAAGGTTAGGTCAAAATGTAAATTTTTTAAGTTGGGTGGGGGTATTTTAGTCATTTTAGTGTGATGTGTCATAAACAAATATTAATCCAAAAAAAAGAGTAGCTTTTTATCAACTTCTCAAATCACTTTCTAAAAAAGCCAAAAAACTTGATAAAAAGTTAAAAGTCAGTTTTTTACCATCTTCTCAAAACGCCTATGAGTATAATCTAACTTATTTAAAGGGTAAATTACACTGACTTCCCTGAGGTTCATATTTATTACAGTTCATCCCCTCACCTTTTGAAAATTACATCTCCTTTCCTGATGTTTAAAGTTTCATTTCAGATTCTCCATCAGCAATTTATTTTTTTTAAATACCAATTTTACTCTCACTGGGTAAATTATATTGACACCCCTCACATTTTAGAAATTACAATCCCCTCCATAAGGTTTAAAGTAGCATTACCAATTGTCCCCTTAGTTAGTATTAGTTAGAAAAAAAATTATTTGAAAAAAAAAATTGTTAGTAAAATTTTTAAATTTCTGTTTAAAAACCAACGTAACTCATTTTTTGAATTTACGTTTTTTCCTCAAATTTACAAACTGAGATAATCATTTATAAACCAAAAAATTATTAAACAAGTTTTTATGACAATTTTTAAAATTTTTGTAAATATAAATTGAAAATTGAAAACGAAATAGTTACCTAACAGGCTTCAAATGGTAAAAATGTCGTAAAATTAACAAATAATTAAATAAGTTACCAACGTAAGAAATGACTTATCAAAAGATTCTTAAGCTATGGACAATTTGTTATTTAGAAATTTTTTAAAAAAATTAAAAATTACTTTGGTTAAGAAATAAAAATAAAAAATAATTATCATTTTTATATAATTTTAATCTTTCGAGTGGTTAGAAATAATTTTTTACAAATTAAATAGAAACAACCATACGTATGTATATAACTTACCCAAAAGTTAAAATGATAATTATTTTTTACCATTAAATGATAATTTTTTTATTTTTTATTTCTTAACCAAATTAATTTTTAATTTTAAAAAAAAAATTTCTAAAAAACAAACCACACATAGCCTAAAGATCTTTTCATAAGTCATTTCTTATGTTGGTAACTTATTTAATTATTTTTTTAATTTTACGACATTTTTACCATTTTAGGCCTGTTTGGTAACTATTTCGTTTTCAGCTTTCAATTTATATTTACAAAAAATTTAAAAACTGTCATAAAAACTTGTTTAATAATTTTTTTTGGTTTATAAATTATTGTCTCAGCTTGTAAATTTGAGGAAAAAAAATGTAAATTTAAAAAATGAGTTTACGTTGGTTTTTGAACAGAAATTTAAAAATTTTACTAACAAAATTTTTTTCAATGAATTTTTTTTCCAACTAATACTAACCAATAGGATAATTGGTAATGCTACTTTAAACCTTACGGGGGGATTGTAATTTCTAAAATGTGAGGGGGTGTCAATGTAATTTACCCAATTAGGACAAAATTGGTATTTAAAAAAATTAAATTACTAAGGGGAGAAATTTGTAATGAAGCTTTAAACCTCAGGGAGGGAGATGTAATTTTCAAAAAGTGAAGGGCGAAACTGTAATAAACATAAATCTCAGTGAGTGTCGATGTAATTTACCCTTATTTAAATCATAACTCTTTATTTTTTTACAAATGTTTTAAAATAAATTAAAAAATTAACTTTTTTTTATCCATTTTTTAAAATGCGAATTACACTGACAGTTCCTATAATTCAGGACTCATATCATTTTGATTCTTAATTTTTCAATTGTAACATATTTGATCTTGAATTTTGAATCTTGTTCTAAATAAGAACAATTAAAAATATCATTGCTTAATTTTAAGGGTAAAATCGTCAATATGATAAAATATAAACTAATTGATAAAATAAATGTCAAAAAAATATTTTTAAATTTTTAAAAATTATTTATACCCACCAATAATAAAATTATGTAAAATTGATAAATCTTTTAGACATTTTTTTTACTAAATTAATTTTTATTATGTGTTTAGATGATAATTATGTAATGGGGGGTTGCTAGGATTTTAATGTGTAATCAATATATTTAATATATGAAATGCTTTTAGTTTTGAATTTTTTTGATTTAATAGATTGGTTTAATAATGATGATTTACTGTCTACTGATTGCAAATTTGAAACATGATTTTATCTCTTATGTTGTTATGCAAATATGGTGATCATATCATTGTGTTGAAGGTTGTGTCAAACTGCACATTAAAGGATTTAACCAATTTTTATTGTTTATTAATGGTACTTTCTTCAATGGCAAATATAAAGGCATATTGTTATCAACTACAACGAAGGATGAGGATCAAGGTAGATACTACTGTCAGTTTCTTACAAAGTAAAATTTTGCTTAATTTCATAGTAACATTTTACTTATTTTCAGAATAAACTTTTACTTTTAATTATATCAACATTTTATTGTTTTAATTTTTTGGCGTTTTGTGTATTATACTTGCTAATTGTAAAATGTTCTCTCTTTTAGATTTTTTTTTCCTCTTGTAATTGGTGTTGTTCAAATTGTGAAATTAAATAAATAGATTTATGAAGAAATCAAATTATATACCAAGAACATATACTAATAATTACAATTAAATTTCAATAGAAATACACAAAACAATAAATGGGTAAAGAGACGAAACCGAAGCCTGCACAGAAGTAGTTTCCTTAAAACAGATTTCACCGCCTCACGGGTCGAGTGCTTGAGGAATCCCGGCGTCTGTCTCCCAGGATACGATGGTCAAAACTAGTTACGGCAGAAGCACTTTCTGTCTAGCTTAGCGAACAAAAACAGTGGTAGCACTCTCTCAATGTAAGAACTTTCTGGCAAATTGACTTATAAAATGGAAGCAAAAAATTTCTATATTGAAACTTGATAGGAGGGTCTCAATTTATACATGTAAAGGGGAGAGAAGAAGAGCCTCCAGCCTTTAAGGCTGGTCATTAAAACACCAAGCATCCATAGCCCCTTTCCAAAAATATGAAAGTTTGGATGCCCAAAGGATTCACACCCTTTGGCCAAGAAAAATGATTTAAATACTCTTTAAAATCCTATTCATGAATCTAACATCATGAAGCAATTTCTTGGCAATTTCTTATTCAAAACTCAATGGTTTTTGGCTCACTTGGACCCAACACAATAAAAGGTTGGGACCCACTTTAATATTTAATTAAAGTCACCACACTTTAATATTAAATTAAAGTCTCCAAAAATCATTTTTTCCAACAATCCCCTACATGAATAAAAATTGACCGAAAGACTCAACAAACGGATATCGTTCAACAATAATGACTCGAAGAGAGAGTACAATGAACTAACCCCGACATCAGAGAAGGTAGCTTTTGGCTTTGAACCTCTCCCAGTGAAAACCTATGGAGTTTACTGGCTGATCAGTGAATAAGACATCTTGAACTGCTCTGCCGTTTATGTAAACTGAGACAATAGATCTTACACGGGAATTACTCCTACCACCATTCTGTTCTCACTGGTGTGCCCTGTGTGGCCCTGGACACTAGCCTAGTTCAGCGAGTGGTTTCAAAGAATCTTGGCCTGCCCAATTCTTCTAGAAGCGACCCCACTTCACACTCACATAGGTGACTCTGCTTGAGTATCCTATAATACTCAGCTCAACAGCTTAACACACTAGAGTCTTTAAAAGCTCAGCTTATCCTCTACACTTGCAGGTATCACTGATAGAAGGAATGGCTGGAGGTTTAACCTCCTCAGTGACATACCACCGTTACACGCAATTAGGTTGTCCCATTGAACCTAGATTTTGGGATCTCCAGTCAACTATGTTGGGTTTCCATTCCGGTAACTTCCAAAGGCCTCAACCCCATTCCTTTTGACGAAGTTTCGACTAACACTCGACTTAACCCTTTGGTTAGCGGATCCTCAATGTTGTCCTTAGACTTTACATAGTCTAAACAGACAACTCCATTCGAGAGTAGTTGTCATATGAAATTATGTCTACGACGGATATATCTAGACTTTTCATTATATATATTACTCTGTGCCCTACCAATTGCAGATTGACAATCACAATGAATACAAATAGCTGGCACAGGTTTAGACCAACGTGGAATATCTTCAATGAAATGGCGAAGCCATTCTGCTTCTTCTGTTGCTTTATCCAAAGCAATAAACTCTGATTCCATCGTTGATCTAGATATACACGTTTGCTTGGAAGATTTCCAAGACACGGCTGCCCCACCAAGAGTGAACACATATCCACTAGTGGACTTTGAGTCCTTTATATCTGATATCCAATTCGCGTCACTATATCCTTCAAGCACCGCTGGATATCGAGTATAATGCAGCCCATAATCTCGAGTGTAGCGTAAATACCTTAACACCCGCACAATGCCCTTCCAATGAGAAGCATCGGGATTACTTGTGTATCTACTAAGCTTGCTAACCGAGTAAGCTATATCCGGCCTAGTACAACTCATCAGATACATTGAACTTCCAATTACTCGAGAATATTCTAACTGTGAGACACTTTCATTATTATTCTTGGTAAAATGTAGACTTAAGTCTACAGGTGTCGATGACACACTCGTATAGGATCCACTAAACTTCTTAAGTATCTTATCAACATAATGAGACTAAGAAAGTACAATTCCGCCAGAGATTCTGGTAATCTTAATTCCCAGAATAACATCTGCAATGCCCATATCCTTCATGTCAAACTTAGAGTTTAACAACTTCTTGGTAGTTTTGATTATTTCATCGTTACTACCTATAATGAGCATATCATCAACATATAGACACAAAATGACATAACCTCTGTCAGTGTCTTTGACATAAATACACTTGTCACATTCGTAGATTCTAAACCCATTTGACAACATTACATTGTCAAACTTCTCATGCCATTGTTTAGGCGCTTGTTTCAAACCATACAAAGATTTGACAAGTTTACAGATTTTCTTGCTTTGTCATGGAGCTGAAAACCCCTCAGGTTGCTCCATGTAGATTTCTTCATTCAAATCCCCATTTAAGAAAGCTGTCTTTACATCCATCTGGTGTATTTCTATATTGCGCAAAGCTGCTAACGCAATCACTATGCGAATGGATGTTATCCTAGTTACAGATGAGTACGTATCAAAGTAATCCAGGCCTTCTTGTTGCCTGTACCCTTTGATAATGAGCCTCGCCTTATACTTGTCAATTGACCCATCGGCCTTCATCTTTCTTTTAAAAATCCATTTGCAGCCTAAAGGCTTACAACCTGGAGGTAAATCTACCAACTCCCAGGTGTGGTTCTGTAAGATGGAATCAATCTCACTTTTGATCACTTCGTTCCATAAAGGACTCTCAGGAGAAGTCACAGCTTGGTGGAAAGTTTAAGGTTCGTTCTCAACCATATAAGTCAAGAAGTCTGAACCAAAAAATTTGGATATCCTAGCCCTTTTACTCCTTCTGGGCTCATTTAAAACCTCAATTTGATCATCACCTGAATCATCAACATGATCATCCTCACTAGCAACCTCATCAAATTGCTCCAAAGACCTTGGAACCCCTTCATGGGTTCGGCAAGGAAAAATGTCTTCAAAGAAACATGCATTCCTGGACTCCATGATGGTATTCCTGTGTATGTCTGGAATTTCAGACTTATGTACAAGAAACCGATATACACTACTATTATGTGCATAACCAATGAATATACAATCCACGGATTTCGGGCCTATCCTAACCCGTTTGGGTGTAAGAATCGCCACTTTTGCAAGACACCCCCACATTCGTAAGAATTTATACGAAGGCTTAACGCCTTTCCATAACTCATACGGCGTCTTCCGGGGTACTTTATTCAGAATGTAATTTGCAGAGAGAATTGCTTCCCCCCACAAGTTCTGTGGCAATCCAGAACTTATCAACATTGCATTCATCATTTCCTTTAGCGTTCTATTCTTCCGCTCAGCAATCTCATTAGACTGAGGAGAATAAGGCGCCATGGTTTGGTGGATAATCCCAAGTTGAGCACAAATCTCAATAAACGGAGATTCATACTCACCACCACGATCACTTCTTAAAGCCTTAATCTTGCGGCCTATTTGATTCTCAACTTCATTCTTATAAAGAACAAACTTGTCAATCGCCTCATCTTTGCTTTTGAGCAAAAAGACATAACAATACTTAGTGCAATCATCAACAAAAGTGATGAAGTACTTATTGCCACCACGTGATTGTATAAATTTTAAGTCACACACATCACTATGCACTAAATCCAATGGTTCTAAACTTCTTTTAATAGAATGAAATGAAGATCTTGTCAACTTTGCTTCAACACAAGTTTCACACTTGTGTTTCGGATTAATCTTAAAAGATAGTATGTGATCTAACTTGATTAATCTACGTAAAAATTCAAAGTTCACATGTCCTAGTCTACCATGCCACAAATTGGAAGACTCAAGCATGTAAACAGAAGAAGATGCACCTTTATTCATCTTTGGGATAACAGTCATAACATTGAGTTTAAACATACCCCCTAACATATAACCCTTACCCACATACATTCCACTTTTGGTAAGAACGACCTTGTCGGACTCAAAAACCATGCGAAAACCTTGTTTACTGAGAAGAGACCCTGAGACAAGATTCTTACGAATATCCGGAATATACAGGACTTCGTTCAAGGTCAGCTCCTTTCCTGACGTTAACTTCAGGACCACATTTCCTTTCCCCTCAACAATCGAGGTAGCAGAGTTTCCCATAAACAACTTCTCACGGTTGTAACCGGTTTGAAAGTTGTAAACAGCTTCTGCTTGGAGCAGATGTGGCGTGTAGTCTCAGTATTAATCCACCATTCTCTTGGGTTTGAACCCACCAGATTCACCTCAGAGACAACGGTAGACAAGTGCATATCATCCTCCTCATGGGAGTGCTCTTGTAAGTCTGCCATATGAGCACGAGGTTTGGTCTTGTATGGCTTCTTCTACTTGCGGCAGTCACTAGCCCGATGCCCCTCGTTACCACAGTTATAACACTTCCCAAAGAACCGATAACCTGGTTCCTGCAGCTTGTAAGCCGACTTCTTTGCAACACCACCCCTTGGCCCCAACTTAGAGCTCTTGTTCACAGGGGGCTTCTTCCTTATCCCATAAGATTTGCCATGCTCAACGACATTGGCCTTTACTGAGGAGGTACTCCCTCATTTCTTTCTATTATCCTCCTCAATCCGGAGTCGGACAACCAGCTCTTCAACTGACATTTCCTTGTGCTTGTGCTTCAAGTAATTCTTGAAATTCTTCCAACCATTGGGAAGTTTCTCAATGATCACAGCAACTTGAAATGACTCGTTCAAAGGCATCCCCTCAGCATGAATATCATGCAAGATCACTTGGAACTCCTGGACTTGGCTTATCACAGTTTTAGAATGTACCATTTTAAAATCAAGGAACCGGCCAACCACAAATTTCTTTGCCCTGGCATCCTCAGTCCTGTACTTTTTGTCCAGAGATTCCCATAATTCTTTTGCTGAGCTCTTGGAACAAAACACACTATAGAGTGAGTCTGCCAAGCTGTTGAACACATAGTTCCGGCAAAGATAGTCTGTCTGCTTCCATGTGTCAAGCGCCATGACTTTCTTCCTGTCAGGCTCATTCTCTGCCACAGCCGGAGGATCCTCGCACAGAACCTTGGCAAGGTTAAGCGTGGTCAAGTAAAACAGCATCTTTTGCTGCTATCTCTTAAAGTTTTCCCCAGTAAATTTTTCTGGGCGCTCATGGTGACTAAGTGGTCCTCCCGAAACAGCCGGAGTAACACTAGGGTTGACCACAGAGGTCACAGCAGTAGGGGTTGGTAATCCAGTTGCCCCGGGGTTCAAATCCCCACCAACATTAGCAGTAGCAGCAGCATCAGTGATAGTTGCCATTTTCTGAAAATTACACCAGAATATCACTTCTGTATTTCCAGAAATTAAACTTAACCCTTAGAAAATCCCTTAGAAGAAAAATTAATTCAAAAATTAGTCTCACCACAAAATCTAGAATCGAACATAGTCAAGAAAGTTCCCAGGAAGACTGGAGGGGTCACATCGGTCCCACTTAAAACCCAGTTAACCTTTTGACAAAACTTTTAAGAGCATGTTGACTCCTAGTCCGTGATAAACAATTTTAAGAATTCAATTTTCTTAGGGATGAACTAGGTTAAAGCAAACCAGGGTCCAAAACTTTTACAAGCAATGTTAAACAATTGCTACAACAATATAAGCAAATAAAACTTGCTACTACAAATTGGTAAACAAACTAACTACATCTCAAGCAAACATGCTTCAAACATTTAAATAAAATACTCAATCCATAAGGATTTTATTTAGTGCAAAAACCTTTCCACGCTTAGGTATTCCTATTCAACACAAAAGTTAGTAGTCCAAACATTTTTGTTTTTACATCCCAAATACTATTCATTTGGTTTTATATTTGTTTTCCGCATTGGTATCCCTACAAAGAAAGTTAGTAGCAAATCACAACAAAATACAAACAAATAATCTAAAAAATTTAATAAATTAAATGAAACCATCTAGCCAACTTTTAATTATATAAGTAACCAATGCATGAAAATGCCAATTAAATTAAAACTTTAAAATAAAGTTCTATACTCATGGGTTATGAATAAAATTAATTCATAATAAACATTTAAACTATTAACTCCAAATAAATAAGTTAAATTCAAAGTTAATGCACCCAATTAAATAATTCAGATTAATGCTCCCAATTAGATAATTTAGATTAATGCACCCAATTAAATAATGCACATTAATGCACCCAATTAAATAATTTAGATTAATGCACCCAATTAAATAATGCACATTAATGCACCTAATTAAATAATTCAAAAAAAAACTCTATAACTCCAAAATACATTAAATTAGGTAATCTAGTCTAGAAAATAATAAGCATGTAACAAAGTAAAACTAGAATAGAATTAGCATGTCAAAATTGCAACATCCATAAATTATATTTTATAACCTTAAAATTCATGCAAATTATGATAGAGAATTCTAACTAAACTAAGCAATTAGAGAGTACCATAACATAATTTACAATCATTGAAATAATGAGCAATTCTGCAACAATTCCTAGTAACATTATACAAAGCTAACCTAATAGTCTATATAAATTTATTCGATCAATTTCATAGAAAATATATATAAAATCTGTTTTAAGCTTGTTGTTCAAATTGTGAAATTAAATAAATATATTTATGAAGAAATCAAATTATATACCAAAAACATATATTAATAATTACAATTAAATTTCAACAGAAATACACAAAACAATAAAAGGGTAAAGAGACGAAACCGAAGCCTGCACGGAAGTAGTTTCCTTAAAACAGATTTCGCCGCCTCACGGGTCAAGTGCTTGAGGAATCCCGGCGTCTATCTCCCAAGATACGACGGTCAAAACCAGCTATGGCAGAAGCACTTTCTGTCTAGCTTAGCGAACAAAAACAGTGGCAGCACTCTCTCAATGTAAGAACTTTCTGGCAAACTGACTTGTAAAATGGAAGTAAAAAATTTCTATATTGAAACTTGATAGGAGGGTCTCAATTTATACATGTAAAGGGGAGAGAAGAAGAGCATCCAGCCTTTAAGGCTGGTCATTAAAACACCAAGCATCCATAGCCCCTTTCCAAAAATATGAAAGTTTGGATGCCCAAATGATTCACACTCTTTAGCCAAGAAAAAGGATTTAAATACTCTTTAAAATCCTATTCATGAATCTAACATCATGAAGCAATTTCTTGGCAATTTCTTATTCAAAACCCAATGATTTTTGGCTCACTTGGACCCAACACAATAAAAGGTTGGGACCCACTTTAATATTTAATTAAAGTCACCATACTTTAATATTAAATTAAAGTCTCCAAAAATCATTTTTTCCAACAATTGGTAATGTTGATATAGAAACTATGGATAGTTGTGGATGATCTTGTTATTTTTCATCCAATTTTTAAGAAGTTACCCAATAGGCCAAGAAAGAATAAGATTCTATCTAGGGGTGAGAACATAAGACGAGTATAGTGTAGTAGATGTAAGAAGTACGGTCATAACAGGAAGATTTGTAAGGAGACATTGTGTAGACGTCCCCGAACGCCCCGGGAGGGTTAAGTCCCGTTCTGTTCATTTGAGCTCACTACAGTTCAAGGACTCGATTGTCACGGTTCTAAATCTTGAACCAAAGAGTCCAAATCCGGCAAATCGTTTTTGAGAAAACAGATTTTTGAAAGAAGTGCCAAACATGGACTGCTTTGCCAGATACAGAGTCGCCACCTAAATATTTTTTATAGGGAAATTTAGGAAACCCTGACTCGGTGCCAAAGGCCACGTGTCCGTCATCACCAAAGTTGCCTCGGCTCGGGAACTTGGGTACGATTGGGGAAGGTCACTTCGTGAGCACCCCCGCTCACCCGGTCAAAGACCGGCCTCTACTAACCGTGATATCTAGTTTTGAAAACATTGCGTGTTCTTATTCCGATTATTAGCCTAGATTACTACGTGATGCGCACAGCATACAAGTATAGACTGGATCGCCTGAATTGGAACAACACATTTCATGTTTGTTTTTGAAAGATGGTTTGCTACCCGCAGGTAGGCTTAAAATGCAGATTTTGCCACCCTCGGGTGGGCTTAGAAAACATGATTTTGCCACTATTTAGTGGGCTTAAAACAGGCATTTGATGAATTGTTCCAATCCAAGTAACCCAACATCCACCCACAGGCATTCAAGGCAGTTATATCACATAAGCAGTTAGCCTCATGGTA
Organism: Camellia granthamiana; assembly: GCA_036172215.1. Classification (NCBI taxonomy): domain Eukaryota; kingdom Viridiplantae; phylum Streptophyta; class Magnoliopsida; order Ericales; family Theaceae; genus Camellia; species Camellia granthamiana. The sequence goes on from CM069904.1 coordinate 21,138,960, forward strand.
AGCATGCTATTCATGGCAGTCACTTACACGCATGCAAGGATGCTAAAGCATAAAACTCACCGAGTACTCCAAGCCAAAACAGAAGCTCATTAGAAATCCATGCATGAATCCTAACTATGCTGAAATGCCTAATGCAACGCATGCAAAAATGTAACTATAGCATGCTCGGCTATTCTAAACATGGCATATGGGATGCTACAGCTAACATGTATTCAACTTGGAATTGAAGTACAAATGCAGTTAGTATGATGCGCCGAGCCCGGTGCATGCAAAACAGATGAATGAATGCAAACATGCTATCATACTGTATGCTAATTGAGATATGCCCTAATCTAACCATCATAAGCTGGTAAATAAAAGGGAAGAAAGACGTGGGGTTGGAAGACATACATCACACTCACGCACACTTATTACAATTATGCCCTCGCGCAGAGGGTCCGAATAAATATACAGTCCCGAATAAAAGAATGGTACAGTCCAAATAATGTACAAATTCCTAATTAATTTACAAATTAACTAAGAAAAATAATAAACTGGCATGCAAGTCAGGGACTGCCTTGATTCTGATGAATGATGTATGTTTAGGCTGCCTTGGGCGGAAATCCACTGGGATGCCCCAATTAGCCTCTGTTTTGTAATTGTTCTTGGAAAGCGCGCCAAACTCCGAAAGGTTGCTGATTCTTGATTTGCTGCAACAGAGAGCAGGAAAGGGGCATAGCAATGTATTTTCACATATGTATGCATGTCTCAATCCTCGTGCCACCAATCACGCATATCGATGCATGATGGCCGAGGAGTCGAATTGCACAACTCAATATGAAATGAATGCATATGAGGACATAATGAGACCTAACTCCATCATGGATAATCCGGAGTGTCGGCGACTGGGGAATTGAGACACGTTCTGTCACTCGGAGTACGAAACGTACCTCGTTTCCCGTGCTCGGGCTAACCCCTATTCCAAGCACAATGCACTATGCATGACATGCATGAATGCAACTAATATACCACCTAACATGCACAATGCTATGAAATGGCATACACGATGCACGAGGTAACGTGGCATACACAATGCTCTAACATACAACCTAGCATACGCAATGCGAAGGATGAAATGGCATACACAATGCATAATGGACTTACACCAACACAAGCGGACCTCAGCCACACTCACATAGGAGGCCATAAGATGAAAATGAGACAACTCGAAATACGTGCACGCGTACACGCAAACCGAGGGCCGACCCTAAGGCACCAAAATGCCACTCTAACGAGACATGGCAAGACATGGAATATGGCATACAAGCATGCAAATTTCAGAGGTAAAATGAGATGAAAAACAGCCCCGAGTCATGGCAAAATGATACCCGATGCATGGAACGAATCCCGAAACATGAAGCTTGGCGCATGGAATGGCCTATAGCTATGCAATGCATGCATAATTTGAACATGAAGTGTAAAGACAGAAGCAAGGCAGCCCCAAAATAAGCATGTTTACAGTTCTAAGCAAGGCCAAACAGTGAGTAAAAATGGGTCTAAACTAGCATGCAAAATTGGCCAAAAAGAGAGGGGTAATGAAGCAACTCACAAATTCTGGCCCCAAACAGGGAAGGGGCCTTCTACAATATTGAAGAGGGGCCAAAAATATGATGTGTTACAGTTTATGACAAACCCCAAAAACAGATACAAGTATGCTCAAAATGCTATGCAAAATAAGGGTACCAAGAGAGCTATAACATGAAGTATACAAAGGGTGTCCCAAACATCCATAGACCCTTAATGAAACATGAATAGGGGGTCAAAATAGGGTCATTTTCGGTTCGGACCAAGGTCCAAAAACAGAAGCTCAATAGGCTAATAAATCATGCAAAAATGGGGACCAAAGAGGGGTACAATGGCAAGTGATACATGGAGGTCCCAAACAGTGGTGAGCCCTTCTTCAATGTTTAATAAGGGCTCAAAATAAGCTTATCTACAGTTTACATCATGCTCCAAAACAGATTACACATAGGCCAAAAATACTATGCAAGATTATGGCATACAAAGGGGTAATGAAGCAAGTGCAAGATGGGGGTCTCAAACAGGGTAAGACCCTTAATGAAAGATGAAATAAATTTCAAAAAAATGCCACTTTAAGTTTTGGTCGGAGCTCAAAATAGCAAGAAAAGAGGGCTAAGAAATGGTACAAAAATGAGCTAGAAAAGGGGGAAATGGTGCTTACCCTTGAAGACCAAGCCTTGGCTGCCTCTTGGACTAAAAAATGGTGCCTCCTAGCCTCTGAGAAGAGCTCCAAGCTGCTGGAAATGGAAGTGGTAATGTAGTGCTAGGTGGTGATGAAGAAAGGGGTGTAGAACTTGATGTTTTGGAGGGTTGAAGTGAGGGAGAGAGGGAGATGCAATGTAGGAGCTCAAAGGGGATTTTTCTAACCCTTTTTACCAGTGCTGGAGGTTGGTAATATGGACCAAAGAGGGGGAAAAAAGGAGGGAAAAAAAAAGGGGGGAAAACAAGCCAAGTTTCCCCCGAAAAAGTTTCCCCCCCGGATACAGATTTTGGGGGGAAAAAAAGTATACAGCTGTAATGTACCACCTGTAAGGATCAAGGCCGGCCAAGTATTGGAGCTGCAGGTGGCCGGCTGGCCACTCCCCATGGCCGGCCGGCCAGGGGTCAAAAAGGCCAAGGTGAATTAGTGGCCGGCCACCACCAATTGATGTCCTCCCAGGTGCCCTCAACACAACCCTGTGGTCCAAAATTGGAGGAAGTGAAACAGAAAAGAGAACAAGCCATTTTTCAAAGGGGTTCAAAAGGTTTAGATGGAATTACTGGCCGGCCATGTGATATTTGTGTCCTCCCAGGTGTGCACAACACAAATATGTGGTTTGGAGCTGAAGAAAGTGGCCTTAAGGTGGTCAACATTGGCTTTGAAGTGAGAAAAACGGGCGTCAGAGGGCGATGAAGGAATATAACTGGTTGCTGAGACAATTACTGGCCTCCCACCCTTCTACGACCTTCCTGGTGATGAAACAGAGGTCCCTGCCAAAAATAAACGAAAACCGATGCAAAATGAAGGTTCGGGGGCCGAAACGTGCAGTCCGAGGCCCCGAAAATTGACTGTTAGGCACCGGAAGTGGTGTTCGACCACGAAGTTGGTCTCTCGGACCACAGTGTCCCTCAAAAGGGAGTAAATAAGACGCATGCCAAAAACCGGAGCAAACGGGGGTAGTTAGGCGGTCCCGAACCGAGGCATACGACCTGACGACTCCGAAAACCGGGAACCAGGCTCCAAACGGGAAAAATGGCCTACGACCACGAAACGTAGCCTACGGCCACTGAGAGATGATCTACGAGACCTCTCCCTCCCTTCGGGAAGAGAAAACGGAGCCTGGTTCGCAAACCGAGGCAAGACATGAAATAGCCCGGAAGTCCGGAGGCAAGGCTCGCAGCCGAGACTCTGACACTTCTAAACGAGCACAATATGCAATATCACCAAGAGCTCAATCAGTGACGTTTGAGTCTTAAGGTCGGTCAAAAATGAGGTGTCTACACATTATCATGAAATATATTATATTTTGAAATAAAAGTATGGAAATAATGTAATACTTTTACAATAACAGTTCATTTTTATTATGTTGATGAATGGTTGTCTATCAAGTTCACTAAGTTGCTTTATAATTCAATTTGACACTTTAATATATTTTTTTAATGTTCTTGATTAGTTTCATGTAAAAGAATTTGTAATGGAGCTTATTCAGTAGAAGTGAAGGTTTTGAATAAAATTTTATTTTTAAAAACAATAAAATGTTACTGTCAGAAACAGTATAGGTTTAGTATGAGTTCTACTGTAAAACATATCCAACCTATACCAATATATGTGCCCTTTGTATTTTTAAACTTTAAAAAAAAAAAAAAAAAAAAAAAAAAAAAAAACTTTTGATCTAAATGTCGGTTTTTAATAAAATTAGTATTTTTAGAATCCTCTTATCAAGATCTATCAAGCAAGATTCAACTTACTATGAAATTCCTTAATAAAATAAAATAAAATATCGTCAAAATTGACATAGATAGTAAAATTTTACTGTCATTATCAAAGTAAAGAGAAATTGTAGCGTCATTCAGAGTAAAATTTTACTCTAAATTATAATAAATTTTACTATGATTCAAAATAAAATTTTACTGTCGTTAAGCAAATTTGCTATCAAACTTTATTTTTGTTAACCAGAGTAAACTTTTACTATTATGAAAACAGAGTATCTACTAGATAAAGAAATTACAGTCGAATTTTACCTTAGATCTATGAACAAACAAACAAAAAACTCTTGATTTTTCATTGTAATATATCAATTTATCATTTTTTTTGGACATATATGAGGTCATTTTATCTCAGATCTGAAGTTATTAATCTCAAACATGAATTCATAGGCATCAAATCTGAAATGTAATGGTTGACGGTAAAAATGGTGGTCGCGGGCCAATGGTGAGGATGAGAGCGATGCCGACTGATGATGGAGATGGTGGAGGTGATAAACAACCATCAACAATGGAGCTAGTGCAGAGAGAGAGAGAGAGCTGTAAAATAAAGAGAGATTCTCTGACTTGTGATGGTTGATTTGAAAGTAACAACCGGTAGCAAATGATGAAATCATTCAATAATTTCGAAACCTTTGACAATGGCACCTAAAAATCTCTTATCATCCTTCAATTTTTGCTTCAATTGACAGTTTTTGAAGAAGGGTTTTTGAACTTTGACAATTTTCAAACGAAAAAAAAAAAATAAGAGAGACAATCAGCTTAACTGCTTATTATTGCCTATATATATGCAAGGGTATTCTTATCTATTCATATTATTTATTTATTTTAATTCTGAGAGGTTTTGACAACATTAATTTATTCCATGTGCTTTACACGAAAAAGGCCCAATAGAAGGGGGTTCTCACCAAAAAAACCCTAAAAACAATACTCATTACATGATCATCATTCAAACACATAATCAAAATTAATTTGATAAATAAATAAATGTCTAAAAGATTTATTAATTTTACATAATTTTATCTTTAGTAGGTAGAAATAATTTTTAAAAATTCAAAAAAAAAATTGCATTTATTTTTGTCAAATTAGTTTATATTTTCTTAAATTGACTATTTTGCTCTTGAAATTAAGCAAAAGTACCTTCAATTATCCTTATTTGGAACAAGATTCAAAATTTAAGGTCAAATATGTTACGATTGAAAAGTCAAGAACTAAAATAATACAAGTCCCAAACTATAGGGACCGTTAGTGTAATTCGCCCCTTTTTAAAATAGGTTGTCCATTGTTAACACTCTCACCCTCATTTTTGTTTCTATCATACTGAACATTTGTTTGGGAAGTGATTTTTTAATCTTTTAAGTTAAAATGTAAAGTGAAAAAAATTAATCACTTTGCTTAGTTTGGGTTTTGTAAAAATAATTTTTTAAAAATTTTACTTTTTTTACTTTCTGTATTTTTTTTGTTTTTACTGATTTTTTTAATATTTTAAGCAAATTTTTGTTAATTTTTAGATACACCTAACATAAATACACTTAAAAGTATAATTTTCATGAAAAAAACTTTAAAAAATTCACTAAATACCAACAAAAAAAAAATAGTAAATTTTTTCATATTTTTGTGTATTTATTAATTTTTTGAAATATTTTTTCACAAATATTTTACTTCTTAGATACATCTAAGTAAGGTGCATCTAAAAAAGTAAAAAAAAAATTAAATTTTAAAAATATTTACTAAAAAAAACACGAAAAACTAAAAACTCAGTTTTCAAAAAACTAAATTTAGAAAATTGAAACCAAACACACTGAATATATTTGAAAAAAAATTTGACTTAAAAAACAGAATGAATAGAAAGAATTTTTTTATTTTTTGACATTTTTAGTGAACTTTTTTTGTATGAGTTTATTTTATTTTATTTTTACCTTTTTAATGAATTTTTAACTTTTGACTAAAATATTAGGATGCCAAACAAGGATTGAGTTAATTTTTTTATTATGATAATATTATTTTTAAATTATATTCATTCGCTTACTTTTTAAGTTTTTCACTAAAAAAATCTAAATTGTTGTTCCCTCTAGATTTCTTTTTCTCTTAAATTTCTCAATGAAAATGAGAGTCAAAGAATAAAATTTTAAAAATTGAGTAAAATATAACAAAAGAAATTAATTTATCATAATAATTGTTGATTATAAGCTCTAGTTTGCAGAGAAGAAAAAAAAATATGAAGAAGAAGTCAACAAGTTACTTGATTATAATTAAAATTATATTATTCTAAATTTTTGTTGATATTATTATTGACACTTTTAATTAATATGAAATAGCTTTAGGCATGATTTAAAATGCATCACTTTAATAGATTGATTTTCATACTAGTGTTATCTTTCGTAATTCAATATGAGAACGAAACATACTTATTTATAGGGGTGAGTAGCGGATATATTGATCTGCCAAAACCGATTGAACCGAACCGATCCGTCACATTTTGGACGGATGTGTGATGACGAGCGGACGGTTGTAGATTGATTTTCTTCAATCCGCCAATCTGGCGGACGGATGGCGGATTTGAGATTCCTTTGGCCGCAACCGAACCGCCAAACCGCGAGCACACCTAGTAATTTATAAGACTTTGTGTTTTCAGTTTGTTTAAATATTCTGTTTGTGTTTTCAATTGAAAAAGAATTTAAATATTCTGTTGAAAAAAAGTTTTCAACTTGAATATCTTTTTTGAATTGAAAAAAATAAAAGTATTATTTATCTATATTTTTTTTATTTTTAAAGCTATCTCTAAAAATAATAAATATAAAATATGAAATATGCTGGTTGATTTTTGTTTTCAAAAATAGATATAGATGTAACAATACCGAGACATATAATCTCTACTACTACTTTGTTCATGGTTTTGGTGGTTTGAATTGTTTTTATATTTTAAGAACCACAGATTGTAATACTTTATGTGGATGAGGCATGCTGTGATTGTAGCATATAGATGAGGCATCCAGTGATTGTGATATTCTAAAATTTCAAACTTGCTTGATGAGGCATACAATGATTGTAATATTTTTTTAAGTCATTGACTGTAATACTTTCATTTTTTTTTTTTTTTGAGGAAGTGCACAAGTTGAATTATGTTGAAAATTTATAAAATTTTCAACCGCCAAACCGATTCGCATCTATCCACCAAATCGCCAATCCGCTCAATCCACATCCACCGGATTGGGGGAGGGATGTGGATTGATTTTCTCCAATCCGCCAATCTGGCGAACGGATGGCGGATTGGAGGTTCCGTAGCCGCAACCAACCCGCGCCCACCCCTACTTATTTATATAGGGTAATGCTCCAATGTGCATCCTTTAGCAGTACATACTATATATAACTTACCGCAAAAATATGTAATTTTACTACAAAATTAGAGAGACCATATTAGATTTGGTGCATTCACTTCCAAGCCCATCTTTTAGATTAGAGCTCTAATCATTCACTTTTTAAGATTTACTAAATAAAATATTTATGAAAATAATTAAGATGATCAAACAAGAGTTACAGTTCAATCAAATTATTTTTGCATTAAAAAAAATGGTATCCAATTGAGCAAGTAATCTTGATTTGTGATAAGCACCAAAATATGATTAAGGCTTCGTTTAGCTATCTAGTTAGGACTAAAAAAGTATTAAAGATAAAATAGGCTAAGTTAATAAGAAAAAAATATCATATTCAAACTATAATCATTTCGTCGTGCAAAAAAATCTATAATCATTTCATTTTTTCTCATAAAAGTTAAAAAAGTTAAAAAGTTTTTACCAAAAGAATTTTTTAATCCCAAACTAAAAAAGTTTCAATTTCAAAAAGTCAACTAAAAAAGTTTTTACCAAACGGCGACTAAGGTAATGAGAGACAAGAGACAAAGTTTCTTCACTTAATTTATTAGCGACTTTTTATTAACGAGAAAATTACAAATCAATCACTCTGTTTGGTTTAGAATTTTCAAAAATAGTTTTCTGAATTTTTCATTCGTATTTTTGTATTTTTAGTGATTTTTAAAAATATTTTAATCAATTTTTTAAAAAAAATTTAAATTTTTTTAGATCCACTTAATTTTTATATACTTAAAAAGTATAAAAAATATTTTTAAAAATTCATTGAATATTGTATTTGGTAAATTTTTTAAAGTTTTCTCCATAAAATATTATACTTTTTAAGTGTATCTAAATCAAATGTTTTCAAAGAATAAAAAATTACAGAAAATATTAAAAATATTTACTAAAAATAAAAAAATAAGAGAAAAAAAAACTTAAGAAAAACAGTGTAAACCAGTATTTTTACAAAATATTTATAAATTCATAAAAAAAAAACTTATAATTTTAATTATTAAAATTAATAACTTTTTGACTGATTTGTATTTGTTTTTAAAAACTTAGGTTGATGTCAATTTCTCCTTTATTAATTGATGACACCTTATATGATGGGCTGTTTTCGAAACAGCTAAAAAATGAATAAATAAATAAAATTAAAAGTCACCTTTTGGGTCTCGTTTGGAAACAGGTTTTTTTAGTAATTTTTTGATTAAAATGTGATATAAAAAAACTCATATGTTTGAGATAACTTTTTAACTTTTTACGAAAAGATGTGCAAAAAGTAGAGAGAAAAAAAAAATCTTTAACTTTTTGGTATAGATTGTTGACTTTTTAATTTTTTTAATAACTTTTTGACTTTTTAGCTAAAAAAATCACTTGCCAAACGATGCTAATTCAGTTTTAATCACATCATCTCTCATATTTTTTTTAAAAAAATAAAATATAAATAAAAAAATTAATTTTTAATTATCTTTTTAAAATAGCCCAATGTAATCCTTAGATTGAATTTTTTTTTTTAATAGATGCGTGATAGCAGAAAAATCATTTCCTTATTATTATATTTGCCCAAAAAACAGAGTCAAACTTTCCATATTTGACCGTATACCCTTTCAACATCATCAGTACAGCACAACGACAGGCCGACGACAGCCTACGCACAAAATTAAGGCTTGGGAAAATGCCCCGGAGCTCTAATTAAAGCTGAAAAAGGACAGCTCTAAGGAGCTGTCACTAGGGCTGTCAACGGATCGGATTTAATCTGAATCCGATCCGAATCCGATCCGATAATCCGAATCCGTTTACAAAAAATTCGATCCGATAATCCGATAATCCGAATCCGTTTAATCCGTTTATTAAACGGATTGAATATGCAAAAATCCGATCCGATCCGATAATCCGATAATCCGATCCGATTATTCTAAATTTGAATGAAAAAAACCCAAAATGAAAAAAATAATAATTTTTAAATCAAATTATATAAAATTGTAGCTCAATAAATAAATAAATGGATCGGATCGGATTATCGGATCGGATATCCGAAATCATCGGATTCGGATTCGGATATCTATAATCGGATATAGACTAAACGGATTCGGATCGGATTCGGGTTTGACTTAATCGGATCGGATTCGAATTTTGACAGATCCTATCCGAATCCGATCCATTTACAGGCCTAGCTGTCACCCATTAAAAAAAAATAAAAATAAAAAACAGTGAAGTAAAGACAAAAAAGAGAGCAGAAAAAGGCAAAATAATGCTCTTTTAGTGCTCTGTTTTTAGAGCTCCGGAGCATTACTGTTAAGGCTTGGTTTGGAGTACACTCAGGCCTCGTTTGGCAAGTGTCCCTTTTAGTCAAAAAGTCAAAAAGTTACTAAAAAAATTAAAAAGCCAACAACCCATATCAAAAAGTCAAATATTCTATTTTCTCTCTACTTTTTGCACATCTTTTCGTAAAAAGCCAAAAAGTCATCCCAAACATATTAGTTTTTTTTACATCACATTTTAGCAAAAAAGTCAAAAAGTTACTAAAAAGGCCTGTTCCCAAACAAGGCCTCAATAATACAAAAAGTCAAAAAGTCACTATCCTATTTAAGTCACATCATCTTATTTAAATCACATCACCTCTCTAACACATCACATCAAACCCAACCCAAATCTAACCCATATAAGCCAATAAGTCAAAAGTGTACTTTTTTAGAACATCCCAAACCAACCCTAAATTTGTGTTACCTCTCCGTGTATTTGGGATATGAATTTTAAATAAAAAATTTTAAAAAAAAATAATCAGCATGTTTGGTTAGAGTCTTTTAAAAACTCTTTTTAGAAAATTTTACTTTCTTATTTTTCGTATTTTTCGTTTTTACTGAATTTTTTTAATATTTTAAGTAATTTTTTTTACTTTTTAGATATACCTAACATAAATATACTTAAAAAGTAAAAAATTTGTGAAAGAAACCTTTTAAAAATTCACTAAATACCAAAAATATAAAAAAAAAAAAAAAAACGAGAATTTCATACATATTTTGTATTTTTATGTATTTATTAATTTTTTAAAATATTTTTTCACAATTTTTTTTACTTTTTAGATACATCTAAGTAAGGTACACCTAAAAAAATATAAAAAAATGTTTAAAATTTTAAAAATATTCCCTAAAAACAAAAAAATACGAAAACCAAAAAACTCAGTTTTTAAAAAACTTAATCCAAAAAACTCAAACAAAACATTTGAGTTTATTGAATTAAATTTTTTGAAAACTGAGTTTTTTGAGTTTTTTGAATTAAATTTTTTGAAAACTGAGTTTTTTGGTTTTCGTGTTTTTTTTTTATTTTTAGTGAATATTTTAAAATTTTAAACATTTTTTTTTACTTTTTTAGATGCACCTTACTTTATTAATTTTTTTAAAAAAAATTCACAAATTTTTTACTTTTTAGATGCACCTTACTTAGATGCATCTAAAAAGTAAAAAATTTGTGAATTTTTTTTAAAAAAATTAATAAATACATAAAAATATAAAAAATGTACTGAAATCTCATATTTTTTTTTATATTTTTGGTATTTAGTGAATTTTTAAAAGATTTTTTTCAATTTTTTTACTTTTTAGGTATATTTATTTTAGGTATTTCTAAAAATTAAAAAAATTGCTTAAAATATTAAAAAAATCAGTAAAAATAAAAAAAAAACATGGAAAATAAGAAAGTTTTTGAAAAACTTTCCATAGTAATTTTTTTTGTTTCTCTTTTCAAATATTTATTCAAATTTGAACTCAAAATACAGCCTCACTCGTTGTCTCTGTTCCGTTAATCAACATTCCCTCTCTCTATCTCACATTTATAATCTCTTTCCAACAATCTATAAGAAAAAATAAGTAAATAAATGATAATTATTCAGTAATCTCAGAATATAGACACATGATATTTCATAATATTATGATTGGTAGAGAAGATAAGTAGGTGAAGGATTGTGTTAAATGATTAAAAAATATGAGATGATATATTAAAAGATAATTAATTAAAAAATACAGAAATGCAAAAATGCGATATTCCAAAAATATTTAATAATTTTCTGTAAATAAATCATACTATTATATAAACGAATGTAAAGTTGTAACAAAACCCATAAACATAAACCATGGAATCACAATCATTCTCTTCCTCCCTCTCCTCCACCAAAGCACCCTCTTCTCATTTTACTCTCCATTCAGTCCGTAAGATTCCAGCGAAGCCATGGAAGAAACCCATAACCCCACCAAGAATCTACAAGGTGAAGTCCATAGACTTTAAGCAAGTAGTTCAGAAGCTCACCGGGGCATCCGAGTCCCAATCGCGACGCCTCCAAAGGGTGGCACCTCCCCCACTCACTCTCTCCTCAACACAATCTGCAATATCAGATAATAGTGATAAAGCAGTTGTAGGATCAACTTTGGAGCACCTTCTCTTACCTAATACTACTATGACACCCTTGTCTGCTACTTTTCGCGATTTGGGTGCAGTAAGTCCCCTGGGATTCAGTTTGTCGCCATCCTCGTCTCCTGAATGGTTTTCGTTTCTTCTTCAGAGTCCCGGAACACTATCCTCTTTCCAGCACAGCACAGTTCTGTAATTTGTTCCATCACTTTTTTTTTTTTTTAACATCAAGAAAATTCTCACCAAAAACACAAGTTGAGTGGGTCTAGCTCGCTTAAAAAAATTAAAAAAGCTTGGTGACAATTTTGGAGACAACATCTTGGGTCTCTAATTTTTTTTTTTTTCTTTTTGATTTATCAAGCTCTCCTTAGAGCTGGAAAAATGGGATTAGCACTTAGAATTTCCATACCTTTGTCATAGACGATGATCGTAAAAACCAAAGGTGACATGTAGTTTATTTTCACTTTTCTATCGATGTGTAGCAATTTCTTCCAATATTCTGGCCTCACAAATCGTGTTTTAGAGACTAGTTTTTTTTTTTTTTTTTTTTTTTTTTTTTTTTTTTTTTTTTTGAACATAGAAAAAAGGGCTCTGTAGTGTCATCACAGCCATGTTGGGCCCTAGCCCCGGGTAATCGGTTGCCAGCTAGGAATTAACCCCCACCAAGTGGGGGACCCACCACCAGGGTACCAAAGGAGGGTAATCCCACGCCACAGCAGAGGCCAGGGACCGAGAGGAGTAAAGGCATTGCTCACAGGGAATGATCTCAAATGCCCCTCTCAGGAATCGACCCTGGTTCCTCGGCTAGGAAATGGGCCACGTCCTCCACCAGGCCACCAACCCTGGTGGTTGTTTTAGATACTAGTTGATTATTGTATTAATAGATACTCCATCCGTCTCAAAATATTAATTTTTTATTTTATTTTTCATTATTCCAAAATATTAATTCCTTTTAAAAAATTAAGGACTAAAATAATATGAATTTTGTATTTTGACATTCTTTTAAATTTATTAACAACACAAAAATACAATTATGGCAATTGATATTTTTCAAAAAATGTACTATCAAAAGGTAATTTTAGAAAATAAATATTTTTAAAGTGTAATAATTATACTACCAAAAAAATTTGGATTCCTGAAAAGAGATTATTATTTTGGGACAGAGAGAGTATATATATATATTTGAATACTGAAACAAGTATACTAATTGGAATGAAAATTATATTTATATCATTTGATTCTCAATACATATTAATTCATAGTTGATTCACAACCTTTAAAAAAAAAAAAAATGATATACAAATCTACTTGTTAGATACATTTTACAAACTAAATAATATGTAAGGGATATGAGAGAGTGCTATCTTTAATATATTAATTGATTGTCACATCATTAGACTTAAAAATTGGGTCTAATTTTTAGTTTTGGATAGTAATACTCCCAATATAATTAGTTCACAACTAATATAATCAAGGTGGTTGCTACAAATTCTTTCAATTTTATTTTTATTTTTTTATTTTTTTATTTTTTGCGACTAATGATTTAAAAAAATTCAAGACTACGGTGCTTCATTTTTTATACATATCGTTTGATATTTTTGATATCATTAGGTCACTATTGATACCAATTTATCTTAAACTAAAATGTCCTATCCATTGCAATGAAATAGAATAATGGTTATGTTACTGACAGACCTAAAGACGATTAATGAGGAACACATAATTCTAAAATACATTTCACATATTTTAAAATATTTTTACATGTTTATATATTTTTTACACATTTTCTATTTCTAAAAACTGTCTTAAGGATTGTCATTAGCATTTTTGGTCGAATAATTATCTAAATGAATTAGAGCAGCAAATTTTACACATTTATAAATTCTAATGTAGGGTTTTGTTCATTGGAATAAAAGTGAAATGATCAATTATTTGTGTTCCTATAAAATGGTCATTATTTTTCAATAATGAATACTGATAGCATTTATAATATTTTTATTTTTAATTCATTTGGTAAATCGAGTGTAAGAATGAATATCTTGATAAAAATATATAATTATTCCATTGCACCTTCGGGTCAAACCAAACACTACAATAAGATTTTGGCCAAACTTGTGCCTAATTTCCCAACAAGATTTTGGCTGGCATAGTTCCTTAGCAGTTCATTTGGATTGCGTGATTTGGATAGACTCAAAAAATAAATAAAACCTCTTTTAAATTGAACAACTTGGTTGGATGCTTAAGTACTCTTAAAATATCTCCAAAATGAGAAAATTTAAGAGAAAAGAAGGCTAACAGTTAGTAAATACTACTTTTTTTATCCCTAATTTTAAAACAAATAATTTTCTTTTTCTTTTTTTCTTTCTCATTTACCTAACAAAAACATTGGGCAAATTTCACTATTCATCCTTATAGTTTAAAACGAAGTGTCATTTTAGTGGTTGCAATTTCAATTTAAACAATTTAAATTTTGTACTTCATTTTATTATAATGTAAAGCAATTGAACTTAATGGGTAGGGGACGGTTTGGTTTTACCCAACGTCTTCGTTACAATAGGATGCAATTGTCATTTGAAAAGAAATGCCCTTTGTATAGGGTTCTTAGGCCTCGTTTGGGAACATGCTAATTTAGTAATTTTTTGACTATTTGACTAAAATATGAACTAAAAAAAACTAGTATGTTTGGGATGACTTTTTGACTTTTTACGAAAAGATATGCAAAAAGTAGAGAGAAAAGAGAATCTTTGACTTTTTGGTATGGGTTGTTGGCTTTTTGACTAATTTAGTAACTTTTTGACTTTTTGACTAAAACTGATGGTTCCCAAACGAGGCCTAAATCCCCTGTCATTCGCCATTAATATTTTAGATGCACTTTTTTTGTTAATTTACAAAATTAGAGAAACTAAAATAATTCAATAAAGATTAAAGATTATTGATATAATTTATTCATTACATCAATAATTTCTATAATTTATACAATTTTTTTTACATAGACTGAATTTATCATTATAAATTATAATTTATTTATCGTACTACCCCCTCAAAACATTGAAATAATGGTGGCAAAGTTACAAATTATAATTTATAATGATAAAATTTGTGTTTTAAATAGAATATCACAATAAATAATAATTGGGGTAAAATTTCTCTTTTGAAAATGTGAGTGGTTCTACTGAGTACATCATCTAGAAACTTCACCACGTGTCTAGTTCCAGCTGTCAAAAAAAATAAATAAATGATAACTAGGGACTGAAAAATCATATTCAAATTCCTGACATGTTGGATTGGACTTTAGTGCACCTCCATTGTTGAACTTTTCTGTTGCTATTTGACTTCTACCTCTCATACATTTGGGACATGAGTTTATGTCAACATTTTTGAAAAACTGTTAACCAAAGAAAAACATTTTAAAAATTTTTTAAAAATTATATATATATATATTTTTTTAAATTTAAAAAAATTACAAATAATTTATAAAATTTATTATTTTTTTTATGATTATAAAATATTTGTTTCGCTTGTTAAAATTTTTTTTTTTAAAAAGAATTCCTTTAATCTTTCTTCTCTCATTTCTGCCTAAGGCCACGACTTATCACTTATCACCCTATTGGCTACCATCTTTGGTCATCATCATCATCAACATCAGTAACTTCTTCCGATAACTATTTCTAACCATCACTTCCAATGACTTCCTCTGATAACTACTTCCAACCACCACTTCTTAGGGTATTAATCACCTTCGACCAGTGCCAATTACCTCCCACTAACATCAACTACTTTCCGTCATCACCTCTCGCTTGAAACTACATTTGGTCATCACATCTTGTTGAAAATTACCTTCAACCATCACCTCCTATCTGAAATGACCTTTGACTACCATTTTTAACAACTACCAATCACGTTCTGACACTACTTTCAGCTGACAACCACCAAACACTTCAGCCACCATCTCTTGTCGAGAATCACTTTTGACCACCACCTTCAACAATTGATAACTACTTCTGGTAGACACTTTCAGATCATTTCTAGCAACCATCTCCAACTATTAATAACCATTTTTAACCACCACCACCTTTAAAACCCATGTTAAACAAGCTTATGAAATTATACACTTTCTATTACATTCACTTCGTACAAGATGCACAACCCTTGTGTTAACCAAATCTATTTGAGAAAGTGTTTCAAGGTGACAAGGATATATACCAATTTATTACCAAAAAAAAAAAAAACATAGAACATGTGAACTTCAATTTTATGATGCAAAAGCAGTTCACATGGTTTGACTACAATTGAATGCGCGATGGAAAGCGTCCATTGTCAAGTTTATGCAGTTGGGCCAACTTCAGGAGTACCCAAAGTCAAACAATATCTTAAATTTCATTAAATGGGGTCCATTATATAAATTCTTCTTTTTTATTTGACTTTTTCAAAGATTATTTGGTTAGTTAAAATAAAAAGATTCATATCTCTATTTATTATACTAGTCCACGTTAATTTAAGTATGTCCTTCTGCTAACATTTTCATCTACCGTTACTATATCGCATATTGTATATGACCAAACTATTTCAATCTATTCTCTTTTAGCATATCTTCTATCAGTACTATTTTTACTCATTCACAAATAAACTCATTTCTAACTCTCATTTTTAGTCTTACCACGCATCCACCTTAGATTTCAATGGTTAAGACTCATATGGTTAAGACTCATGAAGTCCAAGATAAGATAATACAAATCTGTTTCTTGATGCACTTAAAAAAAAAAAATAAAAAAAAAATAAAATAATTGATATTCACATAAATGGATTTATATCTATCCGAAACCCTTGCTATGGGGTAGTCCACATCAGGAAGAAGCAACAAGCAAGAGACAAGTCCAAGTGAAGAACTCAAAGATTACGCGAAATAGCATATGATCCTCTGTAATAATTGAACAAGGGTTTACTTCGCAGAAATTTCAATATAATACTAGATTGCTATATAACATAACAGGAATAAAAGAGTCTACACAGCACATAGATGATGATAATACTTTTGAGACATGCATAACACAAATTAAGCATGTAGATACAGAGGAATTTACACCCAAGTATAGAAAAAAAAAAAAAAAAAAAAAACACTCACAAAATTTAAGCAATTGAGTAATTCCTCGAGGATACTTTCGACATCAAAAATTTAATTGGCTAATCAATACATAAAATCACTAGGTTTTGGAGTTGCCATTTCCAGAAGAGGATAAATTGCAAGGTTTGACTAGGATGTACTAGTTATCCCAAAAGTTCCGTAGTTGTGACAAGTGCAAAAGAAGCTTGTCTCTGCCCAAACCAGTGTTACTACTGCTGGTCATGATCCATGCAGGATGTTCCCGTTAATTTTCTCTCATCAGCTCTAGAAATTTTTTGATGTTCTCATGAGGCCTTTTCCCTTACCCTTCATCTTGTCACATTTTGTGAAAACAAAAGTCATTGGTATCTGAAAGATAAAGGCACAAAAAAGCATAAAAGCCGAGGGAAAGGACAAGATTTAGCCTCATACCATTGATAGTATTGCTGACAGAAAGAG
Organism: Camellia granthamiana; assembly: GCA_036172215.1. Taxonomy (NCBI): domain Eukaryota; kingdom Viridiplantae; phylum Streptophyta; class Magnoliopsida; order Ericales; family Theaceae; genus Camellia; species Camellia granthamiana. Next base: position 21,156,294 of record CM069904.1, read on the forward strand.
GATCGGAAAGTAGCTAAAAATTAGATAATAGCATATATTGTTCCGTCCAAGCCAATTAGCAGAGTCAAGGTCGATCTTCTGAGGTGGTACACTAGCATCAATTAGAAGTAGGACGACAACCAGAGTTTCTCTATTCAAGAAGTAGCCTTTGGTGAATGCGGACCAATCCATTCAAGCAGATTCTGGGGCATTAGCAATTCTGCAAACAAAGTGAAATCTAATCAGATTTATTTGGGATGCTCTAAATAAGTACACTTTTTGACTTTTTATGAAATATGGATTGGGTTTGAAGTGATTTGTTAGAGAGGTGATGTGATTTAAATAAGATGATGTGACTTAAATAGGATAGTGACTTTTTAACTTTTTGGTTTTTTTCAAACAAGCCAAACTAGTCCTTAGAGCTGAGTTGTACGGCATCAACTCAACTGCAAATATTCCATGACGCCACAAGGAATCAATAAGTTAATTGAGAGGTGTTAATGGCATAAACGGGTAAAACTAATTGCCCTTATCAGATCTTTACCCCCTCAAAACTTTAAATTTAAACCATTGCGACTAAACGGACTAAAAATTATTTTAATTGCTGATCTGCAGAATTTACTTAAGAAATCATACAAGATTACAGAAAAAAAATTACACAAAATGAAAGATCATAAGATCATCATGTTTACAACTTATTCACTACTAAACTTGACAGTCCAAATAATGTAACGGCGTGCTGGAGCATCAATTTTTGTGACAAAATAAATTAACTCTGTTCCATTGTAAACAGGGTATGATAGATTTCCAGAATATGAATAAAGGTTTCCTATTTTCTATATTTAAAAAAAAATAAAATAAAATAAAAAATTAGTCACAAGAAAAATGTTTACCGACCAGAACCCCAACAAAAGTATTTGCACATTTACCCTGGGAAGGACTGCACTAAGTAGCAGAACTAGTAAATTTAACTGCCAATAAGCCACAGGCATAAAACTGATCTCATCTTTTACAAAATCGATCCCCTTTTGACTGTACAAGAGAAAAACAAGCCAAACAGTCCAATTACATTTCCACTTGCAGATTGACCCATTAGATAACATCAGCATCCATAATAATAATGTTAGAACTCTTCGATATCCATATAGATGATAGATAGCCCAAAGAAGTAAACAAGGGGATGTGACTGTTACTGAAGAGGTTCAAGAAAATAAATATTGACGAAAAAACACCAACACCAGCAAGTGATATATAATCAAGGTGGTCAAAATCAGGATCCTAGATAGGATCGTTGGGAGGGCCTTGTGGAAAGGATCGTAGAATTGGTTCGAGAATCGTAAGATTCTACTTTTAATGTAAAATAAAAAATAATAATTATAAAATCATTAAAGAAAAATAATTAATTTCATATAATGCATCTTTTATGTTATCATAAATTAGAAGAGATGTTTGTAGAAAGAATATACAGTCAAATTTCTTATATAAATATACACACATAAATCTATATAATAAAGTAGGATGGTTTTTGAATTTGTTCTATACACATTTGTCCTACTAGGACATTTGGACGGCTCAGAACAATTCAAATTATAAAATAACAGCTGAGATATATTTTTCAAAAAATATCCTACATGTACATTTTCTACTTTTCCGCTTCACTCTCTTACTTTTTCCTTTTCTCACCCATCCTTCCATGATCCCACCTTCCTCCCTCTTTTCTTTTCTTTTTTTATTTTCTCTCATTTTTATTTTTCTCTCTATTTGTTTATTTTTTTATTTTCTCCCTTTTGTTCAATATATTTTACACATATTTCCATACAATGTATGTTTGCCCACAAACAATTTCCATATATTTATATAAGCAAAAGCATTATTGTATGTGTGTCCGTGGAAATTGTATATATGCCAGGCATATCTCTCTATCTTGCTATATATTGTATAAGCAAAAACGAGTTTTCGTGAGGAGTTTTATGAGAACTCCAAAATTTTATAATAAATTTGTTAATTTATCAAATTGAAAAATAAATTTAAATACTTTTGGGATTACAATTATATTATAATCCTAACATTATTTATATCGTGCCTTCAGGTACGGGTATACGCTAGTACATATATAAGAAATAAATAATTAGAATTGTTTTTTGGTAGGATCGGGATCGTAGTGCGATTCTACACGATTTTATAATTAGAATCGTAGTAATTTTAAGATCATAATAAATTTAAGATCCTAGTGCAATCTATATTGTTTGGCCCAACTAGAGTCGTAGGACCGGATCGAGATTCTGATAACCATGCCTACAATGCCTAAGCATGGTGGTTGTTAGACAAGGAAATCTTTCATCACATATGCATTCAGAGAAATTAACACAAAAGTCCATGCTGCTTTGACCCAGATACAACAATTAAAATTGTCAGAGCTTCTTAAATGACCACCTATGCAATAAACCATTTCAGGTATGCACAGGGTAGAAAATAAACCTAGTAAGTTGTTCAATCTTGATTTGAAACTTAAGGAGTTTTAAAATTTGTTCAAATTTATGCTTCGTTTGTTTCGACGCAAAACATTTTCTAAAAAAAATTTATGGAAACCATTGTTTATTATGTTTGGTTGCCTTCTTGAAATTAATGTACTAGTGATTGCATTGACCATAAAAAATGTTTTTCCGTTGACTTTTGTTTTCTGTTGTACCAAATGACAAAAAATGCGAAAAATATTTTCTGAAAAATGTTTTCCACCCAAACAAACAGAGCATTAGCTTGTATACATAACAAGCAATCTCGAACAAGTTTTTAATGAGTCGAACAGAAGTCGAGTTCAAGTAGTTTGATTTTCTATAGTGCATATTGGTTGATTTTAACATGATATTGAATGTGATGTTAAACATATTTCTCGAGACAATTAGAAAAATCACGATCAAGTGGCCCTGTGAATTAGGTAATAATGCATCTTCAGCTGAAAATTTTCATAATAATGGCGTACATGTAGCTAAATTTAGAAGTCTTTTTTAGTTCTGAACTTTAATTAAGTAATTTTGGATATGTCCATAGAGTTATCATTGATTCAACACTAAAAAAAAGTACTGCAAATAATCCTCTAAATCCCAGAAATTGAGTTCAAAAAAGAATTACAATGCACATATCTTAAGCTATCATTTCTTGCTTCAACTTACCTTTATCATCTCAAAATTTTAAATTTTTAATGCATTATAGATAGTGATAACACACAAACCATAAACCCAAATGAATTTTCGAAGAGAAATAGCGAATTGAAGTTCAAATTTGTAAATGATGCACTCTTACCCATATCCAGGCAAATCAACAATGTACCAACTTTTGTGAACCAAGAAATGATTAATCAATTGAGTCTTTCCTGCACAAATCAAACACAAAAACACTCAAAACCCCCCAAAACCAAACATCATACACCTAACATGCATTAAATTAAAAAATAAAAAACCAAATCGAACCTGGCTTTTTAGAAGTGAGGGCAACTTCTTTCTTGCGAACAAGAGCGTTAATCAGATAAGACTTGCCGACATTGGACCGGCCGAGCATGGCGAACTCGGGCCGGTCGTCCTTGGGGCAATCCGAGCACAATGTTCGAACCGGGGAGGATCATGTCTTCGGTAGAGGGATGAAGAGGACGGTTCGGAGGAACTTGGCAACGGAGTCATGGTGGTAGGAGCGAGGATTAGGAAGGAGTGTCGAAAAGAGAGTGTTTTGGGAGATGGAGGAGATGAGAGGAATGGGAGAGAAGCGAGTTGGAGACCTATGAGGCGAGTCCGAGTCCTCAGTGCTACTAGCATCCTCCCTGTTTTGTGAGGTTGGTCCAAGGAGGTACAGTGCATTCTAACTCTATTTATCTTTTTATTTATTTTTTTAATTATATCCCGTTTTTTTTTTTATTATTGATAAATTCATTTTAGAATTATTTTAATCTATTAGGTTTACAAAAAATTATTATAATCTGATTAGTCTCATGCATTTATCTTTTTATTCCATTATAATTTTTTCCTAATTTTATATTTTGTAATGGATTATTATGCCCTTATCTATAGTGTTGATATATATAACAGATATAGACAATTTTTTTTTTGGTTCATTCCGTTTTGGTAGTTTGTTGTATTTACGCGTTTGATTCTGATTCTGATTCAATTGGATACGTTTCAATTTTGCTAGCTCGTTTGAAGGTTTCGGTGTGCTAGGGTTTCATTTATTGCTGTTGTGGTAGAGTTCAGTGATTTGGGAGATTCACATTCACGATTAAGGCATGAACAATAACAATATGAAATTTCACGCATTGTATGAATAGAAACATGAGATATTTGTGGAAGTTTACTATGTTGTAATTTGAATACGAGATTTAGGATTTACATACAAGATTGGTGAGATTACTTACGCTTTTTGCTCATATCGACTGTTGGGTTGTCACAAATAGTCGTCAATGGTGATTTTTGACGAAGATGGAATGGTGATTTCCACAATTCCGGTGATGGACTACGGAGGGATGACAAAGACGGCGATGAGACGCTGCGACGATGGGACAATGAGAGATGTGTGGGTGTGAGACAATATGGAATATGGTTTTGGGTTTTTGAAAGGGTGGAGATACTGTGCGTGATTTTTTGTAAAAAGAAAGGGAAAGAGAGAGACGGTTATTTGATTCAAAGATGAGGCGCGTGTTCGTGTGAGGCTGTTTTGGTCTTCTAATATGAAATATAACTAAATGGAATAGTAGAAAACACTATAAGGTTGATGGAATAGGACTTTTAGAGAGTGGATTTACAAAAAAAGTTTTGGTTGATGAATTAGTTGAGCTAGAGGATTTTTATAAATTTTGTTCTTATTTGGCAATAATTTTTTTATTTCTTTTAATTTCCATTATTATTGACTAGCCAACTAAGTACTGTAATAATCAATCTATATTTGAATATACACAAGTAAAAATTAGGGGTATACAAAAGAATCACGTAACTCATAAATTGATCTAACCTCGAGAAAGACTTGAGATTTAAATTTATGAAAAAGCATCAAACATTAGCTTGTACTAATTCAACATATTAATTCGTTAACATATTACTTTGTACAAAAGAAATATTTCAAGTTGAGTTGGTTTACTTTTACACCTTTGATTGTTTTTATTTTAAATTCAACACTTGGGAATCGATGGATTCGATTATGATCTTTAACATTGGGCTTGATTATGAGAATCTGACTCTTTTTAGGCATTATAGTGGTCGTAGTTTTTTTTGAAACAAATCATCTTGAATTCTTCAGTTGGTGGCCTTTGGGTCTTTAAAACCTGGCGATGATCTTATCTATGTAAAACAAAAATTTGGTACTTCAAGTTGTGTTACGTAGTCACTTTCTTAAAGACAATATTTACATCCACTAAAAGGTGTGCAGAGGGTTATAGCAAATTTGCCTCCAAGATACAATGAAGCATGATCTAAAGATCAAGTCTACCGACATTTGCACTGGCGACAGTAGGTTAGAATACTCTTGATATAATCAAGAAAACCAAGACACTGATAATCAAGTCTGCAGAATTTGATTACTAATAAGAAAAGCAGAAACTTACTTAATTAACTCTTGATTGAAAACTCTAAATCAAAAAGAGAGAGACAGAGAGAGAATTGCAGGAATGCATTTTGAATTTTTGATGATTGAAATGGCTGATTTCGTAGCCTATTCATAGGCCTCAATGCATTTGACTTGATCGCATCCGATTAGATCGACGATCGATGGTGCAAATTATTATCATACATGATCACGATTGAGGTGCCATCTCATCCGTACGATTGTGCGCATCTCCAATCAACGGCTATGATCAAGCCGCTCTAGATCGGACATGCAACTGTTCGATCAGTTGGTTGACTTATCGCCAACGAACCCTTATAGGGCCTTGCGCCGATGCGTCCATGCAAAGTATAAAGTGCACCATCAAACGCTACATAGCCCACGCCGCGTACGTGTTCGCACCATTCTTGCGGTGTGAGTGCATGCACACTAGCATCCATCCCACAATTCCATATTCAAAAGGAATATTCCATGTAGCACTTTATTAAGTGCTCAATGTTTTTCTCTCTTTCCGATGTGGGACAAAATCCCCACGTTTATTTCAAGCTTTCCAAAGAAAAACAAGGAAGGTTTTGAAAACACCCAAAAACTAAACAATAAATTTTGCAAACCCATTTTGAAAATTCCCCAACAGTTTTGTCCAATGAATTTATTTATTTTTTAGGCATTTACACACAAGTTCTAATTTATGAACTTATATTCCATTAAATCCTAACTAAGATTTTTTAGATATTCAAGTTTCATTAAATTTTTAACAGTTAGAATTACTCGTTAAACAATGATTGTTCATCATTTATGATTATTTTGTATTTTTTTATCTATAAATAAAAAAATTTAAAAATGAAAAAACTAATAATGTTTTCAGTTTTAAAACTGGAAAAAAATTGATAATGTTATCAGTTTTATTGGATAGTTGAATCAAACTAATAAGTAGAAAGACAAAAACGTTTAATTTCATGTTCTATTTTTTTCTCAGTTAGTGAAACAATTATCTAGAACAATACTATGCAAAATTGATAATATTCTTAATTTTAAAAATTGAGAAAAAATGATAATTCTCAGTTTTACTAAATGGAACTTATTGGTTCAAAAAATCTTAAATAGGATCTGAGTTACCATAGCATTTGTAAATAGAACTGTTAGGTAATTAACTCCTTATTTTTTTACTCTGCAACATGATCCAACTCTATACTTCATGAATTCCATTTTATGATTATCTGTTTATGTTTTTTTTTTTTAAATTTTTTGCTTTATAGAAAATACAAAAAAAAAAAAAAATAGTTTGGTGAATTATTTTCTAAAACATTGTTTAATTAAAAAAAAAATTCACTTTTTAGGAGACAGCAAACAGTTATTTTCATAAGAAAATAAAAATGATATGAAAACTATAAATGCTTTTGAATTTATCATTTTTTTTTTGTTTTAAAAAATACGAAAAATGAAAACAAAAACTGAAAATACATCAAATTGTTAATTGGAGTTTTTAGTTTTAGATTCGTAATATTAAAACTTTATAAGATAAATGAAATGTAATATTTTAATAGTAGATGAAGTCACTCAATATTTTTCACAGAGAAATTTGAAATTTATTTATGACGAGCTGAAATTTCTTTAATAATATTATTAAGTGACCTAAGAGAGAAATATTTTATTAATTTTTCCTTATTAATTTGGTTATTTTCATTTATTGTTTTTTCAAAAAAAAAAAAAAAACAATCAAGTTATTACTGGGAAACACTCATAAAGTTGTTTTTGCATTGTGAAAAGGAAAATGTTAGAGACTCAAATAATTTATCAAATGTTTTATCAAATCTCTCATATGGGTGTGTGACCCACACAAACCCATATGTGTATGAGTTCCACACCCATATGAGAGATTTTGTAAAATATTGATAGATTATTTGGGATCTGTAACATTACTCTTGTGAAAAACTATTCTGCAGAAAAAGAAGAAACGGAATTAACAGCCCTGATAGTGACTTTATTTGTTGTTTCCCAAAAGAGTAGTGATTGGTAGCTCGAAAGACCTTCCCCGAATCCTCCCCGAAATCAAAACGACGTCGTTTTCGTCGTTTTGAATTTTTTTTTTTTTTTTTTTTTTTTTTCAGAAGAAGAAAATCAGAAAAGAAGAAGGAAGAAGAAGAAGAAGGAGGAAGAAGAAGGAGAGAAGGAAGAAGGAGAACTGGGGGGGCCATCAACTAGTGCGGAGGCGCGGCGATCGGCGACGGAGGCAGAGGCGGAGGCGGGGCGATCTGCGACGAGCTAAGCTACGACGATCGGAGCTGAGCTGCGACGATCGGCGGGATGACGATCGAGGGGCCTCTCTCTCTCTCTCTCCGTTCCCCCTCCATTCCCTCTTTCCCTTCTCTTTCTCTTCTCATCTCTTCTTCTCTCTCTCTCTCTCTGTTTCGGGGGATTCGGGGGATGATTTTTCGAGGGAAAAATCATTTTCCTTCGCAAAAAAAGGAAAACAGGGGCCAATCAATTCTCACCGCCAGCCAATGCCATCAAAATTCACTGATACATACCATAAACTAAAACTATGTGCTCAGTATCCCTGCAATGTAAAATGTATGTAACTTCTGAAATTGAATTCGTGACGCTTATAGCCAACTGCTAATATCAATTATGTTTCTACCTTTTTTTTGTTTGTTTGTTTGGGTAAATTATAAATACAATCTTTGAAATTTACTTAAAATATGAATTGTCTTTTATAATTTAAAAAATTACAAATATCATTTTTTATTTAATAGAATTAATTGAAAAAGTTAAATTTTTAACTATTCACCTATATAATAATAAAATTATCTAAATTATTAATTAAAATAAATTTTTAACATAATTAAAAATTATTAATTAACTTAATGATTTATTAATAAAATAATCTATTTATTATGAAATTACAAATCTTAAAGGCGTAATGTTATTTTTAAAAAAAAATTTAAAATTTAAGAAAACTCAGAGGTTTGCAATTTACCTTTTTAGTTTTTATTTTCTGTTTAGTTGATTTGCTATTGGTTGTTTGGAGTTGTGATTCTGTCCTTGATTTCTCTGTCTTTTTACCTATAACAGTGGAGATGTACTCAATTCAACATTCAAATGAACGATTACCGCGGGGTTAGGGTCCAACGGAGTCGTGAAGACACCATACAGGTTTTTTTTTTCAGTTTAAAAAAAAAAAAAAAAATAATGAACGATTCAAATCTGACTATTTTAATTTGTTTTAATTTTTTTTTTTTTTTAAAATAATCAGATCTGATCGTTGATCTTTGGATATATCTCCATAGTTGCACACTTGCAAGTAGGGAGGCAAGAAAGAGAGAGACCAAGCAGAGTGGATCTGAACTCGGTTGTTTCAGCTTTATCGACTCTGTTCAATCCAAGCGCTACGTGCACACTTTCACTCTCCATTCCCTGCACGAGACGCCACCACCAATCTCCAACCGCCTTGACATCACTCTCTCTCTCTCTCTCTCTCTCTCTCTCTCTCTCTCTCTTTCTTCTTAGGTTTGTCATATTCATATACATACATGCTCTGCAATGCTTATCCAAACACGTGTGTACATGTGTGTTCTTATGTATGTATATGTGTATAAATGTAGTCATTGAAGTATGTCAATCGAAAACCCTACCTAGAACCATTTACTTGTTCAATTACTTTGTCGACCCTTTTTGAATTGCAAACCCTTTTTTAACTTGTGAGATTGCAATCCAAACCCACAATTTAATCTTTGTCTTGTGTGGACTTAAAACCATTCGCTTGTTCAATTACCCTTTTTTATTTGGAAACCTTTTTTTATTTTTTATTTTTTTAAACTTCTGATTACTATCCAAACCAACAATTCAATCTTGGGTTGTCTGGTTTTAAAACCCTAGCTCGAACGATTCACGTGTTCAATTACCCTTTTCGATTTGGAAACCCTTCAACTTCTGATTTCAATCCAAACCCACAATTCAATCTTGTCTTTGTGTGGATTCAAAACTTTAGCAAGAATCATTCACTTGTTCAATTACCCTTTTCTGATTACAATCCAATCCCACATTTCAGTCTTGTGTTGTTCGAATTTAAAACCCTAGCTGGAACCACACACTTGTTCAATTACCCTTTTTGATTTGGAAACCCTTTAACTTCTGGTTGCGATCCAAACCCACAATTCAATCTTTTGTGTTATATGGATTTACAACTGGTGAAGAAGGGTTTTGGTTTTACCCAGAAAAGGAGGAAGTGGGTTCTTCTATTGGCAGCTTTGGGTTTTACAGGTTATGGGGTTTGTAAGTTTTATCACTCGCCTTCCGTGGTTAAGAAGGGAAAAAAGTTGTTGAAGCTCTTGGGAGCCCTGATTTCAATTGCAGAAGCTGTGTCCGATTCAGCAGAGGCAATTGGGGTTGTCTCAAAAGATCTAAAAGAGTTTGTGCAATCAGATTCGGACAAAATCCCCAATAGCTTGAGGCAAATTTCTAAGATTACCCGGTCAGAGGAGTTTTCAGAGTCTGTTGTTAGAGTTACAAGTTCTTTGACTGTTGGAATTTTGAGAGGGTATGGATCAGAATCAAGGAATGATAATGGAATGAGTGACATTTCAAGCTTTCTGGACCAGGTTTTGGATAAGCTATTTTCGACAGCTGGTTCTGGTTGTGCTTCTGCTGTTGTTGGGAGCTTTGCTAGAAACATGGCCGTGGCGTTCTATTCTGATGCAGAGCCTAGTTGGGGATCAAACACGGAGAATTCAACGAGTCTTGACCATAATGATTCAGAATTGAATTTTGCCCCCAAGTGGGTAAATGCCATATGTGATGAAAAGTTCAGAGAGCTCATCGGCGATTGTATCCAGCAGTTTGTGAGCACAGCAGTTGCTGTTTATCTAGACAAGACGATGAATGTCAATCCGTACGATGAATTGTTTTCAGGGTTGACTAATCCCAAGCACGAAAGGAAAATGAAAGATATGTTGGGATCAATTTGTAATGGTGCAGTAGAAACTCTTATCCAAACATCTAGCCAAGTCTTGACAGGTGCTAATTCGAATTCAAGTTATTCATATTCAGCTATTGATGATTTTGAGAGTTGGACTACTTGTAATGAGGAGCTTCTTGGGCAAGAACCACCATTAACTGATCCAAAAGCAAGAAAATTGTTTTATGAAAATGAAGACTGTGGTTGGGTGAATAAGATGTCTTCTACTTTGGCAGTACCGAGCAATAGGAAGCTTGTTCTTGATTTGACCGGGAGGGTGACATTCGAAACGGTTAGATCTTTCCTGGAGTTTTTGCTGGAGAAACTGTGGGATGGCATGAGAAGTAGTCTTAATGTTGTTCATGAGATAGTTGTAGACACGGGTTTTGAAGTCGTAAGATATGTAAGAGCAACATCATCTGCTATTGTTTCTATATGTATTTCTTTGTGTTTGCATATGTTTGGCGGTGTATGGATTTTGTTGCCAGCTTAGGTGTTGAATATGTTCTCATATAGTAGGTGCTTGTCATTGGACGAAAAAGTTTTTTTTTTTGTGAGTCCATGTTGATCAGATACAATTATATGTATATTTTCTCTGTGTAGTTTGATTCAATATTCAAATTTCAGCAGAAATAAGGAAGTTGATTTTGTTGATTCAATCACTGTTGCTTCACCTCTCTGGAAATTAATTGTTTCCTGCTCCTCTTTGGCTCATACGAATATCTGTCAACTTCTTCCAACTTGTCTTGGTTCAACTAGAGCTCGAAAGCAGCGAGGGATTGATTTGAAAATAGTAAAGCAAAATAATACATTGAATGTGCCAATGTTCTAGAAGATTGATTGCCCTTGCCCAATCAAGTGAAGTTGACCAATGATGCATGAAGAAGTTGAAGCAGCAGGAATCTTGTCGGTAATGTAGACATGCTTGTGCTTGCCAATGGTTCTGTTCACCGGTCTCTAGACTCTGTGGCTCGTACGAATAACCTGTTTGTGGTATATTTGATTTCTTTCTCATATCGAGGTATACACTTAATAGTTTCATATAGCTCGTATGTCAAGATCTGCTTTCTTGTTGATGTATTCCTGCAAATGCTTCTCATCATGGTTCTGTAGTATATGACTAATCATGATTTAATGTGTAAAACCAAGATGAACTTTTCAGATTTTGGATGCCTAGTTTGGTATGACAGACAGTTTGTTGCTGTCACTTGTTAGTTGTATCACAAATCATTGACTAAGGTTTAATCAGATTAGCAATTGTTAGCAAATTCATGTTGGGGGTGTGACATGCCTCGTAGTTTTTAGGATTTCAAATTTCAGGACAAGGACAATTGTCAAACCTAGCCTTGTAACCTTAGAAACCCCAGAACTCTCAATCATTATCTCTTCCCTCTCTTTCTTTGTCTCTCTACATTTGGCACTGCCTCTACTGCATTGAAAGCGAACGAAAGGAATCCACATCCCACTTTTCCTTTCCCTCGCCTTTCATCTGATTTCATTGGAAGAAATTAGATTACTGTCTTTCTGAACTAAAAAAATTTGACCCCTAGTTTGAAAGGCCCTTTCTTTTTCTAACTCAAGACAAGTCTGGGGGTCAGTTTATCCTTCTCCCCTCCCTTTAAAACAAATGAAGAAAGAGTTTTAGAAACAAAGAGAGAGCTCATAGTTATCGATGACTTTCATGATTTTTGTATAAGGTGTGCTTTGGAAAATTTGATAGGACTTAAGGCTTGGTTTGGTATTCTTTTGTTGTAAAATTTTCTGGAGAACTTTACTTATTTGGATTCATACTTATTAGCTTCATGAGATGATAAATACCCAAATGAAAACAATGTTGGGGGTCGAGTAAGGGGAGTCAAGATTCACTGTGAGGGAGGCGATGTGGGTTGGACACGACACTTTACCATATTAGAAGTATCCATGCTACAATGCATAGCTGAAATGAAATAATGTTAACTATCATTTTAAAATTGCATAGAACAATTATATTTGAGCACAATATACCTTGACATATGGATATTTATCTACAATATGATGGATGAGATGATTTATCTATACTTTTATCTATTATATGTGATGATTTATCTATACTTTTATCAAGCACAAGGTAACCTTAAGAACATTGTCATATCCCTTTGATTTTTTTAGAATTCTTGAAGTGTTATTTATTTTATCTAATTTATTGTTTAAACCTTCTTTTTTGTATATTTTGTTGACATTAGAAAATGAGTATTGACACTAGATTACCATATTGTAGTTTTCACATTGCTTAAACCTTGGGGTTTCAATGATTGGATCGGGTAATTAGTTTAAGTTGGGGATAGATTAAGTGTTTGCTACAAAACTATGATGGTATATGTATTCTGGTAAAATGTCGATACCATGATTTTCATTCTATTATTTATTTATTTTTGTTGTTCACAAATTGTTTTTGCAATATGATAAATGTCTTCTAGGCCTTGCCTTTACTTTTATGTTTAAATTTGTCATACTCTACCTAAATATGGGTTTTATATTTATTTATTTTATTTAAGGAAAGTGTTTTCTGGTTTGAAACCATATGAAGAGTAGTTGTGGAATGTTTGTAATAGAATATAACTAATTATTCTTTAGAAAATTGAGCCTATTTTTTTATTAGTAGCTGTTGTCTGTTTAATGAATACTTTGCTCTCTAAGATAACGGAAAAAGGAAAATAGTAATAAGATTTTTTTTCCTGGTTTTAGAACATTGGGAAGCATGATAGCATGATTGTTTATAGTTTTTATTGACGATTAATTAGTGTTGGCCAATCCATCCAATCAATTGCACAATTCATTGGTGGTGGACAATCCTTTCAATCGATTGGTGAATGGATTAGTGGTGGCCAAGCCATCCGATCAATCTGACAATTGATTGGACTGGCCAATTCTTCCAATCAATTAGTTAATCGATACTCTTGCAAACTATTAGATGTGCAATCGATTAGTTAACTAATTTTGCCGAATTGTAGGAAACTGCTCTTGGGTCTTTACAGTGCTGGTGGCTACCAATATTATGATAGGATACATGGCATTAGAATCCGTCGCATCATCTCCAATTCATGTATCATTACTTAACTAAGGTATATATTATGCCTTTTAAGTGGAAATTATGTATTAAATAGTTGACTATTGTTCCTGGATCATCTCCAATTCATGTAATTTGATTTTGTGGATGGTGCTTTGGCTCTTGTTTATTTTGACAATTTTCTTGTGCAAAAACAATTAGTTTTTGCATTCTTACACTGTTCAGATGGTAATATGCTCAAATGGTGTTCGATGAAATGTCGGAAAGAGTTGCATGTCTAAGTGTCAATTTGGTGCATTGGCTTTGTGAGCTTTTGAATTCTAATCTGTTCGTATGAAGTCAAGGTTTTGAACCACGTTCATGTTTTCCAAATCTTTGTAATTAATGTATGTGTGGTGTCTCCAGGGAAGATTCAAGTATCTAGCAGGCCAAGTTAGAGCTTTTGGGATGTTTGCTGGAGGCACTAGCGTTACTCCAATGTACCTAACTTATTGATAAAAGATGAATAGCTTTCCCCAAACGAGGACTCTTTCTTGTGTTGAACAAAAAAGTGTAGGTTTTGCCCCTCAAAAGCAAGTTTTATTCTTTTGAAATTTTTTTTTTCCGATTGTTGATGTTTGGGATTATATTGATTTTTGCAGGCTGAGAAGGCAGCATTTGATGAGGCAGAGAAGAAGAGAGAGGAAGAGGTATTATTTTTTGTTCATAATTGAACAATTTATTGATGATACAAAACAGTGCCAGTTCTGACAGTTCTAACTCTATTGTTGATGCACAGGTGGCAAGCTAGGACAGCCATATAAGCATTGCTCAAAACGGCAGATGCAGTAAGTTTGCCGTTGCAAAAAGTATTTTCCACCCCCATATTTGCATCCCCCATTTTCCGTCGAATGGGTTGTCGCAAAAAACTTTTTGCGACTGTATTTCTATTTTTTGCGATGGCTTCGCAAAAAGTACTTTTTTTAGTAGTGAGAAGAAGTGTGGCCTATCTGAAATTGCATTAATAAAAATAATAACGTCATTTATTTTCGAAGTGCAGTTGATTATCCCAGTTAAGATTCTATTATCTTTTTGTATAGTGGGTTATATGCATCCTGCAGTTGGATATGGCTTTCTGGAGGTGGATTGTTAAACAGTTTTTGGAGGAAGAGGCTTATCAATGTATATGTAGGCTTTTGTGAAATATTTTTGATGTTGATATGAATTATGAATATTTAAACATAGAGATTTATTCCTAAAAAAAACTATAGATATTTAAACAATATTTGAATTAGATACGGTTAATATTGTTGCATGATTTTGCAAGTAAAGGCAATAAAGGGATTAAAGTGTAAATTGAAAATTTCGAACTCGGAAGCCCATAAAATGGGATTTTTTATCACCTATGACTTCTCTCTAGCTTTATACCTCCCTATCATTGGTTGTACTTCACTTTCTTTTTCTACAGGAGTCACAACCAGATGCTGATATGCACACAGCTTCAGCTTCTTATTACCTTTGGCATTTTGGTAACTTGAAATACCCGCAGTCTGAATATTTTGCTGAATTATTAGGTTATTGGACTTTCTCTCTCACACCTTTTAAAAGAGTGATGGGGACTATTTAACTTGCAATCCCAGTCCACTCAAATATGATTTCTACCATGAATCTTGCCCCCAAGCCGGGCAAATCATCTGATTAAAGGTTTGCCGAGTCTATGAAGTCCACTCCAATGTCACTGAGCATTATTGCGGCTCGTCTTCCATGATTGTTTCAATGAGGTGAAATTTCTTGTTCTTAATTCTTGATATTTCTTTTTCTTCCTAAATCTTTCTCAAGGAAAAGAAATCCATGGTTTTTTTGTTTTCAATGCATGTCCTTACCTTTTGCATGAATTTTGTTATTTGTCAATTGGCTTGAGCCCTCCAACTTCTTTCTCTGATGTTATTGCAATTCAAATTCTGCGTTACTTATCCTGGATTGCTTTCTTTGGTGACTAAGGAAACTCAGGAAAACAAAAGAAATTGAACACTGAAAAAGGATTATGATATAAAAGGTTGAAGAAAGACACTTACACCTAACTGGGTACTTTTGTTTCATTTTCTGAGTAGGTGCTCATAACATTGGAACAATTCACTGCAAATTCATCCTCAACCAGCTTTTTGAGAGATTAGGATCAAAGTCAGTAGTGTGTAAACATAAACACACACAATCTGGAAAGGAATATTGGGGTGTTCTTCCCTATTTGTGAGTGCTAATTCATTCCTTCCATTCTTCAGTTATTGTGTTTCTTTGATATGTCAGGTTTGATGGATATTAGATTAATCTTTCATTACAAGTTTATTACAGATATGGTTTTTTAAGATTTTTAGGACAATGAAGTCTTTATGAAAGCATGAAGTGCTAATAATGTTTTGTATTAAACTGATCTACTATTGTGAAATTCTATTATATGACAATGATTAAAAGGGGATTAAGGTATTACTGGCGAGAATAAAATTAGCCAAGGCTAAAAGATATACATATGGCTCTGAAAATCAATATCAGTGTATTTGAAACTTTAGAAATATTTTAATCGATCAATAAAGAACATAATTTTGGTTAAGAGTGGCCTTGGACCAAGTTTGGGGTTACTGCCCCCTAAGTGCAGCTGCAACTCCTGTGCCACAAAATGACACACCTTTGCTTGTTTTTCTATTTTCTTATTTGGTTAGTTAAACACGTTTTCGAGGACAAAAGATCTAAGTAGTGTTTGGAGCATAACAAACAAATTTTCAGATGTTTGCTTCATATATGTATGACAAAAGATCTAAGCTGTGTTTGACTTTATATTAAATTATGTTTGCTTCATACCTGTATCGCTCTGAGGGCATCAAATCTTATTATACAATTGATTTCCTAAAATTATGTTTAGTTAACCTAAAATTTGTGGTCAATGGTTGTCTTCGGCATGTTGTCAATATGCCACAGAATTCGAACAAAGGTCAGTGTTCCTTTATGAAGTAGCTGCAGGAGGTCATTTTTGTGATAACATTGGCTTTGTGTGAATTCATGTTTTTTTTTGGAAAAGCGTTCCTTCCACAACCAGCTACATGGAATTCCATTGTCCACCCAACTATGATTTTCCTGCATGCACCAGGGGAATTTTGACAATGTTAGAAGTTGTAGTTGTCTTCTTCTAAAACCTGCTTCCGCATTTTGCTCATTCATTAGTTTTATACCCATTTAATTTTAAGCACGTTAAATTGAATGTTGTTATTTTGTTCGTCGTTAATTTCCCTATGCTATTGTTGTCTTGTTCATTAACATTGCAGTGTTCTCATTTCCTCTTAGAATTGAAGATATATTCTCATTAAGTGGGTATTGACCGCAGGAAGAGGCTTCTTCATTCTCTTGCACTGGTTTTTGGTTGTATAATTGCTTCATCTTTGGTATGTGTTTCAATGAGCTCTTGCCTCTTCTTTATTTTTATTTTTATTTGTAATTATTATTATTTTTGGCCATGTTGGTCGATTCTGAACTGGTTTCCTCCTTGCCTTTATTTTGCTGCCTTGTCCTCAGTTTGGATGGGTAGACTGTTTATTAATTCTGCGACATAGAATCTTGTTTGTATGTTTCAACCCCTTGAGACTTTATGATATTTGAGCACAATGTACCTTGACATATAGATATTTATTTTTGATTTGTGGCATGAGATGTGATGATTTATGATGGATATTAACCAATGTAAATTGGAATGAAATATGATAAAAATGGAATGAGAAAGGATTGAGATAATGAGAACATTGGTTTTGTGATACTTCCACTCTCTTAGATTTAGATTTTGAGGGTTTTCATTTTTTTTTTTTCTTTTAGATTATACTTGCGAAGGATCTTGGGCGGTCTGTAGCTTTAAAGGTAAGGTGTTCTAGGAATTTTTTGTCATCAATATATTTAAATCGATCTTATTCAATCTGTGCAATTACAAGTGCAATAGTATTGATTTTTTAATTTGTTAATAAAAATAGAATTTCGCCTTTTTACTTCAAAAGCCAAGTGCTCAAAATTTTAATTTTGCTGTGTCCACACACAAACTGACTTCACTTATAGCTTATATAGATCTGCATGTTTTTCACATAACACAAAAAACACATTAGCAGTTTAATAGCCAAGATACATACACCCAGGATTAGTTATTAGCTTTTGACTTCTTTGAAATTTGTTTTTGGTTAATTTAGAATTTTACTTGTTTGAGGTACAAGATAAATTTTTATTGAAGTTGATAGGGTTAGTAACTTTGTAAAGACTAACCTTTTTTACTTTTATTTTTTATATCTGACTTGAATTTCTATTTGAGTTGGATACCAAGCTTTCTTTTGAATCATGAAATTTTTTCTTCAATCTTCTAGTGTCATGAAACCTTAGCTGCAACAGAAAAAGGAAACCAAACAAAAAAAACAAAAAAAAAAGGAATTAATTTTTTTAAAACAAACTTGTCCTCATCTATGAAAATGCGATATCTGATATCTATTTCTCGTTACTAGCTTCTTGTTGTCTGCTATATTGTAAATATGCTTTATTTTATGTATTGTTAATAAATAAGGAAAATAAGCAACATGTGCATTCAAGTGATGTCCCATATATTTTGCACCAAGAATGACTCTGAAATAAATTTCCAGGTCAAATTGGGAGGAGTCAGATGCAAAAGTACTTTGAAGAAGCACAGCACAAGTGCTGAAGCTAGATTCATGAGTTGACATAGTGGCTATTTGTAATCTTCCTAATATTTTTGGGTGCTATATGTAAAAAATACTGTTAGGAAAATTATTGTTGATTTCCTCTTTATTTATTTATTTAGAATTCAAAAATATGTAGAACTTACATTTTCGATAAATTTGTGTATAAGCTCTCTAGTTTTTGTAAGTGGTAAAATATATGCTATTTTGTGGGTGTTTGGGAAGTGGGTTTTTTTGTAGGTTTTTTTAGTTGTAGAATATTATTGGAGAAATTTTTTTGTGTTTGGGAAGATAGCTGGGTTTTTTTGTGGTTGGATGTGATATTTATGAGATAAAAAGTAAAATGATTATGAGATTTGATGTGATATTTTGTTTGGATTGATTTTTTTTTTGATTTTGTAACCAATTTGTCTTTTAGTGAAAAAAAAAAAAAAAACAAAAACCAAACTTCCCAAACAACGTAATTATTTAGTCTTTATTGGAGTTTGTATTGAATTAATTGAATTTCTATATTTGTTAGTTGATTTTTTTTTTTTTTGGGATGAAAATAGAATTTTGGCTAATTTTGTTATTAAAGATATTTCATTGTATTCACAAACTGTTATGGTAAAGATTTTTTGTAATTGTCAGCTCTTTGATAGCATTTCTTGAACACTATGATATACTTTTCACAGTTCAATGAATTCCATAAAAAATGTAAATCTCAGCAACATGACCACCAAAAGAGCTTTTGGTCACCAATTGTTTTTCTTTCTTTTGAGAAGGTTGCTAACTTGATCAAACACTAGTTTGCAACTAGTTGCTTCTATGATGCATTTTACAAACCTCTTAAATGCAAAAAAATATAATTTGCAACAAGAATTATGTCAACATTAAAAGAATAATTGGATTATGCAGACAATTGATTTCCTCTCAATTGAGTTGGAATGACAAATAGTTACATAATCGATTACACAATCAATTACAAACACTTTATTTGAAAATGTGTTGTGGCTTGTATGTATAATCAATTCAATTCAATTGCCATAGTCTACCTGGACAAAGACTTGTGACTTGTATACATAATCGATTGCCCTAAAAAAATTGGTCTAGTGTTGGTAAACTTGCAATAGCTTAATGCAATCTCAACCAATTTTCAAAGTGATTAACTAACATCAAAGCACAGTCTCACTTGATTGGTAAGGACACTAGATTAGCATAACACAAAATACATTAACAAACACAAACAAGATTATCAAAACTCATGTAGCCATTACAATACCAAAAAAAATGAAGTCGTCAAAACTCATTTTGATCCAATCAAAAACATTGTCAATACAATCCAATTGTTATATGGAAACCATTGCCAAGAATCACAACCCAATCCAGAAAGAGTCATGAAGTCGATCTGCGAAGACATGGCACTTGTGCAGATTTACATGTGCAAATAAGAAATGGCATGCACTTGTGCGTATTTAATGCCCAATTTGATGTCGACGAACCTCTACTAGTGCTCCTTCAACAAGCACTTCAATTTATACTATTTTATCTTCTTGCATACTATTTCTCTTCAACCTGCTTTCACCAAACCTACAATGACTATATATTTGTTTTGATCACTCGTCTTTTGGAAATCTAATTCTAAGACACGCATTTGACAAGAAAAAAAAAAAATAACAAAAGAAAGGTTTAGTCACTCATCACTATTGATCCTTTTTTTTACTAAATAAAAGAAGTGCCCCCCCCCCCCCCCCCAAAAAAAAAAAAAAAAAAAAAAAAATTTCAAATAAGAAAAAATAGAACAAAGAAGAAATGAAATAAGATTCAACAAATGCTTCTCCAAATTAAATTCCTGAGTTAGAACTCCATTCTACATCACTTGTGAGTCAAGATTTCACACCTGAACTTAAAAAAGCTATTTTTTTTTTATTTGTTTCTTGTGAGTCAACAGTTTAATAACATCAATGACAATTCTACATTATGCATTCACATTGCAACTACTATAGAATTCACAAAAGCCCCATAAAAAAAAAAAAAAGAATTTAAATAAATTCTCTCAGTAAGAAGAATCTCAGGATGGCCTTGAGCACAAACCAGAAAATTTTAGCCTCTGCACTAAAGATTAGAGGAACTGGGAATAACCACCAAAATAGAGGAACTAACACAATGGAACCATATAATCTTTAAGCCATTCTAGAATATATATACATCTAGCTGCCATTATTGAGCCAATAGAGAAACTAACTTGTGAATGACCCTCATTCATTGCAGGGAGAAGGTTTGTGAATGACAATCAGATATAATTGAAATAGCAAACGGAATAAAAAAAATCTACCTCAATATTTTATCATATTGTGACCAAATGTAAGTGGAAGAATTTCTTGTGAGAGATTGTCTTTAATTTTCAAAGCATTTGGTTAAGTGTTCAGTTTCAGAGTAAACGAACAACAAAGTTTTAGGATCTAAGACCTGCAAAAAAAATAAAAAATAAAAAAAAAGAAGCCAAATATCAAGTAAAAGATTCATATTAGGTATAGGAAAACACACCACCAACCTAGGCCAACTATTATTTTTTCTCTTTAACCTCTCTTTAAAATCAGTAACTCTCCTTGGTAGCTTCCTTTGATTTTCTAAAGCAAGGGTTCAAAACTCAAATCTAAAGGTATGCGATAAAACAAAGTAGACAAACACATTTGAGCAAAGATCTAATACCCACAAATCATAAAGGACTGTAAACATAACCAAAGGTTGCAAAAGTTTAGTTTTTCTGTATATGTTGGATGTTATTGTGAGTTACATTGGGTTATTATAGTGGATACTAGTTATGGGGATTGCACTTACAGCGATGGTACTAATGATGTGTTTTACTAGCATTCACAATTACATGGAACTTAACTTTTGTAATACTGAATTGTGTTTTTTGCTCAATAGATTTCTTCATGCTTGTCCATTGTGCCTTTAATGACTCATCATGTCATAATATTGCACTGTACTAGCACACAAGTTAATTCTTGAATGTAGTAGTGTGGTTAATTGTTGTTAGGCAAATGTGATTATATTAATATTTGTGGGTATCATTTCTGGAAACCCTCACGAGACTATACTCGTCCACTTGGGATAATTTTGTGGTTTAAACGCTTGTAGCATTTTTTTTTATCCTATCATTCATGATATTTTTAACCTAGCTGTCACAATACTTTTAACCTATTTGTCTCCATATTTGATCAAATTTGAACTTATTTGTCCCTATATTTTTAACATATTTGTCCCTATATTTGAACCTATCTACATATAAATGTCCCCATGTTTGAACCTATCTATCCCCCTATTTAGATCTATTTGTCCCCATTTTTTATTTTTTAATTTAAAAGTGATTTAAAAATATACAGATAAGCATATATATTATTTTTAATTTTTAAATTTATTCTTTTTTAAAGTCCACATATAGGCATATTATATCCTATTTGCTTCTTTCTTTATTTTCCTCAAAATTTCACATTGAATATCGATCTTAATTGAAAGACCTCAAAAAGGAGAATCCATATTGATTTTGCTTAAAAGATCTTCCAAAAAAAAAAACTTTAAATATCAGTTTCATTAAAAACGGATACATAGAACTCAAGTTATGAAATTTCAAAGTTTCTAAGTACATTTGTCCAACGGAAATGCATTTCTTTATGACTTTAAGAGATTAGTGTGTGAAGTAATTACCACAAAACATTAAACATTAGATTTATGATCTATGCTCTCTATTAAATACTTATTTTTTATATACATATATTAAGTAAATCTGATTTTACATATAATCCAATTAATAATCTCTCAATTTCTTTTCTTTTCTAGCCAAATCTCTCACTCCAAACAAAGTATAAATGTATTAATTTTAATTTGGATGCAAGCTTTTTTTTTGTTGAAGAGTATCGTAGGCACGATCATCCACTGGATGTTTGGAAAGTTGGCTATTTTAGTAAGTTATTTTAATTTTTAGCTATTTTAGTAGACTAAAATAGTTGTGCTTGGAAAGATGATTAGATTTTTTTATAGTTAAATATGATGTTTATGAGAGAAAATTGAAATGATTATAGATTTTATGTGACATTTTATTTTATTGACTATTTTAACTTGTTTTGTCTTTTAGTACTATTTTAACCCAAAAAACCTATTGCCAAACACCTCCATAGTTAGGGTGCATAGATATATCATTTTATTTTTTTTTTTATCAACAAAAAGAGACCTTTATTGATGAAAACCAATACAAAATATAAAGACATTACATCAATAAAAGGGAGGTGAGGGGTGGGTAAGGTGAACATATCATCACGGCTAAACTTCCAAATCCCAACTAGGAACCAATCAAAACACGAGCAATAAACACCCCCAACAGCCAAAAAAACAAACACAACCACTAGTTACACCCAGATTTGCCACAATATCATTCATCATAGTGCTATATATATTTCCATTATCTGAAGCAAGTTCTCTGAAAAATTTACAATGGATTCCTCTATTGCTATTCCATCTTTGCCTTGTAGCCCTCGAACTCAATGGACGTATGATGTGTTCTTGAGTTTCAGGGGTGAAGATACCCGTGACAACTTTGTCAGTCATCTATACACGGCCTTGGTTCAGAAGGAAATTTACACCTTCAAAGATGACGAAAAGCTTGAAAGAGGAAAAACCTTCTTAAAGCAATCGAAGAATCAAGGTTTTTAATTGTAGTTTTGTCGAAAAACTATACTTCTTCCAAATGGTGCTTGGATGAACTAGTGAAGATTCTTGAATGCAAGAATGTTAATGGACATACCGTTTATCCAATTTTCTACCATGTCGATCCATCGGAGGTACGAAGACAAACTGGGGGTTTTGGGGAAGAATTTGCAAAAGTAGCTTCCATGAATGAGATGGAAAAGGTCCAAAGATGGAGGGAAGCATTGGAGGAAGTTGCCAATTTATCGGGATGGCCTCTGCCTAATTCAACAAATTGGTAATTGATTAATTAAATACTTCTTGCTTGCTTAAGCCTGTTTTACTTTTGTTGGTTTGTTTTATTTATTTATTTATACTGGGTGCACGTTACACGTGGTAAATTTTTTTTATTTCTTATTTATTTATTTATTTTTTTGGTTATTAGTTTTTATAATAATTTTTAGTTTTTTGTGTTTTACCTTTTTATAATAATTGCATTGGTCAGTATGAATAATAAAAGAATAAAAATTATCATAAACATTTCACATATTATCCTATATTTTTATATTAACATTTAAGTATTAAAATTTTGAAAGTAGATCGAAACTAATTACAAAAAATAATTAGTTCATATCACATGGTTAGACTTATTACTATTAAATATATAATTCACTAAGTTGTTTAACTTTTGTTATGTGTATGTATGTAGAAACCACTTGATAATTAAAAGGTGAATAAATAAAACACCCAACTAACATTGTATTATTATTAGAATGATAAATTATGTATCTAAAAATCAAGTAATGAACGTTCTATCAAATCTTCTATCTTCACTCGTGTGGTATTTTGCTTATTTGTTGCCCATAACGCTATATCTTACTTGCTTTCAACTATTTTTTTTATTGCAATTGCACGTATATTATTTGTTAATTTTCTTATTGTTTTATTTTTTTAATATACCATTATCTAATACTATCAACTTCAATTTATTTGAATTGTAATTGTTGAGATGGTAGATATAGATATTACACATGATCCAAAAGAAAATTGTGACTGTATATATTAAATAAAATGTAAAATTGTAAATCTATATAATTAGTAATTTATATTTTTTTATCCTGAGGTAATAATAATAATAATTTAATATATAATATTATTTTAAGTGTTTAAGTCCACCTGCATATGTTGACACATTACTTTGGATATTTCTCCTAAAAAATTTATGGGTTAATTATAAATAATAAAAAAAACAATAAAAAAAAAACTAAGGTTTCACACATTTTTCACTTTAAACCCTAATGTTTCAATTTCGACAAATTAAATCTTGGTGTTCGATCCATATTTCAATTTGCCCCATCAGTCCATCTACGCCTATGTAAGGTAATAGAAGGGGTTTAAAGTGAAAAACACTAGGGTTTAAAGTGAAAAATGTGTGAAACCTTTAAATTTTTGTGTAATTAACCATTTTTTAAAAATTAAAATCACTAAAAAAAATTAATTAAAAATAAACCCTAAGGTTTCACGTGTTTTTCACTTTAAACTTTAGTATTTTTCACTTTAAACCCCCTTGTTACCTTACACAGACGAAGATAGATAGAGGGGCAAATTGAAATACGGATGGAACTCCAGGGTTTAATTTGTCGAAATTGAAATACTGGGATTTAAAGTAAAAAATGCGTGAAATCTTGGAGTTTTTTTGTTTTTTTAATTAATACTTAGATCAAAGCAGAAATTAATTGATGGTGTAACTCAAGTGATGGTGAAAAGTGGAGTAAAATTGATAGAGTGCTAAGTTGATCCTAAGTGGTTGGAGGTGTTCCAGCTGAAGTTGTGGGGCTTGCCTAGACTGCTATCTGATCATAGCCCTCTACTACTGATGGAGAATGAGAGGGACTGGGGTCCAAAACCCTTTAGGTTTCAAAATGCATGGCTTCTTCACAAAAACTTCCACTCTTTTTTGGAAAAAACCTGGAAAGAGTCTGCTGTAGTGGGGTGGGCTGGGCATATTCTGCTGGAAAAATTAAAAAACTTGAAGGTTGGCCTAAAGAAATGGAATGTGGAGGTGTTTGGGAACATTACTAATAAGTTGAAAGTAGCAGAGGCTGAGTTACACAGGTTAGAGCTTGTTGTTAAGGCTAGAGATCTTGATGATGCAGAAAGAAGGAGGAGGAGAGAGATTAGGGGTGATGTGTGGAGATTGAGCAAGATGGTAGAGAGATTGTGGTCCCAAAAGTCAAGGATGAATTGGGCATTGATGGGTGATAGGAACACAAGATTCTTCCATGTCATGACAAAATGTAGACAATCCAGGAATGAAATAAATTCAATCTTAGAGGGGGAGGAGGGGTGATATATGAGGATCCTTGTCTTGTGTAAAACAAAATGTTTCAACATTTTCAGAGCCATTTTTCGGAAGAGTGGAATGAGAGACCTGTACTAGGAGGGACATTCAACTCAGTGCAAGGAAGTGGAGATTTTAACAGGTTGGAAGCAGAGTTCTCAGAAGCTGAGATTAAAGCTGCAGTAATGGATTGTGATGGGAATAAAGCACCAGGGCTAGATGGCTTTAATATGGGATGCTTTCAGAAATTTTGGAAAGTGATGAGGACTGAAGTGGTCAAGTTTGTGAATGAATTTCATAAGAATGGCAAGCTGGTAAAAGGAATTAATAGTTCCTTTATCACCCTTGTACCTAAAAAGGAGAATCCTGTAGGGTTAAATGACTATAGACCTATAAGCTTGGTGGGATCAATATATAAGATTATAGCAAAGTTATTGTCTCATAGGTTGAAAGTAGTGATGCCTCATATAATTAGTGAAACCCAGACAGCGTTTCTAAGTGGGAGGAACATCCTAGATGGGGTATTACTTGCTAATGAAGTGGTTGATGGGTGGAAGAAGGAAAAGAGAAAGGGTCTTGTTATCAAGTTGGACTTTGAGAAGGCATATGATTCAATTAATTGGGGGTTCTTACTCTCTTTGATTTCTAAGTTTGGTTTTGGGGATAAATGGATCAGATGGATCAAAGAATGTGTAACATTTGCGAGAATATCAATGCTTGTTAATGGGTCTCCAACAGAAGAATTCAGTCCACAAAGGGGTTTACGGCAAGGGGACCCTTTGTCTCCTTTTCTGTTTAACTTGGTAGCTGAAGGATTACACATATTGTTGTCCAGAGCCCAGGAGTTAGGTCTGATTCAAGGGGTCAAGGTTGGATCAAATGGTGTTATACTCTCCCATCTTCAGTTCGCAGATGACTCCCTATTATTCTGTGCAGCAGAGGTTGAAGAGGTAAGGCATCTGAAAAGGGTGCTAAGATGCTTTGAGTTAATGTCTGGATTGAGAATTAACTATCATAAAAGTGTAGTGTGTGGGATGAGGGTCTCAGATGATACCATGGACTGTTTTGCATCAGTTTTGAATTGCAATGTAAAGTCCTTACCCCTTAAATATCTTGGGCTACCTTTAGGAGCCAATCCAAGGAGGAAAGCTACCTGGAAGCCTGTCCTAGATAAAGTCAGATGTAGATTGGCTGGTTGGAAGAGGAAGCTGCTATCATTTGCTGGGAGACTAACTCTTGTGAAAGCTGTATTTTCTGCACTACCAGTGTATTATTTGTCCCTCTTTAGGATGCCTGAAGGAGTTGCCAAAGAAATCGAGAGGTTGCAAGCTGCCTTTTTGTGGGGTGGGTGAGAATAAAGGAGGAAAATCCATATGATCAGATGGGGGGATGTGTGTTAAAGTATGGATCAAGGAGGTTTGGGCATAAGGCGGGTGAGAGTGGTAAATATTTGTTTACTTGTAAAATGGTGGTGGAGGTTTAGTTGTGAGAATGAAGCTCTATAGAAGAAGGTTATATGCAGCAGGTATAAGTTAAAGGTGGATAGCTGGTTGCCATCTGCTACATCTAGCAGTAACTCTTTAGTGTTATGGAAAGGTATCACTGTTCTTGCTGAGCAGAGCAACAATCTGCTAGAAGTTTTCCTGAACAACTTCCAATTAAAAGTTAGGGATGGTAGACGAATAAGCTTTTGGAATGATAAGTGGTGTCAGCAACTGTGTTTGAAAGTGGTGTTCCCAGGCCTTTATAGGCTGTCTCTAGAGAAAAATGACACATTGAGAGATATCTTTGATAGGAAAGATGCAGCAGGGTTGTGGAATCTATCATTCAAAAGAGTATTGTATGTGTGGGAAGAGGTAGAGCTGCATAATCTGTTAAACCTGCTGGCAGCAGGTCCTGTAATGTGTCTAGACCAGGTGGATAGACCTGTTTGGTTAGCATCTAAGTTAGGTCAGTTCTTTGTGGCTGCAATGTACAATGCAACGGTGCATAATTTAGGCCCAACACTTAGAATTTGTAAATTGGTGTGGCTGAGATTTATCCCTCCTAAGGTCCAGGTGTTTGGGTGGTTAGCTTGGAAAAAGAGAATCAAGATAGTTGAATTCTTACAAAGAATTGGTGTGCTTTAGGGGTCTGAATCAAACCTGTGTGTGTTCTGTAAGGCTGCCATTGAATCTGTGAATCATGTCTTAATTTGCTGTCCTTTTGTATGGAGAGTTTGGACTGATTTGCTGAATTGGTAGGGGACTCAAGGGGCATTGCCTGAATCTGTGGATCAGCTGTTGTTGTGGTGGGCAGGTGGGAGAATGAAGAGGTTGGAAAGAAAGATCTGGAGTGCTATTCCATTGGCTGTGCTGTGGTCAATTTGGAAACTTAGAAATGAGTGTGTTTTTATGGCTGTTAACCCAAACTGGTATGAGGTGTGTGAACTGATTAAGACTAGGATTGCTATGTGGTTGAATCCACATTTGAAGGATTTTAACTTCACAATTTATGATTTCATTTGTAATATTAGGCAGGTCAGATTGTGCCTTGGAGGAGCAGTGATGCTCTGAGTTTGAATTGAGCCCAGATAAACTTGCATTGATTAATGATTTGAATGTTTGGTGTATTTTAATGGACATCATGGCAGCATTTGTAATGGTTTTCTGTGGGGTGTTTTTGGCGGACTGTAACTGAAGGGTGCTTTTTTGGTGGATTGCATCTGATATGGTGAGGACTGCAACTGGTTTTTTGGTGGTCTGCTGTGAGGTAGCTATTTGCTGGTCTGCATCTGTTATAGCTGCAGCTATGCTGGTATGGCTGGTATGGTTGTAATGCTGGCTTTGTTATGTTCTGGTTGCTGCTCTGTAGGGTGCTCTGTATGCTCTGTTACGTTCTTGCTGGCTGAATGGAGTTGCCTTTGCCTCTGCCTCTGCCTGTGGCTGATAGGCTGTTGGAGTTGCCTCTGCCTGTTGTTGTGGCTGTATTTTTTGTGTTTTTTGTTCTCTTTTCTGTTGGTTCCTCACCAACTGGCGCTTGGAGCTTTCTGTTAGCTCCAAGCTCCTCTTTATTGATGTATTTTATCATAGCGTGTATGTTTATTCATCAATAAAGATTTATTTTGGCCGATAAAAAAAAAAAGCAAAAATTAATTGTTTTGTAGGAAAATCCAATCAGTTTGTATGTATTAATATATGAGTTTGAAAAGCCACTAATGTATATTTGCATTTCACCCAATTTGAAGGCCAAGACCTTTATGTATATTTTCATAATTAGCATTATCATAGTTGGTTCATATATATTGGTTTTCTCTACAAAAGTAAAGTATATGATAAAAAAACTTAGGCAATTAAAAATCAATATATCAGAACTATGTACAAAGAAAGCAAATAGAGTAAAAAAGATGATGAAGATTTTACACAAATTAGTTAAATACATGATAAAGAAACTTGGGCAAAATTAATGTTCTAGAACTATGAACAAATAACGAAAAAAAAAAAAAAAAAAATGTTGTGAAACAGAGTTTATGTAAGACAATGCGATCGATTGTTTAGTTTTCATAGTTAACATTGTCATATTTGGTTCATATATATATATTAGATTTTCTCTACAAAAATGAAGTACATGATAAAGAAACTTAGGCAATTAAAAATTAATATACTAGGACTATGTATAAAGAAAGCAAATAGAACAAAACAGATGATGAAAATTTTACACAAATCAATTAAGTAGATGATAAAGAAATTTAGGCAATTAAAAATTAATATATCATAACTATGAATGGAGAACGAAAATAAATTAAAAAGGTTATGAAACATAGTTGATTGAGAGACAATGCGATCAACTGTTCAATTCTGAAACAAAGTGGACTGTTATGTTTTGATTTAAAATCATTAGGCTATGTAACAGATTTGGTCCAAAACGTCTGAAACAAAATGGGTAATACTGATTGTAGAATTCATTTTAGATTGTGAAACAGGTTTATTCCAAACCCTCCGGAGCATCGTCGATTATTATTTGTGAAAGTATTGTAGAACCCTCCGAAATAAAGTTTATTATTAATACACAAAAACCAATTGAAAAAAATAATCGAAGGGCTATCAATTTGCGAACAAGGCCACTTTGAATCATCACCACTCATTCAAAGTAGATCAATTGCACAAAATATTCAGTGTGTTTGGTTTCAATTTTCTGAAAATTGAGTTTTTTATTTTTCGTATTTTTTTTTGTTTTTAGTGAATATTTTTAAAATTTTAAGTTTTTTTTTTTTTTTTAGATGCACCTTACTTAGATGTATCTAAAAATTAAAATATTTATGAAAAAATATTTTAAAAAATTAATAAATGCACAAAAATACGAAAAAATGTATTGAATTTTCCTCTCTTTTTTTGTATTTTTGGTATTTGGTGAATTGTTTAAAGATTTTTTTCACAAATATGATATTTTTTTAACTGTATTTATGTTAGGTGTGTCTAAAAATTAAAAAAAATTGCTTAAAATATTAAAAAAATTAGTGAAAACAAAAAAATACGAAAAACAAAAAAGTAGAATTTTCTAAAAAGTGAATTTTGAAATCAAAACCAAACAGAGTGATTTCTTTTCTTTTTATATTTTTATGATTTGAATCTCAAAATTTCTCTCACTCACTGTTAATGAGAAGGTAGCAGAGGAAACAAATGTTGAACATGTCACAATAATAGAATTATTAAAAAAATAATCATATTATGATATTTGAAGGTGTTTGATGTTTGAATTCTCACCGTTCATAGTAGAGAAGACAAATATTGAACAGGCCACAGAAGTCGAATTATTAAAAAACATAATCATTTTATGATGTTTGAAGGTGTTTGAATTTTAGAAGATGTTTGGTTATTCGATAGATGTAGGTTGCTGTGTGATATTTGATAAGTTTGGGAAGATATTTTCAGAAAACAAAAAAAATTGAAAACATATGTGCTCTTCAAATTTTTAAAATAGTAGTGGATAGTAGATTTTTGTTGATAAAAATTATTTACTTTTAATTGTTTTAAAATGTAGTAATTGCACGCTAGTAAACTTATCCAATGCTATCTAAATATGAATGTAGACACGCGTGCGCACAATTAAAAAATAGTAATAATAATAATAATTAGGAGAATATTAATCATACCTCTGTTAGAATAAATTTATACTAGTATATGGCACACACGATACGTATATAATTTAAATACGTAAGAATAAAAAAAATAATAATGAAATTAATATTATGATATGTAATTAGCTTAACTGATATGAGTCCTCTTACCTTAAACCCATGGTCATGGGTTCAAACCTTACCTACTTCTCTGTGTAACTACTTTTAATATATATATATATATATAACACTACACGTGACATGAGGAGATCAAAGGTTTCACTATACCAATTGAAGCCTTCACTTAGCAGGTGTCATGCAATTCAAATAACTAAGAATAAAAGAAAATAATAATGAAATTAATATTATAACATGTACTTCAGTGGTATGAGTCCTCCTATCTTAAATCCATGATCATGGGTTTAAACTTTGCCCACCTCTTTGTGTAATATTTAAAAAAAAAAAAAAAAAAAAAAAAAAAAAAAAAAAAAAACTACCACGTGACATGAGGAGTACGGACAGTTTGGTCATTTCCCAGAAACATGTCCTTATGGGGCTTAATAGTTTAGAGTTCGGATTCTTGAGCAAAAGAAATCCAAATTTGGATTTATGGGCTGAGCTCCCAAATTATAATTAGCTATCAATTTTATTTTATTTTTGCAATTATCCCTCAATTTCACAATTGTTAGCTTAAATTGAAATTTTCACTGAAAGAAAATAGGGACATTTCACAGTCTGAAGATAGAAAAAATTCTCTATTTTGATAAGATTAAGCATAGTGAAATTTTGTCATTTTTTTTAGAATTTTCATTTTTACCAATCTTGTTTGAAAGTTTTTGACGAGAGGATTCTAGAAATACAAATTTTGTCGAAAACCAAGACCTATATGAAAAATTATAGCATTTTTAAGTTTTTGAAACAACTTCAAAACTGAAGTTTATGCAAAATGTGTGTTTAAACTTGGTTAGTGTACAAGGGAATTTTTGGCTAAAATTGGCCTTTGAAATATTAGAAGACATGAGCTAGGACATACCTTGTCTACGTTCTTATACTACTATAATCATCTAACTAGGAATCAATTAGACATAACTTAATTGGCCACCATGACTTTAGTCCCAAGAAGGTCATGGGTTCAACTCTCCTTAATGGAAAGCGAGGCAAACACTTTGCAAGGGTAGGGATAATAACAAACACTTTGCAAAGGTGGAAATGTTAACTCTCATAGATTCGACTCTCTATAAGAAGCTGAATTAAGAAACAAACACTTTACTAACAACTGACTTTTCCTGATAATAAAAAAATAAAAAAATAAAAACTTATAATTAGAAACCTCTAGACAAGTTGTGGACGCGCCCCGCGTAAGGGCCTCACCCCACAGTTCGGACTCGATTTTGTCATGGTTCTTAATCTGAATCAAAGAGTCCAAATCCGGCAAATCGTTCTGAGAAAACAGATTTTTAGAAAAGAAGTGCCAAACATGGACTGCTTTGCCAGATACAGAGTCGCCACCTAAATATTTTTTTAATGGGGGAATTTAGGAAACCCTGACTCGTTTGCCTAAGGCCACGTGTCCGTCATCACCAAAGTTGCCTCGGCTCGGGAACTTGGGTACGATTGGGGAAGGTCAGCTATGAGCACCCCCTCTCGCCCGATCCGAAGATCGGCCTCTACTAACCATGATATCTCGTTTTTGAAAACACATGCGTTCTTATTCCGATTAATTAGCTAGAATTACTATGTGATGCGCACAGCAAAAACAAGTATAGACTAGATCGCCTAATTTGGAACAAAGCATTGCATATCTATTTATTTGAAAATAGTTTGAGATTTGCTACTCGCAAGAAGGCTAAAATACGGATTTCAATGAGTTATCCCAACTCAAACAACCCAACCTTCACCCATAGGCATTTAGCCAGTTATATCACATAAGCACATAGCCTCATGGTAAGTATGCTGTCATGTTTAACATTCACACTCATGCGAGATGTTAAAGCATAAATACTTACATTGTACTCCGTGCCAAAACAGTGAACATGTTAGCAATCATATGCATGATCCTAGTTCGTGTCAAGTGGCTAATGCAACACATACAGAATGTCACTAGAATAGGCTCGGCTAATCTATGGATGACATGTGAAATGCAACAGGAAACATGTATTCAATTTGGAATTGAAATACAATGCAGTTAGCATGATGCGCCGAGCCCGGTGCATGCAATACTGATGAATGATGCACACATGCATAGCATAAGAATGCTAAATAAAACATGTCCTAATACTAACCATCGAAAGCAGGTAAGTAAAAGGGAGAAAGAAGTGGGGGTTGGAAGACATACACACATACACACACACACACCCACACTTATTACAATTTTGCCCTCGCTCGGAGGGACCGAAAGAATAATACAAATTTAACTAACCTACAGGCTAATTAAATAGTACAGACCAATTAAACTAGTTAAGCAAATTAACTAATCTAATTAAGCAGTAAAAGCAACCTCGGGAAGAGGGCCCAATGCATGCGCTCGGTTCTGCTCGGAAAGCCACTACCATGCACAAGTTGCCTCTGCTTTGACTGTTATCCTCCTCTGAAGATTGTACAAGTCCCAGGGTTGCTTCTCTGAGTGATGTGGAACACCACCGGTTGAGAGGAATGGCCACCGGCCAAGGGGAATGGTCACCGGCCGCTGATTTAGCTATCGGCCATTGATGGATGGCCGGTCGGCATTGGAGATGGCCGGCCGGCCAAAGCTTCCTGCAGAATCTGTTTTTGACAGCAGCAGAGGGCAAAACATAGCATGGCAATGCATTTCAAGCAAATGTGTGCATCACCACATCCCTCATCATGTTTATGACTCAAAGGGACATGGTTCTCGGTTCTTGGACCACCAATCGCGCATTTCAATGCGTGATGGCCCAAGGAGACCAAGTGTACATTTTGATTTCGAATGGAATGCAATGCACATAATCAAACAAAGGGGCTTTCAACCTCTATCATGGCTTGATCAAGAGGTGAAAGATGCATGTAACGCAATACATCCTAGGCATGTGAACTAGTATGCAACATGGACATGCAATGTGTATTTAGGCATGCAACCTAAACAAATAATCATGCAAGGCAAACAAGCATGCAACCACTATGCTAGTGACAAGCATACAAGATGCAATGTGGGCATGCAAGTATGCAAGCAAACATACAAGGCATATAACAATCATGTTAATGACAAGCATGCTATAACACATGAAGGATGGACTTAGACTAATTTAGGTAGCCCTCAAACAAGCCTAAAACTGTGGCCAATGCTATGGAAATGAGGGACAATTACACATACAAACATGCATGCAAATGGGCCAACACTTAAGCATCAAACAAGCAACCTTTAAGCACACTTAAAAGAAGATAAATATAGACACATGGCAAGCATGACAAGCTCTGAAGTTGCATAAAATAGAGGTGCCAAACCAACTAATTAAAGCAAACAAAGCATGCTCATGACATCACACATTCAAAGCCTACAAGCTAGAATGCAAAGAGACTATACAAAATATGTTAAGCATGACCAAAGCAACTGAAAACAGAGCTAAAGCACACTAAAACATACACAAAAGCTTCACAAAGCTTGGCCAAAATCATGCTAGAACAAGGGTCAAAACCTAAAGCATGTTAAGGCCTAAACATGGCATTATAAGACATGTATGCAAGGCATGCAAGGTGTGTCTAAACCAAGCCAAAACAGAGCTATATTATGACATAATAAGCACAAAAATCAGTTAGGACATGGCCAACATGAACCTAAATTAGATGCTCACACATGAGGCAAAAATGGCCATTTTCAAGGACAACAAGGAGAGGGGGTGGCCCTCTCCTTCTTAGGACCTCAAGGCACCATCCTCACCACTGAAATCCCTCAAGATTTCAGTGGTGAGGAGGCCCAAACACAATGGTCTCGGAGCTCACCAAAAATGCACAAAAATGGAGCCTAACAAGGCTTAAGAGGGGTCAAACAACCTCAAAGCTCAAAACACTCTTAAACAACTATTTAGAGTAGGCAAAAACAAGACTTTTATATGTTATACACCAAGTCTAAAAATAGTTTCAAGGTAGTCAAAAAAGCTATGCAAAAATGGGGTAAAAAGAGCAAGAATGTTACCCTTGAAGACCTTCTTCACAAATGGTGGACTAGCTGCTTCTTTGAGCTCAAAACCACCCAAGAACACCAAAAACAGACCTCTGGCCCCTCAGCAACCAAGATAAGGTGTAATGGTGGGTGTTTGTGTGCAATAGTAAGGCTAAACACACACAAATACACAAGAGAGAGAGATATACGAGATGGAGGATATGCAAACCCTAACCCTAAAACTCAAAGCTCTCTGAAAATGTTGTCTAACCTAAAAGAGGGAGAAGAGGCCTCCTCTTATAGAAGATTCAATCTTGTAAAGCTTCCAAGGCAAGCTAACAAGGTTGAAATCCCTCCATACACGTGTATGGAGGGGAGCAAAGGTGGGTGCCAGCTATCACAGCTGGCACAAAAATATCTGCAAAAGCAGATGAACAGTGGTCGGCCGGCCAAAAATGCAATTTGACCAAAATAGATGGTCGGCCAGCCACAAAGAGTGCCAATCGGCCAAACATTTGGCCGGTGGCAACAAACCAATGGCCGGTGGCCTCAAGCCATGGTCGGTGATGTGTGGGGATGGCCAAAAAGCCATTCCCTGCCCCTCAAAGGCAAAACACAACTGTTTGGTGCAAAACCAGACACAAAACAGTCAAGCCGAGAGATCCTGAGGCAAGGCGCGTGGCCGAGACCTCCGGGAACTTAGGACGAACACAAACATGGATGATCACCGAGTGTTCAAGCGGTGACATCCAAGTCTTGGGGACGGTCAAAAATGGGGTGTCTACAGTTGCCCCTCTTTGACGGAACTCGGAAGTCATAACAATGACGGGAGTGAATGTCAAAACCCAGAGACGACCCATTTTTGACAAGGCCGAAGACTTAGACAAAACATGCAAGACAAACAAGATATGCGTCCGAAGGCAGGGGCAAAATGCAACTGACAATGCAAGAAACCGAGCATAACTTATGATCATGTAAAGAAAGCTGTAACGAAGCATAACATGCGACAGTTTTAAGCTAGTAAACACAAATCCAACTACACTACAATGCAGAAAGGATGTAAGAGAATTATGCAATTCTTGATACGTCTCACTCGGAGGATACAATACCTGTGCGGCTCGTCTGGTCGTGCCAGCTTTGAATGAACCGTACATACAATATTGTGCCTGAAAGAGAAAGAAAACTCAACAGGTACAATATTGTTAGCAACATGCATAACAATGCAAGCGAGAAGTGCGCGACAACGCGAATGTAGGATTTAAGGTCTCCTTAGACCAAGGGGTGCACAAACAGTGCGACGATACGCAATTGAATCTAATGTAATGCAAATGATATGCAAAATTACAAAACCAATGTAAATGCAAAACATACAAAACTATGTATGAACAATGCAAACGATATACAATGCAATTGAATCATGATCCAATCATGAGCGGTTCAAAATCACACAAATGTCAAATAGATTGATGGAGGTGCAAAGTCCGTCTACCATAGAAAAGGTGCCGCAACCCTCAAACCAAGTTCAACATGGAATAGGCGCGTACACATGCAGAACTATGAGTGACGTAGACGGACACAAGAACAAGTAATTGGGTGGAATGACATAAGTGGGGAATGACCCGCTAACGAAAGAATATGATCCTAATGCTGGATGCAAAAATTACATTACAATGTAATATATACAATGGATATGGCACGCGGGCCAAACCAAATCTTGCCTAGGAAAGGCATGTACACAAACGAACCGCGTCTAACATAGAACGGTCACACAGAACTATGAGTGTATAGACGTAAAAAGTATGGGCACATACCAGACCAAGCTCAACATGGAAAGGCGCAAGTCATAGATGGAGGTGATGCAATGAATGCACGCAAACTGCAATGCAATATATACAAATATGCAATGGAATGGAATATATACAATGGATAAGGCATGTGGGCCAAACCAAATCTTGCCTAGGAAAGGCATGTACACGAACGAATCGCGTCTAACACAGAAAAGGTGCCGCAACCCTCAAACCAACATACCAGTGTGGAATAGGCGCGTACACATGCAGAACTGTGCTTTAACGTGAAAAGTAAGGGCACATACCAGACCAAGCTCAATATGGAAAGGCGTAAGCCATAAATGGATGTGATGCAGTGAATGCATGCAAGCTGTAATGCAATATATACAAATATGCAATGGAATGGAATATATACAGAAAAATGCATGACATATGCACTATATACAATGATGCATGAAATGATGCAATATTTACAATGATGCATGACATATGCACTATTTACAATGATGCATGAAATATACACTATATACAATGAAATGCATGACATATGCAATATATACAATGAAATGCATGACATATGCACTATATACAATGAAATGCATGACATATGCACTATATATAATGTAATGCATGACATATGCAATACTTAAAATGATGCATGACATATGCATGTTTGTTTTTTTGTTTTTGTTTTTGAAATGCAAATGATGCATGTTTTTTTGTTTTTGTTTTGTTTTGAAATACATGTTGCATGGAATGCGCGACAACGCAAGTCGCTTGAAATGCATGACAATGCAACCGAGTGGATTTAAGGTCTCGCCAGACCAAGCGGATTTAAGGTCTCACCAGACCGTAGGCGGGGAAATGCATAATAATGCAAGTGAACTAATGCAAATGAAAGACGCATATCAATGTGAATGAAAGTACGTATAACCAACGCATGTTCACGACGAAGCATTGCGAAGCAACGCATGCGGGGCAACTTTCGAATCTTGAAAGAGACAAAAGGATACAAGAAGGATACACCTTGCACATGTTCGAGTGCCGCGCACAGAAGACACGGTCCGAGGTCAAAACGGAGTCCGGTTGAGCTTCGGAAATGCCTTTTCTTGCACTGTCTTGAGCAATGAAGGCCCCAACTACACATCTGACCCAAACAAGGTTGTAGGAGGCTCACCGGCCATCAGGGGAGGTCACCGGCCATCCACTGGCCATCGAAACATTACACCGGCCAAATATTTGGTCGACCGGCCAAAAGTTTGGCCGACCGGCCAAATCTTGCTGAGTCGGGACAGTTTGGTCATTTCGGCATGGGTTTTATAAAATAGGGCTTCTAGCCCTATTCTTTTCACTTTCTCTTGCCTGAAATATCTTCCCCCCTCTCTCTAGAGTATTTTCCTCTCTTCCATTCACCGCTTTCCTCGATTTTCGCGCCCGTTTCGTTGTTCGATTCGCGAAGCCCTTCGCGTTTCGAACATTTTCATACGAACAAAACTTCATTTTGGTGTTTCCTTTTCGATTTTCACCACTCGGGGCTTGTTTCCTCGAGTTTTTCTTGATTTCCGTGCCTTTTCCACATTCTGGCTTTTCTGGCCATTTTCCTCCCTCTCGGGGTTGACTTTTCGTTGACCCTTCGCATTCTAGCCCAATTTTCTCTCTTCCGGCCATCTTCACACCATTTTTGACATGGCGGATGATATTCCACGGGGTGGGACTCCCCCGGATCACGAGATGGACCCAGAGGCCGAGCTCCTCCCCTTGAGCGTCCGCCCGTTCGACCCGGCGACCTACCGGCTGGCGATTCACATACTGCCTCCTGATGGTCTTCGCCAGTTCAGAAGCTTTGACAAGACGGTGCCTCTAGAGCTTCTCCTGCGTGAGCCGGAGTCACACCTATCAGATGGTGCTTCCGAGGTATATTCTTCCCTCTGTTTTATTTTCCGCAATGTAGAACATTTTAACTGCCATAGTTGATTATGTTCTTTAACTGCTTAGCCCGGATACACCGATACACTGTATACTGTAGTTGACTGTGAACACACT
Source organism: Camellia granthamiana (assembly GCA_036172215.1). NCBI lineage: Eukaryota > Viridiplantae > Streptophyta > Magnoliopsida > Ericales > Theaceae > Camellia > Camellia granthamiana. The sequence goes on from CM069904.1 coordinate 21,194,595, forward strand.
TGTACTTGATATCTGTTTGAATTGGAACACGCACTCACACACTGTATTTGCTCCGAACCACTCAAACATACTGACACATCACATGTTGTAGTTTACTTCGAGCACACCGGCACCCGATATCTGTTTGAACTTGAAAACGTGCACACACGCTGTATTTGTACTGAACCACCCAAACACGCTGACACATCACATGTTGTGGTTCACTGCAAGCACACCGGCACCCGATGTTTGTTTGAACTTGAAAACGTGCACACACGGTGTATCATTACCAATTTTGAATGCTTTTCAAAACTGTACATTTTATATTGCTTTGCGACTGTTTTGTTCTTGAATACAGGGAGATTCCCATGCCTTCCGGGGGTATGGGAACATTGCTGCCAGAGACTGGTACATGGAGCTGCCCGATGCGGTCCGTCACATCGTGGACTAGGCCAGGTTCGGCGCATTCTGCAGGGGACTCTCGCGCCTCACTGCGAGCAGGCCTCTCCTTGCTGCTCTAGTGGAGAGGTGGTGGGACACCACCGACTCCTTCCATTTCTCTGCTACGGGAGACATGACGATGACTCCCTATGATTTCTCGATGCTCACTGGCATCGGGGTAGGGGGTGATTCGATCCCCTTTGACACTGACATGGACGAGTGGGAGGTTGCTCAGACTTACCTGCTCGGCGAGGTGCCGCCTCTCGCGCGTCCCGACTTCGTCAGGTACTCGTGGTTCGAGGTCCAGTTCAGGGTTCAGCCAGCCTTGGTCGAAGAGGCTCTGATGACTCAGGAGGAGGTGGAGCGGTATGCGCGCGGCTTCCTCATGTTTCTGCTGGGGACGACTATTTTCGCCGATCGGGCGAACACCGTGCCCCTCTGTCTGCTCAGCGCTCTTGTGGACGTCACCAAGATCTTGCGCCACGACTGGGGTGGCGCTGCCTTGGCCACTCTATACGGATACATGAGCTCAGCCTCCCGTTGCAGCGGACAGTTGCTCGGGGGTTACTGGCGAGCTTGGGAGGTACATTTTCTTTTCTGCTTTTCATTTCTGTTATATATTTTCTGTACTCTGTACACCGCACACACTGTGATCTGCTTCATGCTGACTGTATACTGCACACACGGCACACACATACTTTGCTTTACACCGACTGTACACTGCACACACTGTATACTCTGTACACTACACTGCACAATACACGGTTATGCAATTTCTGCTTTATTCTGTATTCTGCTTTATCTGATAAGCATACTGATATTTACTCTGCAGTTGTGGGTCTATGCCTACTTTCCGAGACTCGCGCCAGTGCCAGATGTGGAGACTCCTCTTGGTGTGCCATTCTCGCGACGCTTCGACGTGAGGTGTGTGCGGAGACCCCGGGAGACTTTCATCTTCTTCCGCCGCTACTTCGACACCATCACCCCCGCGGAGGTATGTTCAACTTGTAGTTCATTTAAGCTTCGCTTTACACTGTATTTTCAATATCAGTAGATAACAAACTGCATGTCATTTACAGATCACCTGGCAGCCTTGGGCTCCATTGCCAGCCGTGATGTGGGAGCGATTTGCCGGTGTAGAGGAGACTGCACGTTTCAGGATTTTGCTGGAGGGCCCGGTCTGTCGGGCTTGGTACCTGGGTGAGCGTTTCCTACGCCAAACCTTAGGTTTACCGGAGCAGATAGTCCCGGGTCCGCATTCCACATACATGAGGGAGACAGAGAGGTTCACTGCCGAGGAGATGGCCGATTACACGATCGGCTGGGACGCGGAGGGCTTCAGGGGCGAGGGCGACTACGCAGAGTACGTCCGGACCTACATCATGCGGCCTCTGAGCGGTGGCCGTCGAGTTGAGCGAGAGAGGCCCGCGGCGCCGGTAGCTAGGGCAGGAGCAGGGGCAGGGACATCGAGGACAGCTCGAGTCCGTGGCAGGAGTGGAGCTCGGAGGGGACGGGGGGCTAGTTGGCCAGCACTGCCCACTTTGATGACATGCCGAGGACAGGGTGGGGCGACTTACCAGATTCCCATTGCTCCCCCTCCGGCTGATCATGAGTTAGTCGGGTTCTACGGCTTACCTCCGGTATGTACTACTGCATTTTGCATTCTGCACAGTCATTTCATTTCAGTTTATTGATATTCCGCAGAATACTGGTGCGTCTAATACTTTTGCAGGCTTTCTCCGAGTACACCCGCCAGTCCCTGGAGCTTACTGCTTCGGTGATGGGGATGTTCCAGCGGAGTCTCGATCTTCTGGCCATCTATGGCATTCCGGTATGTTTTTCTGGATACGGTCTCAAACCATACATAAACTGCTTCATATACTCTGATGCGCAGTACAACACCTGATACACTGCCCTCGCGGCATCTGATACACTATACTCATACACTACATTCTGCACTGATAAACTGCTCACAGTATACTGATGTGTTTGCTTTTTGTACTTTTCAGCATCCCTTCCAGATCCCTACTGTGGGAGGTGCTCCGGCCGGACCTTCCGTTTCCACCCGAGATGGCAGAGTATACCCCCGCACCAAGGCGGGGCGCACTCATGTTGGGAGTAGCTCACGGGCACCAGTCCTTGATAATGGTGATAAGTCCGAGGCGGAGGAGGAAGCGGAGTCATCTGAGGGGGAGACTGGAGACGACTCGGGCTTAGACTCAGATGACGATGCTAATGACGATGCTCCTGGAGCTTCGTCCAGGAAGAGGACGAGGACGGACCCCTAGACCTGAGGCCTTTTGACATTGATCCAGATTTTTGCTGTTTTTTTCCTTCCTTTTTTGTACTTTTCTTTTTTTTTTTGCTGGTAGCTAGAGTACCTTGTACTGCCGCAGGCAGGTTTTTGTTTCCAAAGCTTTGTACTTGAAAAAGATGATGAAATGAAATAAAACTTTTTATCTGAAAAAGTGTTACATTTTAGTACATTTTCATGCTTCGCATTGCATTACATCACATCACATCACATCACAATGTAGATGGAATTGATCTCCTGTCTGAAAGTCAAACATTTGTATTACAATAACCAAGTAACGAAACGGCCAATGGCAAAATAACCCATACAACCCATTGCTTAGTGTGAACACTCGGCCCATACTCTGCTGGGAATTAATCTATATACAGGCCATTCTGTTTATTCTGCACACGACAAACCCTGAACAAACAATCCAATCTGACAAGACGGAATATAAAGGTTGAATCTGCTGAAGTTGAAGCACACTCAGATGCCCCAAATTGTCCCCTTCTTCTTTTGCTTTGCATAAATGTGGAGAACAGCATAGCACTTTGAGCACAGATGGTTTTGTTTTTTAAAAAAAGGCTTCTCAACCGGGGTATCGAGCCTACGACTGAACGCAGTAAAAAGACTCAACAAAAGGGCACAACTCTAAATACAACGAGACACGCTCAGAAGAGACTAAAAACAAAAGCCGAGGTAAACAAGACAAAAGATGCGACACACGGACGTGTTTATAGAAACGAGAGACCTCAGATCTCGAGGAGCCAGTTCCTCCGGGTATGTTTCCCACCCTTTCTAATTTGTGATCCTCACGTCACTCGGCCCTCAGGCTCGGTTTTTCTTTCCCAAAACCCTTTTGCTCACTTTTCTCTCGACTTACACCTCTCTATTCTTTAATCTCTTATTTTTCCATCCCTCCCCTGGGTGGTTTGTGGGTGAATAGGAAGTTGTGGGTTCACGCCCCACACTTATTAGCTCGCGGCTATTTCTTTTGGCGACGTCTAGTCGGTGTTCCGGATGGGGAATGAAGTATCTTGATTCATTCCGATTTGTGCTTCGCACTTGGCTTGACACCTCGTTGCTTGGAGGGTGAGAGAGCTTTCAGCCCTTTACTGACAGCTTCAGTCGTGCCCTTTCTGGCAAGTATGCTGGCGACGGGGGAAAGACAGGAAGCCTGACTCAACTGTGCCCCTAGTTTATCATTTTGACCATTTTTGTTTTGGTTTTCTACTAAAACAGTTTTGACCAAAATGAGAGTCAGATTAACATACTTGTTCGATTTTTGATTTAAAAATCATGCAAGTCAGGCTGTGAGCACTGAAAATTTTCCTTTTTTTGGGTCCAAGAAAATGGTCCAGTTTTGGAAAAGATGGAATAATTTTCGAGAAAATAGTCAACTTCAGTAAAAATTCTCAAAAACTGGACCATCTTTTCCAAAACTGGACCATCTTTTCCAAAACTGGACCATTTTCTTGGACCCAAAAAAAGGAAAATTTTCAGTGCTCACAGCCTGACTTGCATGATTTTTAAATCAAAAATCGAGAAAAGATGGAACTTACTCTTGAGATGCGCAACCTCGGATCGGAGGCAATAGAAAATTGCCCCTTGTCTGGATGACGCTGCACGGCAATGGAAAGTTGGCCTTGGTTTGAATGGCGACTCATGGCAACTCATGGCAACGGAAAGTTGCCCCTTGTTTGGATGCTGCCGCGGCATATTGTAAACAGTCCTCATCAATGATGATCACGTTCGAACTTCCGGATACAGAGAAGACGAAGATGGTCAGAACCAATATATGGACATAGTCACTTTGAAAGCGTTGGTGGCTGGACTTCAAGATGAAGTTGCCTACGTATCCCAAACATGGGAATCAAGCCTACGTAGTTCACGGTGTCACAACCGAACTATCGGATTCAGAGAAGGCGAGGATGATCAAAACCATTACATGGACTGAGTTGCTATGAAAGTGTTGGGGGCTGGACTTCGGAATGAAGTTGCCTACATATCCCAAACATGGGAATCAAGCCTTACGTAGTTCCGGTTAAGGTACACTCTGGTATTTTAACCTTCACTTTTTTAGGCTCTAACTTTTACCAAGGCACCCGTTGCGGGTTTTCGACCTTGCGAGCTCCTGTTTTTCTTCTTTTTTTGTCAATTCTTTTCTTCTTTTTCTTTTTTGCTTTCTTTTTTTTATATATATTTTTTGCATTTTTTTTTCTTTGCTCTAACTTTTGCCTGGGTCGCCCTTCCGGATTTTCGGCCCAGCGAGCCTCTCAAAGGGTAAAAGTGTAACAAGTCCATGCCAAATGGTTTTAGGGTTTTGAAGCCATCCGTATCCAAGAGAGTGGCTGTTGTTATTGATTTGCAGAAAGACTCATCTTCGGCTCTTCAAGCATATCGGACATTTTTGCCCCTAGTTTGAGGGGTGCTTCTGTTCTAGCTTCGCGAACTTCTGTTAACGACGTCTGACCTCTTGATCTGACTTTGGTGCCTCTTGTTCGAGGGCTGCTTCAAACCTGGCCACACAGGCCCCACACGGCGGTTGACCGTTGAACACTCCGAATCGTGGTCAAGGCTCAAAACAAATGGATTAAATCTTGAGGCTGAGAGCGATCCTAGGCTGTACAATCTCAAGAGCGATTCCACACAGGTCTTCATAGGACCGCGCAAAACATTTTGTTTTTGAAAGTTTTTACGAAAGCGACAAATCGCTCATGCTGAAGATAGTGTGGAACGAATCTGGATCAAGCCAGGGTCCTTTTCAGTACTCACGCTAACAAGCATGATTTCAGTCATTAAAGGCTTAGCACGCCTATCTTTCTCTCAAATTGATCAAAGTTTTGCAAAACCCGAGGAATTCCTTCCTCTTCGTTTTCATCACCACAGTGTTCAAAAAGGTTTTTTGAAAAACTTAGGCCATCACAATGATTTTCAGGGCACAAGAGAGCAGGTGGAATTTACTGTCGTTCCATTCGGATCCTCTGGCACAACAAGCTCAAAATAGCAATAAGCACGGAAACATGATAGCCGCAGCTGTTTCATTCGGATTTCTTGGTGTAGACAGCGCCCACGTGGGACCTCGATGCTACAGTTCGGACTCCCCCTTTTTTGTTAGTTGCGGTTCGTAATCTGAACCAAAGAGTCCAACTCTGGCAAATCGTTTTGAGAGAAAACAGATTTTTAGAAAAGAAGTGCCAAACATGGACTGCTTTGCCAGATACAGAGTCGCCACCTAAATATTTTTAAAATGGGAAATTTAGGAAACCCTGACTCGGTGCCGAAGGCCACGTGTCCGTCATCACCAAAGTTGTCTTGGCTCGGGAGCTTGGGTACGATCGGGGAAGGTCAGCTATGAGCACCCCCTTTCGCCCGGTCCGAAGACCGGCCTCTACTAACCGTGATATCCGATTTTGAAAACGTTATGTGCTCTTATTCCGATTATTAGCCTAGAATTACTATGTTATGCGCACAGCAAACAAGTATAGACTAGATTGCCTAATTTGGAAACAAGCATTGCATATCCGTTCGTTTTGAAAGCGCTTCGGAATTTGCTACTCGCAAGTAGGCTAAAACACGGATTTCAACGAGTTTTTCCAACTCAAGCAATCCAACCTCCACCCACAGGCATTCAAGCAGTTTAACACGTAAGCATCTAGCCACATGGTAAGCATGCTGTCATGGTAGCATTCACACGCATGCGATATGCTAAAGCATAAATATACTTACAGCGTACTCAGTGCCAAAACGATAAACTAGTTAGCAAACATGCATGCCCTAGTTCATGTTAGAGTGACTAATGCATCGCATACAGAATGCAATTAGACAGGCTCGGCTATCCTAAACATGGCATGTGAAATGCACGAGTAGCACGTATTCAAGTTAGATTTGAAATGTTGTGCAGTTAGCATGATGCGCCGAGCCCGGTGCATGTAATACTGATGAATGATGCACGCATGCATAGCATAAGGTATGCTAAAATAAACATGTCCTAATACTAACCATCAAAGCATGTAAGTAAAAGGGAGAAAGAAGTGGGGGTTAGAAGACATGCACACACTCACCCACACTTATTACAAATTTGCCCTCGCTCGGAGGGACCTAAAAGAATAATACAGTCCAAATAACGAATCAACTACTCTAGCTAATTAAATTATTACAGACCAATTAAATTAATTAAGCAAATTAATTAATCTAATTAAAACAGTAAACCGCCTCGTGAAGAGGGCCCAATGCAATGCATGCTTGGTTCCTGCTCGGAAGCGCACTGCCATGCATAGGCTGCCTCTGTTTTCCCTGCTCTGCCCCTCTGAAGACTGCCAAAATCTCAGAATATTCTCACTGGATGTTGGGGATCACTGTCGGCTGGGTAGAATGTCCACCGGCCGCAAGAGATGTTCATCGGCACAAAATAGATCCATCGGCCATCTATGGATTGCCGGTCGGCACTGAACACTGCCGGTCGGCAAAGAATGCCTGCAGAACCTGCAATTGACAGCAGTAGAGGGCAAGGCATAGCATGGCAATGCAATTCAAGCAATGTATGCACCAACCCTATCCCTTATCATGTGTATGACTCAAAGGGACATGGTCCTTGGTTCTCGGACCATCAATCGCGCATTTCAATGCGTGATGGCCCAAGAGACCAAGTTGTGCATTTTCATGTCAAATGAAATGCAAACCAAATAGTCAAACCAAGGGGGGGGCTTCTACCTCTATCATGACTTGGTCAAGAGGTGAAGCATGCATGCCAATGCAATGCAATCCTAAGCATGGGAGCTAGCATGCAATACGAACATGCAAGCAAGCAATGCAAAACATACATCAATCATGCAAGGCATAGACAACAATCATGCAAGACATGGGGCGAGCATGTTAATATTAAGCATGTGAGATGTGATCCGCATGTTAATATTAAGCATGTGAGATGTGATCCAAATGTACAAATATGCAAGGCATGCAATATCACAAACGGGACCAAGCATATGACAATATGCAAAGTAAACATGCAACACAAGCTAAGGGAGGGACTTACACTAATTGGACAGCCCTAAATTAGGTCCAAAACAATGGCCAAAGTGCATGGAACAAAGACCAAAACAAGTCAATGAAGCATGCTCATGCAAGAGGCCAATGAAGCACATAAACCATAGCTATATGGTACAATGCATGCAGGTCTCAACCACCTCAAAACAGTGTTTCTACATGCTAAAACCATGCTGAAAATGCCATGATCATGCACCAAAACAAGCTCACATGATATGCCCAAACAATGGGCTCTTGAAACACATGAACTACAACTATGTAATGCAATGTATGAGCGTTTTATCCTGCCCAAAACAGAGTTTATACATGTTAATTTAGGGCCTAAAACATGCTGAAAAATAGCCCAAACAAACTAGCAAAGCATGCTCTCCTTTAGGCCATTCTAAGCATTTAAACCACAACCATGCAAAGCAATGCACAAGCTACCTTAACACCTCAAAACAGAGCTTAATCACAGCAAAATATGGACTATTGTAGGCCAAAGTTAAGCTAGCACATGTTAGGAAGATGGGCTAAAGCATGAAGCAAGCTAGGCTAGGGAGCAAAATCACATTACAAGTGTATGAAGCAAGCAACCAAGCCCCCAACCAGACCAAAACAAATCTGAAACATGGCAAAACGGAGCCTAAAACATGCTTGGCTTAAGCTAAAACAAGCCACAAAAAGATGCCACTTTACAAGCCTAACAAGGCATAACAACTAGCTACAAGAAGGAGGGGCTAACCCCTCCTATTTGAGACCTCAAAACTGGTTTTTAATCACTGAAAAACCTTTGAAAAAAAGTTGTTTTTAGGCCCAAAAGAGGTTTGCTTAAAAGAGCTCAAAGGTGGATCACAATCTCACAAAACAAGGAACAAACAAAGGGAGGACACCCCTTAACTCACAAGGACTTCAATCCACCACTTTTAAAACATAAAAATAGAGATTTTGACAGTTGAAAATCAGGCCAAAAGAAGCATGCAAAAGTAGTTATACAAGTGCACAAAATCAAGCTTGAGAAAAGTAGGAACCTACCCTTGAAGCTCTGCACCAAAACAGGTTTTGCTTGAACCAAAACCAGCCTTAGGAGCTCCAAATACACCTCCAAGAATCACCTTTGCAATATAGGCAAGTTTGATCAAGGGTGGAGGCTCAAGAAATGGGAAGAACACTCACTTTTGGGCACTTATATGCTTCTATACACACAATATAGGAAGAGAAAGAGGGCTGAGATTTGGTTGTGGAATTTCTAGAGAGAGAGGGGTCTTTTAGAGTGAGAAGCTCCCAAAACTTGCTTTTTTGTTCTAACCCCTCCAATATGAGATATAAGGCTCTATATATATCAAAATAAGAGCTTTTGATCGAAATATCCCAATTGAAAATATCTGATACAGTGTATAGCAGCTGGATGATAAATATCTGTCAAAAATCTAAGTTCTGGGCACTTTTGGCCGGCCGGCAATCTTTTATGCCGGTCGGCAATCTTTTGTGCCGGTCGGATAAATGGATGGCCGGTAGGTAGCCGGTAAGGTCAAAAAGTGCCGGTGATGTCCAGATTGAAGCCCCGGAAGTTAGATTTCCAATGGCGCAAACCTTGCATTAAAATTCCTCCTGTGGAAAAAGTTATGCCCTTTTTGGTGAAGCCGCGCAGATTCGATCCAACCGGGCTGATCCTCTACTTCAACCAACCATATCTCCCCCACCCGGACTTGGCTTTAAGAGATTCTTAAGTGCAAAATGAAGCCCCGGAAGTCTTCTTTCCAACGATGGTGGCCTCATAGCTAAAATCCAAGTATGCAGATAGATAAGCTTGATTTAGCGAGGACTGCTCGACTCCCTTCTACCCGGATCCTTGCTGAACTTCTTCTCCAACTTGGTTTCTCCCCTCTTTTCCTTTTTCTTCAACTCCAAACCCCTTAGCAAGGTGTTTTGAAAGATTTTCCAAAGATTTCATCTCTCTTTCATTCATCTCCACTTTGCCCTTGCTCGGTTTACCGAAAAGCGCAACATTTACCGAAATGTGAGCGTCGGAACATCGTGGGAATTTAATTTCAAAAATGTTTTGAAAGAGAGGGTTTTAAGGTCTAAAAACCATCCAAAATAATTTTGGTCCAAAATGGGGTGTGAAGTTGAGATTTCTCTCTCTCCTTGCTGAAGAAATTGAACCTTTCCCCTGCACACCTTTCATCACCGAGCAAACCATCAGTAACGCCCAAGTCTCGAGGGCGGTGAAAAATGGGGTGTCTACAGTTGCCCCTCTTTGACAGAACTTGAAAGTCATAACAATAACGGGAGTGAGTGTCAAAGTCTAGAGACGACCCATTTTTGATAAGGCCGAAGACTTGGACAAACAAACAAAATATAGATAGATAAATGGTTGTGCCCGCAGGCTGCCTACGTATCCCTTTGCAAGGAATCAAACCAGTGTAGTTCAGGGGCAGGACGCAAACGATATGCAGGAAGACTTTGATAATTGGACTTATACGCTACGCGAAGCCGGTTTGAAAATTGGACTTATACGCTATGCGAAGCCAGTTTGAAAATTCAGGATTTATGCAAAAACACAGTGTGCACAAGACAATGTGATGCAGAGTGAGTGCACAAAACAATGCTAAGGAGATGCACAAAACAGTGCGAAACAGGTTGGAATGCACAAGATAGTGCTAACAAGATGCACAAAATAGTGCAATGCAAGAGTGAATGCACGAAACAGTGCTATACAGGTGCACAAGAGAGTGCGATGTGGTATAGATGCACAAAGCGGTGCGATGCGCAAAATAGCGCGAATGAAATGTCATGCACTAACAAGTGCAGGTAAGGTGCGCAAGATAGCGCGATAAAATGCACGTGCAATGCAAGTAAAATGCACAAAATAGTGCGATGCGCAAAATAGCGCGAATGAAACAATGTAATGCACAAATCAGTGCGATGCGCAAGAAAGCGCGAAAGTAAATTGCACAGAACAGTGCGATACGCTAAACAGCGCGAGTGTAATGGAATGCACAAGAGAGTGCGAGTGAGATATAGCATGTAAGTGCACAAGATAGTGCGATGCGCAAGAAAGCGCGAGTGCACAAGACAGTGCGATGGAGGTGCGCAAGATAGCGTGATGATGCGATGCACAAAACAGTGCGATTGAGTGCATAAGACGGTGCGATGCGCAAAATAGCGCGATTGAATGGATGCAAAATGCAAGTAAGGTGCACAAAATAGTGCGATGCGCAAAATAGCGCGAATGATGAATTGCACAAAATAGTGCGATGCGCAAAATAACGCGAATGAGATGTAATGCAAAATGCAGTGAGATGCACAAAATAGCGCGATGCGCAAAATAGCGCGAATGAAATGTAATGCACAAGACAGTGCGATGGAGGTGCGCAAGATAGCGTGATGATGCGATGCACAAAACAGTGCGATACGCTAAACAGCGTGAATGATTTTGAAATGCACTAAACAGTGCGATACGCTAAACAGCGCGAGTGATTTGAAATGCACTAGACAGTGCGATACGCTAAACAGCACGAGTATAATGGAATGCACAAGACAGCGCGAGTGATTTGAAATGCACTAGACAGTGCGATACGCTAAACAGCGCGAGTGAGATACAACCACAAGAGGCACAAGACGGTGCAAGTGAGATACAATGTGTAAGTGCATAAAAATAGTGCGAGTGAGATACAATGCACAAGAAAGTGCGATAAAATGCATGTTCTATGCAAGTGAGGAAGAATGCATTTTCTCTGTAAAAGATACGAGCATTTTCTATGCAATATTGAAAGCAAAGCATATTCTATGCAGAATCGAAAGTAAGCGTATTCTATGCATGAATCATAACGATGCGTGGCATGCATGTAGCAGAAGTGTATACGAAAGTGCACATTCTATGCAATAGAGGAGCATCAAACATGTACTCTGGTGCCTCTGATTTACCTCTTAGACGACTTTGCAACATACTCAGTTCAAAAGGGGACACCCTGTGTATATTGGCGAGAGGTAACATCTGCATGTGAAACCCTCGGATGTTGCTTGGACTGCCATTTTGACTTGAAGCAGGCTTACACTTGAAGTAGAGGCACGCTCATTCTTCGGAACACTGACAAGGTCTGAAGAGGTACATCCGGAATACAATCCTGGAATTTGCCGAAGTTGAAACACACTAAGATGCTCCAAAATTTTCCTTTTTTCTTTTGCTTTGCAGTCTGGAACCCACATAGCTTCAGATAGGTCCTTGTTTTACTGTTCACACTTATCGGGGTTGGGCCCTGCGGTTTTTTGAAAGAACAAAATCTTTTTTTTTTGCACAAATGTGGAGAATGGCACGGCACTCTGAGCACACCACAAATCATTTTTGAAATTTGAGAAAATGAGTTCTCGACAGGGTATTGAGCCTACAACTGAACACAGCAAAAACGACTCAACAACGGAAAATAAAGGTAAACAACCTAAACACATCGAGACACGCTCGGAACGACTCAAAACAAGAATCGAGACAGTACAAAAGATACGACACACAGACGTATTACAAAGACGAGAGACTTCTCAGTACACGAGGAGCCAGTTTCTGCGGGTATTATTTCCCACCCTTTCTCACTTGTGATTCTCACATCACTTGGCCCTCAAGCTCGGTTTTTCTCTCAAAACCCTTTTCTCGCTTTTCCTCTCAGCGCACATCTCTCTATTCTTTAATCTCTCATGTTTCAATTCCTCCCCTGGGGTGGTTGATGGATAAACAGGAAGTTGTGGGCTCTTGCCCCTGGTATTCTACCAGATTTTCATTCTTGTTCACAACAGTGAGTTTCTCCCATAGAGGGGCTGCGCTACAACTGGGCGTGTAGCAAATCTGCAGCTGACATCGGTTGACAATGATCTGCTGGGGAGTTTGGACATGGTTAGATTTATCCAGATGAGGGAGTGGAACATCTTGATCCATTCCAATTCGTGCTTCACACTTGGCTTGATACCTCGTTGCTCGGAGGATGTGAGAGCTTTCAGCCCTTTTGTTGTTAACCTCAGTTGTGCCCTCTTCTGGCAGGTAGAGTGCCCTTTCTGGCAAGTATGGTGGCAACGGGGAAAAGACAGGACACCTGACTCAACTGTGCCCCTAGTTCATCATTTTGACCATTTTTTGTTTTGGTTTTCTACTAAAACAGTTTTTGACCAACATGAGAGTTAGATTAACATGCTTGTTCAATTTTTGATTTAAAATCATGCCAGTCAGGCTACGAGCACTGAAAATTTTCCTTTTCTGGGTCCATGAAAAGGGTCCAGTTTTGGAAAAGATGAAACAATTTTCGATAAAATTAGTCAACCTCAGTAAAAACTATTTTTGCAAACGGCCAATGCTTAACAAGCATGGAACCTAGTCTTGAGATGCACAACCTCGAATCCATAACAATGGAAAATTGCCCCTTGTCTAAGGGGTACCGCATGGCAACGGAAAGTTGCCCCTTGTTTGAATGGCACCGTAGTGCGTTGAATGGCAACGGAAAGTTGCCCCTTGTTTAAATGGCACCGCAGCGTATTGTAGACAGTCCTCAGAGTGATGATTACAACCGAACTCTCGGATACAGAGAAGGTGAGGATCATCAAAACCACGACATGGACACACTCGAATTTGAAGTGTTTTATGGTTGGACTTCAGAGTGAAGTTGCCTACGTATCCCAAAGATGGGAATCAAGCCTTACGTAGTTCGGGGTTAAGGTACACTCGGGTATTAACCTCTCCTTTTTATGCTCTAACTTTTGCCAAGGCGCCTGTTGCAGGTTTTCGACCTTGCGAACTTTGTTCTTCTTTCTTTTCAATCTTTTCATTTTTTCATTTTTTTTTTCCTTTTCTTTTTTTTGCATTTTTTCTTTTTTGTATATTTTTTGCATTTTTTTTTTCTTTTCTTTTTTTGTATTTTTCTCTTGCCCTAACTTTTGCCTGGGTCACCCTTCCGAGTTTTCGGCCCAGCGAGCCTCTCAAAGGGTAAAAGTGTAACAAGTCCATGCCAAATGGTTTTGAGATTGAAGCCCTCTGTATCCAGGAGAGTGGCTGTTGTATTGATTTGCAGAAAGATCCACCTTTGGCTCTTCGAGCACATCGGATATTTTTGGCCCTAGTTCGAGGGATGCTTCTGATCTAGCTTTGCAAGCTTCTTTTGACGACATCTGATCCTCTTGATCTGACTTTGGTGCCTCTTGTTTGAGGGCTGCTTCAAATCTGGCCACACATGCCTCCCATCATGATCGTCCTTTGAACGTTCTGAATCCTAGTTCAAGATTTGAAAGCAAAGGGGTTGAGTCTCGAGGCCGAGAGCGATCCTAAGCTGCACAATCTCAAGAGCGATTCCACCCATGTCTTCGCAGGACCGCGCAAAACATTTTTTTTTTTGAAAGTTTTTAAGAAAGCGACAAATCGCTCGCGCTGAAGACAGTGTAGGACCAATCTGGATCAAAGCTAGGGTCCTTCTCAGTACTCACACTAACAAGCATGATTTCATTCATTAAGGGCTTAGCACGCCTCTCTTTCTCTTAATTGGTCAAAGTTTTGCAAAACCCGAGGAATTCCTTCCTCTTCGTTTTCACCGCAGTGTTCAAAAGGTTTTGAAAAACTCAGGTCATTATAATGACTTCAAGGCACAAGAGAGCAGGTGGGATACACTGCCATTTCATTCAAATCTCGGCACAACTAGCACACGGCAGAAGCAAATGCGAGAGCGTGAAAATCACTGCTGTTTCATTGAGATCTGTTGGCACAACTGGCTCCTCGACAGAAACAGACTCAAAAGAAAGTGAAAAGACAAACACAAAACAAAATAGTGATACCCGAGGTAACATTCCCGGAATCACCCGACTCCAATACAACAGGACTGACTCGAAACCGCAAGACAGACCCGAAACAAAAAGACTGACTCAAAACAAAGAGACAGACTTAAATTAACACAACGAGACTGACACAATACCCAAGTCAGAATGTACAAAAAACAGCATTCACAAATGCTCAAAACAATGCGTGCCATACACCACATCTGAAATAAACTGAACGTCGCCCGCAGGTGGTTCATCCCCTGATCACAGTCACATTATCCCCCACAGGTTCACTGATCAAGTGCCGATAGACTTTGCAAGACTGGTACGGTGATGATCTTGTTGTCAATCAGATCTTGTATTTCATGGCGAAGACGGTAACAACTATCAGTGACGTGGCCAACTTGTTGATGGAAGGCACAATACTTGGCCGGATCATGGGAGGGGGGAAGTTTATCTGGCAGTGGCCGCAGCTCTAGGGGTTTCAGATCCCCCTTTCTACTCAGGACCCTCAAGGCCGTTGATAGAGACATGCATAGTGGGGTGAACACCCTCTGGCCCCGAGGTGGGTATTTTGAGGTTTGTGGCTTTTTGCTGGATGCACCAGCAAAGGGATTGATAGGCGCTGACTGGGTTTGCTGATCTCTTCCGAACACGGGATTAGAGTTGAAAGGAACATTCCTGGTACAATGGCCCTTCTCCCGGCTTGCTCCTTGATTCAGACTGCCCCTAACTTGAGTGGCGAAAGTGTCATCCACAGTTTTTGCCATAACTGCGAGGACTTGCTCTTCGTTTAATCCCTCGGCTTTCAAAGCCTCAACAGCCAACTGAAGATGTTCATGGGGACTAATGCTTGCCCCTGCCTTGTTCTTATCACTGGCCTCCACTTTGCTAAGAGGTTGGCCTTCTTCCAATGCAGCCCGTCCCAAGGTTGGGGAGCCTCTTGACATGAACTCCCTGGTATGTGATGCGGTTGATGACGGGGCCAAAACTCCGAAGGCCAGATCTGCCACAGTTCTTTGAAGATCTTCGATCATTCTCATCAGCTCAGAAGTAGTGGGTTCATGGGTTTGGGATGATTGGGGTTCAGATGCACCCATCATGCATAAGTCCAGGCTCTCTGGGGTAAATACATTAGGCTTGGGTAGATGGACTGGGGTGATGTATACGCTGGGGTCGTAAGGGACGGCCAGTGTGTGGATTAGGTTGAGATGTGGATGAGGTATTTGGTCATTGGGGGCTGAAGGTGGAGCTATCGTTTGGTTGTCAATGAGATTTTGGATCTCATGACGAAGGCGGTAGCAACGGTCGGTGCCATGACCGCACTGCTGATGGTACATACAGTACTTGGAAGGGTTATGTCTGACTGGGAGTGGGTCAGGAAGAGGTTGAGGATCGAGGGGTTTGAGATGCCCTCTTTCCACCAAGGCTTTTAGTGCGCTAGTTAGGCTCATATAGAGGGGGGTGAAAGTTCTGCCCTGAGCTCGGGTTAGGCCGGCTGGTTCTAGGCTTGGTTTGGCAAAAGGGTCGGTTGTAGCAACTGTATTGATTTCGGTGGGTTTGGGAATAGCGCTACTACGAGCATTGGTATTCCCTGAAATCACCCTCCTTGTCGGTTCACTTGTTCTGGGAATGATCCCACTATTGAACGCGTTTTCGACCTGAACCCCCAGTTCATGTAAACTTTTGAAAGTGAATAGCGGAGCGACTATCAACTTTTGCAACATATCATGCTCGAGGTTTCGCACCATCATCTGTACTTGATCCCTCTCCGAAGGGCGACGATCCGTCATCTGTGCTGCCTTTGCTCTCCACCTGGCAACAAATTCCACAAAAGGCTCTTTTAGGTTCTAGCGGGTTGCTTCAAGCTCTTGGATGGTCATTTCAACTTGGGTGTTGTACGAATACTGATCGACAAAGGCCTCAGCCAGTTCTTCCCAGTTTTGCTTCACTTTATCTTCTAACTTAGCGTACCAAGTGGCTGCTACACCCGACAGGGTTCTTCCATACAGAGAGAGTTTCTGTGGCTTAGTCAGACCCATCGGCTTCAGGACATCCAAGAAAAGTCGGATATGTACCATTGGATCTCCAGACCCATTGAAACGGCCAATAAATGGCATTTTGAATCTGTCTGGGAGCCGCACGACAGACTCAGTGTGCCCATCCTCAATGTCGGGAATGGAGTTAAGGCCTTGTGCCTTTTTGAATTGCTTCTCAAGGCTCGCAATTTTCGCTGCAGTCGGATTGAACTCATCAACATGAAAGGGTCGAAACCTCTCAGTAGGCTGCACCAGGGGCCTGACAACTCGAGCTTGAGCCAACCCTTCTTGGGGATTCGAACCCTGTAAATCTTCAACTGGCGGAAGTGGATCAAAGTTCGGCTGGGGTCCCGAAGCTGGATGTGAGGTAGATGCCCCAGATGGGCGCTGCGTTTCAATACCGGTCTCAGCCTGCATGGCAGTTCCCTGATTTAACGCTGCTATCACGGCCACAAATTCTTCTGAACCCTGTGCCATCACGGGTCTGCTGATGATGTGACTGGTGACTGTCGGATCAGATGAACCGGTGAGCCCTAACTGGCCTTTCTTTGCCTTGCCTCAGTGAAAGAACACTGGTTGCCCTTGAATTGAATTTCTGATCTAACAAAGTCTATCAGCACTAGTCCAATGTACCCGGGAGATAGTGGAGCCTTCTAAAGCTATGATTCCAGGACTACCCCTAGCAAAAGAGAAAACAGACAGCATCTCAGCTCAATTTCACTGGAACGGATACGAGCAAAGCTGAACAACTGTATTCTATTACTGATCACTGTTCCCCGAAATCACTGCCCCAAATCTGAATCTGATACCCGCAGATATGACTGATTCTCAAAATACTAATACTGGTGCCCGCAGGCTGGATACCCAGACTCGCAAACTGGTATATGCATTCCCTGTAGAGATACACTCTAAAAGCATATAGCAAGTAAATGAGAGCCAATACACCCCTATGTTGGGGTAGGGTTTCCCTGTCCTATTTTGTCAGGAGCTAGGGTTTCACTACGCACGCAGCGGTTTCAAACAACCTAACATCGGGTAAGCAACCTGTCCTAGTTTGGAATGGTCACTATGGATTCCGAATATGCACTAGGTCGAATGGTCGAAAAGGGTGCCCCAGTAAAAATCGGGGTTTGTGCTCCCATACTGGCAGAGCCCACAACCGGTCAGCCTTATGGTCATGCCTTGACAAGACAAGCCTCCAGCAAACCGCTCAGGAATAGCAGATGGCCAACACGGTGTCCTAGGCGCATCAATGCACATGCAATGCAAAGAAACACATAAATGAAATCAAAATAGGATATCACGAGTTCGAGTCACTACTACAAAAATAGTTAAAGATCACACTTTGACAAAAAAAAAAGATCTCACTTTTATTGGAAGTGTGATAAAAAAAATTATATTGATATTTTAATCACACTTAATTTGATTGAGTGTGATAATATTTATTTTTTATGTCACTTTTCAATTAAGTGTGATTATATATATATTTTTTAATCACACCTTCTAATTAAAAGTGTGATTATATATACACTACTACTTTTTAATCACACTTTTTAAACAAGTGTGATTATATATATATTTTTTAATCACACATTCTAATTAAAGTGTGATTGTTTATATATTTTTTAATCACACCTTTTAATTAAAGTGTGATTATATATACACTACTACTTTTTAATCACACTTTTTAAACAAGTGTGATTATATATATATATTTTTAATCACACATTCTAATTAAAGTGTGATTGTTTATATATTTTTTAATCACACCTTTTAATTAAAGTGTGATTATATATACACTACTACTTTTTAATCACACTTTTTAAACAAGTGTGATTATATATATATTTTTTAATCACACATTCTAATTAAAGTGTGATTGTTTATATATTTTTTAATCACACCTTTTTAATTAAAGTGTGATTGTATATACACTACTACTTTTTAATCACACTTTTTAAGTAAGTGTGATTATATATATATTTTTTAATCACACATTCTAATTAAAGTGTGATTATTTATATATTTTTTAATCACACCTTTTAATTAAAGTATGATTATATATGCACTACTACTTTTTAATCACACTTTTTAAACAAGTCTGATTATTTATATATTTTTTTAATCACACTTTTTAAGTAAGTGTGATTATATATATATATTAATCACACATTCTAATTAAAGTGTGATTATTTATATATTTTTTAATCACATCTTTTTAATTAATGTGTGATTATATATACACTACTACTTTTTAATCACACTTTGTAAGTAACACTACAAGAAAAGTGGGCTTATGAGACAGAACTTTTTGCGACGACACATTTGTCGTCGCAAAAAATGTGACCTTTTGAGACGGTACAACTTGCCGTCGCAAAAAATGTGACCTTTTGAGACGGCACAATTTGCCGTCGTAAAAAATATGACTTTTTGAGACGGCACGACTTGCTGTCTCGCAAAAAAAAAAAAGTGACTTTTTGAGACGGTACAACTTGCCGTCGCGAAAAATATGCCTTTTTGAGACGGCACAATTTGTCGTCGCAAAAAAATATGACTTTTTGAGACTTCATATATATAGTTACAAAATGGTTTAAATAAATGCAATGGTATTTTTCTATCATAAAAAAAAATTTGAAAAAAACGACGTCGTTTTACTCTTTTAATATAACATTTCTCTTTTCATTCATTTTTTCATCTTCCTGTCTCTCTATCTCTATCTCTGTCTCTCTTCTCTTTCTCTCTCTCACTCATCACTCTTCTCTGTCTGTCTATCTGTCTCTCTCTTTCTCTCTGTGTCTCTGTCTCTCTTCTCTTTCTCTCTCTCACGCATCACTCTTCTCTGTCTGTCTGTATGTCTCTCTTTCTTTATATCTCTGTCTCTATCTCTTTTCTCTTTCTCTCTCTCACTCATCACTCTTCTCTGTCTGTCTGTCTCTCTTTCTCTCTGTGTCTCTCGCTCATCTCTCTTCTCTCTCTGTCTCTCTCTCGTTTATCTATTTTCGCTATTTTTTTTCTCTCTCTCTTTGTCTATCTCTCGAACATCTTTTGTTTCTATTTTTTTTCTCTCTATCTCTCTGTCTCTCTCGTTTATCTCTCTTCTCTTTCTCTCTCTTTTTTTTTCTATGTCTCTCTCTCGTTAATCTCTTTTCGCTTTCTTTCTCTCTCTTTTTGTTTATCTCTTGCTCATCTCTTGTTTCTCTCTCTTTTTCTGTCTAACTCTCTCTCTATCTTTTTCTCTCTTTGTCTATCTTTATCTCTTTCTCTCTCTGTCTCTGTCTCTCATTCATCACTTTTCTCTTTCTCTGTCTACCTATCTGTTTGTCTGTCTCTCTCTTTCTTTCTCCCTCACTGTGTTCGCCTTGCTCACTCTCTCCCTCATCTCTTCTCTATTTATTGAGCTCTCTCTCGATTTATCGATCCAACCATGTTGGGGACCCCCAGTGGGCGGTGACCCCCAGTACCCCCACCTCCACGTGGGGGGCTGTGAGAGCAAGAGTGAAAATAAATAAATAAATAAATTTTTTTAAACCAATCAGAAAACAGTGGGGGTGGTGGGGGTCACTCCCACTGGGGGTCTAGGGCATTTTTCTTATCGATCCACTACAAGAAAATGCACTTTTAACGACCACTTTGTCTCTTTCTCGCTCATCACTTTGTCTCTGTCTCTCTATCTCTCTTCTCTATCTATCTCTCACTCATCTCTCCCTCTCACCACCCATCTCATCTACCACATTTACCACTATTGCAAATGTCATTCCACTACCACCACTACTACCACTGTTGCCACTCCACCTCTACGATTACCATTATTACCATTATCGCCACCACACCACTACCACCACTACTACCATTACCTCTCCTCCACTACTGCCACTCCATCTCCTCTGTCTATCTCTCCCTTTCTCTATGTGTCTCTGTCTCTCTTCTCTCTCTCTCTCTCTCACTCATCACTCTTCTCTGTCTGTCTGTCTCTCTCCTTCTCTCTGTGTCTTTGTCTCTCTTCTCTTTCTCTCTCTCACTCATCACTTTTCTTTGTCTGTCTACCTCTTTATTTTTCTATGTGTCTCTCGTCCATCTCTCTTCTCTCTATCTCTTTCATCTATCTTCTCTCTTTGTCTCTTTTCTCTATCGCTCTCTCGCTCATCTCTTTCTTCTCTCTCTCGTTATCTCTTTTGGCTCTTTCTCTCTTTCTCTCTTTATATCTTTTCACCTATTTTTCATCTTTCTTTCTTTCTTTTCTTTCTCTCTCTCACTCATCACTCTTCTCTCCCTGTCTGTCTATTTGTCTCTCTCTCTCTCTCTCTCCTCCACTGTGTTCGCGTTGCTCATTATTTCCCTTCCGTCTTTTCTATTTACTGAGCTCCCTCTCGATTTATCGATCCACTACAAGAAAATACACTTTTAGCACCACTTTGTCTCTCTCTCGCTCACCACTCTGTCTCTCTCTCTCTCTCCTCTATCTGTCTCCCACTTATCTCTCTCTCTCACAACCCATCTCCTCTACCACCTTCACTACTACTGCAAACGCCATTTCACTACCACCACTACTACCACGGTCGCCACTTCACCACTACGACTACCATTACAATATTTTTCATTAAAATATTACCCCTACTTCTACTAAATAAAAAATAAAAATAAATTTTTTTTCATTAAAAAAAAATGAAACAAATAAATTTTCAAGCTTATTAACTAAAATAAAATAATTTTTTAAAAAAAAAATTTATTTTAACAAAAAATAAAGTTTTTTTGCGATGACAACCCCTATTGCAAAAAATAAATAAATTAAACAACATTTTTTTATTATTTAATTTTTTTTAAAAAAAATTGATTTTTTCTTCCCCCTCCCTCTCTTTTTCCATTCCCCCCTTTTTTTTTTCTTTTTTCATTCCCGCTCTGTTCCCCGCCGCCCGCCCAAAACCAAAAAACCCTAGTCTGTTCTTGCCCTTCATTAATCGGCAATCTCTAACAAATTCACAGTGCCTCTTCTTCTCAACTCTCACGATCTCTGAACTTTGTCACCAACAGTCAACTCTCCCTCTCTCTCAGTTGCATTCTCATGCTTTTGTTGTCATGTTCTTGTTCTCATTCTCATTCGATTGATCTTTCACTCTCACACTCACTCTATCTCAAACAATCAGATGAGGATAGAGATATGGGAAGGAACTCTCCCGTCCTGATCTTCTTCACTTACATCCTAGACAATCTTGATGTGGCGAACTCGCTTAAAAGATTAGCATCTTGGTCTTCTTGGACAATCATAAGGTGATTTCAAACCATTTTTTTTACTGAATATGTACATTTTCTTACTGAATATGTACATTTTTTTAAAAGCCCAAATTTAAATTGATTGTGTATGTGCATTTTTTTAAAAGCAAAACTTTAATAACAAAGGATTTGTGTTTTTTGTTTTTTGTTTTTTTTTTCTTGCCTTCAAACTGTTTGATAAAATGTCTGTTAGGCTTCTCAAAATTCTAAGCCACAAGCCTAACCCATTATATAGAAACAATGACAGTGGAATTGTTCTCTGTGCTGTCTATATTTGTTCTCTTATGGTGCTTTACAGTGGGACATTATATCTTAACTTTCAACCTAAGAAATCAACTTTACAG
The DNA here is from genome assembly GCA_036172215.1 of Camellia granthamiana. Lineage (NCBI taxonomy): Eukaryota > Viridiplantae > Streptophyta > Magnoliopsida > Ericales > Theaceae > Camellia > Camellia granthamiana. The sequence continues at coordinate 21,216,773 of CM069904.1, forward strand.
TGGGACATTCTCTTGTGTTATTAATTGTATGATTAAAAAATTGTCAACTTTATTGAATGAAATTTTCATCGGAATCTAATTCAAATAATAGAAATTGAAATCAAATACTAAAATGTGAGTCCTATAATTTAATAATTTTATTTCTATATTATAATTTGCTCATTTAAATATGCTCTTAATGTATCAAATATGAGTTGCGCTCAAATTACTTGTTGTGTCCAACTCATTTGTGATGTCTCCGAGATAGTAGATTAAAACATGGGTGTGTCCAACTCATTTGTGATGTCTCCGAGATAGCATATTAAAACATGGGTGTTGAAAGGTAGAGGATTCTGAAGATGAAGACAAAAATATACTACACTTTTCGACTAGTATGGACCCCAAAATGCACCTGATTTTCCCTTTTTCACCATCAGATGCTGATATCTACAAAGGAATTAAGCTTTTTAGCAGTCTGCACCTTGTAAACTCAGTAACATTTGTACCTTAGAGGTCATAACTGTTTGACATGTGTCACTCAATAAATACCTATCATGGTGAGAGACAAAAATAAAAAATATTAACAATGATTAGTATAGTTTTGTGTTGTCCTAACATCAATGTGCAAAACTGGTATAGTTTTCCTTTGCCTTGTATTAAAGCAACAAATTCTGGAATGGTCTAGTCTTGTAGACTTGCTCCTCTATGCAATTGAAGACATGCATTCTTGCCCTATACCTCATATATTTTCATTGATTTTCATGCAGCAGGTAAGGCTTCTAGAATTGATAAGGTATCACTGTCCATGTAGGCATGCAAGGTTGCTACTTTTCAGTATAAGAATAATCAGTTCATGATAATTGATCAAATTAATTGAAAGAAAGACGCAAGTATCACCTTAATCCACACTACCAGCCCAGGCCATCTCTTTATGGTTGTTTTTTGGTAGCCTAATGCTAGGCTTCATCTCAATGTTATATTTTATGTCATCTCACTTCTCATCATATTCATCCTTTTCTATTCCAAGATTTAGCACCACACCTTTGCCTCATCTTTTTTCACCCTTCATATATTTATTCAAAATAGAAAAAGGTAATGTTTTACATGTTTCCAAAAGAAAAGTTTGATATTGAGTAATGCTTCAATTGGTGAGATGCCTCTATCTTCATAGTGCAATACTTTTGTGGTGTTCAATTTTATTTCTTTCTTGTTTCCTCCAATTACTTTGAGTGATATGAGACAAGGGGATCGTTTATTTGTTATTTGTTAACATATAGCAGTTTGAAACAAGAGAAATAAGTAGTGAAGAGGACTCACTTTGAATAGTAATTTCATAATATAATTTTTAAAGGGAAAGGAGTTTAATGTCTTTTATTTATTTATCAGAATTACTGAAAATTAAAAAAATAAATTTTTTATATAGAATAGACTCAATCCGCTCACTATTTTTCTAATCTTATCCAAAATCCAGCCAAGCTAATCCTCCACATAAATTAGATTACTAAGCCCCTCACACTGTTAATCCCTCCTCCCAAATCATCACCAGACAAGGTGTGGGTGGGACCCACACCCATACTAATCCAATCTAGCCCCCTATGCCTCTAAACAAACATGGCCTTATAGTATTTTTTCCTTCTTTCTATTCGATCTTAAACTGGCTGTTTCATTGCCTAATTAATGAATATACTCAAGCAACTTATGACTGCAAGCTGAATGACTTTTGATGATTTATAGAGCCCGTTTCCCACTGTTTTTTTATTTTTTCGCGTCCATCATTTGTTACTAAGCTTATACTAATGACTTTCATTTTCTTTCATTTTATTTGATCTTGAACTTCTGTTTCGTGCCGCATTCTCTTATTGATGAATAAACTCAACTTGACTAGGGTTTTATTATGTTATATTTGTAATTGATTGACAAATTAATTTCAAAAGCTCTTAAATTGTTCTAACTTTTAAGGAATTGTGTATATGCAATTCAATTAAAGTTTTCTTATAATATATGTTTGCTTGTCTAACAGACAAACCCAGAAATTGTGAAAATGTGGAGTAATGAGGTACAAGAAGCTGTTCAATCAAGGGCAGCACTTGTACAGTTCCATGCCCTCGCTCTGCTCCATAACATCACATTATGATGCATTATTTGTATATCATTGAGAGTAATTGATTTGGTATTGAAATAAATATTCATGATGATTTGCTCATGAATTTGTAGTTTTCTCCAAGCCTGATATGTTACTGCATTCTGTTTCATGTATATTGGTAATTGGTCATGCTGCTCATGCATCTATGTTCATTCTATTTGGGGTGCTTCACAATTAGTAGTCTTGTCCCCGTGCAATCATTATCGTAAGTTATCACAAAAGAATGTTTTTGTCAAACAATAATTTGAGCTATGTGGGGAACATCCCTGTTATTTATGTCCTCATTTATGACTACTGCATTATAGAACAGAAAGCTGGACTAAATTGAGGTGATATACACTGGCAAGCTTTAACGTTTTGATTGCAAGCTTGCAGATCCGGCAAAATGACTGTTTAGCTGTTAGCAAGCTAGCTACCAGCTTAACTAAAGGGACTGTTCGTTCACCTTTGGCTTAGTGCCTTTTAATTCGCTATACTAGTCAGGTGCATTTCTTCCCTGGAACATGACATTAATTTTTTTATTGTCTTCTATCTTTTTGTCCTCATTATCAATTAATTATTGCATGAAAAAATGTTTTCAGGTTATCCGAGAGTCTAGTATGAACAACCAAACTGGGGACCTCCCATTTTATGACTACCTTGAGGCTTGTCTCCGCAACAAAGCAGAAATGGTTTTTTTTGAAGCAGCTAGGGCAATCACGGAATTGAGTGGCGTAACAAATAGAGAACTGACTCCAGCAATTACTGTTTTACAGCTCTTCTTAAGTTCTTCTAAGCCAGCGCTTCGCTTTGCTGCCGTCCGCACTTTGAACAAGGTTACTTTCTTTAATGGTGTGATTGGTATTAATGGTGATCTTGTATTTATTGTTGATTGGTATTAATGGTGTGATTTCTAGTGACTTGTTTTCTTTGTTCTCCTTTGCTGTCCATGACTTGATCTCTTTGCTTGTCCTGGGGTGAGAAGACTCAGAAATCAGAACCTGTATCTCTTTGCTTGTCAGTGACTTGATGATCATGATCTCTTTGTTTTTTCAAAAAATAAAATTGAAATTCAGAAACTTGCCTTTGAAAACCGACGAAATCATATATCTGAAGAGATGAAGCTAATAATAAGGGTTGAAAACACATGAGCTGTTCTTTTGTAAGTCAAAAATGTATTGTATGGTTTACATTCACTTGATCTTTAGAGATAATACTTTGCGTGGAAGTTGACATGTAAATGCAATCAAAATCTAATACTTGAACAAAACAGTTAAGTTTGTTAAAAATAACCTTTCACAGTAAGTATTTTAACTTTTGATAATTTCATGTAGCAGCAATTTTTGACTGGGGATCCTTTTGTAGTTTTGGATAAGATGGAGGAAGATCCAAGTATCCACTTTATTTTTTTTATTTTTATTTTTTTTATACTAAATAATGATCTAATTATAGGACAATCATAGAGAATGAGCTTCTTCTTGTTCCCTTTTTTTTTTTTTGGGGAGTTGTTTACTTGCTCCTAGTTTAATTATGGAATAACAGCCTCATTGTCATTGCGATATTAAATTGCATCCAATTGGTGAATTCTACTCTTGGAATATTTAATGTAATATATTGTTTTCATTAAATTTCTTTAAAGGCAAGAATCTAATTGTAGTTCTTCTCAAATTAGGTTTCATATACAATTTTTTACTTATCAAAGAAAAAATAAATCAGGGTTCATGTGTTGACATCTATTCCAGTAATCTTCAATTATTTTTTCTACTATTTCTCCTAATGAAGGTTCTGTTGATTCTAATCCATCCCTGCTAGTTTATTTCTGAATGGAGCTTATGTTATAATGATTGAATTTGAATTATCTACAGGTGGCAATGACCCATCCAATGGCTGTAACAAATTGCAATATAGACATGGAGAGCTTGATTTCTGATCAAAATAGAAGCGTAGCAACTCTAGCCATCACCACACTGCTGAAAACTGGCAATGAGTCAAGTGTAGACCGATTGATGAAACAAATTACCAATTTCATGTCTGACATTGCTGATGAGTTTAAGATTGTTGTAGTGGAAGCTATTAGATCATTGTGTTTAAAATTCCGACTCAAGTACAGATCTCTGTGAGTGAGCTGGAACTTTGTCTAGAAAGTGGAGTGTATTTATGTCATACGTGCTCCATTTTACTTTTTAAATTTATTTTTCATGTTATGCTTTTTCTTCTTGGGCAATTCTTATTTATTTTTTTGTCTTCCTTCTTTTTAAGGATGAATTTCTTAAGCAATATTTTGAGGGAAGAGGGCGGTTTTGATTACAAGAAAGCAGTTGTTGATTCAATTGTTATCCTTATAAGAGACATCCCAGATGCCAAAGAAAATGGGTTACTTCACCTTTGTGAATTTATTGAGGATTGTGAATTCACATATCTTTCTACACAGGTTGGCTTTTTGCTTCATCATTTTGTTGCTGTGCAGTTCACTTATTTCTTGGCTTTTCTTTCTTACTTCACATTTTTTTTTTGCTTATTTTTTATTGTCGGGTAAACTTTTTTTTTTCATTTATGTATATTATTAGATACTCCATTTTCTTGGAATTGAGGGGCCAAAGACATCAGATCCTAGCAAATATATACGTTACATTTACAATTGAGTAATTCTTGAGAATGCAACTGTTCGGGCCAGTGCTGTCAGCACGTTAGCTAAGTTTGGTGCTATGGTCGATTCCTTGAAAGTAAGATTGCTTTCTTCTGTTCCATCATCATCAATTTTAGGTGAGTTATGAGTTACTGACTTGACATTCTTTCTATATTGTGTTGCAGCCCCGTATATTTGTTTTGCTGAGACGCTGCCTCTTTGACAGTGATGATGAGGTGAGTTTTTGTATTCTATTTCATTTTTTAAGATTGTGGTGTTATAGTAATATATATCAAATGTTTGATTTATCAGGAAAAGTTGTGAAGCTTAATCTGACAAGCTTTTCTAGTTGTCACTACATTTCATCTTTTAGATTGGTCTGTATAATCCGCCATGAGATGGTTTTTGTCAGGAAATTGGTCAAGAAATAGTTGTTGTGGCCCATCCTTCTTTTTTTTGTGTCCAAAATGGTCAGAGTCTGAGAAATTGCTTTCTAACATTTCCCAGTTTCATTTTTCTTTGTCCTGAAAATAGCAAGAAAGGTATCTGCTTTGTGCTTTATTGTTATCCAATGAATTAGTGTTTGGTCTTGATTCTTAGAGCTTGGTAAATAATTGTTACTTACTGTTGCAATTTGTTAATTTCCTATTATCGTATTCTTCAAGTGTACCTGAATGTGTCCATATTCCCTCATAGTCATAGTTGTTTCACTGTTTTCCTTTTGGTTATTTCTTCTACTTCTGTTGCTATGTGAGAAGTAGCATAGGTGAAACAGAGCCAATCCTTCACCGCTATTTTCATTATAGTCTAGAATTTTGCGATATCTCATAATTCTCTATGTATTCTTTATTCTGAGAATAGGAATGATTAACCGTCTGTTTGCAGGTTTGTGATAGGGCTACTCTATATCTGAATATGCTTGAAGTTGATGGTGCAATTGTTGAAACTGATAAAGATGTGAAGAACTTCCTTTTTAGGTCTTTGGATGTGCCATTAGTCAACCTGGAGACGAGTTTGAAGAACTACGTGAGTGCTCCCAGAGAGTTGGCAGTCTCTTTATGCATTGTGCAGTGTTTGTTATCATATTCTCATGTGTTTGTTCAATATAGGTTCAAGAACCTTCAGAAGAGCCTTTTGATATTGATTCTGTACCTAAGGAGGTTAAGTCTCTTCCACTTGCCGAGAAGAAGGCCCCTGGTAAAAAGCCAACTGGTTTAGGTGCTGCTCCAACTGCTCCCACGTCCACTGTTGATGCTTATGAAAAGCTTCTTTCCTCTATCCCAGAGTTCTCAAGCTTTGGGAAGCTTTTCAAGGTTTTTTACCAGACACTCCCTCCATTGTATATACTGATTTTGACTATTGTTGATATTCTGCTGATTCTAGTTTTTTTTTTCATGTAAATTTTTTGTTTCCTGTACCAGTCCTCGGCACCTGTGGAGCTTACAGAGGCTGAAACAGAATATGCAGTTAATGCTGTTAAGCAAATTTTTGATAGGCATGTGGTGTTCCAGTACAACTGCACAAATACAATTCCCGAGCAATTACTGGAAAATGTAATGACCGTCTTAAAAAAAGTAGTAGTTCCTTTATTCTAAATTATTTTGGGATTATTTCTCAATTTTTTTTGTGCTTACTGCCAGGTTACCGTTATTGTGGATGCTTCTGACACCGAGGAATTGACTGAAGTGTCAACAAAGCCTCTAAGATCTCTTCCATATGATTCTCCAGGACAAACATTTGTGGTATTTGAGAAACCAGGAGTCCCAACAGTCGGAAAATTCTCAAACATGTTGAAGTTTATTGTGAAAGAGGTACTGTTCTCCCTTCTCTGCTTGGAAATATGTTTTTATAGGTCATGTTAGACACAGGGCTACAAAGTATCTTGGTGTTGCTTGGTTATATTTGGACATGTTCAAGCTTGGCTTGAGCTTATCGAGCTGTAAAAACATTTATGTTTGAGCTCAGCCCAATAGGCACTCTACTATAGCTCACGAGCCTGTTGGTCTTGTGTATGGCAAGAAATTTGAAAAAGTTCATGTCCTGATTTTTTTATTTAAAAGAAGAAGTTACGATTAAAATTTTAACAAAACATTGTTGTTGTTGTAGACCACATGGAGGCAGTGAGAATAGTTACTCAATTGCAGACTTTTGTACACTTTCCAGTCAATAAATCTATGTCCGTCACTGGTTTCTTAGAATAGGTTGTTAACATGCAAGAGTAAACTTATCCTATAGATGTATGGACAAAAAAGTTACCATTTCCTTTGCTTATTACTTATTTGGTGGTATTGCCAGGTTGATCCGACAACTGGTGAGGCTGAGGAAGATGGTGTGGAAGATGAATACCAGCTGGAGGACCTTGAGGTTGTTGCAGCGGATTATGTGTTAAACGTTGGGGTCTCTAATTTCAGAAATACCAACTGGTCATATTTTTTTTTCTCACTTCTGTCACTTGGTTGATGTAGGCTGGCACTGGCATTGCAGAACTCATAGCTCTGGAGATGTCAAAACAGGTGAGAACTTACAATGTTATTTTCATTTCCTACATATCTTATCTTTCAATTTCTTGCAAAGTTGCAATCAGATTACAAAATTAACAAAACATGGTGAAAGTTTATACCATAATTTTTTATGCAGACTGAAGCCCCATTAGAAGAAAGCCGCAAGAAGATATGGCTTGTTGACTCAAAGGTAATTAAGGATAACCTAAGAAGCATGGACATGGACATATCAACATGGAAATTTTTAAATATTGAATAGTTGTATTGTATCGAATGTTAATGAATTATTTATTGTGTCGAATGTTAATGATTCAGTTAATTTGAATGATGCTTTAAAATTATAGGTTTATTATATATTGAATGAATTATTAGGAATTACAGGTGTATTGTTTTCCTGCTTTGATGACCAATTTATTAGTCGCGACAAATAAATAATTTTTTTTTGCAAAAAAAGACAATTGCCGACCAAGAGTTTTGGTTGCAAAAAATACATCTATTGCCGACCAAAACAGCTCTTGGTTACATAATGGTATACATGCTGCAGTTCATATGGCAGTTGAATTTAACTTTGACTGTTGTCACACTAATAGCAATATGGAATCAAAATGCATTTTATTTTATTCTTTACACATCTCTGTAAAACTTGCATTATCGAAGATTATGTTGTCAATATGAAGCAATTTATGTGCAAAAAACAATATCTTTGGCTTCTTTTGCTAAGTCCTCAAACGCAACTTCCCAAACATAGGCTATATAATTTATATTAGATCTGCAGCTCTTTTCTAATATGTTTGCCTTATTGTATTGAGTGCTTAATACATGCACTATTTTTGATCCATTATTTGTAGATCTCCATGATGGATTAACGAAGAAATTAGTTGTTGTAAACAAAGGTAGTGCCATAGAATTTTAGTAATTCAGTAAAGGGGAAATTGCATCAATGATAGCTATTCATCATTATTTATACCGTGTCTTCACGCACGGGCATACGCTAGTTGTTATATAATTCCGAACGCCATAATTAAGTGATCCCATAGTTAAGCTTGAAGTTGCTCTTAAGGTAATTGAAACTCTTGTTGCAAATTACTGATCTGCTATAGAGATAGGTCATTGACATAGTTTTATTTTGATTATTTTAAGCTAAACTAACACATTTAAGTGCATTAAATTTTCAAGTCAAGTTTGATATATGTTTTTGCAGATTTTGTTGAGGGAATAGTTGATACGATCGAGCGGTTGATGTTGGGAGCTAAAGATTATGTTGCTCTTCTTTTTTTTTTTTTTTTTTTGAAGACTTGAATTTTTTAGTACAGTGTATTTAAAGATGGTTAATGGATAATGTCTATTATAAATTTAATTAATTTGTTAATTTTGTTATTTTTCATTTACAAAAAATTGGTTGGTGCTTGTAATTGATTTTTTTGTTGTAGCAAACTCATATATGATTTTTTTTTAATAAATAATTATTTGAGACAGTAAAACAATGGTCGTTAAAAGTGTTTTTTATTTTTTTATTTTTTTTGCGACGGCAAAATAGCTGTCGCAAAAAGTCTTTTGCGACTGTATTTTTATTATTTGCGACGGCATGTGACGGTCACAAAAAGTATTTTTTTTAGTAGTGAATGTTATTAATCACACTTAAAAGATGTGATGTAAATATTTTTAATCACACTTAAAAGGTGTGATCTAAATATTATTAATCACACTTAAAAAGTGTAATTAAAAATGACCCTTTTTAATCACACTTCTAAAGATCACACTTAAAAGGTGTGATCAAAATACTTTTAATCACACTTAAAAGGTGTGATCTAAATACTTTTAATCACACTTAAAAGATGTGATCAAAATATTTTTAATCACACTTAAAAAGTGTGATCTAAATACTTTTAATCACACTTAAAAGATGTGATCAAAATATTTTTAATCACACTTAAAAGGTGTGATCTAAATATTTTTAATCACACTTAAAAAGTGTGATTAAAAATGACCACTTTTAATCACACTCCCAAAGATCACACTTTAATAAAACTTAAAAAGTGTGATTAAATAACATACATCACACCAAAAAAGTGTGATCTTTATCTGTTTTTGTAGTAGTGTCAAGCTCTCTAAGTCCCCAGCAGAGTCGCCAGAAACTGTAGACAGCGCCCGCGTGGGACCTCGATGCTACAGTTCGGACTCCCCCTTTTTTGTTAGTTGTGGTTCGTAATCTGAACCAAAGAGTCCAACTCTGGCAAATCGTTTTGAGAGAAAACAGATTTTTAGAAAAGAAGTGCCAAACATGGACTACTTTGCCAGATACAGAGTCGCCACCTAAATATTTTTAAAATGGGAAATTTAGGAAACCCTGACTCGGTGCCGAAGGCCACGTGTCCGTCATCACCAAAGTTGTCTTGGCTCGGGAGCTTGGGTACGATCGGGGAAGGTCAGCTATGAGCACCCCCTTTCGCCCGGTCCGAAGACCGGCCTCTACTAACCGTGATATCCGATTTTGAAAATGTTATGTGCTCTTATTCCGGTTATTAGCCTAGAATTACTATGTTATGCGCACAGCAAACAAGTATAGACTAGATTGCCTAATTTGGAAACAAGCATTGCATATCCGTTCGTTTTGAAAGCGCTTCGGAATTTGCTACTCGCAAGTAGGCTAAAACACGGATTTCAACGAGTTTTTCCAACTCAAGCAATCCAACCTCCACCCACAGGCATTCAAGCAGTTTAACACGTAAGCATCTAGCCACATGGTAAGCATGCTGTCATGGTAGCATTCACACGCATGCGATATGCTAAAGCATAAATATACTTACATCGTACTCAGTGCCAAAACGATAAACTAGTTAGCAAACATGCATGCCCTAGTTCATGTTAGAGTGACTAATGCATCGCATATAGAATGCAATTAGACAGGCTCGGCTATCCTAAACATGGCATGTGAAATGCACGAGTAGCACGTATTCAAGTTAGATTTGAAATGTTGTGCAGTTAGCATGATGCGCCGAGCCCGGTGCATGTAATACTGATGAATGATGCACGCATGCATAGCATAAGGTATGCTAAAATAAACATGTCCTAATACTAACCATCAAAGCATGTAAGTAAAAGGGAGAAAGAAGTGGGGGTTGGAAGACATGCACACACTCACCCATACTTATTACAAATTTGCCCTCGCTCGGAGGGACCTAAAAGAATAATACAGTCCGAATAACGAATCAACTACTCTAGCTAATTAAATTATTACAGACCAATTAAATTAATTAAGCAAATTAATTAATCTAATTAAAACAGTAAACCGCCTCGTGAAGAGGGCCCAATGCAATGCATGCTCGGTTCCTGCTCAGAAGCGCACTGCCATGCATAGGCTGCCTTTGTTTTCCCTGCTCTGCCCCTCTGAAGACTGCCAAAATCTCAGAATATTCTCACTGGATGTTGGGGATCACTGTCGGCTGGGTAGAATGTCCACCGGCCGCAAGAGATGTTCATCGGCACAAAATAGATCCATCGGCCATCTATGGATTGCCGGTCGGCACTGAACACTGCCGGTCGGCAAAGAATGCCTGCAGAACCTGCAATTGACAGCAGTAGAGGGCAAGGCATAGCATGGCAATGCAATTCAAGCAATGTATGCACCAACCCTATCCCTTATCATGTGTATGACTCAAAGGGACATGGTCCTTGGTTCTCGGACCATCAATCGCGCATTTCAATGCGTGATGGCCCAAGAGACCAAGTTGTGCATTTTCATGTCAAATGAAATGCAAACCAAATAGTCAAACCAAGGGGGGGGCTTCTACCTCTATCATGACTTGGTCAAGAGGTGAAGCATGCATGCCAATGCAATGCAATCCTAAGCATGGGAGCTAGCATGCAATACGAACATGCAAGCAAGCAATGCAAAACATACATCAATCATGCAAGGCATAGACAACAATCATGCAAGACATGGGGCGAGCATGTTAATATTAAGCATGTGAGATGTGATCCGCATGTTAATATTAAGCATGTGAGATGTGATCCAAATGTACAAATATGCAAGGCATGCAATATCACAAACGGGACCAAGCATATGACAATATGCAAAGTAAACATGCAACACAAGCTAAGGGAGGGACTTACACTAATTGGACAGCCCTAAATTAGGTCCAAAACAATGGCCAAAGTGCATGGAACAAAGACCAAAACAAGTCAATGAAGCATGCTCATGCAAGAGGCCAATGAAGCACATAAACCATAGCTATATGGTACAATGCATGCAGGTCTCAACCACCTCAAAACAGTGTTTCTACATGCTAAAACCATGCTGAAAATGCCATGATCATGCACCAAAACAAGCTCACATGATATGCCCAAACAATGGGCTCTTGAAACACATGAACTACAACTATGTAATGCAATGTATGAGCGTTTTATCCTGCCCAAAACAGAGTTTATACATGTTAATTTAGGGCCTAAAACATGCTGGAAAATAGCCCAAACAAACTAGCAAAGCATGCTCTCCTTTAGGCCATTCTAAGCATTTAAACCACAACCATGCAAAGCAATGCACAAGCTACCTTAACACCTCAAAACAGAGCCTAATCACAGCAAAATATGGACTATTGTAGGCCAAAGTTAAGCTAGCACATGTTAGGAAGATGGGCTAAAGCATGAAGCAAGCTAGGCTAGGGAGCAAAATCACATTACAAGTGTATGAAGCAAGCAACCAAGCCCCCAACCAGACCAAAACAGATCTGAAACATGGCAAAACGGAGCCTAAAACATGCTTGGCTTAAGCTAAAACAAGCCACAAAAAGATGCCACTTTACAAGCCTAACAAGGCATAACAACTATCTACAAGAAGGAGGGGCTAACCCCTCCTATTTGAGACCTCAAAACTGGTTTTTAATCACTGAAAAACCTTTGAAAAAAAGTTGTTTTTAGGCCCAAAAGAAGTTTGCTTAAAAGAGCTCAAAGGTGGATCACAATCTCACAAAACAAGGAACAAACAAAGGGAGGACACCCCTTAACTCACAAGGACTTCAATCCACCACTTTTAACACATAAAAATAGAGATTTTGATAGTTGAAAATCAGGCCAAAAGAAGCATGCAAAAGTAGTTATACAAGTGCACAAAATCAAGCTTGAGAAAAGTAGGAACCTACCCTTGAAGCTCTGCACCAAAACAGGTTTTGCTTGAACCAAAACCAGCCTTAGGAGCTCCAAATACACCTCCAAGAATCACCTTTGCAATATAGGCAAGTTTGATCAAGGGTGGAGGCTCAAGAAATGGGAAGAACACTCACTTTTGGGCACTTATATGCTTCTATACACACAATATAGGAAGAGAAAGAGGGCTGAGATTTGGTTGTGGAATTTCTAGAGAGAGAGGGGTCTTTTAGAGTGAGAAGCTCCCAAAACTTGCTTTTTTGTTCTAACCCCTCCAATATGAGATATAAGGCTCTATATATATCAAAATAAGAGCTTTTGGTCGAAATATCCCAATTGAAAATATCTGATACAGTGTATAGCAGCTGGATGATAAATATCTATCAAAAATCTGAGTTCTGGGCACTTTTGGCCGGTCGGCAATCTTTTATGCCGGTCGGCAATCTTTTGTGCCGGTCGGATAAATGGATGGCTGGTAGGTAGCCGGTAAGGTCAAAAAGTGCCGGTGATGTCCAGATTGAAGCCCCGGAAGTTAGCTTTCCAATGGCGCAAACCTTGCATTAAAATTCCTCCTGTGGAAAAGTTATGCCCTTTTTGGTGAAGCCGCGCAGATTCGATCCAACCGGGCTGATCCTCTACTTCAACCAACCATATCTCCCCCACCCGGACTTGGCTTTAAGAGATTCTTAAGTGCAAAATGAAGCCCCGGAAGTCTTCTTTCCAACGATGGTGGCCTCATAGCTAAAATCCAAGTATGCAGATAGATAAGCTTGATTTAGCGAGGGCTGCTCGACTCCCTTCTACCCGGATCCTTGCTGAACTTCTTCTCCAACTTGGTTTCTCCCCTCTTTTCCTTTTTCTTCAACTCCAAACCCCTTAGCAAGGTGTTTTGAAAGATTTTCCAAAGATTTCATCTCTCTTTCATTCATCTCCACTTTGCCCTTGCTCGGTTTACCGAAAAGCGCAACATTTACCGAAATGCGAGCGTCCGAACATCGTGGGAATTTAATTTCAAAAATGTTTTGAAAGAGAGGGTTTTAAGGTCTAAAAACCATCCAAAATAATTTTGGTCCAAAATGGGGTGTGAAGTTGAGATTTCTCTCTCTCCTTGCTGAAGAAATTGAACCTTTCCCCTGCACACCTTTCATCACCGAGCAAACCATCAGTAACGCCCAAGTCTCGAGGGCGGTCAAAAATGGGGTGTCTACACTTGGTTGCAACTGGCTCCACAGCAGAGACAGACTCAAAAGAAAGCAAAAGGGTAATTACAAAACAAAACGGTGTTCGAGGCGACAACCCTGGAACCACCCGACATTCTATACAAGGGGATTGACTCGCTACAACAAGACAGTCCCTTAAGCAAAAAGAACTGACTCAAGATGATGAGACAAACTCAAAACAAAACAAAGAACTGACTCGATACCCAAGCCAGTATTTACAAAACTAGCATTTGCGGATGCTCAAAAATGCGTGCCAGATGCCACATCCAAAATATACCGGGCGCCGCCCACAGGTGGTCCAACCCCGCTCACATACTCGCAGTATCTTCGAAGTCCAATAGCTGGGTAGTAACAGACTTGGCTGAGGTGGGTGGGAGGATAACCTCATTGTCGATCAAATCTTGCACCTCATGACGAAGGCGGAAACAATTATCGGTAGCATGACCGGTTTGCTGGTGGTATGCGCAGTACAAAGTAGCATCATGTGTGAGAGGGAGATTCTTTGGGAGAGGCCGAGGCTCCAAGGGTTTAAGATGCCCTCTTTCAGCCAGGATCTGGAGCGCCTTAGATAAAGGCATGTAGAGAGCGTGAAAGACCCTGCGCCCTCGGGGCAGGTACTTTGAAGTCTGAGTATTCTTGCTAGACGCACTAGTGAAAGGGTCGGCAGACACTGTCTTGACTTTCTGATCTTTCCCAGGTGTAGAGTTGGGAGTGGAAGGAACTGTTCTGGCATGACAGGGCCTATCCCGGTTTTCTGACTGGCTTGTACTGCCTTCGGCTGGAGTGGGGAAAACATCATCCACGACCTTGGCTACGACTGCGAATACCTGTTGTTTACTTATCCCCCCGGCTTTCAAAGCCTCGACTGCCCACAACAGTTGTTCAACGGGATCGGCATCTATCCCCACTTTGTTCTTGCCTCTGGCCTCAGCCTGATCGAGGGTTTGGATTGATGTTGATACGTCATTGCTATAGCTTGAGACCACCTCGGGTTGGCTAAGTTCAATCACGATCCGCCCTAATAGCGGGGGATCTTGTGGTACAAAATTCCCGACATATGGTGCAGCTGGTGGCGAAGCCGACATTCCGTAGGTGAGATCCGCCACAGACCTCTGGAGGTCACCAATCATCCCCATCAATTTGAATGTGGTGGGCTCACGAGCCTGGTACAACTGGGGGGTCCAGACCGGGTGTGCAACAGGTGACCGAGGTGGATGCGGTACATCAACATTGGTCTCACTTTGCAGAGTGATTCCTTGATCTAATGTGGCTGTCATAACCACAATCTCCTCCGAATTCTGCGTTATCATAAGTCCGTTGTACTGAACGGTGATTGACGGATCAGATATCTGTCTTGCCTCAGCAAGGGGGAACACTGGCTATTCTGTATCACTTCTCTGAACTGAAAGGAAAAACAAGAAGCATTTCAGCCCAAACGGATCAAACACAGACGTAGCTGAACAGCGGTACTCTACTACTAATTACTGTTCCTCAAAATCACTGCCCCAAAACACTGAATCGGGTACCCGCAGACATAACTGTTTCTCAGAAACACTGATACGAATGCTCGCAGGCCTGATGCTCAAACTCACAGACTGATATGTACGTTCCTGCAAAGATACACTCCAAAAGCACATAACAGGTAAAAGAGAGAAAAAACACCCCTATGCTGGGGTAGGGTTTCCCTGTCCTATCTTGTCAGGAGCTAGGGTTTCACAACGCACGCAGCGGTTTCAAACAACCTATATCGGGTAAGCAACCTGTCCTAGTTTGGAATGGTCACTATGGATTCCGAATATGCACTAGGTCGAATGGTCGAAAGGGTGCCCCGGTAAAACTGGGGTTTGTGTTCCCATACTGGCAGAGCTTGTAATCGGCCAGCCTTATGGTCATGCCTTGACAAGACAAGCCTCTGGCAAACCGTTTAGGAATAGCAGATGGACAACACGGTGTCCTAGGCGCACCAATGCACATGCAATGCAAAGAAACACATAAGTGAAATCAAAACAAGATATCACGAGTTTGAGTCAAGCTCTCTAATCTCCCCAGCAGAGTCGCCAGAAACTGTGGACGCGCCCCGCGTGAGGGCCTCACCCCACAGTTCAGACTCGATTTTGTCACGGTTCTTAATCTGAACCAAAGAGTCCAAATCCGGCAAATCGTTTTGAGAAAACAGATTTTTAGAAAAGAAGTGCCAAACATGGACTGCTTTGCTAGATACAGAGTCGTCACCTAAATATTTTTTTAATGGGGGAATTTAGGAAACCCTGACTCGTTTGCCTAAGGCCACGTGTCCGTCATCACCAAAGTTGCCTCGGCTTGGGAACTTGGGTACGATTGGGGAAGGTCAGCTATGAGCACCCCCTCTCGCCCGATCCGAAGATCGGCCTCTACTAACCATGATATCTCGTTTTTGAAAACACATGCGTTCTTATTCCGATTAATTAGCTAGAATTACTATGTGATGCGCACAGCAAAAACAAGTATAGACTAGATCGCCTAATTTGGAACAAAGCATTGCATATCCATTTATTTGAAAATGGTTTGAGATTTGCTACTCACAAGTAGGCTAAAATACGGATTTCAATGAGTTATCCCAACTCAAACAACCCAACCTTCACCCATAGGCATTCAGCCAGTTATATCACATAAGCACATAGCCTCATGGTAAGTATGCTGTCATGTTTAACATTCACACTCATGCGAGATGCTAAAGCATAAATACTTACATTGTACTCCGTGCCAAAACAGTGAACATGTTAGCAATCATATGCATGATCCTAGTTCGTGTCAAGTGGCTAATGCAACACATACAGAATGTCACTAGAATAGGCTCGGCTAATCTATGGATGACATGTGAAATGCAACAGGAAACATGTATTCAATTTGGAATTGAAATACAATGCAGTTAGCATGATGCGCCGAGCCCGGTGCATGCAATACTAATGAATGATGCACGCATGCATAGCATAAGAATGCTAAATAAAACATGTCCTAATACTAACCATCGAAAGCAGGTAAGTAAAAGGGAGAAAGAAGTGGGGGTTGGAAGACATACACACATACACACACACACACCCACACTTATTACAATTTTGCCCTCGCTCGGAGGGACCGAAAGAATAATACAAATTTAACTAACCTACAGGCTAATTAAATAGTACAGACCAATTAAACTAGTTAAGCAAATTAACTAATCTAATTAAACAGTAAAAGCAGCCTCGGGAAGAGGGCCCAATGCATGCGCGCTCGGTTCCGCTCGGAAAGCCACTACCATGCACAAGTTGCCTCTGCTTTGACTGTTATCCTCCTCTAAAGATTGTACAAGTCCCAGGGTTGCTTCTCTGAGTGATGTGGAACACCACCGGTTGAGAGGAATGGCCACCGGCCAAGGGGAATGGTCACCGGCCGCTGATTTAGCTATCGGCCATTGATGGATGGCCGGTCGGCATTGGAGATGGCCGGCCGGCCAAAGCTTCCTGCAGAATCTGTTTTTGACAGCAGCAGAGGGCAAAACATAGCATGGCAATGCATTTCAAGCAAATGTGTGCACCACCACATCCCTCATCATGTTTATGACTCAAAGGGACATGGTTCTCGGTTCTTGGACCACCAATCGCGCATTTCAATGCGTGATGGCCCAAGGAAACCAAGTGTACATTTTGATTTCGAATGGAATGCAATGCACATAATCAAACAAAGGGGCTTTCAACCTCTATCATGGCTTGATCAAGAGGTGAAAGATGCATGTAACGCAATACATCCTAGGCATGTGAACTAGTATGCAACATGGACATGCAATGTGTATTTAGGCATGCAACCTAAACAAATAATCATGCAAGGCAAACAAGCATGCAACCACTATGCTAGTGACAAGCATACAAGATGCAATGTGGGCATGCAAGTATGCAAGCAAACATACAAGGCATATAGCAATCATGTTAATGACAAGCATGCTATAACACATGAAGGATGGACTTAGACTAATTTAGGTAGCCCTCAAACAAGCCTAAAACAGTGGCCAATGCTATGGAAATGAGGGACAATTACACATACAAACATGCATGCAAATGGGCCAACACTTAAGCATCAAACAAGCAACCTTTAAGCACACTTAAAAGAAGATAAATATAGACACATGGCAAGCATGCCAAGCTCTGAAGTTGCATAAAATAGAGGTGCCAAACCAACTAATTAAAGCAAACAAAGCATGCTCATGACATCACACATTCAAAGCCTACAAGCTAGAATGCAAAGAGACTATACAAAATATGTTAAGCATGACCAAAGCAACTGAAAACAGAGCTAAAGCACACTAAAACATACACAAAAGCTTCACAAAGCTTGGCCAAAATCATGCTAGAGCAAGGGTCAAAACCTAAAGCATGTTAAGGCCTAAACATGGCATTATAAGACATGTATGCAAGGCATGCAAGGTGTGTCTAAACGAAGACAAAACAGAGCTATATTATGACATAATAAGCACAAAAATCAGTTAGGACATGGCCAACATGAACCTAAATTAGATGCTCACACATGAGGCAAAAATGGCCCTTTTCAAGGACAACAAGGAGAGGGCGTGGCCCTCTCCTTCTTAGGACCTCAAGGCACCATCCTCACCACTGAAATCCCTCAAGATTTCAGTGGTGAGGAGGCCCAAACACAATGGTCTCGGAGCTCACCAAAAATGCACAAAAATGGAGCCTAACAAGGCTTAAGAGGGGTCAAACAACCTCAAAGCTCAAAACACTCTTAAACAACTATTTAGAGTAGGCAAAAACAAGACTTTTATATGTTATACACCAAGTCTAAAAATAGTTTCAAGGTAGTCAAAAAAGCTATGCAAAAATGGGGTAAAAAGAGCAAGAATGTTACCCTTGAAGACCCTCTTCACAAATGGTGGACCAGCTGCTTCTTTGAGCTCAAAACCACCCAAGAACACCAAAAACAGACCTCTGGCCCCTCAGCAACCAAGATAAGGTGTAATGGTGGGTGTTTGTGTGCAATAGTAAGGCTAAACACACACAAAGACACAAGAGAGAGAGATATATACGAGATGGAGGATATGCAAACCCTAACCCTCAAACTCAAAGTTCTCTAAAAATGTTGTCTAACCTAAAAGAGGGAGAAGAGGCCTCCTCTTATAGAAGATTCAATCTTGTAAAGCTTCCAAGGCAAGCTAACAAGGTTGAAATCCTTCCAGACACGTGTATGGAGGGGAGCAAAGGTGGGTGCCAGCTATCACAGCTGGCACAAAAATATCTGCAAAAGCAGATGAACAGTGGTCGGCCGGCCAAAAATGCAATTTGACCAAAATAGATGGTCGACCGGCCACAAAGAGTGCCGGTCGGCCAAACATTTGGCCGGTGGCAACAAACCAATGGCCGGTGGCCTCAAGTCATGGCCGGTGATGTGTGGGGATGGCCAAAAAGCCATTCTCTGCCCCTCAAAGGCAAAACACAAGTGTTTGGTGCAAAACCAGACACAAAACAGTCAAGCCGAGAGATCCTAAGGCAAGGCGCGTGGCCGAGACCTCCGGGAACTCAGGACGAACGCAAACATGGATGATCACCAAGTGTTCAAGCGGTGTTGTCCAAGTCTTGAGGACGGTCAAAAATGGGGTGTCTACACAAGTACTCGAAAAATTAATGTATGACTCAATTTTATTTTAATTGTAATTTCACTATATTCATTACAACTTAATTTTTATGCATTTTTGTGTGAGCAGATAACATTATTTATCAATATGTCATAAAAGTATGACAAACATACATAGAATAATCATTCAAACACTCGCATAAACGTATGTAGACCGAAAAGAATCGTCGGCCTTACATAAAATATGTTTGTTTCGTGAATTTTTTTCCATCTGAGTAACATTTTTGCAATTAATATGGTCTACAATCTTTCAAAAAATGTAAGCAATAAGATTAAATGATACAACAGTTTCTACCACATACAATAATAGTCAAAATGAAGGGGAGCATTTGTTTCTGAACATTAACGAATTGCACATGCATAACAATGTTTGGTTTTCTAAAATAATTTAGGATAGGATAGTTATTGCTTGACCTTTTAATTAATAAATTGTTGAATAATATTAACTGAGAAAATTCAGAATCTTGATGAGCCCCTTGAAGAAGTAAATATGTAATTTTCAAGTTTCAATAATGACCCTACAAATAGAGGAAAACTATACTTATAGGGCGAATCACAAAGGAAAAAAAAATAAAACAGGGTTTGAGTCATAATAAAATAAACCCCGAGTTTTTAATTTTGTTAATTTACACATTATACTTTGCATTTATTTTCAATTTAAATCATTTTTTTTAATTTTTGTTAAGTAAAATTGATGGGAAAATGTATATTTTAATCATTAAACTCCTAAATATATATATATATATATATATTAGACATTTTATATGTATCTATATTAAATTTAATGACTAAAATATTCTTTTTCTATTGGTTTTACTTAATGAAAATAGACAAATGATTTAAATTGAAAATAAATCAAAATATTAGCATTTAAATTGACAATATTGAAAATTCATAATTTATTTTGTTACAAGACTCAAACTCTTGGACTTTTTGTTGTTGTTGTTGTTGTTGTAATTGTCCCATATTTATATTACTTCATGAATTATTTTTCCTATTGAATATACTTTCTATCCAAAAATATTTTAATTGCAATTAGCAAAATTAAATATCATTCTTCTAGAGTAATGCCCATTATTCTTGTTATACAAATAGCTTGTTTGAGCTTTGAGGCGTAAATAATCTTTTATTTCCCCTCTCAATCTATAGGTCTGAATCAAAGTATATCCAAGTAATTGTTGGGGAAATTTCTACTACACTGAATCATACATATCTAAGTGTTGTCGAAGGCCTAGTTGGAATGAATTCTCGCATGGAGGAAGTCATTGAATTGCTAGGTTTGGGGCTAGATGATGCTTGTGTTATATGGATATGGCGAATGAGTGGAATGGGTAAGACAACTATTGCCAGAGTTGTGTATGATCAAATCGCTTGTCAATTTGAAGGTTGCAGCTTTATTGAGAATGTTATAGAAGTTTCAAAGAAAAGTGGTCTAAAAACACTCCAAGAATAACTTATTTCAGAAATCTTAATGGAAAAGAATTTCAAAGTTGGAAATATTAGGGTATGCCGTAAAAAGGTTTTGATTGTTCTCAATGATGTGGATGCGTCAACAGAACTAGAAATATTGGTTGGAAAGCATCACTGGTTTGAATTTGGAAGTAGAATCATTATAACAACTCGAGATAAACATCTGCTAACTGCATTTGGCATAAAACATGTATATAAGGTTAAGGGGTCGAATAAAGATGAAGCTATACAACTCTTCAATTCAAAAGCCTTTGGCAAAGGCCATCAAATGAGAGTTTATGGGGATTTTCTACATCGTGTAGTGGAGTATGCTAAAGGAGTTCCTTTAACTCTTAAAGTTTTGGGTTCATTTCTTTTTGGTCGAAACAAATGTGAATGGGAAAGTGCACTAAACAAACTGAAAGAAATCCTTGACAAGGAAGTTAGACAAGTACTTAGAATAAGTTATGATGCATTGGATTGGGAAGAGAAGGAAATATTCTTAGATATTGCATGCTTTGTCAAAGGAAAGGATAAAAATGAAGTAACAAAAATATTAGATAGTTGCGGCTTCAACGCGTGTGTTGGAATAAATGTTCTTGTTCAAAAATCTCTTGTGGCTATTTCAAACAGTAATCTACTGATGCATGATTTGATACAAAGATTGGGGTGGGATATTGTTCATCAAGAATTCCCTAGAAAGCCTGGAAAACGCAGTAGATTGTGGGTTTTTGAAGATATGTATCATGTATTGACGAACAATACGGTAAGAGAACTTACAAAAAAGATGAGCATGAACATTAATATCTTATTTAGTTAAAAAGTAATGCTATACATATGGAAAAATTATACAAAATTTCTTGCACAAAATGATGTGGTTGAAGTTAGACCTATTCTTTATAAAAAAATCTTTTTTGTAAAAAAAATAATTAAAAAAAAACACTTTTAATTGCAAAAAAATATTTTTGCCATATTATTTTGTGAAGTCTCTTGTATAAATTTTATGTAAGATTTGAATTTTCCATAGATACTTTAACAAAAGCTTTGCATTATTTTGACATTTTTTAAACGTTGTGTGCTTGTTTATCTAATGTTTATTAGGGAACACAAGCGGTTGAAGGCATAATTATAGAAGGTGAAAATCCAAAACTTGTTTGGCCAAAACAGTTGAAGTTAAGCCCTAAAGCCTTTGCGAATATGTCAAAACTAAGATTTCTCAAAATTTGTTGTGCACACCTTTCTAAAGGCCTTCAATATCTTCTTAACAAGTTAAGGTATCTTGATTGGCGCCAATACCCATTAAAATATTTGCCTTCAACATTTCAACCTGAGCATCTTGTTGAGCTTAACATAACCTATAGCCGCGTTGAACAACTTTGGAAGGGAAGAGTGGTATGGTTATTACTTATTACATATATGCATTTTGTTTTTCTCTAAATATACGAGTCCATGACAAGAATTTTCTATTTTTGATCTTTCTATTGCAGCTTCTAGACAAATTAAGGGTCTTGAATCTTAGTTTCTCAACTTATTTGATGAAGAGCCCAGACTTCACGGGAGTCCCAAATCTTGAGAGACTAATTCTTGAAGGTTTTACAAGTTTGGTCAATCTTCATCCATCCATTGGAGTTCTTAGAATGCTTATTTTCTTGAACTTGAAGGATTGCAAAAATCTTACGACTATTTCAAGTGGAATTTTCTTTGATTCTCTTCAAGTTCTCATTGTCTTAGGGTGTTCAAAGCTTAAGAACATCTTGAAAAGCTTTAGATATATTAAGTGTTTATCAGAGCTTTATTTAGATGGGACCAGCTTAAAAGAACTACCACAATCAGTTGAACATTTTACTAATCTTACTTTGATAAATTTGAAAGATTGTCAAAACCTAAGAAGCCTTCCCAATGACATTTGTCAGTTGAAGTCTCTTAAAACCCTAATACTTTCTGATTGCTCAAAACTTGAAAAATTGCCAGAAGACTTGGGTGTTCTTGATTGTTTAAAGGAGCTTTATGCAGATTGCATAGCCATTAGACAAACCCCAACCTCCATTGTACTTCTAAAGAACCTTGAAACATTGTCCTTTCAAGGATGCAACAAAAGAACAACATCTAGTTCATGGAGTTCTTTCTTCTTGTCATTGTTTTTACCAAGACACAGAGAGAATTCTATGAGTTTGGAACTGCCAACACTGTCAGGGTTTGAGTCTTTAACAAGACTAAATGTCAGGGATTGCAATCCAATTCGATCCCTACAGATATTTGCCTGTCACACTCATTGGAAAGTTTAGGTCTAAGCGGAAATGATTTTGAGAGTCTACCTGCAAGCATCAACCAACTTTCTAACCTTCAATACGTGTCAGTGATTTGCTGCAAGATGCTCCTAGAATTGCTAGAGCTTGCATCAACTGTTTTAACTCTTACTGCATGCAATTGTGAGTCGTTAAGAACAATATCAAGTCCATATCCACAAACAACAAAATTGATGGATTTTGGTTCACAAATTGTCGCAAACTGGCTGAGAATAAGCATAGCAACATCCTAACAGATAGATTACTTTCAAATCAATTTCAGGTTCTCTCTCTCTCTCTCTCTCTATATATATATATATATACTTATTAGGAAAATTACAACATTGGTTTCTATGATTTTAGATAGATTTCATTTTGGTTCCATAATTCTGATTTCACCAACTTAAACCCTATACTTCCAATTGCTTTTCAATATAGTCCGTCTGTCAATTATTGTTACATTTGGACAAAATGAAAATAAAAATGACACGTGTGAAACCAGAAGGGCGAAAGTAGAATTCAAAAGAAACTATAGTGATCACCTGTATAATTAATTCATTTTTCCTTTTTGGGTTAGAATTGCTTAAATGCCCACGTGAGTAGCACGTGGCCTTTCTCATTCAAAATGCTAGCAGCAAATGAAGGGACCACATTAAAATGTAATTGAAAGTGTGGAATTTAAATTGATAAAATTAAAACTATAGAGAACAAAGTGAAATCTCACTCAAGCTAGAGGGACCAATAGTGTAATTTACCCTTCTCCCATGTCGTAATCGTTTGTGACAAATATTCTCCATTGCACAGGGAAGTTATGGTTGTCAAAGAAAATGTCTTAATATCATTTTTCCAGGAAGTGAGATTCCAAAGTGGTTCAACCATCAAAATGACCTGGGGATTGGGTCTTTAGTATCATTTTTGTTGCCTCTAAATTGGTATAATTCTTGGGATTTGCTTTTTGTGTTGCTATAGGATTAATGGAGGATACATTGCTCAAGATTGGTGTTCAGGTCAGCATTGGGAAACACCTCACACGTTACCTTTCGTACATCACTTGTGTAATGAAATCTGAGACAGTGTGGGTTGGGTATAGCTCGCGCCATTTCTAGACTTAGATCAATTGGAGATGGATGAATTGAATGAGGGCGGAATTGAGTTTGTAGCTAGTTTCGTCAGAAAAGAGGACATTGACATCACAAATGGGTGTATGGGATACAAGTACGATGACAAGTTCAATTTGATGCATGCTGGGGTAACAAAATGTGGGGTTCGTTTGGTATATAACAAAGAATATGATAATGAAGAAGCAGTGAGTAATAGTATATACAGGTATGATGTTAACAACTTCAACATAGGTGCCTTCGATGGAGACTCTGATACATCATCAGTAGGAGCAGGAGAAGAAGATGCTACTACTACTGCTACATCAAAGCGAAGACATGATGATCTTAGTGACTGCGAGCCAGCAGAAATAGAACCCACTGAAAGTAGTAGTTTCAAGGTTCACCATAATAGCAAAAGGTTTAAGGCCAATGGCTGATGTTATAGGTGCAACCCAACCACTACCCAGAAGTATTGTTCGCTACAAACCAACTCAACAAACGACCTCAGAAGTTTGTTCCTTTGGACTTTAGCCCAAAAGATGCTTCCGCAAACCAATATGGGATGCCAACAGTTGACTCTGCAGATCTCGACCTCAACAATGAGGCGTCTCACCCCATGGAAGTGGTAGCTTTGAAGAGGACCCAAAAACAGTAGATCTTTAACTGAACTAACTATAGTGAAGTGTAATCCCAAAGCTCTACAACTTACTGGTAAGTGAAACAGAATCCTCACTTTTGTCATTAAGCACTGCTAAATACGTACGGAATGGATCACAAAAACACTTAGAAAGGTGTGAGTTCTATGATGTGTAGTGAAACTGACCTTTTATGATTATTTTATGATTCATTCTACAATCATTTATGTGCAAATATAATTTTCCTTTGTCATAACAATACACTTTGTGTAAGAATATATGTGTATATTCTAAATTCGGCATGATTATGGTTGTACATATTAGAGTCCTATTAGAGGCGTGATTGTATTTTCCTTTGTGGTTTAGGAGCGTGATTGTATTTTCCTTTTTGGTTTAGGAGTTAGGGCTATATAATCTAAGGACTGATTGTAATCAAATACACAATTGAATATACAGTTTCATTCAGAAAACTTACATGGTATCAGAGCCGTGTCTGAAACCCTAGTTCTCACCTCTGATTGGTTTGAAGGTTCCCTCTACCTTGTCAGGTTCTTTACAACCCTTCTGATCTCGAAAAGCATTTGATTCGAGGCTTGTGGGTGACCATCGGCATTAAGTTCTCTCACCGGCATCACAACGTTGTCTCTTGTGACTTGGTCTCTTGAGTGTCACGCCCCGTTTATCCTTGCATCACGACCTATCAGCTACATCATCATGACCTATCGTCACATCGTTTGCTTCACTTGTTTGGTTCATCTGCTTTACCTGGCTTCATCCCTCTCCTAGTTCGATCGACTCATTTTGGTTTGATCAAAGTCATGACTCGTCAACTCGTATCTGATTTGCTTCATGATTTCGACTTAGAATCCAAAACTAGAAGTCAATTTTGATCTCTACTTTTGCTTGCCGTCGATTTTGGTCTTCGATTTTGGTCTTTGGTTCACTATGACCTTTCTCTCTGTTCGTGACCCATCTGGTTCCTTCACACCAGTGCTTCACGATTCTTTGTTAACTCATTGGCTGGTCTGGTGCTCTCCCTCTCACTGTCATTGACATCTGATATCATTCTTTTGATTTATTAAAGTTTGACCATCTGGTTATTATAATGTCTTTAGCTTTTAATGAGTGTGCCTTCTGCCATCAAAGGGGTCATTAGAAATATTACTGTCCCAAGAAGGGACGTTTGCCTGCCTCATTTTCTCAGTAGTCTCAGACCTAGTTTTGCGCCCCTTATACTGCATCTGCCCCGACTCTTGATCCTGACTTGGCTTCGTTGAGTGCTCCGATTAGTCAACTTCAGCATATTCTATCTACCTCTTAGCCCTCCCCGTCTACTTCAGTTGTTTCCTCCATTCATTCAGGTTTGCTTGGGTCTTCTTCAGGTATTTCTTCGTTTGTTTGGATTTTTGACTCTGGTGCCTCCCATCATATGACTTTCCATTTCTCCTTACTTCAAAATTGTACTCCCCCTCCTTTTCCTATTACTGTTAATGCTGCTAATGGGTCTAGTATGTCTGTTATATCTATTGGGTCTATCCTACCGTCTATTATGTCTGTTGTTTCTATTCCATCTGTCCTTTATGTTCCTCAGTTATTTGTGAGTTTATTATCTATCAGTCAGCTTGATGCCTTTGGTTTTGATGTTATCTTTTCTTCTTCTATCTGTTCTGTGCATGATCGGATGTCTTAGCAGCAGGTTGGGACCAGCCGTAGAGTTGGAGACCTCTATGTAGTGGAGAGCTTGCAATTGTCTATGGCAACCTCTTTGACTGTCTTTTTCTTTTTTCAGTTAGATTCTCTGTCTAGTCTTTTCTACTTGTGGCATTCTAGATTAGGGCATTTGTTTGCTGACCGCTTACGGTCTTTAGCTCAGTTAGGTATATTGGATAAAGTTTCTCCTAGTGAACTTACTGAATGTCAGGGTTGTAAACTTGCCAAAATGACGACCTTACCTTTTCGTAGAAGTACTTCTATATTTGATACACTGTTTTCTTTAGTTCATATTGATGTTTGGGGCCCTTCTCCTGTTCTCACCAAAGGGGGTTCTACATACTATGTGTCATTTGTTGATGATTGCACCCGTTGTACTTGGGTTTATCTTATGACTCATAAGTCCGATTTCTATAAGATATATCGTACCTTTCAGTCTATGATTACTACTCAATTTAGGTCTACAATTAAAGTGTTATAGTCTGACTTGGGTGGGGAATATTTTAAAAATGAGTTCTGTGAGTATTTAGCCAATCTGGGTACCATTCACCAAACTTCCTGTACAGATACACCTGCCCAAAATGATCGAGCCGAGCGTAAACACCGTCATCTCCTTGAGACAACTAGGTCTCTTCTTCTCTCTGCTTCAGTTTCGGCTCCATTATGTGGAAATGCCGTTTTTACTGCTGCTTTTCTTCTAAACCGCATGCCTACTCTCCTTCTTTCTGGTCGGTCTCCTTATGAGGCTTTATTCTCCCAAATTCCTAACTACTCATTCCTTCGTGTGTTTGGGTCTGCCTGTTTTGTCATTCTTCCCCACAAAGATAGGACCAAACTTAGTGCTCGGTCTGTTCAATATGTCTTTTTGGGTTACAGTCCTACTCAGAAAGGCTATCGTGTTATGACCCAGTTTCCCGTGATCTTTATATCTCCCGTCATGTTTCTTTTCTCGAACGCCTACCTTACTTTCAGTTTCCTCCTTTCACTGCCCTAGTTTTCAAAGACGATTTGGTTCATATTGATTCATTTCCTTCTGAGGTTCTGTTTGATGAGTACATCTCCACAGTTCCTCCTAAGTTTGTTCCATCTTCTTCTCTTACTTCACCTCTGGCTACTTCTCCTCCTTCGCTTTCTTCTCTTCCTCCGTTGTTAGTTTATTCTAGTCGCAAGGATCCTCCTCCATCGGTTGTCTCTGTCCCTGCTGCTGATCCTCCTACTTCTGACAACTCTGATCCTGCTGCACACTGATATCCTACTCGAGCATGTCATCCTCCAAACAGGTTGGGTTGGTCTAATACATGTTTTCCTGCTTCCTATCGTACTTTTTTATCTGTTATTCACTCTTTTTCAGAACCTTAGTCTTATAAGGAGGCTTGTCAGGATCCTTATTGGGTTCAAGCTATAGAGAATGAGTTGTTTACTTTACAGAAAACTAGTACTTAGGAGTTGGTTTCTTTGCCTGCTGGTAAGAATCTGGTTGGTTGCAAATGGGTTTACAAAGTCAAGACTCATTTTGATGGTTGTCTTGGGCATTACAAAGCTCGTGTGGTTGCCAAAGGTTTCTTATAGGAGTATGGTATTGATTATGAGGAGACCTTTTGTGATACCCCTGTTCCGTAATATGTTAATTGGTCCTTAATATGAGCATGATTATGTGTTTAATATGATTTTGTGTGCTATTATGTGAAAATATGTGGTTTTGATTTTCTATCTGTTCATCGTAGGAATATCTATTTGATTATCTGCTTTGGAAATTTAATTGAAGGCCCTATCGGCCATCGAAACCGAAATTGATTGCGCCATTGTGATTGGCATAATTTTTAGAGCCTATGGTGAAATTTAATTGAAAAGTTTATTTGAGTCAGATTAAATTGATTTAATTAATGGTTTAATGCCCAATTAATTGATATTTATATTTTTGGCTAGTGGGACTTATTTTAAATGGGCATTCTACACTCAATTCCCATTTTATATTCATTTGGGCTGATTTCAACTCTAAGATAAGAGAGGGGAGGGTCGGCTATAGAAGGAAAAAGGGGAGAGTTGTGCAATTTTTGTTCAAGACTTGAATCTCTTGAAGATCTAGCTCTAGATTTGGCTAGAGCTTGAGTGTTGAAGCTCTTAGGTGAGTGGATTCATGGACTCTTGTTTGTAATTTGTAAGTTCAAAGTTGAAAAATGTTAAAGAACATGAATTGAGTTGGTTTTGTTAAATTTGAAGTCTTAGAACACATGCATGTAGGAAATTGTTATGAATTTCCATACTTGAACACAATGTGTGTGTAATTGCTTTGAATATTGCATGTTTGAGCTCAAAGGGGTATGATCCATGTAAGTTTGTAGTTGAAGCTCATGTATAATCACCATTGGTATCATTTAAGTTGAGAATGGGAGCTAGACATCACATGCATGTACAATCTATGAAGATAAGAGCTTTGAATGCATGAATGTGTATGTTAGAATTGGGTTTGGTGTCAATTTGAGCCATGCATGTGTTAAATCTTTGAAATTGAGCTCCATGCCATGTTAGTACAAGTATGTGTGGAATTGGAGCTATAAAATGCATGAATTGTTAGTTGAAAGTCGAAATGAAACTCAAGAACACAATCTGGGATTTCCAGTATTTTGATGTCTGCTCGAGCGGGGTAACTGCCGCTCGAGCGGGAAATACATGTTCCTAGTACTTTTTGCAGACTTGGTGTCCGCTCGAGCGGGATAATTCACGCTCGAGCGGGGGAGCTATTTAGACAGGCCTTTCACTCGAGCGCCCTAATTCACGCTCGAGCGTATTTTTGATGCAACCAGTACTTTTGCAGGCCTTACGGGTCCGCTCGAGCGGGGAAGTCCACGCTCGAGCGGGGACCCTGTTTTCTGAAATTTTGTTTACGCGTTCTGTGTTTCGTTTTCCGTCCTCTTTCACTTCTAATCACTCTTAGGCATACTTTGAGCATTGTAATTGAATTAAAGAGATAAGAACGAAGCCTAAAGAGGAAAATGTGAATTAAAGAACGGATTAAATTAATTGTGACCCATATGTGTTATGTGATGTGTAGGGTTAAGCTCCAGGGCAAATCCACAAGCCGATCACTGTGAGTAATATCTGAAATACATATTGTTGTCCAATTTCTTACTTCTATGTAAGTTTTGTAAAGTTCATTAATTTTGAATGATGGACAAAGTTTGAAAGGCTTAAATGCCAGTTTGACATAACAAGTTTGAAAAGCTTAAATGCCAGTTTGATATGACGAGTTTGAAAGGCTTAAATGCCAGTTTGACATAACAAGTTTGAAAGGCTTAAATGCCAGTTTGATATGACGAGTTTGAAAGGCTTAAATGCCAGTTATTATGACAAGTTTGAAAGGCTTAAATGCCAGTTTGACATAACAATTTTGAAAGGCTTAAATGCCAGTTTGACATGACGGGTTTGAAAGGCTTAAATGCCAGTTTGATATGACAAGTTTGAAAGGCTTAAATGCCAGTTTGATATGACAAGTTTGGAAGGGCCGAAAGGCCAGTCTGATACGAAAGTTTGATAAGGCCAAAAAGGTCAGTCTGATATAAACGTTCAAAAAGGGCCAAAGGCCAGTTTGACATGAATGAATTGGGCCAAAGGCCGTCTGATGTATAATGTTCCAATGTATTTTCTTTATTTGATATTATTCACTGGGCTTCTGCTTACGCTCATTCATGTGTTTTAGGTGAGCCAAGAGAGGTCTAGACCCAGCCCCAGTGAAGTCTATATGGAACAACCGAGTTTTGGAAAGTCAGCCTGTGTGTCTCACGCATGAGACTCGCCTTCGCCTTTGTTATTTTGTTTTATGTTGTCACGTTGGCAGAGCCTTTGTATATGTCTGTATATAGTTCATGGGTTGACTTAGTTTTCCTGTCTGTACAGAACTTTTTGATACTTTAATTATGTTGTGAGTTATTAATGTTTATATGTATGACTTGTTTGACGTGCCATGTAAGCACAGCTCTAAGGACAAAGTTTTTAAATTGCTTCCGTTTGGCCCCCATTAACTCTGTTACAATACGTTTGGTTTGGTTTGAGGCCGTAGGTAATCTCACGATTACTGGCCGGTTATGTCCTTAACCCACGGGGGCGGGTTCGGGTCATGACACCTTTGCTCCTGTTGCCAAGATGACTACTGTTTCTACTTTCATCTCTATCGCTGCTGTTCATTTTTAGCCTCTTTATCAGATGGATGTTAAGAATGCTTTTCTTAATGGCCATCTCACTGAGGAGGTTTACATGTGTCCTCCCCCTGGCCTTCACCATTCCTCTAGACAGGTTTGTCGTCTCCGGTGTGCTCTGTATGGTCTGAAATAGTCTTCTCGTGCTTGGTATGATCGCTTTCAGACTGCTGTTACTGAGCTTGGGTTTCGTCCTTCTGCTTTCGACTCGGCTTTATTTCTAAGACATACCTCGACTGGTTTTTTTGCTCTCTTACTCTATGTGGATGATATGATCATCACTGGCTCTGACTCTTCCGTTATCTCTGAGGTCAAGCAGCATCTCTTCCGTACCTTCGAAATGAAGGATTTGGGTCTATTATGGTATTTTCTTGGTATTGAGGTTGCTTATTCTCTAAAGGGCTATTTTCTGTCTCAGGCTAAGTATGCTAATGAAGTCTTCACTGTGCTGGTCTTACTGATAATAAGGTTTCTGATACACCTATCGAGCTTAATGTGAAGCTCAACTCTACTAATGGTGTTCCTCTGGATAATCCCACGTTCTATCGCGAGCTTGTGGGTTGTTTAATTTATATGACTGTCACTTGTCCTGATCTTGCTTATGCTGTTCATGTGGTTAGTCAGTTCATTTCTGCTCCTCGCTCTACCTATTGGGTTGTTTTGGTTCGCATTCTTCGCTATCTCAGGGGTACCATCTTTTAGGGCTTATTATTGTCCTCTACTTCTTCTTTGGACTTGGTGGCCTATGCTGACTCTGATTGGGCTAGTGATGTTACTGATCGGAAGTCTACATCTGGTTTCTGTATGTTTCTTGGTGATTCCTTGATCTCTTGGAAAAGTAAGAAACAAACAGTCGTTGCTTGCTCTACCGCTGAAGCTAAGTATCGTGCTGTCTCTTGTCTGAATTGGGTGTCTCTTAGTCTTCTCCGACATCTCTCTATTGTGACAACCGTAGTGCTGTTCAGATTGGCCACAATACTGTCTTCCATGAGTGGATGAAACACATTGAGATTGATTGTCACTTTGTTCACTAGCATCTACAGTCTGGCTCTATCTTGCTCCCTTTCATCCCTTCGGCTTTGCAACTTGCGAACTTCTTCACAAAGACTCACACTACCGCTCGGTTTCAGTTTCTTCTTAGCGAACTCTCAGTGTTTTCTTCTAAAACACCTTGAGTTTGAGTGGAGGTGTGAGAATATATGTGTATATTCTAAATTCGGCAAGATTGTGGTTGTACATATTAGAGTCTTATGAGAGGCATGATTGTATTTTCCTTTTTGGTTTAGGAGCGTGATTGTATTTTCCTTTTTGGTTTAGGAGTTAGGGCTATATAATCTAAGGTCTGATTGTAATCAAATACACAATTGAATATACAGTTTCATTTAGAAAACTTGCACTTTGAACTCTACATAATTAAATCTACCAATCTTGTTCATATAGTCATTCTTGTAATTCTCGTCAACACACTAATAATTAAGCATCATACTAATGACAACCCATATGGTTATCAATAGAAGAAAGAAAATGTGAAAAAAGTTTGAATCTCTAAACAAATTTTATGCCATATCATAGCTTGTAACAAAATCATAGGATGAACCAAGTTCATCAATCAAAGTCTTTTAAAGCTTCTTGGTATGTTTACTAACATCTACATAATACAAAGGATGACATTCATGACAAAACAAAGGAATAATCGATCCGGAATCGATTAGATAAGCACACTCGCTGAAGCCGTCGGTGGCAAGGGAGATATCTCAAACAAAGGTACTGGTTGCATTATAGTCTCCTAACACTAAGGACTTTCCAAGAATGTCATCAAAACAAACATAATACTTGATATAAAAACTAAGGGATAATCATTCATGCTTGATCAAATACTTTTCCAAAACAAAACAAAGCAAAGCTTTTATCAACACATTATAACATAACTTAATTAAAAATACCGCTCACAATAGCTCTTCGGATGTAGGGATTAAGGCAAGGATCCAAGACCTACAAATACATGGAAAAGTCCACTGAATGCATTTCAAGAAGACAATAAGAGATGCTCAAAGATGGGTATGTAATGCGCTCTCAAAACAAGCTTTAAATGAGTAAAATAGATCCCGTCATTTCTTTCTAAAACCAAGTCAAGACAAAGAAAAACATGTGCTGGAAGTTAAATCAATGTTTTTTTTTTTCTTCTTGGAAAAGCATGTTAGGTACTGTAGACCGCCCGAACTTCCTCCGCACGCCCCCCTTTCGGAGAGGCGTGGATTTGGGTTCTTAGCTACTACAGTTCGGACTCCTGTCACGGTTCTAAATCTAATCACACAAAGTGCAATGTAAGACTGATAAATCACCAAAGAGTCCAAGTTCGAAAAATCGTTTTGGAAAATCGATTTTAATCAAAAAGCGCCAAATATGGACTGCTTTGCCAGATTACAGAGTCGCCACCTAAATATTTTGTTTTTGGGAAATTTAGGAAACCCTGACTCGTGCCTAAGGCCACGTGTTCGTCATCACCAAAGTTGCCTCGGCTCGGGAACTTGGGTACGAGGGGGGAAGGTCATGAAATGAGCACCCCCACTCGCCCGATCAAAGGATTAGCCTCTACTAAACATGATATGTTGTTTTGAAAACACATGTGTTCTTGTTCTGATTATTAGCTAACTTATTATGTGATGCGCATAACACACGAGTATAGACTAAATCGCTCGATTTGGAACAAAACATCTCATGTTTGTTTTTCGAAAATGGTTTGAAGATGCTACTCGCAAGTAGGCTAAAACACGGATTTGCCACCAAACAAGGTGGGCTTGAAACAACATGATTTGCCACCCTCAAGTGGTCTTAAAACTCACATTTCGATGAATTGTTCCAATTCAAGTAATGAAGCCTTCATCCACGGGCATTCATGCAGTTAATCAAATAAGCACATAGCCTCATGGCAAACATGCTACCATGGTAATCACTTACACACATACAAGGATGCTAAAGCGAAAACAATTACAGTGTACTCCGAGCCAAAACAGAAAACTAGTTAGAAACCAATGCATGATCCTAGCTATGTTGAATGCCTAATGCAACGCATGCAAAAATGCAGCTAAATAGGCTCGGCTATCTAATAATGACATATGAATGCAACTTGATAACATGCTTTGAAACACGTATTCAAGTAAGTGTATTGAAGTACGATGCAGTTTGAATGATGCGCCGAGCCCAGTGCATGCAAGACAAATGAATAATGCAAACATGCAAGCATAAGGATGCTAATTGAAATATGCTCTAAACTAACCATCAAAAGATGATAAGTAAAAAGGAGAAAGAATGGGGGGTTGGAAGACATGCACACACACACGCACCCTTATTACAATAATACGCCCTCTCGAAGGAGGGTCCGAATAAATAAGCTAAGCTACGCTAAGCTAAGGTAATTATTACAAATCAACTAATTAACTATTCTAGCTAATTAACTATCACAAACCAATTGACATTGAATAACTAGCTAATCTAAGCTAATTAAAATGTTACAAAGATGAATTGAATTAGCTAATCACATTAACTAATTAATTACAAAAATCGGTAAATTAACTAGCTAAGTAAAGCAGTTAAAATGGCCTTGGGGGAGGGAGACATGCATGCTCGGTTTGCTTCGCCCGGAAATGCATTGCCTTGCCATAAGTTGTCTCTGTTTGCACTCGCGGTGACCTCAGAGTATCAAACACACTTTCAGGTTACATCTGCCCCAAAACATGAACATTTTGGAAAATTTTGTTGCCGGCCACCTCAACTGGTCGGTAGGCTACCTCGGCCGGCCAGTACAAGGGGTCGGCAGGCTAGTGCAAGTGGCTGGCCGGCCACTTTTCCTTCTAGAATCCCAACTTTGCTGCAACAGAGATCAACAAAGGCATAGCAATACATTTGCAAAGAAATGTGTGTGTAACTACTCTCCTTATCATTTCTCAAGTTCAAAGGAGCATAGTACTCGGCTCCCAAGCCACCAATCACGTATCTCAATGCATGATGGCCAAAGAGCCAAGCTTGCATAATGTTATTGAATGCACAAACAAGACTCGAAGTGTCGTCACCCTATCATGCATGATCAAGGGTGACAACGACCAAGAAACGCAACAAGCTTCATCACTTTGAGTATGAAACGTGCCACATTCCTTGTGTTTGGATTAACGTCCAATCCAAACACAATGCAATGCAAACAACATACTTATCTTCAATGCTACAGTGCCATGCACACGACTCTATCATGTAAGCAATGCATGCAAGACATGTTAAGGGCCAAGAGCAATAAAGCTAGTGAAGTGTATCACACACGAGGCATGCACTATCAATCTCAAATGGTCAAACCAGCTATGGACAGACCTTATGCATGCCAAAACATTGGCCAAAATGCTCTAAAACGATAGCATGGAAGGCAAGAAAATGATGTGCATGCATTGGTTCATCAACAAGGCATGAAGCGCAACTCTTAAACACAATTAAAGAGTGATATACATGAGAGCATGACAGAGGTATAAGCACTGAAATTACATGTCAAATGATGACATAGCATGCGAACATCACAAGTATAGCATGCTAGAGAGCTTAAAGCATTAAAGTTAGCGAAGTACACAACACTAGGGCTATGCAATACAATGCTCAATGGACCAAACCAGCCATAAACAGACCTCATGCATGCCAAGACAAAGGCTAAAACATGCTGAAATGGTAGCCCAAAAAGCTTAGACAAGCAAGCATACGCATTGGCTTATAAGCAAGGCATAAGGCGCGACTCTCAAAAGCTATGAAAGAGTCGAACATGTGAGAGTATGACTACACCCTATACACTAAAATCATGTGAGAAATGAGTTTAAAGCATGCAAACAACCCAAGTAAAGCATGCTAGAGACTTGAGACACAAAGCTAGTCAAAGCCACTAATACTATAACCATACTAAGCAATGCTCAAATGACCTTAACCATTAAAAACAGACCTAAGGCAGGCCAAAATAGCAACAAAAACATGCTAGACTTGTAGCATAGATGGCAAGAACAATATGCTCAAGTATTGGCTCACAAACAAGGCATAATGCTCAACTTCTCAAAAGCATTGAAAGAGTGATTTAAGTGAAAGTAGGCAAAGATATAAGCTTTGAAATTACATATTAAATGATGCCAAATCATGCAAACATCACAAATAAGGCATGCTAGGGGTCTCAAAACACAAGACTAGCAAAGCCAACTATGCCATAGCTATATAAAGCAAGCCCTAAGAGGCCAAGACCACTCAAAACAGTCCTAAAGCATATCAAAACAATGCCAAAAACATGCTGGAGTGAAGCATACACATGCTAGAATGAGAGGCATGAAGTATGAAGCATGTTAGGCCAATAAGTAAGATTGCACTACAAGTACAAAAACCAAGCAAGAGGTGACCCCACCAACCAAAATCAGAGCTAAGGCATGTCAAAATAACACCAAAAACATGCTTGAACTAAGCCATAAAAGAGTAGAAAAGCTTGCTCAAGTATGAGGCCAACAAGGCCTGCAGGCAAGACAAAAGGAGAGGGGGGGCCACTCCCTCCTATTTTGGACCACATGAGTAACTTTTTACCACTGAAATTCCTCTGAGTTTCAGTGGTAAAAAGGCCAAGCAAGGGGATATTCAAAAGCTTAGAGAGTTGGCTGAAAAGGCTTAACAAGCCAAACAGCAAAAGAGGGGGACCACCCCCTAACCTCACAAGGTTCAAATGAACATTATAAAGCCTTAAAATCAGAGTTATTGAGAGGCTAAAATCAGCCTCAAAGTAGATGCAAAGGTGGTATAACACTTAATCAAAATAAAGCTTTAAAAGGAGTATATGCTTACTCTTGAAGAACAATGGCAAGACAGCAACTTCAACAATAATTTTGGACCAAAACCAATGCTAGGACCTCAAAACAAGCTCCAATGGACTTCAGCTCCAAAGTGATGGTGCTTAACTAGGTGTCTTAGTGGAAAAGTGTGAAGAAAACTCACTTTTAGACTCAATATAGCACAAATATAGAGATAGAGGGAGAATTCTAGATAGAGAGGGATATTTTAGCTCTAAAAATTCTGAACCCTCAATTAGGGAGAGGAAGCTCCCCTTATACAGAGCAAACAAGCCAAAAGGCTTGCTCTATCCCTCCATACACGTGTATGGAGGATGAGTTTAGTGAGCCACAGCTGGCTCAAAACATCTGAAAAGATCTAAAAAGGAGAAAAAGTGGCTGCCGACCAGTTAAGATGGCCGGCCAGCCACATCCCCTAGCCGGTCGACCACTCCAAGTGGCCTACGAGGGAGAAAAGTGGCCGGCAGATGCCAAAAGTGGCCGGCAACCCTTCCCCTCCCTTAGGCAAAGGGGCAACAAGGTTTGACCCAAAAACCAAGGCCAAAACACAAAGTGTTAAGAGGCTCAAAGACAAGGCACTCAGCCGAGACCTTCGGGCGCTCGAAACAAGCACAAACATGCGCAATCATCGCATGCACAAATGATGACGTATGAGTTTTAAGGTCGGTCAAAAATGGGGTGTCTACAGTTGCCCCTCTTTGACAGAGCTCAGAGTCATGAAATGACGGGAGTGAATGTCGAAGCCCAGAGATGACCCATTTTTGAGAAGGCCGAAGACTTAGACAAATAAGTAGGATAACAAAAGAAAAGCGCCCGCAGGTAGGTGCAAAATGCAAATGACATGCACAATGCAAGAGCATAACTTATGATTGTGCAAAGAGGGCTGTAAAAAAACATCTAGATGCAAATATTATGCAAAGAAATGTTACAGCAAACTCACACACAAGCAAGTGAATACAAACCAAACCAAACCACATCTCATGCAGAAAGGATGTAAGAAAATTATGCAATTTTAACTACGGCTCACGCAGGAAAGACTAAAGGCGACTGTCGGGTGAACCCGAGCTCTCAAACAAAGCACCTCTTAGTGTATCACACGCAGGAGGGAAGGGAAACACCTCTCAGTGTATCACACGCGAGAGAGGGAAAAGCAAACACCTCTCAGCGTATCACACGTGAGAGAGGGAAAGGCAACGCCTCTTAGCGTATCACACGCGAGAGAGGGAAAGGCAAACACCTCTCAGCGTATCACATGCGAGAGAGGGAAAAGCAAACACCTCTCAGCGTATCACACATGAGAGAGGGAAAGGCAACACCTCTCAGCGTATCACACGCGAGAGAGGGAAAGGTAACGCCTCTCAGCATATCACCATGAGAGAGGGAAAGGCAATCACCTCTCAGCGTATCACACGCGAGAGAGGGGAACGCAAACACCTCCTAGCGTATCACACGCAAGAGAGGGAAAGGCAAACACGTCTCAGCGTATCACACACGAGAGAGGGAAAGGCAAACACCTATCAGCGTATCACACGCGAAAGAGGGAAAGGTAACACCTCTCAACGTATCACACACGAGAGAGGGAAACACAAACACCTCTCAGCGTATCACATGCGAGAGAGGGAAATGCAAACACCTCTCAGCGTATCACAAGCTAGAGAGGGAAATGCAACACCTCTCAGCGTATCACACGCGAGAGAGGGAAAAGCAACACCTCTCAGTGTATCACACGCGAGAGAAGGAAAGGCAACACCTCTCAGCTAATCACACGCGAGAGGGAAAGGCAACACCTTTCAGCGTATCACACGCGAGAGAGGAAAAGGCAAACACCTCTCAGCGTATCACACGCGAGAGAGGGAAAAGCAAACACCTCTCAGCATATCACACGTGAGAGAGGGAAAAGCAACACCTCTCAGCATATCACACACGAGAGAGGGAAAGGTAAACAGCTCTCTGCGTATCACACGCGAGAGAGAGAAAGGCAACACCTCTCAGCGTATCACATGTGAGAGAGGGAAAGGCAACACCTCTCAGTGTATCACACACGAGAGAGGGAAAGGCAACAGTGCAAGGACTAAAAAGTTGTATAAACATCGGAGTGCATCCCAATGCTTCTAATCAACGTGCTAGTGTAAACACCGGGCGTACTTAGGTGTTTCTAACCAACGAAAAGTCAGTGTGGACATTGGACATACCCGAATGTCTCTAACTAACGGAATAAAGGAGAGGAATGGTTTTACCCAGAATTCTTCTGAATGAATCGTACATACAATATCGTCTGGCCTCATAAAAGAGAAATTTTGACATGTACAATATAGTAGAAACACATGCTCGATGCTACATGAAGGTACAACTTCACTATGAGATAAAAGCGTGCATATACGATGTAAACGAAAAGGTGCATAACAATGCAAGTGGAATGTGCATAGCAATGCAAGTGAAAAGGTGCATAATAATGCGTATTCAATGCAGTATGCTCAATAAAGAAATGCACGTCTTGGCAATACCGATTCAGTTGTGGCCTTTGATTTACCTCCCGGACGGGTTACAATGTACTCTAAAAGGATACACCTCGTGCGTGTTGAAGAGCGATGATCACCGCGTACAAAGAACACAATGCTGACTTCCGCGAAAGCATTTTGAATCCAACTTTGAGAATTCCTTGCATTTCTTGGAAACCAAGGACACTTAACAGCCTGAAAACATTCAGAGAGAACATTGAGCACCTGCTGGCCAGTTTCCAACCTTGCCGGCCACTTTTCTCAACTGCCGGCCACTTGAGTGGACGGCCGGCCACAAAAACTGGCCGGCCGGCCAGTTTAAGGAAACCGGAGCAGTTTTGACCTTTTTGCACGAGGGTCTTTAAAAACTCAAACCCCAAACACTTTTTCTCACATACCCACTGCTGAAAACCTTCATTCTTCCTTCCTAGACCCATTTTCCCCCTCAGATCTGTACTTTATATGTGTATTCCAATGCCCCTGCGAAGTTGATTCGTGAAAAACTTTCGATTCTCTACGTTTTGAACTGAACAAAAGTTGTTTTCGAAGCTTTTTCCTCCATTTCCACCATTTGAGGTTTGTTTCCCCCAACTTTAACTTGAGTTTTGCGCCTTTTTCCTGGGTTTTGACTTTTTTGACTTTTTCTCTTCTCGAGTGTAACATGTCCAGGGGTTACCCGTGCGCGTTAAATAGTTTGGACCCTCGAGATCTCTTTGATCTAGCCTCATGAGTGCAATGTGAAACATAGATGAGAGTCCAGATTTGGCAGCTTTTAGAAAATCCATTTTATTGCAAAACCTTTTGCCAGAAATGGACTGCGTCATCAGATTTCAAAGTCGCCACTTAATATTTATTTTGGGAAATTAGGAAACCCATGACTCGTGCCAAGGCCACTATTCGTTGTAACCAAGGATGCTTGCTCGAAACCTTAGGTATGAGAGGGGAAGGTCAATAATGAGCACCCCCGCTCACCCGATCAAAGATCGACCTCTACTAAACCATGATATGAATTTTATTTTCTTTATATGTTCATGATCTGATTATTTTAGTAAATCCTAAAATTTATTATGTGAAGCATACAAGGTATAGACTAGTTTGCTCGAATTGGAATAATTCAATTTCATGTTTGTTTGTCAAAAGGGTTTGAATTTGCCACTTGACAAAGTGGGCTTAAAGTTTGTGAATTTGCTACTACAGAGTGGGCTTAAAACGTACAATCTTTGAATCATTCCAATTTAAGCAACAAGCCTTCATCCACAGGCATTCAAACAGTTTATCACTTAAGCAAATAGCCACATGGTAGGATGCTAAACATAATAAGAAAATTATGTACAAGCGGGATGCTAAAGCATAACAACTCACATATTTACCGACGTCCCGCAAACAGCTACAAAATAAAGTTAGTAAAATATGAATGATCTTATATACAAATTCCTAATGCAATTCACTCACGAGATGCAGCTAAAGATCCGGCTTCTAGCATATGGCATGTGAATCATCTCAAAATATGCGATAGCGCACAAAAATCATATAATATCAATTAAATCACAAAGATGCAAATTTAGCCGGATCAAGATGCATGAAACATGGGTGTAAAGCATGGATATGCATGGCATGTCAGATATATACATATGTACAGTTAGGGAAAGCGATCAAAGAATGGGATAGACAGTAGTGGGGTGGGGGATTATTACAGCATTTTGAATATTACAAATCCGAGGGAAATGACTAAAATAAAATCCTCACAAACACTGAAACTAAAATAAAATAAAATAAAATAAAATAAAATCTTCCATCCAGCAGGCTTGCACACCTCAGCCCATGTACTCATAGTGGAGGGTCCCACCAGTTTATTTGCTTGAATTTGATTTGTCCCGATCTTCTTTGCATGCTTTTTCTCCTCCAACTTCGAATGCACTGGCTGTGGCAAGACAAGATCTCGATATGGGTACAACGATTTCTGGTCTCCTGTCTCTTCGTCATCCAAATCAATAACTACAATTGGCAATCTCTCAATTGGAACATCATTTGCAACTGTTGCAGTTATAACCTCCATTTCCATATCATGCATGAGCTTCTTTAGCTGCGTGCTTCTCT
This sequence comes from Camellia granthamiana, assembly GCA_036172215.1. Lineage (NCBI taxonomy): Eukaryota > Viridiplantae > Streptophyta > Magnoliopsida > Ericales > Theaceae > Camellia > Camellia granthamiana. The sequence continues at coordinate 21,257,837 of CM069904.1, forward strand.
TGAAGAGAGGGAGAGTTTAGATTTGCCTCTTGTGTGTGTGTCCGAGAGAAGCAACTTTTGAACATTGTTTACATACCATGCAGAGTAGTAACATCATCAAACAAAGATTTGTAGAGAGAGAGAGAGAGAGAGAGAGAGAGAGAGAGAAAGAGTTTGGTGAGTGCCCCCCCTATGTGTAGCTCTTGTGCTGGGTGTGTGCATGCGCTACGCATGGTGCATGCGCTACGCATGGTGCATGTGTAACGGCAGTGGTGGTGGCTCGATGTAGAGGTGGTGTTGTGTAAATGGGTGTGTGATGCATGGTTTGTGAGGTGCCGAAAGAGAGAGAGAGGAGAGCTGGGTTTGGTGTTCTCTTCTCTCCCGTTTAGGAGGAGGAGGAGATGAGATGTAGATAGAGAACTTTAACTGTCCATGGTGTCGGGTCTGTGTGTCTATCTATGCATGTGTGTGCATGTGTTTGTGCACGTGTGCGTGGGTGTTGTGCTTGTGTGTGCTGGGTGTCGAAAGGGAGAACAGCCTAGGAATCTAGAGAGAGAAGAGAGCTGGGTTTGGTGTGTGTAGGTGTGTGGGTGTGTTAACCTGTGCAACAATTGTGTGTCTATGTGGAGTGTGGTGTATCTATGAATTGTGTGGGTTCAGTGAGATACCAAGAGGGAGAGGGAGAGATCAATGTGGAGATGGTGGCTGTGGTCTTCTCCGTCCCTCTATGGTGTGTCTCTCCCCGCTGTTGCCCCGTGAATGGGTGTGTGAGAGGTGTGTTGTGTAGTGGTGGTGGTGGTGTGCATGCCGAGAGGGAGGGAGGTGGAGCTTGTGGCAGCAATGGCAGAGAGAGAGAGAGAGATGTAAACTGAAGGGAGAGAGAGATCAGTCCCCCTCCCCTCCATGTGTGTGTTATCTTGAGTCTCTCCCTCCGTGTGTGTTTGTGGTCTATATCAGAGAGTGAGTGAGGTATGATGTCTATGTGTGGCTCCTTTAAACAAATGCTCCATCTCTCTTTTTATTTTCAGCGAGAGCTCTTGTATTTGAGAGGGAGATATAATTGTTAAACCAACCTCCCCACTCACTCCTTCTTTCTCGTTTAAAAAAAATTCTCCACCACCCCCCCATGATATACCACTTCTTATCTTCATCTTTTTTTTTTTTTTTTTTTTTTTTTATATAAAACCGCCCCACTCTCTTCCTCTTCAACTGACCATCCTTTTTTTTTATTTTCTGTTTTATTTTATTTTATTTTTTTTTATCATTTTCTTGTCACCAAATATTACAAATGTATTAGTTATACCAATTTATATAAACACACCTAAAAATAATGTACAAACACACAAAATTATATAAAATTATAAAATATTACAAATTAATAATATAATAATAATAATATTTTAATTTGGCCAAAATGGGTGAGGTTTAGGATTAAAGTTTCAATTTTCAATTTTCATCATGGGTGGTCAAAAGAAAATGCCCAAGTCTTAGGGCTGATCAAAATGGGGTGTCTACACTGAGAGTTGACTTTTTGCATTTCGCCTTATTTTGCTCATTTTTGTCTATCTTTCACCCTCTTTTCAGATGGCAGATGACGTACCACACGGCGGGGGTCCTCCGGGGATGGAGGGAGAGCCGGAGCATATCCCACTGCCGCCTTATGTCCGACCATTTGATCTGGCGACATACCACCCTGAGGTACACGTGCTACCACTTAGCACGGTGTGTCACTTTACCGGATTTGCACGGCGCGCGCCCGCAGATCTCCTGCTACGGGAGCCGGAGTCCCATTTGTCACATGATGCCCCAGAGGTACACACTGCACTTTTACATTTTCTGCAATGTACTTTACATTTCTTGCATAGGTTCGCATTTTTTTTGCACTGTACTATATCTGCTCATTCTGAACACATGTACACACTATATTCCTGCTCATTCTGAACACACATACTGCACACTGCATTTTTGCTCATTCTGAACATACATACTGCACACTGTATTCCTGCTCATTCTGAACATACATACTACACACTGCATTTCTGCTCATTCTGAACATACATACTGCACACTTCATTTCTGCTCATTCTGAACATACATACTGTATCTCTGCTCATCCATACAGGTTGACTCCCATTTCACCTGTGGGTACAGATCCACCACGGCGAGGGAGTGGTACTTGGAGCTTCCTGGCGGTGTCCAACAGATCATAGACGAGGCGGGGTTTGGCTTGTTCTGTATGGGGCTCTCGCATCTCTTCGCGAGTAGGACGGTCTTGGGCGCATTGGTAGAGAGATGGTGGGACACCACCAACTTTTTCCATTTCTCTACCACGGGGGATATGACTATGATCCCGTACGACTTCGCGATGTTGACAGGCCTTGAGGTAGGAGGCTAGCCGATCCCATATGATGCTGATATGGGTGAGTGGGAGGCAGCTTGGACCTACCTATTGGGAGTAAATCCGCCTATTTATCGCGCATCAGGTTCCGTCCGGTATACTTGGTTCACCAACCACTTCAAAGGGAGAGAGCCTACAACGACTGAGACTACAGAGCAGTACGCCCGTGGTTTTCTCATGTTCCTCTTCGGCACTACTCTATTTGCCGACAGGGTGAACACTGTGGGGCTATATTTGTTGAGTGCCTTGGTGGACCTGTCTCAGGTACGACACTATGATTGGGGAGGCGCCAGCCTTGCCACTCTGTATTGTTATATGAGCTCGACCTCTCGCAGGAGTGGGAACAGAGTAGGCGGCTACTGGAGAGCCTGGGAGGTATGCTTTACTTTTCAGCTTTACATTCTTGATATGCTTTCTGCTTTGCACTTTCTGCACACACTGTATACTGCGCACACAGTCTCATTTCTGTTCTGCACTTGTACTTTCTGCACACTATACCATACTCTACTTTCGGCATTATCTATGTTTTGTATTCTCACAGCCACCCTCATGCTTTTCATAGCTATGGGTATACGCCTATTTCCCAATGCTTGCACCTGAGCTAGAGGTTGAGACACCTCCTGACGTACCTTACTCACGTCGCTATGACGGTCGGTGTCAGCCGAGGGCCCGGGAGACTCTTCCCTTCTTGTGCCAGTATTTTGACACAGTGAGGCTAGCAGAGGTAATTCAAAACCCACAGTTTTTTTTTTTTTCGCTTTCAACTTTACTTCACTTTGCATACCTACTGGTAACTAATGCACTTGCTGTCTGTAGATTACATGGCAGCCTTGGGAGGTGATGCCAGAGTTTGCTCGATTCTATTTTGTTGGAGCCCGGGGTGCCTCTTGATTCCGGATCCTGTTCGAGGGACCGGTGGGTCGAGCTTGGTTTCTTAGAGAGCGCTTCAGGCGCCAGACATTAGGCTTGCAGTTACAGTCGATCCCTTTGCCACCTCCACCATCCATGCGGAGCACAGAGAGTATCTCCGCTCAGGAGCTCATTGATGTTATGCAGGGTGCGAATGCAGATCGATTCATTGGGGAGGGGGACTACACAGCTTACATCGAGGCATACCTCATGCCTCCGTTGGCAGGTGCTCGCGCTCCTACATGGAGGACAACTGTTACTGCTTCGTCGAGCAGGGCTAGAGCGGCGTGTACCCCCTCGATGAGCAGGTCTCGAACACAGAAAGACAGAGTTGGGGAGATGCCCACCACCAGACAGAGTGCCGGATGGCCAGACTTGCCTACATCGTTGGCTTACCGGTGACATTCTGGGGAGACTTGCCAGATCCCCATCGAGCCTGCACCAGCCAGACGCGCGCTTGCTGGAGTTCGAGGCCGGACCCCGGTACTTACCAAACGTTACATTCTGCATATTTGCTTTATTTCAATTGTGCTTTGTGGAATACTAATCTCTTCAATGCACTTGCAGGCACCTATTGAGTACACAGGACAGGCTCTTGACTTAGTAGCTTCCTTGACTGAGATGATGCAGACAAGCTAGGACCTACTCAGCCTCTATAGGATCTCGGTAATCTTTTTTTCAATTTGCATTTCATGCCATGAAATTCTCTACTAATGCATTAGCATTTACACAGTTCCTTACTATGTTGATCTGATACTTTGCGATAAAACACTGCATTAATACACTGTTTCCATACACTGCTCACAGCATACACACACTGCAATCATTTACTGCTCACAACACATCATCTCTTGCTTCAAATATACTGCATCTGCTATATATCACAATTAATACCTTCTGACATACTCTCATTTTCCAGATCCCTTTCGAGACGTCAGCTCCATTGGGTGCCCCAGCAGGAGTGGTGGTAGGACCTTCAGCACCACCTCTAGTAGCACACAGCCGAGGGAGACACTAGAGGCCTACTAGACGCGGTGATGACGACGAGTCCAGTGAGAACGAGAAGGCATCTAGTCCTTAATCAGAGTCAGCCGAGGAGGTCTCTGAGGATGAGAGCGGGGATGGCTCTGGTTTAGACAGGGGTGCTGATGGCGATGATGCTCTAGAGTCCTCTCAGTCGAGGAAGAGGATGAGGAGGGCCTCTCAGTCCTGAGTTGGATGACACCGATTCAAACGCTTTTGCTTTTTTGCTTTATTTCTCTTTTTGCTTTAGTTTTTGCACATTGTACAACCTTAGGCAGTTTTATTTTCTTTAAAACTTTGTATCTTTTGTAAAAAGAAACCACGACTGAATGAAAATAGCTTTTTGTTCAACAAGTGTTGCATTTTACATTCTAAGCATCACATCGCATCACTTTGCAGAAAAATGAGATTGATGGAAATTGAACATTTGTTTATTGCAAAGTCAGGTAGTGAACCGACACAACAAGCAAAACAAAAGAACTTAATAAGCAAGACAATGACTCGATAAACAAATTGCAACAACTTGATAAGAAAAACTTAATAACTCGATAAAAAAAGTTCAACAACTCGATAAACAAAAGCGATAAACTTGAGCATAAGTCGACAAAACCATAGCAGAACGCATCTAGAGTGGAACAAAACATAGATTTTTAGCACTCCCAGCACACAGACAGATCAAGACAAACCTGCTGGGGACAAACAGTGGCTGCCGGCCACTTATAGCCATTGCCGGCCACTTTTTGCTTCTGCGGACCACCTAAGTAGCCGGTTGGCCAGTTAAGGTAGTCGGTCGGCTACTTGAACTGGCCGGCCGACCAGTAATTCTGGGAATCTCCAGATTTCTGCCATCTGTCCTCCACTCAATGCTATATCTTTTATAAAGGTTTCAGCTTCGTGGGTTCCTCATTCCAACTCCATTTTTGCTCCAAATGGAAGCATTTCTTGCCCAAAACCTCACAAATAGGATTGCAAACTTGGATGGCTCAGAAAAGTTAAATTTCTGGGGTTACGGAATAAATGCACTATTCACGTTGAACCGCTGCCCATTGCATTTTCCGTTCCTCCATGCCGCGGCCAGGTGTTGGAATCTGATCACTCATGTTTTTAGCTTTGGCGAACAAGAGATATGTCCCACTTTTGAAGATTTCCAAGCTTTGATGGAGTCTCAGCGTGATGAAGAGATCTTGTCCCAGTTCCGCTTTGGCCACATCCAGGCCTTAGGACGGACGTGTGGGCTTATTTTGCATGACGCTCGGTCTTTGATTCACGACGGAGAACTGGATATTCCGAGCTTGATTCATCAGTTTTCTGACACCGGTGACCGCAACGACCATCTTTGGCAGAGTTTTCGGCGACACGCCCTCTGCTTGTGCATGTTGTCTCACTTCTTGCTTGCCCCAGGCTCTGGAGGGTCTAGCGTCCGTTTGATGGAGGTTGCCCAAGGCTTAAAGGAGGGTAAGATCTGCATCACCATGACACTAGCTGAGACACTGATAGGTTTGGATGCCGTGGGGAGTCCACTACTGCTGTAGGTAATGTTTCCCACCCTACTTACATATGTATTTCTCACATCACTCAGCCCTTAGGCTCTGTTTTGCTCTCAAAACCCTTCCTCTCTTTTCTCTCCACGCACACCTCGCTATTCTTCATTCTCTCTTATTTTTCATCCCTCCCCAGATATGGCTGATGGATAAGTTGAAAGTAGTGGACTCATGCCCAACATATTCAGCATGCGGCTATTTCTTCCGGCAACGACTAGTTGATGCCCCAGACGAGGGATGGTGGTGCGAATGGATGTGCAGCCTATCTGCTGTCAACATTGCTTGGCGCTGCCCCTGGCTTAATCTGCCGGCGATGAGCTACAGCATGTCTAGGCAACCGAGCATTCAGTTGGTTGGCCTGACACACTGTGTCTTCTACTTCCCATTTCAATTCCGGCGCCAATTTGGGCATGATCAGACTTGCCCTGTAGAGGGGATAGAGTACCCTACTGCATTTCCAGTCCGAGGCGCACAGCTAGCTCGGTATGCCACAACATGGAAGACGAGAAAGCTTCTGGCCCCCGCTTCCACTTTCAGTTGCACCCTTTCTGACGAGTGCATAGCTTGGCTCGATGAAGAGGCGCAGACCTGGCCTTCTTTGGCATCAGAGGCTTCCATAAGCTCTGGGAGGGGGCGCAGGAACACCTGACTTATCCATGCCCCGAGTTTATTTGCTTTAATCAGTACTTTCAAGCTTTCTTTATGAATGTAATAAAAAGAAACTTCAATTTGTATTCAAGAGTAGGAGAACTCTGTACTGAAATCAATGTAATTGAAGGTTGTGGGTACTAAAAATTTTCCGTTTGGTCCAAACATGGTCTAAGTTGTAAAAAGATTAATTTGAACAAAATCAACTTTTATTAAAACTTTTCAAAACCATTTTCGACATGGATCACAATTGGACACACTCGAGATCTATCACTGAGATGTACAACCCCGAATCCTAACAACTGGAAAGTTGCCCTTGGTCTGAATAGCACTGCACTGGAGATCACAACCGAGCTCTTAAATGCAGAATAGACAAAGATGACCAACATGATGACATGGACAAAGTTGATTTGGAAGTGTTTGCGACTGGACTTCGGAATGAAGTTGCCTACGTATCCCGAAGATGGGAATCAAGCCTTACGTAGTTCGGTTCAGGTTCACTCATGTATTAACATTCTCCTTTTGTGCTCTAACTTTTGCCAAGGCCGCCCTTTCTGGGTTTTCAACCTTGCGAGCTCAGTTTTTCTTATTTCAAATTTTTGGTGCTCTAAATTTTGCCTAGGTCGCCTTTTCGGGTTTTTGGCCTAGCAAGCTGCTCAGGGATAGTATTTCTTCAACTTGTCCATGTTGACCGGCTAGGAGAACTCAAGGCCATCTAGATCCTTTAGAATGATAGCTCCACCCGACCATATAGACTTGATGATATAAGGGCCAGTCCAATTAGGTCTGAACTTGCCCCTTGGGTTGTGGATGGGAGCTCGATTGTCTTTGAGTACTAGATCCCCCTCCTTCAAATTCCTGGACTTAACCTTCTTGTTGAAAGCCTTGGCAATTTTTCGTTGATAACCTTGGACGTGGTACAGTGCTTTCAGCCTTCTCTCGTCGAATAGCACGAGTTCTTCAAATCTGCTCTACTGCCAATCTGCCTCAGCAATCTGGTACTCAACCATTACCGGCAATGATGGAACCTTAACTTCGATAGGCAGAATAGCCTCCATCCCATAGACCAAGGAATACGGAGTTGCCCCAATAAAAGTTCGAATTGAAGTTCGGTAGCCCCAAAGAGCGAATGGAAGCTTATCTGGCCAGTCCCTGTAGGTTTCCACCATCTTTTGCAGAATGTGTTTGATGTTCTTGTTGGCGGCCTCAACTGCTCCGTTGGTTTGCGGCCGATATGTAGATGACTTATGGAAATCCACGTTGTACTTCTCCAACAAGTTGATCACCTCCTTCTTGAAGTGGGAACCATTATCCGAAATAATCTCATTCAGGACTCCATAGTGACAGATAATATTGTTCCTAATGAACTTAGCTACATGTGACACCTTCAACACTGCGTAAGATTGGGCCTCAACTTACTTTGTAAAGTAGTCTATCGCCACCAGAATGTACTCATGCCCGTTCGACCCCTTCGGAGTAACTGTCCCAATCACATTGATCCCCCAGACTGAAAATGGACATGGCGAAGTCATGTTGTACAGCTTCGACGGCGGATTGTTCATACGGTTTGTATGAATCTGGCATTTGTGGCATCGCCGAACAAAGCCAATACAATCCTCCTCCATGGTTGACCAGTAATAACCCTGTCTAAGGATCTTTCGGGCTAGCATCACCCCGCTCGTGTGCGCTTCGTACTCTCCTCCGTGGATGGCCTCCATCAAGCACTTAGATTCTTTAGCATCAACACACAGTTTGTGCATTCCCAGATGACCCCTCTTGTACAGTTTACCCCCGCAGACAATGAACTGCGCAGCCATTTTTCGTATTGCCCTTTTGTCTTTGGCATTTGCCCCTGGTGGATAAGCCTCCTTTTCCAAGAAGCTCCAGATGTCGTAATACCAGGGGTTCTTATCTTGTACCTCATCTATGGCAGAAATCAGCTTGTAGGCCGGCACGAATTTCTGTTCAATGATGATCAGACGCATCCGAACTCCAAAAGAGATGTCTATCATAGAAGATAAAGTTGCTAATGAATCAGTGAACCTGTTATTCTCTCTTAACAGATGAGCGAAGTTCAGTTTTTCAAACCGAGGAATCAGAACGTCCAAGGCCTGGTGATAGATCTTCATCTTTTCTTCTTTAACTTTCCAATCTCTTTTAGCTTGAGATACAATAAGGTTTGAGTCCCTGATGACATCCAACCGTTTTGTCCCAAGTTCCAGGGTGGCTTCCAGTCCAGCAATACATGCTTCATACTCTGCCTCATTATTCGATACCTTGAACTGGAGCTTGAAGGCTAAGGGTATGTGGGAATTGTCGGGTGCTATCAGCAACACCCTTATCCCATACCCATACTCGTTTGACACTCCGTCAAAGTACATAGTCCAGGTTTCTTCTTCAACATACAGAATGGCCTCATCTGGGAACAGATATTCTACTGCTTCATCCCCGTCCACTAGGTGATCGGCTAGGAACTCTGCTACCGCTCTCCCTTTCACAAACTTGCCCGTCATGTACTTCAGATGAAATTCAGAAAGCAGAAGCAACCAACGGGCTAGCCTACCCGTAAGTGCTGGTTTCTTGAAGAGATATTTTATGTGATCTAATCTCGAAACCAGTATTACAGAGTGAGCTAACAGGTAGTGCCTCAACTTCCTGGTAGCCCATACCAAGGCCAAACAAGCCTTCTCCAGCGGAGTGTAGCGGGTTTCGTATTCCAGCATTTTCTTGCTCAGGTAGTAGATAGCCTTTTCCACTTTATCCTCAGATTCCTATGCAAGCATGCAACCCATCGTCGTTTCGGTCACTGATAGGTACAAAATCAACGATTTCTCTGGCTCTGGCGGTGACAACACAGGTCGGTTTTGTAGATATTGCTTGATCTGCTCGAAAGCAACTTGGCATCAGTCATCTCATTGGAACTTCTTTCCTTTCTTTAGGAAACCAAAAAGTGGTTCACAAGTCAAGGTTAATTTTTCAATAAACCATCTTATGAATTGCACTTTACCCAGAAAGCCTCGTACCTCCTTTTCAGTCCTCGGTGGTGGCATTTCTAAGATGGCCTTGATTTTGGAAGGATCGACCTCGATACCCCTTTGTGTGATCAAAAACCCTAGTATTTTCCCTGCTGTAACACCGAAAGTACATTTCTGAGGATTCAGTTGCAACCAATACTCTCTGATCCGTTGGAAAAATTTCTGCAAGGTGGTGTAGTGACCTTCCCTTTCTTTAGACTTGACAATCATATCGTCCACGTACACCTCAACCTCTTTATGGATCATATCATGCAAGATCGTGGTCACAGCACGTTGATACGTAGCCCCTGCATTCTTCAAACCAAACGGCATCATTCTATAGCAGTAAGTTCCCCATGGGGTAGTGAAAGTAGTCTTCTCCCTGTCTTCGGGGGCCATCAAAATCTGATTGTAGCCTGAAAACCCATCCATGAATGAGAGCAATGCATGCCCTGCAGTGAAGTCCACTAATTCTTCGATATGCGGCAGAGGGAAGTCGTCATTCAGACTAGCTTTGTTTAAATCCCTGAAGTCCACTCATACCCGAATTCTGCCATCCTTCTTCGGCACCGGAACTATATTGGCCAACCACGTTGGATACTTAGATACTAACAGGAACCCTGCGTCGATCCGCTTGGTGACCTCTTCTTTGATTTTCAGAGCCCAGTCCGTGTGGATTCTTCGGAGCTTCTGCTTAACAGGTCGAGCCTCTGATTCATTACCTGATCCAGAACAACTCGACGAAAAGCCCTCTTCATATTGCCAGACGAGGGAGGGTGCAATGGATGTATCGAGAATACCAAAAAATGGGCCCACAGCCGCTTCATCCCCCATTATGGAAATTGAGAAGTTATCCTCCAAGCACTCCGGTACGATCTAAGGATCTAAGAGGAGACAAGCCAGCGCTAACCCCATCTCAATTTCTGTGCTCTCGGAATCCTCCTCCTTGCACTGCCAGCCTCAGCTGGTGGGTCCATCTACTCTTCGGCAACTTCATCCCTCGACAATTGCAAATCAAAGAAGATCTCAAATCCCAGAAAGTGCCGCCTTTCTGAATTCAACCACGGCTCTGGAAAGCCATAGAATGGGAAATCTTCCCCCTCCCGGACGAAGCGTCCGTTCAGGGTCCCGTGGATAGGTCTGTGCACTAACTCATAGTGCTTCCCGGCTTGTTTAGCTCTCGCTCTTCCAGCCATCTCTCTTCCCTTCCTTGCCCAATCCTCTTTGGTAGGCAGATAACCCAGGCCAAAGGTACATGGGTTATGTGGCACTTCGGCCGATGCTGAGATTCCCTTTTGGCCACTTCGTCCTAATCCCATTCCGGGCATGTGTTGAAGCTTGTTCATGAGATAGATAGATTGTGCACTGACGTATAGCCCCTCATCAACGGCCAACATATTCTGTACAACCCGAGCCTCAGCTAGGGTGAATCCTGACAGAAATACATCCTCCACGCCAAGCTCAATCTCCAGAACTGGTGTAGAAACCTCTGGCGGCGGATGTATTGAAAAGTTCCCAAAAATAATTGCCACCCCCTTCCCGTGGGGGTACTTCAACATCTGGTGTAAGGTGGAAGAGACGACTTTCACCTGGTGCAGCCACGGTCGCCCAAGGAGTAGATTGAAGGTTGCTGGTACATCCAAGACATGAAACTCAATATCTTGCTATCCCAGGCCCATGTGAGTTTTGACTTGTACCGTCCCTATCACCTTCCGACTAGTATTATCATAGGCCCGTATCACCTGGGCTGTGGGCACAAAATCCGCGGGCTTCAATCGGATAGCATACGCCGTTCTCGACGGACATACATTGATTGCAGATCTTGTGTCAACTAGGACCACCGGTATCCATTTCTCCCTACACTTCACAGAGATATAGAGCGGCTTGTTATGATCAGAGCCCTCAGGCGGTAGTTCTTTGTCGGTAAAGGTCAAGGTTAGGGAAGCTCCACCCAGGAAAACCAACCCCACCAACTGCTCGGGCGTTGTATCAATTGAAAGCTTGGCCCTATCCATGGCTGTAAGCACGGCCTGTCTGTGAACCCTCGAGGCCATAAGCAGTCCCCAGATGGAGATGTCTGCTTGAATTTTCTTGAGCTGTTTCAACATAACTTCCTCCTCTAGCAGTTTTTCTTTCTGCCTCTCCACTTCTTTGTCCTTCCCGGACGCCTTCGGCTGGTCCAAGTATGGGGGCTTGAAGTACTTCCCACGTCGGGTCATATGGTCGACCTCCTCAATATACCAGGTGTCATCTGGTTGTTTCTGCCCCCTGTCCTTGTCAGTGTGGGCAAGACGTAAGTCGTCGTCTTCCCACCACATCCCGTCGACAACAGACAGACAGCTGTCCGGTTCCACTGTAGCTGTTTCTGTGCTCACAGCACATTCTATCCCCATAGGGGCCTTGGCTTTTCTAGCCCTGTCTTCATTCTTGATTCTTTTTTGTTCACAATGCCTCAGCGTATCTTCCTGCTCTGTGTCCACTGGACACAAACTACCCAAGTCCCGAGCAAAATTCTTCACACCAGTGCTCTCCGGCGATTCCTCTTGATTCTCGGCCGTTCCGACCACTGTAGATGTTCCCGTCTCTAACTGACCCTGTTCTGGTCGAGGCACTTTAACCACATCCAGCTCGTCGCTGAGCCACCCTGTATTGTCTATTGACCCATTTAAATCAAACCAGTTGATGTTCACATCTCCCGGGTCCTGTTCGTCAAAGAACTGTAGATTGGCGTCGTCCTCTTCCAGCTCTGCTAGGTCATCTAAGCCTTGATTCGGTCCATCCTCCCGGACCACATTGATCTCTCCCCCAGTTGGCAACTCCACCCTCGGCTTAGCCTGGCCTGTTGACACAATATAACCGCCTGGGTTGTATGCTTTCTCAGTAAAGCTCCCAGATCCCTCAGGCTCTAAAATCGATATTCCCATTCTCCTCCAAGATAACCCCGGCCTTGTCTTCAACAGTCACCACCACTGGCTCGGGTTGGGTTAGGGAGGTGCTCATCATGCACAAGTCCGTGCTGTCTGGGATGAACACCTCAGGCTTGGGTAGGTGGGAGGGTGTGATGTATATGCTTGGGTCATATGGAATGGCTGCTGTTTGGATCAGGTTGATATGCTTGGGTGGTGGAGCTTGGTTATGTGGTGGGAGTGGGTTGGTGGCGACATTTGGCTTGTCTGGAGGTGTGATCACCTTGTTGTCAATGAGATCTTGAATCTCATGATGTAGTCTGAAGCACTGGTCGGTGTCGTGACCGTGCTGTTGGTGAAAGGCACAATATTTGGCCAGGTTATGTGTTGGAGGGAGGTAATTTGGTAGTGGGCGTGGTTCAAGAGGCTTTAGATGCCCCTTTCTGATTAAAACCCCCAGGGCTTTGGATAAAGGCATATACGACGGGGTAAAAGTCCTCTGCTCCCGGGGTGGATTTTTTGCTGGTTGCGGGCTGGTTCCGGATGTACCGGTGAAGGGTGTAGCTGTTTTGGGCGTGGTGGTGACCATGCCGACATCTGAAGTCCTTGCAGCTGCAGCGCTACTTGTGGCTGCATTCGAACCGCGTATAAATGCCCTCTTGGGCTATTCCCTCTCCTGGTCGATCAGACCTTGCTTCATGGCATCCTTAATCTGTACCCCAATCTCGTGCAAATCAGCAAAGGTGGGGAGGGGTAAGACGATCATTTTCTGTACCCCAATCTCGTGGTTGAAGGTTGCACACAACCATCCTTATCTGATCCTTCTCGAGTGGCCGAGTTGCCATCATGGAGGCCTTAGCCCTCCATCGAGTGACAAAGTCAGAAAAGCCTTCCTTCGGCTCTTGCTTGGTCGCTTCAAGATCACGGGTCGTGACCTCGATTTGAGTGTTATATGAATATTGGGCGACGAAGGCCTCAGCCATCTCCTCCCAACTCCGTTTCACTGAGTCCTCCAGCTTGGCGTACCAAATGGCCGCAATACCCAATAGGGTCCGACCGAAGAGTGATAGTTTCTGGAGTCTCGTCAAGCCCATCGGGCGTAAAATATCTGAGAACAGCCTCAGATGAACCATAGGATTGCCAGAACCATCAAAGCGATCGATGTGTGGCATCTTGAACTTGTCCAGCAAAGTCACCGCTGAATCAGTGTACCCATCTTTTGTATCGGGGATCAAGTTAACTCCCTGGGCTCGCTTGAACAGCTTTTCAAACTTACTTATTTTCAGTGCGGCTGGATCCATCTCAAATTCAAACGGTGTATCCACTGGATTAGCCGATGCTTTAGACATCTGAGGTACGATTGGCAGTGGGACTGGCCCTGTTGGAACGTCCGTATTTTCCTGGACGTTTGATGTTTCCTTGAGCGTTGGAACTCTAGGTAGGGGTGGGGGTGGATGCGAAGCAGATGCTCCAGCTTGTTATGGTTGCTGCTGTTGTTGAAGCCGAGCAATTAGTTCTGCCTGTTGGGATACAACCTCTGCCTGGCCGGCAGCATCCTGCTGCATGGCCTGCATGGTCTCTTGGAGTTGACGCATCATGTCCTCCAAACTGGCCATAAAGCGCTAATCTGACTGAATAGGTGTATCTCTCTCTGCGGTAGAAACAGAAATCTGATCCCTACTGTGCACAAGTGGGATAGACAAAGACCTCTGAGCTGAATGTTGTATTGATACTCTCTGCCTAATTGCCCTCCATCTTGTAACCGGGGGTAATGAAAAGAACACTACTTGTTCGTCAATTAGATCCTTAGATCAGGAAAGTCTTCTACCTCTATCCCAAAATGCTTTGGTGGAAATTGCCTCCTTGGAAGCAATGATGCAATACTACATTGCAAAAAGATAAATAAAGCAAAAATAAGGAAACAACAATAATAATAATAAAAAAACGGACAACATTTCGGCTTAAATAAAGACAACACACAGTTGACATTGTAAGCTGAACAAACTGTTCTCAAATACTGATCTCTGCCCCCAAATCACTGCCTCAAATCTGATACCCCCAAATACTGATGTCCTCAAACTGATACCCAGACTTGCAAACTGATACATGCATTCCTGTAAAGACACACTCTAAAAGCACATAGCAAGCAAGTGAGAGCCAAAACACCCCTATGGAGGGGTAGGGTTTCCCTGTCCTATCTTGTCAGGAGCTGGGGTTTCACTATGCACGCATGCGGTTTCAAACAACCTACATTCGAGTAAGCAACCTGTCCTAGTTTGGAACAGTCTCTAAAGCTTCCGATATGCACTAGGTTGAATGGTCAAAAAGGATGCCTCGATAAAAACCAAAGTTTGTGATCCCATCGTGGCAGAGCCCGTAACTGGCCAGCCTTATGGCACGCTTTTCCAAGCAAGCCTCCGGCAAACCATTCAGGAATAACAGATGGCAAACACTGTGACTTAAGCGCACCGATACAAATGCAATGCAAAGAAACACATAAGTGTAAACAAAACAACATATCATGGTGTTCGAGTTAAGTTCTCTAAGTCCCCAGCGGAGTCGCCCGAAACTGTGGACCGCCCGAACTTCCTCCGCGCGCCCCTTTTCGGAGAGGGCGCGGATTTGGGTTCTTAGCTACTACAGTTCGGACTCCTGTCACGGTTCTGAATCTAATCTCACAAAGTGCAATGTAAGACTGATAAATCACCAAAGAGTCCAAGTTCAGAAAATCGTTTTGGAAAATCGATTTTAATCAAAAAGCGCCAAACATGGACTGCTTTCCCAGATTACAGAGTTGCCGCCTAAATATTTTGTTTTTGGGAAATTTAGGAAACCCTGACTCGTGCCTAAGGCCACGTGTCCGTCATCACCAAAGTTGCCTCGGCTCGGGAACTTGGGTACGAGGGGGGAAGGTCATGAAATGAGCACCCCCACTCGCCCGATCAAAGGATCGGCCTCTACTAAACATGATATGTTGTTTTGAAAGCACATGTGTTCTTGTTCTGATTATTAGCTAACTTACTATGTGATTCGCACAACACACAAGTATAGACTAAATCGCTCGATTTGGAACAAAACATCTCATGTTTGTTTTTCGAAAATGGTTTGAAGATGCTACTCGCAAGTAGGCTAAAACACGGATTTGCCACCAAACAAGGTGGGCTTGAAACAACATGATTTGCCACCCTCAAGTGGTCTTAAAACTCACATTTCGATGAATTGTTCCAATTCAAGTAATGAAGCCTTCATCCATGGGCATTCATGCAGTTAATCAAATAAGCACATAGCCTCATGGCAAGCATGCTACCATGGTAATCACTTACACACATGCAAGGATGCTAAAGCGAAAACACTTACAGTGTACTCCGAGCCAAAACAGAAAACTAGTTAGAACCAATGCATGATCCTAGCTATGTTAAATGCCTAATGCATCGCATGCAAAAATGCAGCTAAATAGGCTTGGCTATCTAATAATGACATATGAATGCAACTTGATAACATGCTTTGAAACACGTATTCAAGTAAGTGTATTGAAGTACGATGCAGTTTGAATGATGCGCCGAGCCTCGTGCATGCAAGACAAATGAATGATGCAAACATGCAAGCATAAGGATGCTAATTGAAATATGCCCTAAACTAACCATCAAAAGCTGATAAGTAAAAGGGAGAAAGAAGTGGGGGTTGAAAGACATGCACATACACACGCACCGTTATTACAATAATACGTCCTCTCGAAGGAGGGTCCGAATAAATAAGCTAAGCTAAGCTACGCTAAGCTAAGCTAATTATTACAAATCAACTAATTAACTATTCTAGCTAGTTAACTATTACAAACCAATTGACATTGAATAACTAGCTAATCTAAGCTAATTAAAATGTTACAAAGATGAATTGAATTAGCTAACCACATTAACTAACTAATTACAAAAACTGGTAAATTAACTAGCTAAGTAAAGCAATTAAAATGGCCTCGGGGTGGGAGACATGCATGCTCGGTTTGCTTCGCCCGGAAATGCATTGCCTTGCCATAAGTTGTCTCTGTTTGCGCTCGCGGTGACCTCAGAGTATCAAACACACTTTCAGGTTACATCTGCCCCAAAACATGAACATTTTGGAAAATTTTGCTGTAAGTGGCCGGCCGGCCACCTCAACTGGTCGGTAGGCTACCTCAATTGGCCGGCCGGCCAGTACAAGTGGTCGGCAGGCTAGTGCAAGTGGCCGGCTGGCCACTTTTCCTTCCAGAATCCAACTTTGTTGCAACAGCGATCAACAAAGGCATAGCAATAAATTTGGAAGGGAATGTGTGTGCAACTATTCTCCTTATCATTTGTCAAGCTCAAAGGAGCATAGTACTCGGCTCCGAAGCCACCAATCACGCATCTAAATGCATGATGGCCAAGGAGCCAAGCTTGCACAATGTTACTGAATGTACAAACAAGACTCGAAGTGTCGTCACCCTATCATGCATGATCAAGGGTGACAACGACCAAGAAACGCAACACGCTTCATCACTTTGAGTATGAAACGTGCCACATTCCTTTTGTTCAGATAAATGTCCAATCCAAACACAATGCAATGCAAACAACATGCTTATCTTCAATGCTACAGTGGCATGCACACGACTCTATCATGTAAGCAATGCATGCAAGACATGTTAAGGGCCAAGAGCAATAAAGCTAGTGAAGTGTATCACACATGAGGCATGCACTATCAATCTCAAATGGTCAAACCAGCTATGGACAAACCTTATGCATGCCAAAACATTGGCCAAAATGCTCTAAAATGATAGCATGGAAGGCAACAAAATGATGTGCATGCATTGGCTCATCAACAAGGCATGAAGCGCAACTCTTAAACACAATTAAAGAGTGATATACATATGAGCATGACAGAGGTATAAGCACTAAAATTACATGTCAAATGATGACATAGCATGCGAACATCACAAGTATAGCATGCTAGAGAGCTTAAAGCATTAAAGCTAGCGAAGTACACAACACTAGGGCCATGCAATACAATGCTCAATGGACCAAACCAGCCCTAAACGGACCTCATGTATGCCAAGACAAAGGCTAAAACATGCTGAAACGGTAGCCCAAAAAGCTTAGACAAGCAAGCATACGTATTGGCTCATAAGCAAGGCATAAGGCGCGACTCTCAAAAGCTATGAAAGAGTCGAACATGTGAGAGTATGACTACACCCTATACACTAAAATCATGTCAGAAATGAGTTTAAAGCATGCAAACAACCCAAGTAAAGCATGCTAGAGACTTGAGACACAAAGCTGGTCAAAGCCACTAATACTACAACCATACCAAGCAATGCTCAAATGACCATAACCATTCAAAATAGACCTAAGGCAGGTCGAATGGCAACAAAAACATGCTGGACTTGTAGCATAGATGGCAAGAACAATATGCTCAAGTATTGGTTCACAAACAAGGCATAATGCTCAACTTCTCAAAAGCATTGAAAGAGTGATTTAAGTGAAAGTATGGCAAAGATATAAGCTCTAAAATTACATATTAAATGATGCCAAATCATGCAAACATCACAAATAAGGCATGCTAGGGGTCTCAAAACACCAGACTAACAAAGCCAACTATGCCATAGCTATACAAAGCAAGGCCCAAGAGGCCAAGACCAATCAAAACAGTCCTAAAGCATGTCAAAACAATGCCAAAAACATGCTGGAGTGGAGCATACACATGCTAGAATGAGAGGCATGAAGCATGAAGCATGAAGCATGTTAGGCCAATAAGTAGGATTGCACTACAAGTACAAAAACCAAGCAAGAGGTGACCCCACCAACCAAAATCAGAGCTAAGGCATGTCAAAATAACACCAAAAACATGCTTGAACTAAGCCATAAAAGAGTAGAAAAAGCATGCTCCAGTATGAGGCCAACAAGGCATGCAAACAAGACAAAAGGAGAGGGGGGGCCACCCCCTCCTATTTTGGACCACAAGAGCAACTTTTTACCACTAAAATTCCTCCGAGTTTCAGTGGTAAAAAGGCCAAGCAAGGGAATATTCAAAAGCTTAGAGAGTTAGCTCAAAAGGCTTAACAATCCAAAGAGCAAAAGAAGGGGACCACCCCCCTAGCCTTACAAGGTTCAAACGAACATTATAAAGCCTTAAAATCAGAGTTATTGAGAGGCTAAAATCAGCCTCAAAGTAGCATGCAAAGGTGGTATAACACTTAATCAAAACAAAGCTTTAAAAGGAGTATATGCTTACCTTTGAAGAACAATGGCAAGACAACAACTTCAGCAACAATTTTGGACCAAAACCAATGCTAGGACCTTAAAACAAGCTCCAATGGACTTCAGCTCCAAAGTGAAGGTGCTTAACTAGGTGTCTTAGTGCAAAAGTGTGAAGAAAACTCACTTTTAGACTCAATATAGCACAAATATAGAGAGAGAGGGAGAATTCTAGATAGAGAGGGATATTTTAGCTCTAAAAATTTTGAACCGTCAATTAGGGAGAGGAAGCTCCCCTTATATAGAGCAAACAAGCCAAAAGGCTTGCTCCATCCCTCCATACACGTGTATGGAGAATGAGTTCAGTGAGCCACAACTGGCTCAAAAGATCTGAAAAGATCTGAAAAGGAAAAAAAGTGGCTGCTGGCCAGTTAAGGTGGCCGGCCGGCCACCTCCCCTAGCTGGCCGACCACTCCAAGTGGCCTATAAGGGAGAAAAGTGGCCGGCAGCCCTTCCCCTCCCTCAGGCAAAGGGGCAACAAGGTTTAGCCCAAAAACCAAGGCCAAAACACAAAGTGTTAAGAGGCTCAAAGACAAGGCACTCAGCCGAGACCTTCGGGCGCTCGAAACAAGCACAAACATGCGCAATCATCGCGTGCACAAACGATGACCTCTGAGTATTAAGGTCGATCAAAAATAGGGTGTCTACAGGTACAAACTAGGTCTCAGAATGGATGCACAGAGATGTGCTAGACCGAAATGACCTAGTTGTGTAAACTAAGGATGTCTTGACCTAGGTGTGGTTTCCTTGGCCTAGGTGTGGGGCTGCCTACTGAGATGTTACAAGGTGCCTGCTGAGATAAACATCTCGGCGTACATGATACACTTCTCAGCGTAGATGATGCACATCACGGCCAAGATGCCAGGGTGAAGGTGGAGGTCAACCAAGGTGGTTCCAAGATGATCCTAGGTGTTGACGCTCAGCGGCTTAGATGTAAGAGGTTCAAAGGTGTGACCTAGGTATGAGATAGCAAAGATAGATAGCCTAGTGTAGACACCCCATTTTTGACCGTCCTCAAGACTTGGACGTCATCTTTTGAACACTCGATGATTATCCATGTCCGTGTTCGTTTTGAGTTCTCGGAGGTCTTGGCCACGCGCCTTGCCTCAAGATCTCTCAACTTGTCTGTTTTGTGCTTGGTTGTGGACCAAGCACTTGTGTTTTTGCTTTTGAGGGAAGAGGGTGGCTTGTTTGCCATCCCCTCAACCCATCGGCCAAGGCTTGAAGCCATCGGCCTTGTTTTCTTGCCATCGGCCAAAAGTGTTGGCCGATCGGCACATTATTTGGTTGGCCGGCACTTATGTTGGTCGATCGGCCATGTTTTCTAGCCGAACCCTATTTATCTGCTTTATGCAGATATTTTATACCAATTGTCATAGCTGGCATGCACAATTCACCCCCTCCATACACGTGTATAGAGGGATTTGCACCTTTGCTTAGCTTCTTCAAGAAGCCTTGGAATTGGACTTCTATAAGAAGGGAACTCCTCCTCCCCTCTCAGAGGTTCTGAAAAATAGGGTTAGAGAAGTTGTATCTATCTATCTCTATATCTCTCTCTCTTTACATATTTGTGTGTGTATTTGTACTCTAAAGGGTGTTTTGTTCACACTATTGCACACAAACACCTAGCAATACACCATCCTCTTGGAGCTGAGGTCTCTTGAGGTTGATTTCAGAGTTCTTGGGTTGGTTTGAACTCAGAAAACCCGCTGGAGCATTGTTCTTGAAGAGGTTCTACAAGGGTGAGCATTCTTGCTTTTAATACCCCATTCTTGCTTAAGCTTTTAGTCCTTCTTGCTTATTGTTTTAAGCTTAGCTCTTAACTGATAAAAGTTCTGATTTTTGAAGCTTTAGATCTTTGTTTAAGGTCTCTTTTTGGTTTGGGGTTGTTTACCCCTTCCAAGGCCTTGTTTTAGGCCATCCTTTTTGGCCCTTGCCCTTTGCTTTGCATGACCTTTCTACCACTGAAATCTAGAGGATTTTCAGTGGTGGAAAGGTGGTTTTGAGGTCTTAAATAGGAGAGGGTCATCCCCTCTCCTTGTTGTCTTGTATGCTAGTATAAATGGCTTATATTGGTAGCATGTTTGCTTGGCTTGTTTTAGCTTCATTTCAGTATGTATTAGGCTTTGTTTTGCCACGATATAACACTGTTTTGACTTGGTTTGGACATACCATGTATGCTTCATATGCTTGCCTTGCAATCCTTTTATTTGCCTTAACATGCTTTATGCTTTAAGCCATGTTTTTAGCATAATTTTGGCTCAACTCCATGAAGCTTTTAGCCTTGTTGTAGCATGCTTAAGCTCTGATTTGAGTTGTATTAGTCATATATGCCATGCTTTGTATAGCTACCATGTAGTCTAGCTTGTTAGCTTTGAGTGTCCAAGTCACTAACATGCTTGACTTGGCCCATTTCAATGATTTGGCACCATTTGTAATGTTATTTCAGTCCATGTTTCATGCTCATATGCTTGCATTTATCATCCTTTCAATGCTTTAAAGAGTTAATGTCTTATGCCTCATGAATGGACTATTGTGTATGCCTCCATGTTTAGGCCTCTAGGATGCCATTTCAATATGTTTTTGGGGTTATTTTGCCATGATATAATTCTAATTTTGGTTGCTTAAATCATGCCATGTTTGGTTTTGATAGGTGTAGTGTAAAACCCACTTTGTAGCCTTGCATGCCTCATGCTTTTCGCCCTTTGTTCTAGCTTATTTTGGCTTTGGTTCTTGCATGTTTTAGGTTCATTTCGACATGATCTAGGACTGTTTTGGATTATACTTGTCATTTGCTTCATGTTTCGCATAGCCTTGGTTTGAGTCCCTTGGCTAGTTTCAAGCTTTGGACTTTCTTGCATGCAATGCTTGCATTATTTTGTTGGTTTGGCATCTTTCCATGCATGATTTCAGAGCTTATAACGCTTGTCACATGTCCATATTTGTCTCCTTTTAAGTGCTCTTGAAAGTTTCCCTTTATGCTTAGGTGATAGGCCATTACATGTGCATGTTTGCATGTATTTTTGTCCATCATTTCTTAGGACTTGGGCCACTGATTTGGACTTGTTTGAGAGTTGTCCTTTTAGTTTAAGTCCATCTCTTGCATGTTTTTGCATGCTTGTCTTGCATGTTGTTCCATGCTTGCTTCATTTTGCATGTTGTGACATGTAATATATGTTCATATGTTTAGGTTGAATGCCTATTGCATATTGCTTGCTTGTATGCTCATGTTGCATTAGCTTGCTTGCATGCTTAGGTTGCATTGCATTGAGTGTGCGTTCCCTTGCCTCTTGATCAAGCATGATAGAGGTTGGGACCCCTTGTGTGTTTTCGTGCATTTCATTTCATATTGAATTGCACACTTGGCCTCTTTGGCCATCATGCATTGAAATGCGTGATTGATGGTCCGAGGGTCGAGGACTACACTCCTTTGAGTCTCAAACATGATAAGGGTTGTGGTTGTGCACATATTGTCTTGTAAATACATTGCCATGCTCTGTCTATCCTTTGTTGCAGCAAAAGGAGCAATCAACAGGAAGGGATGGCCGATCGGCCATCTTCAGTGCCGGTCGGCTACAAATGTTTGGCCGAGAGCCTAATATTTGGTCGATGACCAATTTCCTACGGCTGATGGCCCTATATTTTGGCCGATGGCCTCTTAGTATGCCCACAACGTGGTTCAGAAGTGTCACAGAAGTTGTCACAGTTTTCAGAGGTACAGAGCAGTGGAAACAGAGGCAACATGAAGCATGGCAACGGATTTCCGAGCGAAGCCGGCCGAGCATGCATTCGTCCCTCTTCCCGATGCTACTTTACTGTCTTCATAGCTTAATTAATTTGTTAATTATTTAAGTGTCGTAATAATTAGTTGTAGCTAGTTATTCATTTGGTTTTGTAATAATTAATTAGCTTGTTAGTTAGTTAATTAATTAATTTGTATTATTCTTTCGGTCCCTCCGTCGAGAGGACGCAATTGTGTAATAAGCGTGCGTGTGTGTGATGCATGTCTTCCCACCCCCATTTCTTTCTCCCTTTTATTTAACCGCTTATGATGGTTAGTTCTAGGGCATATTTCATTTAGCATCCCTATGCTCGCATGTTTGCATCCATTCATCTGTATTGCATGCACCGGGCTCGCCGCATCATACTAACTGTATCGTATTTTAATTCCTACTTGAATACATGTATCGAATTGTCGCATCTCATATGCCATCTTAGAATAGCCGAGCCTATTCTAGTTGCATTTTGCCTGTGTTGCATTAGCTATTTTGAACATGAACTAGGATCATGCATGATTACTAACTAGTTTCTTGTTTTGGCTCGGAGTACACTGTAAGTGTTTATGTTTTAACATCTTGCATGTATGTGAGTGTTAACATGACAGCATGCTTGCCATGAGGCTAATTACTTATGTGATATAACTGCTTGAATGCCTGTCGGTGAAGGTTGGATTGCTTGAATTGGAACAATTCATTAAAATCCATGTTTTAGCCTACTTGCGAGTAGCAAACTCCAAACTATTTCCAAACAAACAGATATGCGGTGCTTTGTTCCAAATTAGGCGATCTAGTCTATACTTGTTTGCTGTACGCATCACGTAGTAAGATTAGCTAATTAACCAAAATAAGAATGCATGTGTTTTAAAAAACAAGATATCATGTTTAGTAGTGGCCGATCTTTGATCAGGCGAGCGGGGGTGCTCATTGCATGACCTTCCCCAATCGTACCCAAGTTCTCGAGCCGAGGCAACTTTGGTGATGACGGACACGTGGCCTTAGGCACGGGTCAGGGTTTCCTAAATTCCCCCAAAATAAAATATTTAGGTGGCGACTCTGTATCTGGCAAAACAGTCCATGTTTGGCACTTCTTTCTTAAAAATCAGTTTTCCAAAACGATTTGCCGGATTTGGACTCTTTGGTGATTTATCGATCTCGCATTGCACTTTGCGGGATTAGATTCAGAACCGTGACATTTGAGTCCGAACTGTAGTAAGCAAAGCCCAAGGGGCATGTCTACAGTTTCTTGCGACTTTGTTGGGGATTTAGAGAACTTGACTCGAACTCATAATATCTTGTTTTGATTACACTTATGTGTTTCTTGGCATTGCATTTGCATCGGTGCGCCTAGGACACCGTGTTTGCTATATGCTATTCCTGAACGGTTTGCCGGAGGCTTGCTCTGAGAAGCGTGCCATAAGGCTGATTGGTTGCGGGCTCTGCCACGACGGGAACACAAACCCCGATTTTTACCAGGGCACCCTCTTTGACCATTCGACCTAGTGCATATCGAAAACTGTAGTGACCATTCCAAGCTAGGACAGGTTTCTTACCCGATTGTAGGTTGTTTGAAACCGCTGTGTGCATAGTGAAACCCTAGCTCCTGACAAAATAGGACAGGAAAACCCTACCCCAATATAGGGGTGTTTTGGTTTTCATTTGCTTGCTATGTGCTTTTAGAGTGTGCCTCTACAGGGAATGCATATATCAGTTTGCAAGTCTGGGTATCAGGCCTGCGGGCATCAGTATGTTGAGAGAGTCAGTTATATCTGCGGGTATCAGATTCAGATTTGAGGCAGTGATTTTTGGGAATAGTGATCAGTGGTTGAGAACGGTTCATTTAGCTTGTGTTTGCAAACTGTGTGTTGTCTTTATTTAAGCTATTATGCTGTCCGTTTTTCTGTTCATCATTTCCTTATTATGCTTTATTTATCTTTTTGCAAGGTAGTTTAGCACCATTGCATCCGACCAGATAGATATCCCCCGAGCACTCTGGGTTCGAGGTCGTAGACTTAATTGATCTAGGGATCTGATAGACGGACAAGCAGTGTTCCTTTCTTTACCCCCAGTTACTGGACGGAGGTCAAAAAGGCACAGTGTATCGTTACAGCGATCGCCAGATCAGTGGTTTACCCCACCAGTGAACAGTCAGGCTGAGGTCCTAGTTTCTACTGTAGGGACGGATATACCAGTTGTTCAGATGGATCAGCACGATATGGCAGGCATAGAGGAGATGATGCGTCAGTTTTAGGACAGTATGAGGGCCATGCAGCAGGACGTTGCCCGTCAGGCAGAATTTTCCAAGCAACAGGCTGAGGTCATGGCCCAACAGGCAGAGTTAATTGCCAGGCTACAGCAGCAAACTGCAGCATCCGCTTCACACCAAGCTCCTCCCCCATCAAGAGTTCCAATACTTGGGGAGACAGCACCCGTCTAGGAAGATACGGACGTTCCAACAGGGCCGGCTCCCCCCCCGATCCTACCCCAGCTATCCAAAGCACCTACCAACCTACTAGATTCTCCCATTGAATTCGAGGTGGACCCCATAGCGTTAAAAGTGAGCAAAATTGAAAAGCTGTTCAAGAAATCCCAGGGTGTAAAGTCCATCCCGGATATTGAGGATAGGTACACCGACTCGGCTGTGACGCTGCCGTACCGATTTAAGATGCCGCACATAGACCGTGTCGACGGGTCTGGAGATCCTATGGTGCATTTGCGGCTGTTTTCAAATATACTGAGGCCGATGGGCCTCTCCAGATTACAGAAGCTTTCTCTCTTTGGCCGGACCCTGTCGGGTGTAGCGGCCATTTGGTATGCAAAACTGGAAGATTCGGTCAAGAGGAACTGGGAGGAGATGGCTGAGGCCTTCATAGTTCAATACTCCTACAATACGCAGATCGAGGTCACAACCCGTGATCTTGAGACAACAAGGCAAGAGCCGAAGGAGAGTTTCTCAGATTTTGTGACCTGGTGGAGGGCCAAGGCCTCGATGATGACCATCAGGCCTGTTGACAAAGATCAGATTCGGATGGTTGTGCGCAACCTCCAGCCCAAGCTTATGCAGAAGATGATCGTTCTCCCCCTCCCCACCTTTTCAGATTTACATGAGATAGGGGTGCAGATCAAGGACACTATGAAACAGGGTCTGATTGACCAAGATAGAGAACAACCCAAGAGGGCATTCAACCGTAGTACAAATGTAGGCACAAGCAGTGCTGCAGCTACCAGATCCTTAGATGTGGGAATGGTCACCACCACCACCACCCTAAGAACCCTTGCAGCTACACCATTCACCGGCACATTCGGAAGTAGTTCACAAACAACCAAGTATTCTCCCCGAGGCCAAAGAGCCTTTACTCCACTATACATGCCCCTGTCCAAAGCTCTGGGGGTTTTGATCAGGAAAGGGCACTTGAAGCCCCTGGAGCCGCGGCCACTACCAGATAAACTTCCCGCTTCCCATAACCCGGCCAAGTATTGCGCCTTTCACCAACAGCATGGTGATGACACCGACCAGTGCTTTCGATTGCGTCATGAGATTCAAGATCTCATTGACAATAGGGTGATCGTGCCTCCAGAAAAACCGAATGTCACAACCAACCCTCTCCCACCATATAACCAAGATCCACCTCCCAAATGCATCAATTTAATCCAAACTGGGGTTGTGTCATATGACTCTAGCATATATATCACCCCTTCTCACCTACCTAAGCCGGAGGTGTTCATTCCAGACAGCACTGACCTGTGCATGTTAGACATCTCCCAAACCCAGCCTCAGACTGTGGTGGCGGCTATCGAAGATAGAACTGGGTTGATTGTAGGGGTAGATCAGATTGATGATACTTAGCCTGAGGGGTCTGCGAGCTTCGTCAAAAACCCGAGCGGTTACATTATATCAGCAGGCCAGGCTAGGCCAAGAGTGGAATTGTTAGTAGGGGAAGAAATTTGTGTAGTACGGGAAGATGGACTTGCTCAGGGGCCGGATGACCTGGTAGAACTAGCGGAGGACATTGCAAACCTTCAATCCTTCAATGAACAGGACTCAAGAGATGTGACTGTCAACTGGTTTGGTCTGGAAGGGTCAGCGGAGTCTACTGGGTGGCTTGAGCCAGATATTGTTGAACAACCTTAGCTAGAACAGGATCCGTCAGGGGCGGGGATATCAACTATGGCCGGAAGGGCCGAAGAGCAGAGTGCATCGCCGGAGAGCACCGGTGTTAAGAATTTTGCTCAGGATATGGGCAGTTTGGGAACAGAAGAAACTGAACAGCAGGCTGTACTGAAGCAGTTCGAGCGGGAAAGGATCGAAGATTCTGAGAGGACTAGAAAAGCCAAAGCCCCTGTGGGGACAGAACATGCTGCGAGCATAGGAACGGAAGGTGCTGTGGGCACAGGAATAGTTGTAACAAAGCCGGACAGGTGTCTGTCGGCTGCCGACGGTATGTGGTGGGAAGATGATGATCTATGTCTTGCCCACACAGATAAGGACTGGGGGAATAACCAGTCGGATAATACCTGGTACATTGGTGAAGTTGACCACATGACTAGGAGCGGGCGTTATTTCAAGCCCCCACACTTAGATCAACCAGAGGCGTCCGGAAAGGATAATGAGGCGGAGAAGGAAAAGGATAAGCTGCTCGAAGAGGAGGCTGTGCTGAAACAGATGAAGAAGATACAGGCAGACATCTCCATTTGGGGACTGCTTATGGCTTCAAGAGTACATAGACAGGCTGTCCTTTCAGCAATGGATAAAGCTTAACTTTCAATAGACACCACGCCTGAGCAGTTGGTAGGATTGGTTTTTCCGGGAGGGGCTTCCCCGACGTTGACCTTTTCTGACAAGGAACTGCCGCCTGAGGGCGCAAACCATAACAAACCTCTCTACATCTCTGTGGAATGCCGAGACAAGTGGGTACCAGTGGTTCTTGTCGATACAGGATCCACTATTAACGTGTGCCCGTCAGAACAGCATATGCAATCCGGTTGAAGCCCGCAGACTTCGAGCCAACTGCCCAGGTGATAAGGGCCTATGACAATACTAGCAGAGAAGTGATGGGGACCGTGAAGATTCACACTCAGGTTGGTCCAGGACAACACGAGATTGACTTTCATGTCTTGGACGTTCTCGCAACCTTTAATTTACTCCTAGGGCAGCCGTGGTTGCACCAGGTAAAGGCGGTCTCTTCCACCCTGCATCAAATGTTGAAATACCCCCATGGGAAAGGGGTGGCTATAGTTTTTGGGAATTCGTCAATCTATCCGCCGCTAGAGGTGTCTACACCGGTTCTGGAAATCGAGCATGGCACGAAAGATGTGTTCCTGTCAGGATTTACCCTAGCCGAGGCCCGGGTCGTTCAGAGCATTTTGGCTGTTGATGAGGGGTTGTATGTCAGCGCACAGTCGGTGTGCCTCATGAACAGGCTTCAGCACATCCCTGGGATAGGACTAGGAAAAAGTGGCCGGAAGGGCATTGCAGTATCGGCCGAAGTCCCGCACAACCCGCATACCTTTGCCTTGGGTTATCTGCCCACCAAAGAGGACTGGGTGAGGAAAGGCAAAGAAATAGCTGGGAGAGCCAGAGCCAAGCAGACCGGGAGGCATTTTGACTTGATGCATTGGCCTATTCAGGGCACCCTAAACGGACGCTTCATCCGGGAGGGGGAAGACTTTCTATTCTGCGGCTTCCCAGAGCCATGGTTGAATGCCGAGAAGAGGCCCTTGCCGGGGTTCGAAATCTTCTTCGACTTGCAGATATCCGGGGATGATGTTCCCGAGGAATAGACAGACCCATCAGCTAAGGATGAGCAGTGTAAGGAAGTGGATTCCGAGAGCACCGACATCGAAATGGGGGTAGCACTGGCTTGTCTATTATCAGATCCTCCGATCGTACATGAGTGATTAGGGGATAATCTCTCAGTGTCTATGATTGGAAATGAAATGGCTGCGAGCCCATCTTCAAGTTTTTTGGATGCATCCATCACACCCTCCCTCATCTGGCAGTACTAGGAGGGATTCTTATTGAGCAGCACTGGGTCAGGTAGTGAGTCGGAATCAGGTTCCAGTTCGTCTAAGTCTGAGTCTAGTATTCCTGAGGGTGATAACCCGGATGCCATAGTCTTGTCCAGGTCATCTTTTTCTTTCTCTTTTGAGTCTGTTGTAACAGAGGAATCAGATAGACTGGATGAAGTACTTAATGAGAATTGTGTGGCCGTGGCCTTCGATTACTTTTTTGTATCCTTGATTTATTGCATTAATTCAGACTTTCAAAACTTCGATGAAAACGACGAGGAAGAAATTCCTCCGATTTTGAAATATTTTCTAGAACAAGAGCATGAGAGGTTTGTAAAACCGCTGGTTGATGAAATCACCCAAATTAATGTTGGTACTAAGAAGGACCCGCGGCTGGTCCAGATCGAGTCCATGTTGTCTTCGGAGGAGCGCGAGCACTTAGTCTCTTTATTAAAAGATTTCAAAGATGTTTTCGCGTGATCCTACGAAGACATGCCTGGAATCGATCCTGAGATTGTACAGCACCGAATCCCTCTTGACCCAGAGGCCCGACCTGTCAAACAGAAACTCAGAAGGATCCGCCCGGACTGGGCTATCAAGATCAAAGAAGAGGTTACAAAGCAAATTGACGTCGGGTTCCTGCTGGTATCTGAATACCCAACTTGGTTGGCTAACATAGTTCCAATGCCGAAGAAGGACGGCAGAATTCGGGTATGTGTGGACTTTAGGGATTTGAACAAAGCCAGTTCGAAGGACGACTTTCTTCTGTCGCATATCGATGAGTTAGTGGACTTCACTGTGGGGCATGCGTTGCTGTAGACGTCCCCGAACGTCCCGGGAAAAATCCCGTTTTGTTCATTGGGCTCACTACAGCTCAGACTCAAATGTCACAGTTCTTAATCTGATCTTGCAAAGTGCAATGCGAGATTGATAAATCACCAAGGAGTCCAAATCCGACAAATTATTTTGAAAAATTGGTTTTTAGAAAGAAGTGCCAAACATGGACTGCTTTGCCAGATACAGAGTCGCCACCTAAATATTTTTTTTGGGGGA
Organism: Camellia granthamiana; assembly: GCA_036172215.1. Classification (NCBI taxonomy): domain Eukaryota; kingdom Viridiplantae; phylum Streptophyta; class Magnoliopsida; order Ericales; family Theaceae; genus Camellia; species Camellia granthamiana. Next base: position 21,287,356 of record CM069904.1, read on the forward strand.
ATTTAGGAAACCCTGACTCGTGCCTAAGGCCACGTGTCCGTCATCACCAAAGTTGCCTCGGCTCGGGAACTTGGGTACGATTGGGGAAGGTCATGCAATGAGCACCCCCGCTCGCTCGATCAAAGATCGGCCACTACTAAACATGATATCGAGTTTTTGAAAACACATGCGTTCTTATTCCGATTTTTTAACCTAGAATTACTATGTGATGCGCACTGCAAAACAAGTATAGACTAGATCGCCTAATTTGGAACAAAGCATTGCATATCCATTTGTTTGGAAAATGGCTTGAAGTTTTCTACTCGCAAGTAGGCTAAAATATAGATTTCAATGAATTGTCCCAATTCAAGTAATCCAACCTTCACCCACGGGCATTCAGGCAGTTAATCACGTAAGCAAATAGCCTCATGGCAAGCATGCTATCATGGCAGTCACTCACATACACGCAAGGATGCTAAAGCATAAACACTTACTGAGTACTCCGAGCCAAAACAAAAGCTATGTTAGAAATCAATGCATGATCCTAGCTATGTTAAGAATGCCTAATGCAACACATGCAAAATGCGACTAAGATAGGCTTGGCTATTCTAAGATGGCATATGAGATGCTACAGATAACATGTATTCAACTCGGAATTGAAATACAATGCAGTTAGTATGATGCGCCGAGCCCGGTACATGCAAGACAGATTAATGGATGCAAACATGCGAAGCATAAGGATGTTAATTGAAACATGCCCTAAAACTAACCATCGTAAGCTGGTAAATAAAAGGGAGAAAGACGTGGGGTTGGAAGACATGCATCGCACACACGCACACTTATTACAAAGTTCGCCCTCTCAACGGAGGGTCCGAATGAATAATACAACACCAACTAGCTAATCTAAGCTAATCTAATTAAGCTAGTTATTACACAACCAAAATGAATAGTAAATTACAGCTAATTATTACATAGCTCTAATTAATTAACAAACTAACTAAGTAAGCAATTAAACTAGCATGCAAACTACATGAATGTGGACTGCCTCAGCTCTGCCTCGAATGATAAAGGATGCATGCATGCTCGAGTCGCCTTGTCGGGAAATCCATCGCGATACCCCAACTCACCTTTGTGTGCAATTGATCTTAGAAACTTGCACAAAGCTCCAGAGAGATGGAACTCCACCCTAGGAGACTGTTGGAAGGCTGCCGACCAGCTATAGGCATGAGAGACCACCTACCGACCACTTTTTGTGGTGGAAGCCAAAAAAAGTGGTCGGCTTGCCAGAAAATCTGGTCGACCGACTAGTTCCTTCTCCTGGTTTCTGTTTTCTGCAACAAAGGGAAAGGGAAGGGCATGGCAAAGTATTTTCAACATATGTGTGCATGACCACTCTCCCCATCATTGCATAAGCTCTAGGGAGTGTAGTCCTCGACCCTCGGGCCACCAATCACACATCCCGATGCATGATGGCTGAGGAGTCGAATTGCACGACTCAATGTGAAATGTATGCACATATAAGCACCTAAAGCTAACAACTCCGTCATGGGTAGTCAAGAGTGTCAGCGACCGGGAATCGAGGCACGTTTCGTCACTTTGAGTATGAAACGTCCCTCGTTTCCCGTGTTTGGACTAACCCCTACTCCAAACACAATGCAATAAGTAGAATGGCATGGCATGTACAAATGCAACTCTAGCATGCAATCTTAATGCAATGCAACTTAAGTCATGCAAACATACAAAGGATGACATGCAAACATGCAACTAGCATATACAATGCTATGAACTAACAATGGCATACTTAATGCACATGGTACTTAGCATACACAAAGCACCTAGAAACTAACATACACAATGAGATGAGCAAGGCATGCACAATGCAATGATCAATCATGCGACAATGTGGCATACTCAATGCTATGGAATATAATGGCATACTCAATGCAAAAATGGACTTAAACCAAGATGGATGGGCCTCAGCCACACCCAAATCAGTGGCGAAAGATGATGAAAACAAGGTCTCGAAAAACACACAAGCATGCACAATGCGAGGGCTCCAAGCCTAAGGCACAAAACACCACTTTACAAATGCATTGAAAGGATGAAACATGGAATACAATGGCATATATTCCAGCTCTAAAATAACATACAAAGTGACTCCGAATCATGCAAACAACTCACACATTGCATGTTGAAAGGCTCGAGTACCAAAACTAGTGAAGCATATTACACTATAGGTATGCAAAGCGATGCTCAAATGGCCTAACCAACTCCAAACAGGCCCTATGCAGGCCAAAATAGGAGCAAAAGTGAACTAAGATGATGGCTTGAAAGGCCCAAAAATAAAGCTCATGCAATGGCTCATAAATGGGGTATAATGATGCAACTCTCAAGCACATTAAAAGGGGGACAAACATGAGAATACGTCCAAGTAGTAAGCTCTAAAATAGCATTCCTCATAAGACCAAAACATGCAAATACCTCAAGTTAAGCATGCAAGGGACCTCAAAACTCAAAGCTAGGCAAGGCTATTACACTACAAGCATGCATGGAAAGCATCATTCGACCAAGAGGCCTCAAAACAAAGCTAAGGCAGCCCAAAATATGAACAAAATTAGTTTGGACCATGGCCAAAATATGCTAGAATAGAGGGCCAAAACATCATGCATTTCAAGCTAGTAAACCGTGATTTACACTACAACCATATGAAGCACATGAGAGGCTGCCAAACCACCCAAAAATAGAATCATGGCATGCCAAATGATGGCCAAAAACCCACTGAAATATGACCAATACATGCAAGAATGAGGTGCTACTTTGATAAGCCATGAGAGGGATTATTCTACACATGCAAGAGGCAAACACAAGGTGACCAGACCAGCCATAGATAGAGTCTAGGCAGGTCCCAAAAGTCATCAAAAAGGGCCTGAACCAAGCCTTGGAAGTATGAAAGTATGGGCTCCTTTGAAAGGCCAAAAATGCAAACAAACAAGGCCAAAAGAGAGAGGGTCTCCCCTCTCTGATTTTGGCCCTCAAAATAGCATGCCAACCACTGAAAATCTGCTAGATTTTAGTGGCTCAAAGGCCAAACAAAGATCAATAGAAAGGCCTCATGGCATGGCTCAAAACAAAGCAAAATAGAGCATGCAAAAGGGTAGATGACCTCCAACAACAAAAGAGCCTTAAACAAACATGAAAATCACTTAAATATGGACCTTTTTTCAGTTGACAACAAAGCTCAAATATGCATGCAAGTATAGCTAAGAGAAGGACCAAAATAAAGCTTAAAAGAAGGGAAAGTGATTACCCTTGAAGCTCAGCTAAACCAGCCAACTTTGAGACCAAAAACCAGACCTTCAACCTTTGAAAATGACCTCCAAGGACCTCAAAGCAATGGTGGAAGTGTATGGCTATGAGGTGTAGTGTAAAAGGGCCAAGAACCATACACTTTTGGAGCTAAAATGTAGAGATATAGAGAGATATATCTTTTGCCTTAACCAAAAATCTGAACCCTCACAAAGGAGGGGGAGGCCTTCCTTTATAGACCAAGGAGGCCAAAGCTTCTCAAAGAAGCTAAAAACCAAGTCCAAAGATCCTCCATACACGTGTATGGAGGATGCAGTCTGTGCCTTCTAGCTGGCACAGCTGGCAACAACTCAAACAGACAAGACAGGAGGAAAGGGGCCGACCAGAAAAAGTGGTCAGCCAGCCACTTTAGGTGGTCGGCCGACCACCCTAGGTGGTCTCCCAGAAAAAAAAGTGGTCTCCAAGGGCATTGGGTGGTCTCCACACTGAAAGAAAGCTAGTGGTGTGGTGGGAGACCAGTAATTGTGGCCCAAAGATCAAGGAGACCAGTTTCCCGACAAGAAAATCGACTAGCAGGGGGAAAGTGGTCTCCAAGGAGAAAAGGTGGTCTCCCACCCTTGTACCACCTCCCAAACAAGGAAAATAAGGGCCATGCCAAAAATGAGCCAACACGGATGCAAAACGAGAGTTCGGGAGTCAAAACGCGCGGCCAGAGGCCCTGAAAACTGGCTGTTGAGCACCGAAAGTGGCGTGCGACCACGAAAGTGGTCTCCCGGGCCACAGTGTCCCTCTAGACAAAGGAAACGAGGTGTGTACCAAAAACCATGCCAAACGGAGAATGTTAAGCGGTCCCGAGCTGAGGCGCGCGACCGACGACTCCGAAAATCAGAAACTAGTCTCCAAACGGGAACAGTGGCCTATGACCACGAGAAGTAATCTACGACCACTGAGAGATGGTCTTCAAGACCTCTCCCTCCCTCTGGGAAGAGAAAATAAGACTTGGTCCGCAGACCGAGTCAAAGCACAAAAAGTCTCGAGGCTCGGAGGCAAGGCTCTCAGCCGAAACTTCGAAACCTCAAAATGAGCACAACATGCGCAATCATCGAGCGCTCAATCGATGACGTCTGAGTCTTAAGGTCGGTCAAAAATGGGATGTCTACAGTTGCTTTTGTTCATGGATGGCTTTTCAGGCTACAACCAGATTGTAATGGCCCCCGAAGACCGGGAGAAGACTGCTTTCACCACCCCGTGGGGGACTTATTGTTATAGAGTGATGAGGTTTGGGTTAAAGAATGCTGGAGCTACGTATCAACAGGCCGCGACCACAATATTGCACGACATGATCCACAAAGCGGTTGAGGTGTACGTGGACGACATGATTGTCAAGTCCAAAGAAAGAGAGGGCCACTACACCGCCTTGCAAAAGTTCTTTCAACGAATCAGAGAGTTTCGGTTGCGGCTGAATCCTCAGAAATGTACGTTTGGTGTTACAGTAGGGAAAATGCTGGGGTTCTTGATTACACAGAGAGGTATCGAAGTCGACCTTTCCAAAATCAAGGCCATCTTAGAAATGCCACCACCAAGGACTGAAAAGGAGGTGCGAGGCTTTCTGGGTAAACTGCAATTCATAAGACAATTTATTTCTAAATTAACCTTGACTTGTGAACCACTCTTTGGTCTCCTGAAGAAAGGAACGAAATTCCAATGGGATGGCCGATGCCAAGCTGCTTTTGAACAGATTAAGCAATATTTACAGAACCCACCCGTGTTGTCACCACCTGAGCTGGGGAAACTGTTGATTTTGTATCTTTCAGTGACTGAAACTACAATGGGCTGCATGCTGGAACAAGAGTCTGAGGACAAAGTGGAAAGAGCTATCTACTATCTGAGCAAGAAAATGCTGGGTTACGAGACCCGCTACACTCGGTTGGAGAAGGCTTGTTTGGCCTTGGTATGGGTTACCAGGAAGCTGCAGCACTACTTGTTAGCTCACTCCGTAATGTTGGTTTCAAGATTAGATCCCATCAAATATCTCTTTGAGAAACTAGCACTTACGGGTAGGCTAGCCTGTTGGTTGCTTCTACTTTCCGAATTCGATCTGAAATATGTGACGCGCAAGTCAGTAAAGGGGAGAACGGTAGCAGAGTTCCTAGCTGATCACCCAGTGGAAGGGGATGAAGCAGTTGAGTACTTATTCCCAGATGAGGCTATTTTGCATGTCGAAGATAAAACTTGGATGATGTACTTTGACGGAGCGTCAAACCAATACGGGTATGGGATAGGGGTGTTGCTGATAGCACCCGACAATTCCCGCATACCCCTAGCATTCAAACTCCGTTTCAAAGTCTCGAAGAATGAAGCAGAATATGAGGCATGCATTACCGGTTTAGAAGCCGCCCTAGAACTAGGGGCAAAACGGTTGGACATCATCAGGGACTCGAACCTTGTTGTATCTCAAGCTAAAGGAGATTGGAAAGTCAAAGAAGAAAAGATGAGAATCTACCACCAGACCTTGGACTTGCTGATTCCTCGGTTTGAGAAGTTGAACTTCGCTCATTTGTTAAGAGAGAACAACAGGTTCGCAGATTCACTAGTAACTCTATCTTCTATGATAGACATCCCTTTTGGAGTCCGGATGCGTTTAATCATCATTGACTAGAAATTTGTGCCAGCCTACGAGCTGCTTGCCGCCATAGAAGAGGTACAAGATAAGAACCCCTGGTATGATGATGTTTGGAGCTTCTTGGAAAAAGAGACGTATCCACCAGGGGCAAATGCCAAAGATAAGAAGGCAATTCGAAGAATGGCTGCTCAGTTCATCATCTGCAGGGGTAAACTATACAAGAGAGGTCATCTCGGGATGCATAAGCTGTGTGTTGATGCTGAAGAGTCCAAGCGCCTGATGGAGGCCATCCATGGAGGAGAGTGCGGAGCGCATATGAACGGGGTAATGCTAGCCCGGAAGATCCTTAGCCATGGTTACTACTGGTCCACCATGGAGGAGGATTGTATTGGTTTTGTCTGGCGATGCCACAAATGTCAGATCCATGCAAACTGCATGAACATTCTGCCGTCGAAGCTGTACAACATGACTTCACCATGGCCATTTTCAGTCTGGGGGATTGAGGTAATCGGGGCTGTCACTCCGAAGGGGTCCAATCTTATGCACTGTTGAATGCTTCGCATGTCGCGAAGTTCATCAGGAATAACATCATCTGTCGCTACAGGGTCCTGAACGAGATCATTTCAGATAACGGTTCCCACTTCAAGAAGGAAGTGATCGACTTGTTGGACAAATACAACGTGGCTTTTCACAAGTCATCTATATATCGGCCACAGACCAACGGAGGAGTTGAGGCCACCAAAAAGAACATCAAGCACATACTACAAAAAATGGTGGAAACCTACCGGGACTGGCCAGATAAGTTGCCATTTGCTCTGTGGGGCTACCGGACTTCAATTCGAACTTCTACTGGGGCGACTCCGTATTCCTTAGTCTATGGAAAGGAGGCCGTTCTACCTATCGAAATTGAGGTTCCGTCATTACGAGTATTGGCTGAGTGTCAGATAGTTGAGGCAGATTGGGAGCAGAACATGTTCGAAGAACTCATGCTGTTTGACGAGAGAATGCTGAAAGCACTGTACCATGTTCAGGGTTATCAACGGAGAATTGCCAGGACTTTCAACAAGAAAGTTAAGTCCAGGAATTTGAAAGAGGGAGATCTGGTGCTCAAAGACAACCGAGCTCCCATCCATGACCCTAGGGGCAAGTTCAGACCCAATTGGACTGGTCCTTACATCATCAAGTCTATTTGGTCGGGCGGAGCTGTTGTTTTGATGGACCTAGATGGCCTAGAGTTCTCCCAACCGATCAACATAGACAAGTTGAAGAAATATTTTCCCTGAGTGGCTTGCTAGGTCGAAAACTTGAAAGGGTGACCTAGGCAAAAGTTAGAGCACAGAAAATTTGAAATTATAAAAACTGGGCTTGCTAGGCCGAAAACCCGAAAGGGCGACCTAGGCAAAAGTTAGAGCACAGAAAATTTGAAATTATAAAAACTGGGCTCGCTAGGCCGAAAACCCGAAAGGGCGACCTAGGCAAAAGTTAGAGCACAGAAAATTTGAAATTATAAAAATTGAGCTCGCAAGGTTGAAAACCCGCAAAGGGCGGCCTTGGCAAAAGTTAGAGCGTAAAAGGTGAGGGTTAATACACGAGTGAACCTGAGCCGAACTATGTAAGGCTTGATTCCCATCTTTGGGATATGTAGGCAACTTCATTCTGAAGTCCAGCCATAAACACTTCCCCGATCAACTTTGTCCATTTGATCATGTTTGGTCATCTTTGTCTATTCAGCATTCAAGAGCTCGGTTGTGATCTCCAGTGCAGTGCTACTCAGACTAGGGGCAACTTTCCAGTTGATGGAATCCGAGGCTGTGCATCTCAGTGACAGATCTCAGGCGTGTCCAGTTTTGATCCATATCGAAAATGGTTTTGACAAGTTTTAATAAAAGTTGATTTTGCTCAAATTAATCTTTTTTACAACTTAGACCATTTTTGGACCAAACAAAAAATTTACAGTACCCACAACCTTCAATTTTATTGATTTCAATACAGAGTTCTCCTGCTCTTGAATGCAAATTTTTGTTGCCTTTCATTACATTCATAAAGAAAACTTGAAAGTTTTGATTAAAGCAAATAAATTCGGGGCATAGTCAGGTGTTCCTTTGTCCCCTCCTAGAGCTGGTCGAAGCCTCTGATGCCAAGCTGGGCCCTACCTGTGCCTCTTCATTGAGCCAATCTATGCACTCATTAGAAAGGGTGCAGCTGAAAGTGGGAGCGGGGGCCAGAAGCTCTCTCGTCCTCCATGTTGTGGCATCTCGAGCTAGCTGCGTGCCTTGGACTGGAAATGTAGCAGGTACTCAATTCCCTCTTCTGGGCAAGTCTGGTCATGTCAAAACTGGCGTCGGAACCGGAATGGAAAGTAAAACACATAGTGTATCAAGCCAATCAACTGGATCCCGGGCTGATGAGCCATGCTATAACCCATTGCCGGTAGATTGAGCCAAAGGCAGCACCAAGCAATGCGGTCTGCGGACAAACTACACATCCAGTCATACCATTCCTCATCCGGAGCATCGACTAGACGTCGTCGAGAGAAATAGCTGTGAGCTGAATATGCCGGACATGAGTCCACCACTCTCAATTTGTCCATCAACCATACCTGGAGAGGGATAAAAAAATGAGAGATTAAAGAATAGAGAGGTGTATGTTGAGGAAAAAAGTGAGCAAAGGGTTTTTGAGAGAAAAAACAAGCCTGAAGGCCGAGTGATGCGAGCAATATATGTATGTGAGATGGGGTGGGAAACATTACCTGCAATAGTAGCGGACTCCTTGCAAACCTAGCCATCTCCCGATGATGAAAAGCGTCTAAACCTATCAATGTTTCGGCTAGCGTCACGGCGATGCAGCTTTTGCCCTCTTTCAAGCCCTCGGCGACTTTGATCAAATGAGTGCTAAACCCACCAAAGCCTGGGGCTAGAAGAAATGAGACAGCATGCACAAGGAAAGTGCATGTCGCTGATAACCCTGCCAATGATGGTCATCGCAGTCACCGGCATCAGAAAACCGACAAACCAAGCTCGGAATGTCCAACTCTCCATCTTGAATCAATGACCGAGCGTCGTGCAAAGTAAGGTCGCACATCCATCCTAAGGCTTGGACATGGCCGAACCGGAGTTGAGGCAAGATTTCTTCATCGCGCTTGGATTCCATTAAAGCTTGGAAATCCTCGAAAGTGGGACACATCTCCTGTCCGCCAAAGCTAAAGACGTGTGTTACCGGATTCCAAAACCTTGCCGCGGCATAGAGGAACGAAAAACGTAGCAGGGTGCGACCCAGCGTGAATAGTGCATTTATGCCGAAACCCCAAAAATTTAGCCTTTCCGAGCCATCCAAGTTGGCAATCCAATTTGTGAGATTTCGGACAAGAAACTCTTCCATTTGGTGCAAATCAGTGTTGAAATGAAGAAAACTACGAAGCTGGGGCTTTTGTAGAAGATAAGGTGTTGAGTGGAAGACAGGTGTCAACATTCTGGAAGTGCTTGCCATTTTTGGCCGATCGGCCAAAAATAGTGCCGACCGACCATCCTTTTTGGCCGATTGGCTAAAAATGTTGGCCGATGGCCATTTCTTGTGGCCGATGGCCTTTTCCTTTGGCCGATGGCCTCTCCCTTTGTTTTATGAGCAGTCTATCAGTTGGAAATGCTGAGAAATTGTGGTTGGTACCACTTCCAATGCCTTCCGGTGATGATTTTGCGAAGTCATGCCTGTGTTACTTCAATTTGTTTATTGAGTTGTTGTACATTTGTTTATCGAGTTGTATTTCACATTCTTTAAGTTTTTGTTTTGCTTATCGAGTTGTATGTACACTTGGTTAGTTTGTCGAATTCTTTGTTTTGCTTATCGAGTTGTTTTTGTTGTTAGTCGGTTCACTACCTGATTGATGATATTCGAGTGTTTGGTTTTCAAAACAAAAGTTCAAATCTCATTTACATTGTTATGTAATGCGATGCGATGCATAGAATGTATAAATGCAACACTTTTTTTGAACAAAATAGCTGTTTCATGTCATCATATGTCTCGTGCAAAGGTACATAGTTTTGAGAAAATAAAACTTGCGTGAGGCAGTACAATGTGCTTTAAACTACTAGCAAAAAGGAAAATAAAGCAAACAAAAAAGGGAAAAGCAACGAAATGTCTGAACAAAGCAAGAAAAAAGAGAAAAGCAGCAAATGTCTGGGTCGACATCAATGGCCTTAGGTGCGGGAGTCGGTCCTGGTTCTCTTCCTGGATGAGGGTCCAAGATCACCACCATCGTCAGAATCAGAATCTGAGTCATCTCCGGCCTCACCCTGGGACGACGCCGCCTCCTCATCAGAATCATCGGGGGAAGGCTCTCGCGAACTGCTCTCAGCATGAGCGCACCTATGTCTGCCTCGGCCGTGGATCGTCATCCTCCGCCTGACTCCCCCTCCTCCTCGAGCAGGTACAGAAGGTCCAGCTGGAGCACCTCCCGTGGCCGGAATCTGGAATGGGGCCTGAAAGGAACAGTTGGCAAATGCATCAGTTACGCTACGCAAAGCAGGGTATGAATACCAAATACAGTGTGTGAGCACAGTGTTTGAATGTTGTGAGCAATGTATGAGTACAGTGTATGAATGCTGTGAACAGGGAATCAGTACAGAATGCAGCGTCCGAGTACAGCGTATGAATGCTGTGAGCAATGCTGCGAGCAGTATGTGAGTTACAGTGTATCAGTGCCGTAGGTGCTTTGTATCAAGTGCTGTATCGACAATGTGGTATATCAGATCAGTATGTAACAAATTATGCAAAGTTTTAAGTTGAAAGAACTTACCAGGATCCCGTAGATGGTCAGTAGGTCGATGCTCCACTGCAGCATCCCCATCACGGAAGCCGTCAGCTCCAGAGACCGTCTAGTATACTCGATGGAAGCCTGCAAAAGTGTTGAAATCATTAGTATTCTGCGGGATATCAAATGAAATGAAATGATTGTACAGATTGCAAAGTATAGCAGTACATACCGGGGTCGAGCCGCCAACTCCAACAAGCTCATGATCAGCCGGAGAAGGAGCGATGTGGATCTGGTAAGTCTCCCTACCCTGTCCTCGGCATGTCATCGTCGTGGGCAGCTCCGGCCACCCGACTCCCTGACCTCTCCGGGATCCACTCCTACTACGGGCCTGAGGTGCCCTCGATGCTCCTGCTCTCGCCGTTGGCGCTGCAGGCCTCTCTTGCTCAGCTCGGCGAGCACCAGTCAGGGGCCGCATCAGATAGGCCTGGATAAACTCGGTGTAGTCGCCCTCATCTCTAAAGGGCTCTGAGTCCCAGCCAATCGTATAGTCCATCATCTTCTCGAGAGTGTACCTCTCGGTATGCCTCATGTGAGTAGGAGGCGGCGCCGGGACTACCTGCTGCGGTAAGCCAAGGGTCTGGCGTAGGAAGTGCTCCCCCAGGTACCAAGCCTGACAGACCGGGCCCTCCAGCAGAATCCCAAACCAGGCAGTCTCCCGAGTGCCCGCATACTGATCTCTGACTGCCTCCGGCAACGGGGCCCAGGGCTGCTAGGTGATCTGCAAATAATATACAGTTTGTTATCTACTGTTATCGAAAGTACAATGTAAAGCGAAGCTTGAATGAACTATAAAGTTTGACATACCTCAGCTACGGTGATGGTGTCGAAGTATCGGCGAAAGAACGCGAAGGACTCCCGCGGCCTCCGCTCACATCTCACATCGAATCGATGGGAGAATGGAACGCCAAGCAAGATCTCAACATCTGGCACTGGGGCAAGCCTCAGAAAGTAGGCATACACCCATAACTGTAGAGTGTAACAGGGCAAATATCAGTATGCTTATCAGATAAAGCAGGATGCAGAATAAAGCAGAAATCAGAAAACAGTGTGCAGTGTAAAGCAGATTGTGTGTGTGCAATGTGCAGCCAATGTGAAGCAGATTGCGTATGCACAGTGTGTGTGGTGTACAGATAATATAAAGCAGAACTGTAAAGCAGAAAGGGAAAGTGTACCTCCCAGGCTTGCCAGTATCCTCCGAGCAGGTGTCCGTTGCGGTGGGAAGATGAGCTCATATATCCATAGAGAGTGGCTAAGCCTACGCCACCCCAGTCATAGCGGCGGATCCTGGTCACGTCCACCAGTGCGCTCAGCAAGTATAGGGCGACAGTGTTCACCCAGTCGGTGAAGAGTGTGGTCCCCGGCAGGAACATGATGAAGCCACGGGCGTATTGCTCCGCCTCCTCTCGGGTCGTGGGCGCCTGAATGCGGAAGTGGTCCTCGAACCACGAGTACCTCACGAACCCTGGTCGGGCAAGAGGTGGCTGAGCGCCGAGCAAATGTATCTGGGCGGCGTCCCACTCGTCCATATCTGTATCAAAGGGGATCGGATCACCCCCTACCCCAATGTCGGTGAGCATCGAGAAGTCGAAGGGAGTCATCGTCATCTCCCCGGCAGTAGAAAGGTGGAAGGAGTCGGTGGTGTCCCACCCCCTCCCTACCAAAGCAGCAAGAAGGGGCCTACTCGCAGTGAGGCGCGAGAGTCCCATGCTAAAAGTCCCAAAGCCGGCCTGGTCGACAATATGATGGACCGCGTCAGGCAGCTCCATATACCAACCTCAGGCGATAGTGTTCCTATACCCCCGGAAGGCATGGGAATCTCCCTGTGTTCAAAACAAACAGTTGCGAAGCAATGTTAGAAATACAGTGTTGAATGCACTCAGAATTGATGAAAATGCAGTGCGTGTGCATGTGTTCAAGTCTACATAGATACCGGGCGCAGGTGTGCTCACGGTAAACTACGCATATGATGTATCAATATGTTCGGGTTATTCAGTTGAAAATGCAGTGTGTGTGTATGTGTTCAAGTCTACACAGATATCGGGTGTGGGTGTGCTTACGATGAACTACAGCATATGATATGTCAATGTATCTGGGTTAGGCAGTTAAAGAACAGAATCGACTATCGCAGTTGTATGTTCTACATTGTAGAAAATGAAACAGAGAAGAGGTGTACCTCAGCGGCGTCGTAAGACAGATGTGACTCTGGCTCACGCAGCAAAAGCTCCAGTGGCGCGCCCCGCGCATAGCTCCTGAAGTGACGGTTACTATCGGGAGGTAGCACATGTATCGCCGGCATGTAGGTCGTTGGGTCGAATGGTCGGATGTGAAGAGGTAGGAGCTCGACCTCAGGGTCCACATCCATCTCCAGGGGACTCCCGCCCTGTGGAATGTCGTTTGCCATCTCAAGAAGAGTGCGAAAATGGCCGAGAATGTGAAAAATGAGCAAGAATGTGAAAAGTCAACCCCGAGGGGGTAAAAAATGGGAGAGAAGGTCGGAGTGTAAAAAAGGCCCGAAGATCGAGTGTAACTCGGGGGAAACAAACCCCAAGTGGTGGAAACCGAGAAAAGCACACCGAAACCGAGTTTTGTTCGGTTCAAAGTATGCGAAACGGGAAGGGTTTCGCGAATCGAACAATGGAAAAGGCTCCAAAACGAGAGAATAACGAGGATCGAAGCGAAGAAAATCACCTAGAGAGGGAGAAGAATGATTTTCGAGTTTGGAGAAGTGAAAATATAGGGTTTGGAACCCTATATTTAAAAGACCTGAGGCAAAAAGACAAAACTGTCCCAAAACTGCCATTTTTGGCCGGTCGGCCAAATTGTTAGCCGATCAGCTAAATATTTGGCCGATGATCTTATTTTGTGGCCGATGGATGGCCGATGGACTTTCCTTGTGGTCGATGTACCTCCAACACCCTTGTTTGGGTCATTAATATTGTTTGGGACCTTCATTTCTCAAGGCAGTGCAAGAAAGTAGACCTTTGAAGCTCAATCGGCCTTCGGGTTGACCTCGAATCATGCCTCCCAAGTGCGGCACTTGATACATACGAGGTGTATGCTTTTTCGTATCCTCTTGTCTCTTGTGAGATTCAGAAATCGCTTTAAATACATTGCATTACAACGTTTTGTCGTGTTTATAATGAGCACGCATTGGTTATACGTCATTTCGCTCTTGCATTGTTAAACACGTACTATATGCGTTGTAGCGCACACCATGCTTGCATTGTTATGCACGTACTATATGCATTGTAGTGCACACCATGCTTGCATTGTTATGCACGTACTATATGCGTTGTAGCGCACACCATGCTCGCATTGTTATGCACGTACTACATGCATTGTCATGCACACGTCATTTGCATTGTCATGCATTTCAGTACATGCATTGTCATGCACATGTCATTTGCATTGCCATGCATTTCAGTACATGCATTATCCCGCACACGTCATTTGCATTGTCATGCATTGTCATGCATTTCCTCATCTACATTGTCATGCACGTCTCATTTGCATTGTCATGCATTCCCTCATTTGCATTGGCATGCACATCTCATTTGCATTGTCATGCATGCGTTGTCTCGCACGTCATTTGCATTGTCATGCATTTCCTTACCTCGCATTGTCATGCACACGTTATTTGCATTGTCTTGCATTTTCATATAACTGACATTGTCTTGCTCGTTATGTGCATTGTCTTGCACCCCCTATAACTTGCATTGTCTTGCTCGTTATGTGCATTGTCTTGCACTCCTACTAACTTGTGCATTGTTTTGCACACTCTTACTAACTTGTGCATTGTCTTGCACCCCTACTAACTTGTGCATTGTTTTGCACTCCCACTAACTTGTGTATTGTTTTGCACACCCCGCTAACTTGTGCATTGTTTTGCAAACCCCGCTAACTTGTGCATTGTCTTGCACTCCTACTAACTTGTGCATTGTTTTGCGCACCCCACTAACTTGTGCATGTTTTGCACTCCCATTAACTTGTGCATTGTCTTGCACTCCCACTAACTTGTGTATTGTTTTGCACACCCCGGCTAACTTGTGCATTATTTTGCACACCTCGTTAACTTGTGCATTGTTTTGCACTCCTACTAACTTGTGCATTGTCTTGCACTCTTACTAACTGGCATTGTCTTGCTCGTTATGTGCATTGTCTTGCACCCCCTATAACTTGCACTGTCTGGCTCGTTATGTGCATTGTCTTGCACTCCTACTAACTTGTGCATTGTTTTGCACACTCCCACTAACTTGTGCATTGTCTTGCACTCCTACTAACTTGTGCATTGTTTTGCAATCTATCTAACTTGCATTGTTTTGCAATCTATCTAACTTGTATTGTTTTACAAATCTATCTAACTTGCATTGTTTTGCAATCTATCTAACTTGCATTGTTTTGCAAATCTATCTGACTTGCATTGTTTTGCAAACCTATCTAACTTGCATTATTTTGCAAAACCCATCTAATTTGCGTTGTTTCGCATACCCCTTTAACTTGCGCTATTACGCTTGTCATTCGCGTTGTTTCGCATCTTTAACTTACGCTATTACGTTTGTTACTTACATTGTTATGTATATCTTATCTCGCGTTGTCTCACATGTTCTACCTACATTGTTATGCACACTTCACTTGCGTTGTCACGCAGTTTTAAATTGCATTGTTATGCATGTTTCTAACGATGTTGTACCTGTTAAGTTTCTTTCTTTTGCAGGCACGATATTGTATGTACGGTTCATTTGAAGCTGGCGCGACCAGACGAATCTGACAGGTATTGTACATTTTCCGCATGAGACGTAGCGAGAATTGAATAATTCTCTTCCATCATTTCAGCATGTAATGTAGTTTGGTTTTTATTTGCTTGCTTAAAACTGTTGCATGTTATGCTTCGTTACAGCTCCCTTTACATGATCATAAGTTATGTTCGGCACCGTGCATGTCATTTGCATTTTGCCTCTGCCTTCGGGCACATATCTTTGTTATCTTGTATGCGTGTCTAAGCCTTTGGCCTCGTTAAAAATGGGTCGGTTCTGGGCTTTGACATTCACTCACGTCATCTTTATGACTTTCAAGTTCTGTCAAAGAGGGGCAACTATAGACACCCCATTTTTGACCGTCCTCAAGACTTGGACGTCATCATTTGAACACTTGATGATTATCCATGTCCGTGTTCGTTTTGAGTTCTCAGAGGTCTCGACCACGCGCCTTGCCTCAAGATCTCTCAACTTGTCTGTTATGTGCTTGGTTATGGACCAAGCACTTGTGTTTTTGCTTTTGAGGGAAGAGGGTGGCTTGTTTGCCATCCCCTCAACCCATTGGCCAAGGCTTGAAGCCATCGGCCTTGTTTTCTTGTCATCGGCCAAAAGTGTTGGCCGATCGGCACATTATTTGGTCAGCCGGCACTTATGTTAGTCGATCGGCACTTATGTTGGTTGATCGGTCATGTTTTTTGGTCGAACCCTGTTCATCTGTTTTATGCAGATATTTTATGCCAGCTGTCACAGCTGGCATGCACAATTCACCCCCTCCACATGTATGGAGGGATTTGCACCTTTGCTTAGCTTTTTCAAGAAGCCTTAGAATTGGACTTCTATAAGAAGGGAGCTCCTCCTCCCTTCTCAGAGGTTCTGAAAAATAGGATTAGAGAAGTTGTATCTATCTATCTCTATATCTCCCTCTCTTTACATATTTGTGTGTGTATTTGTGCTCTAAAGGGTGTTTTGTTCACACTATTGTACACAAACACCTAGCAATACACCATCCTCTTGGAGCTGAGGTCTCTTGAGGTTGATTTCAGAGTTCTTGGGTTGGTTTGAACTTAGAAAACCTGCTGGAGCTTTGTTCTTGAAGAGGTTTTACAAGGGTGAGCATTCTTCCTTTTAATACCCCATTCTTGCTTAAGCTTTTAACCCTTCTTGCTTATTGTTTTAAGCTTAGCTCTTAACTGATAAAAGTTCTGATTTTTGATGCTTTAGATCTTTGTTTAAGGTCTCTTTTTGGTTTAGGGTTGTTTACCCCTTCCAAGGCCTTGTTAGGCCTTGTTTTAGGCCATCCTTTTTGGCCCTTGCCCTTTGCTTTGCATGACCTTTCTACCACTGAAATCCAGAGGATTTTTAGTGGTGGAAAGGTGGTTTTGAGGTCTTAAATAGGAGAGGGTCATCCCCTCTCCTTGTTGTCTTATATGCTAGTATAAATGGCTTATATTGGTAGCATGTTTGCTTGGCTTGTTTTAGCTTCATTTTAGTATGTATTAGGCTATGTTTTGCCATGATATAACACTGTTTTGACTTGGTTTGGACATACCATGTATGCTTCATATGCTTGCCTTGCAATCCTCTTATTTGCCTTAACATGCTTTATGCTTTAAGCCATGTTTTTAGCATGATTTTGGCTCGACTCTATGAAGCTTTTAGCCTTGTTGTAGCATGCTTAAGCTCTGATTTGAGTTGTATTAGTCATATATGCCATGCTTTGTATAGCTACCATGTATTCTAGCTTGTTAGCTTTGAGTGTCCAAGTCACTAACATGCTTGACTTGGCCTATTTCAATGATTTGGCATCATTTGCAATGTTATTTCAGTCCATGTTTCATGCTCATATGCTTGCATTTGTCATCCTTTCAATGCTTTAAAGAGTTAATATCTTATGCCTCATGAATGGACCATTGTGTATGCCTCCATGTTTAGGCCTCTAGGATGCCATTTCAATATGTTTTTGGGGTTATTTTGCCATGATATAACTCTGATTTTGGTTGCTTAAATCATGCCATGTTTGGTTTTGATAGGTGTAGTGTAAAACCCACTTTGTAACCTTGCATGCCTCATGCTTTTCGCCATTTGTTCTAGCTTATTTTGGCTTTGGTCCTTGCATGTTTTAGGCTCATTTTGACATGATCTAGGATTATTTTGGATTATACTTGTCATTTGCTTCATGTTTCGCATAGCCTTGGTTTGAGTCCTTTGGCTAGTTTCAAGCTTTGGACTTTCTTGCATGCCATGCTTGCATTATTTGGTTGGTTTGGCATCTTCCATGCATGATTTCAGAGCTTATAATGCTTGTCACATGTCCATATTTGTCTCCTTTTAAGTGCTCTTGAAAGTTGCCCTTTATGCTTAAGTGATAGGCCATTGCATGTGCATGTTTGCATGTATTTTTGTCCATCATTTCTTAGCACTTTGGCCACTGATTTGGACATGTTTGAGAGCTATCCTTTTAGTTTAAGTCCATCCCTTGCATTTTGTTGCATGCTTGCTTCATTTTGCATGTTGTGACATGTAATATATGTTCATATGTTTTGGTTGAATGCCTATTGCATATTGCTTGCTTGCATGCTCATGTTGCATTAACTAGCTTGCATGCTTAGGTTGCATTGCATTGAGTGTGCATTCCCTTACCTCTTGATCAAGCATGATGGAGGTTGGGACCCCTTGTGTGTTTTTGTGCATTTCATTTCATATTGAATTGCACACTTGGCCTCTTTGGCCATCATGCATTGAAATGCGTGAGTGATGGTCCGAGGGTCGAGGACTACACTCCTTTGAGTCTTAAACATGATAAGGGGTGTGGTTGTGCACACATTGTCTTGTAAATGCATTGCCATGCTCTGTCTGTCCTCTGTTGCAGCAAAAGGAGCAATCAGCAGGAAGGGATGGCTGATCAGCCATCTTCAGTGCCGGTCGGCTACAAATGTTTGGCCGAGAGCCTCATATTTGGTCGATGACCAATTTCCCATGGCCGATGGCCTCTCAGCATGCCCACAAGGTGGTTCAGAAGTGTCACAGAAGTTGGCACAGTTTTCAGAGGTACAGAGCAGTGCAAATAGAGGCAACATGAAGCATGGCAACGGATTTCCGAGCGAAGCCGGCCGAGCATGCATTCGTCCCTCTTCCCGAGGTTGCTTTACTGTTGTGGATGCGCCCTCGGGCTTTATGCTACCATAGTTCGGACTCGGTTGTCACGGTTCTTAATCTGATCCTGCAATGTGCAATGCAAGACTGATGAATCACCAAAGAGTCCAAATCCGGCAAATCGTTTTGGAAAACTGATTTTTAAGAAAGAAGTGCCAAACATGGACTGCTTTGCCAGATACAGAGTCGCCACCTAAATATTTATTTTGGGCGAATTTAGGAAACCCTGACTCGTTGCCTAAGGCCACGTGTCCGTCATCACCAAAGTTGTCTCGGCTCGGGAACTTGGGTACGATTGGGGAAGGTCATCTATGAGCACCCCTACTCACCTGATCTAAAGATCGGCCTGTACTAAACATGATATCTTGTTTTTGAAAACATATGCGTTCTTACTCCGGTTATTTAGGTAATCTTTACTACGTGATGCGCACAGCAAAACAAATATAGACTAGATCGCCTAATTTGGAACAAAGCATTGCATATCCGTTTGTTTGGAAAATAGTTTGAAATTTGCTACTCGCAAGTAGGCTAAAACACGGGTTTCGACGAATTATTCCAACTCAAGCAACCCAACCTTCACCTACAAGCATTCAGGCAGTTATATCAAATAAGCAGTTAGCCTCATGGTAAGCATGTTATCATGGCATTCACTCACACGCGTGCAAGGATGCTAAAGCATAAGCACTTACCGAGTACTCCGAGCCAAAGAAAGAAGCTAATTAGAAATCATGCATGAATCCTAACTATGCTGAGAATGCTTAATGCAACACATGCAAAAATGCAATTATGATAGGCTCGGCTATTCTAAGATGGCATATGAGATGCTACAGATAACATGTATTCAACTCGGAATTGAAATACAATGCAGTTAGTATGATGTGCCGAGCCCGGTGCATGCGATACAAATGAATGATGCAAACATGCGAGCATAAGGTATGCTAATTTAAACATGCCCTAGAACTAACCATTGAAAAGTAGGTAAGTAAAAGGGAGAAAGAAGTGGAGGTTGGAAGACATGCATCACACACACGCACGCTTATTACACAATTGCGCCCTCTCGAGGGAGGGATCGAAAGGATAATACAAATTAAATAAATAATTAACTACTCTAGCTAATTAATTATTACAGACCACTTAACTAGTTAAGCAAATTAACTAAGCCAGTAAAGCGGCAAAGCAGCCCCGGGAAGAGGGATAAATGCATGCATGCTCGGCTCCGCTTGGAAATCCATCACCATGCTCATGCTGCCTCTGTTTGCACTGTTTTTCTCCTCTGAAGACTGCACAAGTCCCAAAGTTGCTTCTGAAATACTCCCTGGGAGTTGTGAGAGGCCACCGGCCAAGAGGAAACACCACTGGCCATTGGGAACTGGCCCTCGACCAAGAATATGGCTCTTGGCCACAAATGGTTGGCCGACCGGCACTTAAGATGGCCGACCGGCCATCTCTTCCTGCAGAATCCTATTTTGTTGCAGCAGAGGACAGACAAGACATGAAAATGCATTTTCAAAGCAATGTATGCACCACCACCCTCCTCATCATGTGTGAGACTCCGAGGAGTATGGTTCTCGACCCTCGGGCCACCAATCGCGCATTTCAATGCGTGATGGCCAAAGGTGCCAAGTATGCATATTTGATGTCAAACGAAATGCACAAAAACACATAAGGGCCCCAAACCTCTATCATGCTTGATCAAGAGGCAAGGGATGCACACACCGTGCAATGCAACCTAAGCAAGCAAACAAGCATGCAAATAACTCAAGTATGCAACAAATCTAATGCAACATGAGCATGTTAACATGCAATACGCAATAGGCATAAAACCTATACATGTGGACATGTATAGCATGCAACCGCATGCAAAAAGGAACAAGCATGCAACAACATGGTGAGATGGACTTACACTAACATGGGTAGCTTTCAAGCATGCCAAAATCAGTGGCCAAAGTGCCAACGGATAAGGGACAAATGCACATACAAACATGCATGGTAATTGGCCTAAAACTTAAGCATCAAAAGGGAAACTTTTAAGCACACTTAAAAGGAATGAAAAGCATGCAAATGTGACAACATTACATGCTCTGAAATGATACTATGAGTGATGCCAAATCACATAAACAAGTCAAGCATGCATGCTTAAGGCTTAGGGTCTAAAACTAGTCAAGGGACTTGAACCAAAACTACATAAAACAAAAGGCGTATGGCAAGCATGACCCAAAACAGTCCTAAATCATGGCAAAGTGAGCCCAAAACATGCAATGACCAAAGCTAAAACAAGCCAAATCAAAGAGGCAAAACATGAGGCAAACAAAGCCACCAAAGAGGTGTTACACTACACCTATCAAAGCCAAATATGGCATGACTTAAGAAATGGAAAACAGAGTTAAGGCATGGTAAAACAAGCCCAAATACCCACTTAGATGGCAACCCAAAGGCTTACACATGATAGCATACACAATGACACATTTATGAGGTATGAAACACACACCTTTTAAAGCATTAAAGGGGCAATAAGTGCAAGTATAGGAGCATACTATATGGACTGAAATATCATTAAAAGTGATGCCAAACCACTAAAATGATGCAAGTAGAGCATGCTAGAGGATTCAACACCCAAAGCCTACAAGCTAGATTACATGGTAGCTATACAAAGCAAGTCATGGGTGCCACAAAAAACCAAAATCAGACCTCAAGCATACCAAAACATGCGTAAAAGCTTCATGGAGGCAGACCAAAATCATGCTAGAAAGACATGTTACAACATGATGCATGTTAGGCCAAATCATGGGATTACAAGACAAGTATACAAAGCATGCATGGCATGTCTAAACCAAGTATGGACAGAGGTAAATCATGGCAAAATAACACCAAATACCAGCTAAGACATGGCCAACATGAACTTAATCAAGGTGCTCACACATGAGGCAAATATGATAAGTATTGAAGACAACAAGGAGAGGGGATGGCCCTCTCCTTCTTAGGACCTCAAAACACCATCCCCACCATTGAAATCCCTCTGGATTTCAGTGGTGAGAAGGCCAATATGAGGTGGTGCCGGAGCTCACCAAAAGGGCACAAAAAAGGGGGCCAAACAAGGCCTAAGAGGGGATAAACAACCCCAAACACCAAAGTGATCTCAAACAACTATTTTAAGAACTTAAAAATAGAACTTTTATCAGTTATACACTAAGCTTAAAACAGTATGCAAGGTAGGCTAAAAGCTTGTGCAAAAATGGGGAATAAAAGAGGTAGTTCTCACCCTTGAAGAACACTTCAAGAACACCAACTCCAGTACCTTCCTTAGATCAAAACCAGCCCAAGAACCCTAACAACAACTCCTTAGAGCCTCAGCAACCAAGGATGGTGTAACACTAGGTGTCTTAGTGCAATACTAAGAACAAAAACACTTTTAGAGCACAAAACACACACACAAATGTAAGGAGAGGGAATTATAGAGATAGATAGATACAAAATCCCCTAACCTAAAATTCCAGAACCATTGAGGAGGGAGGATGGCCTCCCCTCTTATAGGAATTCAATTCCTAAGCTTCTTGGAGAAGCTAACACAAGGGAGTAAATCCCTCCATACATGTGTATGGAGGGGGTGTAAAGTGGATGCCAGCTGTGACAGCTGGCATAAAATATCTGCCAAAAGCAGATCGAAAGGGGTCGACCAGCAGAAATGGCCGATTGACCAACAAAGGTGGCTGACCGACCAACAAAGGTGCCGACCGGCCACAACCTTTGGCCGATGGCAAGAAAAAGGGGTCGGTGGCATCATGCCATGGCCGGTGGGTTGAGGGGATGGCCAACAAGCCACCCTCTTCCCGCAAAAACAGAAACACAAGTGTTTGATCCACAACCAAGCACAAAACAGTCAAGTTGAGAGATCTTGAGGCAAGGCGCGCGGCCGAGACCTCCGAGAACTCAAAATGAACACGAACATGGATGATGACCGAGTGTTCAAACGGTGACGTCCAAGTCTTGAGGACAGTCAAAAATGGGGTGTCTACAGTTACCCCTCTTTGACGGAACTCGAAAGTCATAACAATGACGGGAGTGAGTGTCAAAGCCCGGAGATGACCCATTTTTGACAAGGCCGAAGACTTAGACAAGCATGCAAGATAGCAAGATATGTGCCCGAAGGCAGGGGCAAGATGCAAGAACAATGCACAATGCCAAGCATAACTTATGATCATGCAAAGGAAGCTGTAACGAAGCATAACATGCAACAGTTTTAAGCAAGCGAAAAACCAAACTACATTACAATGCAGAAAGGATGTAAGAGAATTATGTAATTCTCGTTACGTTTGACGTGGAGAATACAATACCTGTGCAGTTTGTCTGGTCGCGCCAGCTTCAAATGAACCGTACATACAATATCGTGCCTGCAAAAGAAGAGAAACTTAACAGGTACAATATCGTTAGAAACATGCGTAACAACGCAAGTGAAAAGTGCGTGACAACTCAAGTGAAGTGTGCATGACAATGCAACATAGGGGTGACGCATAACAATGTGGTGAAAAGAAACATAACGATGCAAGGGGTTGGCATGCGCAACAACGCTAACCGGTAGTGGTGCATAACAATGCGATTTGAAATAAGCATAACAATGCAAGGGGGGCATGCGCGACAACGTGAGCCTAGTGGTGCATAACAATGCAATTTGAAATAAGCATAACAATGCAAGGGGGGGCATGCGCGACAACGCGAGCCGAGTGGTGCATAACAATGCAATTTGAAACATAAACACATATAAGTAAAGCATACGCGACAACGTATGCAATGTGTATAGGAACTTGAATACATATAAGTAAAGCAAAACGCGACAACGCATGCAATGTGTATAGGAACTTGAACACATATAAGTAAAGCATAGCGCGACAACGCATGCAATGTGTATAGGAACTTGAACACATATAAGTAAAGCATAACGCGACAACGCATGCAATGTGTATAGGAACTTGAACACATATAAGTAAAGCATAACGCGACAACGCATGCAATGTGTATAGGAACTTGAACACATATAAGTAAAGCATGACGCGACAACACATGCAATGTGTATAGGAACTTGAACACATATAAGTAAAGCATAACGCGACAACGCATGCAATGTGTATAGGAACTTGAACACATATAAGTAAAGCATAACATGACAACGCATGCAATGTGTGTCACAATGCGAAAAGGGGGAAAGGTACATAAACACATATAAGTAAAGCACACGCAAAAACGCATGCAATGTGTGTCACAATGCGAAAAGGGGAGAAAGGTGCATAAACACATATAAGTAAAGCACACGCAAAAACGCATGCAATGTGTGTCACAATGTGAAAAGGGTGCGAAAGGGGAGAAAGGTGCATAAACACATATAAGTAAAGCACACGCAAAAACGCATGCAATGTGTGTCACAATGCGAAAAGGGGAGCAAGGGGGTGAGGGGTTAGTAAAGGCTAGTAAAAGTTAGATACGTCCACACGCGGCACGCGAGTGGAGAAAAGTTAGATACGTCTACACGCGGCACGCGAGTGGAGAAAAGTTAGAGTGATGCAGAACAATGCATATGAAATATGCAACAATGTAAGAGATTGACATGCATGATAATGCAAATGGAAGATGCATAACAATGCGAGTTGTTCGAAATGCATGACAATGCAAACTAAAGATGCATGACAACGCAAATTATTGAAATGCATAACAATGCAAATGAGACATTCATGACAATGTATGTTTAAGGAAATGCATGACAATGCGAATGAAATGTGCACGACAATGCGAGACAAGGAAGATGCATGACAATGCATGTAAGGTGCGCATGACAATGCGTGATAAGGAACATGCATGACAATGCAAATGAAGTGCGCATGACAATGCGAGATAAGGAAAATGCATGACAATGCATGTATGGCGTGCGCATGACAATGCGAGATAAGGAAATGCATGACAATGCGAATGAAGTGCGCATGACAATGCGAGATAAGGAAAATGCATGCCAATGCATGTATGGTGTGCGCATGACAATGCGAGATAAGGAAATGCATGACAATGCAAATGAATTGAAATGCGTGACAACGCACGTTTTTTGAAATGCATGGCAATGCGAATGAACAGTGCATAACAATGTAAGACCGACGTGCGTTACAACGCATTGTAGTACGTGCATAACGAGGCAAGTGAGTAGTGCATATTAATGCAAGTTGTGTGCGCTACAACGCATGTAGACGTGCATGACGATGCAACCTATGTATGTGTATCATAAACAAGACAACACACGCAATGTAACGCTTTTAAAGCGGTTATTGAATCTCGTTAGATACCAAGGGATATGAAAAGGATACACTTTGCGTGTACCGAGCATCGCATACAAGAGACAAGGTTCGAGGTCAACACGGACGCCGGTTAAACTTCAAAAGTCCATTTCCTTGCATTGTCTTGAGTAATGAAGGTTCCAAACAACATAAATGACCCAAACAAAGGTGTGAGAGGCTCACTGACCCCAAGGGAAGTCCACTGGCCATCCATCAGCCACAAAATAAGGTCACCGGCCAAATAGTTAGTCGATCGGCTAACAATTTGGCCGACCGACCAAAAATTGCTGGATCGGGGCAATTTTGTCCTTTGGCTACGGGTCTTTAAATATGGGGTTCCAAACCCCACATTTTCACTTCTCAGAAGCTCGAAAACCTTTCCCCCTTCTCACTAGGCGATTTTCCTACCTTCGATCCTCGTTTTTCTTGTGTTCTCGACACTTTTTCGTCGTTCGATTCGCGAAACCCTCCTCGTTTCGCACGTTTTGAACCGAACAAATCTCCGTTTCGGTGTACTTTTCTCGATTTCCACCACCTGGGGCTTGTTTCCCCCGAGTTTATCTCGATCTTTTTGCCTTTTTCAGACTCTGACCTTTCCGCCCGTTTTTCACCCTCTCGGGGTTGACTTTTGGGTTGACCTTTCACATTCTTGCCCGGTTTTCACACTTTCGGCCATTTTCACATTATTCTTGAGATGGCAGATGACGTTCCACGAGGCAGGAGTCCTCCAGTGATGGACGTGGACCCCGAGGCTGAGCTCCTACCTCTTCACATCCGGCCGTTCGACCCGGCGACCAACAGGCCGGCGATACACGTATTGCCTCCCGACGGCATTCGCCACTTCAGCAACTTCGCGAGGGGTGTGCTATCGGAGCTTCTGTTGCGTGAGCTAGAGTCACACCTGTCCTACGGTGCTTCCGAGGTACAATCTCCCTCTGTTTCATTTCCCGCGATGTAGAACATATAATTGCAATAGTCAAACCTGTTCTTTAACTGCTTAACTTAGACACACTAGTACACTGCATGTTGTAGTTCACTGCGAGCACACCCGCACCCGATATCTGTTTGAATTTGAACACGTGCACACACGCTGTATTTCCTATCGAACCACTCAAACACACTGATACATCATATGCCGTAGTTCACTGCGAGCACACCCGCACCCGATATCTGTTTGAATCTGAACACGTGTACACACGCCGCATTTTCACTGATTCACTCAAACACACTGATACATCATATGCCGGAGTTCACTGCGAGCACACCCGCACCCAATATCTGTTTGAATCTGAACACGTGCACACACACTGTATTTTCACTGATTCACTCAAACACATTGATACATCATATGCTGGAGTTCATTACGAGCACACCCACACCTAATATTTGTTTGAATCTGAACATGTGCACACACACTGCATTTTCACTGATTCTGAGTGCATTCAACACTGTATTTATAACACTGCTTTGCAACCGTTTGTTTTGACCACAGGGAGATTCCCATGCCTTCTGAGGGTATGGGAATACCGTCGCTCGTGGATAGTACATGGAGCTACCTGACGCGGTTCGTCGCATCGTCGACCAGGCCAGTTTTGGGACCTTCTGCATGGGACTCTCGCGCCTTACTGCGAGCAGGCCACTTCTTGCTGCATTGGTGGAGAGGTGGTAGGACACCACCGACTCCTTCCACTTTTCCACCACCGGGGAGATAACGATGACTCCCTTCGACTTCTCCATGCTCACAGGCATCGGAGTGGGGGGTGATCCGATCCCCTTTGATATAGACATGGATGAGTGGGACGCCGCTCAGCTTTATTTGCTCGGCACTCAGCCACCACTCGCTCGAGCAGGGTTCGTACGACACTCATGGTTCGAGGATCATTTCCGGATCCAGGCGCCTACCACCTGGGAGAAGGAGGAGCAGTACGCCCGGGGCTTCATTATGTTCTTGCTGCGGACCGCGCTCTTCGCTAACCAGGCGAACACCGTCGCCCTCTACTTGCTGAGCGCACTCGTGGATGTGACATAGATCCGCCGCTACGACTGGGGTGGCGCAGGCTTGGCCACTCTTTATGGCTATATGAGTTCATCCTCCCGCCTCAGCGGATAGTTGCTCGGAGGCTACTGGCGAGCTTGGGAGGTACATCTTCTCTTTTCTTGTCTTTTCAGTTCTGTTTTACATTATCTGTACTCTATACACTGCACACACTGCACAATACACTGCATATGCCGCTTTCTGCTTTATCTGCATACTGCTTTATCTGTATACTGCTTTATCTGATAAGCATGCTCATATCTGTTCTGTCACACTATACAGTTGTGGGTGTATGCCTACTGCCCGAGGCTTGCCCCAGTGCCGGATGAGGAGATTCCTCTCGGTGTTCCGTTCTCTCACCGTTTCGACGTGAGATGTGAGCGGAGGCCACGGGAGTCTTCATGTTCTTTCACCGCTACTTCGATACCATCACCGTAGCCGAGGTATGTCAAACATTACAGTTCATTTAAGCTTCGCTTTACATTACTCTTTCAATGTCAGTAGGTAACAAACTGTATTCTATTTGCAGATTACTTGGCAGCCTTGGGCTCCATTGCCTGACGCAGTTCGGGACCGGTATGCTGGTGCCCGAGGGACGGCCCGATTCAGAGTTTTACTAGAGGGGCGCGTCTGCCGTGCTTGGTACTTGGGTGAGCGCTTCTTGCGGCAGACCTTAGGCGTGCTAGAGCAGCCAGTTCCGCAGCCACCTCCTACTCACATGAGCCATACCGAGAGGTACACTCTCGAGGAGATGATAGATTACACTATCGGTTGGGACTCCGAGCTTTTCAGGGAGGAGGGTGACTATGCCGAGTACATTCGGGCTTACCTGATGCCACCTCTGACTGGCCCTCGCCAAGTTGAGAGGGAGAGGCCTGCGGCACCAGCGGTCGGAGTAGGGGCACGGAGGGCGGCTCGGGTTCGTGGCAGGAGTGGATCTCGGAGTGAGCAGAGAGGCGAGTGGCCAGTGTTACCTACGATGATGACCTGTCGAGGGCAGGGTGGGGAGACTTACCAGAACCCCATCGCTCCCCCTCCGGCTGATCACGAGCTGGTCGGATTCTACGGCTTACCTCCGGTATGTACTACTGCATTTTGCATCCTATAAAGTCATTTCATTTCATTTCTCTTGATGTTCCGCAGAATACTGATGCTTCTAACACTCTTGCAGGCTTTCGCTGAGTATACTCGCCAGTCTTTGGAGTTGACTGCCTCCGTGATAGGGATGCTACAGCAGAGCCTCGACCTGCTGGCTATTTACAGTATCCTGGTAAGCTCTTTCAACCACAATCTCAAACCCTACATAATCTGATGCATCGCATTATCAACACAGCACTTGATACACAGCCCTTACGGCATTATAAGCCGCACAACGTCCATCACGGCATTCATACACTGTACTCCTACATTGTATTCTGTACCAATATACCGTTGTAGACGTCACCGAACGTCTCGGGAGGGAAATCCCGTTTTGTTCGTTATGGGCTCCCTACAGTTCGTACTCAAAAGTCACGGTCCTGTATCTAATCTCGCAGAGTGCAATGCAAGACCGATGAATCATCAAAGAGTCCAAATCTGGCAAATCGTTTTGGAAAACAGATTTTTAGAAAGAAGTGCCAATCATGGACTGCTTTGCCAGATACAGAGTCGCCAACTAAATATTTTATTTTGGGGAAATTTAGGAAACCCTGACTCGTGCCGAAGGCCACGTGTCCGTCATCACCAAAGTTGCTTCGGCTTGGGAACTTGGGTATGATTGGGGAACGTCACTTCGTAAGCACCCCCGCTCGCCCGATCAAAGATCGGTCTCTACTAACCATGATATCGAGTTTTGAAAACATTATGCATTCTTATTCCGGTTGTTAGCCTAGATTTACTACGTGATGCGCACAATATACAAGTATAGACTGGATCGCCTGAATTGGAACAACACATCTCATGTTTGTTTATTTTGAAAATGGTTTGATAGTGCTACCCGCAAGTAGGGTAAGACGTGGATTTGCCACCCTCGGGTGGGCTTAGAAAACGTGATGGTTTGCCACTCTCAAGTGGGCTTTAAAACTCACAGTAAATGCATTATCCCAATTCAGATAATCCAACCTTCACCCATCGGCATTCAGGCAGGTATATCACATAAGCACATAGCCTCATGGTAAGCATGCCATCATGGCAGTCACTCACACACGTGCAAGGATGCTAAAGCATAAACACTTACCGAGTACTCCAAGCCAAAACAGAAGCTATGTTAGAAATCCATGCATGATCCTAACTATTCCGAAATGCCTAATGCAACACATGCAGGAATGCAACTACAATAGGCTCGGCTATTGTAAAGATGGCATGTGAAATGCTACAACTAACAAGTATTCAACTCGGAATTGAAATACAATGCCGTTAGTATGATGCACCGAGCTTGGTGCATGCAAGGCAGATGAATGAATGCAAACATGCTATCATAAGTATGCTAATTGAAACATGCCCTAAACTAACCATCATAAGCTGGTAAATAAAAGGGAGAAAGACGTGGGGTTGGAAGACATACATCACACACACGCACACTTATTACAACAATTGGCCCTCTCTCGGAGGGTCTGAAAGAATATTACACAACCAAAATAAATAACGAATTATTACACAATACTAATTACTTTAACAAATGAATTAGGTAAGCAAAGTAAACTAGCATGCTATGCTACGTGCAATGGACTGCCTCAGCTCTGTTCCGAATGATGAAGGATGCATGCGTACTCGAGTCGTCTTGTCGGGAAATTCCATCGCGATGCCTCGCCTCGCATTTGTTTGCAATTGATCTCAGAAACTTGCACAAAGCTCCAGAAGGCTGAAACTCCACCTTGGGAAGGCCACCGACCAGTTATTAGCATGGGAGACCACCTGCTGACCACCCTTTGTGGTGGAGACCAAAGAGGGTGGTCGGCCTGCCAGAAAATCTGGTCGGCTGACCAGTTTCCACCTCTGGTTTCTGGTTTTTCTGCAACAAAGGCAAGAGAGGAAAGGCAATGTAGTTTCAATAAATGTGTGCATGACCACTCTCCCCGTCCTTGCACAAGCTCAAGGGAGTGTAGTCCTCGATCCTCGTGCCACCAATCACGCATCTCGATGCATGATGGCCGAGAAGTCGAATTGCCCGACTCGATGTGAAATGAATGCACATATAAGCAAGTAAAGCCAACAACTCTATCATGGACAGTCAAGAGCGTCGGCGATCGAGAATCGAGGCACGTTTCATCACTTGGAGTACGAAATGTCCCTCGTTTCCCGTGTTCGGATTAAACCCTACTCCAAACACAAAGCAATGAGATGGTATACACAATGCGACTAACATGCAACCTAGCATACGCAATGCTATGGACTAAAATGGCATACACATTGCACGTGACATAACATGGCATACACAATGCCCTTACGAAGACTCATGCGCACATGAACTAAATGGCATATACAAATGCAAGATGGACTTACACCAATATGAGTGGACCTCAGCCACACTCACATTAGTGGCCATGTGATGGAAATGAGACAACCGAAATACATGCAAACATGCACGGATGCAAAGGACCGATCCTAAGGCACAACATGCAACTCTAACTAAGCATGGCAAAGGATGAAGTATGGCATGCAAACACACATTTTCCAGCTCTGAAACGTAATGTACAATGGTCCCAAATCATGCAAATATGTCACACAATGCATGCAAGATGGCTCGAATATCGAAAGTAGTGAAGCGGGTTACACTAGAGGTACACAAAGCAATGTACAAATGGAAAAACCAGCCCCAAACAGACCCTAGGAAGGTCTGAAACAGTGGGAAAATGGCCCAAAATGATGACTCAATATGCAAAGAAATGAAGCTCATGCAATGGTTCGAAAACGAGGCATTTATGCACAACTCTCAAACACATTTAAAGAGTGGAAATCATGGGAATATGGCATTCACATAAGCTCTGAAATATGATTTATAATGACCCCAAAAGCATGAAAACACCTCAGTATATGCATGCAATAGACCTCAAATCTCAAAGCTAGGTATGGATATTGAACTACAAGCATGCAAAACAAGCATCATTCGACCATGAGACCCAAAAATAGAGTTAAGGCAGTCCAAAACATGCACAAAATTAGTTTAAGGCATGGCCAAAAAGTGCTAACATGAAGGCCCAAAACAACATGCAACATAGGCTAGTAAGCATGGTTTACACTACATGTATATGAAGCACATGAGGGGCCACCAAACCAGCCAAAAAAAGAAACATGGCATGCCAAAATATGACAAAAAACCCACTGAAACTCAGTCAACACATGTTAGAATGAAGTGTTCCTTTGAAAGGCCAATGAGAGGGTTGTTCTACACATGTATGGTGGACACACAAAATGGCAAAACTACCTTTGGAAAGAGGTTATGAGGGCCCTAAAACTCACTAAAAAGGGCCTACAATGAGTCTAGGAAGCATGCAAGTAAAGGCCCCTTTGGAAGGCCTTGAAGAGGATTACTCTACACATGCATAACAGACATTCAACATGGCAAAAAGGGCTCTGGACTGAGCCTATGCAGGTCACAAAACTCACAAAAAGTGGCCTGAAACATGGCTTTGAAACATGCAAATAGGGGCTCCTTTGTAAGGCCAACAAAGCTAGTAAACAAAACAAGGGGTGAGAGGGTCACCCCTCTCTGATTTTGAGGCTGAAAAACACATGTTAGCCACTGAAAATCTGCTGGATTTCAGTGGCTAAAAGGCCAAACCAAGGCCAACACAAATGCTCCAATGCATAGCTCAAAACAAGAGGAAATGAAGCAGGCAAGGGGGTAGATGAGCCCCAACAGAAAAATGGCCTTAAACAAACTTGTTAAGAAGCTCAAAATAAGACTTTTTTCAATTTATGACAAAGCCTAAATATACTTACAAATAGAGCTAAACTATGAAGCAAAATAAGGCTACAAAGAGGGAAATAGAGACTTACCCTTGTAGAGAAGAAGGCCAGCAGCTTCTGGACCAAAATAGGAACTCTTCAACCTCTAAAAATGAGCTCCTAGGTGCTTAGGTTGACCATGGAGGTGTTGTGCTTGGAGGTGTAGTGCAATGGGGCCAAGAACTAGGAGTTTTGGACACCAAAAGAGAATGATATAGAGAGAGAAGTGTATGCCTTAGCCAAAATTTCTCAACCTCTCTAAAGGAGAGGGAGGGCCTCTCTTATAGAAAAACAAGAGGGTTCAAGCTTCTTGGAGAAGCTAAAAAAGGTTCAAGCTTCTTGGAGAAGCTAAAAAAAGGTTCAAAAGGTTCAAGCTTCTTGGAGAAGCTAGAGCAAAGGTTCAAGCTTCTTGGAGAAGCTAGAGCAAAGGTTCAAAAGGTTGAAGCTTCCTCAAGAAGCTAAAACAAAGGTTCAAAAGGTTCAAGCTTCCTCAAGAAGCTAAAACAAGGGTTCAAAAGGTTCAACTAAAAAAAAATGGTCGGTGGCCCCATTTGGTGTTTTCCCGATTGAATGCAAGCTAGTGGTGGGATGGGAGACCAGTAAATGTGGCCCAAAAACCAAGAAAACCAGCTTCCCGACAAGAAAACTAGAAAACTAACAAGCGGGGAGAAAAGTGGTCTCCAAGGAGAAAAGGTGGTCTCCTACCCTTGTACCACCTCCCAAACAATAAAAATAGGGTCCATGCCAAAAATGAACCAAGACGGATGCAAAACGAAGGTTCGGGGGTCAAAACGCGCAACCGGGTGCCCTGAAAACAAGCTGTTAGGCACCGAAAGTGGCGTGCGGCCACAAAGGTGCTCTCTCGGGCCACAGTGTCCCTCTAGACAAAGGAAACAAGGTGTGTGCAAAAAACCGGAGCAAACAGAGAAAGTTAAGCGGTCCCGAACCGAGGCGCAAGGCCGACGGCTCCGAAAATCGGAAACTGGTCTCCAAACGGGAACAGTGGCCTACGACCACGAAAAGTAGCCTATGGCCACTGAGAGATGGTCTATGAGACTTCTCCCTTCCTTTGGAAAGAGAAAATAGAACCTGGTTCGCAAATCGGGGCAAAGCACAAAAGGGTCCCGAGGTCCGGGGGTAAGGGTCTCTGCCAAAACTCCGAAACCTCAGAATGAGCATAACATGCATCATCACCGAGCGCTCAATCGATGACGTCTGAGTCTTAAGGTCAATAAAAAATGGGGTGTCTACAGTTGCCCCTCTTTGACAGAACTCGAAAGTCATAAGTGACGGGAGTGAATGTCAAAGCCCAGAGACGACCCATTTTTGACAAGGCCAAAGACTTAGACAAACAGGCAAGATAATCAAAGAGATGTGCCCGCAGGCAGGGGCAAGATGCAAAGAAATTGCTCAAGGCTGAACATAACTTATGATCATGGAAAGAAAGCTGTAACGAAGCATAACATGCAACAGTTTTAAGCAAGCATATACAAATCTAACTACATCACATGCAGAAAAGATGTAAGAGAATTATTCAATTCTCGCTACGTCTCACACGGAGAAGATACAATACCTGTCCGGTTCGTCTGGTCACGCCAGCCTCAAATGAACCGTACGTACAATATCGTGCCTGTAAAAGCAAGAAACTTAACAGGTACAATATCGTAAGCAACATGCTTAGTAATGCAAGTAGAAAGTGTGTGACAACGCA
Source organism: Camellia granthamiana (assembly GCA_036172215.1). Taxonomy (NCBI): domain Eukaryota; kingdom Viridiplantae; phylum Streptophyta; class Magnoliopsida; order Ericales; family Theaceae; genus Camellia; species Camellia granthamiana. The sequence continues at coordinate 21,320,964 of CM069904.1, forward strand.
AGTGGAGAGGTGCATGACCATGCAGCCTAAGTGTGATGCATAACAATGCGGGAAAAATAAGCATAACAATGCTATGAAATATACATAATAATGCAATGCACTAACAAATGTAGGTAAGGTGCGCAAGATAGCGCGATGCAATGCACTAACAAGTGCAGAGAGGTGCGCAAAATAGCGCGATGCAATGCACTAACAAGTGCAGGTAAGGTGCACAAGATAGCGCGATAAAATGCATGCACAATGCAAGTAAGGTGCACAAAAGAGTACGATGCACAAAATAGCGCGAGTGTAAACTACACAAAACAGTGCGATGCGCAAAATAGCGCGAATGTAAACTGCACAAAACAGTGCGATGCGCAAAATAGCGCGAAAGTAAACTGCACAAAACAGTGCGATGCGCAAAAGAGCGCAAGTGATAAACTGCACAAAACAGTGCGATGCGCAAAACAGCGTGAATGTAAAACTGCACAAAACAGTGCGATGCGATATGCAAAGCACAAGACAGTGCGATTGAGGTGCGCAAAATAGCGCGAATGAATGTAATGCACAAGACAGTGCAATACGCAAAATAGCGCGATTGAAATGTAATGCCCAAAACAGTGCGATGCACTAAACAGCGTGAGTGATTTGAAATGCACAAGATAGTGCGAGTGAGATACAAAGTGTAAGTGCACAAGACAGTGCGAGAGAGATGCAATGCACAAGAAAGTGCGAGGAAGGTGCACAAAAGAAGTGCAATAAAGTGCATGTTCTATGCAAGTTTGGGGGCATTTTCTATGCAACATGGAAAGCATATTCTATGCAATATTGAACGCATGTTCTATGCATGAGACATGCATATTCTATGCAACATTGAAAGCAAAGCATATTCTATGTGGAATCGAAAGCAAGCATATTCTATGCATGAATCATAACGATGCGTGGCACGCATGAAACAGAAGTGTATATGAAAGTGCACATTCTATGCAATAGAGGGGCATCAAACATGTACTCTGGTGCCTCCAATTTATCTCTCAGAGGGCTTTGCAACACACTTAGCTCGAAAAGGGTACACCCCATTTGTGTTGGCAAGAGATAACACCTGTATGTGAAAACCACATGTGCTGCTTAGATCGCCATTTTTACTTGAAGCAGGCTTACACTTGAGGTAGAGGCGCACTCATACTTCAGTAGCATTAACAAGGTCTGAGGAGGTGCATATGGAATGCAATCTCTGAATTTTCTAAAGGTGAAACACACTCAGATGCTCAAAATTTTCCCATTTTCTTTTGCTTTGCAGTCTGGAACCTATATAGCTTCAGATAGGTCCTGGTTTTACTGTTTTCACATGACCTGGGTTGAACCCTATGATTTTATGAAAGAACAAATCCTGTTTTGCACAAATATGGAGAACGACACAGCACTCTGAGCACAAAACGATTCATTTTTGAGATTGAAATGAGAAAAGGATTCTCAACTGGGTATTGAGCCTACGACTGGACACAGCGCATCACGGCCCAACAAAGAAAAACAAAGGTAAACAACCTAAACACACCTATTGACACTCGAAATGACTCAAAACAAGAATCGAGACAAACAAAACACAACAAAACAAAAGACTCAAATGTGCACAGGGAGCTTGTTTCTCCGGGTATTGTTTCCCACCCTTTCTCATTTGCAATTCTCACATCACTCGGCCCTCAGGCTCTGTTTTTCTGAAAAAGCCCTTTTCCTCACTTTTTCTCTCAGCGCACATCTCTCTATTCTTCAATCTCTCATTTTTTATCCCACCCTAGGTGGTTGATGGATAAACAAGAAATTGCGGGCTCTTGCCCCTAGCATGCTGCTCGATTCTCTTTCTTCTGCGCACAGCCAGTGAGTTCCTCCCACAGAGGGGTTCCGCCACAACTGGGTGTGTAGCAAATCTTCAGCGGACATTAGTTGACGATGCTCTGCTGGGGAGTTGGGATGTGATTAGATCTGTCTAGATAAGGGAGTGAAATATCTTGATCCATTCCAGTTCGTGCTTCACACTTGGCTTGATACCTCGTTGCTTGGAGGATGTGAGAGCTTTCTGTCCTTTTGCGGTTAGCTTCAGTGGTGCCCTTTTCCGGCAGGTATGATGCCCTTTCTGGCAAGTGCATTGGTAAAGGGGAAAAGACAGAAAACCTGACTCAACTGTGCCCCTAGTTCATCCTTTTGACCATTTTTTGTTTTTTGCTTCTGCTAAAACAATTTTAACCAAAATGAGAGTTAGATTAACACGCTTGTTCGATTTTCTGATTTGAAATCATGCAAGTCAGGTTATGAGCACTGAAAATTTTCCTTTTTTGGGTCCAAGAAATGGTCCAGCTTTGAAAAATGAAATAATTTTTGAGAAAATTAGTCAACCTCAGTAAAAATTCTCAAAAACTATTTTTGCAAACGGCCACTGCTGGACGAGCACGAAACCTACTCTCGAGATGCAGAACCTCAGATCCAAAACAATGGAAAACTGCCCCTTGTCTGAAGGATACTGCATGGCAACGGAAAGTTGCCCCTTGTTTGAATAGCACCGCGGCACACTGTATGGCAACAGAAAGTTGCCCCCTTGTCTGAATGGTACCACAGCACATTGTAGTCAGTCCTCAGAGTGACGAACACATCCAAACTCTCGGATACAGAGAAGGCAAAGACAATCAAAACCATTACATGGACATAATCGAGTTGGAAGTGTTTGTGGCTGGACTTCAGAATGAAGTTGCCTACGTATCCCAAACATGGGAATCAAGCCTTACGTAGTTCCAGTTAAGGTACACTTGTGTATTAACCCTCACCTTTTGCGCTCTAACTTTTGCCAAGGCCGCCCTTTACGGGTTTTTAGCCTTGCGAGCTATATTCTTCAATTCTTTTTCATTTCTTTTCTTCTTTTTTTCATCTTTTTCTTCGTTTCTTTTTTATTTTTTATTTTTTGCATTTTCTTCATCATCTTTTTTTTTTTTTGCATTTTTCTCTTTTGTTCTTTTCTTTTCTCTTTTTTTTTTTCTCGCTCTAACTTTTGCCTGGGTCGCCCTTTCGGGTTTTCGGCCCAGCAAGCCTCTCAAGGGTAAAAGTGTAGCTTGGTCCATGTCAAATGGTTTTGAGATCTCGAATCCGTCTGAATCCAGGAGAGTGACTGATGTTCGTTGACGATGCAGGAGTCCATCCCATGGGGGCTGAATTTGCCCCTAGTGTTGTGGATAGGAACTCAGCTGTTCTTCAGCAATACTTTCTTCTTTCTTCCCTTCTGGGATTTGGCATTCTTGCCAGTCTTCATTGATTTGCAAGATGATCCATCTTCGGCTCTTCGAGCACATCTGACATTTTTCTGTCCCTAGGTCGAGGGCTGTTTTGAATCTGGCCACATAGGCCTCACATTGCGGTTGACCGTTGAACATTTTGAGTTAAGGTTCAAGGTTTGAAAGCAAAGGGGGGTCGAGTCTCGAGGCTGAGAGCGATCCTAAGCTACACAATCTGAAGAGCGATTCCACACAGGTCTTCGCAGGACTGCGCAAAACATTTTTTCAAATCTTTTAAGAAAGCGACTAATCACTCGCGCGGAAGACAATGTAGAACCAATCTGGATCAAGCCAGGATCCTTCTCGGTACTCACATTAACAAACATGATTTCATTCATTAAGGGCTTAGCATGCCTCTCTTTCTCTCAATTGATCAAATTTTTGTAAATCCCGAGGAATTCTTTCATCTTCGTTTTCATCACAGTGTTCAAAAGGTTTTGAAAAACTTAGGTCAATGCAATGAGTTCGAGGCACAGAAAAGTAGGCGAAAAGCACTGCCATTTCATTCAGAACTTCTGGCACAACTGGCACAAGGCAGAAGCGAACACACGAATGTGAAAATCACTGCTGTTCATTCAAATCTGTTGGCATTACTGGCTCCAAGGCAGAAACAGACTCAAAAGAAAACGAAAAGACAAACACAAAACAGGCAAGTGATGTCCGAGGTAACACCCTCGAAATCACCCGACTCCAACGAAATAGGACTGACTCGGTACAACAAGACAGACCGGACTGACTCAACAAGAAAAGATTGACTCTGTACAAACAACAAGACTGACCCAATACCCAAGTCAGAAAGTACAAATTAACAACATTCGCAAATGTGCTCAAAACAGTGCATGCCATCCACCATATCTGGAGTAAACTGAGTGCCATCCGTAGGCGGTTCATCCCCCGATCACATGGTCACATTATCCCCCAAGTTCACCGATCCAGTGCCGATAGACTTTGCAGGACCTGACGCGAAGATGACCTGTTTATCAATCTGATCTTGTATTTCATGGTGAAGACGAAGACACATGTCAGTGTCATGGCCAGCTTGTTGATGGAAGACACAGTATTTCGCCGGGTTGTAGGAGAGAGGAAGTTTATTCAGTAATGGCCGCGGCTCCAGGGGCTTCAGATGCCCCTTTTCGATCAGGACCCCCAGGGCCGTTGACAGAGACATGTCCAGTAGGGTGAACACCCTCTGGCCCCGAGGTGGGTATTTGGCAGGTTCTGAGCTGGTTGTGTTGGATGTACCAGCGAAAGGGTCGGTAGGTGCTGACTTTTGATGATCTCTTCCGAGTGTAGGATTGGAGCTGAAAGGGGTGTTTCTAGTACAACATCTCTTGTCTCAGCTTGCCCCTTGATTCAGACTACCCCAAACTTGAGTGGCAAAAGTATCATCCACAGTTGTTGCAACCACTGCAAGCACTTGTTGTTTGTTTAGTCCTTTGGCCTTCAAAGCCTCAACAGCCCGTTGAAGGTGTTCATGGGGACCAATTCCTGTCCCTACCCTGTTCTTACCACTCACCCCCACTTTGCCAAGGGATCGACCTTCTTCAAATGAAGCCCGTTCCAAGATTGGGGAGCCTTTTGTCATGAAATTCCCGGTATGTGATGTGGTCGATGAGGGAGCCAATGTCTCGGAGGCCAGATTTGTCACAGTTCTCTGAAGATCTTCAATCATTCTCTTCAGCTCAGAGGTAGTGGGCTCACGAGTTTGAGATGATTGGGGTCCAGGTGCATCCATCATGCATAAGTCCATGCTTTCTGGAATGAACACCTCAGGCTTGGGTAGATGGGCCGGGGTGATGTATATGCTGGGGTCGAAGGTGGATGGTAGTATATGGATGAGATTGAGGTGGGCAGGAGATGTTTGGTCATTGGGGTCTGAAGGTGGAGCTATCGTCCAGTTGTCGATGAGATTTTGGACCTCATGACGCAGACGGTAGCAACGGTCGGTGCCATAACCGCGCTGCTGATGGTACACACAGTACTTGGAGGGGTTATGTCTGGCTGGCAGTGGGTCAGGCAGAGGTTGAGGATCGAGGGGTTTGAGATACCCTCTTTCCATCAAGTTTTTTAGTGCCCTAGTCAAGCTCATATAGAGAGGGGTGAAAGTTTTGCCCTGAGCTCGGGCTGGGCCGGCGGTTTGTAGGCTTGGTTTGGCAAAAGGGTTGGCTGTGGCAACTGTATTGATTTCGGTGGGTTTGGGAATAGCGCTACTACCAGCATTGGTACTCCCTAAAATCACCCTTCTTGTCGGTTCACTTGTTCTGGGAATAATCTCACTGTTGAATGCATTCTCGATCTGAACCCCCAGTTCATGCAAACTTTTGAAAGTGAATAGCGGGGCGACTATAAACTTTTGCAACATATCATGCTTGAGGTTTCGCACCATCATCTGCAGTTGATCCCTCTCAGAAGGGCGGCGATCTGTCATCTGTGCTGCCTTTGCTCTCCACCTCGCAACAAATTCCACAAAAGGCTTTGTTGGGTTCTGGCGGGTTGCTTCAAGCTCTTGGATGGTCATTTTAACTTGGGCATTGTAAGAATACCGATCAACAAAGGCCTCAGCCAATTCTTCCCAGTTTTGCTTCACTGTATTCTCCAACTTGGCGTACCAAGCGGCTGTTACACCCGACAAGGTTCTTCCATACAGAGAGAGTTTCTGTGGCTTAGTCAGACCCATCGGCTTCAGGATATCCAAGAAAAGCCAGATATGTACTATAGGATCTCCAGACCCGTCGAAACGGTCAATAGGTGGCATTTTGAATCTGTTTAGGAGCCGTACGGCAGCCTCGGTATACCCATCCTCAGTGTTAGGAATGGAGTTAAGGCCCTGTGCCTTTTTGAATTCCTTCTCAAGGTTTGCGATTTTCACCATGGTCGGATTGAGGTCACTAGCATCAAGGGGATAAAGCCTCTCATTAGGCTGCACCAGGGGTCTAAAAACTCGGGCTTGAGCCAACCCTTCTTGAGGATCTGGACCCTGCAAATCTTCAGCTGGCGGAAGTGGGTCAAAGTTCGGCTGGGGTCCCAAAGCTGGATGTGAGGCAGATGCCCCAGATGGGCGCTGAGTTTCAATACTGGTCTCAGCCTGCATAGTAGTTCCCTGATTTAACGCTGCTATCACGGCCACAAATTCTTCCGAACCCTGTGCCATCACGGTCTGCTGATGATGTGACTGGTGACTGACGGATCAGATGAACCGGTGAGCCTTGATTGGCCCTTCTCTGCCTTGCCTCAGCAAAGGAAAACACTGGATGCTCTGAACTGAGTCTCTGACTGGACAAAGTCTATCAGCACTAGTCCAATGTACCCGGGGGATATTGGAGCCTTCTGAAGCTATGATTCCAGGACTACCTAGCAAAAGAGAAAACAGGCAGCATCTCAGCCCATTTTTGCCAAAACAGATATGAGCGTAGCTGAATGACCGTGCTCTCTACCAAATTCTGCCCAAAAGTCCACTTGTAAACTGATACCCTCAGGTAAAACTGATTCCCAAATACTGATGCCCGCAGGCTTGATACCCAGACTTGCAAACTGTTACATGCATTCCTGTAGGGACACACCCTAAAAGCACATAGCAAGCAAGTGAGAGCCAAAACACCCCTATGTTGGGGTAGGGTTTCCCTGTCCTATTTTGTCAGGAGCTAGGGTTTCACTACGCACGCAGCGGTTTCAAACAACCTATAATCGAGTAAGCAACCTGTCCTAGCTTTGGAATGGGCACTATGGATTCCGAATACGCACTAGGTCGAATGGTCAAAAAGGGTGCCCCGGTAAAACCGGGGTTTGTGTTCCCGTCGTGGCAGAGCCCGCAACTGGTTAGTCTTACGGCACGCTTCTCGAAGCGAGCCTTCGGCAAACCGTTCAGGAATAGCATACGGCAAACACGGTGTCCTAGGCGCACCAATGCACATGCAATGCAAAGAAACACATAAGTGTAGTCAAAACACGATATCATGAGTTTGAGTCAAGTTCTCTAACTCCCCAGCAGAGTCGCCAGAAACTGTAGATGTCCCCGAACGTCCCGGGAGGGAAATCCCGTTTTGTTCGTTATGGGCTCACTACAGTTCGGACTCAAAAGTCACGGTCCTGTATCTAATCTCGCAAAGTGTAATGCAAGACTGATGAATCATCAAAGAGTCCAAATCTGGCAAATCGTTTTGGAAAACAGATTTTTAAAAAGAAGTGCCAAACATGGACTGCTTTGCCAGATACAGAGTCGCCACCTAAATATTTTATTTTGGGGATATTTAGGATACCCTGACTCGTGCCGAAGGCCACGTGTCCGTCATCACCAAAGTTGCCTCGGCTCGGGAACTTAGGTATGATTGGGGAATGTCACTTCGTAAGCACCCCCGCTCGCCCGATCAAAGATCGGTCTCTACTAACCATGATATCGAGTTTTGAAAACATTATGCATTCTTATTCCGGTTATTAGCCTAGATTTACTACGTGATGCGCACAATATACAAGTATAGACTGGATCGCCTGAATTGGAACAACACATCTCATGTTTGTTTATTTTGAAAATGGTTTGATGGTGCTACCCGCAAGTAGGCTAAGACGTGGATTTGCCACCCTCGGGTGGGCTTAGAAAACGTGATGGTTTGCCACTCTCAAGTGGGCTTTAAAACTCACAGTAAATGCATTATCTCGATTCAGATAATCCAACCTTCACCCATCGGCATTCAGGCAGGTATATCACATAAGCACATAGCCTCATGGTAAGCATGCCATCATGGCAGTCACTCACACACGTGCAAGGATGCTAAAGCATAAACACTTACCGAGTACTCCAAGCCAAAACAGAAGCTATGTTAGAAATCCATGCATGATCCTAACTATTCCGAAATGCCTAATGCAACACATGCAGGAATGCAACTACAATAGGCTCGGCTATTCTAAAGATGGCATGTGAAATGCTACAAATAACAAGTATTCAACTCGGAATTAAAATACAATGCAGTTAGTATGATGCACCGAGCTTGGTGCATGCAAGGCAGATGAATGAATGCAAACATGCTATCATAAGTATGCTAATTGAAACATGCCCTAAACTAACCATCATAAGCTGGTAAATAAAAGGGAGAAAGACGTGGAGTTGGAAGACATACATCACACACACGCACACTTATTACGACAATTGGCCCTCTCCCGGAGGGTCTGAAAGAATATTACACAACCAAAATAAATAATGAATTATTACACAATACTAATTACTTTAACAAATGAATTAGGTAAGCAAAGTAAACTAGCATGCTATGCTACGTGCAATGGACTGCCTCAGCTTTGTTCCGAACGATGAAGGATGCATGCATACTCGAGTCACCTTGTCGGGAAATTCCATCGCGACGCCTCGCCTCGCCTTTGTTTGCAATTGATCTCAGAAACTTGCACAAAGCTCCAGAAGGCTGGAACTCCACCTTGGGAAGGCCATCGACCAGTTATTAGCATGGGAGACCACCTGCTGACCACCTGCTGTGGTGGAGACCAAAGAGGGTGGTTGGCCTGCCAGAAAATCTGGTCGGCCGACCAGTTTCACCTCTGGTTTCTGGTTTTTCTGCAACAAAGGAAAGAGAGAGGAAAGGCAATGTATTTTCAATAAATGTGTGCATGACCACTCTCCCCGTCCTTGCACAAGCTCAAGGGAGTGTAGTCCTCGATCCTCGTGCCACCAACTATGCATCTTGATGCATGATGGCTGAGAAGTCGAATTGCACGACTCGATGTGAAATGAATGCACATATAAGCAAGTAAAGCCAAAAACTCTATCATGGACAGTCAAGAGTGTCGGCGACAGAGAATCGAGGCACGTTTCGTCACTTGGAGTACGAAACGTCCCTCGTTTCCCGTGTTTGGACTAAACCCTACTCCAAACACAAAGCAATGAGATGGCATACACAATGCGACTAACATGCAACCTAGCATACGCAATACTATGGGCTAAAATGGCATACACAATGCACGTGACATAACATTGCATACACAATGCACTTACGAAGACTATCATGCGCACATGAACTAAATGGCATATACAAATGCAAGATGGACTTACACCAATATGAGTGGACCTTAGCCACACTCACATCAGTGGCCATGTGATGGAAATGAGACAACCAAAATACATGCAAACATGCACGGATTCAAAGGACCGATCCTAAGGCACAACATGCAACTCTAACTAAGCATGGCAAATGATGAAGTATGGCATGCAAACACACATTTTCCAGCTCTGAAACATAATGTACAATGGTCCCGAATCATGCAAATATGTCACACAATGCATGCAAGATGGCTCGAATACCGAAACTAGTGAAGCGGGTTACACTAGAGGTACACAAAGCAATGTATAAATGGCAAAACCAGCCCCAAACAGAACCTAGGCAGGTCTGAAACTGTGGGAAAATGGCCCAAAATGATGACTCAACATGCAAAGAAACGAAGCTCATGCAATGGTCCGAAAATGAGGCATTTATGCACAACTCTCAAACACGTTTAAAGGGTGGAAATCATGGGAATATGGCATTCACATAAGCTCTGAAATATGATGTATAATGACCCCAAAGCATGAAAACACCTTAGTATATACATGCAATAGACCTCAAATCTCAAAGCTAGGCATGGATATTGAACTACAAGCATGCAAAACAAGCATCATTTGACCATGAGACCCAAAAACAGAGTTAAGGTAGTCCAACACATGTACAAAATCAGTTTAAGGCATGGCCAAAAAGTGCTAACATGAAGGCCCAAAACAACATGCAACATAGGCTAGTAAGCATGGTTTACACTACATGTATATGAAGCACATGAGGGGCCACCAAACCAGCCAAAAAAAGAAACATGGCATGCCAAAATATGACAAAAAACCCACTGAAACTCAGTCAACACATGTTAGAATGAAGTGTTCATTCGAAAGGCCAATGAGAGGGTTGTTCTACACATGTATGGTGGACACACAAAATGGTAAAACTACCTCTGGACAGAGGTTATGAGGGCCCTAAAACTCACTGAAAAGGGCCTGAAATGAGTCTAGGAAGCATGCAAGTAAAGGCCCCTTTGGAAGGCCTTGAAGAGGATTACTCTACACATGCATAATAGACATTGAACATGGCAAAAAGGGCTCTAGACAGAGCCTATGCAGGTCACAAAACTCACAAAAAGTGGCCTGAAACATGGCTTTGAAACATGCAAATAGGGGCTCCTTTGTAAGGCTAACAAATCTAGTAAACAAAACAAGGGGTGAGAGGGTCACCCCTCTCTGATTTTGAGGCTCAAAAACACATTTTAGCCACTAAAAATCCACTGGATTTCAGTGGAGGCCAAACCAAGGCCAACGCAAATGCTCTAATGCATAGCTCAAAACAAGAGGAAATGAAGCATGCAAGGGGGTAGATGATCCCCAACAAAAAAATGGCCTTAAACAAACTTGTTAAGAAGCTCAAAATAAGACTTTTTTCAGTTTATGACAAAGCCTAAATATGCTTGCAAATAGAGCTAAACTATGAAGCAAAATAAGGCTACAAAGAGGGAAATAGAGACTTACCCTTGTAGAGAAGAAGGCCAGCAGCTTCTGGACCAAAATAGGAACTCTTCAACCTCTAAAAATGAGCTCCTAGGTGCTTAGGTTGACCATGGAGGTGTTGTGCTTGGAGGTGTAGTGCAATGGGGCCAAGAACTAGGAGTTTTGGACACCAAAAGAGAATGATATAGAGAGAGAGGTGTATGCCTTAGCCAAAATTTCTCAACCTCTCTAAAGGAGAGGGAGGGCCTCTCTTATAGAAAAACAAGAGGGTTCAAGTTTCTTGGAGAAGCTAAAAAAAGGTTCAAAAGGTTCAAGCTTCTTGGAGAAGCTAGAGCAAAGGTTCAAGCTTCTTGGAGAAGCTAGAGCAAAGGTTCAAAAGGTTCAAGCTTCCTCAAGAAGCTAAAACAAAGGTTCAAAAGGTTCAAGCTTCCTTAAGAGGCTAAAACAAAGGTTCAAAAGGTTCAAGCTTCCTCAAGAAGCTAAAACAAGGGTTCAACTAAAAAAAAACTGGTCGGTGGCCCCATTTGGTGGTCTCCCGATTGGATGCAAGCTAGTGGTGGGGTGTGAGACCAGTAAATGTGGCCTAAAAACTAAGAAAACCAGCTTCCCGACAAGAAAACTAGAAAACCGACAAGCGGGGAGAAAATGTGGTCTCCCACCCTTGTAGCACCTCCCAAATAATAAAAATAGGGTCCATGCCAGAAATGAACCAAGACGGATGCAAAACGAAGGTTCGGGGGTCAAAACGCGCAGCCGGGTGCCCCGAAAACAAGCTTTTAGGCACCGAAAGTGGCGTGCGACCACAAAGGTGGTCTCCCGGGCCACAGTGTCCCTCTAGACAGAGGAAACAAGGTGTGTGCAAAAAACCGGAGCAAACGAAGAAAGTTAAGCGGTCCCGAACCGAGGCGCACGGCCGACGGCTCCGAAAATCAGAAACTGGTCTCCAAACCGGAACAGTGGCCTATGACCACGAAAAGTAGCCTATGGCCACTGAGAGATGGTCTACGAGACTTCTCCCTCCCTTTGTGAAGAGAAAACAGAACCTGATTCGCAAACCGGGGCAAAGCACAAAAGGGTCCTGAGGTCCGGGGGTAAGGCTCTCAGCCAAAACTCCGAAACCTCAGAACGAGCATAACATGCATCATCACCGAGCGCTCAATCAATGACATCTTAGTCTTAAGGTCAGTCAAAAATGGGGTGTCTACAACTGCTCACAGCATTCACACACTGTATTCACATACTGTATTCTATACTGATACACTGCTCACAGCATTCATACACTGTATTCTGTACTGATATACTGCTCACAGCATTCATACACTGTACTCACACACTGTATTCGGTATTTGTGCACTGCTCACAGTATTCATACATTGTACTCACACACTGTATTCGGTATTTGTACATTGCTCATAGCATAACTGATGTATTTACCATTTGTCCTTTTTCAGGCCCCATTCCAGGTGTCGGCTGCAGGGGGTGCTCTAGCAGGACCATCTGCATCTGCCCGAGGAGGAGAGAGAGCAGGCCGAGGGACCGCAGTACACCCCCGCACCAAAGCGGGGCGCACTCATGTTGGGAGCAGCTCATGGGCACCGATTCCAGACGATGATGAGTCCGAGACAGAGGTAGAGGCAGAGTCATCTGAGGATGAGACCGGAGATGATTCGGGCTCGGGCTCAGATGGTGGAGCTGGCGACGATGTTCCTGGACCTTCGTCCAGGAAGAGGACGAGGACAGACTCTCATGCCTGAGACCAGTTGGCGTTGATCCAGACTTTTGCTGCTTTTCTTCTTCTTCTTACTTTGTTCAGACACTTTGTTGCTTTTCCCTTTCTTTTTGGTTTACCTTTCTTTTTGCTGGTAGCTTGAGCACATTGTACTGCCGCAGGCAGGTTTTATTTTCTTTAAAACTATGTACTTGAAAAGATGATGGAATGGAACAAGCTTTTTGTCAAAAAAAGTGTTACATTTGTACATTGGATCGCATCGCATCGCATCATATTACATAACAATGTAATCGAATGGAAATTGAACATGCATGTATATCCAGGTTAGGTAGACCAACGCAACAAATAAAACAACTTAACTCAATAAGTAACAATAAAACCTTGACAAGTGTACAACTCGATAAACAAAATTGTGACAACTTGGTAATCAAGTGAGCAACAACTCGATAAGCAAATGAGCAACAACTCGATAAGCAAATTGAAGTAACACAGGTGTGACTTTGCAAAACCAACACTGGAAGGCACTGGAAGTGGAACTAATCACAAGTTCCCAACATGTTCAACATATAGACTGCTCATTTTGAATACACTGCTTGTAACACAGTACTCTGTTTATTTTGAACCTACAGCTCATGCAGGACACTACTGATTCTGAACACACAGCCCATTCTGAACATTGCTCATTCTGAACTCGCAGCCCATAACACAACATTCCATTCATTTTAAACACACAGGATGCAAAGACATCATTTGCAGAAGTCGAAACAAACTCAAATGCTCCGAATATTTCCTCTTTTCTTTTGCATCGTAGTCTGGAAACCATAGCTTCAGATAGGCCCTGGTTCCACTGTTCTCACATGACCTGGGTTAAACCCTGCGGTTTTATGAAAGAACGAATTATGTTTTGCACAAATGTGGAGAATGGCACAGCACTCTGAGCACAAAACAACTTATTTTGAAATAAGGAATGAGTTTTTGACCGGGTATTGAGCCTACGACTAAACACAGCACACTACGACTCAACAACGGAAAACAAAAGGTAAACAACCTAAACACATCGAGAAACACTCGAAACGACTCTCAACAAGAATCGAGATAAAACAAAAAGACACGACACTCAGACGTGCACAGGGAGCCTGTTTCTCTGGGTATTGTTTCCCACACTTTCTCACTTGTGATTCTCACATCACTCGGCCCTCAAGCTCTATTTTTCTGAAAAAGCCCTTTTCCTTACTTTTTCTCTCAGCGCACATCTCTCTATTCTTTAATCTCTCATTTTTCATCCCTCCCCTGGGTGGTTGATGGATAAACAAGAAGTTGTGGGCTCATGCCCGGCGTTATTGGCTCACGGCTATTTCCTCCGGTGACATTTAGTTGATGCCCCGGATGAGAGAATGGAGTATCTTATTCCATCCCAATTCGTGCTTCACACTTGGCTTGATACCTCGTTGCTTGGAGGGTATAAGAGCTTTCAGCCCTTTGTTGTTAACCTCAGTCGTGCCCTTTTCTGGCGAATATGGTGCCCTTTCCGGCAAGTAAGTTTGACACTGGGGGAAAAGACAGAACACCTGACTTAACTGTGCCCCTAGTTCATCAATTTGACCATTTTTTGTTCTGGTTTTCTACTAAAACAATTTTGACCAATATGAGAGTTAGATTAACATACTTGTTCAACTTTTCTGATTTAAAATCATGCAAACTAGGTTATGAGCACTGAAAATTTTCCTTTTTTGGGTCCAAGGAAAGGTCCAGTTTTTTGGAAAAATGGAATAATTTTCGAGACAATTAGTCAACCTCAGTAAAAATTCTCAAAAACTATTTTTGCCAACGGCCACTGCTCAACGAGCACGGAACCTACTCTTGAGATGCACAACCTCGGATCCATAACAATGGAAAATTGCCCCTTGCTTGATCGGCACTACACAGCAACGGAAAGTTGCCCCTTGTTTGAAAGGCGTCGCGGCGCATTGGCAACGGAAAGTTGCCCCTTGTTTGGATGGCACCGCAGTGCATTGTAATCAGTCCTCATAGCAATGGTCACAACCGAACTCTCGGATACAGGAATGACAACGATGATCAGGACCATTACATGGACACAATCAATTGGAAGCGTTTATGGCTGGACTTCAAGATGAAGTTGTCTACGTATCCCAAACATGGGAATCAAGCCTTACGTAGTTCGGGTTAAGGTACACTCGGGTATTAACCTCTCCTTTTGTCAAGGCCGCCCTTCCGGGTTTTCAACCTTGTGAGCTCTATTCTTCTCTTCTTTTCATTTCTTTTCATTTTCTTTTCTTCAATCTTTTCAAGATTTTTTATTTCTTTTTCTTCGTTTTTTTTTTTTTTTGGATTTTTCTCTTTTTTCTTTTTCTTCTTTTTCTTGCTCTAACTTTTGCCTGGGTCGCCCTTCTGGGTTTTCGGCCTAGCGAGCCTCTCAAGAGTAAAAGTGTAGCTTTGTCCATGTCAAATGGTTTTGAGATCTCGAAGCCATCTGAATCCAGGAGAGTGGCTGCTATTCGCTGATGATGTAGAAGTCCATCCAATGGAGGGTGAATTTGGCCCTAGTGTTGTGGATAGGAACTCGGTTGTCCTTCAGCAATGTCTTCTTCTTTCATCGCTTCTGGGATTTGGCATTCTTGCCGATCTTCGTCTTGGACTCTTCGAGTGCATTATCTGACGTCTTTTTGCCTCTTGCTCGAGGGGTGCTTCTGATCTGGCCATACAAGCCTCACATTGTGGTTGACTGTTGAACATTCTAAATGAAAATTCAATTGTTTGAAAGCAAAGGGGTCGAATCTCGAGGCTGAGAGCGATCCTAAGCTGCACAATCTCAAGAGCGATTCCACACAGGTCTTCGCAGGACCGTGCAAAACATGTTTTGAAATTTTTTAAGAAAGCGACAAATCGCTCGCGCTGAAGACAGTGTAGAACCAATTTGAATCAAGCCCGGGTCCTTCTTAGTACTCACATTAACAAACATGATTTCATTCATTAAGGGCTTAGCATGCCTCTCTTTCTCTCAATTGATCAAATTTTGCAAAACCCGAGGAATTCCTTCCTCTTCGTTTTCAACACATTATTCGAAAGGTTTTGAAAAACTTACGTCAATGCAATGATTAAAAAAGAAGGCACAAAAAAGTAGGCAAAAAGCACTGCCGCTTCATTCTAGACATCGTTGGCACAACAGGCTCAAAGTAGCAACAAGCGCAAAAACATGACAGCCACAGCTATTCCATTCAGATTTCTTGGTTGCGACTGGCTCCACAGCAGAGACGGACTCAAAAGAAAGGGAAACGACAAACACAAAACAAATAGGTGATGTCCGAGGTAACACCCCCGAAATCACAGAACTTCTGTACAACAAGATTGACTCGATACAACAAGACAGACTTTTAAGTAAAAAAAAAAAGACTGACTCAAAACAAAGAGACAGACTCAAAACAAAACCAAGAACTGGCTCAATCACCCGAGTCAGAAACTACAAAAGCTAGCATTCGCCAATGCTCAAAATAGTGTGTGCCAAACGCCACATCTGGAGTAAACTGAGTGCCGCCCGCAGGTGGACCTTCCCCTGATCACATACTTGTATTATCCTCGAAGTCCACCAACTCAGTGGTGACAGACTTTGCTGAGCTTGGTGGGAGAATGACCCCGTCATCAAACAGATCCTGTACTTCGTGGCGAAGTCGGAAGCAGTTGTCGGTGGTATGACCAGCCTGTTGATGGTACGCGCAGTACTAGGTAGCATCATGACCCGGTGGAAGATGAGCAGGGAGAGGCCGAGGCTCAAGGGGTTTAAGATGTCCTTTTTCAGCAAGGATTTGAAGCGCCTTAGACAAAGGCATGTAGAGGGCATGAAAAACCCTGCGCCCTCGGGGCAGATACTTCAAAGTCTGTGGACCTTTGCTGGACGCACTAGCAAAAGGATCAGCAAGTGCTGCCTTGGCTCTCTGATCTTTCCCAAGTGTATGGTTAGGATGGGGAGGAACTGTTCGGATATGACGGGCCCTATCCCGATTTTCCCTTTGGCTTGTACTGCTCTCGGTATGAACGGGGAAAACGTCATCCATGGTTTTAGCCACAACTGCAAGTACTCGTTACTTATTCAATCCCCTGGCTTTCAGAGCCTCAACGGCTTGCTGGAGTTGTGCATAGGGATCTGCGTCTACCTTCATCTTGTCCTTTCCACTAGCCTCAGCTTGGTGAACGGTTTGGGTTGCCTGATCAGAGTGGGGCCTTGTTGTTGTCGACATATCATTGCCGGAGCTTAAGACAGCTTCATGTTGGCTGAGCTCAATTACAATTTGCCCCAGTAGCGGGGCTTTTGCGGCATAAAGTCCCCAGCATACGATGCAGTTGGTGGTGGGGCCGACATCCCGTAGGCTAGGTCAGCCATAGATCGCCGATCATTCCCATCAAATCAAATGTGGTGGGCTCATGGGCTTGAAACAACTGGGGTTCCCAGATCAGGTGCGCGGCAGGCGACCTGGCCGGGTGTGATACCTCAACATCGGTCTCACCCTGTAAGATGATCCCTTGGTTTAGCGCGGCTGCCATAACCACAATCTCCTCTGAATTTTGTGCCATCATAAATCCGTTGAACTGAACGGAGGTGATGTGACTGGTGACTTGACGGATCAGATATCTGCCTTGCTTCGGCGAAGGAGAACACTGGTTATTCTGAATTCAGATCTCTGAAACTCCCCCCTCCTGAAAGAGAAAACAGGCAGTAGCTCAGCCCAATTTTACCCAAACAATCGTAAGCACAACTGAATAACTGTATTTGATCACTGATCACTGTTCCCCAAAACTACTGCCCCAAAACTGAATCTGATACCTGCAGATATAACTGATTCTCAATACACTGAACTGGTGCCCACGGGCCTGATACCCAGACTTGCAACCGGATATGTGCGTTCCCTGTAGAGACACAACTCTAAAAGCATATAACAAGCAAATGAGAGCCAATGCACCCCTATCTTGGGGTAGGGTTCCCTCGTCCTAGTTTCATCAAGAACTAGGGTTTCACTACGCACACAGCGGTTTCAAACAACCTATAATCAGGTAGCAACCTGTCCTAGTTTGGAGTGGTTACTACGGATTTCGATATGCACTAGGTCAAATGGTCAAAAAGGGTGCCCCGGTAAAAACCGGGGTTTGTGTTCCCATCGTGGCAGAGCCCGTAACCGGTCAGCCTTATGGCACGCTTCTCAAAGCGAGCCTCCGGTAAACCGTTCAGAAATAGAAGACGGCAAACAAGGTGTCCTAGGCACACCAATGCAAATGTAATGCAAAGAAACACATAAGTGTAGTCAAAACAAGACATCATGAGTTCAAGTCAAGTTCTCTAAACTCCCCAGTAGAGTCGCCAGAAACTGTGGACGCGCCCTCGGGCTTTATGCTACCACAGTTCGGACTCGGTTGTCACGGTTCTTAATCTGATCTTGCAATGTGCAATGCAAGACTGATGAATCGCCAAAGAGTCCAAATCCGGCAAATCATTTTGGAAAACTGATTTTTAAGAAAGAAGTGCCAAACATGGACTGCTTTGCCAGATACAGAGTCGCCACCTAAATATTTATTTTGGGGGAATTTAGGAAACCCTGACTCGTTGCCTAAGGCCACGTGTCCGTCATCACCAAAGTTGTCTCGGCTCGGGAACTTGGGTACGATTGGGGAAGGTCATCTATGAGCACCCCTACTCACCCGATCTAAAGATCGGCCTGTACTAAACATGATATCTTGTTTTTGAAAACATATGCGTTCTTACTCCGGTTATTTAGGTAATCTTTACTACGTGATGCGCACAGCAAAACAAATATAGACTAGATCGCCTAATTTGGAACAAAGCATTGCATATCCGTTTGTTTGGAAAATAGTTTGAAATTTGCTACTCGCAAGTAGGCTAAAACACGGGTTTCGACGAATTATTCCAACTCAAGCAACCCAACCTTCACCTACAAGCATTCAGGGAGTTATATCACATAAGCAGTTAGCCTCATGGTAAGCATGCTATCATGGCATTCACTCACACGCGTGCAAGGATGCTAAAGCATAAGCACTTACCGAGTACTCCGAGCCAAAGAAAGAAGCTAATTAGAAATCATGCATGAATCCTAACTATGCTGAGAATGCTTAATGCAACACATGCAAAAATGCAATTATGATAGGCTCGGCTATTCTAAGATGGCATATGAGATGCTACAGATAACATGTATTCAACTCGGAATTGAAATACAATGCAGTTAGTATGATGTGCCGAGCCCGGTGCATGCGATACAAATGAATGATGCAAACATGCGAGCATAAGGTATGCTAATTTAAACATGCCCTAGAACTAACCATTGAAAAGCAGGTAAGTAAAAGGGAGAATGAAGTGGAGGTTGGAAGACATGCATCACACACACGCACGCTTATTACACAATTGCGCCCTCTCAAAGGAGGGACCGAAAGGATAATACAAATTAAATAAATAATTAACTACTCTAGCTAATTAATTATTACAGACCACTTAACTAGTTAAGCAAATTAACTAAGCCAGTAAAGTGGTAAAGCAGCCCCGGGAAGAGGGATAAATGCATGCATGCTCGGCTCCGCTTGGAAATCCATCACCATGCTCATGCTGCCTCTGTTTGCACTATTTTTCTCCTCTAAAGACTGCACAAGTCCCAAAGTTGCTTCTGAAATACTCTCTGGGAGTTATGAGAGGCCACCGGCCAAGAGGAAACACCACCGGCCATTGGGAACTGGCCCTCGACTGAGAATATGGCTCTCGGCCACAAATGGTTGGCCGATCGGCACTTAAGATGGCCGACCGGCCATCTCTTCCTGCAGAATCCTGTTTTGCTGCAGCAGAGGACAGACAAGACATGGCAATGCATTTTCAAAGCAATGTATGCACCACCACCCTCCTTATCATGTTTGAGACTCCGAGGAGTATGGTTCTTGACCCTCGGGCCACCAATCGTGCATTTCAATGCGTGATGGCCAAAGGTGCCAAGTATGCATATTTGATGTCAAACGAAATGCACAAAAACACATAAGGGCCCCAAACCTTTATCATGCTTGATCAAGAGGCAAGGGATGCACACACCGTGCAATGCAACCTAAGCAAGCAAACAAGCATGCAAATAACTCAAGTATGCAACAAATCTAATGCAACATGAGCATGTTAACATGCAATACGCAATAGGCGTAAAACCTAAACATGTGGACATGTATAGCATGCAACCACATGCAAAAAGGAACAAGCATGCAACAACATGGTGAGATGGACTTACACTAACATGGGTAGCTTTCAAGCATGCCAAAATCAATGGCCAAAGTGCCAACGGATAAGGGACAAATGCACATACAAACATGCATGGTAATTGGCCTAAAACTTAAGCATCAAAAAGGGAACTTTTAAGCACACTTAAAAGGAATGAAAAGCATGCAAATGTGACAACATTACATGCTCTGAAATGATACTATGAGTGATGCCAAATCACATAAACAAGTCAAGCATGCGTGCTTAAGGCTTAGGGCCTAAAACTAGTCAAGGGACTTGAACCAAAACTACACAAAACAAAAGGCGTATGGAAAGCATGACTCAAAACAGTCCTAAATCATGGCAAAGTGAGCCCAAAACATGCAATGACCAAAGCTAAAACAAGCCAAATCAAAGGGGCAAAACATGAGGCAAACAAAGCCACCAAAGAGGTGTTACACTACACCTATCAAAGCCAAATATGGCATGACTTAAGCAATGGAAAACAGAGTTAAGGCATGGTAAAACAAGCCCAAATACCCACTTAGATGGAAACCCAAAGGCTTACACATGATAGCATACACAATGACACATTTATGAGGTATGAAACACAAACCTTTTAAAGCATCAAAGGGGCAATAAGTGAAATTATAGGAGCATACTATATGGATTGAAATATCATTAAAAGTGATGCCAAACCACTAAAATGATGCAAGTAGAGCATGCTAGAGGATTCAACACCCAAAGCCTACAAGCTAGATTACATGGTAGCTATACAAAGCAAGTCATGGGTGACCCAAACAACCAAAATCAGACCTCAAGCATACCAAAACATGTATAAAAGCTTCATGGAGCAAAACCAAAATCATGCTAGAAAGACATGTTACAACATGATGCATGTTAGGCCAAATCATGGGATTACAAGACAAGTATACAAAGCATGCATGGCATGTCTAAACCAACTTTGGACAGAGGTAAATCATGGCAAAATAACACCAAATACCAGCTAAGACATGGCCAACATGAACTTAATCAAGGTGCTCACACATGAGGCAAATATGACAAGTATTGAAGACAACAAGAAGAGGGGATGGCCCTCTCCTTCTTAGGACCTCAAAACACCATCCCCACAGCTGAAATCCCTTTTGATTTCAGTGGTGAGAAGGCTAATACGAGGTGGTCCTAGAGCTCACCAAAAAAGCCACAAAAGGGGGGGCCAAACAAGGCCTAAGAGGGGATAAACAACCCCAAACACCAAAGTGATCTCAAACAACTATTTTAAGCACTTAAAAATAGAACTTTTATCAGTTATACACTAAGCTTAAAACATTATGCAAGGTAGGCTAAAAGCTTGTACAAAAATGGAGAATAAAAGAGGTAGTTCTCACCCTTGAAGAACACTTCAAGAATGCCAACTCCAGCACCTTCCTTAGATCAAAACCAGCCCAAGAACCCTAACAAAAACTCCTTAGAGCCTCAGCAACCAAGGATGGTGTAACACTAGGTGTCTTAGTGCAATACTAAGAACAAAAACACCTTTAGGGCACAAAACACACACACAAATGTAAGGAGAGGGAATTATAGAGATAGATAGATACAAAATCCCCTAACCTAAAATTCCAGAACCTCTAAAGAGGGAGGAGGGCCTCCCGTCTTATAGGAATTCAATTCCTAAGCTTCTTGGAGAAGCTAACACAAGGGAGCAAATCCCTCCATACACGTCTATGGAGGGGGTGTAAAGTGGATGCCAGCTATGACAGCTGGCATAAAATATCTGCAAAAGCAGATGGAAAGGGGTCGACCAGCAGAAATGGCCGATTGACCAACAAAGGTGGCCGACCGACCAACAAAGGTGCCGACCGGCCACAACCTTTGGCCGATGGCAAGAAAAAGGGGTCGGTGGCATCATGCCATGGCCGGTGGGTTGAAGGGATGGTCAACAAGCCACCCTCTTCCCGCAAGAACAGAAACACAAGTGTTTGGTCCATAACCAAGCACAAAACAGTCAAGTTGAGAGATCTTGAGGCAAGGCGCGCGGCCGAGACCTCCGAGAACTCAAAACGAACACGAACATGGATGATGACCGAGTGTTCAAACGGTGACGTCCAAGTCTTGAGGACAGTCAAAAATGGGGTGTCTACAACTGTCTTCATAGCTTAATTAATTTGTTAATTATTTAAGTGTTGTAACAATTAGTTGTAACTAGTTATTCATTTGGTTTTGTAATAATTAATTAGCTTGTTATTTTGTTAATTAATTAATTTGTATTATTCTTTCGGTCCCTCCGTCGAGAGGACGCAATTGTGTAATAAGCGTGCGTGTGTGTGATCTATGTCTTCCAACCCCCATTTCTTTCTCCCTTTTATTTAACCGCTTATGATGGTTAGTTCTAGGGCATATTTCATTTAGCATCCTTATGCTCGCATGTTTGCATCCATTCATCTGTATTGCATGCACCAGGCTCGGCGCATCATACTAACTGCATCGTATTTCAATTCCTACTTGAATACATGTATCGAATTGTCGCATCTCATATGCCATCTTAGAATAGCCGAGCCTATTCTAGTTGCATTTTGCCTGCGTTGCATTAGCCATTTTGAACATGAACTAGGATCATGCATGATTACTAAGTAGTTTCTTGTTTTGGCTCAGAGTACACTGTAAGTGTTTATGGTTTAGCATCTTGCATGTATGTGAGTGTTAACATGACAACATGCTTGCCATGAGGCTAATTGCTTATGTGATATAACTGCCTGAATGCCTTTGGGTGAAGGTTGGATTGCTTGAATTGGAACAATTCATTAAAATCCATGTTTTAGCCTACTTGCGAGTAGCAAACTCCAAACCATTTCCAAACAAACAGATATGCGGTGCTTTGTTCCAAATTAGGCGATCTAGTCTATACTTGTTTGTTATACGCATCACGTAGTAAGATTAGCTAATTAACCGGAATAAGAACACGTGTGTTTTCAAAAACAAGATATCATGTTTAGTAGTGGCCGATCTTTGATCAGGCGAGCGGGGGTGCTCATTGCATGACCTGCCCCAATCGTACCCAAGTTCCCAAGCCGAGGCAACTTTGGTGATGATGGACACGTGGCCTTAGGCACGAGTCAGGGTTTCCTAAATTCCCTCAAAATAAAATATTTAGGTGGCGACTCGGTATCTGGCAGAGCAGTCCATGTTTGGCACTTCTTTCTTAAAAATCAGTTTTCCAAAACGATTTGCCGGATTTGGACTCTTTGGTGATTTATCGGTCTCACATTGCACTTTGCGGGATTAGATTCAGAACCGTGACATTTGAGTCCGAACTGTAGTAAGCAAAGCCTAGGGGGCGCGTCTACACCTAGGTTCAACACACAGAGCAGGGAACAAAGCATGCATATAACACTTATGCAAAACACAATAGTACAAAACAAGACAAGAACCTTTACTTAGGCAAAACGAATCAAAGCCTGCTAATGAAAGTTTAACAAACCAAAATCATGTAGATTCATATGAGCATGACTAAGACAAGAATGAGGGTTGTTATAGTCTACCCCCTTTAAAGAAGTTTGGTCCCCAAACTTAAGTTACCTTGCTCCAAAAACAACTCTGGATGTCGGATTTTCATCTCCTCTTCCATTTCCCATGTAGCATCCTTGCCATAATGTGTTTTCCATTCAATTTTCACCATCGGTATCGACTTATTCCTCATGTAGCAACCCTACTCTGTGTTATGCTACTTAATCTTAATTATGCTTATAATTATGTGCTTGATATGATTTTACGTGCTAATTATACGATTATATGTGCTTTTGAATTTCCATCTGTTCACCGTAGGAAAATCCATTCTATTTTCTGTTATAAAATAAAATTGAGGACTGTGGAGGCGTCAAAAACCAAAATTGATTGTACTATTGCGATTAGCATAATTTTTAGAGCCTGTGGTGAAATGTAATAAAAAATTGATTCGGATCAAATTAATTAAATTAAATTAAGCACAATTAATTAGTTCTAATCAAGCTTGATTAGGAAAGCATATATGTAGAAGCTAAATGTGCTTAAGCTCCTTGAGCTCAAAATATGAAAATATACACTCCAGAGAGAGAGAGAGTGAGCCGATTCTAAAGAGGGGAAGAGAGCACCGTTGTAGATTTTGCAAGAGAATTCAAGAATTGGGAGAATTCACTCAAGAACTAGCTAGAATTTGGAAAATTAAAGCTCCCAGGTGAGTAATTGAACTCCAATTAATGGGTTTAAATTCATAACTAAATTAAAGATGATATGAAGTTAAAAACAAGATTTGAGTTGAAAATGATGAAAATGAGATCGATATGTGCATGCATGTAACAAATTACTATGAATTTTCATGTTTGAGTATAAGGCATGTTAAACAAGTTGAATTGATAATCATTTGAGACATGCATCCGTGAATAATGAGGTTGTGAAGCTTAATTACATGTTTTGAAGATGATAGAACAAGAATTCATGTATGATCATACATGTATTAAAGTTTTGTATATCATTTTGGAAAATTCATGAAGAATGTAGTAATAAATGCATAATTTTGAGAATATCATGGGTTTGAGCATTGTTAGTATCATTTGAAGTGAGGAAAGAAGCTATATCCCACATGCATGCTCAATCCATGTAGATGTAGAACTTGAGTGCATGAGTCTTAAAGTTATTAGCTTGAAATTGAAATGAGTTGAACTTGTATGGAGAATTCTTGGAGAATTGAACTTCAATTCTTGTAAAATTGACTTTCATTTTCATGTTATAAGTTATTTGGCTAAGATACAAGGCTTAACATGCAAAAAAAACAAGTTGGAATCATGTTTTGAAGTTCAACCATAGTTCTGGAAATTTCAGAATTCGACCTTCTGACCGAAGAAAGGCTCGCTCGAGCGTAAAAATTTAGTTCCCAGAAGTTTTGCAAAGAATTGCACGGTGGCTCGAGCGGTGAACCTTGCACTCGAGCGGACCTTGTTTTGCAAGACTCATCGCTCAAGCGAAGAATATCTCGCCTGAGTATAAAAATCATGCAACCAGAAGTTTTACAGAGTTTTACAAACCGCTTGAGTGACCAAAGCTGCACTCCAGTGGAGTGCCCTGCTTTAGAAAATTTTGAAAAGCTGTTTTATGTTCCAATTTTCGTTCTCTTTCATTTATGGGCATTCTTAGGCACACATTGAGCATCCTAAGTGAATTAAAGGACATGAAAGAAGTCTAAGAAGATTAAGCAAACAAAAGCATGTAATGAATTGTATTATGACCCAATGTGTTATAAATTTTGTAGGGTCAAGTGCAAGGACGAGTCAAGCATCGGAGCATTGTAAGTAATATCTCATAAGGAAATGGTTGGACCAAAGGTTGTTTTGAATGCGAAGGTGAATGTGAACATGATCATGGATCATGAGTGCGCACAAATATGAATATGGATTGGTTGGACTCCGAATGTGAACATGATCATAGATCATGAGCGCACACAAATGTGAATATGGATTGGTTGGACCCAAGGTCGTTTTGTATATGAATTGGATCCAAGGTTGTTTTACGTATGATGGACCCAAGGTCGTTTCGCATATATATTGGACCGAATGTCGTTTTGCCTATGAATTAGACCCATGGTCGTTTGCATTTAATGGACCAAAGGTCGTTTTGCAAATACAAGTTGGACCAGAGGTCGTTAGTATATTAATATATTTATTTGTTGTATTGGACCTAAGGTCGTTTTGCATTGATATCGATCAACAAGTTTAGTTTATAACTCATGATTAAATGAATCTCATTCATGAACTCCTTTACTTTTGGTATTATTCACTGGGCATTAGCTCACTTTTTATTTATATGTATGTAGGTGAGCAGCAGGATGTCCAACCCCAGCCCCATTGAGCAATGAGAAACCGAGTTTTGAGGAGTCAACCAAGGTCACCTTACGCAAGAGGCCATACTTTTGTTTTGTTTTCCTTTTGTTCTTTTGTGGTCATGTATGACCAAATCTGTGTATAACCTTGGTTTTGTTAACACTGACTTTTGAATGATCCTGGGCTTATCTGATAATATGGTTGTTTGTATAGTGTGAGTTATTACTTACATAAGAAAGTTTTTTTTGGGGTTAAGTCATGTATGCATAGCTTATTGGACAATCTTTGTAATTTTTGCTTCCATAACATGGCCCCCTATTTAAAAAAAAAATGACTTGATTTCAGGCTGAGGCTGTAGGTAATTTCATGTTTACTGGCCGGTTATGACTCTAATCCATAGGGGCGAGTTTGGGTCATGACACCTCAACTATTTCACTTGCATATCAATAATTCGTATCGGCTTCTCCTCATAACCCAAATCTTCGTTAACCACAATCCCAAAATGGTCAATCACATGCAATGGATCTCGAATATACTTCCTCAACATCGATACATGAAACACATTGTGGACTTGACTTAATTCCGGTGGCATAGCAGGTCGGTAGGCTACAGGGTGAACTTTCTCAAGAATTTCAGATGGCCCGATGTAACGAGGCACTAACTTGCCTTTCTTCCCAAACCTTGAAACTCCTTTCATCAGCGAAACTTTCAAGAATACATGATCCCTAACTTCGAACTCTAACTCCCTCTTTCTTTGGTCGGCATAACTCTTTTGTTAGCTCTATGCAGTTTTGATTCTTTGTTGAATGAGCTTAATCTTCTCGGTTGTCACTTGAACTATCTCGGGACCAATCAATGCCTTATCTCCTACTTCGGTCCAACATATCGGTGATCTGCACTTTCTCTCATACAAAGCCTCATACGGTGCCATGCCAATGGTAGCTTAGAAACTATTGTTGTAAGCAAATTCTACTAATGGTAAATGTAATTCCCAACTTCCCTTGAAGTCCAATATGCATAACTTGAGCATATCTTCAAGTGTCTGAATCATTCTCTCTGTTTGCCCATCGGTCTGAGGATGAAAAACTGTGCTAAATCTCAACTCGGTTCCCAAAGCTCTTTGTAAACTCTGCCAAAATCTAGAAACAAATTTTGGATCTCGGTCTGGCACAAAAGATATCGGCACCCTGTGAAGTCTAATAATCTCATTCATATACAACAAAGCAAGTCGATTGGCATTGAATGTAGTCTTACTAGGCAGAAAGTGTGCTGAGTTAGTTAATCTATCAACTATAATCCAAATCGAATCCATACCTTTTTGTGCCCTCGGCAAACCCACAACAAAATCCATGGAGATGTGTTCCCATTTCCACTTGGGAATCAAC
Organism: Camellia granthamiana; assembly: GCA_036172215.1. NCBI lineage: Eukaryota > Viridiplantae > Streptophyta > Magnoliopsida > Ericales > Theaceae > Camellia > Camellia granthamiana. The sequence goes on from CM069904.1 coordinate 21,347,994, forward strand.
AAAGGTTGAAGAAGTTTAGTTGGTCTTTGATGTTTTGCTTTCACTTACTAACAATACAAACACTGTGATATAAACTCGGCTATTTCTCTTTTCATATTCGGCCACCAAAAAGTTTGCTTCACATCTTGGTATTTCCTGGATGAACGGCAAATCTAGAACTATGAGCTTCTTACAAAATTCTTCTTTTTAACTCTGGAATGTCGGCCACGCACAATCTTCCCTCAAACTTTAGTATATGATTTTCAATGGCATATCCCGGCCTCAGCTTTGTGATAATATCATCAACTACCTTCCTGAAAAATTCATCCTCTATTTGTCTTGTCCTTACTTCCTCAATAATAATTGTCTCCACTAAAATCATTGCTAAGATTCCCTCATCTCCGCGAAGTATAACATCAATATCTAAGTCTTGAAAATCCCAAAGTATGCTCTTCTGGTTGGTTAGTGAACATGCCAAGCTCCCAACGGATTTTCTGCTCAATACGTTGGCCACTGGGTTAGCTTTACCTGGCTGATACTGAATCTACATGTCATAGTCTTTCAATAATTCAAGCCATCTTTTCTGTCTCATATTCAATTCTTTCTGAGTGACCAAGTACTTCAGACTCTTGTGATCTGTGAAAACTTGACAAGAAGCTCCATTCAAGTAATGACGCCAAATTTTCAAAGCACATACCATTACTGCTAATTCTAAATCATGGGTAAGATAATGCTTTTCATGAGGCTTCAACTAACGAGATGCATATGCTATGACTTTACCCTCTTGCATTAATACGCAACCCAAACCCTTATGTGAAGCATCACTATAAATCTGAAATTCTTCATTACTTAATGGTAGTACAAGAATTGGTGCTAAGACTAACCTCGTCTTTAGCTCCTGGAAAGCTGACTCTCCATCCTTGGCCCATTCATATACCACTCCCTTCTGAGTCAACTGTGTCAATGGTACTACAATCTTTGAGAAGTCCTTCACAAACTTTCTGCAGTAACCTGCCAAAACTAGAAAACTACAAACCTCAGACACATTAGTCGGCCTCGGCCAATTCACAATGGCTTCAATTTTGGTAGGATCAGCAGAAATACCCTATTCATTAATCACATGACCCAAAAATGAAATACTAGAAAGCCAAAACTCACATTTGCTAAGCTTAGCATACAATTTTCTATCTCTCAAAATTTCCAAGGAAAGTCTCAAATGATTCTCATGCTCATCTTTACTCTTGGAATAGATCAATATATCATCAATAAAAACAACTACAAACTCATCTAAGTATGGCTTAAAGACCCTGTTCATCAAATCCATAAATGTTGCAGGAGCATTGGTTACCCCAAAAGGCATTACCAAAAATTCGTGGCGGCCATACCTTATTCGAAAAATAGTCTTCTCAACATCCGCGGCTTTAACCTAGAGCTGATGGTAGTCCGACCTAAGATCAATTTTAGAAAAGACTCGTGCTCCCTGTAACTGATCAAACAAATCATCAATCCTCGGCAATGGGTATTTATTCTTAATGGTTACCTTATTCAGTTCTTGGTAATCAATATAAAGACAAAGCGCACCATCCTTTTTCTTAACAAATAAAACTAGTGCTCCCCAAGGTGAAATGCTCGGCCTAATAAAACCCTTATCCAACAACACTTGTAATTGCACTTTCAACTCCTTAAGCTTGGCTGGGGCCATCCTATAGGGTGTTTTGGATATAGGTTGTGTTCCCGGTATAACATCAATAGTAAATTCTATCTCCATATCCACTAAATGGCCAAGCAAATGATTCAGAATGATGTTGGGGAATTCATTAACAACTGGGATGCCATGCAATTCAATATTTCCATTCAGATTACTTAGGACACTACACAAATAACCTTGACATCCTTTTTGGGTCAACTTATAAGCCTTCATAGATGAAATCAAGGTGGGGATACTACTCCATTACCTTGAAATGTAACCTTGGCTTGGTTTGGGAGTTTAAAAGTGACACTTTTGGAAACACAATTAATGGATGCATGATTTGTTACTAACAAATCCATTCCCAATATAACATCAAAATGAGTTATGTTCAACGGCATCAAATCAACTAATAATTCGACATTCTCAATCACAACACATGCTTTATAAATGGATGAAACAGTCATAATTCTTCCAGATAAAAAAGACATAGATAATAAATAACCAAGGGGTTCTAGTTCTCTATTTAATTTTTCGGCAAATTTAGTAGATACGAATGAATGTGTAGAACCCAAATTGATCAATATGTATGCATCTTGAGCGCAAATAGGAAGTGTACCTGAAACTACTATCTCGGCATTCTGAGTGTCTCCTGCACTAATGCAAAGACTCTACCCGGCCTCATTTGTCCTTTCCCGACATTGCCTTTTTGTTCAGAACCCGAGGAACTCTCATTTTTCTTGCTCTCATTTTGGCTTAGGACAGTCCTTAACACGATGACCCATCTCACCGCATTCAAAACATGCTTCAGATGCCTGATGACAAACTCCTCAATGTTGCTTTCTGCAACTTGCACATGTCAGCCTAGTACCACTTTCCTGATTTAAGTTGCTTGAACTGCCCACATTCGCCTTTTTCTTAGTCATTAAATGGTGCTCAATGGTTATCATAATTCTGCCTCTTTTTCTAACTCTCTCTTGAACTCTGATAACTGTTCAAGTTAGCTTCTGCCAAGATGGCTTTGTCCAATACCCCAGCATAAGTCGACATGTTGAGCATATTTACTTGGTCTTGTATCGGTCCACGAAGCCCACTCTCAAACTTCCTAGCTTTTCTATAGTCGTTATTGACAGTGTGAAGTGCATACCTAGCCAACTCCGTGAAAGCATGGTCATATTCACCTATTGTTTTGTTTCCCTGTGTTAGAGTCTAGAATTCTATGGTCTTGCGATCTTGGACAGTAAGGGGAAAATGCTTGTCATAAAATAACTTTAAAAATATAGCCCAAGTCATACTCGGATTGCCTTCTTGGATCATCATCCACCACCTACAAGCGTCGTCGTCCAGTGTGAATGCTACCAATGACACTTTCTGGTTGTCGGTACTAGGAAAGATTTCAAACAACTTCTCCATTTCAAGAACCCATGCTTCTGCTTTCAACGGCGCTATACCCCCATGGAATCTTGGCAGATTCATTTTCTTAAATTCTTTGATCAAAGTTAACGTGTCATCCCCATATAAAGCTGGTTGTGGAGGCACTTGCGGTACTACAAGAGATGGAGGTGGAACTGTATTTCGGCTGTTTGTCTACTTGACCTGAGTAGAAGTAGTACTAGCGTTTTGTTGCCTTGCTTGCCTCAACTCACGGGTCAAACCCTCTACCATCCTTTCTAATTTGCCCAACCTATCCTTGGAATGATCTCGTCTAATTGGAGGTTTTCCCTTTCTCATGATGCTAGGAGTATGTGAAATGTGACTTTAAAACAAGATGGACAAATAGGCAACTAAGGAAGTAGCAAATAAACATGCCTAAATGATGCACACCTTGTCAATTAGCAAGCAATATGATGCAATCCTAACATCATTATAAGGGAAATCCTATGCTCTTTAGGACCAAGTGTGTGCGAATAATGTACTATTAGGAAATTGTGCTTTGATACAATTTGTCATGACCCCATTCTGCCCCTAATAGAATGAAGTCGTGATGGCCAGTAATCCGAGATTACCGAAGGCCAACTTATAAAGATTCACACAACCAGAGTATATATATGGGCCATACATGTGCGAAAGCAATAAATTTAAATCTAATTAGTCCATAAGAGTTGTGCTTAGATTAAATGAAATGACATACATATTAATATGGTTTTACAACTTGAATACAAAATTACATAAACTTAATATTGCATCTTGATCAAAAGGCTTCTTAAGCCAAAACATACAAAAGAATGAACTATAAAGCCAAGAAGCATGATCTTCAAGATGCTACAAAAACAATAATCAAAACATCATCCACACAAAAAGCTTAGGCAACACCGCCTTCTTGATCATCACCTACATATATATATATATAGGAGAGGGGTGAGCTGAAAACTTAGTGAATGATATAAGTAATAAAGGTTTGAATGAATGATATCCGAGATTTCCTTCAAAACAATACATATCATAGCTTGTAACAAAATCATGGGATGAACCGAGTTCATCAATCAAAGTCTTTCAAAGTTTCTTGGGATGTTTACTAACATCTACATAATACAAAGGATAACATTCATGACAAAACAAAGGAATAATCGACCCGTAATCGATTAGACAAACCCACCTACCAAAGCCATCAGTGGCAAGGGAGATATCTCAAACAAAGGTACTAGTTGCATTATAGTCCCCTAGCACTAAGGACTTTCCTAGAATGTCATCAAAACAAAAATAATACTTGATACAAAAACTAAGGGATAATCATTCATGCTTGATCAAATACTTTTCCAAAACAAAGCAAAGCTTTTATCAACATATTATAACATAACTTTATTAAAAATACCACTCACAATAGCTCTTCGGATGTAGGGATTAAGGCAAGGATCCAAGACCTACAAATACATGGCAAAGTCCACTGAATGCATTTCAAGAAGACAATAAGAGATGCTCAAAGATGGGTATGCAATGTGCTCTCAAAACAAGATTCAAATGAGTAAAATAGATCCCAGCATTTCTTTCCAAAACCAAGTCAAGACAAAGCAAAACCTGTGCTGGCAGTTAAATTAATGTTTTTTTTTTCTTCTTGGAAAAGCATGCTGGATACAAACCAGGTCTCGGAATGGAGGCACAGAGATGAGCTGGACCAAAATGGCTTAGCTGGGTGAACTCAGGAGGTCTTGGCCAAGGTTCCACACCTCTTGGCTGAGGTGTAGTTTCCTTGGCCTATGTGTGGGGCTACCTGTCGAGATGTTACATGGTGTAGGCAAATGTGTACTGTGGTTGGCCTAGGCGTGCATGCAAGATAGACTAAGGTGCAAACGATCATGCAGGGTAGGCCAAGGTGAGATACAATGCTTGGCCTAGGTGTGAGGTCTGGACAAGAGTGGGTCTCGGTGACCACATTTAGGGAAATAGTGAAGTCTAGAAATCAGGGTTCCCCCCCTTGAAGAACATGAATGCTAAAATCATAATTCTTATTCAAAATCTGAGATTTCATGATATGAGTTCTAAAACATGGACCTGGGTGCCTATACTTGAAGATTTCATGAAAACAAATACAAAAACATGGAACTTGATACAAACTTTTGGATCAAAACAAGGCTTTTCCTCAAGAACACAAGAACATCACTTTCTCTCTCTAAAACAAAACTTTAAATCGATACATGGCTCATGAATCATGCTAGATCACGCAATGTGATTAGATTAATATATAGAACAACAAGAGTAGATCAAAAATCTAACCTCAAAACACAAATCCAATGGCTCAAGGTATGAAGATTAAGCTTGAACTTCTTCTTCTTCTTCCTAGAGCTTCTCTCTTTACAAGAAAAAGATATGGCAAATGATATGGGTTTCTCAACAGCTAACTGACTAATACCCACTTCTGGGACACGTGGCATCATCTGATCAAATCTCCTTAAAAAGGTACCAGAATGAAAAGACAGGAGTAGGTCAAAGTGTGTATAACTAGTAAGGTGGCATGGGCACTCTGACAACGCAATGATCCCGGATAAAAAAAAAAGCTTTGGACAAGTAAGGTTTCCCTGATCTCGGTTAGGAAAGATGACACTTGGCCTAGGTGTGCCACACATTGGCCTAGATGTGCCACACCTTGGCCTAGGTTGTACCAGTCTTGGAGCAAGATTGCGAGGTGCATAAGAAGGTTACGAGGTTCAAGGATCAAAGATCTTGGATGCCTAGATGATAAACATCTCGGCCTAGATGATACACATCTCGGACTAGGTGATGCACACCTTGGCCTAGATGATGCACATCTCGGCCAAGATCCCAGGGTGAAAGTGGAGGTCAACCAAGGTGGTTCCAAGATGTTCCTAGGTGTTGACGCTCAACGGCCTAGGTGTAAGAGGTTCAAAGGTGTGACCTAGGCGTGAGATAGTAAAGATAGATAGCCTAGGTTAAACACACAGAGCAAGGAACAAATCACGCATATAACACTTAGGCAAAACACAATAGTACAAAACAAGACAGGAACCTTTACTTAGGCAAAACGAATCAAAGTCTGCTAATGCAAGTTTAACAAACCAAAATCATGTAGATTCATATGAGCATGACTAAGACAAGAATGAGGGTTGTTATATAGGCTAAAACAAAATGTAGATTGTGAACAATTAAGAAGACGAACTAGGGTTTTGCATAAATTGGAATCATGAAACACTGTTTTTATGGTAACACAGTCTTCTGTCTATTCATTTTTCTTTCTCTTTGATTTCTTTGTCGCATTTTTTTAAATTATTTTCAATGCTCTACTTTCTTACCTTTTCATCTCAATTTTTACCACACGAACACACACACACACACACACACACACACACACACACACACACACACACACACACACTCACACATATTGTATTATATAACTCTCATGTGCCTATCACGTAGGACAAAGTGTATTGGTGGGAAACATTGATGATTTTCCTCTTTTACCCTCATTTTATAGTCACATTTTTGTCACATGACTGGATTTTGTTAAAGATTTAAAAAATGAAGTAACAGAAAAGGGACATTGACATTTGTGTAGGGACCAAAGTGGGATTTGGCCAAAAGTGCAAGGGGTTGACTATCACGATTTCATGTGTATGAACCAAAGTGAGATTTGACCAACAGTGTAGGGAGTTAACTGTCATGATTTCTTGTGTAGAAGCCAAAGTGAGATTAGTGCAAAGTGTAAGGATACAAAGTATAATTTACCCTATATATACATATATATGTACGCATGTATAAATCAATGTTGATAACCTTGTGTAATTTACCCAATATATATATGTATATATATGTACGCATGTAGAAATCAATGTTGATAACCTTGTGTAATTTACCCAATATATATATATATATATGTACGCATGTAGAAATCAATGTTGATAACCTTGTGTAATTTACCCAATATATATATATATATATATATATGCTAAGTTACTGGCTTACATTTGCATACACTCGCTTCTAGCGTAGTGTAAAAATTAAGGTTTTAAAAATTGGACTGGTGGACAAATTAGATAAGGGGTTGAATGGTTATGGGTTATTAATTTAACTCTCTGGTAAAATTGGATTGAATTGTGATTTTGTAATTATTTAACAAGTATATTAAAATTTATGCTTAAATAAAAAATATATTAAATAGAAAACTCAGACCATAAATATAATTTTTAAACTTTTGTGGTAATTACTTCACACACTAAACTCTTAAAGTCATAACGAAACGCATTTTATGTTGAGCAAATGTACCATTATGCTTGTTTTATACTTAAAAACTTTTAAATTTCTTAACTTGAGGTCTACATTTTCATTTTTAATAAAATTGATATTTATAGATTCATTTTTCAAGATCGTTTAAACAAGATCAATATGGATTCTTCTTTTTGAGGTCTTTCAAGTACGATCGATATTCAATGTGAAATTTTAAAAAAAGAAAAGAAAAAATAAAGAAACAACATATAATATGCTTCTATGTGGACCTTAAAAATTTTAATTAAAAAAATAGAATAAATTTATAAATAAAAAACAATAACATATATGCTTATCTATATATTTTTAAATCACTTTTAAATGAATTTTTTTTAAAAAAAAAAAAATGGGGACAAATTAATCTAAATATGGGGATAGATAGGTTTAAACATGTGAGATTTATGTGTAACAGGTTCAAATATAAGGACAAATATAGGGATAGATAAGTCCAAATTAGACCAAATATGGGGACAAATAGGTTAAAAAGTATTGTGACAACTAGGTTAAGAATATCGTGACAGATAGTATAAAAAATGGAGGAAGATAGGTAAAAAAATATATGGTATAACATATAAGAATTTTAGAGATCAATTTTTTTGGTCCCTAAAACTAAATATTCGGTTACAAAAAATATTTAGAGACTAATTTCTATCGTCATGAGGGTAGTCGGTAAAAGGTCGTCTCAAAATGTAAAAAGCAAGACTTTTAGTGACAAAATTTTCAAAATATTACTAATAAATACACTCTTAATGGCAAAATATTTTGGTCCCAAAAGGGTTTACTTTTTTAGAAAAAAATTTTGGTCTCGAAAGGTTAATAATTCATCACTAATGTCCAATTTTCAGTGTTAAAAATATAATAATGACACTTTTGCAACAAAAAATATTCGGTCACTAAAAAATAATTTTGTTCTTAAATTTTTATCGCTAAAATCTTAGTTTTTTTATAGTGACATAGGTCCAAATATGAGGACAAATAGGTTCAGATAAGATGATAGATAGTTTAAAAATATGGGGATAGATAGGTCAAAGATATGGTGATAAATAATTAAAAAATATGGTGATAAATAATTAAAAAATATGGGGACAAATAGTTTTAAAAGAGGCATATCTGTCTATATTAAATCCTATTTGTCCATTTTCAAGATGTACTTGTCCATTTATTTGTCATTTCAACGTCATTCTATAAATTTTTAATTTTTTTTTTCTATATCTCTCCCTATTTTATTTCTTATTTTTTATGCCTTTAAAGAACCTAAACCTAAAAATACTCCCATTTTTTTTTTTTTTTGGTTTACGTTGTTAAAATTTGACGATCGTGTAAATTTTTTAGATCTGTTCAACTAAAACAGCCAAAGACAACTTCATAACTTACTTTTACAAGAAAAAATGTTTTTTTTTGCATTGAATTTGAATTTTTTTACTTAAATCATGAGATGCAAAATCAAAAAAATCTACCTATTCAATTTTTTTTTCTTTTTTTATTTATTTATGAATTCTATCTATTGATCTTGTTTTAAAGATCTTGATTTCCAAATTGGCCGACGCTAAGAATAGGCCACCTATCCCTGAGAAGAGACCTGCCGAGGTCGAGCCATCCAACGCTACTCGGTCGAAGAAGCCGAGGTTTGAAGGTGCAGCGAGCCCAAGTTTTTTCAAAGTCGATGAGCCTTGGACTCCTGCCATTATGGCTGGAGATCGATCGATAAGAGTGGCGAAAGTACCATTGACAGTGTCGAGGTCGGCGCCGCTCTCTCCACCGCCGTGCTCCTGCTAACCGATCTGAACCGTATGGTCGAAATCAATGAATACGAAAACTTTGCACTAATGATGCAGCATTCCGTCCTGATAAGTTTTCAACACTTTTAATTTTTTCATTTCGGTTTTCTGCCTTTACTTAAGCAATTCTAACTTGTTTGTTTGTTTCTTTCTAGGCCATACAGCATGCCTACTCCTTTGCGATGAAAGCCGAGGATATCAAGAAGGAGTTGGTTAAAAAGACTAAGGAAGCTGTTGGCTTCCTCTCTTCCCTCAACAACGCTGAGGCCAAGATCAAAGCCCTGATAGATTAGGCTAAGGTTGCTAAAGTTGCCCAAGACAGAGCCGAAAAAAAGCTGAGGTGGCGGAGGCTGTGGCTGAGGCGCTTAAAGTCGAGGCCAAAACCTCTGAGGCCAAGGCGGAGCTCCAGGATGCTCTGGCTACCAAAGAGGCTAAGATTAAGGCGGCCAACGAGAAGGCATTTTCCGAGGGATAGGCCACTGTCTACGATGCATACAAATACCATGTCAACCAAGCCTGCAACCGAGGCTTTTATCTTAGTTGGACTACAGCTCTGAACAAACTCTTTATCCCAATGGATTCCCCCTTGTGAGACATCAACGATCTCCAAGTGCCTTTTCCTCTAACTCCTAAAAAATCGGATGGCGAGACCGACGAGGAGAAAGTCGATGAAGAGGCTGATGAAGAGATGGAAGCTGCTACTAGAGCCAAGTCTGCCACTCTAAATGATCAAGTCCTAGACTTGACTCATGATGATGAGGAGGACCTAGTTTCCAAAGGTGCCTATCCCAAGCAAACAACATCTGAGGCTATGGTCCAGACAGTCGAGAAGAGCTTGGACCAAACCCTGCTTGAAATAGACGCCATGATAACGGCGGAGAAGGAGGCAACATTGCCAACCGAGGTCGACACAACGCCAATAGTCGAAGTTGAGCAATCCGAGATCAATGCCAATGTTTCCAGTACTTAGGATTTTTCTTTTATTTTGTACTTTTTTCTTGCAGTTGTAACTTTTTATGTTGAACAATGTTAGCTTTATTGTGGCCGACATGCCCTATGCTTTGTAGTTTGAACAAGTCTTTTCTTTACCAAGTCGAAGTGCCTTTTTATCTGTAAATCGTGTTCCTTCTTCTGAATACAAGTTCTCTTTTTGACTAAGTGTTGAATTTTTTCTTCATGCATGCTTTATCTGCCTTCACTACTTTGTATGCTTCCATACTTAGACTAATATTGCAATTCTTACAAGTATACCTTAACTGCATAATCACTTCAGGTTGGAACAAATCTAACATGTATCACCTCGAACTTATTTTATCTCCGGTGCATCCTTAGTTGGTCACCTCGGACCAACTTGCCTCGAAGTTCACTGTTTGCTGTGATCTCGGTAAATTGGCACTGCATAAAAATTCTTTGAGTACCCTGCAACAAGTGTTACCTCTTTTACTTGTGCTTGTTGTCCTTTAGTCAATACTTCATTCTTTTAACCCTTCCAAGTTTTGGCAAACTATTTGGTTATCTCGGGTAACAAATACCTCGGATATTCCCTGATCTGGTTACCTCGGTTGACTCCAACTTGTAAATTGTTGTCAAAAATTTCATTAAGTGTCATGCATATTCCTCATTCCTTCTTCCTGCCCCCTAATGTGAATCTAAGTACCACTTATGTTCATATTAAGCATGTATCTCTAATTTTTTGCCGAAGTCTGATTCAAACAAAGATTAGCCAAGGTTCTCTACCTCGGTTCTCTGTTAATCTGACTAGATCAAACTTAGTTCAACTCTGCCGTCGTGGCATGTCTAAGGTACTCGTCATGTTTTATTCAGAAACATCATCAACTTAGTTCAACTCTATCATATGGCAAGTATAATTTAACTCTACCATATGATAAGTCTAAGTTATTCGTCATGTTTCATTCAGAAACATCGCCAACTTAGTTCAACTCTATCATAGGGCAAGTATATTTCAACTCTACCGTATGAGAAGTCTAAGTTATTCATCATGTTTCAATCGAAAACATCATCATAAAACTGTTCAGTCCTATCGCACAAATTTCAACAATTATTCACAAAATCAAACTAGCACTTTATTGAAACTTTGGCTAATATTACATAAATCTCAAAAATCAAAAACTAATGATAGAAAAACTTCAGATTGCAAGTGTTCTAGGGTCGTGGCAACTCTTTGCCATCAGTGTCTTCAAGCTAATATGCCCCATTGCCAGCAACCGAGATGATTCTATAAGACCCCTCCTAGTTTGGGCCAAGTTTTCCCTCCCTAGGATCCTTCTTGTTGCCAACAAATTTCCTCAAGATGAGGTCCCTAACCTTGAACTCTCTTGGGTTGACCTTCATGTTGTAAGCCCTAGCAAGCTGCTGCTGGCATGCCCTTAGCCGAATTGTTGCTCTCTCCCTTCTTTCTTCTAATAGATTCAGATCTCGGGAAAGGAATGCCTCGTTGGTTCCATTTCCCACTTCATGGGTTTTGATGCCAGGAATGTCGACCTCCATGGTAAAAGGAGACTCCCTAGTTTATTTTCTCGGTGTAGTCCGATATGCCCACAGAACATTGGGCAATTCTTCCACCCACTTGTCCTTAGCTGCTTCTAGCCTCCTCTTGATCCCATCCAAAGTGGTCTTGTTGGATGCTTCTGCCTAACCATTACTCTGGGAGAAACTAGGAGTAGAGTAATAGTTTTTGATCTTGTATTTTGCACAGAAGCTCTTAATCAGCTTACTGTCAAACTGAGTGCCATTGTCTGCTATAATGGCTCTTGGAATCCCAAATCTGGTGATTATGCTCTTCCAGATGAAGTTCTTCACATCAATATCTTGAATCTTCACGAGAGGTTCAGCCTCTACCTATTTGGTAAAGTAGTCTATGGCTACTAGCAAAACCACTAGGTCCATGCCCCACTAAGTAAATGGCCAAGGACTGGACACTGGGTTCAGATATGCTATTGGCTGATGTATCAAGGATATAAACCTTTGACACTTCTCACTCTTTCTGACATAAGCTTCAGCATCCTTTTGCATATATGGCCACTAGTATCCCTAAGAGATGGTTCTATAGGCAAGTGATCTGCCTCCTGCATGGCTTCCACAAACTCCTTCATGGATTTCGTATAAAAAGTCCTCTACCTGAGAAGGATGGACACATCGAAGTAGAGGTCCAGTAAAGGATCTTCTGTGCAGATGGCCTTCTGCTGAAAGGAAGAACCTGGCCAACTTTAACCTAGTTTTGTGTGCCTCATTTCTGTCCTCTGGCAGTCTACCCTCTTTGAGGAACATAACTATGGCGTCCATCCAGCTAGGACCCATTTCTACGCACATTGCTTCATATTCAGGTATCAGAGGCTCTACATTTGGGCCTGACAAATAATCAACCATTATTGTCCTAGCCTTACCTAATTTCACACCGCTAGCCAAGTTATCTAAGGCATCAGCATGACTATTGTCATCTCGACTAATCTACTGTAGACGAAAATTTCCAAACAGTGTTAGCAGCTTGACAACCTCCTTGACATAGGCTATATTTCTTTCATCTCGGGTTGCATACTCGCTCGTTGCTTGATTCATAATAAGCTGGGAGTCACAGAAGACTACCACCTCATCGGCTTCTATAGCTAGTGCTAGTTTTAGTCCTGCAATCAGCGCCTCATACTCTGCTTCATTTTTGAGGCCTTGAACCCTAAATGAGTAGATTGCTCAATCATTCGCCCCTCTAGTGATACCAGAGCCACTCCTGCCCCCGCTTCTTGATGAGTTGAACTTCCATCAACAAACAGAAGGAAAGAGTCGTCGATGTAGATGTCGTAGGGCTTTGGTTTCTCTTCCTTCTTCTATTTTGCTGGAGTGGGGTCCTTTGGCCCCAGTTGGGTTTCTTCTAGTTCCCCTGGATATCCTAAACCTCGGCTCGCTAGAGCCTGGCATGGGATGGCACCGGGGTGGAACTCGTCCACAAAGTCAGCCAGAACCTGGCCCTTGATCGCTATTCTAGGTCTAAATTTCAAGTCGTATTAGCCCAGTACCACTGCCCATCTGGTTACTCTACCTGTCAGATCTCCATGCTGCAACAGAGACTTCAGGGGATGCTCAGTTAGTACCACAATCTTGTGGGCTTGGAAATAGTGATTCAATTTTTTTGGAAGCCATCACCAGGCCTAGTGTCAACTTCTCCAGGGGCAAGTACCTAGTTTCTGCACTTGCTAGGGTCTTACTCACACAGTATACCGCCTTTTGTTCTCCCTCATCTTCTTAGATTACTACTGCACTCACTGCGTGGTTTGAAACTGCCAAGTATAGGAACAATTCCTCTCCAAGAATTGGGTTTGATAGAACTTGAACTATTATTAGGTACCTTTTCGAGTCAGCCAATACGACTTTGCACTCTTCTATCCACAAGAAATCTGTGGCCTTCTTTAACAATTGAAAAAATGGTTTACACTTATCAGAACTTTGGTTGATAAATCTATTCAAGGCTTCTACCTTGCTGGTCAAAATTTGGACTTGCTTGGCCGATGTTGGACTCTTTAAATCAAGGGTGGCCTTGATTTGATCTAGGCTTGCCTTAATGCCCCTTCTTGTGACCAAGTATCCCAGAAACTTACTAGACTCGACTCCAAATGCACATGTCAACGCATTGAGTCAGAGCCGATATGTTCTTAGGATATCAAAGACTACCTTCAAATCGGCCAGATGGTTCCCAGGCTCCTTGGTCTTCACGATCATGTCATCAATATAGACTTTTAGTGTCTTTCCAATCAGGTGCTTGAACATTTTGGTCACTAACCTTTGGTAGGTTGCTCCTGCATTCTTTAACCCGAAAGACATCACTCTGTAACAACAGAGTCCTTTCGAGGTGATGAATGTCGTCTTCTCTTCATCTGGGGCATACATTGCTATTTGGTGGTAGCCTCTGTGTGCGTCCAGGAAACTCATCCTTTTGTGCCCTGAAGTGGCATCTACTAATTGGTCAATCTTAGTGTAGACACCCCATTTTTGACCACCCTTAAGACTTGGGCTCCACTGATTGATCATTCGATGGTGAAGGCTATGTTGTGCAAACGTTTTATTTCTTCAGCAATGAGAGCTCCAAATCCTAACCTTACAACCCCTTTTTGGACCAAAGCTATTTTGAACAAAATGCTTTTTAGACCTAAAAACCCTCTATTTCAAAATGATTTTGAAAAAGTTTCTACGATGTTCCGAGGCTCGCATTTCGTTAAATGTTGCACTTTTTAGTAAACCGAGCAAGGGCAAAGTGGAAATAAATGAAACAGAGGTGAACTCTTTGAAGAATCTTTTAAAACACCATATTTATGGGTTTGGAGTTAAAGAAAATAGGTGGGGAGGGAAGAAACCTAGTTGAGGAGAAGTTAGGCATGAATCCAGTTAGGATCGAAACTGAGCAGTCTTCACGAAAATAGGCATATCATTTTTCACACTTGGAATTTTGATGTGAGGCGTCCACCACTGGAAAGAAAATTTCCGAGGATTCACTTTAGACTCAAGAATGACCTGAAAAGGAGTCCAGAGGAAAGGGATATGCCCATTTGAAGTTGGACCTGCAGAGCAGATTTTTCTGGCCGGCCACTGGTGGAGTTTGCTAGCCATGTTTCGTCCAAGAGTGAGTTTTTTTGGCCATTAGTGGTGGCTGGTCGGCCACCAGTGATGGCCGGTCGGCCATTGGTGCAAAAAGTCAAATTTTGTAGATATTTTCCTCCAGCTATCTCCCAAAAGCTCCAGCTGTCTGTTTTGTTGATATTTTCGACCTGAGCTCTCTTTTTTCTATATATAGAGGACCTTCTCTATTGTTTTCAAGGTTGGAAAAATTTTGGGAGCCTCTCTCTCTAGATTTCTCTCTCTCTTGAACTTTTGTGCGTACAAGTAGAGATATACTTCTAGTTTGCCTATCAACCCTTAACCAAAGTTTCTTATCTTTGGGTTGAGGTTACTTGGGACCCTCTTTGAGCTTTAGAAGGTGGTTGTGGCTTGCTTTGTTGCCTAATTGGTGCCTTAGCTTCAAGAGGTATAACTCTTGCTTAGTTAGCTTGTTTTACTTACTTGCTTCACCATCTTTTTTCAATTGTTTTTGGCCTCGTTTTGAACTGTAAAAAACTCTATTTTTGTGGCCTAAAAGTGTTGGTTTGAGTCCATTTTTAGTTACGGGGTGGTTCACCCTTCTTGCTTCTTTGCTCGTAAAGTTTTTGTGCCTTTGTTCATCACTTTCAAACCAATTTTTTTGGGCCTTTTAACTACTGAATTTCGAAGGTTTTTCAATGGCAAAAACCCATTTTGAAGTCCATATTTTGAGGGGTTAGCCTCCCATCCATGTGTCTTGTTTGCATGCCTAGTTAGCTTCACATGTTAGCATGTTTTTTTTAGCTTAACTTAGCTCAAGTCCAGCATGTTTTTGCCTCTGAAATAACCTGTTTTAGCTCTGTTTTGGGCGGGTTAGTTTGTTTGAGTCTTGTTTTGCATAGTTGTAGTGTAACCTCGTGTTTTACCTTATTGTTTTAGCTACTATTATCTTCATTCCAGCATGTTTTCCAACTGATTTTGGGCTATAAAAACTCTGTGTTTTTGGGTTGAAGCTTGGGTCCTAAGGCCATTAAAGGTTGAGGGGTTGGTAGCCCTTCTTTGTACCTTGTTATGGAGGCCTTTGCCTTTGTGTTTCCTACCCTTCCATCATCTTTTTCAAAGCTTTTAAAAACTGATTTTCAAAGCTATTTCAGTGGCTAAAATCATGTTTTGAAGTCCAAAAATGGAGGGGGTAGCCTCCCTTCCTGGTGTTTTGTTTACTAGCTTAACATGCTCCATGTTTTAGCTTATTTTTTTAGCTTTTGTTAGCTTAATTCCAGCATGTTCTAGGGCTATTTCAGACCTGTTTTAAGACTATTTTTAAGTGTTTGTTTCATTTGAGCCTTGTATGGCATGGTTGTAGTGTAATTTCCTTCACTAGCTTGGTGTTTTAGGGCTTTAATCACCATTGTTTTGAGTTGATAGCATGTTTTAGTGTTGTTTAGCACCTAATTTCAGCACCTAAAATCTCTGCAATCTCCCTTAATTCTTCACTCTTTTGTTTGCTTTGAAAGTGGTTTCAAACCACTTGTTTGCCTAAGTGTGAAACGAAGGTGCTACATCTAATGGTTTAATCCTTTAGGGGGTTCATTACCAATAGTGTAATGCCTCTTTCATGCCCAAAGCACCTTATGGTTTGAGCCATCTTTCCATTAGAGGACTTCCACAAATGGACTAAATTGATTAAAGGATGGTTTGGTAACTAAAATGATTAAATAAAATTAGACAAGTAAAAGAGGCAAGATAATCATCTTTCGCGTTGTATTGCATGTGTTTGAATCAGACGTTAATTCGAACACAAGGAAAATGGGACATTTCATACTCAAAAGTGATGAAATGTGCCACTTTCCTTTGTCACCGTTACCCTTGATCATGCATGATAGGGTGTTGGTCGTTTTGGTCTTGTTTGTGCATTTATTGAACTTGTACAAACTTGGTTCTTTGGCTATCATGCATGGAAATTGCTTGATTGATGGTTTGAGGACCAAGAGTTTCACTCATTTGAGCTTGTTTGATGACAAGGAGTGTAAATAGTACAAACAAACCTATGAATACACTGTTTTGCTCTGTCTATTCTCTGTTGCAGCAAAAAGAGGAGTTCATGTTATTAGTGGCTGACCGGCAACTACCAGTAGCTGACCGGCCACCATTGGTAGCAGACAGGCTCACTGTCGACTGTAGACTCGACTTTCTTCGCGCTCCCTCTTTCGGAGAGGCTCAAATTGGTCCTACAGTTTGGACTCCTATCACGGTTCTGAATCTAATCTCACAAAGTGCAATGTGAGACTGATAAACACCAAAGAGTCCAAATCCGGCAAATCGTTTTGGAAAATCGATTTTCAATCAAAAAGCGCCAAAAATAGACTACTTTACCAGATTACAGAGTCGCCACCTAAATATTTTATTTTTGAAAAATTTAGAAAACCCTGACTCGTGCCACAGGCCACGTGTTCGTCATCACCAAAGTTGCCTCGGCTCGGGAACTTGGGTACGAGAGGAGAAGGTCATGAAATGAGCACCTCCGCTCGCCCGATCAAAGGATCGGCCTCTACTAAGCATGATATGTTGTTTTATAAGCACATGTGTTCTTATTTGGTTATTAGCTAACTTTACTACGTGACGCGTGCGCAAGCAAGTATAGACTAAATCGCAAGAATTGGAACAAATTTAACTCATGTTTGTTTTCGAAAATGGTTTGAATTTGCCACCCTCAAGTGGGCTTAGAAAATGCAGAATTGCCACCCTTAAGTGGGCTTAAAACATGATTTTGCCACTTGGCAAAGTGGGCTTAAAACTCTTATTCGTCGAATTGTTCCAATTCAAGTAATAAAGCCTTCACCCACAGGCATTCATGCAGTTAAGCATTTAAGCAAATAGCTTCATGGCAAACATGCGAAACACGGAAGCATTCACACTCATGCAAGTATGCTAAAGCGTAAAACTTACAGTGTACTCCAAGCCAAAACAAAAGCTAGTTAGAAGTATGCATGATCCTAACTATGTTAAGTGCCTATTGCAACGCATGCAATAATGCAACTAAATATGCTCGGCTATCTACGATGGCATAGGAATGCAACAATTTGATACATGTATTCAAAGAAGTATTGAAATACAATGCAGTTTGAATGATGCATCGAGCCCAGTGCATGCAATACAAATGAATGATGCAACATGCAAGTATAAGGTATGCTAATCAAAACATACCCTAATCTAACCATCGAAAGCGGATAAATAAAAGGGAGAAAGACGTGCGGTTGGAAGACATGCACACACAAATGCACGCTTATTACAACATTATGCCCTCACGAAGGAGGGTCCGAATGAATAAGCTAAGTTAGCTACGCTAATTAAGCTAACTATTACAAACCAACTAATTAACTATTCTAGCTAATTAATTATTACAACACAATTGAATAACTAGCTATGCTAAGCAATAAAGTGGCCTCGCGGGCGAGGGAAATATGCATGCTCGGTTGGCTTCTTTCCGAAAATCCATCGCCTTGCCACCGGTTGCCTTTGTTTGCACTCTCCTTGATTTCTAAACATTGAACCAACTTCCATATTGCCTCTGCCTCAAAACAGGAACACTTTTGCACAAAAATGGACTCGTGGCCGGTCGGCCACTGTTTGTGGCTGTCAGCCACCACTGGTGGCCGGTTGGCCACCCTTTCCTTGGAATTTTCCCTTTCGCTGCAACAGAGAGCAAATAGAGGCAAAGCAGTGTATTTTTCAAGGAATGTGTGTACTGCCACCCTTCTTATCATTTCTCAAGCTCAAAGGAGTATGGCACTTGGCTCTCAAGCCACCAATCAAGCATTTTCAATGCATGATGGCCAAAGAACCAAGCTTGTACAAGCTTAATGAATGCACAAATAAGACTTGAAAGACCTCCATCCTATCATGCATGGTCAAGGGTGATGGTGACCAAGAAATGTGACACATTTCATCACTTTGAGTATGAAACGTCCCACATTTCTTGTGTTTTGATTAACATCTGATGCAAACACATGCAATGCAACACAACATGCTTATCTTGGTCATGTTTTACTTGATTCATTTTGTTTACACATTTTAACATTACCAAGTCATTCTTTAACCGGTTAAGTCCAATGTGAAAGTCCGCTAATGAGAGAGGCGTCAACCAAATGATGATTTAAGACATGAGAGAGATCCTGCCTTTGGCTAGGAGGAACCCTCAAAAGAGGGTTAAAGCCATTGAGCACAAGCTCTATCTCAAACTTAAACACAACCATAAGGTTAACCAACCCTCAAAACAAATAGAAAAATGAAGAAATGAGGGAGGTTGCAAACTTTTTTAGTGCTGAAATGGCATGCAAAAGAATACTACAACATGCAAGCCACTCATGCACAACATGTTAAAAGCCAAAAACACTAAAGCTAGTGAAGAGGACTACACTAGAGGCATGCAATATCAAGCTCAAATGACTAAACTAGCTCTAGACAGAGCTAAGACATGCCAAAATAGTGGCTAAAACATGCCGAGATGGAAGCATAAGTGGCAAGAAAAACATGCTCACATGTTGGCTCGCAAACAAGGCTCAAAGCATAGCTCTCAAAAGTAATGAAAGAGTGATATAAGTGAGAGTGTGATAGAGATATATGCACTGAAATCACATGTAAAATGATGCTATAGCATGCAATCATCTCAAGCAAAACATGTTAGAGGCCTTAAAACACAAAGCTAGTGAAGCCATTTGCACTACAACCATGCAAGACAAGGCTCATATGACCAAGACCGCCCAAAATAGAGTTAAATCATGGCAAATTAGTAGCAAAAACATGCTGAGATAGAGCCACAAAAAGTTAGAAAAACATGCTCACATGTTAGGCTATCTACACTTGCAAAGAAGACACAAGGAGGGGAGGCCACCCCCTCCTATTTTGGACCTCAAAACCAAGTTTTTGCCACTGAAATTCCCCTAAAATTTGGTGGTTAAAAGGCCAAAAAAGAATTTTTTGAAAAGCTTTAAAGATGGCACAACACTTAGCAAACAAGCTACAAAAGACGGTGGACCACCCCTAACTCCAAAAAGGCCTTAAACCACCATTTTTAAACCTTAAAAATAGAGGTTTTTGTAGTTGAAAACTAGCCAAAAACAGCATGCAAAGGTGGCCAAACAAATAACTAAAATGAAGCTTAAAAGGGGAAAGCCTTGTACCTTTGAAGCATAGCAACAAACAACAACAATTCTAAGCTAAAACCAGCTTTAAGAGCTCAAACAAGGCCTCCAAGAACCTCAGCTCCAAGATGAAGGTGTTTGGCTAAGGGTCTCTTTGCAAAGTTGTAGAAAATTCCACTTTCAAGCATAAAATAGGAAGAGAGAGAGGATTCTAGAGATAGAGGCAGAAATTTTGCTTTGAAATTTTCTAACCCCTCAAATGGAGGAGAGACCCCCCATTATATAGAAATACAAGCCAAAGGCTTGCATTCATCCCTCCATACACGTGTATGGAGATGAGCACCAGTGACCAACAGCTGGCAAATAAATATCTGAAAAAGTAGAAAAATGGCCGTTGGCCATCATAAGTGGCCGACCAGCCACCAATGTAGCCGATTGGCCATCAGTGTAGCTGACCGGCCACCACTGATGGCCAGTAGGCACAAGCCATGGCCGATGGACATTGGGGATGGCCGACAAGCCACCCTCTCCTCCAGATGCAAAGAATAAAGCTCTTGGTCCACAACTAAGCACAAAACAGACAAGTTGAGAGGCTCCAAGGCAAGACGCTCAGCTGAGACCTTCAAAGGCTCAAAACGAACACAAACATGCGAGATCATTGGGTGTTCAAACGATGACGTCCAAGTCTTGAGGACGGTAAAAAATGGGGTGTCTACATTGACCACCAATGAAATTTGCAGAGCGTGTTCCTGAGGTGGAGCTGAAGTGTTCTGGAAGTGGACAGCTTCTTTGGTGTTCAAATGTGCAAACAGAGGCATTCAGCAGTAAGAAGTGCCTTTTCGGGTGGAAACCGAGCACGTGCATGAGCCTCCCTTGCATTTCAAAGCTTATTTAGTGTCTAAATATGTAGTTTGAATGCATATTGCAATTAATTAGTTTGCTAATTAATTAAAGTGTTGTAATAATTAGTAATTAGCTAGCTAGTTATTCGTTTAATTTGTAATAATTAGTCTAATTAGTTTAATATGACTAGTTTGATTAGCATAGCTATTAGCTTAGCTCTTATTCATTCGGACCCTCCTTCGCGAGGGCATAATGTTGTAATAAGTGTGTGTGTGTGTGTGTATGTTTTCCAACCCCACGTCTTTCTCCCTTTTATTTAATCGCTTTTGATGGTTAGATTAGGGATATGTTTCGATTAGCATATTGCATGCTTGCATCCATTCATTCGTATTGCATGCACCAAGGCTCGACGCATCATTCAAACTGCATTGTAATTTCAAATAATTCTTTGAATACGTGTTTAATCACATGTTAGTTAAATTGTTTCATATGCCATATTAGTAGCCGAGCCTATTAATTGCATATTGCATGTGTTACATTAAGCATCTTGTGTAGTTAGGATCAAGCTTATTTCTAACTTTATCTTCTTAGCTCGGAGTACTCGGTGAGTTTCTACGCTTTAGCATACTTGCTTGAGTGTGATTGCCATATTGCCATGATTAGCATGCTTGCCATGAGGCTATGTGCTTAAATGCTAAACTGTGTGAATGCTAGTGGATGAAGGCTTGTTGTTTGAATTAGAACAATTCCACAAATGTAAGTTTTGAGCCCACTTTGTTGTGGCAAATCATGTTTTAAGCCCACTATGTTTGATGGCAAATCTGCATCTTTCAAGCGCACTTGAGGGTGGCAAATTCAAACCATTTTCGCAAACAAACATTAGTTGAATTGTTCCAAGTCTTGCAAACTAGTCTATACTTGCTTGTGTGCATCACATAGTAAAACTAGTTTAATAACCGGAATAAGAACACATAATGTTTATAAAACATCATATCATGATTAGTAGAGGCCGATCTTTGATCAGGCAAGCGGGAGTGCTCATTTTAGGACCTTCCCCTCTCATACCCAAGTTCCTGAGCCGAGGCAACTTTGGTGATAATGGACACGTGGCCTTTGGCATGAGTCAGGGTTTCCTAAATTTCCTTAAAATAAAATATTTAGGTGGCGACTCTGTATTTGGCAAAGCAGTCCAATTTTGGCATTATTTGATTTAAAATCAATTTTCCAAAAAGGTTTTCCGGATTTGGACTCTTTGGTGATTATCAGTTTCACATTGCACTTTGTGAGATTAGATTCAGAACTGCGGGAGTCTGAACTGCGAGGCCTTTCTTTCAAACCCTTTCCGAAAGATGGCACGCGGAAAAAGGCGAGTCCACACTTAGGCAATGGGAAATTGTCCTTTGAGTAAGCCTTATTTAGGCTGGTGAAGTCCACACAGACCCTCCACTTGTCATTCTTTTTTACTACCATTGTGTTGGACAACCCGGTCGAATAGTGTACTTCTCGAATGGCCTGGGCTTCCAGCAGCTTGTCCACTTCCTCTTCAATCACTTCCACATGTACTATTGTCGGCCTTCTTGCCCGCTGGATGACAGGTTTAGCCGACCTATCTACATTGAGTCTATGGCAAGTGACCTTGGGGTCAATACCAGGCATCTCGTATGGCGTTTAGGAAAATACTTCTATGTTTGCTCGCAAGAAAGCCTCCAACTCCCTTTCCTCCTCATCGGCTAAGCCTGAGTCGAGAAGGAAGAAGCGCTCTTCATCATCTTCTTTTACCAAAACCTTCTTTAAAGCTTCCTCACTCTTGTCGGCTGGTTCTTTGTCGACATCAACTAGGACCTTCATGTCCTTGCCTTCAATTTCCACCGTCTCTACCTCTTGCACATTGCAGGTGGACTTCATTGCTGCCATGGAGCAATTTTTTGCCTGCACTTGATCCCCTCTGGCCTCCTCAATTCCATGCTCAGTTGGGAACCGCAACAGTTGGTGAAGGGTTGAGGGAACAACCATCATTGCGTGCAACCATGGTCTTCCCAAAATTATATCATAAGGGAAGGGGGTATTAATTACTATAAACTCTGTACTTACCTTCTTCGTGCCTACCTCCACCTCCAAATTTATGGCTCCAAGAGGCCACGTCGGCGTTCCATTGAATCCAACCATCGGGCTGCTAGATTACTCCAAGTCATCTGGGTGAAGGCCAAGCTCCGTGTAACATCTAACATACATGATGTCACAATAACTGCCTTGATCAACTAATATGCGCCTCACTTGGCACTCTCCAATCTTCAGAGTTATCTCCAGGGCATTGTTGTGTGGATGTTGCACCATATCCAAGTCTGCCTCAATAAATGAAACCATTGGTCCCTGGTATTCATTTGTTCTATGCCTCTTTTGCTAGATCTGATATACATGTTGTAGGTGCCTCACACTCTAAGTCTCTCGTCGTACATCATTCTCATTCACCTTTGAGTGAATCACATTGATCACCCGAGGTCTCTCTGCTTGCTGCGATGGCGGTGGTGCTGCCGATGCGTGGGGTAGCCTTCCTTGCTCTTCCTTTGTCGTGGCCTCATCTACTAGGTGTCTCAGGTGACCTTGTCTGACCAGATCCTCTAAGTGTGTCTTCAGAGCCCTACATCCTTGAGTCAAGTTCCCATCCTCATTATGGTAAGAACAATGCTTCCCAAGGCTCATTCTCATGAACTTGCCAAGGATCTTCTCCGGCGCTCTGTAATATGGTTGGTTCCTGATCATTTCTAGGACTTTGTAAACTGGGATCTTGAATACAGTGGTGACTTCCTGTGCATCCCTCAATCCTGTTTCTTGCCTGTTAGAACCAGTGTTACCTCGGCCTCGCTTCGGCAAGCCGTTTCTCTTCTCCTACTTTGGTGCCTTTTCTCCATGTGTGTCTTCCTCTGCTCCAGCATATTTCTCAATTCGTGCAATGAGCTCCTCTATACTCTTTGGTAGAGTTTTTGCAAGGGACTTTTAAAGCGGGCATTCATCCTCCAGGCCATTTTTGAAAGTTATGACCGCCAGCTCCTGGTTGCATGCCGGTATTCGGTTGAACACCTCATAATACCGTTTGGTGTAAGCCCTGAGGCTTTTACCCTCGCTGTAGACCCCCTATTTTTGCCCGTCCTTAAGACTTGGACATCATCATTTGTGCACTTGATGATTTTGTATGCTCGTGTTCGTTTTGAGTGCCCGAAGTTCTTCGCCGAGCGCCTTGTCTTTGGAGTCTTTGAACCTATCTGTTTTGTGCTTGGTTATGGACCACGAGCTTGTTGTTTCAAGTCTGGAGGAGAGGGTGATCTGTCAGCCAGCCCCACAGCCTATCGGCCATGACTTGTGCTTGTCAGCCATAAGTGGTGGCCGGTCGGCTATGTTGGTGGTCGGTTGGCCACATTGGTGGCTGGTCGGCTACCAATGGTGGCCGACGGTCATTTTTCTCCTTTCTCAGATATTTGTTTGCCAGCCGTGCCAGCTGTTGCTCACTGAACTGCATCTCCATACACGTGTATGGAGGGACGAATACAAGCTCAAATCTTATATTTTTATATATAGGGAGTGTTCTCCCCCATTTTGAAGGGTTAGACAATTTTGGAACAAAATTCTCTCTTTCTCTCTAAAATTCTCTCTTTCTTCTTATTTTGTGCCTTATAGCTAGTTTTCTCTACATTTTTACACATAGACCCTTGATCAAACACTCTCACCTTTGAGCTGAGATCCCTTGGAGCTTTGTTTATGCCTTGGAAGGGGATTTGAGCTTGAATTTGTGGCTAAATTGCTCTTTGCTTCAAAGGTATTGAACTTACCTTGTTTGAGCTTATTGTGCATGCTTACTTTGCCATCTTTTTAAAACTATTTTAAAGCTATTTTTGAGGTATGAAAAAACTCTATTTTTGAAGTGTAAAAATGGTAGTTTGAGTCTTTGTGAGTTGGGGGGTTGTCCCCTCTTTTGTTCCTTAGCTTGTGAAGCTTCTTGTGCCAGCTTTCATCGCATTTAAATCAAACTCTTTGGGCCTTTTAATAACTGAAAATCAGAGATATTTTAGTGACAAAAACCTTCTCTTGAAGTCCAAAATTGGAGGGGTTAGCCTCCCCTCCTTGTTGTCTTGCTTGCATGCCTAGTTGTCTCATAAGTTAGCATGTTTTTGTAGCTTATCTTAGCCTATTTTCAGCATGTTTTTACCTCTAATTTAGGTTGGTTTGGCTCTATTTTGGGCTGTTTGTGTTGTTTGAGTAGTCTTTTGCATGGTTGTAGTGTAAAGCGCTTCATAAGTTTTGTATTTTAAGCCTTTAAACATGAATTGCTTGAGTTGCTTGCATGTTATGGTGCTATTTTGTATGTGATTTCAGCATCATAAGCTCTATCAAACACTTCTTTGTTTCACTCTTTAATTCATTTTGAAAGTAGCTTTAAACCCCTTTATTGGCTTGAGTGTAAAATTGAGACATTCATGCATAATGATTTAATCCCCTCGGGGGTTCATTATCAACAGCATGAGGTCTCTTTCATGCTCAAGGCGCTTGTGGTTTAAGCCCTCTTTCCATTAGTGGACATTCACCTTTTGGAGTAATCTATTAAAGGATGGATTGTTAATCTAAAATGAGTAAACAAAAACCAACAAGTAAAAGAGGCAAGATTAAGCATCTTCGTGTTGCATTGTATGTGTTCGGATCGGACGTTAATTCAAACACGAGGAAAATGGGACAATTTATACTCAAAGTGATGAAACGTGCCACTTTCTTTGGTCACCATTGCCCTTGCTCATGCATGATAGGGTAATGGTTTTGTTGAGTCTTGTTTTGCACTTATTCAGCTTGTACAAGCCTGGCTCCTTGGCCATCATGCATGAAAAATTCTTGGTTGATGGTTTGAGGGCCAAGAGGTGCACTCTTTTGAGCTTGTGTGATGATAAGGAGATTAACAGTACACACAAAACTTGAGAATACACTACTTTGCCTCTATTTGCTCCCTGTTGGAGCAAAAAAGGGAAGTTCAGGAAAGGGGTAGCCGACCGGCCACAGGAAGTAGTCGACCGGCCACTGGAAATAGCCGACCAGCCATTAATGAAAAAGTTGCTCAATATGTTCCTGAAGGGGAGCAGAGGTGTTTTGGAAGCTGGGGCAATTTTCAGTGATCAACCATGTGCAAACAGAGGCTGCAATGGAAAGCCGGTGGCATTTTCAGGTGAAGGAATCGAGCATGCATGCGTCCCCCTCTCCCTCGAGGCCATTTACTTGCTTTGTTTAGTTAGTTAGTTGTAGCTAATTCATTCACACAAGTGTTGTAACTAGTTAATTAATTCATTTTGTAATTGATTAGCTTAATTCGGTTTGTAATAATTAGTTAACTAGAATAGTTAATTAGTTTCGAGTTTTGTAATAGTTAGCTTAATTAGCATAGCTAGTTAGTTAGCTTATTCATTCGGACGCTCCTTCGCGAGGGCAAAATGTTGTAATAAATGTGCGTGTGTGTGTGCTTGTCTTCCAACCCCGTGTCTTTCTCCCTTTTATTTAATCGCTTTTGATGGTTAGATTGGGAACATTTTCAATTAGCATACCTTATGCTCGCATGTTTGCATCCATTCATCCGTATTGCATGCACCGAGGCTTGGCGCATCATTCCAACTGCATTGCAAATTTCAATACTTATTTGAATACGTGTTTCAAAGCATGTTATCAAATTGAATCGTATGCCATATTAGTAGCCGAGCCTATTAATTGCATTATTGCAAGTGTTGCATTAGACACTTAACATAGTGAGGGTCATGCATCTTTCTAACTAGTTTCTGTTTTGGCTCGGAGTACTCGGTAATTTTTATGCTTTAAGATACTTGCATGAGTGTGATTGCCATATTGCCATGATAGCATGCTTGCCAAGAGGCTATGTGCTTGTGGAGAAGTGGTTTGGAAATACTCTAGGGATTCAGTTGGACGCTCTTAATCCTCAGCTAATCACCTGGAAAGGAATGAACACTCCGGTCGGGGGTGCCGGAATTAGCACTCCGACGGATAAGTCAGTGTATACTCTCTTGGTTGCTTGTAAACTAAGTTTTTTAGATTTGTTCTCATGTACCTTTCTTTTGCTAATGCTCCTTTATTTATATTTTTCTTTCGGGCCTCAGGGTCTGGCCCACCCTCATTCCATTGCACGTCTATTTATTCGGCTTTTGTCCAATTGGTTCCACGACCGATTAATCTATACGGCTTTGGGATCGTCCAGGATGGAGCCGAATACAAATTTTGTCCTTGACTGTCCTCATACAGTTATTCCGCTTCCTTGCACGTATATCAACGATATCCGACTCCCACAATTGGCCCCCAAACATCCTATTAACGCCAGTTAGTCGGCATGTTTGGTTTCGAACTTGAAAGGTCAAAGAAAGAATAGCGGTTAACCTCATTCCAACGCATGTCAGAGCACACGTCTTTTAGGCATCATTACATCTTCCCGCCTCTTCGTACACTTTTTTCATTTAATGCGATTTGAAACTATGTTGTCTCTTCGAGTGTAAGTTTTTTGAATACTCAAAACTTTTGGTTTGCCTCTCGATATACTTCCATTTCGCGACCTTTACAACTTCCTCCCGTTTCTCATTGTCTCTTCTGTTTCTTGTAAGTTCTCTTCTCCTTCACTTCGAATCCTATTTTCTTGTTTATTTTTAGTTTTGCATTCTCCTTAGACTAGCTAGGATGGCAAAACACCTGAAAGAACTCCTTTCTGTGGATCGAATTTCTGGTTTTTGACGCCATTTTTCCATCCCGACGATGTCCATCTGTCACTCGTGGCAGACAGCACCATTGATATGGAGAGGGCTTATGAAACTACAATCATCTTTCCTCTTCTATCAATTGATGAGGACGGAGTTCGTTTCCCTCTCCATTCATTTTTTAGGGCTGTCCTTCGCCACTGGGGTTTGATCCCTTCTCAGCCAAACGTAAATTTTTACCGAATAATAATGAGCGTTGTAGAATTAAACCGACATCTTAGGCTTGACCTTGGGATCCTTGCTATTCGGCATTGTTATGCCTTGGCCAAATCCTCTGGCTGACATGGGCGCTACTTCCTCAGAGCTAAGGACACCGACCATCATTTGGTTGTTATGCTTGCCAGCTCTGGCAAGTGTGTTGATGATGTCATGGTCATTGTCCGCGGTAACTGGGAATTTGGCAAGGGCAAAGATCGCCTAGATCTAGTGCCTAGGCAAAAAGGCGAACCAGGTGGCCGTATAATCCCCTACGTATATTTGTTGAATATTTATCCAGCTTAAATTCTTCGTACTTACGATTTTCTTTTGTGGAGGTAACGACTTAAAAAAGGTTCTTGCTTCGGCCGACGATGCTGCACTTGCGTAGATTAAAACCGCGCTCCAATTCTTTGGTCGTTCGAATCTTCAGAAGCAAGGTAGGGCACCCCACATACTTTTAAGATACGAGCCGACCTACTCCACGTTTTCGGCTATAGATAACATTCCGATTCCGAGGGGTGAATAGCAACTTACGACGCTTATTTTTTCGAGCTTCAAGAATCTTAGGCAAATTGGTCTTGAAGCTTCAGATTCGGAGCCAGCGGATGAACAAGTAGTCGAAGTTGCTGAGCAGCCGGATCAACCCTCGGATAGTTCTGAAAGATTAGAGTTTGATGCGGCACTGAATTTGGCTTTTGAAGGAGCCGGCCTCAATCCTCCATCAACTTCGAGCCGACCAGACGTCTCCTTCGAAGATATTTTCACCGACTTAGGGGACTACCCGGCTCATATCCTGATAACATGGCTGGTGAGTCACTTACTCAGTTGGCCAGGAAGAAAAATGCTGAGAGGATGGCTGCACGTAAGAAAGCTGAAGCCGAACAATCTCAGCCTCCACCCCCTCCGCCTGAAGTTAGGACTGAGTCTACACCACCTGCTCTTGTTGAGGAGACGACTCATGCTGATACGGCCGAAACTGAGCTTGTTGTTGGTCAACCAGAGGGCCAGGTGTCGGAGTAACAGGGGGAAAAGTGTCCGGCTGAGACCGAAGATTATTTGGAAAACCTGGTTGATAAACGACCATGCATAGAAGAATCAGACCTGGTTGTGCCGTTTACAATACAACCCAGGATAAAGAACGTGCCGATTGCTTCCGATGCATCGGTAGTGAAAGATGCTGCAGTGGCCTTGAGTTTGGCCTCCTCAATTTCGTTGCCGGTTGACAGGGCGACCTTTCGACAGAGCCTGATCTATTATCCATAGCATTAGCCGCTCAATCGGCGATATTGGTATGTGTCTTAATCCTTAGTTTTGCATCAAAAACTAAAAAGTTTTGTATATCACCTATCTTATTGATTTATTAGTTTGTAGGCGGCGGGGAGGATAACAGAGATTGGTCGTCGCCAACATGACGCAATCGAGCATATCTGTTTTTTGGTAGCCGAAGTGGAAGCTGAAAAGAACAATGCAGTAGAGGCCTCTCGCCTAGCCGAATCTGAGGCTATGAAAGTGGCGAAAGAAAGAGTGAGGGCTGATGCCAAAGCTGATAAGGCCAAGAATTTTGATCGATTGAGATTGGCTGCTAAAGAAAGAGCAAACGCGAGTGAAGAAACGCTCAAATTGGCCAACGAGACGATATCCAAGCTGGAGGTCGACTTGGAAGATTTGAAGAAGGCGAAGGAAAAAGCCGAATCAGAGACATCCATCCAAGTGGGCAAGGACGCAGCCTTAGAGCGCTATGTTGAGGAAGTGCCTAAGTTTGAAAATAGGGGCTTCAAACACGGTTGGCTCAAAGCCTTAGCTGCCACTAACGTGATATCGGAACAATCGATTCCGTACGAGCAGGTAGACGTTGAGCCGCTGGAGTCTAACCCTGAAAACTAACCTAGGATCAAAATGATTTTCGTTTTATTTTGGTATCTGAATGTATGTAGGTTTTGTTAGATTTTGACTATATTTTGGTTAGAAGTTTAAACGTAGGGTAGCTTTCATGTGTAAATTGACTGCCGTATGTACTCAATTTATGAATGAAAATTGCCTTTGCTTTTCTGCTTATTGAATGTGCGTGTTAACAGCCAAGTAAGATGTAAAATCATGAAATAAGTTTTAACGGAACTATTAAATTAATTTGGCGCTAAATTAACTGCTTAGCTTTGTCAAGCTGAATATACTAGTGCATCTGCCCTTGCCCCAGTAGATTGGTGAACGTGGCCAACGATTATCGGCCATTCATGAATTGGCTGGGGCAGCCTATCTTTTCGGCATAAAGGACTGATATTATACTAGTGTATTAATTCGGCACTTAATTAACTGCTTAGCTTTTTCAAGCCGAATATACTAGTGCATCTGCCCTTGCCTCAACAGATTGGTGAACGTGGCTGCCGATTATCAGCCATTTATTAATTAGTTGGGGCAGCATTGAAAAGATCGCTTTGGGAGTGGTGCACCCATGAGTAATAAAAAGGGTGGTTGCTTCGTGCGCATAGGTCCCATTAGTGTGTTCAAACTCAACTCAAACCAGTCTGTCGAAGAAGGTTAGATAAGTGTGAATGTCAAGTAGACTATTCTTCAACAGCAGAGGAGAAGGTAGGACATTGGCTGAGCTGGACTCAGCGATGAATCACGGTGGGGAACCTTCACGAACGGGAAGTAGGACGTCTGGGGAGCGGGAGAGGCGTCACTCTCCACGTCATCGAAGTAGGTCACCTAGGAGGGAGAAACGACAGCAAGGGAACTCCCCTTATTCGTGAAGTGAGGCCAGTTGGCCAATGCGCCGGTTGAGTTTTTCAGTCTTTATCGCGAACAAACCAATGACGGAAGCGGATTCGATCATCCGAGATCCAAGCGTGGCAGTTGAATTTGCATGACAAATTTTTCCGCCAGAAGTCTAGCAGTCGATGATTGGTCGACCAAACTTCGAAGTGTCTCGAGAGGGCGTTCACGGAGCGGTGAAAGGACTATACACCGGCTATGAGATCGACATGCGCCTTCATGCCACGCGGCCGAAGATCGAACAGAAAGATGAACGCATTCATAATTTAGAAGCTCATGCGGAGAAAGCAGAGTGGGAGTTAAGAAAAGTCAAGACCGCCGAGACTCAGTCGGCCGGCTAAGCTAACCCGATTGTGGAGGAAATGGTGACCCAACGGCTTATAAGTCATGCGATTTCCAATCGCAATACGGCAAGCATGTTTACAATAGAGGCTGCAAAGGCCAGGGCTTATGAACAAGGCTTCATGAGGGCCGAAAAGTTGGGATAGAGAAGATGAAGGAAAAGCTCACCGAGGAGGTCTGTCGATGCGAGAATCATGGATTTAAGCATGGATGGGTCAAGGCTCTCCATGCCGCGGAGGTTCTCCGGGCAGCAGGCGTTGACTTGGCGTCGCCGTTATATCAGGGTCATCATTTTCCCTTCGCAACTTTCGAAGTCGAGAAGAGTGACGACGAGGGTGATGCCGAATAAAACTGAATGTATTGTACCGCTTTAACATAAATTGGAAGCGAACTATGTATTCTCGATTAATTTAATTAAACATATTATTTTAAATGTTTGCATGTTATTTCAGTCTCTGTTTATAGATTCAGCTATGATCATTTTCCATTTTATGTCAACTGCGTTTATGCGTGTCAATTATAATATTCATGAAGAGGGCTCCGAATTCGGATGCTCTCTCGTGCCAACCGTGCTTTCCACGAAGGGCGTTCCGAATCCGGAGGCTTATTTGGCCCAAACGTGTCTTGCACGGATGGGGCTTCGAATTCGAAGGCTTTTATCTTTGCCAATCATGATATCCACGAAAGGCGCTCCGAATCCGGAGGCTTATTCGGTCCAAACGTGTCATTCATGAATGGGGCTCCGAATTCGGAGGCTTTGATCTTGGCCAATCGTGATATCTACGAAGGGCGCTCCAAATCCGGAGGCTTATTCGGCCCGAATGTGTCTTGCACGGATGGGGCTCCGAATTCGGAGGCTTTTATCTTTGCAAATCGTGATATCCACGAAAGGCGCTCTGAATCCGGAGGCTTATTCGGCCCAAACGTGTCATTTACGGATGGGGCTCCGAATTCAGAGGCTTTTATCTTGGCCAATCGTGATATCCACGAAGGGCGCTCCGAATCCGAAGGCTTATTCGGCCCAAATGTGTCATTCACGGATGGGGCTCC
The DNA here is from genome assembly GCA_036172215.1 of Camellia granthamiana. Classification (NCBI taxonomy): domain Eukaryota; kingdom Viridiplantae; phylum Streptophyta; class Magnoliopsida; order Ericales; family Theaceae; genus Camellia; species Camellia granthamiana. The sequence continues at coordinate 21,379,867 of CM069904.1, forward strand.
GAATTCGGAGGCTTTTATCTTGGCCAATCATGATATCCACGAAGGGCGCTCCAAATTCAGAGGCTTATTCGGCCCAAACGTGTTATTCACGGATGGGGCTCAGAATTTGAAGGCTTTTAATTTAATGAACTAAATTTCTTATAGTGAGGAAATAAGAAACCTTGCATTGTAAAAGTGAAATTTGTACACGGTGAACATTCAAAACAAGTATCATGCCCCACAAGTTGGGTTAATGATAGAATTTACGCAAATGCGTGGAATTCCAAGGACGTGGCAGACTTCTCTGAGACATGTCTTTGAGCTGATATGCCCATGTGCCGGCAATTGACTCAATCTGATAGGGACCGTCCCAGTTGGGACCTAGCTTTCCATCAGCGGGGCTCCTAGTAGCAAGAAGAACTTTCTTCATGACCAATTCTCCGGGTATATAACGTCGTAGCTGCACACATTGATCATATCATTTAGCGAGCTGTTGCTGATACCGCACCACAGACGCGAGGGCTCGGTCTCGGCATTCTTCAATCAGAGTTAGATCCAAAGCTAACATCATGTCATTACGGCCCAAGTCGAAGACCTTCATTTTCAGAGTAGGTAAACCAATCTCCAGGGGGATAATTGCTTGAGTTTCAAAACAAAGGGCGAACGACGTTTCCCCAGTGGACCGCCTCGGTCTAATGCGATGAGCCCACAACATATTGGGGAGCTCTTTAACCCACCTGCCTTTAGCTTTCTCCAACCATTTCTTGATGCCGTCCAAAATGGCTTTATTAGAGGCTTCAGCTTAACCATTGCTCTGTGGATAAGCCGGGGTAGAGAAATACGGCTGAATACCATACGTGCTGCACAATTCTCGGTAGACGCCGCAATCAAACTGCGTGCCATTATCTAAAAGAAGTGCTCTTGGAATGCCGAATCGTGTTATGATATTTCTCCATACAAAATGTTCGTTAGTGCCTCTGCTTCGACCCATTTTGTGAAGTAATCTATCGCGACAATCAAAAATCGCTGGTTGCCCGGAGCACGAGGTAACGGTCCGACAATGTCAAGTCCCCATTGGGCGAACAGCCAAGGACTGGTGATAGAGCTTAACTCTTCAGCAGACAAATGGGTTATAGGGGAAAACTTCTATCACTATTCACATTTCTTGACGTAACACTCGGTATCAGCTCTCATTGTCGGCCATTAATACCCCTGTATCATAGCTCGATGAGCCAAAGAGCACCCGCTAGAATGGGTACCACAACTACCTTCATGTATTTCAGTCAGGAGTTCCTTGACTTTATCTGGATAAACGCATTCTAGGTATGGACCAGAAAGGGATTTTTTTGTAGAGCTTTCCTTGCGGATCTAAGTAATATCGCAGGGCTTTGTTTCATAGTTTGTGTGTTTCTTTCTTATCCATCGGGAGTTGTTCGGAAGATAGGAATGAAGTGATAGGGTCCATCCAACTTGGACTTGATTCTATGATATTGATCTAGATTGACTCCGAAGGGCTAATGCTTAGCTTAGGGATGAATCCTACTTCAATTGTCCGTTTAATTTCTGAGTTGATGGCGGAGGCTAGGCAAGCCAGGGCGTTTGCATGTGTGTTCTGATCTCCGGTTATTTGATTCAGTTCATAATGGTTGAATTTTACCAGCAAGGAATTCGTCGTTTTCATGTAAGCTTCCATACAGTCATTTTTTGGCTGTGTATTCCCCTTTCACTTGATTGATGACTAGTTTTGAGTTGCAAAAGATAAGCAGACACTGAGCACCAAGGAGAAGTGCATTCCGTAAGCCGGTTAGCAATGCTTCATATTCGGCCTCATTGTTTGATGCTTCAAAGCCCAATTTGACAGCCTACTCAATTATTGCCCCGTCGGGGGTCATGATCACTATACCGGCCCCACAGCCACGTTGGTTGGATGACCTATCACAGTATAACTACCAAATGTCCCCAACGTATATCCTCCAATTTGGCTTAGGTTGAATTTGATCGGACTTAAAGTTGGCAAGACACCTAGTGAATTTGGCAACAAAATCGGTGAGCACTTGCCCCTTGATTAAGGTTCTGGGTAAGAATTGGATATCATACTGGCCGAGTTCTAGAGCCCATTTTGAAATGCGCCCTGATGCTTCCGCGCTACGGAGCACTGACCGGAGGGGGTAGTCCGTTAGTACTCCAATGGTATGCCCCTGAAAGTAATGCATCAGTTTTCTTGCTGCCATGACAAGAGCAAGGATAAGCTTTTCCAACGGAAGGTAACGTGTTTTGGCATCAACCATTGCTTTGCTTACATGGTAAACTGGCCGCTGCTCCCCAAGTTCTTCTTTTAGCAGCACGGCGCTGACCGCCCGGTCGGAAACTGCCAGATATAAAATGAGCAGATCACCTGTCGAATGGGACTGATCGAAGGTAAGTCTTCAAACCGTTCAAAGAGGCTTCGCACTCAGGGGACCATTCAAAAGCTTTACCTTGCTGAAAGGTATGAAAGAATTGTCGGCAGTGATCTATGGAACGACTAATGAACCTGTTAAGTGCGGCGGCCATTCCCATCAACTTCTGAACCTCTTTGACCGACCGAGGAGAGCCAAGTTCCAGAATTGCTGTGATTTGCCTCGGGTTCGCTTCGATTCTGCGGTGGTTAATAATGTAGCCTAGGAATTTGCCAGATCCGATGCCAAATGCACACTTCGAAGCGTTCAGCTTCATTTTGTATTTGCGAAGAATGCCGAATGTCTCTTCCAAATCGGCTAGATGAGTTTGCTCTTTCTTGGATTTGACCACCATATCGTCGATGTATACTTCCATGGTACGACCGAGTTACTCTTTGAGCATAGCAGTCACTAGTCTTTGGTAGATTGCTCCTGCATTCTTCAGCCCGAAAGACATGACCTTATAGCATTAGGTGCCTCTGGGGGTGAGGAATGCAGTTCTTTACTGGTCTTCCGGATGCATGGCAATTTGATGGTAGCCTCTGTAGGCATCCAGAAGGTCATGCGTTGATGATGCACCGTTGCATCTACGAGTTGGTCTATTTTGGGGAGGGGAAATCAATCCTTGGGACAAGCTTTGTTTAAGTCCATGAAATCCACACAAACACGCCAAGTTCCATTTTTCTTCTTTACAGCCATAGTATTCGACAGCCATGTGGGATAGGTCACTTTACGGATTGCCCCGGTATCAAGTAACCGATCAACTTCTTCAACAACGGCAGTAGTATGCTTCGAGGCTGACCGCCGGCTCTTCTGAACAATTGGCTTACATTTTGGATCATGTTTAAGCGGTGCTGTGACACAGATGGATCCATCCCTGGCATCTCTTATGGCGACCATGCAAATACATCCAGATTACAGAGTAGGAAGGATATTAGCTCTTGCCTGTTGGCTTTACTCAAGGAAACGCCAACCATGAAGAACTTGTCAGGATTCCTGTCGATTTCAACCCGATCCAGGGCTTCGGTTGCCTTTTCACTGGGAAGCAACCCAACATCGTCGAGGCTCTCCCGATCTAGCACCTCAATTAAATTTACCTCCAGCTCTCTTGATGTCTTTGCAGTAAGAAGATAACATGCCTGCGTTGATTGCTGGGAACCTTGAATTTGCTCTATGCCGTGTTCAGTCGGAAAGCGAAGTAGTTGATGATAGGTGCTCGACACGGCCTGCATGGTATGCAACCAGGTTCGTCCCATAATGAGATTATATGGCGAAAGAAGCTTGACAACCAGAAATTCGACGCCCACTGATCGGGAACCCGCCCGAACTGGCAGTGTGATTTTACCCAAAGGATATTCCAGATTAGCGTTGAAGCCGAATAACGAGTAGTCAGCTGGAGATAGGTCTGACTTAGTGAAGCCGATTTGAACAAAGGTCTTGTAGTACATTACTTCTGAAGTACTTCCCTAGTCAATGAGCACACGTTCAATGGTGAATCGGTTTACGCGTAGTTCAATGACTAAGGGATTAGTGTGGGGGAGCGTCACGTCGACCAGATCAGAATCATCGAAACTAGTATTCACGGCTTCATGGGGCCATTTCGCTGGTGTGATTTGCTTTTGGGGGTTCAGCTGCAACTGAATTTTATGTACCACGAATGCCGTCGGCAAACTATATACCATATGAATTATGCCGAGGGGAGGCGAATCGTGCCGCAAAGCTACTGTTTTTGTTGAATCGTTCTTTCGGACGTGTTACATAAGCCAACCATCTTGCACCAACTCCTTAAGGTGGTCCTTCAAGGCATAACAACTGTCAGTGTCATGACCGTGGTCTTTGTGATATTCACACCGCCTATCCCGTCTCCTCGTATTGGGAGGTCCCACCATCTTAGGTAGCCATTGAAAGAATGGCAGGTGTTGAACTTTAGACATAACCGTACCGATCGGCTCTGATAACTCCGTGTATTTCTTGTCCGCGCACCTTGTGCGCTTGCTATTCACTTGAAGCTACTTATTAGCTCGATGTGAGCATTGGTCATTTGATCGGCGCAAATCTTGTCTTTTATCTTATTTAGCCCAATTCCATGATTTAGGGCTCCGTGGTGGTACAGCGTTTACCGGCTGCACGATTTCAAACAGGGCCGACTTATTGGCTTTGTGCCCGGCTTTGACCCGTAGGGCATCGTCTTCCACTTTGCAGTATTCCTCGACTTTTTTCATCAACAACCAGACTGTTTTTGGGGGCCGTCTGGTCAAAGAGCTATGGAGGGCACTATCAGGATGCAACCCTATCTTGAAGGCGGTGATGGCCATGGAGTCATTGCAGGCATCATCTACTAGATTAAAACATTCCCAATAGTGCCGAATATGCACGAAGGGTTTCTCCGGGTTGAATTTGCATTGTCTAGAGAGAATCGGCTTGCTTCGGTTGGACCTCATTAGTGATGAACCTTTCCCTGAAGGATTTTTGGAGTTGGTGGAAGCTCTTAATCGATGCCGGTTCCAATTTATAATACCATGTGACAGCCAGTGGTCCCAAACTGCTCGGAAATATTCTATACATGAGGGCCTCGTCTTCTGCATGAAGCATCGTGGCTTGTTTGTAATGACGAATGTGATCGGTGGGGTCTGATTTTCCATCATACAGGGTGAATGATGGCACTTTGAACTTTTTGAGTAGCACTGCCCTTGTAATCCGTCGCACAAAGGGGTCATCTTGATCCTCTTCATCTGAATCATTTCTTCGCTTATTCCTTGCACGGGCACTTCCTTCGGAAGACCTGGAGACTTCGACTCGTCACTTCTTTTTGGATTCTGGGGATGATGAGTCAGAATCACTGCCACTATCACGTCTCCGAATTCGAGGTCCTCGACCATCCTTTCCCAAAGGTCATCCCCGATGTTGGCACGTGGCCTGTTGAGATTTTGCCACCTCTAGGGCCAAATCCCGTCGAAGGCGCTCATTCTCAGCCATCATGTTTTCCAACCTCTGTTCATTCTGCTTCGCCATATTCATAATCGCTTGCATCGTCTCATGTACTGATGTCAAGGGTGAGGTCTGGGCAACTGAGTCAAAATTCAAGGCCCTTCGTGCAGCAATGTTCTCTAGCCCCAGCATGTTTCTTGGAGTGGTATCATCTCGTGGCATATGGTCATCAGCAACTACTGGAGGATCTTCTGTCACGCCCACCATGGATGTGCTTGAGTATTTCGACAGACAGCGCCAATTGTGGAGAAGTGGTTTGGAAATACTCTAGGGATCTAGTTGGACGCTCTTGATCCTCAGCTAATCACCTAAAATGAAATGAACACTTCGGTCGGGGGTGGCAGAATTAGCACTTCGACGGATAAGTCAGTGTACACTCTCTTGGTTGCTTGTAAACTAAGTTCTTTAGATTTGTTCTCACGTACCTTTCTTTGGCTGATGCTCCTCTATTTATATTTTTCTTTCGGGCCTCAAGGTCAGGCCCACCCTTATTCCATTGCACATCTATTTATTCATCTTTTGTCCAATTGGTTCCACGGCCGATTAGTCTATCCGGCTTTGGGATTGTCCAGGATGGAGCCGAATTCAAATTTCATCCTTGACTGTCCTCATACAGTTATTCGGCTTCCTTGCACATATATCAACGATATCTGGCTACCATAGTGCTTAAATGCTAAATTGCATGAATGCCTGTGGATGAAGGCTTTGTTGTTTGAATTAGAACAATTCAACAAATGTATGTTTTAAGCCCACTTGAGGTGGCAAATCTGCATTTTGGTGGCAAATTCAAACCATTTCCGCAAACAAAACATGAATTGAATTGTTCCAAGTCTTGCGACTAGTCTATACTTGCTTGTGCGCATCACATAGTAAAACTGGTTTAATAATCGGAATAAGAATACATAAGGTTTATAAAAGAACATATCATGATTAGCAGAGGCCGATCCTTTGATCAGGCGAGCAGGGGTGCTCAATTCATAACCTTCCCCCCTCGTACCTAAGTTCCCGAGCCGAGGCAACTTTGGTGATGACGAACACGTGGCCTTCGGCACGAGTCAGTGTTTCCTAAATTTCCCCGAAACAAAATATTTAGGTGGCGACTTTGTAATCTGGCAAAGCAGTCCAATTTTGGCATTATTTGATTTAAAATCGATTTTCCAAAAGGTTTGCTAGATTGGACTCTTTGGTGTTTATCAGTTTCGCATTGCACTTGTGAGACTAGATTCAGAACTGTGGGAGTTCGAATTGTGAGGCCTTCTTTTCAAACCCTTTCTGAAAGACAGGGGTGCTAGAAAAAGGCGAGTCCACAAATTTTGGCTACTCTGCTGGGGATTTAGAGAACTTGACTCAAAGTCATGATATGTTGGTTTTATCTACACTTATGTGTTTTTTTACATTTGCATTGGTGCGCCTAAGTCACAGTGTTTGCCATCTGCTATTCCTGAGCGGTTTACCAGAGACTTGCTTGGAAAAGCCCGCCAAAAGGCTGACCAGTTGCGGGCTCTTCCACGATGGGAACACAACCCTTAGATCTGGACTACTGTTGTACCGTTTGATCCTCCTTTCACTTCTCGGTGTTAGGAGCGAGAGGTATATTAGGTGGTCTTGCTGAGGTACCCTTTTGACCAATCGTCCTAGTTGCATATCGGAAGCCATAGAGACTGCTCCAAACTAGGACAGGTTGCTCACCCGAATGTAGGATTGTTTGAAACCGCTTGTTTGCATAGTGAACCCCTAGCACCTGACGAAATTAGGACAGGGTAACCCTACCCCATCATAGGGGTGTTTTGGCTCTCACTTGCTTGATACATGCTTTTAGAGTGAAACTCTACAGGAATGTATGTATCAGTTGCAAGTCTGGATATCAGTTTTAGGGTATCAGTTTTGGGGCAGAAATCAGTGTTTGAGTACAAATTGTCCATCTTATGATTACAACTGTGCGTTGTTTCTATCTGAGCCGAGGTGCTGTGCGCTTTCTGATTTTTGGTTTCTTTTGCTTTATTTTCTTTTTGCAAGGTAGTGTTTCACAATTGCTTCAGACGAAGCTGTTACCCCCTAAGCACTCTGGACCAGAGTAAGGCGACTTTACTGATCTAGGGATCTTGTAAGAGGACAACCAGTGTTTGCTTCACTACCCCTGGTTACAAGACAGAGGAGAGTCAAGCATAACTCACCGGCTCATCAGTCACCAACTCAGCAGTCACTGTCTAGTCAAGCCCAGTTATCTGCTTCTGCTTCGGAAAGGGAGTACACACCAGTTCTGATGAATCAACATACTGTAGTCAACATGGAAGACATGCTTCGCCAACTCTAACAGACTATCGAGGCAATGTATCTAGATGCCGCTTACCAAGTGGAAGTCACCGCCCGCCAAGCGGAGATTGCAGCCCAGCAGGGTGAGTTAATCAGTAGGCTTCAACAACAACAACAACCACAACAAACAGCGGCTTCTACTTCGTATCCACCCCCAGTCAAGGTTCCAATACCCGGGATTACAACTAATGTCCAAGAAAATGCAGACATTCCGGCAGAGCCAGTTCCACCCCAGACTTCCAAAGCACCGGTTTACCAAACAGAGGTGCCGTTTGAGAAGGTTTTTAAACGAGCTTAGGGTGTGAATTCAATCCCGGATATAGAGGACGGCTATACTGATTCGGCAGTGACATTGCCGGATAGGTTTAAAATGTCGTATATAGACCGCTTTGATGGCTCAGGTGATCCCATGGTCCACTTGCGACTATTCTCAGACATTCTGTGGTCGATGGGCCTATCTAGACTGCAGAAGTCATCCCTCTTCAGCCGGACCCTGTCGGGTATCGCGGTCATCTGGTATGCTAAACTTGAAGATTCTGTAAAGAGGAATTAGGAGGAAATGGCTGAGGCCTTTATACCGCAGTACTCCTACAACACATAGATCGAGGTCACAACTCATGATCTCGAAGCAACCAGCCAAGAGTCGAAGGAGGGATTCTCCGATTTTATAACTCAGTGGAGGGCCAAGGCTTCCATGATGACCACCCGACTAGCTAAAAAGGACCAAATTCGAATGGTGGTCTGTAACCTGCAGCCGAGGCTACTATAGAAGATGATAGTCTTACCTCTGTCAACATTTGCCAACCTCCATGAAATAGGGGTGCAAATAGAGGATGCAATGAAGCAAAGTCTGATAGACCACGAGAAAGAGTAGCCCAAAAGGGCTTTCACACTCAGTTCCAATGCGACTACCAGCAGTGGTGCAGCTGCAAGGCCTTCATATGTGGGCATGGTCGCCACCACACCTAAAATCCCTAACCCCTTTGCGGGCATAGCCAATACACCCCTGCAAACTTCCAGCCATTAAGCCCGAGGCCAGAGGGTTCTCACCCCACTCTATATGTCTCTGTCTGTGGCTTTGAGGGTCCTGATAAAAAAAGGGCATTTGAAACCATTAGAACAACGCCCCCTGCCCGATCCTCTCCCTCCTAAACATAACTCGGCTAAGTATTGCGCCTTCCACCAACAGCACGGTCATGATACTGACCAATGCATTAGACTTTGTCATGAGATTTAGGATCTCATTGACAACAAGGTGATAGCGCCTCCTAAAAAGCCAAACACTACAAATCCCCCTCCACCACATAACCATGCCCCTCCACTCAGGAAAATAAACCTCATACAAACACTAGCTGTCCCTTACGACCCCAGCATATACATCACCCCCTCCCACCTACCCAAGCCGGCGCTGTTCTTTCCAGAAAGCACAGATCTGTGCATGATGAACACATCCACATCCCAACCCAAACCTATGGTGGTGACTGTGGTAGTTAAAGGCGGGGTGGCCTTGTTGGAGGATGGAAATGTCAGTTCAGTGCCTGAGGGCTTGGTGGACTTATCCGAGATGGAATACAACCCATACTGCTACATTGTGTAGAGTAATCAGGCTAAACAAGAGGTGGAGTTGCCAACGGGAATGGAAGTCAATGTGGTCCGGAAGGATGGCCCAAGCCAAGGATTGGATGACTTAGCTGACCTCGAGGAGGATATCAACAATCTGTAGTTCTTCGATGAGCAAGATTCTGGGGATGTGCATATCAACAGGTTCGATCTGAATGGGTCGACAGATAATTCGGGGTGGCTTAGTGATAAGCCAGATGTGGATGAGGGATTTCAACCAAAGCTGAAACAGCTGGAGGCAGGAATTGCTACAAGGGTCAGAACAGCCGTGGATAAGGGGGAGTTGCCGGAGAGTGCCGGTACTAAGAATTCCGTTCAGGAAATGGGCGTCATAAGTATTGTAGACACTGAACAAGAAGCTGTAGTGAAGTGGTTTGAACAAGAAAAGGACGAGAATAGTCAGGAAGCTGGAAAAGTCAAGCACCCTACGGGGGATGACTGTGATATGAGAGTAATTACAATGGAACCGGACAATTGTCTGTCGGTTGCTGAAGGAGTCTGGTGGGAAGATGATGATCTGCATCTTGCCCACACAGACGAGGATTGGGGTCAAGATGTAATACCCCGACCCTCGTATCCGATTCTGTTATCTTTTCAAGCTTTTGTTCTATATCTCTGAATATCTATTATGAAATTTTATGTATAAGTGCGGTAAATTGCATGGAAGAAGACATATTGACCCTTATCTGTTGAATTCAACTATTATCTGTTACACTTGAATTGCTTTCATCTGAAATTGGATACCTTAGAGACTTAACTTGCAAAAATTGATTTGATATTTGGAATCTACATGATTTTTAAGCTATAATGGGATTTTCTGTGAAATTTTTATTTCGGCGTCCTAAAGCGATTGATTTTTGTCTTTTATGCTCATATATATATCTATATATTGCTATATATCTATCTAAGGCTTGTTGAACTTGAGATCAAAAAACATAGCTAACTTTGGGAGAGAAAAGAGAGAGAGCCGTGGGTGAAGAATTGGGGGAAACATTTTGACTCACCAAAGAAGCTAATCCATTGATAGATTTGGGAGATTGAAGTTAAGGTAACTCAAATTTCCTGTTATAACTCAAGAATTTCAACTCATGTTTGTGGTTGGCTCATGAATAAGATGTTGGTTCATTAGGGTTTTTCATTGAATGAGTATTTTGACACTTTAGACATCAATCTTAACTTTTGTATCATCCTTCCATGCATATATGTTGAGGTTATGTGATTTGGTTGTTGAAATTGAAGAACTTGATTATACTTGGAAGATAGAATGGAATTTGTGGAAGTGTTGGCTTGTTGAAGCCTCTAACTTGGTTTAAATTGACATGATTAAGCTTTAATTCATGTTATGGTGTTGTTAAGTGGAATGCTTGCATGAATTCTACCCCTTGATTGCATGAAAAATTGGGTTTGGGTGTGAATTTTTGGCTTGAAATCGGGCTGCCCTGAATCTGGGTAGTCGTCCGCTCGAGCGGAGGTCAGGGCCGCTCGAGCGTGAAAATGCACCTCCCAGCAGTTTTCTGAAATTTACCCTGTCCGCTCGAGCGGACAAAGCTACGCTCGAGCGGAGGACTGTTCGGTAAGAAAAAAATCTGTTTTGTTCAGTTTTTCATGCTTGACTCTTTGGTATTATTAGAATGTTTTTCTGATGAGTTTATGATAGTGATATATTCATATCCATAAAACTGTAGTGACATATGGAATGACTAATAAGGATTTAAAAGGGAAGGATACTAATTTAACAGTATATTGTGTGCAGGACACACTCCAGAAGGAACTAGTACACCGCCCCAACGCTGTGAGTAATAGTGCATTACATATATATATATTGATGTATCTGTTCTGTAAGACATAATTGTAAATTATGTATTGATCTGGAACTGAAGAGTGGAAACCATATCCGTATATCTGTTGTGCCGAAAGGCTATCTGTTGTGCCGCAAGGCTATCTGTTGTGCCGAAAGGCTATCTGTTGTGCCGAAAGGCTATCTGTTATGCCGCAAGGCTATCTGTTGTGCCGAAAGGCTATCTGTTGTGCCGCAAGGCTATCTGTTGTGCCGAAAGGCTATCTGTTGTGCCGCAAGGCTACCTGTGCCGAAAGGCTATCTGGGCCAACAGGCCAATTTGTTGTTTCTGTATTTGATTTTGGTACATATACTAAGATGCATTGTGATTTTATTGTTGCGCACTATTATTCACTGAGCTTGTCTCATTCTATATGTTGTCTGATTCTGTAGGAGCCAGCTTGGGGAGCTGTTCTAGCATTACTTCGAGCATTTTGTCAGCTTAAGGATAACCAGGCACAGGAGGGAACCCTTACATATTAGACCAGTTTTCTTTGTATATGTAATTTTTGGTATCCATGTTGCTGGTCAGGGTTATTGTATCTATTGTTTTGTGTGCCTAATATCTGGGCTGAATCTGTAGATGTTTTGTAACCTCCTCCTGTGTGCATGTTTACCTTTTGTTAAATCTCGAAATGGTCCTGGTTTTTGGTAGTTGCTCAATGGATGTGTTTGTTTATTGTCATTTAAAAATTTACTGCTTCCGCTCAGGCCCCAAACGCTGTTCATCATAGGTCATACTGTCTGTTTCTGATTAGGTCATGCCCAAACCTTTTAGGGGCAGGTTAGGGGCGTGACAAGTGGTATCAGAGCACGAGTTGCTATCTCACACACGGGTCCATTGAGCGTTAGGATGTCTAATGTGGTAGGCATCATATAGGAAAGTATGAATGATAGCAACGTGACATGATTTCTGCTAACTCTAATGCTAACAATTTGAATTTCTTGTATACCTTTGTATATGTTGTGATTACCTGTTTTGTAGACTATGGTGAGAACAAGGACCGACGAGCCGGAAGATGCTACTTCAGTACGGTTGGATAGGATGGAAAGAATGATGAGGGAAATGGCTGAGACCTTACGGCAACAACACCAACGGCAACAACAACCTCAGCCACCACCACCGCCAGTACCCCCACCCGTAATGCAAGACATTCATGCTGAAGACCGTACCATTACACTTACGAGGGAGTTTAAGAAGATGAAACCACCATCATTTAAAGGAGGGATTGAACCAATGAAGGCGGAGGCATGGGTGTTAGGGATAGAGAAATTGTTTGAAGTTTTCCCTTGTACCGAAGTGCAAAAGGTGCAGCTTGCTGCTTTCACTCTTGAAGATGAAGCACGGAGATGGTGGATGCTTACCAGAACAATGCATCCGGGGTTGACTTGGGACAGGTTCCTGGTGCTGTTCTATGACAAATATTTTCCCCAGAGTATGCGAGACAAGAAAGTAACTGAATTTGAAACATTGAGGCAGGGAAATAAAACTGTGGCTGAGTATGAAGCACAATTCGCAGAACTAGCCCGGTTTGCACCTCACATGGTAGACACGGAGTACAAGAAGGCACGGAAATTTGAGGGAGGATTACGGAGTGCCATTCAAGACCGGATTAATGTACTGAAGCTACCTACCTATGTTGATGTCTTGGAGCGGGCTGTTATAGCAGAAGGGAATCTTGCTACGCAGACTCGAATTTCTGAATGGAAAGGGAAAAGGCAGACTACTCAATGGTCTAAGGGAACAACCACTTCGCCGAACAAAAAGCAGAATTCAGGGAACTCCAGCAGTACTGCTCCTCAGAATTCAACTCCTGTGTGCCCAGAATGTGGATTGAAACATCGTGGGATATGTCATCGATTGACCGGAGCATGTTTTTGGTGCGGCAAGACGGGGCATCTGATTAGAAACTGTCCACAAGGAAATCAACAAACTGGTGATAAGGCCGCCACAAGCTCAGCAGGGTCTACACCGACTCCTAATGCCAAATCAACCCTTAAACCAACCAATAACAAGGATACCACAAGGCAAGGTAGGGTATTTGCGTTGGTTCCGGGAGATTTACAGAATGCAACAACAGTGGTATCAGGTACATGTATGGTTTATGGCTATTCTGCTTATGTTTTGTTTGATTCTGGCTCTACCTGTTCTTTTGTGTCAAAGCAATTTGCAAAGAACTTAGATAAATCTGAAGTAGAATTACCTTATGTGTTGTGTGTTACATCACCTATGGGGAATTCTTTGATCTGCACTTCTGTCTATCCTACTTGTGAAATTCTCATTGGAGATGTCCGTGTATATGCTAATTTAGTTCCACTTGATATGACTTCATTTGACATTATTTTGGGGATGGATTGGTTGGGTGAATACGGGGTTACCATAGATTGTCTGATGAAACAAATTAAATTTTACCCTTCGGGTCAGTCAGAAACTGTTTTCCAGGGTCAGGAAGTGACATCACCACCATATGTGATCTCTGCAGCTAAGGCCTGCAAATTGATTCAAAAAGGATGTCAGGGTTACTTATGTAGTGTTCTGGGAGGGCCAGTAGAGCATGAAAATATTGATGCGATCCCAGTCGTTTGTGATTTTCCGGATGTCTTTCCAAAAGAAGTACCAGGAGAGTTAATAGACCGTGAAATTGAATTCACAATTGACGTGTTACCAGGAACTCAACCTATTTCTAAAATGCCGTACCGAATGGCATTAGCTGAAATGAAAGAATTGAAGATTCAGTTGCAAGATTTATTGGACAAGGGATTTATTCGTCCGAGTGTTTCTCCGTGGGGTGCACCAGTGCTATTTGTAAAGAAGAAAGATGGAACGCTCCGGCTTTGTATTGACTACCGAGAGCTTAATAAAGTCACAATCAAGAATAAGTACCCGCTGCCAAGAATTGATGATTTATTTGATCAGCTTCAGGGGGCACAAGTTTTTTCCAAAATTGATCTCCGGTCTGGATATCATCAACTAAAGGTCAAAGCTGACGATGTTGAGAAGACAGCTTTTCGGACCCGGTACGGCCATTATGAATTCTTGGTTATGCCATTTGGAGTCACTAACGCACCAGCAGCTTTCATGGATTTGATGAACCGTGTTTTCAAGCCCTATCTGGATGAATTTGTGGTGGTTTTTATTGACGACATCCTTATTTACTCAAAGAGTACAGAAGCTCATGAGAATCATCTTCGCCTAATTCTTCAAACACTCCGGGAAAAGAAATTGTATGCAAAACTAAAGAAGTGTGAATTCTGGCTACAAGAAGTGGCATTCTTGGGACATGTGGTGACCAAGGAAGGAATCTCTGTTGATCCACACAAAATTGAAGCAATTGTAAATTGGCCAACTCCTACTAGTGTAACTGAGGTGCGAAGTTTCATGGGGTTAGCTGGATATTACAGGAGGTTTGTTCAAAATTTCTCCAAGATTGCTGTGCCGCTTACCCAATTAACACGGAAGAGAGTTGCGTTTGAATGGTCAGAAGAGCGAGAGTCTGCCTTCCAAGAGTTGAAAACAAAGTTAACTACAGCACCAGTTTTAGCCTTACCATCGGGAACTGAAGGGTTTGTAATTTACAGTGATGCCTCGCATAAAGGGCTTGGTTGCGTACTTATGCAGAATGGAAGGGTTATTGCATATGCTTCTCGACAATTAAAACCCCACGAGAAAAATTATCCCACACACGACCTTGAGCTGGCAGCAGTAGTGTTTGCTTTGAAGATATGGCGACACTATCTCTATGGCACAACCTGTGAAGTTTATACCGACCACAAAAGTCTCAAATATCTTTTCACCCAAAAGGAGTTGAATATGCGACAGCGGAGGTGGTTAGAGTTGCTTAAAGATTATGATCTACGAATTCATTATCATCCTGGTAAAGCTAATATGGTCGCGGATGCACTTAGCCGGAAAAATAGGGGAGATTTGGCGTATTTGTTTACGGAACAAAGGGAGTTAGTAACTGAATTAAACAAACTGAATGTGGAGTGTGTGACCCGAAGGCAAGAGGCCCTGATGGCAGCAATAATAGCTCAACCAACCTTACTTGAAGAGATCAAATTACGTCAAATGGAAGATGACACGTTGAGGAAGATATGTGATGAGTTAGGGTCCAAACCAAAACCGGGGTTCAGTTTAACGGATTCAGTGCTCAAGTTCCAGAACAGAATATGTGTCCCTAATGTGTTGGAACTTAAACGGAAATTGATGGAAGCGCATACCTCGAGATTCTCAATGCATCCAGGAAGTACCAAAATGTACCGAGAGTTAAAGCAAAACTTTTGGTGGCCGGGTATGAAAAGGGAGATCGCAGAATTTGTCTCTAAATGCTTACAATGCCAACAAGTAAAAGCGGAGCATCAAAGACCTGCCGGTTTGTTGCAGCCTCTTCCTATTCCGGAGTGGAAATGGGAACGTTTGACAATGGACTTTGTTATGGGGTTACCGCGGACTCCCCGAGGCATGAATTCAATATGGGTTATTGTCGATCGGTTAACGAAGTCTGCCCATTTCTTACCAGTAAAGACTCAATATAACGCAGATAAGCTCGCAGTACTCTATATGAATGAAATTGTAAGGCTTCATGGTGTCCCTGTTTCCATTGTGTCGGATAGAGATCCCAAGTTTGTTTCGAGATTCTGGCAAAGTTTGCAGGAGGCTATGGGAACAGAACTTAAATTCAGCACAGCTTTTCACCCCCAAACTGACGGTCAATCCGAGAGAACGATACAAACCCTAGAAGATATGCTCCGAATGTGTGTGCTGGATTTTCAAGGAAGTTGGGAAACTCACCTACCGCTGATTGAATTTGCATATAATAATAGTTACCATTCGAGTATTCAAATGGCACCTTATGAAGCTCTGTATGGAAGACCGTGTCGCTCACCTGTATGCTGGGCGGAGGTAGGGGATAGGCCTTTGTTAGGGCCAGAGCTTGTTCAATTGACTACTGAAAAGGTGAAAATTATTCGAGAAAGGTTGAAAACTACTCAAAGCAGGCAGAAGAGTTACGCGGATAATCGGCGAAGGAATTTGGAATTTGATGAGAACAGTCATGTTTTTGTGAAAGTTACCCCAATGAAAGGACACCCAAGATTTGGAAAGAGGGGTAAGTTAACACCCCGATATGTCGGTCCCTTTCAGATCTTACAGAAAGTTGGGCCAGTAGCCTACCGAGTCGCCCTTCCGCCACACATGAGTCAGGTACATAATGTATTTCATGTTTCTATGCTTCGAGAGTATCTTCCAGATCCATCCCATATCATTGATTATCATCAGATTGAGCTAACTGACAAGTTGTCCTACGAAGAGAAACCGATCCGAATTCTGGACCGTCAGGTAAAGCAGTTACGAAACCGAGAAATTCCAATGGTGAAGGTAGAGTGGCAAGAGCACTACGGAACTGAGGCGACTTGGGAAAAAGAAGATGAAATGAAAAATCAATATCCGTATCTGTTTTCGTCATAAGGTAAAAACAAGTTTGGAGGACCAAACTTAATTAAGGGGGGAGAGTGTAATACCCCGACCCTCGTATCCGATTCTGTTATCTTTTCAAGCTTTTGTTCTATATCTCTGAATATCTATTATGAAATTTTATGTATAAGTGCGGTAAATTGCATGGAAGAAGACATATTGACCCTTATCTGTTGAATTCAACTATTATCTGTTACACTTGAATTGCTTTCATCTGAAATTGGACACCTTAGAGACTTAACTTGCAAAAATTGATTTGATATTTGGAATCTACATGATTTTTAAGCTATAATGGGATTTTCTGTGAAATTTTTATTTCGGCGTCCTAAAGCGATTGATTTTTGTCTTTTATGCTCATATATATATCTATATATTGCTATATATCTATCTAAGGCTTGTTGAACTTGAGATCAAAAAACGTAGCTAACTTTGGGAGAGAAAAGAGAGAGAGCCGTGGGTGAAGAATTGGGGGAAACATTTTGACTCACCAAAGAAGCTAATCCATTGATAGATTTGGGAGATTGAAGTTAAGGTAACTCAAATTTCCTGTTATAACTCAAGAATTTCAACTCATGTTTGTGGTTGGCTCATGAATAAGATGTTGGTTCATTAGGGTTTTTCATTGAATGAGTATTTTGACACTTTAGACATCAATCTTAACTTTTGTATCATCCTTCCATGCATATATGTTGAGGTTATGTGATTTGGTTGTTGAAATTGAAGAACTTGATTATACTTGGAAGATAGAATGGAATTTGTGGAAGTGTTGGCTTGTTGAAGCCTCTAACTTGGTTTAAATTGACATGATTAAGCTTTAATTCATGTTATGGTGTTGTTAAGTGGAATGCTTGCATGAATTCTACCCCTTGATTGCATGAAAAATTGGGTTTGGGTGTGAATTTTTGGCTTGAAATCGGGCTGCCCTGAATCTGGGTAGTCGTCCGCTCGAGCGGAGGTCAGGGCCGCTCGAGCGTGAAAATGCACCTCCCAGCAGTTTTCTGAAATTTACCCTGTCCGCTCGAGCGGACAAAGCTACGCTCGAGCGGAGGACTGTTCGGTAAGAAAAAAATCTGTTTTGTTCAGTTTTTCATGCTTGACTCTTTGGTATTATTAGAATGTTTTTCTGATGAGTTTATGATAGTGATATATTCATATCCATAAAACTGTAGTGACATATGGAATGACTAATAAGGATTTAAAAGGGAAGGATACTAATTTAACAGTATATTGTGTGCAGGACACACTCCAGAAGGAACTAGTACACCGCCCCAACGCTGTGAGTAATAGTGCATTACATATATATATATTGATGTATCTGTTCTGTAAGACATAATTGTAAATTATGTATTGATCTGGAACTGAAGAGTGGAAACCATATCCGTATATCTGTTGTGCCGAAAGGCTATCTGTTGTGCCGCAAGGCTATCTGTTGTGCCGAAAGGCTATCTGTTGTGCCGAAAGGCTATCTGTTATGCCGCAAGGCTATCTGTTGTGCCGAAAGGCTATCTGTTGTGCCGCAAGGCTATCTGTTGTGCCGAAAGGCTATCTGTTGTGCCGCAAGGCTACCTGTGCCGAAAGGCTATCTGGGCCAACAGGCCAATTTGTTGTTTCTGTATTTGATTTTGGTACATATACTAAGATGCATTGTGATTTTATTGTTGCGCACTATTATTCACTGAGCTTGTCTCATTCTATATGTTGTCTGATTCTGTAGGAGCCAGCTTGGGGAGCTGTTCTAGCATTACTTCGAGCATTTTGTCAGCTTAAGGATAACCAGGCACAGGAGGGAACCCTTACATATTAGACCAGTTTTCTTTGTATATGTAATTTTTGGTATCCATGTTGCTGGTCAGGGTTATTGTATCTATTGTTTTGTGTGCCTAATATCTGGGCTGAATCTGTAGATGTTTTGTAACCTCCTCCTGTGTGCATGTTTACCTTTTGTTAAATCTCGAAATGGTCCTGGTTTTTGGTAGTTGCTCAATGGATGTGTTTGTTTATTGTCATTTAAAAATTTACTGCTTCCGCTCAGGCCCCAAACGCTGTTCATCATAGGTCATACTGTCTGTTTCTGATTAGGTCATGCCCAAACCTTTTAGGGGCAGGTTAGGGGCGTGACAAGTGGTATCAGAGCACGAGTTGCTATCTCACACACGGGTCCATTGAGCGTTAGGATGTCTAATGTGGTAGGCATCATATAGGAAAGTATGAATGATAGCAACGTGACATGATTTCTGCTAACTCTAATGCTAACAATTTGAATTTCTTGTATACCTTTGTATATGTTGTGATTACCTGTTTTGTAGACTATGGTGAGAACAAGGACCGACGAGCCGGAAGATGCTACTTCAGTACGGTTGGATAGGATGGAAAGAATGATGAGGGAAATGGCTGAGACCTTACGGCAACAACACCAACGGCAACAACAACCTCAGCCACCACCACCGCCAGTACCCCCACCCGTAATGCAAGACATTCATGCTGAAGACCGTACCATTACACTTACGAGGGAGTTTAAGAAGATGAAACCACCATCATTTAAAGGAGGGATTGAACCAATGAAGGCGGAGGCATGGGTGTTAGGGATAGAGAAATTGTTTGAAGTTTTCCCTTGTACCGAAGTGCAAAAGGTGCAGCTTGCTGCTTTCACTCTTGAAGATGAAGCACGGAGATGGTGGATGCTTACCAGAACAATGCATCCGGGGTTGACTTGGGACAGGTTCCTGGTGCTGTTCTATGACAAATATTTTCCCCAGAGTATGCGAGACAAGAAAGTAACTGAATTTGAAACATTGAGGCAGGGAAATAAAACTGTGGCTGAGTATGAAGCACAATTCGCAGAACTAGCCCGGTTTGCACCTCACATGGTAGACACGGAGTACAAGAAGGCACGGAAATTTGAGGGAGGATTACGGAGTGCCATTCAAGACCGGATTAATGTACTGAAGCTACCTACCTATGTTGATGTCTTGGAGCGGGCTGTTATAGCAGAAGGGAATCTTGCTACGCAGACTCGAATTTCTGAATGGAAAGGGAAAAGGCAGACTACTCAATGGTCTAAGGGAACAACCACTTCGCCGAACAAAAAGCAGAATTCAGGGAACTCCAGCAGTACTGCTCCTCAGAATTCAACTCCTGTGTGCCCAGAATGTGGATTGAAACATCGTGGGATATGTCATCGATTGACCGGAGCATGTTTTTGGTGCGGCAAGACGGGGCATCTGATTAGAAACTGTCCACAAGGAAATCAACAAACTGGTGATAAGGCCGCCACAAGCTCAGCAGGGTCTACACCGACTCCTAATGCCAAATCAACCCTTAAACCAACCAATAACAAGGATACCACAAGGCAAGGTAGGGTATTTGCGTTGGTTCCGGGAGATTTACAGAATGCAACAACAGTGGTATCAGGTACATGTATGGTTTATGGCTATTCTGCTTATGTTTTGTTTGATTCTGGCTCTACCTGTTCTTTTGTGTCAAAGCAATTTGCAAAGAACTTAGATAAATCTGAAGTAGAATTACCTTATGTGTTGTGTGTTACATCACCTATGGGGAATTCTTTGATCTGCACTTCTGTCTATCCTACTTGTGAAATTCTCATTGGAGATGTCCGTGTATATGCTAATTTAGTTCCACTTGATATGACTTCATTTGACATTATTTTGGGGATGGATTGGTTGGGTGAATACGGGGTTACCATAGATTGTCTGATGAAACAAATTAAATTTTACCCTTCGGGTCAGTCAGAAACTGTTTTCCAGGGTCAGGAAGTGACATCACCACCATATGTGATCTCTGCAGCTAAGGCCTGCAAATTGATTCAAAAAGGATGTCAGGGTTACTTATGTAGTGTTCTGGGAGGGCCAGTAGAGCATGAAAATATTGATGCGATCCCAGTCGTTTGTGATTTTCCGGATGTCTTTCCAAAAGAAGTACCAGGAGAGTTAATAGACCGTGAAATTGAATTCACAATTGACGTGTTACCAGGAACTCAACCTATTTCTAAAATGCCGTACCGAATGGCATTAGCTGAAATGAAAGAATTGAAGATTCAGTTGCAAGATTTATTGGACAAGGGATTTATTCGTCCGAGTGTTTCTCCGTGGGGTGCACCAGTGCTATTTGTAAAGAAGAAAGATGGAACGCTCCGGCTTTGTATTGACTACCGAGAGCTTAATAAAGTCACAATCAAGAATAAGTACCCGCTGCCAAGAATTGATGATTTATTTGATCAGCTTCAGGGGGCACAAGTTTTTTCCAAAATTGATCTCCGGTCTGGATATCATCAACTAAAGGTCAAAGCTGACGATGTTGAGAAGACAGCTTTTCGGACCCGGTACGGCCATTATGAATTCTTGGTTATGCCATTTGGAGTCACTAACGCACCAGCAGCTTTCATGGATTTGATGAACCGTGTTTTCAAGCCCTATCTGGATGAATTTGTGGTGGTTTTTATTGACGACATCCTTATTTACTCAAAGAGTACAGAAGCTCATGAGAATCATCTTCGCCTAATTCTTCAAACACTCCGGGAAAAGAAATTGTATGCAAAACTAAAGAAGTGTGAATTCTGGCTACAAGAAGTGGCACTCTTGGGACATGTGGTGACCAAGGAAGGAATCTCTGTTGATCCACACAAAATTGAAGCAATTGTAAATTGGCCAACTCCTACTAGTGTAACTGAGGTGCGAAGTTTCATGGGGTTAGCTGGATATTACAGGAGGTTTGTTCAAAATTTCTCCAAGATTGCTGTGCCGCTTACCCAATTAACACGGAAGAGAGTTGCGTTTGAATGGTCAGAAGAGCGAGAGTCTGCCTTCCAAGAGTTGAAAACAAAGTTAACTACAGCACCAGTTTTAGCCTTACCATCGGGAACTGAAGGGTTTGTAATTTACAGTGATGCCTCGCATAAAGGGCTTGGTTGCGTACTTATGCAGAATGGAAGGGTTATTGCATATGCTTCTCGACAATTAAAACCCCACGAGAAAAATTATCCCACACACGACCTTGAGCTGGCAGCAGTAGTGTTTGCTTTGAAGATATGGCGACACTATCTCTATGGCACAACCTGTGAAGTTTATACCGACCACAAAAGTCTCAACGGCCCAGGTGACTTTGTACCAACGGCCCAGGTGATTCGGCTTACGACAACAGAAGTCGAGAGGTGATGGGGACAGTTCAGATCAGAACACAAGTTAGCCCGGTGCAATAGGATATTGAGTTTCACGTCCTGGATTTTCGGCCACTTTTAACTTACTCCTTGGACGGCCGTGGCTGCACCAAGTAAAAGCTGTCTCTTCCACTCTTCATCAGATGCTAAAGTACCCCCTTGGAAAAAGGGTGGCCACTATGTTTGGAAATTCATCAATCCATCCTCCGCCTGTGGTCACCACACCAGTACTGGAAATTGTGCATGACAATAAGGATGTATCCCTGTCTAGATTTACTTTGGCCGAGGCCCGGGTGGTTTAAGATATCTTGGCTGTTGATGAGGGGTTGTACGCCAGTGCTCAATTAGTTTACCTCATGAACAAGGTACAACATATGCCCGGGATGGGATTAGGAAAGAGCGGCCGGAAGGGCGTTACTACACTGGCCGAAGTGCCACATAACCCTCATGCCTTTGGTCTAGGTTACACGCCTACCAAAGAGGATTGTGTAAGAAAAAGGAAGGAAATGGCAGGCAGAGCCAAAGCTAAGCAAAGTGGGAAACACTATGAGCTTGTGCATAGGCCAATTCAAGGAACTCTTAGCGGCCGCTTTGTTCGAGAGGGGGAAGACTTCCCATTTTACGATTTTCCTGAGCCATGGTTGAACTCCGAGAAGCAGCGTCTGCTCGGCTTTAAGATTTTCCTCGACCTATAGCTGCAAGAGGATGAAGCCACAGAAGAAAGGACTGGATTAACTGCTGAAGTTGAACAAAGTACAGAGGCTAGGTCCAACAACAATGAACTTGATATAGGAGCAGTGCTGGTTTGATTCCTTTCAGATCCTCAGATCAAATCGGAGAGCTTGGGGGATGACTTCACCGTTTCCATGATCGGGGCGAACCTAGGTGTGGACCCTTCCGGTGTTATTCTGGATGCATCTAACGCACCCTCTCTCACTTGGTAGGTAGAAGAGGGCTTTTTGTCCAGTAGTTCTGAATCAGGTAGTGAGTCGGAATTTGATTCCACAGAGTCTGTGAAGTCGGAATCAGATTCCAGTTCCTTTGAGTCAGAGTCCGGTATTCTTGGGGTTGATAACCCGGATGCCATTGTTTTGTCCAGGTTGTCTTTTTCCTTTTCTTTCGAGTCGGTTGTAACCGAGGAATTGGATAAACTGGAACTTTTCAATGTGAATGATACCACTGTTGTTTCTGAGTCCTTCTCTGTGCCACTTGTATATTGCATTGATCGTGACTTTCAAAATTTTGATAAAAAGGACGAGGAAGGAATTCCTCTAGTTTTGAAACATTTGATTGATCAAGAGGAGGAGAGGTTTGTAAAACCCCTTGTTGATGAAATCATTTCAATTAATGTGGGTACTGAGAAGGATCCGCGTCCGGTCCAGATTGGGTCCACATTGCCTTCGGAGGAACGCGAGCGCTTAGTCGTTTTATTAAAAGATTTCAAAGATGTTTTCGCGTGGTCCTACGAAGACATGCCTAGAATCGATCCTGAGATTATACAGCATCAGATCCCTTTTGACTCTGAGGCCCGACCTGTCAAGCAAAAGCTTCGGAGAATATGCCCGGATTGGACTTTGAAGATTAAGGAAGAGGCCACCAAGCAGATAGACGCAAGATTCTTGCTAGTATCTGAGTATCCAACTTGGTTGGCTAACATTGTTCTGGTACCGAAAAAAGATGGTAGAATTTGGGTGTGTGTGGATTTCAGAGATCTAAACAAAGCTAGTCCAATGGACGACTTTCCTCTACCGCATATCGACAAATTGATGGACTTCACCGCAGGCCATGCGTTGCTCTCCTTTATGGATGGATTTTCCAGGTATAACCACATTCTAATGGCACCCGAGGATAGAGAGAAGACTGCCTTCACCACGTCGTAGGGAACCTACTGCTACAGGGCGATGTCATTCGGTCTGAAGAATGCTGGGGCTACTTATCAGCGGGCTGCAACTACTATCTTGCATGATATGATCCATAAAAAGGTTGAGGTGTATGTGGACGACATGATTGTCAAATCCAAGGAAAGAGAGGGCCACCACACTGCCTTGAAGAAATTCTTCCAACGGATCAGAGAATATCGATTGAGGCTGAATCCACAAAAATGCACTTTTGGTGTCACAGCAGGGAAAATACTGGGGTTCTTGATTACACAAAGGGGCATCGAGGTTGATCCTTCCAAGATCAAGGCCATCTTAGAAATGCCACTGCTAAGGACTGAAAAGGAGGTGCGAGGCTTTCTTGGTAAAGTGCAATTCATAAGACGGTTTATTGCAAAATTAACCTTGACTTGTGAATCATTATTTGGTCTCCTGAAGAAAGGAAAGAAATTCCAATGGGATGACCGATGCCAAGTTGCTTTTGAGCAAATCGAACAATACCTTCAAAACCCCCCTGTGATGTCGCCACTAGAGTCGGGGAAGCCGTTGATTCTGTATCTGTCAGTAACCGACACGACTATAGGCTGCATGCTTGCGCAGGAATCTAAGGATAAAGTGTAGAAAGCCATCTATTATCTGAGCAAGAAGATGCTGGATTATGAGACCTACTACACACCACTGGAAAAGGCTTGTTTAGCTTTGGTATAGGCCACCATGAAGTTAAGGCACTGCTTGTTAACTCACTCCGTAATTCTAGTTTCGAGATTAGATCTCATCAAATATCTCTTCGAGAAACTAGCGCTTACGGGGAGGCTAGCCCGTTGGTTGTTTCTTCTCTCCAAATTTGATTTGAAATATGTGACTCGCAAGTCTGTTAAGGGGAGAGCAGTGGCCGAGTTCCTAGCGGATCACCCAGTGGAAGGGGACGAAGTAGTAAAATACCTATTCCCAGATGAGACCATTCTGCAAGTCGAAGAAGAAACTTGGATGATGTACTTTGATAGAGCGTGTAACCAGTACGGTTATGGGATAGGGGTGTTGCTGATAGCACCCGACAATTCCCATATACCCCTAGCCTTCAAACTTTGGTTCAAAGTATTCAACAACGAGGTAGAGTACGAAGCATGTATCGCCGGCTTGGAAGCTGCCCTGGAACTAGGGGCAAAAAGGTTGGACGTCATCGAAGACTCGAACCTGGTTGTGTCTCAAGCAAAAGGAGATGGGAAAGTCAAAGAAGAAAGAATGAAAATTTACCACCAAACCCTAGACGTTCTGATTCCTAGGTTTGAGAAGTTAACCTTCACGCATCTGTTAAGAGAAAACAACAGGTTCGTTGACGCTTTATCAACTCTATCTTCTATGATAGACTTTTGGAGTCCGGATGCGTCCGATCATTATTGAACAAAGATATATGCTGGCCTATGAGTTGATCACCGCGTTAGACGAAGTGCAAGATCAGAACCCCTGGTATTATGATGTCCAAAAATTCTTGGAAAAGGAAGCCTATCCACTAGGGGCAAATGCCAAAGATAAAAGGACAATGCGGCGAATGGCTGCTCAGTTTATCATCTATGGAAGTAAGTTGTATAAACGTGGTCATCTGGGAATGCATAAGCTATGCGTCGATGCAGAAGAGTCGAAGCACTTAATGGAGGCCATCCATATGGGAGAGTGCGGAGTACACATGAGCAGAGTAATGCTCGCCCGGAAGATTCTCAGGCAGGGTTACTACTGGTCGACCATGGAGGAGGATAGCATCGGTTTTGTTCGGCGATGTCACAAATGCCAAATTCATGCAAATCGCATGAATATCCCGCCATCAATGCTGTACAACATGGCTTCACTATGGCCTTTTTCAGTCTGGGAAATTGATGTTATTGGGGCAGTTACACCGAAAGGCTCGAATGGGCATGAGTATATGCTGGTGGCGATAGACTATTTTACAAAATGGGTTGAAGCCCAATCCTATGCAGTGTTGAAAGCGTCACATGTAGCCAAGTTCATTAGGAATAACATCATTTGTCGTTACGGTTTCTCAAATGATATCATTTCATATAATGGCTCCCATTTTAAGAAGGAAGTGATCGACTTGTTAGAAAAATACAACGCGGTTTGTCATAAGTCATCCACATATTGGCTGCAAACCAACGGAGCTGTTGAGGCCGCCAACAAGAACATCAAGCACATTTTGCAGAAAATGGTTGAGACCTACAAGGACTGGCCAGACAAATGACATTTGCTCTCTGGGGCTGTAGAACATCAGTTCGAACATCTACTGGGGCAACCCCGTATTCTCTAGTTTATGGAATGGAGGCTGTTCTGCCAATTGAAATAGAGGTTCCGTCGCTGCGGGTTATGGCTGAGTGCTAGATAGCAGAAGCGGATTGGCAATAGAGTAGGTTCAAGGAACTGATGTTGTTTGACGAGAGGAGGCTGAAAGTGTTGTACCATGTTCAAGGATATCAACGTAGGATTGTTAGGGCTTTTAACAAGAAATTTAAGCCTCGGAATCTTAAAGAAGGGGATTTGGTGCTCAAGGACAACCGAGCTCCCATCCATGACCCTATGGGCAAGTTCAGACCCAATTGGACTGGCCCTTATATCATCAAATCAATTTGGTCGGGTGGAGCTGTTATTCTTATGGACTTGGATGGCCTAGAATTCTCCCAACCAATCAACATGGGTAAGTTGAAGAAATACTACCCTTGAGTGGCTCGCTAGGCCGAAAACTCGGAAGGGCAACCTAGGCAAAAGTTAGAGCACAAAAAATTTGAAATAAGAAAAACTGAGCTCGCAAGATTGAAAACCCAGAAATGGCGGCCTTGGCAAAAGTTAAAGCACAAAAGGAGAGTGTTAATACCCGAGTGAACCTGGATTGAACTACGTAAGGCTTGATTCCTATCTTCGGGATACGTAGGCAGCTTCATTCTAAAGATCAGCCATAAACACTTCAAACTCAACTGTCCTGTCCATGAGATTGTTCAGGTCATCTTTGTCTTTTCTATATCTAAGAGGTTGGTTATGATCTTCACTGTAAGAGCTGGTTACAGTACAGTGCAATGCTATTCAGTCTAGAGGCAAACTTCCATTTTCTGGATTCGGGGTTGTACATTTTGAGGATAGATTTCATGTGTGTCAAGTTTTGATCCTTATCGAAAATGGTTTTAAAAGGTTTTAATAAAAGTTGATTTTGTTCAAATTAATCTTTTTACAACTTAGACCATTTTTGGACCAAAAGGAAAATTTTCAGTACCCACAACTCCAATTCATTGATTTCAATACAAAGTTCTCTAACTCTTGATACAAATCAAAGTTTCTTTTATTACATTCAAAAGGAAAACTTGAAAATTAGATCAAAGCAATAAACTTGGGACATAGAAGAGTTAGGTGTTCCTACGTCCCTTCCCAGAGCTTGTAGAAGCTTCAGATGCTAAAGTGGGCCCGGTTTGTGCCTCATCCTCGAGCCAAGCTATGCATTCTCCAAAAAGGGCGCAACTGAAATTGGGAGTGGGAGGCAGAAGTTCTCTTGTCCTCCAAGCATTGGAGTATCGAGCCAATTGTGAACCTCGGATTGGAAATGAAGTCGGGTACTCTACCCCCTCTTTTGGGAAAATCTGGTCGTGTCCAAACTGACACCTGAACCGGAATGGAAAGTAGAAGATACAGTGTGTCAGGCCAATCAACTGAATGTCGGGTTGCCGAGACATGTTGTAACTGATCTCGAGCAGATTAAAACAAGGGCAACGCCAAGCAATGTCAACAGCAGACCTGTTGCACATCCAATGGCACCACCACCCCTTGTTTGGGAAATCAACTAGCCGTTGGCGAAAGAAATAGTCGCGTATTGAATATGCAGGGCAAGGGTCCACTACTTTCAACCTATCCATGAGGCATATCTGATGAGGGATGAAAAATAAGAAAGATTAAAGAGCAGAGAGGTGTATGTAGAGAGAAAAATTAGAAAGGGTTTTGAGAGAAAAACAGAGCCTGTGTGTCGAGTGATGTGAGAAACACATGTGAGATAAGGTGGGAAACATTACTTGCAGAAGCAGTGGACTTCCCACGAATTTGGTTGTCTCTCGCCTATGGAAGGCATCTAAGCCTATCAAAGTCTCGGCCAGTGCTAAGCCAATGCAGCTCTTGCCCTCTTTCAAGTTTTGGGCTACTTTAATCAAGCGAATACTAGACCCTCCGAAACCGGAGGCAAGTAGAAAATGAGCCAACATACACAAACAAAGGGCATGCTGCCGAAAACTTTGCCAGAGACGGTCGCTGCGGTCACTGGCATCAGAAAATTGATGAATGAGGCTAGGAATATCCAGCTCTCCATTGTGAACCAAGGATCGAGCCTCATGAGAAGTGAGCCCACACATTCTTCCTAGAGCCGGGATGTGACCAAAACGGGACTGGGGCAAGATTTCCTTGTTACGCCGGGATTTCATCAGAACTTGGAATTCTTCAATTGTAGGGCATATCTCTTGCCCCCCGAAGCTGAACACATGCGCAATCGGGTTCCAACACCTAGCCGCGGCTTGAAGGAATGGAAAACACAACGGGGTACGACTCAGCGGGAATAGTGCATTTATCCCAACACCCCAAAAATTCACTTTTTTGGAGCCATCTAAAGTTGCAATCCAATTTGAGAGTTTTTCGGTAAAGTATGACTCAATTTGTGGCAAAAACAGAGCTGGAATCAAGAAACTACGAAGTCCCAACTTTTATAGAAGATAAGGCACTGAGTGGAAGACAGGTGGCAACAATTTGGAGGTCCCTTGCACTGATGGCCGACCGGCCAGTGTTGGTAGCCGACCGGCCACCTTTTCTAACCGACTGGCCACCATTGGTGGCCGACAGCCTCTGTTTATGGGCGGTGGCCTCCTATTTTGTCCTCTAGTCCATCCATGTGTTAAGAGTGCTAAGAACATGTGTTCTGTTCTGCTATTGGTGCATTTTGCTGTCTTGTTTTAAGAGTTTTGTCGAGTCGCTTTTATGTTATTTCATTTTGTTTATCGAGTTGTTTTGTTGTTGCTTATCCAGTTATATTTTTTTTGTTTATCGAGTTGTTGTTTTATTTATCGAGTCGTTGCATTAGTTGTTCATTGAGTTATTTTACTCGGTTTGTTATGTGTTAGTCGGTTCATTACCTGATTAAGAAAGTGCCAATACAGTGCATAGTGTTCAATTTCTATCAATCTCGTTTTTATGCTGTATGGTGCTCGTGCGATGCGCAGAATGTAAAACACAACACTTTTTTTTATAAAAAAAAACTGATTTTCATTCCAATCATGGTTTCTTTTTTACAAAATAGTACAAGTCTTTTTATGAGAAAAAAAAAATTGTACAATGTGCTAACACTACTAGCAGAAAGAAACTAAGCAAGAACATATGAATCCACGTCAGCCACCTCAGGATCGAGAGGTCCTCTTCATCCTCTTCCTGGGCACGGACTTAGAGCTATCTCCATTGGCGCCACTGTCAGAGGCCCCTGTATCTGAGCTAGCCGCTGAACGTCCCTCAGCATCATCTCCGTCCTCAGAATCTGAGCCAGTGTCGTCGTCTCGATCCTCAGATGACTCTAACTGTGGACTCGCTACCTCCTCGCCCTCACCCTCACCCGTCTCATCATCATAATCGTCCGGAACGAGCTTTGAAAGGCCACTCTCATCACAGGTGCCTCTAGCTCTGCCTCGGCTGTGTATCAGAGCCTCCCGTCTCTCTCTCTCCCTGCTATTGAAGGAGGCACTGATGGTCCTGCTAGAGCATTCGACGTGGCTAAGATTTGAAAAGGACAATTTGTCAAATACATCAGTCGCGGTGTATATCAGATGCAAAAATGATTTGCAGCATAAATGAACGAATGCAGTGTTTGAATGAAGTGAACGAATGCAGCGTATGAATGCAGTGAACAAATGCAGCGTATGAATGCAGTGTTTGAGTGCAATGTGTCAGATCAGTGTAGTGTGGAATAAATTATAGTTGAAATGCTGATGTATCGGCAAGAAGTTTCATGGCATGAAGTGCGAACTGAAGAAAATTATCAAGATCTTGTAGAGGCTGAGCAGGTTCATACTCCTCTGCGCCATCTCCATAAGGGAAGCCGCTAGCTCAAGAGCCTGCCCGATGTATTCTATAGGTGCCTGCCAGTGTGTTGAGAGGATCAATGTTCTATAAGCATAACTAAAATGGATTGAACTTGCAAAATGTAAAATGTGGTACATACTGGAGTCGGGCCTCGAACCCCGACAAGCTCGTGCCTGGCTGGAGAAGGCTTAATCGGGATCTGGTAATCCTCCCTGATATGCTGCCAACAGGTGAGTGGGGTAGGCAGCTCTGGCCACCCCGTCCCCCGTCTCGTCTGAAAACCTCTCCTACCAAGGATCCTGGTCGCCCTGGACCCTCTGCCTTCCTCTCTCGCAGCTGGAGCCCTCGCTCTCTCACCTCTACAGGTGCCAGTCAGAGGTGGCATGAGGTATGTCTGAATGAAGGCTGTATAATCACCCTCGACTCAGAAAAAGTCAGTGTCCTAGCCCCTGGTGAAATCAATCATCTCCTGAAAAGTGAATTTCTCTGTGGCTCTCATATATGTTAGAGGTGGAATGGGAACTACCGACTCGGGCAAGCCAATGGTCTGGCATAAGAGCCGCTCCCCTAATAACCAGGCCCGACAAACCAGGCCCTCGAGTAGGAGTTGGAAACGGGAAGCCTCTTGAGCACCAGCAAACTGATCCCTGACTCCCTCAGGCATAATCGCCCAAGGCTGCCAAGTGATCTACAAATGGAGATTGCCCAGATTGTTAGCCGTCATTAGATATTATGATATGAATCAAAATTGAAGGAAAATGGAAATAATAGTGAATCTTGAGTCACCTCAGTCGCGTTCGCAATATTGAAGTATCGACGAAAAAATGGGAAGGACTCCCGGGTCCTCCACTGGTATCTCCTATCATATCGGTGAGAGTATGGTATGACAGAAGGCATCTCCACCTCCGGCTCTGGGCGAGCGTCGGAAAATAGGCATATACCCATAGCTGCAGAAAGCAAAAGGGAGACAGTAAGTGTACAACAGATAAACACAGTCAAAGCAGAAAGCATATCATGTGTACGCAGTGTACAAAGAGTGCAAAGCAGAAAACAGATCGTGTGTGTGCAGTGTACAGAGAGTGCAAAGTAGAAAGCAAATCATCTATGTGCAGTGTACAGAGAGTGCAAAGCAGAAAGCAGATCGCGTGTGTGCAGTGTACAGAAAGTGCAAAGCAGAAAGCACGGTAGGAAATGTAAAACAGAAAAGTCAAGCATACCTCTCAGGCCCTCCAGTAGCCTCCAATAAGATGTCCACTCCTGCGGGAGGTCGAGCTCATGTACCCGTATAAGGTGGCCAAGCCAGCACCACCCTAATCGTAGAATCGGACACGGGACAAGTCCACCAAGGTGCTCATGAGATATAGCCCGATAGTGTTCGCCCGGTCGGCGAACAGGGTAGTGCCAAAGAAGAACATCAGGAAACCTCGGGCATATTGCTCGGTCTCCTCTCGGGTCACTGGTGCCGCCCTCTATAATGATCTGCAAACCATATCGAACCATCCCTGATCAAGAGATAGGTGGGCATGTCCCCAGCAGATAAATCCAGGCGACCTCCCACTCGCCCATATTAGTATCGTAAGGAATCGGATGACCCCCCCACCTCTATGCCAGTGAGCATAGAGAAATCGAAGGGAGTCATCGTCATCTCCCCTAAGGTAAAGAAGTGAAAGGAGTCGGTTGTATCCCACCACCTCTCTACTAAGGCACCCAGCAAAGGCCTACTCGCTATGAGGTGTGAGAGCCCCATGCAGAACGAGCCGAAGCCAGCCTCATCGATGATGTAGCGAACACCGTCGGGGAGCTCCATGTACCACTCCCTCACGGATGTGGTCCAATATCCTCTGATGGCATGTGAATCTGCCTATATTCAAGTCAAGCAGATGAAAGGCAGTGTAAGAAATACAATACAAGAGTGTATTCGAGTCAAGCAAACGAAAGGTAATGTAAGTAATGCAGTGCAAGAGTGTGGTTTATGCCAGAAATGCAAGGTACATTGGGAAAATATAAGAATATAGTGTATACCTCGGAGGCGCCATAAGATAAATGAGACTCCAGCTCTCACAGTAAGAGGTTGTGGCGAATGCAAACCCTCATGCAAACCCTCTAAACTGACGAATGCTATCGGGTGGTAGCACATGTATCTCAGGATGATACGTCGCCGGGTCAAAAAGGTCAAACACTGAGTGCCAGTCGCTCAAGCTCTAAATCCACCTCCATCTTTGGAGAAGCTCTGTCATGTGGGATGTCGTCCGCCATCTCGAAAGAAGATGAGAAAATGGTCGAAAATGTGGAAAATGGTTGGAGAATGCCAAGAGTCAACGAAAGTCAACTCTAAGAGAGGGAAAATGGGAGAAAAAGTCAAAGCCTGGAAAAGGCACTGAATCCAAGAGAAACTCGAGGGAAACAAACCTCAAGTGGTGAAAACAAAGAAAGAAGTATCGAAATCAACTTTCGATCAGTTCAAAACGGAGTAAACTAAGAGGGTTTCGCGAGGAATATGTTTATGGGCGTTGGAAAATGTGTAATGCTCGGATCTAAGGAGGAGGAAGGTCTAGAGAGGGAGATAAGAGATTTCTGAACTTGAGGTTGTGGCGAAATGAAGTACAGGGGAGTATACTTAAAGACCCAAGGTGAAATACCCATTCTGCCCTGAATCTACCATCGGTGGCTGATAGCCACCATTTGTGGCCAACCGGCCACCACTGGTGGCCGACAAGACCAATTGGTGGCCGACAGTGCTTAGGGGTGGCCGATGGGTGACCGGCGCCCCTCCCTGGTGGCCTTTTAGTTTCCAGCGCTCCTATTTTGGTGTTTTTCTACTGTGTTGGTCCTTGTTTCCTGAGAGGTGCAAGGAAAAGTTACTGTCAAGCTTGGATCCTCTTTGCAGAGGCTTGAAACTATGTTCTTAATGATCATTGTTCACCTCTTATTGGACGAGGTGTATCCTTTTTGTGTATTGCAACTCTTCTGAGAGGTAGATCGAAGAGTTGCTTTTGAACTTGTCGCATTAGAACGCATTATCATTGTTGCGTAAGCTACGCATTCTTTCATTATATATGTGAAGCGGGCGTCATGCGTCTTGTACTTAGCATAGAGCGTGTTTTTAATTGTGCATTGAACATGCGTTTTGTACTTTACTGTAGAACATGCTTTCCATAAGATATGCTTTGTTGTTATTTTGCATAGAATATGCATATTGCATTCTATCACATTGTACATGCTTTCGTATTTTGTATAGAATAGGCATATTACATTCTATCACATTGTACATGCTCTCACATTAGCATAGAAAATGCTTGTATCTATTGCATAGAACATGCTCTCACATTAGCATAGAAAATGCTTGTATCTATTGCATAGAACATGCTCTCACATTTGCGTAGAAAATGTGCGTATTTGTTGAAATAGAACATGTGTTTGTTACACTTGTATAGCATATGTATTTTGTACTATGGCATAGAATATGCATTTTGATGTTGCATAAAACATGCTCTGGTCTTCATTGCATAGAATATGCTTTTGTTCCTTGCATGTTGTGCGTGAAACATGTCCCTAACATTGTGTCATGGTTATTCGTCTTGCATAGAACACGCGCATTTACTATGATATATCTATTAAGTCTCTTTTTTATGCAGACACGATATTGTATGTACGGTTCATTCAGAGTAGGTGCAACCAGACGATATCGTATTTGCAGTTTATTTAGAGGAATTCCAGGTGAGATCATTTCTGTCCTTCGAACCTCTCGTTTTGGCTAAAAACACGGGATGTGTTCCAGTGTTTATACCTCTTCTGGTTTTGGTTAAAAATGCGTGGATGTGTTCTGGTGTTTATATCTCTTCTTGTTTTGGTTAGAAACACGCGGATGTGTTCCGGTGTTTATACATCTTCTTGTTTTGGTTAGAAACACGCGAATGTGTTCCGGTGTTTATACCTCTTCTTATTTTGGTTAGAATCATTGGAATATTTTCCGATGATTATACCACCCCCGGTTAAAAGCATTTGGATGTATTCCGCTGCTTATACCTCACTACTCCCTTCGGTTAGAGACATTTGGGCGTATCCCGGTGTTCTCGTTACCTCTTCTCTTCTTGCGTGCGATACATTAGGACGTCTTCGGTTAGAGACATTTGGGCACGTCCCGGTGTTCTCATTGCCTTTTCTCCTCTCGCGTGCGACGTGTTAGGACGTCTTCGGTTAGAGACATTTGGGCGTGTCCCGGTGTTCTCGTTACCTCTTCTCCTCTCGCATGCGACGCATTAGGACGTCTTCGATTAGAGACATTTGGACGCATCCTGGTGTTCTCGTTACCTCTTCTCGTCTCGCCTGGGACGCGTTAGGACGTCTTCAGTTAGAGACACTTGGACGGGTCCCGGTGTTCTCGTTGCCTTTTCTCCTCTGGCGTGTGATGTGTTAGAACATCTTCGGTCAGAGACATTTGGGCGCGTCCCGGTGTTCTCGTTACCTCTTCTCCTCTCGCGTGCGACGCATTAGGGCATCTTCAGTTAGAGACATTTGGGCGCGTCCCGGTGTTCTCGTTACCTCTTCTCCTCTCGCGTGCGACGCATTAGGGCATATTCAGTTAGAGACATTTGGGCATGTCCCGGTGTTCTCGTTTCCTTTTCTTCTCTCGCGTGCGACGCGTTAGGACGTCTTCGGTTAGAGAAATTTGGACGCATCCCGGTGTTCTTGTTGCCTTTTCTCCTCTCTCATGCGACGCATTAGGACGTCTTCGGTTAGAGGCATTTGGGCTCGTCCTGGTGTTCTCGTTGCCTTTTCTCCTCTCGCGTGCGACGTGTTAGGACGTCTTTGGTTTGGGACATTTGGGCGCATCCCAGTGTTCTCATAGCCTTTTCTTCTCTCGCATGCGACGCGTTAGGACGTCTTCAGTTAGAGGCATTTGGGTGCGTCCCAATGTTCTCGTTGCCTTTTCTTCACTCGGTGTTTTTGGTTAGAAACATTTGGGTGCATCCCGGTGTTCACACCATCCTTTATTTCCTTCCGCGTGCGACGCGTTGGAATCTTGTTTGACGCCTCAGGTGCGCTCGACGTTTGTGTTACTTTCCTATGTGATGCGTAGTTCAGATTGCATAATTTTCTTACATCCTCTCTACATGAAATATGGTTTGGCTCATGTTTACTTACTTCTTTCATGTATGAGTTTACTGTAGCATTTGCACCTAGATGTTTCATTACAGTCTCATTGCATGATCATAAGTTATGTTCTTGCATCGTGCATATCATTTGCATCTTGCCCCAGAACTACGCTGATTTGATTTCTTGCAAAGGGATACGTAGGCAACCTGCGGGTGCAATCGTTCTTTGTTGTGCTTGTTTGTTTGTCGAAGTCTTCGGCCTTGTCAAAAATGGGTTATCTCTGGGCTTTGACATTGACTCCCATCATTTCATGGCTTCCGAGTTCTATCAAAGAGGGGTAACTATAGACACCCCATTTTTGACCATCCTTAAGACTTAGACGTCATCGTTTGTGCACTCGATGATTTTCTATGCTCATGTTCGTTTTGAGTGCCCGAAGTTCTTGGCTGAGCGCCTTGTCTTTGGAGTTTTTGAACCTATCTGTTTTGTGCTTGGTTGTGGACCAAAAGCTTGTTGTTTCAAGTTTGGAGGAGAGGTGGCCTGTCGGCCGGCCCCACAGCCTATCGACCATGACTTGTGCCTGTCGGCCATAAGTGGTGGCCGGTCGGCTATGTTGATGTTTAGTCGGCAACATTAGTGGCCGATTGGCTACCAATGGTGGCCGACGGCCATTTTTCTCCTTTTTTCAGATATTTGTTTGCCAGCTGTGCTAGCTGTTGCTCACTGAACTGCATCTCCATACACGTGTATGGAGGGATGAATACAAGCTCAAATCTTATATTTCTATATATAGGAAGTGTTCTCCCCCATTTTGAAGGGTTAGACAATTTTGGAACAAAATTCTCTCTCTCTCTCTCTCTCTCTTCTTATTTTGTGCCTTGTAGCTAGTTTTCTCTACACTTTTGCACATAGACCCTTGATCAAACACTCTCACCTTTGAGCTGAGGTCCCTTGGAGGTTTATTTGAGCCTTGGAAGGGGATTTGAGCTTGAATTTGTGGTTGAATTTCTCTTTGCTTCAAAGGTATTGAACTTACCTTGTTTGAGCGTATTGTGCATGCTTACTTTTCCATCTTTTTAAAACTATTTTAAAGTTATTTTTGAGGTATAAAAAAAATTTGTTTTTGAAGTGTAAAAATGGTATTTGAGTCTTTGTGAGTTTAGGGGTTGTCCCTCCTTTTGTCCCTTAGCTTGTGAAGCTTCTTGTGCCATCTTTCATCCCATTTAAATCAAAATTTTTGGGCCTTTTAATCACTGAAAATCAGAGATATTTCAATGACAAAAACCTTATCTTGAAGTCCAAAATTGGAGGGGTTAGCCTCCCCTCCTTGTTGTCTTGCTTGTATGCATAGTTGTCTCATAAGTTAGCATGTTTTTGTAACTTATCTTAGCCTATTTATAGCATGTTTTTACCTCTGATTTAGGCTGCTTTGGCTCTGTTTTGGGCTGTTTGTGTTGTTTGAGTAGTCTTTTGCATGGTTGTAGTGTAAAGCGCTTCACAAGTTTAGTATTTTAGGCCTTTAAGCATGAATCGCTTGAGTTGCTTGCATGTTATGGTGCTATTTTGCATGTGATTTCAGCATCATAAGCTCTGTCAAATACTCCTTTGTTTCACTCTTTAATTCATTTTGAAAGTAGCTTTAAACCCCTTTATTGGCTTGAGTGTGAAATTGAGACATTCATGATTAATGGTTTAATCCCCTCGAGGGTTCATTATCAATGACATGAGGTCTCTTTCATGCTCAAGGCACTTGTGGTTTAAGCCCTCTTTCCATTAGTGGACATTCACCTTTTGGACTAATCAATTAAAGGATGGATTGGTAATCTAAAATGAGTAAACAAAAGCCAACAAGTAAAAAAGGCAAGATTAAGCATCTTCGTGTTGCATTGTATGTGTTCGGATTGGACATTAATTCGAACATGAGGAAAATGGGACGTTTTATACTCAAAGTGATGAAACGTGCCACTTTCTTTGGTCACCATTACCCTTGATCATGCATGATAGGGTAATGGTTTTGTTGAGTCTTGTTTTGCACTCATTAAGCTTGTACAAGCTTGGCTCCTTGGCCATCATGCATGGAAAATGCTTGGTTGATGGTTTGAGGGCCAAGAGGTGCACTCCTTTGAGCTTGTGTGATGATAAGGAGAGTAACAGTACACACAAACCTTGAGAATACACTGCTTTGCCTCTGTTTGCTCTCTATTGCAGCAAAAAAGGGAAGTTCAGGAAAGGGGTAGCCGACCGGCCACCAGCTGCAGCCGACCGGCCATTAGAAGTAGCCGACCGGCTACCACTGGTAGCCAACAGCCACCAATCGTAGCCGACCGGCCATCAATGAAAAAGTTGCTCAATATGTTCCTGAAAGGGAGCAGAGGTGTTCTGGAAGTTGGGACAATTTTTAGTGATCAACCATGTGCAACCAGAGGCTACAATGGCAAAGCGGTGTCATTTTCGGGTGGAGGAGCCGAGCATGCATGTGTCCCTCACTCCCTCGAGGCCATTTACTTTCTTTGTTTAATTAGTTAGTTGTAGCTAATTCATTCATACCAGTGTTATAAGTATTTACTTAATTAATTCATTTTGTAATTGATTAGCTTAATTCGGTTTATAATAATTACTTAACTAGAATAGTTAATTAGTTTCAAGTTTTGTAATCGTTAGCTTAATTAGCGTAGCTAGTTAGTTAGCTTATTCATTCGGACCCTCCTTCGCGAGGGCAAAATGTTGTAATAAATGTGCGTGCGTGTGTGTGTGCATGTCTTCCAACCCCACATCTTTCTCCCTTTTATTTAATCGCTTTTGATGGTTAGATTAGGGACATTTTCAATTAGCATACCTTATGCTTGTATGTTTGCATCCATTCATTCGTATTGCATGCACCGAGGCTCGGCGCATCATTCAAACTGCATTGCAAATTTCAATACTTATTTGAATACGTGTTTCAAAGCATGTTATCAAATTGAATCGTATGCCATATTAGTAGTCGAGCCTATTAATTGTATTATTGCATGTGTTGCACTAGACACTTAACATAGTTAGGATCATGGATCTTTCTAACTAGTTTCTGTTTTGGCTCGGAGTACTCAGTAAGTTTTATGCTTTAGCATACTTGCATGAGTGTGATTGCCATATTGCCATGATAGCATGCTTTCCATGAGGTTGTGTGCTTAAATGCTAAACTGCATGAATGCCTGTGGATGAAGGCTTTATTGTTTGAATTGGAACAATTCAACAAATGTATGTTTTAAGCCCACTTTGTTGTGGCAAATCATGTTTTAAGCCCACTTGAGGTGGCAAATTCGCATTTTTTAAGCCCACTTGAGGGTGGCAAATTCAAACCATTTTCGTAAACAAAACATGAATTGAATTGTTCCAAGTCTTGCAAGTAGTCTATACTTGTGCACGTCACATAGTAAAGCTAGTTTAATAATCGGAATAATAACACATAAGGTTTATAAAAGAACATATCATAATTAGTAGAGGCTGATCCTTTGATCAGGCGAGCGACGGTGCTCAATTCATGACCTTCCGCCCTCGTACCCAAGTTCTCGAGCCGAGGCAACTTTGGTGATGATGGACACGTGGCCTTTGGCACAAGTCAGAGTTTCCTAAATTTTCCCAAAATAAAATATTTAGGTGGCGACTCTGTAATCTAGCAAAGCAGTCCAATTTTGGCATTATTTGATTTAAAATCGATTTTCCAAAAGGTTTGCTAGATTGGACTCTTTAGGGTTTATCAGTTTCACATTGCACTTGTGAAACTAGATTCAGAACTGCGAGAGTCTGAACTATGAGGCCTTCTTTTCAAACCCTTTTCGAAAGGCAAGGGCGTAAGAAAAAGGCGAGTCCACACTCGCTAATGTTCAAAGTCAGCAGGGAGTCTACCCTTAGTGGCTGTAACTTATTTGTTACAAACCTGGCGACAAACATCTCAGCCAAGCCTTCTCAACTCTTCACAGTTCCTTTCGGCAACTTGTGGAACCAATCCGATACGATTTTCCCAAAGGATGAGGGGAACATCTTGCACAGCAACTGTTCATTCCCGCTATACAAAGCCATTGAATTTACATATAAGCCGACATGAAAGTTCGGATCAGACTTACCATCATAAATCTGGAACCTCGACATATGGAATCTCTTTGGGGCCTCAAATCTATCTAACTCCACTACAAACGGCATTCTCGGTTTCGCGGGGGATGTTACCTCGGCGTGGAGTCGCTTCCTCTAGAGATAATCCCTCACATCCTCCTTTGTTCAGCCGGGAGCTCGACTATCAACAGGTTTCATCCTTTTTGGTGCACTGCTCCCGACGTCATTGTGCGTCCTCTTGGACTTCTCTTCATTCACTATATCAAAGCAAAGTCCCTTCCCGTGGATATGCCCAGGTTCTTTGGCGTAAGTTCCCTTGGTTTGTGGTGTCCTCTGCAACTCACCTCTCATCGACTCTACTCGCCCAACATCCCGTGAGGGCCGATGTGAGAGTCCCTTTTCCTTGCCATGCTACAAGACTGTTGGAATTGTTTTATGCCCACATTTATAGGCATTCGTCTTTGCCGCTGGTACTGACATGTCCTGCAATGGTAATAGGAGTTGTATCACGTTGTTCTGCATCATGAAGTTGACAATCGACTATAGGTCTGCCAACTTGTTTGCCATCCCTTTCATCTCGCCATCCCTCCTCAGGCATCTATCCTTCCGTACCTAGATGTCGCTCTAGTTGTAGTACTCATCTCCATTAGCTTTCTTCGGGCATTCCTTTCTTTGCCGACGTCCTTCTCCCTAGGATTCGGATCCTGTGCTTCCTCATTACGATTTTTTTTCCCGACATTAGGATCTTTATGTTCACAACTCTCACTGTTAATGTCATCCCCAATCTTTTCTTCCTGCCCGTTGTTGGCCATCTATTCTCCTTAAGTTCTCACAGACGGCGCCAAACTGTGGGTGTTAATTTCTGACCACACAACCAAACGGGGAACTCAGCTAGAGAGCACCGACAAAATAGATTAAGCCCAACAACCTGCACAAGAAGATGAGAATCCGGCGGTGGTTCGTCCACCCGGAGGCACTCCGACGATCAAGTCAATAATTAATATCTCTCAAAGATAGCAAATTGTGCTTAAACTCACCAGAAAGAACTTTCCTCAAACCCACGAGGGTGCTTCGCTTTTATAACTAGCAGTGACCTGATCCCCCTAGAAGCCTCACTTCAATGGACTCAGGCTCCATGCTCATCATGTACCTCCATCTAGATAGAGATAAACTCTTCTTGAGCCTTATCTCTATCCAGACTGAGGTCCTTCATTGTTCTAGGACTCTTGTCCCTTATCTACTTACCTTGGACTCCGATATCTCCGCAGATAACCTCGGCCTAGCCGAGATCATCTCGGCACATGACCAAACCACGTGGCACCTCAGTTGACACTTCGGTGTCACCTTAGCCACGTGCTGTCACTCACAAAATACGTCCCCACAATAAGAAATCGTAATGATCAGGTGACCCTTGAGGTTACATCTTTGTTATCTTTGCTTGATGGGGTGGAGTCTCATTGCTTCCAAATGTGTGTAATAAACGGGTTTGGTTCATTAATTCTTTTTAGAGTTTTTCATGCAAATCCTTGTTTCATAAGATCATTGATAAGCCCCCAACGTTCCTTCTATTCACAAAAAAATATGAAAAGCAACAGTGCCACTCTAAGTGAAGATATTTTTGTGGTCTTTTGCTCATTGAAGAATCATGACCAGTGACATATTGCAAAAAAGGATAGCTTATAGCTGTCTCTGTCCTCAATGGTGTATCATGTGTAGTTGGAGTGGGGATCTTTGGACCATTTATTTTTGCACTGTAAAGTGGCTTTGAATTTTTGGTATAGGTTCAATAGTTTGGTTGATGCTCTAGAAGAAAGTTGTACAATATTGGTGTTAGAATACTTATTTTTGTTCTTTTGTTCTCTTGTTAATATTGACTTAGGTTGAGGGCACGATGGTCATATTGCTATGTTAGGGTTTGTATATATATTTGACTAATGTAAAGTTGAGCACAATGATTATTCAATGTATATAAAACTTCTCTTTCTTCTTCTTCTTCTTCTTCTTTCTCCTAAATCCCAACCCTAAATTCCTTCATTTTCATTCTAACTTGGTATCAGAGCAATCTATTCTTCATCAGAAAGGTTTCTACTGACTCTGGAGATCAATCTGAGGTGATCGAGACGTGCTGATGTCATCAACTGTACGATGACGTCAGCATGACGTAAGCACTGTATGGACGAGTCCTTCACTTCTAGACTCGAAATTGCCTCCTGAGATTTATGGTGATTTTTGTGGAATTTTTTGATCATCCTTGATGTGAGTTTTCGATTTTTTAAAGTATTTCATGTTTCTTGGGACTGTTTTTCAAATCTGCTATTGGGATTGCTTTTTGCTATTTTTTTCTTACTGGAATCTCTACCCTAGAAGCCGAAAATACCAACCCTAGGGGTCCTTGATCTTAATTTGTGGTTTGGCTACTGTTGGGTTGATGTTTTGTTCGATTATTGCCTATTTCTGGTCCAGCAGAACTGTTTTCTTCATTTCTACCTATTGAAAGTTCCTATAGATGGGCTAAAATCCTTCTAGCAAGGGATATTTGTTCTCTATTTATTGATTTCTACTATTGAATTGGTGTGTTGGTCTAATTTGGGTCCAAATTCGGTTGGCAGACCTGTGTTCTCCTCACTTTTACCTATTATTGCTGTGGTTTTTTGTTTTTTTGAGCTAGTTTTGTGTCTATATTTGTGATTGTTGGTGCTGGTTATTGTGGGTATTGGCTGTTTGCAAGTATTTTGCCCCTTTCATGCTTGTGTTGAGAATTTTGTGTGATTGATCATTATGGTTGAGATTGAGGCTAAGGCTATAGCTATGGGTAAGGATGATGACATGCCTAAATCTATCACTACCAAGAAATTGAATGGTGCCAATTATTTGGCTTAGGCCCACGGTGTCAAAATTTTCTTACGTGGTGAGAAGAAGTCCCGCTTCACTAGTGAACTCCCTCCTCCTACTGATGATAATGCTTATGATGATTGGTGTAGTGAGGATTCCTGTGTTATAGATTGGATTTGGCATAGTCTGAAACCACATGTTGCTACTATCGTGGAATTTTGTGATACCTCTAAGGACATTTGGGACTCCCTTGATGAGTCTTTTTGAAATCAAAGTAATGTCTCTCGAGTCTATGAGTTATATGAACAGATTTTTGCTATGCGTCAATCTGGCTGATCTCTCCCTCATTATTATAGTAGTCTCAAGACTTTGTGGGATCAATTACTGCAACATCGACCTTTCACTACTGATGTAAACAAGTAGAAGCAACTTGGGAGGAGTTCATGATGGCTTCTTTACTTTATGTCTACTTGCAGGGGTTTTCATGGTTCATCTGGTTCCCGGGGATCTTATTCTGGTTCACAGGGCTCTCGTGGAGGTGGTTCTCGTAATGGTGGCTCACGTGGTGGTGTCCATGGTGGAGGTAGTAGTGGACCTGGTTCTCGTACACGTGGTGATCACAAGTGTACTCATTGTGGTTCTCAAGGTCATATTGAACCTTGGTGTTAGCAAAAGTATGGCAAACCTGATCATGTCCATCAGGTTATGGATGTCCTATTTTCACAGTCTTCCTTGTTGTCCACTAGCTCGGATGCTTCTCCGATTAATTCTCATGAGACACTCACTACTCAAATTAGTGAGCTTACTATTCTTGTCTAGTCTCTTGGCCTAGTCTACCTTCATCATCTACTGCTACCATGGCTAGTTCAGGTAATATTGCATATGTGGCTAAGTCCCCTCAACCTTGGCTCCTAGACTCTGGTGCTAGTTCCCATATCTCTGGTAATTCCTCTCTTTTTGATACTCTTAGACCTGTTGATCATACCATTATACTTACTGATGGATCTTCTTGACCTGTCTGTGGTCAAGGTCCTCTTTATCCCACTCCATCCCTTTCCTCACCTTCAAGTCTTTATGTTCCTAAATTTTTATTTAATTTTCTTTTTGTTAGGCAATTTACTCAAGCTCTCCATTGTTCGATAACCTTTCCTCCTACTTCATGTGTTTTGTAGGACCTCCAGACCAAGAGGATGATTGGTTCGGGGCATGAGAAGGATGGCTTATACTTTTTGGACACTAAGACCTCTCCTCATTCTCTCTCTGCTGTGTTGAGTGCTAGTGTATCTCCTCTTTAGTGGCATTTTCGCTTGGGTTGTCCCTCCTTGGTCAAGCTCAAGTGAGCTGTTCCGAGTTTGAGTCATGTTTCTTAGATTGAGTGTGAAGCAATTTGGGAAGCATCACCATAGTTCTTTTCCTAGTCGTAGTGTTAGTCGTGTGTCTGAGTCGTTTTCTCTTGTCCATACAGATATTTGGGGTCCTTCTAGAACTCCCACTGTTGATGGGTTCTTTTATTTTGTTATTTTTGTGGATGACTACTCTTGAATGACTTGGTAGTTTTTAATGAAACAAAGATTTGATTTGCCTTCCATCATCTCTAAGTTTTATAATGAAATCTTTACTCAATTTGGCAAACGTATTAAGATATTTCGGTCTAATAATGCCTTAGAGTATGTGCAATCTATTGTAACTACCTTTGGTGATACTCATGGTATTATCCATCAAACTAGCTGTTCTCATACACCCCCTCAAAATGGTGTTGTCGAGCGGAAACACCGCCATTTGTTAGATGTTGCTCATACACTGATGTTTAATATGCATGTCCCCAAACAGTTTTGGGGCGATGTAGTTCTCACCGCTTGTTTGCTTATCAATCGCATGCCCTCTAGTGTTGTACACACATCTCCCTATTCTCTGTCATATCCCACAACATCTCATTTTCCCTTGCCTCCTCACATTTTTGGTTGTGTGGCCTTTGTCTATGTTCTTGACCCTGGTTTGGATAAGTTATCTCCTCAAGCATGCAAGTGTGTGTTCTTAGATTATTCTCGCACTCAAAAAAGGTATCGGTGTTATCATCTTGAGTCACGTTTCTACTTTGTCAGTGCTGATGTTACCTTTTTTGAGTCTACTACATTTTTTTCTTTCTCTGGGCAACAGTTATCTATTGATCTTCTCTCTTCTTGTGAGGGGGAGCCAACCTCTCTCACTCCTAATCTTCCCTCTTATGCTCCTTCTACATCCACTCCTATATCCTCTCCATCTCCTCTCGCTTCTACCCCTCCTATGTAAGTTTATCAACGATCTCAAGCTCGTCGCATTGTGTCTTATGGCCCGACCAGTTCATCTCCTTCGTTTGAGGCC
Source organism: Camellia granthamiana (assembly GCA_036172215.1). Taxonomy (NCBI): domain Eukaryota; kingdom Viridiplantae; phylum Streptophyta; class Magnoliopsida; order Ericales; family Theaceae; genus Camellia; species Camellia granthamiana. The sequence goes on from CM069904.1 coordinate 21,424,025, forward strand.
CCTGTTCCACCTGCTAATATGCCATCTAATTACCTTCCTATTGCACTCCGCAAAGGTAAACGAACTTGCATTCAACATCCTATTGCTCATTTCGTTTCTTATGATCGCCTTTCTCCTGGTCTTCACTCTTTTGCTTGTAGCTTGTCTTGTATTTCCATTCCTTGCACCTATCAGCAGGCTATGTCCATCTCTGGTTGGAAGCATGCCATGGATGAGGAAATGCATGCTCTTCATCAGAATCAGACGTGGGAACTTACCCCTCTTTCGTCTGGGAAATCTATTGTGGGTTGTCGTTGGATTTATACTATTAAGTATCTTCCTGATGGAACTGTTGAGCGACTTAAGGCTCACCTGGTAGCTAAAGGCTACACCCACACCTATGGTGTTGATTACTTGGAGACCTTCTCTTCTGTGGCTCGTCTTAACTCTGTTCGGATTCTTCTCTCTGTTGCAGTTAATCAGTCTTGGCCTTTATATCAACTTGATATTAAGAATGCCTTTCTTCATGGTGATCTCCAAAAGGAGGTCTATATGGATTAGCCCCCTGGCTATGTTGTTTTCGGCCAAGAGCATCTTGTTTGTCGATTACGGAAGGCCTTGTGTAGTCTTAAATAGTCCCCTCGTGCCTGGTTTGATCGCTTCAGTGTTGTTGTGCTTGCCTATGGATTTCACCACTCCACCTTTGATCACTCTATTTTTGTTCGCCACTCGTCTACTGGGAGTATTGTTCTTATTGTCTATGATGACATCATCATTTCAATGAGTGACTCCAATGGTACTGCTAATTTGAAGCAGTATTTGGGACAACAATTTCACACCAAAGACTTAGGCCATCTTTGGTATTTTCTTGGGATTGAAGTTGCCCACTCTTTTCAGGGCTTGTTTCTTTCTCAACGGAAGTATGTTCTTGATCTTCTTACTGAGACTGGCCTCTTAGGCACTCGCCCCAGTGATACTCTCATGGCTTCTAGTGTCAAGCTTGATGGTGACACTGGAGACTTATTTCTCGATATTGGTCGTTATCGTTAGTTGGTTGGAAAGTTAATATATCTCACTGTCACTCGTCCAGATATTACCTATGCCATGGGTGTAGTCAGTCAGTTTATGCATGCTCCCCGCCAACCTCATTTTGTGGTTGTGTGTCGTATCTTGCAATACTTGAAGCATGCTCCAGGTCGGGGTTTGCTCTATCACCCATCTTCCTCTTTTTCTGTCACTGGCTTCAGTGATGCTGATTGGGCTGGTAATAAGACTAATAGCCGTTCTACCTTGGGCTATTGTACTTTTGTTGGTGGTAATCTTGTTACTTGGCGTAGCAAGAAACAGACTGTTGTTGCTCATTCTAGTGTCGAGGCTGAGTATCGTGCCATGGCCCATACTGTTTCTGAGATGCTCTGGGTTCAGTCTCTTCTCCAAGATTTTGGCTTTTCTATTCCCACTCCTATGAGCATGTCTTGTGACAATCAGGCTGCTATCTTCATTGCCAATAATCTTGTGTTTCATGAATACACCAAACATATCAAAATTGATTGCCATTTTATTCGTGATCTCTTACTCTGCAAGCAACTTGTGACTCCTTATGTTCATTCTGCCGATCAATTGGGTGATATTCTAACCAAGCCTTTGGCTTGGCCTTCGTTTCATCGTTTATCCGTCAAGTTGGGCATGTTCAATCTCTATGCTCCAACTTGAGAGGGAGTGTTAGAATACTTATTTTTGTTCTTTTGTTCTCTTGTTATTATTTACTTAAGTTGAGGGTACGATGGTCATATTGCTATGTTAGGGTTTGTATATATATATTTGACTGATGTAAAGTTCAGGCATAATGATTATTCAATATATATATAATTTCTCTTTCTCTTTCTTCTTCTTCTTCCTAAATCCCAACCCTAAATTCCTTCATTTTACATTCTAACTATTGGCTTACTCTAATTTGGGTGAGACCATGTCTATTTATAATCAATATAAGATATACAGAAAAAAGGAATTAAATAATTTCACAATCAAATCCTAAAAATCAAATCCCTAAATAACCATAATTTATAGAGATCACGGGATCTCCTAAATATACAATATCTTGTATTCCAACACTCTTCCTCAAGCTGGATCAAAGATGTCAACCAAACCCAGCTTGTCAATGGAAGATCGAAGTAGGGATGGTCTGACAGATTTGGTGAAGATATCGGCAATCTGATCAGAAGATGGAACAAACGGGAGACATACAATGTCAGCTCAAACCTTTTCCCGGATGAAATGAATATCAACTTCAATATGCTTAGTACGCTCATGAAGCACGGAGTCAGAGGCAAGTAAGATGGCAGACTTATTATCAGAAAATAGCTTGGAGGAATTATTCTTCTAAAAGCCTAACTTGGTAAGAATAGGCCGAAGCCATACTAACTCACATGTCCCATGAGCCATGGCTCGGTACTCAACTTCAATAGATAATCAAGAAACAACCGCTTGTTTTTTGCTTTTCCATGACAGAAGATAGATACCAAGGAAAGTGCATACCCTAGAAGTGGAGCGTCTGTCAATCAATGAACCTTCATAGTCTGCATCAGTAAAACAGGACAATCCTGTCTGAATCCCACCATTGAAGAATAACCCAAACCTGGACATGACTTAAGATATCTCAAGATGTGGTGAACAGCATCAACGTGAGTAGTATGAGGTGAATGCATAAACTGACTAACCACACTCGCAGCAAATGTCAAATAGATCAAACGTCCTACCAATCTCTGGTAACGAGATGGATAGAAAGCAACTCACCAGACTCAGCCGAATGTTTCAAATTTGGATCCATAGGAGTAGATGCAGGCTTGCACCCCATCATACTAGTGTCCTGAAGAAGATCCAAAGTATACTTCCATTGGGACAATGATATCCCACTGCGAGAACGAGCTACTTCAATCCCCAAGATATTTTTGAGAGGACCCAAGTCCTTGATATCAAATATTCGACTAAGCTCCTATTTTGCTTTAGCAATACCAATCGAGTCATCTCCTATAAGGATGATATCATCCACATAGACCAACAAAATAATACATCGACCATTGGGCTAACGAAAAATGAAGCATTGTAGCTCGGCTTTTCGCGCTCCCTTTCGGAAGAATGAATAGCCTTTACAGTTTGAACTCCACTTGTGTGTTTGTTCTGATTTTGATTTCACAAGTGCAATGTGAAACAGTGGAAACACAAAAAGAGTCCAAATCCGGCAAATTCTTTTGGAAAATCGATGTTTGAATCAAATGCCAAAAATGGACTACTTTGCCAGATATCAGAGTCGCCACCTAAATATTATTTTTGGAAAATTTAGGAAACCCATGACTCGTGCCAAAGGCCATTAGTCCGTCGTTACCAAAGTGTCTTGGTTCGGGAACTTAGGTATGAGAGGGGAAGGTCAATAATTGAACACCCCACTCACCCGATCAAAGATCAGCCTCTACTAATCATGATGTGGTTTTTATGTACAATATATGCTCTTGTTCTGATTATTTAACATACAAGTATAGACTAATTTCACGAAAAGTTGGAACGTTTGATTCCATGTTTGTTTTGAAAAAAATGTTTTGAATATGTGTCACTGAAAATGGTGATCTCTTCTATACACGAATCAAAGTATCCCAATTCAAGTGATTAGCCTTCATCCACAGGCATTCAAACATGTATATCAAATAAGCAGTTAGCCTCATGGTAGTATGTTTGATATGACAGCAATCACACTTATACAATATGCTAAAGCATAAAAACTTACCTTATGTCCGAAGACAAGTCAAAAGAAAGTAAATAGTTAGAAAAAATGCATGATCCTAATTAATGCAATATGGCTAATGCAACGCATACAACGTGCAAGTAATAAGCTCGGCTACTAACATGGCATGCGAGTCAATTCAAGGCATGTGATAGAGCATGTATTCAAGCGAAGAGTTTGAATTTGACATTTGAATAATATGATGAGCCAAATTTTTATGCATACAAAACGAATGGATGCAAGTCATGGAAATGCTAATTTGAAAATATGATGTCCCTAACCTAACCATCATAAGTAGGAAATAAAAAGAAGAAAGAATGGGGGTTGGAAGACATACAACTTATTACATATTTGTCCTCGCGAAGGAGGGTCCGAATGTCCAAATGTCCGAATAAATAATTATTACAAAACCGAATGAATAATAAATGAAAGGGGCTATCTAATTTATTACAAGAATTGATGTAAGGCAAGCCTTGACACAATAAACTCGGTATAACGTGCGACCGAATTCAATTACTCATATTGGTTCTTTATGTCGGTTGTAATCCAATTTTAACCAATTTTATTAGCCTTTTTTTATTACCTTTCCATTTATTTATCTTTTCTCCTGTTTGTGCAAAAGTGATATTTACGTCCACTAAGTCCAAAAATGCAATAAAGAGAAACAAGCATCAACTTAACCCGAGAAAATTTTCTTCAGGGGAAATTACAAAGGAAGAGTCAAACTTATTTACAAGCGATAAGGGATTCCAAGTCAAACTCAAGATGTGCAACAAGGACTAGTCAAACTCAAAAGAGTGATAATGACTTAGAAAAACCCAAACCTGAGTGATAATGACTTGAAATCCAAACTTGATAATAAGTGATAATGACATTTTCCTTGGTGATTTCCAAGGGTCAATTAGTCCCTTAAAAGTAAACACACTGATGAATAAAGAGAAATGAAAAATAAAAAATTGTGCTTTAGTATAAGAACATGTATACATTTGGGGTAGTGAACCTCTAAAGAATTTAAACCGTTAAGTATAGAACGTTTTATGCATTTGGTAGTAAATCCCCTAAGAGATTAAATCAGTAAGTATAGAACGTTATATACTTTTGGTAATGAACCTCTTAAGCATAAAACGTTTTATGCCTTTGGTAATGAATCTCCAAAGAGATTAAACCATTAAGCATAGAGCGCTTTATACCTTTGGTAATGAACCTCCTAAGTATAAAATGTTTTATGCCTTTGGTAGTGAATCTCCAAAGATATTAAACTATTAAGCATAGAGCGTTTTATACTTTTAGTAATGAACCTCCTAAGTATAAAACGTTTTATGTCTTTGGTAATGAATCTCCAAAGAGATTAAACTATTAAGCATAGAGCGTTTTATACTTTTGGTAATGAACCTCTGAAGAGATTAAGCCATTAAGCATGGAAGAGTTCCTTTCTTATATTTGAACCACAATCTTAACTTTTCACAACTTTTTAATCGAAATAAGCAAAGAATGGAGGGAGGTTGCAGAGATGATTATGTGAAATTGATTAATTGGTTAGTACAAACAAATTTGATATTTAAAACATAAATTATTGAAATAAATTAAACAGCCCCCTAAATAGCATATAATAGTGCTGAAATTAAGCTACAAAAAGCGAGTAAAATTAAATAGCTGGAGGTACTATTTACCGCCGGAGGTACTATTCATCGTCGGGGTTACTATTCACCGCCGGAAGTACTATTCAACGCTAGAGGTTACTATTCATCCGGTGGGGTAGATTATTTAAAGTAATAAATTACAACAGTTTATATACAATATTTAAATTACAACAGATATGTGGGTGATGCAGCTATCCCATTGAAGCGACAAAAAAAAAAAAAAAAACAGTTATGAAAAGAAGTAAATTAAGTATTTAAACAAATTATGTCACATTTTTAAATTAAATAAAAATTTGCGAAAACTCACCTTTTGGGAAAATGATGAATTTTCTGAGTCACAAACTTTCTTTTGATTACTCTCAAGTTTGTGGAATGTGTTCTCAATTCTCAGTCCAAAATTTGAAATTACAGCTTTAGTGGTTGGTTTTTGAATGGTGTATTGATGAAATAGAAATAAAAATATCAAAGAAAATATTTTATTTTCCCTCTCTTTTTCTTTCCTGATTAGCCTCTTCTCCCCCTTTTTTTTTTCTTCTGCTGAGCCTTTCTCTCCCTTTCGCTTTTTTTTCTTCTACTGAGCCTTGATTGCCTTTATATAGGCAAATTATAATATAGTAATAATAATAATATAATAATATAAATATAATAATAATATAAATATATATATACAGTCATAATGTTTGATGTCGGTAGACCGACATCAAATGAATAATTATTATTATTTTATAATATATATAATGTAATATATAAAATATATATAATATATAATTTATATCATATAATATAATAATATTAAAATATAATATAATAATATAAATTTTTTTATTATTTTCTTTTATATATATACAATACACCAAAAATATGAACAAACACATGAAATTAAGAAAAATTACAAAAATACTAAACTAATGAAATATTCAGTATTTTAAAATAATTTGGCCATAATGATGAAGGTTGGGATTAAAGTTCAAATTCCATCTCTCTTACTGAGGATTCTGTGAGAAACACATTCTAGTTGTCATCATTGGGTAATCAAAAGAAAGCGCCCAAGTCTTAGGGCCGGTCAAAATGGGGCGTTATGGACGCGCCCTCGAGGGCTTATGCTTACCACAGTTCGGACTCAAATGTCACGGTTCTGAATCTAATCCCGCAAAGTGCAATGCGAGACCGATAAATCACCAAAGAGTCCAAATCCGACAAATCGTTTTGGAAAACTGATTTTTTAGAAAGAAGTGCCAAACATGGACTGCTTTGCCAGATACAGAGTTGCCACCTAAATATTTTATTTTGGGGGGAATTTAGAAAACCCTGACTCGTGCCTAAGGCCACGTGTCCGTCATCACCAAAGTTGCCTCGGCTCGGGAACTTGGGTACGATTGGGGAAGGTCAGCTATGAGCACCCCCGCTCGCTCGATCAAAGATCGACCACTACTAAACATGATATCTAGTTTTTGAAAACACATGCGTTCTTATTCCGATTAATTAGTTAATCTTACTATGTGATGCGCACAACACACAAGTATAGACTAGATCCCCTAATTTGGAGCAAAGCATCACATATCCGTTTGTTTGGAAAATGGTTTGGAGTTTGCTACTCGTAAGTAGGCTAAAATGCAGATTTGATGAATTATTCCAATTCAAATAATCCAACCTTCACCCACAGGCATTCAGGCAATTATATCATATAAGCAAGTAGCCTCATGGCAAGCATGCTATCATGGCAGCACTCACACTCATGCAAGATGCTAAAGCATAAACACTTACAGTGTACTCCAAGCCAAAACAAAAACTAGTTAGTAATCAATGCATGATCCTAGTTCATGTTTGAAATGGCTAATGCAACACATGTGGAAATGCAACTTAGAGATAGGCTCGGCTATTCTAAAATGGCATGTGAGATACAATAATTGATACATGTATTCAACTTGGTATTAAAATACAATGCAGTTTGTATGATGCGTCGAGCCCGGTGCATGCAAGATACAGATGAATGGGTGCAAGCATGCAAAGCAGAAGTATGCTAATTGAAACATGACCTAAAACTAACCAATGAAAGCACGTAAGTAAAAGGAAGAAAGAATTGGAGGTTGGAAGACATGCACACATGCACGCACACTTATTACAAAATTGGCCCTCTCAACGGAGGGTCCGAATAAATAATACATACCGACTAATTAACTAACTAACAAGCTAATTAATTATTACATAACCGAATTGAATAATTAGCTACAACTAATTATTACAAAACTTAATTAATTAACAAATTGATTAATTAAATTGCAAAACCATATGCTAACTAACAAGTAAGCAATTAAACAAATTGCTCCAGCTCTGTTTGAAGGAGAAGAGGATGCATGCTCGGTTGCTGTCCTGGAAGCTCTCCGAATGCTCTCTTGAGGCTCTGTCTGCAGGGTGTCCTTGAGAACTTGCTCCTGGATCTTACCAAAAACCAGTCTGGGGAGTGCATCAGTGGCCTGCCGGCCATGGGGAGCCGTTGCCGACCATGCTGCCGACCAAGAGTGAGCACCGCCGGCCAAGACTGAGAGACTGCCGGCCATCTGTAGGACACTGCTGGCCACTGATGTGCTGGAACACCAAGCTGCAGTAAAGCACAAAATAGAGAAAAAGGAGGGTCTCCCAAGGGTATGTACGCACTATGCCACCCCATATCACCTCAAAACATCAAGGGAGAGGCATAGTCGGATCCACGACCATCAATCACGCATCCCGATGCATGATGGCCAAAGATCCAACTTGTGCAAGTCAATGTGAAATGAATGCACAAATAAACACATAAATGCCTAAAACTCTATCATGAATCATCAAAAGCGTCGGCGATCGAGAATCGAGACACGTTTCATCACTTGATGTATGAAACGCCCCTCATTCCTCGTGCTCAGATTAATACTTAATCCAAACAACAATGCAATGCAAGGATGGCATTCACAATGCTAACTCGAACATGCAATCATGCAATATGACTTAAGCATGCAAAATGCAGTGTAATAAACATGCAACAACATGTAATGGAACTAGCATGCGACAACATGCAAAGATGGAGCAAGCATACAACAATATGCAAGACAAGCATGCAACAACATGCAAAGACGGACTTAAACCAAAATGGACAGCTCTTGAATAGGCCCAAATTAGTGGCCAAAAGTGATGAATTGATAGTATGAAAAGCATGAAAAGGCAAGGCAAACATGCATGCCAATTGGCTCAAGAATTAAGGCACAAAGATGCAACTCTTAAGCACACTTAAAGAGTGACAAGCATGGATATGTGACAACAAGGTAAGCTCTGAAATCTCATGTAAATTGATGCCAAATCCACTAAACAATGCAAGCATAGCATGTTAGAAAGCTCAAAGCTCAAAACTAGCAAAGGGACTTAAGCCATGGCCATATAAGGCAAGCCCCAAAGGGCTAAGGGAACCTAAAACAGTCCCAAGGCATGTCCAAACAAGACCAAAAAGAAGCTCGAAGCTAGGCAACATAGGCTATAACACAAGACCAAAAACATGGAGCATGCAAGGCTACAAAAGAGGCAATGCACTACACCTATTGAAACCAAACATGGCATGACTTGGACAACATAAAACAGAGTTACATCATGGTATAACAAGACCAAAAATTCACTAATATGATGAGCTAAAGGCTCAGGCTTAATGGCATGCACAAAAGTTCATTCTTGAGGCATAAAGAGCCAAGCCTCCAAGACATTCAAAGCATGTCAAATGCAAGTGTATGACTACATTTCATGGACTAAAATAACATTTAAAATGATGGCAAAGCATGCAAACATCAAATGTATGGCATGGTAGGGGCCTCAAAACCCAAGACTAGTCTAAACAAGGACAAAAATATGCTAGGATGATGAATCAAAGCATCATGCACATAAAGCTAGTAAGCAAGATTTGTTCTACAAACATATGGAGCATGCAAAATATGACCAAACCAGCAAAAGATAGAGTTATGACATGCCAAATGATGACCAAATATATGCTGAAATGGATTCAACATAAGCTAGGATGACATGCTAAAGCAAGAAGCATATAAAGCTAGTTTATGAGATTTACACTACAAGTGTATTGCACATGCATGGAGTGACAAAACCAACCCAAAACAGATCTAAGGCATGGTAAAACATCACCAAAAACCTACTGAAATGGACTCAACAGAAGCTAAGCAAACATGCTACTTTGATGAGCTACAAATGAGATTACACTACACATACAAGATGCATGCAAAATGTGACCAAACCAGCCATGGACAGAGCCAAGGCAGGTCCTAAAAGTCACAAAAAAGGGCCTGAACCAAGCCTCAAAAGTACATAGAGGCATGCTCCTTTGGAAGGCCAAAAATGCAAGCAAACAAAAACCAAAAGAGAGGGGGCCACACCCTCTGATTTGAGGCCTCAAAACCACTTGCCTACCACTGAAAATCCACTAGATTTCAGTGGTTAGAAGGCCAAACCAAGGCTAGCTTGGAGGCCTTAAGGCATGGCTCAAAACAAAGCCAAACAAGGCCAACAAGAGGGTTGAAGACCCTCAATAGCCAAAAGACCTTAAACAAACTTCAAAAGCACTTAAATACAAGACTTTTTTCAGTTGAAAGCAAGGCCTAAAACAATATGCAAGTATGGCCAAAATGAGGTACAAGAAAGTGCTAAAAATGGGAAGAAACTTACCCTTGAAGATCCACTTTGAAACCAGCAACTTCAGAGGGTAAAACCTCACTTTCAGAGCTCAAGAAGTCCTTCCAAGAACCTCAAACCAATGGTGGCGTTGTATCTCTAAGTGTTGTAGTGTGAAAGTGCAAGGAAAATGGAGTTCAAGGCACAAATCAACAACAATATATAGAGAGAGAGAGTTTTTTCTTCTCAAAGTGCTGAACCTCTGCTAAGGAGAGAGGCTCTCTCCTTATATAGAAGAAAAACAATGCAAAGCTTCTTCAAAAAGCTTGGCAAGAGCTTCATCCCTCCATACACGTGTATGGAGGGCAGATAAAAGGATTCCAGCTGGCTCAAAAGATCTGGAGTGAAACCTGCTGAGACAGGGGGGCTGCCGGCCATCAGGGATGGCCGGTAGTGGCTCATTGATGGCCGACAGGCTCAATCAATGGCCGGCAGCAAGAAAGTGGGGGCCGACAGGTCCAAAATTGGGCCGGCAGTGCACCAAGAAGCACATTCTGAAAGGACCAAGTCATGGTCCAAAAATGGGGCAGAAAGGATACGGGGTCTGGAAAGCTTGAACCTGTGACGTTCCGCCGTGAAAGTCGAATACCCGACGAGCAATCGAACTTGTGTCTGGATGTACCTGCAAGCACAACCGAGTCTTGAGGACGGTCAAAAATGGGGTGTCTACAGGTGTCTACAAGCATGTATGGTCAGAGTGACACTGAACAAAATCCATGGATAGGGTAACAGTGCTGAAACAGTGGAACCATGCACAAGGAGATTGCTTCAAGGCATAAAGAGACTTATGCAGACGACAGACCTTGCCAGCATACTCCCCTTCAGCCCGAAATTAGGGTAGAGGATCCATGTAGATTGTCTCAAGTAAGTCTCCATGTAGAAAAGCATTCTTGACATCAAGTTGATGAAGCGGCCAAGAAAAAGAGGCAGCTAAGGAAATAAGTAAATGAACAGTGGTCAATTTAGCAACCAATGCAAACTAGCCCTAAAATCCTTGCCAGGAACCTGTGTAAAGCCCTTAGCAACAAGATGAGCCTTATATCGGTCCACTATACCATCAACCAAGTATTTGACAGTAAAAACCATTTGCACCCAACAGTCGTCTCACAAGAAGGTAAAGAGATAAGATCCCAAGTGTGATTATGCTCCAAAGCAGCCATTTTAGTTTGCAGAGCTGCAACCCATTGGGGATTCTAGAGAGCCTCAGACACAGACCGCAGGATAAAGACCGACTCAAGCTTTCCAAGAAAAGACCGATGAGAAGCTGAAAGGGTTTCATAACATAAAAATTAGGAAATATGGTGATTAGTACTACTAAACCAACCAAACCGATTAGGGGGACGATGTTCATGAGTTGGATGATGGGAAGGAGCTAGGGAGTGAATAGTAGAGGGAGTGCCTGAGCCTGAGGGCGAAGAAGATGCTGGAGGGGGCGGAGCACAAGGGCGATGAGTGTATGTTTGTAATAGCGGAGGACTGGCAGTTACAGATACAAGCGATGATGAAGGAGCAAATGAATTAATGATAGGAATATGGCAAGCGCTCGGTGACACAGTAAGAGGCAGTGCACTCGAGGCGGAATCCTAAAACATAGGGTTAGAACCAAAAAATGGCATATCTTCGCAAAATGTGATATCCATAGAATGATAAAAACGACGAGGCAATGGATCATAGCACCTATAGCCTTCGAGAATGCTGAATAGCCCAAGAAGATGTATTTAAGAGACTTGTTATCTAACTTGGTCCGAGTAGGACTACGATCCTGAACAAAACAAGTACAACCAAACACACGAGGCACAAGAGGAAATAACACAGTATTTGGACAAAGTAATTGAAAAATGGCCAACCCATGAAGAATCTGACTAGGTGTCCGATTAATGAGGTAAACAACAGTAAGCACAACCATATGCCAGTAGGATTTAAGGACATTCATCCCACAAAGAAGACACCAGACAACACACATAATATGACGATTTTTACGTTCAGCAATCCCATTTTGTTCAGGGGTGTAAGTACAAGTGAGTTGCTACAAAATTCCCTGCTGATTAAGTTGAGAGCAAAATGGATCAGAGATGTACTCCCCCCTCCCCCATTATCAAAACGAATATTGCATACAACGTTGTGGAATTGGGTTTTGACCATTTGTAGAAATTGAATAAAAAATGGAAGCACATCAGACTTCTTTTCAAGCAAATAAACCCAAGTACACCTAGAATGGTCATTTATGAAAGTCACATAATAGCGATGCCCAGAAAAAGCCAAAAAGATGAGAAGGACCCCAGATATCAGAGTGAATAAGGTCAAACATACAGGAGGCGCGATACATGCGAGGAATATAAGAAGTACAAGTATGTTTAGACAGTTCACAAACAACACAATGAAACTGATGGTCCTTGCAAGCTTTATTAAGTGACAGAAAAAGTAAACATAAGTTTGGATGTCCTAAATGAGCATGCCACAAGGCTAAAGTCTAAAAAGAAAACACATAGGAAGATGACTCAAGTAACACAGCTGCTTGCAGGCCAGAAGTGGTAGGATGGAAAGATGTTGGGTCCCCAAAGTAGTATAGCCCGTCGCGCTCAAACCCCCTGCCAAAAATCTTCTTCGAAGTCAAGTCCTGTAATAAACAATGAGTAGGTAAGAAATTACAGCACAATAAAGGTTTTTAGCAAGGCGACTAACAGAGAGAATATTATAAGCAAAATGGGGCACATGTAAGACAGAAGTAAGTGTAATATCCACTACAACAAAACTAACTATTCACGACATCATGTTTACGACATGCATTAAATGCATGTCGTAGTTAGTACATTCTACGGCATTTTTTTTTTTTGCAAGCCGTTAATGTTTTGTCAATAACAGCATACAGTCCATGTAAGTCGTTGATTCAGATATTTATAGCACGCAAAAGTATGCCGTAAAAAATGTATGTTTTTACGACTTACAAAAATATGTCGTAAAATATTTGTACTTAAGACGACATACATTTCATGTTGTAAATTATTATAACTTTACATGGCATACATTAACATGTCGTGAAAACTTTTGCAAAAAAAAAAAAAAAAATCAATCTGATTTTTTTTTATGGCATGCAAAAGCATGCCGTAAAAAATGTATATTTTCACGACATACAAAATATATGTCATAAAATATTTGTATTTAAGATGACATACATTTCATGTTGTAAAATATTATAATTTTACATGGCATGCATTAGCATGTCGTGAAAACTTTTATTAAAAAAATTTCAATCCGATTTTTTTTTTTAAATTTAAAAATGCTAACAATTTCCAACCAAACTTCTCACCTTAAATTTTCCTAATTGAGGACAACATAAAAAATAATTTATACATTATTTTATAATTTAATGTCTCTTTTAAGGGATAATTGCACCCAGTGGGATTTTGGAAAAAAAAATTACACATTCATGAAAACGTTTATAATTTTAATGATTAATATTTATATGGCTTCTCACTAATTTATAATTATTATTTTATTAAATTACCTTGATTTGATATTTTTCTTTCTTTTAATAATTTATTTATTTTTTATTTTTTAGATGTGCCTAATCTGAATACAACTAAAAAATAAAATATTTGTAAAAAGAATAATAAAATATAATATATATGAAATGTATTAAATTTTATATTTTTTTGAATTTAGTGATTTTTAAAAAAAAATTAAAAAGTAAATCATTATTAAAATTAAAATAAAATATTTCTTTTAAGTATATATAAATTATTTGAATTTGAAAAGTAAAAAAAATTTATTTAAAATATTACAATAACTAAAACAAAAAACTGAAAAACAATCAAGGCCCCCTTACTTTCTCACTCGCTCTCTGGTCTCGATCTCTCTCTCTCTCTCTCTCTCAACCCTCTCTAAACCCTAATCTCTCTCAACCGATCGAATCAGCCTTCTTCAGCCTTGATTTGATCTCAAAGCGATTGGTGATTCATCTCAGATCCAATCTCAGAGCGATTGGCAATTTCGATTTTGAGATTTCGAAGCTCCACCGCCTCCACCATCTGCACCGGCGAGGGAAGCAAGGACCATCGTCTACTAAGGTGAGCACCACCGTCTCTCTCTCTCTCTCTCTCTCTCTCTCTCTCTCTCCCTCAAGCTCTTCCCGTCGAGTTTGAGCAATTGGTTTTAGAATTCAGTTCGGTTTGTTTGGTTCCTTCTATGTATGAACTGCTAGTCAAATTGCTTCAGAATAGTGCTTTGGTGGCCATTTGTGATATTTTCTCAGTCAAAAATTGGGAAATTTGGTACTCACATTTATCGACATTTATTTTGTTCATTGACTTCCCAAATTCATTTCTAAAATTCCAACTTCAAATCCACATTCGTATAATATATATATATATCTGTGTGTGTATAGTTTTGACATATAAAATAAAAATAAGCATTTCAAAACAGATACTATTGAGGGTAAAATATATGGAAACACTTGGGAAGTTTGCAAAAGAGCTTACAATGTAATACTATTCCATGGACAATCTTGATTATGGGTCCTATGTTACTTGGCTCAAGGCTTGCAAGGGCTTGATCCTGATGTTAACCCCAAGGATTTAATGACACACTAGTTAGCAACTCATATAGTCTGTAGATAAAGCTTAGGCATTGGAAATTTAAATATATTCTAGCCAGATGATGCTTGACCAGAATTAGATTTTGGAGCACAAGTTTTTACTACTCAGACTCAAAGCCAACATACTAACACTCTGAATGTAATACTCCCTAAGCCTATTTTTTTTAGGGTATTCAATGCATTCAATGACACTGACATTTATTTATCGACACTTTCCATGAGAAACAAATATAGAATGAACTCACTTTGTGGGACAGATAGAGTATGATGAACTGCACTGTTTTACTTCAAAAAGAAGAAAAAAAGATCATAATGGACTGCACTGTTTTCCCCTCTTCAGAAAGGTCACATTGTATTTGGCTTGACTAGCTTCTTCGTCTTTTCTTTTGTTACGAGACAAAGAGGAGTTAAGATATGTTTGTTGCATTAACATACCAAGCCAATATTATTAATCTAGTGGGTGCATGTTCTGTGTTGTAGATAATTTATTCACAGAACAAGAACCTCATGCCTTCTGGTGTTATTTAGATGAATTTATTACGAATCTAGATCCATTGCTCTCGAGTAAGGATATACTTGTGTGTTTACTGGTTAACAACAGACATGCACCTTACATAGCCAACCAAGGTTTTAAATGGGATAATTTCCCACAATTTCTTTTACAAAAACGCATCAGAGATGTGTCTAAACTTAACTGTTTTGGGACAGTTAACTAAAATCAAGGATTAGAAAGTATCCGCATTTTTCACTTGGGCTGAGTTTGTTTAGGATGAAAGTGAGGGAAAGAGAAAAAAAAAATATAGCTTTTTATGAGTTTGCTTAGCATGAATGTGGTGGAAATTAGAAGAAGGTTAATTTTATTATACAACCCGTATTAGCATTGTTACTAACTTTTTAATTTCCTGCACAAAACACAATAAAATTTGAATGTGTCTATATAAAGAGTTATCTATAACTAACATTTCAAAGTTCTCTATATTTTTCTTGCAAAATTTTCATCATAATCAAATGCTTGCAAGAAAATATATTTTCTATCTTTTCTTTCACTTCATTTTCTCACTTTCACATTGCACAAATTTTTCTATAGGTTGTATTACACTGCACTTTTGTTTCATACAAATTTTACATCAATAAAGATGAGACCAACAAGAAAGAGGGACGGTGCTATATGATGGTGGGCTTCAATAAAGATGAGACCAACATTTGTTAAATTTGTTAAATTTTTTGTGGTCAAATTAAGAGGCAGAGGTGTTTTGGAAAGTGATTTATAAATTGATTTTTTGACTTATTACAAAAAAATATACAAATAAATCAATCAACTAATAAGTTAGCTCCCAAAACGCCCGTAATTAAGTTATTCAAGGAAATCTCTAACCCATTTTTTGAACAAAAACAATCCTTAGAACTTCTAATAAATTCTGAAAATTCATGTTAAAGTTTGCCATGAGCCCACTTCATGCCTGAATCCAAATAAAAAATATGATTGAAGCCTTCAAAATTTGTATAAACAAGAAGGTCTATGGGCCAATTAAGCACAGAAAAGAGAGAGCAACAACTTTCGTACTTCTATTTTGTTTAGTGATGTATGTATTTTATAACAAAAACACAAAAACCTATTATGAAATTATATCATTAGATATTTCTATTCATTGTATATAAGTACAGATCAAATAGAACATGTAACTAGGGGGTATTTTGGAAAGTTTGTAAAAAGCTGACTTTTTAGCTTTTTTGCTTTTTTGGTCATTTTTTTGACTAAAAAAAGTTTTAAAACCAAGAAACTGACATTTTTAGCTTGCTGCCAGAAGACTCCTAGATAACCTGTTACAAAATTATCATACGGAAAAATTATTAGTTTAACACCATACCAGGTTCTTAATGTCCGAATTCCCTTTATCGTATCCAAGAGATTACTTGGGTCAAATTAACTCTTAATGTCAAAATTAAATACACAGTATGGTATAAAAGCATAAACTCTTATGAACTAAATTGGTATGCCCAACCAATAGTAGTGACTAACATCAATTCCTATTAACATCAACTCCTAGTAGACATATGTAGGGTTTATATAATTTAATTTATTTGTTTGGTTGACAACTTTTCGTTTTTTCTTCTTTTTTTTTCTCAAAGATCTGTTGCTAACTGTGTTTGATTTTGAATCTGAACTATCATATATCTGTTTCTCGAGTTTTGTGTTTTACAAGGTATTCCTCTTTATGCAGCTGGCATGGGTTGGAAATATGGCTTCCACAGAAGCAATGCGTCTCTTTGTAAAGATATTGGAGGTTTGGGCAAAGTGAACTTTCGAGTTTTTGTTACTTTATAAAAACCTTAGGTAATTTATCTATGTTTTATTTTCTCAATAGGAAGAAGATCCGGGGTGGTATTCAAGAGCATCCAATTTTGTTGCAGAGCTTGTTGTAGATGTAGAAATAAAAGTGAGTTTGTAGAAAGTCTAATTTTTTGGCTGATTCTTTCAAGTTTCTTGATGAGCTATTTCTTGATATTAGTATGAATTGGTAGTCTATATTGCTCTTCAGGGCCATGAATTAGAGCATGTGCTTTTTTCATAAATGCTTCTTACAAGCAGGTCTAACAAAAAAGGTGTTTGTTAGATTGATCAATGTCATCCCATCATTCAGAAGCTGCCACTTTTTTAATGAAATTTTTTGTAGGACTAGTTGGCTAGATTATCTTTATTTGAAGTGCAGTCAATTTTTATTTCTCTTTATAATTCCCCCAAATTCATGTTTGAAGTCATGTGCTTTCCCAATTGATATTTTTATTTTTTGGATTTTCTAGGATATATTTTTTTGTATAGAATAAGTTGGTTGTACCCCTATAGGCACCTTTTAATGAAATAACTTGTGAAAAAAAATAGAAAAAGGTATAATGCTTATGGTTTGGTGTGGTGGTCTTCCTTTGAAATGCAATTTCTCAATGATTATTTCATGTATGTGTGTCGGAGGACATTTGATACATGCCATTAGCATGTCACAAAAATCATAGCTTTTTAATGTTGGAATAATGACATCATAAAGAGGTGTATGAAGTTGAGATTTTTATGTTAATTTGTTGGAGTATCTGAATGAAAATACCATGTACTTGTGCACTAGCTATATCTGTGCTTTTTACAAGATCTTAAATTTAGTCCTGCTTATGATGGTATTTGCTCTCTTTACAGTTTCTAAGGTGGTAGAGGTTAAGGAAGAGAAAAATAACAGCTGATGGATCAGAAAATTGACCAAGGCACATGTGTGAAATTGCAGTCTGTTACAACCAAGTCATTAGTCATTGCCTTTATCCAGATTGATATCAATTCAATTGATATCAATTCTATGAGAATAGATCCGTTCTCTTCCTTATGAGGTAGCGCACGTTTTAACTGAAGTTGGCCTTAGAGAAATTGAAATGTGGAGTTATGTAGTTGATGGGAAACTATTGCCACAAGGCTTTCATGAGTTGATTTAAGTTGTCTATCATCTTTGGACTCTGAATTGTTAACAAAATGATTCTTCTCTTTGAAGTTTGAACTATTGGTTGGAATCCTGTTTCTTCTTCTTTCTGTTTAATTTATTGGCTATTTTATGAGGTCCCACTAAATTCCATCTCTTTGGACAAAATGACAAAATGATGTTCTTGTGGTAGGAATAATTTTTCCTTTGAATATTTGTGTTTGGAAGCTTTGATTTTGGGTTAGGGGTATGTAGTACTTGCTTGCTACAATGGTTTCTTCAGGTTCTGCATGCCTTTGTATTTGGATTAACAATTTGTAATTCAAAACTTCTTCCATGTATATGCCTAAAATGATAGGGAATGAGGGAGCACAAATAATAATTCATTACTGGATGGGGCATGCTCATGATGTTGGCTCCTTTGCCTTTGGCATTGTTCTGTGCCTTATCTTAATTGTGAGACAATCTGTGGTTTCAATTGGTTCGTTGACATATGTACTTAACAGTTGTACAGTAAAAGTGGAGAAAAAAAATATTTAAAGTTCATGGCGAGGCCCCAGAATTTTCCAGTTACTTCTTAATGCTATATTTTCCCCTATGAGATTTCACAAGGCACTCCCTCTCAAGTTTATATACTTATCTGCTCCATTTCCATTTATTTATTTATAGTAATTTTTTTTTTTTTTTTTTTTTTTTTTTTTGCTGTTGTGGGTTTTATAACACAATCCAAAGGTTGAGCCAGTCACAGAAAATGGAGACACTTTTCCTGAGACAAAAACCATTCCTACTGAAAATGGCAGCTTGTTGGAAACTCAGGATAGAGATGTTATATTGGAGGGCCTTGGTTCAGTTAATGTATATGATCAATGGGTTGCACCTTCAGGATTTGGTCCACGCCCGAAAGCACGATACGAGGTATTGCCTTGCCTCCATTTTAAAAGATCAGTTGGTTCTAGCTGCTCCTTCCAAACACCCCCCTTTTCGTCTTTTTTTTTTCCTTTTTCTTTTCCTTGAACAAAGTTCTTGAATTCACAGCATAGAGCAGCTATTATTGATGACAAGATGTATATATTTGGTGGAAATCACAATGGACGTTACCTTAATGATCTTCAGGTATGGAAACTAATTGTAGTTGTGCATGTTGTGTTATATGCACAAGTCATATGGTTGTATTTACTGTATTCATTTATGGGATACTGTTAGTGTTTGGCTCATTCTCTCTCACTCTCTCCTTTTGTTTTTTGGATAAATGTAGAGAATCATCCAAAACTTCTCTTCAGTAATAGCAGCCAATTTCTCCTTTTGTTTTTTGGATAAATGTAGATAAATGTGGTTGTATTTACTATATTCATTTATGGGATACTGTCAGTGTTTGGCCATATGATAGTTTAGATATGGTAAGTTAGATTTTTTTGCTTACTTCATAGTTGTTGCTTCTGCTTGGTTTGTAACAGGTTGCATTTTATAAGCTATTGTCTACATACGGTTAGGCAATGTCATGTTTCTATATATATATATATTATATTAAAATTAACTTTCTACGGCATGCAAAATTATGCCGTGAAAAGTGTAATGATTTATGGCATGTAAGAAAATGTCGTAGAAGATTATATACGGCATACAAGGCATGTCATAAATATATTAAAAATGACCTTCTACGGCATACAAAATTATGTCGTGAAAAGTGTGATGATTTATGGCATGCAAGAAAATGTCGTAAAATACTATATACGGCATACAAAGTATGCCATAAATATATTAAAAATAATCTTCTACGGCATGCAAAATTATGTCATGGAAAGTATGATGATTTATGACATGATAAAAATGTCGTAAAAAGTTATATACGACATACAAAGTATGCCATTAATGTTTAATTTATTACTTTTTACAACTTTACCTGCATGCCGTAAATGACGCTCAGCTTTCCATGGCATGTCATATAACAGCATTTGTGTGTATGCCATGAAAGAGTTTTTACGGCATGCATTGCAAGCTGTAAAAAGTCAATTTTGTTGTAGTGATCAGACAACAAGGACACATCACCCTTATGTTGGACATATGAAATAGAACCATCAGCAAGACAAACAGTCTAAGCGGTAGTAGAGACAGGAGAGGATAAACAAGAAAACTCATCGGTCATTGGCCCCAGAATCCAATACCCAAGTAAGTACAATGCGAACATGAAAGGCTGTAGGAGTACATGTAGTGAGTGTGACAGTAGAAGGGACACTTAGAGACATGGTAATGAATGAACCAAGTCGCTCTTGAAGACTAAAAATCTGAGATTGAAGCTGATGAAGATCAACAGAATGAGTCGGCTGAGAAATACTAGATGTGTCAGCAATAATAGTAGTATGGGAAGGGCGTGTCCTTGCAAAGCGTTACTTTAACTCAGCATGAAGCTTCAAGCACCGTGCTTGGACATAACAAGCTGCACCACAATGGTGGCAAATAAACTTGCTACTAGAAGCACGAGAACTAAACTTGGCAGCAAGAGCTATCTGATCTGAAACTAAAGATGAGGCAAGAACGAAGAAAGGAAGCGAAGCCACTAATTAAATCAATCAACGACGACGTTCCTCACTGTCAATAGTAGCAAAAGCCTCATATAAGGATGGCATAGGTGATGTGTTCAAAATCTGAATATGAAGAGACTCAATTTCAGGTTTTAAACCCATCAAAAATTGACAGGTGTGTTGGCGAGCAAGATGAGCAGACACAATAGAAGTGGCAACAGCTAGAAAATCACTCAATGGCTCATACTATGCTAACTCCTCCTAGCGAGACTAAAGGGACCAAAAAATTCAGCAACGGTAAAACCCAAAGCTTCCTGAGAGGCATGAGAAATATCTTGATAGAGTTCAAAAATCCTAGCATCATTGTGGGCATGTGCGTACATCTAGGTACGAGCACTCCACAACCGAGGAACTGTATCACAGTACATGAACATGTTGTAGATGCGTTCTTCCATAGAGTTGAACATCCAACCAAGTAAGGTGCAATTGTCAATATCCCATCTAACCTGCTTAAGATCATCAGCGGAAGGTTGTGTCTCAGTTTCCAGAAGCCATCCAGATTTGCCTCTGCCCCCAAGGTAGACACATATAGATTGACTCCAAGCAGCAAAGTTGCGACCACTAAGCAACACACTAGTAATCCGATGAACCGAAACATGGGAGGCAAGGGAAACATCTGAATGAGGCATAATGCTATGGGTTTGTGCAACAAAGTCAAACATTTTGAAAAACCACAAAGCTGAAGTAGCGGCGTCACACAAAAGAGATGCTACCGAACAAACCATTAGCCCAAGTAATAAAGATCACACACAGGTTGCTTACCACATCAGCAACACACAACCCTAAAAGGGTTAAAAACTAGCTTGGACCACCCTAGAAGGATGTCGATGTAACGCCCTCAAAATTTAACCCATTGAATATAAAACAAGACATGCATTAGTAAAAGAAACATTATATTATTTCAATCATCAGAGTATTACGAAATAAAACATCATAATAAATGCCCTACGGGCTTACATCTTGCCAAGCCAATACTTGGACACAATTCCATGAGTTCTAACTCAAAACAAATAAAGCCCTCGGCTTGAATGTTTACATAGTTCAGATAAAACAAATAACACAAATAAAGCAAATCTTCAAGTCCAATTCCTCACAAGCTAAGTCTTTGGAGGTTGTGAACCACCTGAACCTGAAAATGAAGTTCCCATATAGGGTGAGCCACAGCCCAGTAGAGAAATACTAAACCAAGCATAAGAATTAACTAAAGCAGTAGCACCCGATACATGGTTAACACAAAATATTCAGTTTACAATATTATGACACGAATGTCTACGTTGTCTATGACACGTGGTCTATGACACAATACACTTTTCATTCATACAGACATGGCTCAGAACCTGGCCAAACAACTCAACAAAGACAACAAATCAGGTTAAACCTTTCTTATAACAAATTAAACACACATGCTGGTGTTATAACAAATCTCTATCAAATCCACTTCCACACTTCCCAACTGACACACATGGTGGTGATGTATCATATCAACAACAAATAGAAATATTTCTATTATCAATAAGCACACACATATGTGATGCTACTGGAGTCCATCCCCTATCTCCTCCCAACAAATCCGGTTTAGAGGTCCATCCCCTATCTTCCCCTAAACCGTGGAGTTCATCCCCTATCTCCTCCAAAACCAAATGCATATGCAACATAATCAATACTTGCCATATACAACACATAATCAATACACGAATGTTCTGTATTAACTCAACAGTCAAATAAATGACTCAATTTCAGTTATACCTAAGCCGCATGCAAGGTCTACAACAATCAATGGCTATCCTCCACCGATAGCCCAAACAATTATTTCTAAACAAGAAATAAATATAATAACACAAGTGTAATTTCAACATTCTCAAAGGTAAGTGTTTAAACTAACCAAATACATCATTAAACCACTAATTTTCCCCAATCACATGAATTAAACCCAATATCACAATCTTCCCTTACATTAGTTATATAAATTAATCTATGACAAACCCTAAGGTTTCTCCCAAAATTACCAAACTACCCCCACATACCAAAATACCACCACTTAGGATTAAAACGTATAAATGGAGTAGGAAATCCCTACCTCAAAGAAAGAACCCAAAAAGATGATGATGAAGAAGATGCTCGAAACTCCAAAGTGCTCCAAACCGACAACTGCTTAGATTAAATGGAAGCCCTCACTCTCCTCTATCTTATTTGTAAAAGAACTAGGGTAGAAACACACCCTAACTAGATCAAACCTAGGAGGAAAGGTGTTTAGAGAAGAAGAAAAGTCGGACTTTAGGGTTTGAGATAAAAAAGAATGAAAAACTGCCCTAAAAATCCCGCTGTTACGTTTAAATACTGGACAGGCTCGCTCGAGCGAAGACCTGGTCGCTCGAGCGACCAGACACAAGAAACTGACCTCGATCGAGCGAAGAGAGAAGCTCGCTCGAGCCAAAGACAAAGCAGCTCGCTCGAGCGAAGAAAAGCTCGCTCGAGCCAACAAACACTGCGTTCAGGTCTAGTACTGGACGCAATCCTCGCTCGAGCCAAGAAATGCTCGCTCGAGCGACGAACCAAAAAGGAAGACCTCGCTCGAGCGGAGATAAGCTCGCTCGAGCGACCAAGCCAAAAACTGAACATCAACACTTGGTTTCTAAACCCAACCAACCTGCAATCAACCTGCCCAAAATATCCTATAACCCAAGAATAAGGAATCAAAGGACAACAACGACAATAATATGACAACGGAATCCACGGAACATAAGTCCAGATACAATAATCAAATGGGAAAAAGACCGGGGTCGCTATAGTCGAACTGCACAGAACCAGAACAGAGCCTGGTCGGCTGCTGTAAGAACCCCAGCAGTGACTGGAAAAGACTGTCGAGGGAGAGAGAAAGGGTTTCTACTGGTGTAAGGTGGTTGAAGGGGGCTGGGTAGGTGAGTCAGCTGCTAGGAAAGGGCGGAGAGGCTGGCATTGGTGATGGGTAGGTGCGGCTAGGGTTTTTTTTAGCTTTAATACCAAGAAGAAAGTTGTACAATATTGGCTTACCCTAATTTGGGTGAGACCATGTCTATTTATAATCAATATAAGTTACACAGGAAAAAGGAATTAAATAATTACACAATCAAATCCTAAAAATCAAATCCCTAAATAACTGTAATTTATAGAAATCATGAGATCTCTTAAATATACAATATTCTGTATTCCAACAACTCTTTGGGTGGTGCCAGGTGCTTGTGTTCAAATGATTTTTAGATGATTTGAAGATTAAAGGAGAGGGTTGTGGTTTTGTGTGGTTTTCACAGTCTTTTGGATTATTTGGTTGGATATGAATGCGAGGGAATTTTGAGGACAAGTTTGGAAACTTGGAATCAATGTGGGATAGTGTGCTAGTTGGCATCATTTTGAGTCTCCATTTCGATGGCATTTAAAGGGATCCCATGATTTTTGATTTCTAGTGATTGGAGAGTTATTTGTGATGTATAGTTCATTTTTTCTTGTTTGACTTCTTGTTTTTGTTGATTGTCATTTCGAGAGACTCCTAGTAAAAAAAATATAACAACTGCAATGGTAGCGTTCGGAGCAGCTCTCAGCTAGGCTTTATAAGGTGTATCTTGGCAAATGGTGGGGTGTAGTAGACTGGATTGTAGTTGAGAATGATGTGAGCAGCTCATTTAGGTTCTTGGATATTCCAAATGTTGTTTAGATTATTGATTCGGACACTCACTCCTCAGTAGCAGCGATGTAGGTTTGTCAAGTATCTGCACAACAGAACACCACAAATCTAAGCAGATTTGAATGAAAAAAAAAAAAAAATCAATTCTACAAAAAGAAAAGTAAAGACATGGATTGTTGTAATAGCATGGATGTAAAACTTGTACTCCTAGTTGTTGGATAGCGTGGTCTATGTCAAGTCTTTTGCTGGAGGTTTGGTCAATTGTTTGTAGTTAGCTTGTTTGGGTGTATGGTAGAACTTGTCCTGAAACAGTTAACTGGCATAATAGAGTAGCATAGGCCTGTTAACGGATCGAATTGGCCAAGATCTGACCTGATCCGATTGACCATTAATCCTAATCCGAATATGACAAAACTGATTATGCATGAGCCGATCTGATCCATTTTAAACTTATAGCCAATCCGTACAATCTGATCCAATCTCTATTTTTTTTTCTTTCTTTTTTTCTTTTTTTTTTCCCTCCTATGTTTAGCCAGCCATATAAGGTTAAAAAAAAAAATAAATAAATAAATTGTTCGTGACATCAAATTTTGAATACTTCTACTACTCATAACGGATTTCTTACTGCCAGCCTATGTGCTGCTAGATAAACTTTTAGTAGGGGCAAAAACTATTTTAAGTATCTAACACATTCAATGCACATTTTGGGGGAAAAAAATGCTAAATCATTCAATATCTAACTTATAAAAAAAATGCACCTAATAGCCAAAATAAAAACAGTAAACACTTCAATATCTAACTCATTCAAAGTCAAATCACGAAACTTAATATTTTTTCCACTATTTAGCTCATTCAATGCTAAACCATGGCAACCATAGACAAAAATAAAACAGTTATAAAAGTTGAGAATTGACTTATACATTTATATCCACATTTCACCACAAAAACAAAATAAAGTAATTAATGACAAATTATCCGCAAGCTTCTCCTAAGTAAATTGTGTTAGACTTTCTTTGTATGCATTTAACTGACTCCTCCATCTTTTCTCCATCAACAACATTGTGAAGTCCTGCACAATTGAAATAGTAAATAGTTCAATTGAACTTGGGTTCAAGGACAAAACGAAAACAAACCCTTGTAATTTCAATGAGATGACTGCAAAAAACAAAAAAAAAAAACAAAAAAGAAAAGTGTGTAGATAACTTCTATCACAATGCAAATGACATATCATGTGATTCAATCCATCTATTTTTCTCAATTCCACTCATATAGATATTAGCATATACAGTGTAGATATCTAAAAACTTTTTTTTCTTTTGAGTATTTTCCAAAACCATGCAACAGTAATGTTGAATACTTCAAAAGTGTGATGATGCCATGTCATGCACAACAACTAAATTGAACTCCAAAGAACCAGGCTTCAACCCAATTAACTCCAGATTCTACTAGTTAAAATTCATTCATAATAGTCATAGAAAAAAAGAGAGATCAGGTTCACCATTCTTCAAATCTCATCTCAATTAATTCTAACTGTAGCAAACAATAAACTTTACTATTGCTGTGAAGCTTCACTATAAAAACATAACAGATGCATAGTGAGCCACTAGGACAATTCTGAAAACCATCAAAAATATCCAAGGGTGTTCACAGATAATTTAAGAATGACCAATTATAAGGTATATGTGACTATGTTCTGAATTATCATTATAATCACTTGAGCTAAATGAAGCTATATCCTACTATTAGGAAGTGGGTGATGGCCATCCAAACAACATAACCTTCTCTCTCTCTCTCTCTCTCTCTCTCCCCCCCCTCCCTTTTCCTCTAAATTCTTTCTTTGGGTGAGCAATGAAAAGCATAACCAAACTATGTAACCATCATATCCACAACAATCATTGTCAATACAAGTATGATGATTGTTGAACTCCATAAACTACAATTGAAATAGCAAGAGTAGAACAAAATTAATAATTTTTTGGGAAAAGAAAAGAACTTTATTTAGGAAGCAAAAGGAAAGCCCAGAAGAGGGAAGAAATATATTGACCTACATGTGATAATTAAGAAAACAACAAAAACTACACCTATTAAAGAATCAAACAGACTTCATCAATGCTTTTAAAAGGTGGGCAGAACTATAACCTGACAAAGGCACATCTGTAGCATTAACTTAGGTTTCATTATGGTTGATTAGAGGTGTTAAACTAACCAAACTGCTCAAGCTCAATTCGTGTTTGGCTTGTTAAAAGCTTGTTCATGCTCAGTTCGTTAAATAAACAAGCCAAGCTTGAACACATTTTACAGCTTGTTGAAGTTTTCAAACCAAGCTTGAACAGATAATTGCTCATTCGGCTCGGTTCAATAAGCCTAAAATTATATAAAATATCAAACTGCTTGAGCTCGGCTCGATAAAAGCTCGTTTGAGATCAATTAGAAAGTTTAACAAACCAAGCTTGAACAAATTTTAAAGCTTGTTAAAGTTATTAAACCAAGCTTGAATAGTTGACTATTCATCTCGTTCGGTTTGTTTATCACGCCTATGGTTGATATCCACTTATGAAATGGTCAGAACTGAAATTCATTTGATATCAAGCCACTTGACGGTTTTAAAGTTCACATGTCTTGAAATTCATTTGATATCAAGCCATGTCTAAGATGTATAGAGAGAGAGAGAGAGAGAGAGAGAGAGAGAGAGAGAGAGAGAGAAGTATTGCTCCACCTCTGATTTTTGTTAGACGTAAATGTTAAAAGCGCGTTCCTAGACATACCACTTAGCTAGCCATAGACATAGCTAGCCAAACTTTCTTGTTTCAAAGAACCGGCAAGCAATTAACTACCACTTGAGCTACTATTTTCAGAAACAAGTGTGACGAAACTCATGGAATCAAAAGAATCACTCCTATACTCGTAGAAAGATCAACAAAACCATTATGGACCCTCTGAATATGGTTATTAGCATCAGCACCTTAAATAAGCCCAAAGCAGTATTCCACCAAGTCCAGTTGGTAACAGAAAACAAGCATATATTTCAAGTCACTCAACTGGATTTTTTCACCATCAAACCAATCTGAATCTAAAGACAGAAATAGGGTCATGCAGATCTTACAAACACAAAAACAGACTAGTTGACATGAACAAACAGCCTGAAAATTCATGGGCTTTTTAGCTTTATATACAACGATTGGAACTAGAAAAAGATCCAACACAAAAATAACAAGAAAAAAAATAGATTCATCCATCTTTTTTCACATGAAAAATCCTCAAACAAAGCTAATGTAGACTCATATGAAACCAATTATGTTACAAAGCTAGCTACCGAGAGCCTTAAAATGTCCTAAAGCCATGGTGCAATTGACAAATCAAATTCCAACAAAAATCACATTGATCAAACCCACTTAACAAACTGATCAAACACACACACAAACTAATCAAACCCACTCAATAATAATCACAAGCAACAAAACTCCAAATTTATCATAACTATAGCAAACCCACTTGAGAACAATCAATATAGAGCCAAGTCGATGTCATTGAAACTAAAACCTAGTTAAACTAACACCCTAATATTGGGGAAAGCAATGGAATTCACAGAAAATTACTAACTTCGAAAAATGGACAGATGTTTAATGTCTGACTCAAAAAGTTGCACTTGTTTCAAAGTCTCCAAAATTCGAGTCACAATCGAAGATGGTGATTCGATGATGATCAAACTCAAAAGAAATTGTAGATGATAGACGTCGCAGATGATGATGATGATTCGATGATGAGCAACGAAATTGTAGATGATGATAATAGTGATTCAATGAGTCAATCTTTAGAGAAATCTCTGATGGTGATTCGATGAATCGATCTCTGGAGACATCACATGAGAGAGGCAAGTGTTTTGATCTTTCTAGGGCAATTTTTCTACTTCTCAAGTGGGCTATAATATCGGATTTGGGTACATAAATGGGCTGGAATTGATTTATCCGAATCCAGTATATTTAAATTCGGATCTGGCAGATTCGAGTTACATAGATTATTGAATCTGAATTTTCGCAAACAAATTGGATTAGATAGGTCAGATCTAGTCAAACTCAATCCGTTGGTAGGCCTAGAATAGCAATACTCAAGTTCGTGAAGGTCAAGCTAAAGACCAAGCAATCGATTTAGCTTGACCATACCCATAATGATTCGATAACTATTGGGAGTCAACTAAATTGGATTCAAGTTCCAATGGCAGAGGCACTCTTAAAGAAGTGGATGAAGGGGGAGCCTAACACTAGCCTCTATGACGGAAACTATTGGGATAGGTATGAAGTCAGGACCCTCAATCTTGAAATCAACATGACTGCTCAAGCTTAGATCGACATCAAGGGTAATCTAATACAATGTCAGAATTTAGTAGTAGTCATTGACTCCAGCATGTACTATAAATGCCCTATTTTTCAGAGAATGAAGAAACAATGGACAAATTAGATTATACAAAAAAATGATAAAATATAATAGATCGAGAACTTATACAATGGAACATCTAAACTAAAGGAGTTAATTTAAGGGATAGACAAAGACAAATGCAAGAGGTATGTAGCTTGAAGCAAAGTGACAATGGGGGAGGGAAAGAGTGTAAAAAAGCCAGAAGGTACAAAGAGTAAAGGTGAAGAATATGAAGTAAGAAACAAAAGTTCAAATAAAGAAAAGTAGAAAGAGAGAAAGGGGTAATATTGGTGTCACCTAAAGTGCATTGTACCATATACATGTCCTTTCGTGATTGACAAGCGTGACGATGCACAACTAATAACAGAATGATACATCATCAATACAACAGAATCTTCAGAAATAAAGAGACTGAAGCCCAACATTATCTAACACCTTTATAGCTATAAAGATGCTCTTTACAGAGTGACGGGCAATGGATAAATTTATGAGAATATGTTTTCAAATATATTACTGTTTGTTGTTGACAACTTTCTGCCACAGACATTGCTTTTACTGTTGAAATGCACACTGATCACTCTATTTTAAGACTCTTCGTATTTGTTCATCTACATTTTGTTGTTATGTACTATTGTTACATGTGTAAAAACAATTCCATGAAATGTGGGGGTTTCTTCTTTTGATTTTGCTATAAAGTATCTTGGTAAGCTTAATCTATGGATGTGTCTAAGTGTGTTAAAGGAGTACCAATATTTGGCACATGCTCAACACAAATACAACTCCTCTATAAAACTACCTATGTTTCTTATTTCACATTACTAGGGTTGTGCATCCCCGTTAGGAGAAATCCAACTGAA
The DNA here is from genome assembly GCA_036172215.1 of Camellia granthamiana. NCBI lineage: Eukaryota > Viridiplantae > Streptophyta > Magnoliopsida > Ericales > Theaceae > Camellia > Camellia granthamiana. Next base: position 21,453,673 of record CM069904.1, read on the forward strand.
TGTTGGTGTGTGATAATAACACAAATAGTTTAAATAAACATAGGGAATGCAATGAATAACAAAAAAGTCCAGGAATATGTACATAGTTAATCCTGGCCATTATGCTCAAATAGATGCAATTCACATGGTTAATGCAACATGAGATGTATTTAAAAGAAAGAAAATCAACAGAAAATTCAATGACATTCACCAAAATTCCAACTCCCACTTGAATGATCAACTTTAAGACAAGAAGTTCATAAATTTTCACAATCATAATGCTATTTACATTTTTAAACTTTGGCAACCAACATTTATTTCATTTTGTTTACACTCTAAGTGGTAATGGCCAATTTAAGCATCGTGAAATTTTTTTGAATTTGTCTCATGTGTGTTTGAATTCTTATTTGATTTGAACTAATGACCTGTCAATTATGTGTTACTTTCATTTTCGTTGTTGGCCATAGGCATGAACAAGGTTTATTCGGCAAATCATCAAGGAGATTGCAAAATAAATTGAATAAAACAATCTTGAGTCTGTCCCACTACCAAATTGGAATTGATCCTCATGTAGAAGACATTAATTCTTGGTTACAAGATGGATCGGTAGATGTTAGCATTGTAACAGTATGTGGGATGGGTGGAATAGGGAAGACAACCATTGCCAAAATAGTTTATAAACGAAATTTTGACAGATTTGAAGCTAGTAGTTTTCTGGCAAATAATAGAGAAATATCACAATAACACAATGGCTTGGTTTGTTTGCAAAAAAGACTGCTTCAGGATATTTTGAAGGCGAAACAAAAAAAAAAAAAAAAAATTTGTAGTTTCTGTTGGTGTTGATTTACGACCACACAACCAAAAGGGAAACTCAGCAAGATAGCACCGACAGAATAGATTAAGCCCAACAACTTGTAACAAGAAGATAAGAATACTGCGGTGGTTCGTCCACCCAGAGGCACTCCAACGATCAAGTCAGTAAAATAGTATCTCTCACAGATAGCAAATAGTGCTTAAACTCCGAAGAAATAACTTACCTCAGACACATAACGGTGCCTTGCTTTTATAACCAGCAGTGACCTGATCCCTTTAGAAGCCTCACTTCAGTGGACTCAAGCTCAATGCTCATCCCAGACTCTCAGCTAGATAGGGATAAACTCTTAAGGAGCCTTATCCTTATCCAGACTGAGACCCTTCTCTGCTCTAGGACTCTTGTCCCTTATCCGCTTATCCCGGATTCTGGCATTTCCGTAGATAATCTCGACACCAGGCCACGTGGCACCACGGCTGACACTTCGGCGCCACCTCAGCCATATGTTGTCACTTGCAAAAAACTTCCCCACAACTGCCCTCTAGGTTCTATTACCTCAGCAACCTGAGGTGATGGAACCTACATCGTTTGTCCAACCAACATGTCGGCTAAAAATTAGGATACTACTCCAACCGAGATCATGAATTGTTGGCTTTAAGTAACTAGGACTCAGTTGTCCATGTTATCAAGGATTAAGAACCAAGAACCAGCATTCCATCTGAGATTGATTCTCTAGCTGAGGTTGTTGCCTCATTAATTCAAGAATTTCAAGAGTCCCAACTACGCATGAACTGTCATGCACAGTCGTTTCAACCATTTCCTCCACGAGTCTCTCACCTACTGGCTCGTACCTGGCACGAGCCATCAAGTCCCATCGATTCTGCCCACGTCGCCTGACAGGCACGTTGCCCAAGGTACCTCATTTTGTTTTGCCGTCTTTTCATGTTTTGAAAAAAACTCTTTCTCTTCTCTCTCCATCTTTTCACTTTTGCAATTACAACCTCTCTCTATTCTCAGACCTTCTCTCTCTACATTCTGCCATTTTCATCCTTTTGAAGCTCTACAACCGTGCTCCGTTCACCACCTCCAACAAAGCATTCATTGTTCTGCTCCTTTCATTATCATCGTCTGACTCCAGTAACATCTACTCCGGCGTTTATTTCCTCGGCTTCACCGTGTAAGTCTTCGACCTCTTTTTTCTTAAATTCTATCTCTTGCTGTTCTTGAGTACAATTCTACTTTGTATTGTCACATATTACACATTGTGTATTGTCAATTGTTTGTTCTTGAATTTGTTAGAGACAAATCTGCGATTTGTCACGATGCTCTAGATATTGCCTTACGTTGTATTTGTAATCACCTCTGTGTTTCTATTGAATCTATATCCAATGCCTAATCTGTCTATACATGTGTTTTTTTTTTTTTTTTCTAGTTGGATGCTCACAAATTTGTTGTTGCCCTTGATTGCTCTGTTTATGTGTTTCTAGAGTATCATTTGCACTACTTGCGGTTCTTGCACACATCTACTTACTGTTCACGAATTTTCTTGTTCTCTGTCTTTTTCTTGAATCTGAATCACATTCTTTTTTTTATTTTTCTTGCTTATTTCCAGATCTTTTTCCTCTGATTCTTGCTCTTCCATAGAATTAGGTTTGGGATTTGCCTAGAAACCATACTGTAGACACCCTATTTTTGACCATCCTCATGACTTGGATATGCTTGCAGGTACATCCAATGACAGGTTCGATTGCTCGTTGAGTATTCGAGTTCGTGGCAGAACGTCACAGGTTTGAGCTTTCCGAACCCTGTATCATTTCTGTCTCATTTTTGGACCATGTGTTGGCCCTTTCTACATGCAGCTTGTGAGGCACTGCCGACCACATTTTGGCCCTGCCGGCCATGGTTTTGTCCCTGCCTGCCATTGGTGAAGCCTGTCGGCCATCAATGAGGCACTGCCGGCCACCACTGATGGCTGGCACGATACATTGTCTCAGCAGGTTTCATGCCAGATCTTTTGAGCCAGCTGGTTTTCACTCATCCCTCCTCCATACACATGGAGGGATGAAGCCCTTTCCAAGCTTGTTGAACAAGCTTGGCATTTTATTCCTCTATACAAGGAGAGGCTCTTCCTCTCCAGCAGAGGTTTAGCTTTTTTAGAGAAGAAATATCCCTCTCTCTCTCTCTCTCTCTCTCTCTCTATTTCTCACTCTCTCTCTCTCTATATTGTATTGAATAGTGTCCCAAAGTGTGTTTTCCTCTCACTTTTACACTACAACATATAGTCATACACCACCATCTTTGAGCTGAGGTTCTTGGGAGTGTTGTTTAAGCTCTAAAAGTTGGTTTTTGGCCCCTGAGATTGCTGGTTTCGAAGTTGTGCTTCAAGGGTGAGTGTTTTCCCAATTTAAAGCTTTTGTTTGTATCCCATTTTGGCCATCCTTGCATATTATTTTAGGCCTTTATTTCAACTGAAATTTTTTTTGTTTTTAAGTGTTTCTGATGGTTGTTTAAGGCTTCTTTGGTGTTAAGGGTGTTCTACCCTCTTGTATAGCTTGTTTGGCCTTGCTTTGTGCCATGTCTTAAGGCCTTTGGTTTAGTCTTTGTTTGGCCTTTTAGCCACTGAAATCCAGTGGATTTTCAGTGGTAGGCATGTGGTTTTGAGGTCCTAAATCAGAGGGGGTGATCCCCCTCTGTTTTTGTTTTGTTTGCTTGTATTATTTGCCTATCAAATGAGCATGTATCTATATACTCTTGAAGCATGGTGTAAGCTGGTTTTTGTGAGTTTTTGGGTCTAACATGACTCTGTTTTTGGCTGGTTTGGCTGTCTCTTGAGTGGCTCATACACTTGTAGTGTATTTTTGCCTTGCTAGTCTAACATGCTTGTCTCTTTAGCCTATTATTCTAGCTCATTTTGGCCATATTCCAGCAAGTTTTCACTCATGTTTTAACATGTTTTAGCCCTGTTTTGAGGCTTCTTGGTCGAATGATGCTTGTCATGCATGTTTGTAGTGTAAAAACTTTGACTAGCTTTGAGTTTTGAGGGACCTTGCATGCTTAACTTGAGGAATTTGCATGTTTTGGAATCATTTAGAATGATATTTCAGAGCATATAGGGTTGTTGCACTTCCATGTTTTCCACTCTTTAAGTGCTCTTGAGAGTTGTATCTTTATGCCCTATTTGTGAGCCATTGCATGAGCCTCATTTTCTTGCTGTGGAGAAGTGGTTTGGAAATACTCTTCAGATCTTGGGAGGCGCTGGTGATCCTCAGCTAGTCACCTGAAAAGAGGAAAACTCCAGCCGGGGGTGCCGGGATTAGCACTCCGATGGACAAGTTAGTTCAGACACTCAAGATAACTTCTTCTTTACGTTAAGTGAAGTGATTCTTACATACCTTTCTGGATTTGCGGTTCTTATATTTATACTCACTTTTTTGGGCCTCGGGGCCTGAGCCTACTTTTATCTTATTCACCTTACATTCATTCGGATCTACTGAACCTCTTCTATTTGGCTTTGTTAACGTATTCGGCGCCCTAGTTACGCAATACGAAGCCGAGTAGTATCCAGTTTCTGGGGTACGCCTCCCGACTCTTCCAATTATTCGGCTCCCACAATTGCCCCCCGAACTCCCTATTGACGGTAGTTAATCAGCGTGTTTGGTCTTGAATTGGAAAGGTTGGAACTGGTCAGGCGGCTTCACGTATCCCAATATAGATGTCAGGACGTGCACACTTTTTCGTTTATCATTACGCTTTCCCGCCTCAATCGTGCATTTCGCATTTATTGTGATTTGAAACTTCGGTATTTTCGAATGCACAGTTCGTCGAGTATTCGAGACTCTTAGACCGCCAGCGGATATCCCTTCTCTGACTCGCACGCTCTGTAATTCTTCTCCGTCTACCCTCGTCTCCGTTTAATCTTCGTAAGTCTTCTTCTCTCTTCTTTACGATCCTATTTTCTGTTTTGTCGTTTTGATTCCAGTGAAACCTTGAATTCCTGCGAACATGGCTAAACACTTGAAAGACCTTCTTTCCGAGGGTTGTATTGCCGGATTCCGGAGACATTTTTCCATTCCTGATGACGTCCACTTATCTCTCGTAACGGACAGTACCCTTGACATGGAGAGGGAGGATCAGAATACAATCGTCTTCCCTCTCCTATCCATAGCGGAGGGCGGAGTCTGTTTTCCCCTACACCCTCTGCTTAGGGCCGTCCTTCGCCATTGGAGTCTGATTCCTTCTCAACCCAACGTCAATTTCTTTCGAATCATCATGGGGGTGATTGAGCTGAACCGGCGTCTTAGGATCAACCTTGGCATTCCGGCGATTCGGCACTGCTACGCGTTGGCCAAATCTTCCCGTCGGCTGGGGCGATACTTTCTCAGGGCCAAGGACACTAACCATTACTTGATAACCATGCTTGCCAGTTCTGGTAAGAGGGTTGACGACGTAATGGTCAATGTTCAAGGCAACTGGGAGTTCGGTGAAGGCGAAGACCGCCTAGATCCTATTCCCAGACGAAAGGGTGATCCAGGTTGCCGTGCAACGCCTTGTTGTTTGTTGACTTGCCCTTCACTCGGCTATTTTCGCTTTAATCACCCTTCGTTCTTTGCAGGTAACAGTTTGAAGAGAATTCTTCCGTCGACCGACGAGGCAGTTCTTGAGGAGATCAAATTTGCACTCAGATACTTCGGCCGTCCAAACGTACAAAAGCAAGGGAGAGCGGCTCACATACTCCTCCGATACGAACCGACTTACACTACATACTCGGCTGCGGAAGGCATTCCAATTCCATCCAGCGATCAACACCTTTCGGCTCTTATCTTTCCCAGCTTTAAGAACCTTAGGCAAATTGGCCTCGAAGATTCGGATACGAGGGTAGAGGCTGATCCGAAGGTAGAGGTAGTTGCCGAACCAACCAGAGAGGTTGTTGAGGGGACCGAAGAGGTCGACGAAGCGATACGCTCGGCGTTTGAGGCTGCGGGACTTAACCGGCCTTCACCGTCCACTTCAGGTCGGGCAGAGTTTTCATCCGAAGATATTTTTGCAAATTTGGGGGACCTACCCGGCGATATTTTTGAAGTTATGGCTGGGAAAAGCCTTACACAGATGGCGCGAAGAAAAAATGCCGAGCGAATGGCTGCTCGAAAGAAGGCCGATGCCGCCCATTCTGAGCCCACATTGAGTGAAAATTTCGTACCCGCTATTGAAGAGACGATTCAGGTCGCTGAGACCGAAACGGGGGAAAAGGTTGAGGAACAGGTCATTGAAGAACGGCTGGTCTCGGAGGAGCGTGGCGAAAAGCGTGGCGCCGAGGGAGAGGCTGAGTCGAAAATTAGCCTTGCTTCCAAACGGCCTCGTTTAGAAGAGTCGGGTGTGGCTGCGCCTTTTATTGTTCGGCCTAAGATCAAAGATACACCAATCTCTTCCGATGCTTCGGTTTTTGAGGATCCAGCCGTGGCGTTGAGCTTCGCGGCTTCAATTTCCTTGCCGGCTGACGTCACAGCCTTTCACGCCGTGCCGGATATTATGGCCGTAGCCCTGTCTGCGTAGTCAGCGTTGCTGGTTAGTGACCATCTCAAATTCTCTTGACTTTGCTTTCGTTAAAGATATCTGACAATCCCAACTTGTTTTGTAGACTGTTGGCAGGATAGCGGACCTAGGTCGCCGCCTCCATGATGCCCTCAGCAGAGTTGATCGTTTGTAAGCGGAGGTGGACGGTCAAAGGAGTAGAGCCGAATTTGAGAGTATGAGAGCCGCGATGGAGGGTGCGCGAGCTGAAGCAGAGAAAGAGAGGGCTCGCTCAGCAGAGCAGCTCCGCTATGAGGCTGAGGGTAGAGCAAATGCCAGCGAAGAATCGCTTAAGTTAGCTAGGGAGGCGCTGGCTAAGGCGGAGGTTCAGTTAGCGGAGCTCAAGGCCGCCAAAGAGAAAGCCGATTCTGAAGCTTCTGCAGCATTTGAAGCAGGAAAAGGCGCCGCCCTTACGGAATATGTAGATGAAGTCCCCAAATTTGAGAATCGAGGGTTCAAACATGGATGACTCAAAGCCCTTGCTGCCGCTGGAGTTACATTGGCCTCGCCAATTCCCTACGAGCAAGTGGACGTGGAGCCACTTGAGTCTGACCCCAAGGGTTGATCTAGGAATCATCTCTTTTGATTTTGATTTAAGCTTTTGTTTGGTAGACCTTTGATTTTGATGTAAGTTTTTGTTTGGCTAGTTTTCATGTATAAATTGGTTACTATTTGCGCTAAATTTATTAATGAAAACTGCCTTGGTATTTCTCCACTACTTGTTCGTGGTTTGTGAAGTTACGTTAATGAAGAATACTTTACCTTTCACGAATTTGGATAAAATCATTGCTGTGTTTTAGCTTTCAGAGATTGAATCTCCTTACGACAATATTCCCATGACAATATTGAATTATCATTTGTGTGTCGCGCACTGTGGGTACTGAGCCGAATCGATTAATGAATCTGCCCTTGCCCCAAACGGTGCATGATCATTCGGGCGCCGTGAAGGATCGATTCATAGCTCGGCTGGGGTACATAAGCCGAAGAGATTGATGAATTTGCCCTTGCCCCAGGCGGTACATGATCATTCGGGCGCCGGATGAAACGACCTTAAGATTTGTGAAGGATCGATTCCTGGGCCGGCTGGGGTACATAAGCCGAAGAGATTGATGAATCTGTGCTTGCCCCAGGCGGGGCATGATCATTCGAGCGCCGTATGAAACGACCATAAGTTTTGTGATGGATCGATTCCTGGGCCGGCTAGGGTACATAAGCCGAGGAGCTTGATGAATCTGCCCTTGCCCCAGGCGGTGCATGATCATTCGGGCGCCGTATGAAACGACCTTGAGATTTGTGAAGGATCGATTCCTGGGCCGACTGGGGTACATAAGCTGAAGAGATTGATGAATCTGATCTTGCCCCAGGCGGCGCATGATCCTTCGGGCGCCGTATGAAACGACCACAAGTTTTGTGATGGATCGATTCCTGGGCCGGCTGGGGTACATAAGCCGAAGAGCTTGATAAATCTGCCCTTGCCCCAGGCGGCGCATGATCATTCGGGCGCCGTATGAAACGACCATAAGTTTTGTGATGGATCGATTCCTGGGCCGGCTGGGGTACATAAGCCGAAGAGGTTGATGAATCTGCCCTTGTCCCAGGCGGCGCATGATCATTCGGGCGCCGTATGAAACGACCATAAGTTTTGTGATGGATTGATTCCTGGGCCGGCTGGGGTACATAAGCCGAAGAGCTTGATGAATCTGCCCTTGCCCCAGGCAGTGCGAGCCGGTCGGTGCTGGGCATTAGAAGTTTTTACAATTAATGAGATGGCCTCGAGGGGGCTGCCTCTTTACAACATAAATGATTAAAGTTAAAGCTTTTATGAGCATAGCAGACAACTGACTCCAGTGTTTGAGGGTATCGAGTGAATGTCGAACAGACTCTTCTTTAACAGCAGAGGGGAAGCGAAGACGCTGGCTGAGCTGGGCGGAGACATGAATCAAGGTAGTGACCCTCCGCGTACAGGGAGTAGGAGTTCCAGGGATCGAGAGAGGCGCCAGTCTCCTCGACGTCGAAGCAGGTCGCCCAAGCGGGACAAGCAGTCGCAGGGCAGAACTTCCCAACCTCGAGTCGAGAGGGCACCTGAGGCGAATCCGCGCCCATTAAGCTTCGGGGTATTTGTGGGGAATAGACCCATGACGGAGGCGGACTCGATAGTTTGAGACCCAAATGTAGCGGTCGAGTTCGCTCGACAAATTTTCCCGCCTGAGGTTCAACAATCGATGGTAGGTCGCCGGGACTACGAAGTGTTTCGCGAAGGCGTTCATGGGGCGGTGAAGGGGCTGTATATGGCCTATGAAATCGGCATGCGGTTGCACGCTGCCCGCCGAGAAATGGAGAAGAAGGCTGAACGTATTCGAAGTTTGGAAGCCCGCGCAAAGGCGGCTGAGCGGGAGTTGAAGAAGAGTAAGGTGGCCTAGGCACAACCCACCGGGCAGGGAAACCCAATCATGGAGGAGAGGGTGACCAGTCGGCTCATCAGTTCCACGCTTGCCAATCGTGAGACGGCGAGTATGTTCGCGATGGAGAGCGCGAATGGAAGGGCCTATGAGAAAGGTTTTCATGAAGGCCGCAGAGTCGGAATCGAGAAGACCAAGGAAAAACTGGCCGAAGAAGTTTGCCGATGCGAGAATCGTGGGTTTAGGCACGGTTGGATCAAGGCATCTCAAGCCGTAGAAGCTCTTCGAGCGGCAGGCCTTGAGTCGGCATCTCCACTCTATCACAGTAAACATTTCCCATTTTCTGCTTTTGAAGTCGAGAAGAGTGATAATGAGGGTGACACCGCATAGTGATAGTTATTGTAAGGCTGAAAAGCGGATCACGTTCAAAAGTATGTAATTTATCGCTTATTTTGTTGAATAAATAAAGAAAAACGTTCTGTCACAAATATTTTATTGTAGTTCGTATTCGGCGTGTATTTGTTTCGTTTTACTGGGTTTGAATGAATATATAAGCGTTGACCAGCAGGGTCAATCCATATGTGATAGCTGTTTATTCCCGACAGGCTATCACGACCTGAAGCCAAGAGCCGGCAGGCATAGTGGCCTTGATAGGTTTAACTCGGCCCAGGGCCTAGATTTGTGGACAATGCATGTGCTTCAAAAAGTCGTTTGGATAACTACGCCATGGGAAATGTCAACCGACATTTTGTTTATGGCGTTTAGCATTAGCGAAATTGCCTCGTGATGGGGGCCTCGAGATCACTGCCAGGACTGAAAATAAAAGGAGTGGGCGCTTTGCGCAGATGAACAATCACGTATGTGAGGTGGGTTAAGTGGGGGTGTTAATTAGAGGCTGGAGTTCAGCCAACCTTGGTGTTGCCGTGGATCGTGGCGGAGGAGCCGTTCGTATGGGAAGTAGGGCGTCCGAAAGTTGGCATGAACCTTCAAGTCGTCGAAGCAGATCACCTCGAAAGGAAAGGCAACGACCGTTGGATTTATCCCTCCTTGTCCTGGATCTTTGCCTTGACATTGTCAATGCTATCAAGGGAAGATTTGGGCACAGTTGGCTCGAGGCATTGCAATCCGCGGAGGATTTCCGGGTGGCGGGAGTTAATTCGGCACTGACGCTTTGCCAATGCATCGTCTCCCCTTCTTAGCTTCTCAGATTGGAAATGAGTATTGAAAATACGAGTTGCATTTATGTAACAACTGTCTGATTAAATAAAAAGTTGTATTTCAAACATTTGAGTCTTATGCTGAATTTGTTTAGTTGCGTCTTATGCTGAATTTGTTTATTTGCGTCTCATGCTGAATTTTTGTTTGCGTCTTGCCTTGACATTGTCAATGATTGAAAAGTTTTGTTTTGTTCGTTCCAAAGGGGTTTCCGAATCCGGAGGCTTAATCGGCCCTAAGGTGTCATGCACCAAAGGGGGCTCCGAATCCGGAGACTTGTTATGGCCAATCGTGATATCCACGAAGGGCGCTCCGAATCCGGAGACTTAATCGATCCTAAGGTGTCATGCACCAAAGGGGGCTCCGAATCCGGAGACTTGTTATGGCCAATCGTGATATCCACGAAGGGTGCTCCGAATCCGGAGACTTAATCGGCCCTAAGGTGTCATGCACCAAAGGGGGAGGGCTCCGAATCCGGAGACTTAATCGGCCCTAAGGTGTCATGCACCAAAGGGGGCTCCAAATCCGGAGACTTGTTATGGCCAATCGTGATATCCACGAAGGGCGCTCTGAATCCGGAGACTTAATCGGCCCTAAGGTGTCATGCACCAAAGGGGGCTCCAAATCTGGAGACTTGTTATGGCCAATCGTGATATCCACGAAGGGCGCTCTGAATCCGGAGACTTAAACGGCCCTAAGGTGTCATGCACCAAAGGGGGCTCCGAATCCGGAGACTTGTTATGGCCAATCATGATATCCACGAAGGGCGCTCCGAATCCGGAGACTTAATCGGCCCTAAGGTGTCATGCACCAAAGGGGGAGGGCTCCGAATCCGGAGACTTAATCGGCCCTAAGGTGTTATGCACCAAAGGGGGCTCCGAATCCGAAGACTTGTTATGGCCAATCGTGATATCCACGAAGGGCGCTCCGAATCGATATTATGATAGGCGGCATAATGAGGTTTGTGAGATGAGATGAACGTCAAAGAAAGATTATTTGTATTGCAGAAGTGAAATATATACAGGTATCAAAGCCCACAGGTCGGGTCAGTGATATGATTTTCCTGAAATCGCTGCTTGTGCCGATTGGGGAGAGCCACGGATCTCTTCAATGCCACGGGCTGTTGGGAAGCGCACGAGCTGATGATAAGTGCTTGGAACAGCCTTCATAGTATGTATCCAGGTTTGCCTCATGATGACATTATACGGGGAAGGGAGCTTTACAACCAAGAATTCTACTTCGACCGTTCTGGATCCCGCTCGGACAGGTAGTACGATCTTCCCTATCGGGTATTCGGAATTCATATTAAAACCGAACAATAGATGAGGCGCCAGACACAGATCTGACTCGTTGAGGCCGAGTTTGATGAAAGTTTGGTAATACATAACCTCCGAAGTACTCCCTGGGTCTACGAGAATTCGTTCAATGATGAACCGGTTTATGCATAATCTAATGACCAACGGATCAATGTGGGAAGCTGTTGTGCCACTGAGGTCGGAGTCGTTGAAAGCAATTGTCGGAGCTTCTTTGGGCCAGTCAGTCGGAATACGTCACCCCTGGAGGATTGGATGCGATTGAATTGTGTGCACGGCTGGGGGTGCAGGCAGGCTGTAGATTACATGGATCACACCAAGTGGAGGAGAGTCCTGCCTCAAGCCTAGTGCCTTGGTTGGCTTTCCCTGTTTCACATACTGTTGCAGTCGGCTGTCTTGCACCTGTTCTTCCAGGTGATCTTTTAATGCGTAGCAACTCTCTGTTTCGTGGCTGTGATCTTTGTGATATTCGCACCGCCGGTCCCTTCGTCGCGTATCGGGCGGCCCCACCATCTTTGACGGCCATTTGAAGAATGGAAGGTGTTGGACATTGGTCATTATTGCAGCGATTGGTTCTGACAACTCTGTGTACTTTTTGTCGGCACGTCTCGAACGTCTGCTGTCGACTTGCAGTTGTTCATTCGTCCAGTGGGGACATTGATCGCTTGATCGGCGAGTGTCCCGCCTTTTATCACGTTTAGTGCGCTGCCGAGGCTCTAGGCTAGGAGGTGGCACGGAACTTATTGGTTGGGCAATTTCAGGGGGGGCCGTTTTGTTGGACATTTGGCCGGCCTTTATTCTTAAGGCATCGTCTTCCACTTTGCAATAGTCCTCAACTTTCTTCATCAACGCCCAGACCGTTTTGGGGGGTCTTCTGGTGAGAGAACTGCGAAGAGGACTATCTGGGTGTAGTCCCATTTTGAAGGCGGTGATGGCCATGGAGTCGTTACAAGCGTCGTCGACGAGGTTGAAGCACTCCCAATATCGCGCCGAGTACGCTCTGAGCGCTTCTCCTGACTGAATTTGCATGGCCGAGAGAGAGTCGGCCTGTTTCGGCTGTACCTCGTTGGTGATGAACCTGGCCCTGAAGGATTTCTGTAATTGATGAAAGCTTCTGATGGAGGCCGGCTCCAGCTTATAATACCACCTGACAGCTAATGGCCCCAGGCTGCTGGGGAATATTCGGCACATGAGGGCTTCGTTGTCTGCATGCAATGTCATGGCCTGTTTGTAATGGCGGATATGATCAATGGGGTCTGATTTTCCATCATAAAGAGTGAATGACGGAGCTTTGAACTTCTTGGGCAAGGCTGCCCTTGTAATCCATCGGACAAAAGGATCGTGCTGGTCGTCTTCGTCTGAGCTGCTCCTCCTGCACTTGTTCCTTGTATGTAGACTCTTTTCGGAAGAGCTGGAAGTTTCGGATCGTCCCTTCTTGGTGAGCTCCGTGGATGATAAGTTGGAGTCGCTGTTGGTATCCTTGGGCCGGGCTCGAGGTCGTTGTCCACCGGCCCTCGGAGGTCGTTCGGGATCTTGGCGCATGGCTTCTCTCGATTTCGCGACTTCGAGGGCCAAATCTTGACGGAGACGTTCATTTTCAGCGATCATGTTCTCCAGCCTCTGTTCATTCTGCTTTGCTTGTTCCATGATCGCCTGCATTGTCTCTTGCGCTGAAGCCGTTGGTGAATCGAAGTTCAAGGCGCGTCTTGCAGCGATGGTTTCTTTCCCGAGCATATTTGCTGGAGTGAGGTCATCTCCCTGTGCGGTCTCGTCAATGGCTACTAGAGGATCTTCAGTCACGCCTGCCATGGATGTATTTGAGTATTCCGACAGACGGCGCCAATTGTGGAGAAGTGGTTTGGAAATACTCTTCAGATCCTGGGAGGCGCTGGTGATCCTCAGCTAGTCACCTAAAAAGAGGAAAACTAAGGTCGGGGGTGCCGGGATTAGCACTCCAACGGACAAGTTAGTTCAGACACTCAAGATAACTTCTTCTTTAAGTTAAGTGAAGTGATTCTTACATACCTTTCTGGATTTGCGGTTCTTATATTTATACTCACTTTTTTGGGCCTCGGGGCCTGAGCCTACTTTTATCCTATTCACCTTACATTCATTCGGATCTACTGACCCTCGTCTATTCGGCTTTGTTAACGTATTCGGCGCATTGTTACGCAATACGAAGCCGAGTAGTATCCAGTTTCTGGGGTACGCCTCCCGACTCTTCCAATTATTCGGCTCCCACACTTGCCTTTCAAGCCATCATCTCAGTCCTTTTTTGCTACTGTTTTGGCCTGCATGGGGACTATTTGGGGTTGGTTTGGTCATTTGAGCATTGCCTTGCATGTCTCTAGTGTAATACACTTCACTAGCTTTGATGCTTAGGCCTCTCAACATGCATTACATAGCTTGTTTGCATGATTCTAAGTCATTTTGCATGCCTTATCAGTGCTGGAACATATGCCATTTTGCTTCATATTTCACTCTTTCAATGCCTTTAGAGAGTTGTGTTTTGTGCCTTATGCTTGGGCTAATGTGCATGCATGTTTGTATAGTTCTTTGAGCTTCTATCTTAACATGTTTTGCCACTGTTTTGGGCATGGTGCAACTATGTCTTGTGCTAGTTTGAATGTTTGAGCATTGTGATGCATGCTTATAGTGTTATCCTCTTCACTAGCATTGGCATTCTTGGCCCTTTAACATGATATGCATGAGGGCTTGCATGTTAGAGTAGTGCATTTGATGCCATGATTAGCATGTTGTTTGCATGTCATGTTGTTTGCGTGTTTGCATTGTGTCCAAACGGTTGTCGTATTGAACACGAGAAAGATTGGTTCATTTCATACTTGAAGTGATGAAATGAGCCAATCTCCCTCGGTCTCCATCTCCTTTGATTCCTCATGATAAGGAGATGGTCTTGGTGTCTTATTTGCCATGCATTTATTGAAATTTGCACATGTTGGATCTTTGGCCACCACGCATCGAGATGCGCGATTGATGGTTTTGGATCCAATGATGCCTATTCCATTGATGCTTGGAAGTGATATGGGGTGGCATAATGCGTACATACCCTTAGGAGACCCTCCATTTTCTCTATTTTGTGCTCTACTGCAGCTTGGTGTCATAGCACACCAGTGGCCGGCACCCTTTTGTTGTTGGCCGACAGTCCTTCATTCTTGGCCGGTAGTGCCTGCTCTTGGCCGGCAGGGGGCTCGGCAGAGGCTCCTCATGGCCGGCAGGCCACTGGTGCACTCCCCAGCAGTATTTTGGTAAGTTTCAGCAGCAAGCAGTGGAAGACACCCTGCAAGCAAGGCCTTAAGAGAGCAACCAGAGAGCTTTTTCGAGACAGCAACCGAGCATGCATCCTCTTCTCCTTCAGGCAGAGCTGAGGCAGCCTAGTTTACATAATTTAATGCTTACTTGTTAGTTAGTATTCGAATTTGTAATTTAATTAGTTAATTTGTTAATTAATTAAGTTTTGTAATAATTAGTTGTAGCAAGTTATTCATTCGGTTATGTAATAATTAATTAGCTTGTTAGTTAGTTAATTAGTCGGTTTGTATTATTCATTCGGACCCTCCGTTGAGAGGGCATATGTTGTAATAAGGGTGCGTGCGTGTGTGCATGTCTTCCAACCCCCATTTCTTTCTCTCTTTTATTTAACCACTTTCGATGGTTAGTTTTAGGGCATTTTCAATTAGCATACCTTATGCTCTGCATGCGTGCATCATTCATCTGTCTTGCATGCATCGGGCTCGGCGCATCATACTAACTGTATTGTATTTCAATTCCAATTTGAATACATGTATCAATTGTTGCATCTCATATGCGATCTTAGAATAGCTGAGCCTATTTCTAGTTGCATTTTGCATGTGTTGCATTAGCCATCTTAACATAAGCTAGGGTCATGCATGATTACTAACTAGCTCTTGTTTTGGCTCGTAGTACACTGTAAGTGTTTATGCTTTAGCATCTTGCATGAGTGTGAGTGTTGCCATGATAGCATGCTTGCCATGAGGCTAATTGTTTAAGTGATATAACTGCCTGAAAGCCTGTGGGTGAAGGTTGGATTGCTTGAATTTGAACATTTCATTGAAATCCTTGATTTAGCCTACCTGCGAGTAGCAAACTTTAAAACCATTTTCAAAACAAACAAATATGCAATGTTTTGTTCCAACTTAGGCGATCTAGTCTATACTTGTATGCTGTGCGCATCACGTAGTAAGATTAGCTAATTAACCGGAATAAGAACACATGTGTTTTCAAAAACAGGATATCATTCTTAGTACAGACCGATCTTTGATCAGGCGAGCGAGGGTGCTCATTGCATGACCTTCCCCTCTCGTACCCAAGTTCCCGAGCCGAGGCAACTTTTGTGATGACGGACACGTGGCCTTAGGCACGAGTCAGGGTTTCTTAAATTTCCCCCAAAACAAAATATTTAGGTGGCGACTTTGTATCTGGCAAAGCAGTCCATGTTTGGCACTTCTTTATAAAAATCAGTTTTCCAAAACGATTTGCCAGATTTGGACTCTTTGGTGATTTATCGGTCTTGCATTGCACTTTGCGAGATGAGATTCAGAATCGTGACATTTGAGTCCGAACTGTATTAAGCCCAATGAACAAAATGGGATTTTTGCGCCCGTTTCGCGCGCAGAGCTCGGGATGTTCGTGCGCATCTACAGTTTCTGGCGACTCTGCTGGGGAGTTTGGAGAACTTGACTCGAAGTCATGATATCTTGTTTTAATTATACTTATGTGTTTCTTTGCATTGCATTTGCATTGGTGTGCCTAGGATACCGTGTTTGCCGCATGCTATTCCTGAACGGTTTGCCGGAGGCTTGCTTCGAGAAGCGTGGCAAAAGGCTGACCGGTTGCGGGCTCTGCCACGACGGGAACACAAACCCCAATTTTTACCAGGGCACCCTTTTTGACCATTCGACCTAGTGCATGTCGGAATCCATAGTGACTATTCCAAGCTAGGATAGGTTGCTTACCCGATTATAGGTTGTTTGAAACCGCTGCGTGCGTAGTGAAACCCTAGCGCTTGACAAAATAGGATAGGGAAACCCTACCCCAACATAGGGGTGTTTTGGCTCTCACTTGCTTGCTATGTGCTTTTAGAGTTGGCCTCTACAGGAATGCGCGCATCAGTTTGCAAGTCTGGGTATCAGGCCTGCAGGCATCAATATTTGGGAATCAGTTTTACCTGCGAGTATCAGATTCAGATTTGGGGCAGTGATTTGGAAACAGTGATTAGTGGTTGAGAACGATTCATTCAGCTTGTGTTTGCCAACTGTGTGTTGTGTTAATTTAAGTCGTTATGCTGTCCGTTTTTCTGTTCATTATTTCCTTATTATGCTTTATTTATCTTTTTGCAAGGTAGTTTAGCACCATTGCATCCGACCAGGTAGATATTCCCCGAGCACTCTGGGTTAGAGGCCATAGACTTAATCGATCTAGGGATCTGATAGATGGACAAGCAGTGTTTGTTTCTTTACCCCCGGTTACCAGACGTAGATCAAAAGGGTGCAGTGTATCGGTACAGTGGTCTACCCCACCAGTGAACAGTCAGGCTGAGGTCTCAGTTTCTACTGAAGGGACAAATATACCGGGTATACAGTTAGACCAACATCCTATGGCAGGAATGGAAAAGATGGTGCGTCACCTTCAAGAGAGTATGCAAACCATGCAGTAGGACGCTGCCCGTCAAGCAAAATTTCCCATACGCCAAGCCGAGGTTATGGTTCAACAGGCAGAGTTAATTGCCGCCTAAGCTATAGCAGCAAACCGGAGCATCCGTTTCACACCAGGCTCCTCCCCCACCAAAAGTTCCAATACCTAGGGAGGCAGCTAATGTCCAGAAAGATACGGACATCCCAATGGGGCCAGCTCCACCCCCAATATTACCTCAATTGTCCAAGGCACCCACACCCACTAACCTACCGGATTCTCCCTTTGAGTTCGAGGTGGACCCCACAGTGCTAAAAGTGAGCAAGCTAGAAAAGGTGTTCAAGAAGTCTCAGGGTGTGAAATCCATTCCGGATATTGAGGATGGGTATACTGACTCGGCCATAACTCTGCTGGACCGATTTAAAATGCCGCACATAGACCGTTTCGACGGGTCTGGAGATTTTATGGTGCATTTGCGTTTGTTTTCGGATATTCTAAGGCCGATGGGCCTCACCAGATTACAGAAGCTTTCTCTATTTCGCCGGACCCTGTCGGGTGTAGCGGCTATTTGGTATGCAAAATTGGAGGACTCTGTCAAGAGGAATTGGGAGAAGATGGCTGAGGCCTTCATAGCTCGATACTCCTATAATACACAGATCGAGGTCACACCCCGTGATCTCGAGACAACTAGGCAAGAGCCGAAGGAGTGCTTCTCTGATTTTGTGACCCGGTGGAGGGCCAAGGCCTCGATGATGACCATCAGGCCTGTTGACAAAGATCAAATTCGGATGGTTGTGAGCAACCTCCAGCCCAAGCTCATGCAGAAGATGATCGTTCTCCCCCTTTCCACCTTTGTAGATCTACATGAGATTGGGGTGCAAATCGAGGACACCATGAAACAAGGCCTCATTGATCATGAGAGAGAACAGCCCAGGAGGGCATTCAACCGCAGTACGAATGCAGGCGCAAGCAGTGCTGCAGCTGCCAGAACTTCAGATGTGAGTATGGTCACCACCACCACCACCCCAAGAACCCTTGCAGCCACCCCATTCACCGGTGCGTCCGGAAGTAGCTCACAAAGAACTAAGTTTCCACCCCGAGGCCAAAGAACCTTCACCCCACTCTATATGCCTTTGTCCAAAGCTTTGGGGCTTTTGATCAAGAAAGGGCACTTGAAGCCCCTAGAGCCGCGGCCACTATCAGATACTCCCTGCTTCCTATAACCCAACCAAGTATTGCGCCTTTCACCAGCAACATGGTCATGAAACTGACCTTTGCTTTCGATTGCGTCATGAGATTCAAGATCTCATCGACAATAGGGTGATCGTACCTCCGGAGAAACCGAATGTCACAACCAACCCTCTCCCACCACATAACCAAGCTCCACCTCCCAAACGCATCAACTTCATCCAGACTAGGGTTGTGTCATATGACCCTAGCATATATATTACCCCTTCTCACCTACCTAAGCCGGAGGTGTTCATTCCTGACAGCACTGACTTGTGCATGTTGGACATCTCCCGAACCCAACTTGAAACGATGGTGGCGGCTATCGAAGATAGAAGTGGGTCAACTGTAGGGGCAGATGAGAATGATGATATAGAGCTTGAGGGGTCTGCAAGCTTCATGTACAACCCGAGCGGTTACATTACATCAGCAGGCCAAGCTAGGCCGGATGTGGAATTGAGAGTAGGGGCAGAGGTTTATGTAGTATGGGAAGATGGACTTAATCAGGGGCTAGACGACCTAGCAGAACTAGAGGAGGACATCGCAAACCTTCAATTCATCAACGAACATGACTCAGGAGACGTGACTGTCAACTGGTTTGGTTTGGAAGGATCAACAGAAGCTACTGGGTGGCTCAGCGACGAGCTGGATGTTGTCAAGCAGCCTTAGTCAGAACAAGGTCTGTTAGGGATGGGAACATCAGCAGTGGCCGGAAGGGCCGAGAATCAGTTACATCACCGGAGAGTGCCGGTGTTAAGAATTTCACTCGGGATCCGGGCAGTTTAAATACAGGAGATATAGAGCAGCAGGTGGCACTGAAGCAGTTTGAGTGGGAAAGGATCGAAGATTCTAAGAGGGCTAGAAAAGCCAAAGTCCCTACAGGGACAGAGCGTACTGTGTGCACAAGAACGGAAGGTGCTGCGAGCATAGGAACGCAAGGTGCTGCGGGCACAGGAATAGTTGTAACGAAGCCGGACAGATGTCTATCGGCTGCCGATGGCATGTGGTGGGAGGATGATGACCTATGTCTTGCCCACACCGATGAGAACTGGGGGAATAACCAGCCGGATGATACCTGGTATATTAGCGAAGTTGACCATATGAGTAGGAGCGGGCGGTATTTCAAGCCCCCACATTTGGATCAACCAGAGGCGTCTGGAAAGGACAGGGAGGCGGAGAAGCAAAAAGATAAACTGCTCGAAGAGGAGGCTGTGCTGAAACAACTTAAGAAGATACAAGCAGCCATCTCCATCTAGGGACTGCTTATGGCTTCAAGAGTTCATCAATAGGCTGTCCTTTCTGCTATAGACAAGGCCAAACTTTCAATAGATACCACGCCTGAGCAACTGGTAGGACTGGTCTTTCTGAGAGGAGCTTCCCCGACGTTGACCTTCACCGACAAGGAACTGCCACCCGAGGGCGCAAACCACAACAAGCCACTCTATATCTATGTGGAGTATAGAGACAAATGGATACCGGTAGTTCTTGTCGATACGGGATCGGCTATTAACGTGTGCCTGTCGATGACGGCATATGCAATCGGGTTGAAACCCGCGGACTTTGTGCCAACTGCCTAGGTGATAAGGGCCTACGACAATACCAGCAGAGAAGTGATGGGGACCGTGAAGATTCACACTCAGGTTGGTCCGGGACAGTAGGAGATTGACTTCCATATCTTAGACGTTCCCGCAACCTTTAATATACTCTTGGGGCGGCTGTGGCTGCATTAGGTGAAGGTGGTTTCTTCCACCCTGCATCAAATGTTGAAATACCCCCACGGGAAGGGGGTGGCTATTGTTTTTGGGAATTCATCAATCCATCTGCCGCCAGAGGTGTCTACACCGGTTTTGGAAATCGAGCATGGCACGGAGGATGTGTTCCTGTCAAAATTTACCCTGGCTGAGGCCCGGGTCGTTCAGAACATTTTGGCTACTGATGAGGGGTTGTATGTCAGTGCATAGTCTGTGTACCTCATGAACAAGCTCCAGCATATCCCTGGGATGGGACTAGGAAAAAGTGGCCGGAAGGGCATTACAACATCGGCCGAAGTGCCGCACAACCCGCATACCTTTGGTTTGGGTTATTTGCCCACCGAAGAGGACTGGGTGAGGAAAGCCAAAGAAATGGCTGGGAGAGCCAGAGCCAAACAGATCGGAAGGCATTTTGAGTTGATTCATCGGCCTATCCAAGGCACCTTGAACGGACGCTTTGTCCGGGAGGGGGAAGACTTTCCATTCTGCGGCTTCCTAGAGCCATGGCTAAATGCAGCGAAGAGGCGGCTGCCGGGGTTTGAGACATTCTTTGACTTACAGTTGTCTTGGGATGATGAGGGCGAGGAGCAGACAGACCCATCAGTTGAGGTTGAACAGTGTAAGGAAGTGGATTCCGAGAGTGCAGAGATTGAAATGGGGGTAACACTAGCTTGTCTACTATCAGATCCTCCGATCGTACATGAGTGCTTGGGGGATGATCTCTCAGTGTCTATGATTGGGAATGAAATGGCTACGAGCCCAGCTTCAAATATTCTGGATGCGTCCATCGCACCCTCTCTCGTCTGGCAGTACGAGGAGGGATTCTTATCGAGCAGCACCGGGTCAGGTAGTGAGCCGAAATCTGATTCCACTGAGTCTGTAGAGTCAGAATTAGGTTCCAGCTCATCTGAGCCTGAGTCCGATATTCCTGAGGGTGACAACTCGGATGCCACAGTCCTGTCTAGGTCATCTTTTTCTTTTTCTTTCGAGTCTGTTGTAACAGAGGAATGAGGCGACTTGGAAGTGATTAATGAGAATGAAATGGCTATGGCCCTTGAGTACTTTTCTGTGCCCTTGATTTATTGCATTAATTCAGACTTTCAAAACTTCGATGAAAACGAGGAGGAAGAAATTCCTCCGGTTTTGAAATATTTGCTAGAACCAGAGCAGGAGAGGTTTGTAAAATTGCTAGTTGATGACATCACCCAAATTAATGTCGGTACTAAGAAGGACCCACGGCTGGTCCAGATCGGGTCCATGTTGTCTTCGGAGCAACGCGAGCGATTAGTCGCTTTATTAAAAGATTTCAAAGATGTTTTCGCGTGGTCCTACAAAGACATGCCTGGAATCGATGCTGAGATTGTATAGCACCGGATCCCTCTTGACCCAGAGGCCTGACCTGTTAAGCAGAAGCTTAGAAGGATTCGCCCGGACTGGGCTCTTAAGATCAAAGAAGAGGTCACCAAGCAAATTGACGCAGGGTTCCTGCTGGTATCTGAATACCCAACTTGTTGGCCAACATAGTTCCGGTGCCGAAAAAGGACGGCAGAATTCGGGTATACGTGGACTTCAGGGATTTGAACAAAGCCAGTCCGAAGGACGACTTTCCTCTGCCGTATATCGAAGAGTTAGTGGACTTCATTGCTTCGGCAGGCGTTTCTCTCCTTCATGGATGGCTTTTCAGGCTACAACCAGAATGTGATGGCACCCGAAGACTGGGAGAAGACTGCTTTTACCACCCCATGGGGGACCTATTGTTATAGGGTGATGCCGTTTGGGCTGAAGAATGCTGCGGCTACATATCAATGGGCCGTGACCACGATATTGCATGACATGATCCACAAAGAGGTTGAGGTGTACGTGGACAACATGATTGTCAAGTCCAAGGAAAGAGAGGGCCACTACACCGCCTTGCAAAAGTTCTTCCAAAGGATATGAGAATTTCGGTTGCGGTTGAATCCTCAGAAGTGTACGTTTGGTGTTACAGCAGGGAAAATGCTGGGGTTCTTGATTACACAGAGAGGCATCGAAGTCGACCCTTCCAAAATCAAGGCCATCTTAGAAATGCCACTACCAAGGACTGAAAATGAGGTGTGAGGCTTTTTGGGTAAAGTGCAATTCATAAGACGGTTTATTGCTAAATTAACCTTGACTTGTGAACCACTCTTTTGGTCTCCTGAAGAAAGGAATGAAGTTCCAATGGGACGGCCGATGCCAAGCTACTTTCGAACAAATCAAGCAATATTTATAGAACCCACCTGTGTTGTCACCACCTGAGCTGGGGAAACCGTTGATTTTGTACCTTTCAGTGATTGAAACTACAATGGGTTGCATGCTTGCACAGGAGTCTGAATACAAAGTGGAGAGAGCTATCTACTACCCGAGCAAGAAGATGTTGGATTACGAGACCCGCTAGAGAAGGCTTGTCTGGCCTTGGTATGGGCTACTAGGAAGTTGTGGCACTACCTGTTAGCTCACTTCGTAATGCTGGTTTCGAGATTAGATCCCATCAAATATCATTTCGAGAAACCGGCACTTACGGGTAGGCTAGCTCGTTGGTTGCTTCTGCTTTCCGAATTTGATTTAAAGTATGTGACGCGCAAGTTAGTAAAGGGGAGAGCGGTAGCAGAGTTCCTAGCCGATCACCCAGTTGAAGGGGATGAAGCAGTTGAGTACCTATTCCCAGATGAGGCCATTCTACATGTCGAAGAAGAGTTTTAGATGATGTACTTTGACGGAGCGTCAAACCAATACGGGTATGTGATAGGGGTGTTGTTGATAGCGCCCGACAATTCCCGCATACCTCTAGCATTCAAACTCCGGTTCAAAGTCTCGAACAATGAGGCAGAGTATGAGGCGTGTATTGCTGGACTAGAAACAACTCTGGAACTAGCGGCAAAACGGTTGGACGTCATGGGGGACTCGAACCTTGTTGTATCTCAAGCTAAAGGAGATTGAAAAGTCAAAGAAGAAAAGATGAGAATCTACCACTAGACCTTGGACATGCTGATTCCTCGATTTAAGAAACTGAATTTCGCTCATCTGTTAAGAGAGAATAATAGGTTCGCAGATTCATTAGCAACTCTATCGTCTATGATAGACATCCTTTTCGGAGTCTGGATGCGTCTGATCATCATCGAATAGAAATTTGCGACGGCCTACGAGCTGATTGCTGCCATAGATGAGGTACAAGATGAGAATCCCTGGTATTACGATGTATGGAACTTCTTGGAAAAAGGGGCGTATCCACCAGGGGCAAATACCAAGGACAAAAGGGCAATTCGAAGAATGGCTGCTCAGTTAATCGTTTGTGGAGGAAAACTGTACAAGAGAGGTCATCTCGGGATGCATAAGCTGTGTGTTGATGTCGAAGAATCGAAGCGCCTGATGGAGGCCATCCATGGAGGAGAGTGTGGAGCGCACATGAATGGGGTGATGCTAGCCCAGAAGATCCTTAGATAGAGTTATTACTGGTCCACCATGGAGGAGGATTGTATTGGTTTTGTCCGGTGATGCCACAAATGTCAGATCCATGCAAACCGTATGAACATTCCGCCGTCGAAGCTGTACAACATGACTTCTCCATGGCCATTTTCAGTCTGGGGCATTGATGTAATCGGGGCTGTCACTCCGAAGGGGTCCAATGGGCATGAGTTCATTCTGGTCGCGATGGACTATTTCACGAAGTGGGTTGAGGCCCAATCTTATGCGGTGTTGAAGGCATCGCACGTTGCTAAGTTCATCAGGAACAACATCATCTGTCGCTACGGGGTCCCGAACGAGATCATTTCAGATAATGGTTCCCACTTCAAGAAGGAAGTGATCGACTTGTTGGAGAAATACAATGTGGCTTTTCACAAGTCATCTACATATCGGCCACAAACCAACGGAGTAGTTGAGGCTGCCAACAAGAACATCAAACACATTTTGCAGAAGATGGTGGAAACCTACTGGGACTGGCCAGATAAGCTGCCATTTGCTCTGTGGGGCTACCGGACTTCAATTTGAACTTCTACTGGGGCGACTCCATATTCCTTAGTCTATGGGATGGAGGCCGTTCTGCCTATCGAAATTAAGGTTCTGTCATTACGGGTACTGGCTGAGTGTCAGATAGCCGAGGCAGATTGGCAGCAAAGCAGGTTCGAAGAACTCATGCTCTATGATGAAAAAAGGTTGAAAGCACTGTACCATGTTCATGGTTATCGATGACGAATTGCCAGGGCTTTCAACAAGAAAGTTAAGTCCAAGAATTTGAAAGAAGGAGATTTGGTGCTCAAAGTCAACTGAGCTCCCATCCATGACCCTAGGGGCAAGTTCAGACATAATTTGACTGGTCCTTACATAATCAAGTCTATCCGGTCGGGTGGAGCTATCGTTCTGATGGACCTAGTTGGCCTAGAGTTCTCCCAACCGATCAACATGGACAAGTTGAAGAAATACTTTCCCTGAGTGGCTCGCTAGGCTGAAAACCCGAAAGGGCAACCAAGGCAAAAGTTAGAGCACAGAAAAATTTGAAATTATAAAAACTGAGCTCACAAGGTCGAAAACCCAGAAAGGGCGGCCTTGGCAAAAGTTAGAGCGCAAAAGGAGAGTGTTAATACACGAGTGAACCTAAGCCGAACTACGTAAGGCTTGATTCCCATCTTTGGGATACGTAGGCAACTTCATCCTGAAGTCCAGCCATAAACGCTTCCCCGATCAACTTTGTCCATGTGATCATGTTTGGTCATCTTTGTCTATTTTGCATTCAAGAGCTCGGTTGTAATCTCCGGTACAGTGCTATTCAGACTAGGGGCAACTTTCCAGTTGCTGGATCCGGGGTTGTACATCTCAGTGATAGATCTCAGGCGTGTCCAATTCTGATCCATATCAAAATGGTTTTGAAAAGTTTTAATAAAAGTTGACTTTGCTCAAATTAATCTTTTTACAACTTAGACCTTTTTTTGGACCAAACGGAAAATTTTCAGTACCCATAACCTTCAATTTCATTGATTTCAATACAGAGTTCTCCTGCTCTTGAATACAAATTGAAGTTGCTTTTCATTACATTCATAAAGAGAACTTGAAAGTTCTGATTAAAGCAAATAAATTCGGGCATAGTCAGGTGTTCTTGCATCCCCTCCCAGAGCTTGTGGAAGCCTCTGATGCCGAAGTGGGCCCTACCAGTGCCTCGTCGTTGAGCCAATCTATGCACTCATCAGAGAGGGTGCAACTGAAAATGGGAGCGAGGGCCAGAAGCTCTCTCGTCCTCCATGGCACGGCATACCGAGCTAGCTGCGCACCTTGGACGAGAAATGTAGCAGGGTACTCTATCCCCTCCTCTGGATAAGTCTTATCATGACCGAATTGGCGCCAAATTCGGAACGGAGAGTAAAAGACACAGTGTGTCAGGCCAATCAACTGAATCCTGGGCTGGCGATTCATGCTGTAGCTCATCGTCGGTAAATTGAGCCAAAGGCAGCGCCAGACAATGTTTGTAGCGGACAAACTGCACATCTAGTTGTACCACCATCCCTCATCCGGGGCATCGACTAGACGTCGTCAGAAGAAATAGCTGCGGGCTAAATAAACTGGGCATGAGTCCACAATCTTCAATTTATCCATCAACCACACCTGGGGAGGGATGAAAAATGAGAGATTAAAGAATAGAGAAGTGTACGCTGAGAGAAAAGTGAGAAAAGAGTTCTGAGAGAAAAACTGAGCCTAAGGGCCGAGTGATATGAGCAATATATATGTGAGATGGGATGGGAAACATTACCTGCAGTAGTAGTGGACTCCCCGCAAATCTAGTCGTCTCCCGGCGATGAAAAGCATCCAAGCCCATCAGTGTCTCGGCTAGTGTCATGGTGATGCAACTCTTACCCTCTCTTAAGCCCTCGGCAACCTCAATCAAACGAGTGCTAAACCCATCGGACCCTGGGGCAAGTAAGAAGTAAGACAGCATGCACAAGCAAAGCGCATGTCGCCGATAACCCTGCCAATGATGATCGCCGCGGTCATCGGCATCAGAAAATCGACCAATCAAGCTCGGAATGTCCAGCTCTCCGTCATGAATCAATGACCGAGTGTCATGCAAAGTAAGGCCGCACATCCGTCCTAAGGCTTGAATGTGGCCAAAGCGGAATTGAGGCAAGATTTCTTCATCACGCTCGGATTCCATTAAAGCTTGGAAATCCTCGAAAGTGGGACACATCTCTTGTCCGCCGAAGCTAAAGACGTGTGTTATCAGATTCCAAAATCTTGTCGCGGCATAGAGGAGCGGAAAACGCAGCGGGGAGCGACTCAGCGTGAATAGTGCATTTATGCCAAAGCCCCGAAAATTTAGCTTTTCCGAGCCATCTAAGTTGGCAATTGAATTTGTGAGATTTTGGACAAGAAATGCTTCCATTTGGTGCAAAACTGAGCTGAAATGAAGAGAATCCCGAAGCTGGAACTCATATAGGAGATAAGGCAGTGAGTGGAGGACAGATGTCGATGTTTCAGAGAGTCTGCCATCGATGGCCGGCAGTGGCTCATCAATGGCCGGCAATGGCACACTGATGGCCGGCAGGCCTCTCCTTGTGGCCGGTAGCCTTTCCCTCCAGCCCACTGACCTTCTTGGTGAAAGTCCAGTTGTTTGCTGCGGTGGAGTCCTGTTATTCCTGTCTTTTAAGGTCTTGTTTTTGTCCTGTTGGACTCTGTTGTGTCTTGTTTAAGACGTTTTAGTTTTCATTCTTGTATTGACTTGTAATCATTTTCCTTTCATTTATCGAGTTGTTGTAACTTGCTTATCGAGTTCTAAACTTGTTAAGACTTTGTTTTGCTTATCGAGTTGTTTTGTTGTTAGTCGGTTCATTACCTGAATAATGCAATTCGAGTGTTTAGTTTTCAAAACAAAGTTCAATCTCATTTACATTGTTATGTAATGCGATGCGATGCGATGCATAGAATGTGCAAATACAACACTTTTTGAACAAAAAGAGCTGTTTCATTCCATCATATTTTCTTTTGTAAAAGTACATAGTTTTGAAGAAAATAAAACCTGTCTGACACAGTACAATGTGCGAAACTACCAGTATAAAAAAAAAAAAAAAGCAGCAACATGTATGGATCGGCGCCGATAGCCTCAAGTGCGGGAATCTGTCCTAGCCCTCTTCCAGGACGAAGGTCCAGGATCTCTACCATTAGAGTTTGAATCTGAGCCATCCCTGGCCTCATCTCCATCCTGAGACGACTCTAAGTGCGGACTCACTGCCTCCTCGTCAGACTCGTCATCATCTGGAGCAGGCCCCCGTGAACTACTCCCGACGTGAGCACGCCTAACTCCACTATGGTTGTGCGCTGCAGTCCCTCGTCCCGCTCCCCCTGCTGCTCGGGGAGGTGCTGAAGGACCCGTCTCTGCTCCTGCTGGGGCATCTGATAGGCCTGGCATCAGGAAAGGAATCTGAAAAAGGGCAATTCACCAAAATGCATTAGTAATAAAGTGTATTAGATGCAAAGAATAATGTGCTGTGAGCAATGAATGATTTGCAGTGCATGTATACCATGAGCAGTGTATGGGAACAATGTAACAGATCAGTGCAGTGTGGAACTGTGCAAATGATGGCGTATCAAGAAAAGACTTTGTGGTATGAAGTGTAGTTTGAGAAGAACTTACTGGAATATTGTAAATACTGAGCAGGTCCATGCTCGTCTGCAGCATCCCCATCACCGAGGCTGTCAGCTCCAGAGACTGGCTAGTGTACTCTATGGAAGCCTGCAAAAGTGTTGAAGTCATTAATATTCTGCGGGATATCAAATGAAATGAAATGACTGTACAGAATGCCAAGTATAGTACATACCGGGGTCGAGCCTCGAACTCCGACGAGCTCATGACTAGCTGAAGGAGGAGCGACGGTAATCTGATAAGTCTCTCCAACTCACCCTCGGCAAGTCATAGTAGTAGGCAGCTCTGGCCATCCAGTCCCCTGTCTTCCCTTAGGACCTCTCCTCCTACGGGATCTGGTCGCTCCGCCTCTCCCTCTCATAGTCGGAGCCCTCGCTCCCTCTCGTCCTCGGACACCGACAAAGGTGGCATCAGATGCGTCTGAATAAAGGTCGTGTAGTCGCCCTCTGCGCGGATGTAATCCGTCTCTAGTCCCACCATGAACTGGATCACCTGGTCAACGAACAACCTGTGTGTCTCCCTCATTGATGGTGGAGGTACCGTCGGTACAAATGGAGCAGGCAATCCCAAGGTCTGGCGCACGAAGCGCTCACTCAAAAACCAGGCTCGACAGATCGGGCCCTCGAAGAGGATGTGGTAGTGAGAGACAGTCCGGGTAGTGTGGTACTGATCTCGGAGTCCTGACGGGATCACATCCCACGGCTGCCACGTGATCTAAGAAAAGAAAATGAACAAGATGATCAGTTGTCAAATAACTAATGTGGGTGGATCGGGTTAATTGAAATGATCTCGCTGTAGAATTACCTCGCGCGCCGTGATCAAGTCGAAAAACTGCTGAAAGAACATGAAGCTCTCTCGGGTCCTACGACGGAGCTGGCCGTCGTATACATCAGAAAATGGGACTGTCGCTGGGGTCTCCTCCACAGGCTCTGGAGCAAGTGTCGGGAAATATGCGTACACCCACAACTGCGAGAAAGATATGATCAGTATAGTGTATGAACAGAGTACAGGACATGCAGAAAGCAGAACACAGTACAATGTATAATGAGTGCAGGTCTAGAGCCAATGTTAGATGTTGTGTGTGCAGTATATGGTATGCAGTGTGCGGTATGTGTGGTGTAGAGAAAATGCAAAACAGAAAGCATACAGTGCAAGGGCAGATACAAAAAATGCAGAAAATACAAGTGTCGAACAAAGCAAAAACAGAGAATACTAAACAGGGGGAAACTAAGTTGTGTACCTTCCAAGCTCGCAGTAGCCGCCGATCAATCTCCCGCACATCCGAGAGGTTGAGCTCATGTATCCGTAGAGAGTGGTGAGGCCGGCTGTGCCCCAGTCATAAAAATGAACCCGCTGGAGCACCACCAGAGCGCCCAAGAAGTATAAACCCACGGTATTCCACCTGTTCGAAAACAAGGTGGTACCGAAAAGGAATAGGAGGAAGCCCCTAGCATACTGCTCCACCTCCTCATCAGCCTCGGGATCCTCCCCTCTGTAATGCTCGTCAAACCAGGTATATCTAACCATGCCCGCCCGAAGTGTCGGTGGACGCGCTTCAAGTAATGTATCCCATGTGGCCACCCACTCTCCCATGTCGGGATCAAGAGGAATCAGATCACCTCCTACGCCCAGGCCAGTGATCATGGTGAAGTCGAATGGAGTCATCGTCATTTCTCCCACCATGGACAAGTGGAAAGAGTTGGTGGTGTCCCACCACCTCTCTACAAGAGCCCCTAGGAGAGGGCGACTTGCTATAACCCGTGTCAAGCTGGAGTAGAATAGGCCGAAGCTGGTCCCGTCGATGATCTGGCAGACCCTCGCGGGAAGTACATCATATCAATCCCGAGTTGTCATCGCACCATAACCTTTGAAGGAGCGGGATCCGTCCTGTGGCAGTGCATGTGATGAAATTAGATCGGTGATGTATTGAAAATACAGTCAAAATCAGATCAGGGATGTATTGAAAATGAAGTTTCATTCAGAGCAGTAATGTATTGAAAATACAGTCGCATTTAGAGCAGTGATGTATTGAAGATACAATTGAATTCAGAGGATGTGATGCCTGAGGTGCAGTTGTATAAGAGTACATACAGGGCAGTGATATGTGAAGTACAGTTAAATGTAGAGCAACAATGTATGAAATACAGTCAGATCAAAGCATGCGATGCATGTGATGCAAGCAGATCAAAACAGTGCAAGGAATGTAAATAATTGAAAGTAAAGCTGCAGAAAAGTAGAGTTGGTACCTCCACAACAATGACCGAGAAATAAGACATCGGCTCCCTTAGCAAGAGGTCGTCTGGCGTGTCCTCATCAAAATCAGTAAAGGCATGGATGCCTCCCGCCACTGGTATAATATGAGTCTCCGGGTGATACCTCACGGGGTCAAAAGGGCGGATGCTAGGCGGTAAAGGCTGAGGCTCAACCCCCGGCTCAGCCGCAAAGTTCGTAGCAAGCTCCGCTGCAGGGAGTGCAGGGAAACCCCCATCATGCGGAATGTCATTGACCATCTGAAATAGATGCTAAAATGAGCAAAAATGAGCAAAATGGTGAGGTTTTAAACAAACCAAACCCTAGGAGAGAGAAAAGTTCAGATAAAGGTGAAAACCTGGGAAAAGCGGACTAACCTCGAGAGAAGTTCGGGAGAAATGATCCTTGAATGGTGGAAATGACAAAGGACAACTCAGATTCAAATTCTGATCGGTTCAAATCGAAGAGAACAAAGAGGTTTTAACGATTCAAGGTTGTTTAGGGTGTTGGGAAATGCGTAGAATGCGCGAATCTAGAGAGAAGACGCACCTAGAGAGCAAGAGAAATGATTCTTGTGCAAGGGGTGTGGAGGAAATGAAGTGATTTTGGGTGTATTTAAAGACCCATGGCCGAAATGACCAAAATGGCCGAATCTGCCAGCGGTGGCCGGCACCTCCCTCATTGGTGGCCGGCACCCCTTCATTGATGGTGGGCACTGGCCAATGATGGCCGGCAGGGGGCCGACAGCATTCCCTGATGGCCGACAATGCTTCACCAGCTTCCTGTACCTGTTTTACCTTGGTATGTGTACTTGGGTTCCAATAATTCCGAGGAGTGTTCAAAATTTGATTCAAAATGCCTCCGTGGAAGCCCGTAATCATATTCTCAATATACGCTGGTCATCGCCCATCAACGCGTACAAGGTGTATCCTTTTTGAATCATCACAACCCTTCCGGGAGGTAAACCGGAAGTTGCCTTCAAGATGTCTTTATCAAGCATGCTTTTGTTGTCACCTAGCATTTGCCTTTTGTATTAAGCATCCACTGTTGTTTTTGCTTGCATTGTTTTGCATATATAACTTGTGCTGTTACGCATGTTTTTAATTGCATTGTTTTGCATATATAACTTGCGCTGTTACGCATGTTTTTACTTGCATTGTTTTGCATGCATATCTTGCGCTGTCACGCACTTTACTTGCGCTGTTACACACTTTTGTATCTTGCGCTGTTACGCACATTACTTGTGCTGTTACGGACTTTTCTATCTTGCGCTGTTACGCACTTTTGTATCTTGTGATGTCATGCACTTTACTTGCACTGTTACGCACTTTTCTATCTTGCGCCGTCACGCACTTTACTTGCGCTGTTACGCACTTCTCATATCTTGCGCTGTCACGCACTTTACATGCGCTGTTACGCACTTCTCATATCTTGCGCTGTAACGCACTTTACCTGCGCTGTTATGTACTTTTCTATCTTGCGTTGTTATGCACTTTACCTGCGCTATTACGCACTTTTCTATCTTGCGCTGTCACGCACATTACTTGCGCTGTTATGCACTTTTGTATCTTGCGGTGTCACGCACTTTACCTGCGCTGTTACGCACTTTTGCATCTTGCGCGGTCACACACTTTACCTGTGCTGTTACGCACTTTTGTATCTTGCGCTGTCACGCACTTTTGTATCTTGCGCTGTCACGCACATTACTTGCGCTGTTACGCACTTCTCATATCTTGCGCTATTACGCACTTTACTTGCGCTATTACGCACTTTTGTATCTTGCGTTGTCACGCACTTTACTTGCATTGTTATGCACTTTTCTATCTTGTGCTGTCACGCACATTACCTGCGTTGTTACGCACTTTTGTATCTTGTGCTGTCACGCACTTTACTTGCGCTGTTACGCACTTTTCTATCTTGTGCTGTCACGCACTTTACTTACGCTGTTACGCACTTTTATATCTTGCGCTATCACGCACTTTACTTGCGTTGTTACGCACTTTTGTATCTTGCGCTGTTACGCGCTTTACTTGCGCTGTTACGCACTTTTCTATCTTGCGTTGTCACGCACTTTACTTGCGCTGTTACGTACTTTTCTATCTTGCGCTGTCAGGCACTATACCCGCATTGTCATGCACCTCTTCAACTTGCGCTGTCACGCGCGTTACTTGCATTGTTTTGCACATCTATCTTGCGTTGTCACGTACTATACCCACATTGTCATGCACCTCTTTAACTTTCGCTGTCACGCACTTTTCTATCTTGCGCTGTTACGCACTTTTCTATCTTGCGCTGTCACACACTTTACTTGCGCTGTTATGCACTTTTCTATCTTGCGCTGTCATGCACTATACCCGCATTGTCATGCACCTCTTTAACTTGCGCTTTCACGCGCGTTAGCTGCATTGTTTTGCACATCTATCTTGCGTTGTCACGCACTATACCCACATTGTCATGCACCTCTTTAACTTGCGCTGTCATGCATGTTACCTGCATTATTTTGCACATCTATCTGGTGCTGTCACGCACTATACTTGCATTGTTAAGCACCTCAACCCTTGTACTGTCACGCACACGACACTTGCATTGTTTTGCACCCCTTTAACCTACGCTGTCACGCACGTTACTTGCATTGTTTTGCACATTTCTTTCACATTGTTATGCACACGCTACTTGCATTGTTATGCACCCTCATTACTTGCGTTGTCACGCACTTTACTTGCATTGTTATGCACCTTTTCACTCGCATTGTTATGCGCCTGTTTCGCTCTCATTGTCATGCAACATTTTCACTTCCATTGTTATGCACGTTCTACCTACATGTGTTTCTACTATATTGTATATGCCAAAGTTTCTTTTTGTGCAGGCATAATATTGTATGTGCAGTTCATTTGAAGCTGGTGCGACCAGACGAACCTGACGGTATTGTACTCTCCGCGTAAGCCACAGTAAGAATTGTATAATTCTCTTACATCCTTTCTGTTGAAACGTGTGAGATTTCTACAACTTGTCGATTTGCTTAAATTGTTGTATTTATTTTGCATAAATACTTCATTACAGTTTTCTTTGTATAATCATAAGTTATGCTCTTGCATCGTGCATATCATTTGCATTTTGCCCCAGCCTACAGGCACATCTCTGTTTGGTTATATTGAATGTTTACCTGAGTCTTCAGCCTTTTCAAAAATGGGTCGTCTCTGGGCTTTGACATTCACTCTCGTCACTTTGTGACTTTCGAGTTCTGTCAATGAGGGGCAACTGTAGACACCCTATTTTTTACCGTCCTCAAGACTTGGATATGCTTACAAGTACATCCAATGACAGGTTCGATTGCTCGTTGAGTATTCGAGTTCGTGGCAGAACGTCACAGGTTTGAGCTTTCCGAACCTTGTATCATTTCTGTCTCATTTTTGGACGATGTGTTGGCCCTTTCTGCATGCTGCTTGTGAGGCACTGCCGACCACATTTTGGCCTTGCTGGCCATGGTTTTGTCCCTGCCTGCCATTCGTGAAGCCTGCTGGCCATCAATGAAGCACCGCCGGCCACCACTGATGGTCGACAGGACACATTGTCTCAGCAGGTTTCACGCCAGATCTTTTGAGCCAGTTGGTTTTCACTCATCCTTCCTCCATACACGTGTATGGAGGGATGAAGCCCTTTCCAAGCTTGTTGAACAAGCTTGGCATTGCATTACTCTATATAAGGAGAGGCTCTTCCCCTCTAGTAGAGGTTCAGCTTTTTTAAAGAAGAAATATCGCTTTCTCTCTCTATATTTCTCACACTCTCTCTCTATATTGTATTGAATAATGTCCCAAAGTGTGTTTTCCTCTCACTTTTACACTACAACACATAGTCATACACCACCATCTTTGAGCTGAGGTTTTTGGGAGTGTTGTTTAAGCTCTGAAAGTTGGTTTTTGGCCCCTGAGATTGCTGGTTTCTAAGCTGTGCTTCAAGGGTGAGTGTTTTCCCCATTTAAAGCTTTTGTTTGTATCCCATTTTGGCCATCCTTGCATATTGTTTTAGGCCTTTCTTTCAACTGAAAAAAGTTCTATTTTTAAGTGTTTTTGATGGTTTTTTAAGGCTTCTTTGGTGTTAAGGGTGTTCTATCCTCTTGTGTGCCTTGTTTGGCATTGTTTTGTGCCATATCTTAAGGTCTTTGGTTTAGTCTTTTTTTGGCCTTTTAGCCACTGAAATCCAGTGGATTTTTAGTGGTAGGCACATGGTTTTGAGGTCCTAAATCAGAGGGGGTGATCCCCCTCTCTTCTTGTTTTGTTTGCTTGTATTATTTGCCTATCAAATGAGCATGTATCTATATACTCTTGAAGCATAGTGTGAGCTGGTTTTTGTGAGTTTTTAGGTCTAACATGACTCTGTTTTTGTCTGGTTTGGTTGTCTCTTGAGTGGCTCATACACTTGTAGTTTATTTTTGCCTTGCTAGTCTAACATGCTTGTCTCTTTAGCCTATTTTTCTAGCTAATTTTGGCCATATTCCAGCAAGTTTTCACTCATGTTTTAGCATGTTTTAGCTCTATTTTGAGGCTTCTTGGTTGAATGATGCTTGTCATGCATGCTTGTAGTGTAAAAGGTTTGACTAGCTTTGAGTTTTGAGGGACCTTGCATGCTTAACTTGAGGCATTTGCATGTTTTGGCATCATTTAGAATGATATTTCAGAGCATATAGGGTTGTTGCACTTCTATGTTTTCCACTCTTTAAGTGCTCTTGAGAGTTGTATCTTTATGCCCTATTTGTGAGCCATTGCATGAGCCTCATTTTCTTGCCTTTCAAGCCATCATCTCAGTCCTTTTTTGCTACTGTTTTGGCCTGCATGGGGACTATTTGGGGTTGGTTTGGTCATTTGAGCATTGCCTTGCATGTCTTTAGTGTAATACACTTCACTAGCTTTGATGCTTAGGCCTATCAACATGCATTACATAGCTTGTTTGCATGATTCTAAGTCATTTTTCATGCCTCATCAGTGTTGGAACATATGCCATTGTGCTTCATATTTCACTCTTTCAATGCCTTTAGAGAGTTGTGTCGTGTGCCTTAAGCTTGGGCTAATATGCGTGCATGTTTGTATAGTTCTTCGAGCTTCTATCTTAACATGTTTTGCCACTGTTTTGGGCATGGTGCAAATCTGTCTTGTGCTAGTTTGAATGTTTGAGCATTATGATGCATGCTTATAGTGTTATCCTCTTCACTAGCATTGGCATTCTTGGCCCCTTAACATGATATGCATGAGGGCTTGCATGTTAGAGTAGTGCATTTGATGCCATGATTAGCATGTTGTTTGCATGTCATGTTGTTTGCGTGTTTGCATTGTGTTCAAACGGTTGTCGTATTGAACACGAGGAAGATTGGTTCATTTCATACTTGAAGTGATGAAATGAGCCAATCTCCCTCGGTCTCCATCTCCTTTGATTCCTCATGATAAGGAGATGGTCTTGGTGTCTTATTTGTCATGCATTTATTGAAATTTGCACATGTTGGATCTTTGGCCACCATGCATCGAGATGCGCGATTGATGGTCTTGGATCCAATGATGCCCATCCCATTGATGTTTGGAAGTAATATGGGGTGGCATAGTGCGTACATACCCTTGGGAGACCTTCCATTTTCTCTATTTTGTGCTTTGCTGCAGCTTGGTGTCACAGCACACCAGTGGCCGGCACCCTCTTGTTGTTGGCCGGCAGTCCTTCATTCTTGGCCGGCAGTGCCTGCTCTTAGCCGGCAAGGGGGTCAGCAGAGGCTCCTCATGGCCGGCAGGCCACTGGTGCACTCCCTAGCAGTATTTTGGTAAGTTTCAGCAGCAAGCACTGGAAGACACCCTGCAAGGAAAGCTTTAAGAGAGCAACCGGAGAGCTTTTTCGGGACGGCAACCGAGCATGCATCCTCTTCTCCTTCAGGCAGAGCTAAGGCAGCCTAGTTTACATAATTTAATGGTTACTTGTTAGTTAGTATTCGAATTTGTAATTTAATTAGTTAATTTGTTAATTAATTAAGTTTTGTAATAATTAGTTGTAGCTAGTTATTCATTTGGTTTTGTAATAATTAATTAGCTTGTTAGTTAGTTAGTTAGTCGGTTTGTATTATTCATTCGGACCCTCCGTCGAGAGGGCATATGTTGTAATAAGGGTGCGTTCGTGTGTGCATGTCTTCCAACCCCCATTTTTTTCTCCCTTTTATTTAACCGCTTTCGATGGTTAGTTTTAGGGTATTTTCAATTAGCATACCTTATGCTCTGCATGTGTGCATCATTCATCTGTCTTGTATGCACCGGGCTCGGCGCATCATACTAACTGCATTGTATTTCAATTCTAATTAGAATACATGTATCAATTGTTGCATCTCATATGCCATCTTAGAATAGCCGAGCCTATTTCTAGTTGCATGTTGCATGTGTTGCATTAGCCATCTTAACATAAGCTAGGATCATGCATGATTACTAACTAGCTCTTGTTTTGGCTCGGAGTACACTGTAAGTGTTTATGCTTTAGCATCTTGCATGAGTGTGAGTGTTGTAGCATGCTTTCCATGAGGCTAATTGTTTAAGTGATATAACTGCCTGAATGCCTGTGGGTGAAGGTTGGATTGCTTGAATTGGAACAATTCATTGAAATCCTCGATTTAGCCTACCTGCGAGTAGCAAACTTTAAAACCATTTTCAAAACAAACAAAGATGCAATGTTTTGTTCCAACTTAGGCGATCTAGTCTATACTTGTATGCTGTGCACATCACGTAGTAAGATTAGCTAATTAACCAGAATAAGAGCACATGTGTTTTCAAAAACAAGATATCATGATTAGTACAGGCCGATCTTTGATCGGGCAGGCGGGGGTGCTCGTTGCATGACCTTCCCCTTTCGTACCCAAGTTCTCGAGCCGAGGCAACTTTGGTGATGACGGACACGTGGCCTTAGGCACGAGTCGGGGTTTCCTAAATTTCCCCCAAAACAAAATATTTAGGTGGCGACTCTGTATCTGGCAAAGTAGTCCATGTTTGGCACTTCTTTATAAAAATTAGTTTTCCAAAATGATTTGCTAGATTTGGACTCTTTGGTGATTTATCGGTCTTGCATTGCACTTTGCGAGATTAGATTCAGAACCGTGACATTTGAGTCCGAACTGTAGTAAGCCCAATGAACAAAACGGGATTTTTCGCGCCCGTTTCGCGCGTAGAGCCCGGGACGTTCGGGCGCGTCTACACATACATTTAGGAAAACTGAAACAAATTTCCTCTTAGATCGTCAAGAAATCTTCACCCTAGTACTCGTTTAGGGTCTAGCTGAGGTTCTCAAACCCATACCAGTTTCTTTTCTTTGAAATCCAGCACAAAACACTTTAAGCCGGCATCATGAGCATGTTCAGGTGGAAGGTATGTAACGCCCCGACCCTTCATACGTCATCGATATTGTCCACTTTGGGCCACGCCCGTACGGATTTGTTAGGGATTTCACCACTCGGAAAAAGGCCTCGATGCTATACAAGGTTCTAGGTTTTAACTTTTATAGCCCAGGAACTCCCCCTCCATTCCTGATGTGGGACA
This sequence comes from Camellia granthamiana, assembly GCA_036172215.1. NCBI lineage: Eukaryota > Viridiplantae > Streptophyta > Magnoliopsida > Ericales > Theaceae > Camellia > Camellia granthamiana. Next base: position 21,491,051 of record CM069904.1, read on the forward strand.
CCGTGGCCTTACAAGGTAGATACCCTAACCAATTTAGATTTCTTTCGCCAAGAATTCTCTATCCCAGCTGACGTTCACCTTAAGTTGGCTAGGAAGGAGGATCCTATTATGCCTAGGAAGGACTACATGCCATTCCCCGCAGTCACCTTTATTAAGTGTGGACTTCAGCTTCTTTTAAACATTCTTTTTCCGAGAAGTCCTGCATTACTACAAACTTAACCCCATGCAATTAGCTGTCAACTCATTTAAGGTTATCAACGGCATAGCCAAATTGGCACACTGAGAAAATGATACGATTACTCTAGCCGACATCCAATTCTATTACACCATGTGTGGCCTTAGGTCAGCCAGTGGCTACACCTACTACCTCAAACCCAGATCCACTGCCTACAAACTCATAGCCGACCTCCCAAACTCCAACAAAGGCGCGGGAGATGACTATATGATTGCCTCGGGCAATTGAGAATTTGTACCTGATGATAATGTTCATCTCTTTTCTCTGCTCCGTGGAGTTTTTAGAGAGGATGAGGATAAGAACTTAGCACAAGTGTAATTTTTTGAGCCTCTGTATCTATCTTGTGTATTTGTTATGAAGTTTGGTGTCATTTCTTCTGTTTTTGTAGTTCTTTCTCAACTGAGCATGCCGTTTCAAGAATCCTACACACCTAGCCGAGATCCCAAGAGGCTTTTGGACCTGAATATTGAGAGACGCAAAGCCAGACTACTGCTCAACTACATACCAACCTACCGCAGTCCCTTGCCTGACACTCCCAGAAGGAGCAAGACTTCAGCAACCACTCAACCAGCCACCTCCTCACCAAGGCCAAATCAAGCCTCCTCATCAGATCCAATGGACCAACCATTCACTTTAGTTCCAGCTCAACTTATTCCACCATCATAGCGTCAACACCGCTGCTGAGTTCCCAACACCCCTGCTGGGCGAACCCGAAGTCGCAAGTGCAGAGATCCAGACGCATCGACTTATGATCTAGCTAATCCTCCCATCGCCCTTCCTACAATCCACTTCGGTACTAGAGTTACCGTCGCTACAACCGTAGACGAGATGGGTGGCAAACCAGCCGTTGTTGAGGACCTCCTAGCCAACATCCCAGGGGTTGTAACTGTTCAATCCTCCTCTTCTCCATCCCAGTCCAAGCCAAAGCCAAAATGAATGATGAAGGAAAAGGCTAAGGCCACAGTGACACAAATTCTCTCTGAATCTGAGAAGGATCTTGAGGATTCTATACCGATATCAAAACTGGCCAAATCCGAGAAGAGGCCAGCCGAGGCCGCAACATCTGACTCCCCACCACCGAAGAAACTGAGGTCTGATTGCCTAGAGGGTGGCAATAGCTTCTCCGGCGATCAGACCTGGGCCCCCGAGGTCATGGTTGGTGACCGACCTCTGACAGTCGATAACAGTGATCGAAAGCGTAAAGGTCAGCGTCGCTTTGGCTTCGGCCATGCTCTTTCTGGCCGACATGAACCACATGGCCGATCTCCATGAGTACGAAAACTTTGCCCTTATGATGCAGCACTTCGTCTTGGTAAATTCCCTACTATTTCATTTTTAGCTTTCCAACACTTAGCTAAATTTTACTAATCTGTTATGTTCCTTGTAGGCCATCCAGCATGCACATTCCTATGCGGTCAAAACCGACATAATGAAGAAGGAATTGGTGAAGAACACTCAAGAAGCTGCCAAACTCCTCTCTTCACTCAACCAGGCCGAGACCAGCGGCCGAAGTTTATTGGACAAGGCCAAAGCTGCCAAGGCTGCTCAAAACAAAGCCGAGGCTAAAGCCAAAACTACTGAGGCCGCTGTTGAATCTGCCAAGGCCGATGCTATGGCTGCCGAGGTCAAAGCGGCAGAGGCAGAGGCCAAGCTCAAAGTGGCCATCCAATCAAAGGAAATCGAGATCAAAGCAGCCAATGAGAAGGCCTTTGAAGACGGGCAAGCCGCCATCCGTGACCAGTACAAAGAGCAAGTTAACTTAGCCTGCAACAAAGGCTACTACTTGGGCTGGGTTACTACTCTCAACCAATTGTCGGTTCCCGTTGACTCGCCACTTCGGGATATCAACAAATTACAAGCTCCCTTCCCCCTTTCTCTTGATACTTTTGAGGCCGAAGCCGAAGATGAAGACGAGGTCGAGGCCAAAATTGAAGCCGCAACTAAGGCCGAAGTTGATGCAATGGCCAAGTTCCCAACCCTTAATGATCAAGTCCTGGACTTGACCGGAGAAGATGGGGACGAGGTGCCAAAAGACACCTCCATTCAGAGAACTACATTTGAGGCTGAGATAATTTCTGCTGAGAAGAGTCTGGACCAGACCCTTCTTCAAATGGACGCCGAGATAGCGGTCGAAAAATCTTACCAAGTATCTGCCGAGGACAAAACAGCACCAGTTGTAGGGGTTCAACAGTCTGATGAAAATCCCCAAGATCATAGCACTTAGAATTTTTCCTTTTGTACTTGAACAGTTTGTGGCTTTTGCTTGTGGATAATGTTTGTTTCATTTTGGCCGATTAGCCCTCTACCTTGTATTTGAACAAGTTTTCTCTTTGGAATGCATGCTTTACTTTTTCTTCTAAGTGTTGAATGCTTGTCTTCTTATGCTTTATCTGTCTTCATTGTCTTATATGCTTCCATACTTCAAATATTTTTGTACTTCTCCTAAATACAACTTACTTGTATAATCACTTCGGGTTAGAACATCTCGGACATGTATCACCTCAGACCAACTTACCTTGGGATGCATCTTTTGCTACCATCTCGGCCAACTGGCATTTTATAAAAATTGTTTGAATTCAACAAGTGTTGTTTTTGTACTTGTACTTGTTGTCTCTTGTCAAGACTTCACCCTTCCAAGCGTGACAACCTGGTTGGCTATCTCGGGTAACAAATACCTTAGGTATCCCCTCATTTGGTTACCTCAGCTAACTTCAATTGTAAATTTTTTTAAAAAATTTTAACAAGTGTCAAGCTCATTCCTTCTTCCTGCCCCCTAATGTGAACCTAAGTACCACTTATGTTCACATTATGCATGCATCTCTGATTTTTGCCGAAGTCTGATTTAGACAACTCTTAGCCGAGGTTTTCTACCTCGGTGTTGCTGTCAATCTAGCCAGATCAAACTTAGTTCAACTCTGTCGTCATGGCAAGTTTAAGTTATTCGTCATGTTTCATACGAAAACATTGCTAACTTAGTTCAACTCTACTGTCATGGCAAGTCTAAGTTACTCGTCATGTTTCATTCGGAAACATTGCCAACTTAATTCAACTCTACCGTCATGGCAAGTCTAAGTTAATTGTCATGTTTCATTCGGAAACATCGCAATAAGACTTTTTGGTCTTATCATACTAAATTTCAACACTACTTTGAAAAACAAAATCGAGCTAATATTTTATTAAAATCTCGGCTAATAGACTATTACATAGTAATTGTTCTAGGGTCTTGGCAACTCTTTGCCTTCAGTGTCTTCAAGCCAATATGCCCCATTGCTGGCAACCGAGATAATGCGATATGGTCCTTTGCAGTTTGGGCCAAGCTTGCCCTCCCTGGGGTCTTTCTTGCTGCTGACAGCCTTCCTTAGGGAGAGGTCCCCAACCTTGAACTCCCTTAGGTTGACCTTCATATTGTAAGCCCTAGCAAGCTACTGTTGGTATGCCCCTAGCCAAATTGCTGCTCTTTCTCTTCTTTCTTCTATCAGGTTAAGATCTCGGGCAAGGAATGCCTTATTTGTTCCATTCTCCACTCCCTGGGTTTTGATTCCAAGGATGCCAATCTTCAATGGGATGACTACTTCAGTGCCATATGTCATGGCAAAATGAGACTCTCCAATTGATCTTCTCGGTGTAGTCTGATATGCCCATAACACATTGGGCAATTCTTCCACCCACTTTCCGTTGGTTGCTTCTAACCTCCTCTTGATCCAATTGAAGATGGTCTTGTTAGATGCCTCTGCCTGACCATTGCTCTAGGGGAAGCTAGGGGTAGAATAATAGTCTTTTATCCTATATTTTGCACAGAAGCTTTTGATCAGCTTATTGTTAAACTGGGTGCCATTGTCTGCCACAATGGCTCTTGGAATCCCAAACCTGGTGATTATGTTCTTTCAGATGAAGTTCTTCACATCTACATCTTGAATTTTGGCTAAAGGTTCAGCCTCTACCCACTTTGTGAAGTAGCTAGTTGCTACTAGTAGGAACCTCCTCTGCCTAGTTGGCTGGGGCAATTGCCTAACAAGATCCATGCCCCACTAGGCAAATGGCCATGGACTGAATACTGGATTCAAATCTACAGCTGGCTGGTGTATCAAAGGTGTAAACCTTTGGTACTTCTCACATTTCCTCCGATAGGCTTTAGCATCCTTTCGCATGTAGGGCCACCAGTACCCCTGAGATATGGCCCTATGAGCAAGTCACCTACCCCCAGCACGACTTCTACATACACCTCCATGGACCTCGTATAGAAAGTCCTCAACCTAGGATGGATCCACACATCTCAAAAGGGGCCCAGTAAAGGACCTTCTGTAGAGATGGCCTTCTGCTGATAGGCAGAATCTGGCTGACCTTAATCTATCTTGTGTGCCTCCTTTCTGTCTAGTGGCAACCTGCCATCTCTGAGAGACACAACTATGACGTCCATCTAGCTTAGACCCATCTCCACACACATCGCTTCGTATTCTGTTATGAAAGGCTCTATATTTGGGCCTACTGTAGCTGACAATTTTTGAACAGTGTAAGCATCTTGACAACCTCCTTGGCATAGGCTATCATCCTCTCATCCCTGGCTACATATTCGCTTGTTGCTTGATTTACAATAAGCTGGAAGTCGCAGAAGACTACCACTTCGTTGGCTTCCACTGCTACTACTAGCCTCAGTCCAACAATCAGCGCCTCGTATTCTGCTTTGTTATTTGAGGCTTTGAACCCCAAATGAATAGAATACTCTATCATTCGTCAATCTGGCGATACCAACACTACTCTTGTCACCGCTCCCTGTCGGTTGGAGCTGCCCTTGACGAAGAGTCGGAAGGAGTCTCCAATGTAGATATCACTGGGCTTTCGTTTCTCTTCCTTCTTCTGCATTGTTAGCGTGGGTTGTTTGGCCCCAGTTGGGTTTCTTTTTGTTCTCCTAGACATCCTAAGTCGCGGCTCACTGGAGCACGCCTTGGGATCGCACCAGGAGTGAACTCAGCCACAAAGTCGGCCAGAACTTGGCCCTTGACTACTTTTCTAGGCCTGAATTTCAAGTCGTATTAGCCCAGCACCACTGCCCATCTGGCTACTCTGCTTGTCAGATATTCATGTTGCAACATGGACTTTAGGGATGCTCCGTCAGTACCACAATCTTGTGGGCTTGAAAATAGTGGTTCAATTTTTTCGAAGCCATTATCAAGACTAGTGTCAAATTTTCTAGAGGCAGGTACCTGGTTTCAGTACTTGCCAGGGTCTTGCCAACATAGTACACTGCTTTTTGCTCTCTTTCTTCTTGGATTACCACTGCACTCACGGCGTGGTCTGAAACAGCCAAGTATAGGAACAGTTTTTCTCCTGGTATCGGTTTCGACAGCACCGATGGGGTTGTCAAGTATCTCTTCAAGTCGATCAAAGCGACTTCACATTCCTCTGTCCACAGAAAATATGTGGCCTTCTTCAGCAAACTAAAATATGGTTTGCACTTATCTAAACTTCGGCTAATCAACCTGTTCAAGGCCAGTGCTCTCGCAGTTAACATCTGTACTTGCTTGGTTGTTATTGGGCTATTCAAGTCAAGGATGGCCTTGATCTGATCTGAGCTTGCTTCAATGCCCCTCATTGTGACCAAGTATCCTAGGAACTTACCAGATCCGACTCCAAATGCACAATTCGATGCATTGAGTCGAAGCTGGTAAGCCTTCAATATGTGAAAGACCTCTTGCAACTCTGCCAGATAATTCTTTGGTTCCTTGGCCTTCACAACCATGTCATTGATGTAGACCTTTACTATCCTCACAATCAGATGCTTGAACATCTTGGTCATCAATCTCTGGTAGGTTGCCCCCGCATTCTTCAATCCAAATGGCATTACCTGGTAATAGTACAGCCCTTTTGGGGTGATGAATGTCGTTGTAGACACCCCATTTTTGACCGTCCTCAAGACTTGGACGTCATCGTTTGAACACTCGATGATCATCTATGTTCGTGTTCGTTTTGAGTTCCTGGAGGTCTCGGCCGCGCGCCTTGCCTCAGGATCTCTTAACTTGCCTGTTTTGTGCTTGGTTGTGGACCAAGAACTTGTTTGTTTTTGCTTATGAGGGCAGAGAATGGCTTGTTGGTCGTCCCCACACCTCACCGGCCTTGGCTTGAGGCCACCGGCCCTGTTTTGTTGCTACCGGCCATTGGTGATGGCCGGTCGGCATTGTTATTGGTCGGCCGGCTGTTTGTTTGGTCAATCGGCCATATTTTCTGGCCGGGGCTTCTTTTTTGCCTTTTTTAGGCATTCTGCATGCCAGCTGTGCCAGATGGAGCACACTTACCTGTCCTCCATACACGTGTATGGAGGATTTGCACCCTTTGCACCCTTTTGCTCTAGCTTCTTGAGGAAGCTTGAACCCTTTGCTCAAAGCTTCCTCAAGAAGCTTGAACCTTTGTCTTGGCTTCCCTAAGAAGCTTGAACCTTTGTTCTAGCTTCTTGAGGAAGCTTGACCCCTTTGTCTTAGCTTCTCCAAGAAGCTTAGGCCCTTGTTTTGTTCTATAAAAGAGGGCCTCCCTTCTCCTTTAGGAGGGGTTGAGCAAATCAGAGATATACATCAGAGATATATATCACATATATCACTCCCTCTCTATATCTTCCTCTCTCTCTCCATTTGTGTGTGGAATAGTGTTCAAAGGTGTACTTTTGTTCTTAGTTTTGAACTAAAACACCTAGTGTTACACTATACTTCGGTTACTAAGGTGTTGGGTGACTGGTTTCAGAGCTTTAAGTTGGTTTTGATCAGAGGAAGGGGCTGGGGTTGGTGTTCTTGAAGTGTTCTTCAAGGGTGAGCACTATTGCTTTATATTTCCCATTTTTGTACAAGCTTTTAACCTATCTTGCATGCTGTTTTGAGCTTTATGTATAACTGATAAAAGTTCTGATTTTTCATGTTTAAGATGTTTCATTAAGGTCTCTTTTGTGTTTGGGGTTGTCCACCCCCTCTTAGGCCTTGTTTGGCCCTTTTTTTTGTGCCTTTCTCTTTGAGCTTTGAGACCCCTTTATTTCGACCTTCTCACCACTGAAATCCAGAGGATTTTCAGTGGTGGAGAAGTGGTTTTGAGGTCATGTATAGGGGAGGGACACCCCTCTCCCTTTGTGTCTCCTTTGCTTGTGTTTTTGGCTTATAAAGGTAGCATGCATGCTTAGTCGATTTTGGCTTCATCTCAATGGGTATTTAGTGATATTTTGTCATGTTATACCTCTGTTTTAAGTTGGTTTAATGGCCTCTTGCATGCATCATATGCTTGCCTTGTAATCCCATGTTTTGGCCTAACATGCATCATGTGGTAAGGTGGCATTTTAGCATGATTTTGATTTGGTTCCAAGAACATTTTAGCTCTGTTTTTCCATGCTTAAGGTCTGTTTGGTGTCCTTTTGGTCATGCTTACATCGCTTTGTATAGCCTCTTTGCCTCCTAGCTTGTTGGCTTCGGGTGTGTGAGTCATTAGCGTGCTTCATTTGAGCTATTTCAGTGATTTGGCATCACTTGTCATCATGTTTTAGACTATGTTTTGTGGCTACACACTTGCATTCATCACCTATTCTATACTTTGGAGAGTTGTTGTTTCATGCTCCTTATTTGGACCATTGCATGTGCCTCCATGATTTGGTCTTTGGAACACCTTCTCATTGGGTTTTGGGGTTTGTTTTGGTGTATTATAACTCTGATTTTATTTGCCTAAGTTATGTCATGTTCGGTTGTAAGAGGTGTAGTGCATTTGCCCTTTTGGGCCTTGTATGCGTCTTGTTTTGTGCCCTTCTCTACAACATGTTTTGGCTTTATTCCATATGAGTTTTAGCTTCATTTTGGTCTGCCTCGGGACTTTTTTGGTTGCTTTGACCATTTGGGGCTTGGTTGACATAGCCATGGTTCAAGTCCCATAGCTAGCTTTGAGCTTTAATTCCATTAACATGCCATGTTTGCATTATGTAGTCGATTTGGCATCTTTCTTCATGTGATTTCAGAGTTTATTGTAATGCCATAACCTCATATTTATCACATCTCGCTCATGTTTGAGGGTTGTGCATTGTGGCCTAGTTGATGACCCAACATGTGTACATGTTTATCTTGCATATTGGTGCCTTAATTTTGGTATTTTGGCCACTGTTTTGGGACATGGCTGAGGCCTCCCATTTCGGTTTAAGCCTATCCTTGTACATAGTTGCATGTTTGGCATGTTGCATCTTGTTACATCATTTGCATGCTTGCATTATATCATGTTTGCATGTTCTTGTTACATTAGCTTAGCTTGCATGTTAGGTCGCATCACATTGTATCTTGCATGCTTAGCACATTGTACATTTGCATGTTTAGGTTATATTGCACTTGGCATGCTTTGCTAACTTAGCCTCATATTGCATACACGCATTGCATTGTGTTTGGTTTGGGGTGTCAAACCAAACATGAGGTATGAGGTGTGTTCGTACTTAAAGTGACGAAACACGCCTCAATCCTCGGTCGCCGACACTCTTGATCCCAACATGATAGAGTGTGTAGCATTCATTTGTTTTCATTGCATTCATTTTACATTGATTTGCAAACTTGGCACCTTTGGCCATCATGCATTGAAATGCGTGATCGGTGGCCTGAGGACCGAGAGCCATGCTCCCTTGAGTTCATTACATGATAGGGAGAGTGGCTATGCACACATTGCCTTGAAAATACCTTGCCATGCATTGTCTGTCCTCTGCTGCAGCAAAACCAGTGTTCTGCAGGAAGTAATGGCCGGTCGGCCACTTTCAGTGCCGGCCGGCTACCAAAGTCTAGCCGGTGGTTTCACTTTTGGTCGATAACTGTATTCCAGTGGCCGGTGGACTTGCATTATGGCCGGTGACATCCCACGGTGCTATGGGAGTGTTCCCAAAGCATCACAAGTATTTTCACAGTTCTCAGAGGTGCAGAACAGTGCTAACAGAGGCAACAGTGGCATGGCGACGGGTTTCCGAGTGAGGCGAATCGAGCATACATCATCCAAGCATTCCGAGGCGGGGCTGCAGTGGCCTCCCTTTGTAACTAATTTGTTAAATAATTTAGGGTTTTGTAATATCTAATTAGCTAGAGTAGTTAATTATTTATTTGTTTTGTATTATTTATTCGGACCCTCTGCGAGAGGGCAATGTTATAATAAGTGTGTGTGCGTGTGATGTATGTCTTCCAACCCCACGTCTTTCTCCCTTTTATTTACTAGCTTATGATGGTTAGTTTAGGGCATGTTTTAATTAGCATACTTATGTTCACATGTTTGCATCCATTCATCTGTCTTGCGTGCACCGGGCTCGGTGCATCATACTAACTGCATTGTATTTTAATTCCAAGATTGAATACATGTTATCTGTTGCATTTCATATGCCATGTTTAGAATAGCCGAGCCTATTTCTAGTTGCATTTTTCATGTGTTGCATTAACCATCTTAACATGAACTAGGATCATGCATTTGATTACTAACTAGTTTCTGTTTTGGCTTGGAGTACTAGGTAAGCATTTACGCTTTAGCATCCTTGCATGTGTGTGAGTGTTGCCATGACAGCATGCTTACCATGAGGCTATTTGCGTATGTGATATAACTGCCTGAATGCCTATGGGTGAAGGTTGGATTGCTTGAATTGAGACAATTCATTGAAATCCGTATTTTAGCCTACTTGCGAGTAGCGAAACTCAAACCATTTTTCCGAACAAACGGATATGCAATGCATTGTTCCAAATTAGGCAACTAGTCTATACTTGTATGCTGTGCGCATCACATAGTAATTCTAGGCTAATAAACCGGAATAAGAGCACATGTGTTTTCAAAAACAAGATATCATGTTTAGTAGTGGCCGATCTTTGATCGGGTGAGCGGGGGTGCTCATAGCTGACCTTCCCCAATCGTACCCAAGTTCCCGAGCCGAGTCAACTTTGGTGATGACGGACACATGGCCTTAGGCAACGAGTCAGGGTTTCCTAAATTTCCCCAAAACAAAATATTTAGGTAGCGACTCTGTATCTGGCAAAGCAGTCCATGTTTGGCCCTTCTTTACAAAAAAAATCTATCTTCCAAAACGATTTGCCGGATTTGGACTCTTCGATGATTCATCGGTCTTGCATTGCACTCTACGAGATTAGATATAGGACCGTGACATTGAGTCCTGAACTGTAGTAAGCCCCAAAATGAACAAAACGGGATTCCCTCCCGGGGCGTTCGGGGACGTCTATAGTCGTCTTCTCTTTGTCCAGGGGATACATCAATAACTGGTGGTATCCCTTGTAGGAATCTAGGAAGCTCATCCTCCTATGCCCTGATGTGGCATCCACTAGCTCATCTATCGTAGGCAGAGGGAAGCTGTCCTTGGGGCAAGCCTTATTCAGGTTGGTGCGGTTCTTATTTTTCACTACCACTGTGTTAGACAGCCAAGTCGGGTAGTTCACCTCCCGGATGGCCTGGGCTTCTAACAGCTTGTCCACTTCCTTCTCGACTACCTTCACATGTATCAATGTCGGCCTTCTTGCTCACTAGATGACAGGTTTAGCCGACTTGTCCACATTGAGCCTATGACAAGTGACCTTGGGGTCAATGCCATGCATCTCATAGGGCGTCCATGCAAACACTTCTATGTTTGCTCGCAGGAAAGTCTCCAATTTCTTTTCCTCCACCTCGGCTAAGCTTGAGTCTAGAAAGAAGAAGTGCTCCTCATCACCTTTTTGGACCAGAATCTTCTTTAATGGTTCTTTTCCGACATCATCCAAGACCTTATGATCTTCGCTTTCAATTTCTACACTTTCTGCCTCCCTTACATTATAGGTGTACTTCATTACTGCCACAAAGCAATTCTTCGTCTGTACTTGGTCACCCCTCACTTCTTCAATCCCCTGATCAGTTGGGAATCGCAACAGTTGGTGCAGCATGGAGGGAATAGCCCTCATTGCACGCAACCAAGGTCGTCCCAAAATGATATTCTACAAGGAGGGAGTATCTATCACAGTGAACTTAGTCATTACCTTTTTGTTTCTTGCCTGGACTTCCAGGTTCGTGGCACTCAGAGGCCATGTCGGTGTCCTGTTGAATCCGACCATAGGGCTATCAGACTGCTCTAGATCATCTGGGTGAAGGCCAAGCTCCTTGTAACATCTGATATACATGATGTCACAAGAGCTGCCTTAGTCGATCAGTATGCGTCTTACCTGGTATTCTCCAATCTTCAGAGTTACCACTAGGGCATTGTTGTGTGGATATTGTACCATATCCAGGTCTACCTCAGTAAAAAAAACCATTGCACCCTAGTATTCATTTGTCTTGGGCTTCTTTTGCTGGACCTGATATACATGTTATAGGTGCCTTACTCTTTGGATTTCCGCTCGTACTTCATTCTCATTAACCTTTGAGTGAATCACATTGATTACCCGAGGTCCATCTGCTTGTTGCGGTGGCAGTGGTAAAGGCGGTGCTGCTGGTGCCTGGGGTAGCCTTACATGGTCTTCCCTTCTCCTGGCCTCATCTACTAGGTCTCTCAGGTGACCCTATCTGACCAGATCCTCCAAGTGCGTCTTTAGAGCCCTGCACCCCTAAGTCAAGTGTCCATCCTCTTAATGGTAAGCACAATGCTTCACAATGCTCCTTCCCATAAACTCGCCAGAGATCTTCTCCGGTGCTTTGTAATATGAATGGTTCTTGGTCCTTTTCAGAACCTTATAGATCGGGATCCTGAATACAGTGGTGACTGCCTGTGCAACCCTCAACCCTGTCTCCTACCTATTAACACCGGCGTTACCTCGGCCTTACTTCAGCTAGCCATTTCTCTTTTCTTGCTTTGGTGTCTTCAATCCTTGTGTGTCTTCCTCTGCTTTGACATACTTCTCAATCCATGACATGAGCTCCTCCATACTCTTTGGTATGGTTTTTGCAAGTGATTTCTGAAGCGGACATTCATCATCCAAGCCGTTCTTGAAAGATATGACCGCTAGCTCCTTGTTACAAGCCGAAATTCGGTTGAACACCTCATAATATCTCTTGGCGTTAGCCCTAAGGCTTTCACCATCGCCAATGTTCAAAGCCAGCAGGGAGTCTACCCTTAGCGGCTGCAACTTGTTCGTAACAAAACTGGCCACAAACATCTTAGCCAGGCCTTCCCAACTCTTCACAGTTCCTTTCGGTAGCTTATGGAACCAATTAGGTGCTATCTCTCCAAAGGATGAGGGGAATACCTTGCATAGCAGTGGCTCATTCCCGCTCCACAAAGCCATTGAATTTAAATACAAGCTGACATGAAAGTTCGGATCAAACTTACCATCGTAAATCTGAAACCTCGGCATGTGGAATCTCTTTGGGGCCTCAAACATATTCAACTCCATTGAGAACTACATCCTCGACTTGATGGGGGATGTGATCTCGGCATTGAGCCGCTTTCTCTGGAGGTAGTCTCTCAAATCCTTCTTCATCCGACTGGGAGCTCGGCTATCAGTAGATTTCAGCCTTTTTGGCGCTCTGCTCCTGGTGTAATTATGCATTCGTTTGGACTTCCCTTTGTCCACTACATCGAAACAGAAGCCCTTCCCTTGGATATGCCGAGATTCTTTGACATAGGTCCCCTTGGTTCATGGTATCTTCTACGACTCACCACGTACAAACTCTGTCCGCCCAACATCCCGTGACGGCCGATGTGAGTGCTCATGTCCCTTGCCATACTGCGGGACTACTGGGACTGTTTTCTACTCTCTTTTCTGGGCATTAGTTTTAGCCATTGGTGCCGGCGTATCTTGCAACGAGAATGGTGGTTGCATCATGTTGTTCTGGATCATAAAGTTGACCATCAATTATAGGTCTGCCAACTTGTTCCCCATTCTTTTCATCTCGCCGTCTCTCCTCAGGCATCTATCATTCCATACCTGGAGGTCGCTTTCATTGTAATACTCATCTCAGCCACCCTTCTTCGGGACGTTACGCTTCTTGTCGGTGTCCTTGTCTCTGAGGTTTAGTTCATGTACTTCTTCGTTACGATTTTCTTCCTTGATATTAGGATCCACATACTCACCACTCTCACTGCGGATGTCGTTTCCAATCTTTTCTTCCTGTCCCGTTATTGGTCATCTATTCTCTTTTAAGTTTCCACAGACGTCGCCAACTTGTGGGTGTTAATTTCTGACCACACAACCAAAAGGGAAACTCAACTGGAGAGCATCGGTAGAATAGATTAAGCCCAACAAGTTGTAACAAGAAGATAAGAATACCGTGGTGGTTTGTCCACGCGGGGGCACTCTGACGATCATGTCAGTAAAACAATATCTCTCATAGATAGCAAATAGTGCTTAAACTCTGAAGAAAGAACTTATCTCAGACCCATGAGGGTGCCTTGATTGTATAACCAACAGTGACATGATCACTTTAGAAGCCTCACTTTAGTGGACTCAAGCTCAATGCTCATCTTGGACTCTCAGCTAGATAGGGATAAACTCTTCAGGAGCCTTACCCTTATCCAGACTGAGACCCTTCCCCACTCTAGGACTCTTGTCCCTTATCCGCTTATCCCGAATTCCGGCATTTCCGCAGATAACCTCGACCTAGCCGAGATTATCTCGGCAAGCATGACCAGGCCACTTGGCACCTTGGCTGGCACTTCGGCGCCACCTCAACCACGTGTTGTCACTCACAAAATACTTCCCCACAGTGTCCATGAATGTATTATTAGGATGAAAGATGCTCTATGTTGTAAAAGAGTTTTGCTTGTTCTTGATGATGTAGATAAGTGGACCAATTAAATACAGTGCTCGTAATGCAAGATTGGTTTTATCCGGGAAGTAAAATTATCATAACTACCAGGTGTGAGCACTTGATGAAGGCACAAAAACTGTACAAGTTGCATAAAGTTAAGGAATTGAATGACGATGAATCACTTGAGCTCTTTAGTTGGCATGCCTTTCGACAAAACCACCCCATTGAAGGTTATGAGGAGCACTTAAAAAGAGTTGTGAGCTATTGTAGAGGGTTGCCTTTAGCTCTTCAAGTTTTGGGTTCTTCTTTATTTGAAAGAAATTTAGATGTATGGGAAAGTGTATTAAAGAAATTGAAAGCGATTCCTGATAGCCAAATCCTTACAAAACTTGAAATAAGTTTTGATTCTTTGCAAGATGACCATGACAAAAATTTGTTCTTAGATGTTGCTTGTTTCTTTGTGGAAAAAGACAAAGATTTCATAATTACATTGCTAGATGGATGTGATTTCTACACTAAAGTAGGGATTGACAACCTCATTGATAGATGCCTGTTAATAATTGATCAAAAGAACAACCTGATGATGCATCAGTTGCTTCAAGATATGGCACAAGAAATTGTACGACAAGAATCAACTAAAGAACCTGAGAAAAGGAGTAGACTATGGCATCATAAGGATGCATTCAATGTATTAATTGAAAAAGCTGTAAGAATTGTGCTATTTCATGTCTATTTGTATATGTTTTTTGCCTATGTGCATACATATCTAGCCTTTTTTTTCTTGATTTTTTTTTTTATTATTTATAATCAGGGGACGGAAACAGTTGGCAGCCTCATCCTCAACATGAATGGGTTTAACGAAGAGGAGCCATCCAAGACGGTAAATAATTCAAAAAGACATCATTTTGAATATTTTCATAACAACACATCATTCCTTTGTAAAGGCAATTCATCATCATCAAATCGACGTCGTCTAAGCTTCTCTTGGCTCTCCATGAATTCTTCCTTAATAGAATCATTTCCAACATCTAAAGAAGTAAACATACACACTAATGCATTTTCAAGAATGCAGAGACTGAGAATACTCCAGCTTTATAATGTACGGCTTGCTGGATGCTATGAAGAATTTCCTAATAAGATAAGATGGCTTTGTTGGCATGGGTTCCCTTTAAAATCTATACCCAATGATTTTTCTTTGGAGAGCTTGGTTGCACTTGATATGATCTATAGCAACTTGGAACGAGTTTGAAATGGAGCAAAGGTTTGACAATAATTTTATTATCACTACAACAAAATGCATGTTTGGCAACTAAAATTGGCGACCAAACCAATTTTAGTCGCCAAAAAGACCATATTGTGCGACTAAAAACCTTTTTTAGTCGGCCTTGATTGAACCTTTTTAGCTACTAAATTATTTTAGTCGCCATATAGTCATATTGGCGACCAAATTAACGTTTAGTCGCGGTTTGTTACCAATTTAGGCTACTAAAATAAAATTTTGTCGCCGTATAATTTGATTTTGCGACTAAACATTTTTGTCGCCCAAAAATGGGCATATTTCTGATTAATTTTTTACGACCAAAGCTGGGTTAGTCGTTGTATATTCAATATTGCCGACGATATTGTGAATTTAGTAGCCAAAGAAGTATCTTTAGGCGACCAATTTGTTGTCGCCGTTAAGGTTTTTTGGCGACAAATAGTTGTTTAGTCGCTAAATCTTAGAAATTTTTTTAAGAGGGAAAATAATTAATTTTGGCACCCAGTATATATATTACACACGCACACTTTTTTGTTCTCTTTTGTTGAACACACCAACATCAACATACAGAGCAGTCCATACCAAACCCGTCGCTCACCACCGGCGATCATCACCCGTCGCTCACCACCGGCGATCATCACCATCACTGATTACAGGTATGTGTCTGTCGTCTCTCTCCCTCTCTGTCGATCTGGGGGTCTGTCTGGTTCTATCTGTTTCTCGATGTCTCTCCCATCCCCTTCTCTCACGATGCAAGTAGGGTTTGACATGTTTTTTTCCTTTCATTTTCCATTTATTTCGGGCACAAATTTTTAGGGCTTTTTCTGCTTTCGTGAATGGGTGTGGTTGAAATTGCGGACTGTGGATTTGGATTCTCGATTTTGGATTGTGGGGACTATATCACCAAATGTGCCTTTATTACTCTTCAATCCTGTGTATTACATAATTTCTAAATTCATTTTTTTTTTATTTGGAGCAATTTTTTTTTTTTTAATTAGATTTTGGGGCTGTCTTATATTGCTCGGCATGTAACATATCTCTATCTGTATTCTTGCCTTTGGTTAATACTGTAACATGTTATATATATATATATATCTAGTATATAACTTACAAATATTATATTGCCTTCCAGTATTGCTTTTGAATAAATAAATGACATCATTATTCAGCTTAATAATCATATGCCTAAATTATTTCTTTGTATACCACAATAAATGGAAATAGTTCTAAAAAATTTCTTTCTATCATTTAAATGTGTCCATTCAAGTTTTGACCAACATATAACGGCAACATATTTTTAATAGATTGACAACAAACTGATATACATCCTATACCCATGTACATAAAATCGATAATTAGAAGAAGATGCAACGTAATTATATGATGAAATTTTGGTTATTAAAGCATTCGTTAATAATTTAAAAAATGTTACATATAATTTCATTCTTTATTGTATTTTATCATTTCTAGTTACCAGTGAGTGGTCTCATATGAGTCTCATTTGACTTATGTTTAGAAGTGAAAAAATAAAGTATGAAATAATCTTATATATTTACAAATTTATCTCCAAAGATCCAAGAAAAAATAAAATATGCAAAAAAATTTAACAGTACATTGTTCTAATGGTTTGGGCATTAGTTTATATTATTCACCTTTAACGTAAGAAAGCAAACTTAATTTATTTTGCTTTGCTTTTGCACAAATTTTTATTAAATCAGGTGTCCGGTGTAGTTATGCAGTGATTTGCAAGGTAGATAAAGTTGCTGAATCAGTTATGTCTAAATCTGCGGAATACAGGTAAGTTCACTGATATTGTGCTTACTTCATGACAATGCTCTAATTTTCATATCCTTTTTCTTTCTCTTGCTCCCTCTCTCTTTCATCCTTTCTTTCATTTAGTTGAGTTTATGGTATGTATTGTTGAATTGTTAACCACCAACTCATCTAAAAGATTAAGCTGTCAGAGAAAGGGTTAACTTTAATATTTATATGGCCGGACTCTTTTTCATAAGCGGGCCAAACATGTGCAAGTATTTTAATTATTAGGCAGACGGTAAGGTTAAAACACAATATCTATTGTCTGCTTTGATACCATGTTCAATAGTTGACCATTAACTCATCTAAAAGCTTACAATTTTAAATGAGTTGATGGTTAACTATTCAATTTGATATGAAGTTTACATGATTCATCAAATGATGGCCTATGTCCACAGGAGAAGATCAGTAGTAATATTTCATTTTTACTCATGCAAATGGATACACATGAGTACAACCATATTTGTAGGCATTACAGATAGGGAGAGGACTGTTTGGATATTTGCTATATCATAAGCATTATCTTTTTTCTATTAATCTGTATAGATAAGATTAGTATTCCAGATTTATCTCTAACATCTTCCTCAAGAAGGATAGAGAGGAGCTCTTGCCGATTTTGACAATGGCTAAACTTTTGTGCCAAATTTTCCATGCCTATAATTTTGGCACTAAGTTTGATATTGCTATAATTAGGCATGGTAGATAGCTAACAATTGAAGATCAATTTGAAAGAGTTGTTGCCAAATTTTGACTTTGGCATCAAGGATAGCTCACCATTGGAGTTGATGTACATTGTGTTTTTATGGATATACATTAGTATTTTGTTAACATCTGTCCTATTTTGATGTGATTGTGTAAACCCCTCCTGCCCATTGTGCTGTAGCAATGAGATTTTTTATGAGTTCATTGAGAAAAGGTTTTGACATATGATGATGCAGTTACTATATAGTTTTAATGACCAATGGAGTTTTCCATCGATTTCCTCCTGAAAGTAATATGGTGGGTGGTGATTGGATTGAGGAGTGTCAATTATGATTTTGAAGTAGATGATTGTTGTTCTATTTGCAAAGAATAAGTGTCTACGTAAAGCCTCTGAGTACATGTTTTGTTATGAAACTTCTGAAACCATGCTCAAGGAGGAGCTTCTATTATTTCATAGAGATTGCAATCATTAAAACTAAAATCTTGCTTTTAAAAACTCTTTTGTTCCATGAAATAATGTTTGTAAAGCTTATTTACAGTAACTATGGTTTGAGTTTGAAATTGCTGCACTCTTGTCATAGAACAATTGTTGCGATCCCATCATAGAACAAATTTCTATTGTGGGTTGTTTTCATGATCCATTCGACGTTTGCCTAATGGAATGGAGTTGGCTTTGTCGCCTTCATGTAAATTCACTTCGTTACTTTTGTCCAAGCTGACATTAATTGAAACATATACTGGTAGTCAATCACCATTTCATTCTTTCCCACCCAAAAAATATCCCATTTCATCCATAACTGCCATTTCTTTGTATCACATTAACATCCACCATCAACTCACCAAAACCTCTACCATGGATGCTCACCATCATCTCCATTACAACTATCTTGTTGTTTTAATTCCATCATCCCATGGTTGAACTGAATTAAACAGTAATTAATGACTGAACATCTTGATATCAGAAACTTCTCTCTACCATGGCATAAAATAATTTTTTGTTATTTTTCAATGCAATTATTTTGTGATTCAATCTTTACAAATATTAACAAGTTACATCCGTCATTTGTGATGACCTCATGAGCCGGAGTGTGAAAAGTTTTTTCTGCTGAAAAGTTAATCCGTCTAAAAAAAAAGTGTTCTGCTATATTTTTCTTTTTAACCTGATGGATTTGTATATGGCAGGAGGCATGTCCCTACACATTATTTTATGTTGTTACTCGTTTTCATGTCATGTGTGACTTGGACAGTTCAAACTGGACTTTTCAACTATTGAACTATCAACATAACACTTCCAAATGTAAAACTGACCTTTTTGTACATTTTGAACTGTCAGTAGCATCATCTCTCAATTTTATCATTGTTCAGAATTTTCTTTCTTCATCACAAATCTGCTGCCTACATTTTCTTGTTTAAATCTGACAGGTTATGACGGAGATAATTTCCCAAGTGTTGTGCATGTATTGGCATGCTCATTAAACTATATAATTTAATTAGCATGGAAGTAATTATGTTGCTAGATAACTGATGCCATGATTTTGTATTAAAATTTCCACTTACAAAAAATGTTTTGAGTATTAAATTTTATATTCAACTTAGACTTTTATATGCAAGTTGTCAGCTCTTGCTAACAGCAGTGGTGCTTTCTGATTTTAGGTGGCTAATACACCATGGGGCGAAAGGGTATCATTTTTATTCGATCCTACTATTGATCTACTTGCAAAGTCACAGCATATTAGTCCATTCATGGTAAGGTTAACTGATTGGAAAGCTTGTATACTATTTGTTTCCTTCCTTTATTGCCATTTTGTTTTTACCTTTTGAGTAATTAACATGATGGTTCACAATATGAATTGTATATAATGTGTAATTAATATGATATACAGATATCTCTTTGCACTCATGTTATTTCAGTTTGTTTACAGGATTGCTTATGCACTTATGATTCATACTTCAATAACTTAGGCCCCCTTTTTGTAATCTTATTAATACCCCCATCAAACTTAATAGCAATTTGAATTTGGGCATATCATGCTTTGTTTAATAAACACAATAAATAAATAAATAGTTACATTGCCAAAGTTTTTTTTATCATGCTTTCTTTAACTATTTGGCCATATCAGCCACTTCTGTGCATTCACAGCGGCAGCAAAGTTTTTTTATTTTATTTGTTATTATAAAACTTATGTGCTTATAATTCTTTTTATTTGACTAATATATAAAATAATATCATGAACATGTGAATGGAAAACCTTGATGTGAATATGTCACGACCCCAACCCGCCCCTATGGGTTAAGGACATGACCGGTCAGTAATCCTGTGATTACCTACGGCCTCAAATCAAAACATTTATAACTCGTCAAAGTAATGGGGCCAAACGGAAGCAAAATTTAAAACTTTGTCCATAGAGCGGTGCTTATATGCACATCAAACAAACCATACTCATATGCATTAATAACCCACATCAAAAGCATAGTAGTATAAACTTCTTTACAACAGGATCATCTAAACTGAGCCAACCCATATCAGACTACATACAAATGTACACAAAACCCTTGCCAACCAAACAAAATATAATTACATAACAAAATGGCAAGGACGGGTCTCGCACGTGAGACACAAAGCCGACTCTCCAAAACTCATGTTGTTCATGGTAGACTTCACTGGGGCTGGGTTTGTACTTCTCTTGGCTCACCTACAAACACATGAATGAGCGTGAGCGATAGCCCAGTGAATAATATCAAATACAGAAATTACATAACAATTGTAGAACAACATATTCCAGACGGCCTTGGGCCCAATTCGTATTTCTATTTAGCAGATACATATATCTAAATACAAATCAAGTGACTACAATTCCAAACATTCCGGCCTTTGGCCCATTCAGATTTCCATCCTTGTCAAACGGCCTTTGGCCCATTTGAGTATGTCAAAATGGCCTTTGGCCCACACATTCGTATCAAAACGGCCTTTGGCCCACACATTCGTATCAAAATGGCCTTTGGCCCACACATTCGTATCAAAACGGCCTTTGGCCCATCCATTCATATCAAAACAGCCTTCGGCCCACTCATTCATATCAAAACGGCCTTCGGCCCACTCATTCATGTCAAAACGACCTTGGGTCCATTCAGGTTTATCAAAACGACCGTTGGTCCATTCATGTTCAACAAAACGACCTCTGGTCCATTCGTATTCAACTTACATCCACAATCCCAATTAGCAATTCATAAGCTTTAAGGGAATAAACAATTGAACATTCATAAGCATTCAAATATCGATATTACTCACAGTGACCGGCTTGTGGATCTGCCCTGGAGCTTGACCTTACACATTTCATGAACACAAAAGGGGTCATTAACAATTCAACGCGTTCTTTAATTCACATACTCCTCATTAGGCTTTATTCATAACTCATTTACAATGCTTAACATTTGCCTAAGAGTGCTTGCAAGTGAAAGAGAACGGAAAACAGAACACAAAATGCAAAAACAGGATTTCAGAAAATAGGGTCCCCGCTCGAGCATGGACTTCCCCGCTCGAGCGGACCCTTAGGTCTGCAAAAGTACTGGTTGCCTTCAATTCCAGCTCGAGCGTGAACTCGGCCGCTCGAGCGGACCGCCTATCTACATAGCTCCCCGCTTGAGCGTCAACTTCCCCGCTCGAGCGGGAACCATGTCTGCAGAAAATGCTGGGAGCTCGATTTCTCCGCTCGAGCGGCACTTCCCTCGCTCGAGCGGGAGTCAAAATTCTAGAATTTCTAGAATGTGTTCTTGAGCTTCAACTCGAAATTCAAAGGTTCAAGATGCATGATTTTGGCCCAAATATCATAGAAACATATACTAACATGGCATAAACCCCAATTTACAACGTAATGAAGCTCAATCCCAAGAATTACTTACATGCATGGCCTATTTGACTCAAATTCATTTCCAACATAATTAATTCATGCATTCCAACTTCATATCTTCATCAATCATTCATGCATGCATGCCAATCCTTGACTCCATATCTATTACAATTGGTACAAATGGTGCTTATAACCACGAAGCTCAACCAACTATACTTGCATGTATGATTCAACACCCAATTTTCTCATATTCTACTCCTTACATGCTTGATTATGCAATTTCATGGCAATCCTATGCATGCATGTGCACATAAACTTCAATTTCATCATGCTCAACACTATTCATGTGCTTGATCAGATATTCTCTTTGAATTTACATTATTACATACGCAAATTCATGAATTAAGGGTTGATCACTCACCTAGGAGCTTCAATCTCCACCAATTCTTGTTAATTCTAGAGTGTAGTTTCCCAATCCATAATCTTGAATCAAAGTGCCCAAAGGTGCCTCCCCTCTCTCTCAAAGTCGACTCTCTCTCTTTTCTAGAGAGTTAAACTTCAGCCAAAATGAGATAAGGGGAGGAATTGAAGGTAGTAAGGGCCCTTGTATGGCCCCACTAGCTCAAAATTATTAATATTAAATAATTGGGCACTAAATCCTCAATTTAATCAATTTAATCTAACCCGAATCAATTTTTCAATTAAATTTCACAGTAGGCTCTAAGAATTACGCCAATCACAATGGCGCAATCAATTTCAGGTTCCGCGGCCGATAAGGCCCTTAATTTAATTCCTAAAGCAGATTATTCAAACAGATATTCCTACAGTGAACAGATGCGAATTCAAAATCACATATTATCACATAATGGCACACAAAATCATGCTAAACACATAACCATAAACAAATTAAGGACCAATTTAGCATGTTACAGAATAGGGTATCACAGTCTTCCCCCCTTTAGGAAGTTTGGTCCTCCAAACTTAATTTACCTTCGTCGGGAAACAAATGTGGGTAGCTTAGTCATATTTCCTCCTCTTTTTCCCATGTAGCATCTGTCCCATAGTGTTCTTTCCACTCTACTTTCACCATGGGGATGGACTTACTTCTCAACTGTTTCACTTGCCTGTCTAAAATCCGTTCCGGCCATTCAGCATATTCCATATTTTCATCAATAGCAACCCGGTGATAATCAATCACATGAAACGGGTCTCGGAGGTAACCCCTCAACATCGACACATGAAACACATTATGGATTTGCTCGAATCCCGGTGGCAAGGCAACTCTGTAAGCAACTGGGCCAAGTCTCTCCAGAATCTGGAACGGCCCGATATAACGGGGCGACAACTTGCCCTTTTTCCCAAATCTGACTTGGCCTTTCATCGGAGAAACACGGATGAATACATGGTCACCAACCTCATACTCAAGAGGTCTTCTCCGAACGTCTGCATAATTCTTTTGTCGGTCCTGAGCTGTTTTGAGCCTTTGGCGAATAGTCCTGATTTTCTCAGAAGTGTCTTGCACAATTTCTGGCCCAAGCAAAGCTCTATCCCCGACCTCTGTCCAACAAATAGGGGATCTACACCTCCTACGATACAAAGCCTCGTATGGTGCCATGCCGATGCTGGAGTGGAAACTATTATTATAAGCAAATTCTGCAAATGGCAAATAGTCTTCCCAACTCCCCTGAAAGTCCAAAGCACACATGCGAAGCATATCTTCCAAAGTTTGTATCGTTCGTTCTGACTGCCCATCTGTCTGTGGGTGGAATGCAGTACTGAATCTTAGTTCTGTTCCCATAGCTTCCTGCAAACTCTTCGACAACCTAGATACAAATTTCGGATCTCTATCCGACACAATAGATACCGGGACTCCGTGTAAACGGACAATCTCGTCAACATAAATAGTAGCCAATCTATAAGCAGTAAATGTAGTTTTGACAGGCAGAAAATGTGCAGATTTAGTCAGTCTATCAACTACAACCCAAACAGAATCCATACCTCGAGAAGTCCGAGGTAGGCCAACAACGAAATCCATAGTCACATGTTCCCACTTCCATTCAGGAATAGGGAGAGGTTGGAGTAGACCGCCTGGTTTCTGATGTTCAGCCTTAACTTGCTGACACTGAAGGCACTTAGACACATATTCTGCAATCTCTTTCTTCATTTTAGGCCACCAGTAGGTCTGTTTCAAATCCTGGTACATTTTATTGTTGCCTGGATGCATAGCAAAAACGGATCTGTGGGCTTCGTCCAAAACCCTCTTCTTAAGTTCCGGAATATCGGGAACACACATTCTGTTTCGGAATCTCAACATTTCATTCTCAATGCTAAATTCCGCTTTTGGACTCGTCTCAAATTCATTGATTACTTTTCTGAGGAACTCATCCTCTTTCTGTTTCTGTTTGATCTCCTCAACAATTACCGGCTCGGCTGTAATAGCGGCTATCAATCCGCCTTGTTCACATACCACTACCTCAATTTCAGACTTCTCAAAATCTTGCAAGATTTCTTTCTGTTCGGTAAGCAAACAAGCCATACCCCCTGTTGATTTTCTGCTCAAGGCATCAGCAACTGTATTAGCTTTCCCGGGGTGGTACTGAATCTCAAGATCATAGTCTTTTATCAATTCCAGCCATCTTCTCTGACGCATATTCAGCTCTTTCTGCGTGAAGAAGTATTTTAGGCTCTTATGATCCGTGTAGACTTCGCATTTTGCCCCATACAAATAATGCCGCCAGATTTTCAAGGCAAAAACAACTGCGGCCAATTCCAGGTCATGCGTCGGATAATTCTTCTCATGTGGCCTCAACTGTCGGGAGGCGTAAGCAATAACCTTTCCGTTCTGCATTAACACACAACCCAAACCCTTGTAAGATGCGTCACTGAAAATTACAAAATTTTCTGTACCTGAAGGTAGTGTCAAAATTGGTGCGGTGGTCAATCTTGTTTTCAGTTCTTGAAAAGCATATTCTCTTTCATCATTCCATTCAAACGGTTGCCCTTTACGTGTCAATTGGGTAAGAGGCACAGCTAGTTTCGAAAAATCTTTCACAAACCTCCTGTAGTACCCAGCCAAGCCCATGAAACTGCGAACTTCTGTTACATTGGTCGGTGTAGGCCAATTCACAATTGCTTCTATTTTCTGTGGGTCCACTGAAATTCCCTCCTTGTTGATCACATGCCCTAAGAAAACAACTTCATCTAACCAAAACTCACATTTCTTTAATTTAGCAAATAATTTCCTTTCTCGAAGTATTTGTAAAACAGTCCTCAAATGTTGTTCATGTTCAAGTCTATCTTCAGAATATATCAAGATATCGTCGATGAAGACTACAACAAACTCATCAAGGTAAGTTTTAAAAATTCTATTCATTAAGTCCATAAACGCTGCCGGAGCATTAGTCACTCCAAACGACATGACAAGAAACTCAAAATGACCATACCTCGTTTTGAATGCGGTTTTCTCAACATCTTCTGCCTTAACCTTCAACTGATGATACCCAGACCTCAGATCAATCTTAGAAAACACCTGTGATCCCTGCAACTGGTCAAATAAATCATCAATACGAGGTAGGGGGTATTTGTTCTTTACTGTTACCTTATTCAATTCCCGATAGTCGATGCACAGGCGCAAGGTACCATCCTTCTTTTTCACAAATAACACTGGTGCACCCCAGGGCGAAGTACTCGCTCGGATAAACCCCTTGGCAAGTAGGTCTTGCAACTGTTCTTTTAATTCTTTCATTTCAGCAGCAGCCATTCTGTAGGGAGTCTTAGAAATGGGCTCGGTGCCTGGCACAGTCTCAATAGTAAACTCTATCTCCCTGTCTACCAATTCCCCTGGTAATTCATTTGGAAACACATTTGGGAATTCTCTAACAATGGGAATATCATTCAATTCAACATTCACGGATTGTTCAGTCAATACATAACACAAATAACCCTGGCACCCCTTCCTGATCAATTTACATGCTTTCATTGCAGATATCAAATATGGTGGAGGCACTACCCCATTTCCCACAAACACAATCTCTTTCTGTTCTGGTGGTTTAAACATAACCCTCTTTGTCACACAATCTATGGTGGCACAATATTTGGTCAACCAATCCATGCCCAAAATTACATCGAAGTGTTTAAAGTTTAAGGGCAACAAATCTACATATAGGGTAGCATCCTCAATATGCATGTCACAAAACCGATATATATAGTCACATAACATAGATTCCCCCGATGGAGCAGACACACATAACAAATATGGCAATAATTCTAGGGGTCTTTTCAGTCTAGATGCAAATGTATATGTCACAAATGAGTGTGTTGATCCAGAATCAATTAATACAAAGGCATCCTGATTACATATTGAAATAGTACCTGAGACAACGGCATTGGCATTACGTGTATCACCCGGAACAAGTGCAAAAACTCTCCCCTGTCTCACTGTATCCCCAGTAGGAGCAGATCTCAAGGTATTTCCCGGCTTTGGAACCGATGCTGTTGAACTAGCTGCCAGTTTTCCACTGTTCTGATTACATTCTCAGGCTATGTACCCTTGCTTCCCACACTTGAAACAGGCTCCTGATGTACGGTAACAGACTCCACGGTGCCTTTTGCTACAGATGTTGCACATGGGAGCTGTGTCTCGGGAAGAATTTGAAGTAGTGGAGGAGCCCGTATTTTGCTTTTTCAGAAATTTCTTCTTCGAAAAGAACCCTTGCCTTTTGTTACCCTTCCATTCAGTTACCGGCTTAGCTTGTCTAGCTATATTAGCCTCTGATATGATGGCCCTGTCAGGCACCCCAATGTAAGTTTCCAACTTTAGAACATTCACCCTCTCTAGGATGTCACTGCGGAGTCCACCTTCAAAGTGTCTTGCCTTCTTATAGTCGGTGTCAATCACGTGTGGTGCAAATCTGGCCAATTCAGTGAACTTGGCCTCATACTCAGCCACTGTCATGCTATCTTGCTTGAGTTCCATGAACTCGGCTACTTTCCTATCCCGAACACATTGCGGAAAATACTTGTCATAAAAGATCTCTAGAAATTTTACCCAATCCACATCTTTATGATTTTCTCGCATCAACATCCACCATCTTCTTGCTTCGTCTTCTAGCATAAAAGTGGCTAGAAGCACCTTCTGTGTCTCTAAACAGGGGAACACTTCAAACAATTTCTCAATGCCGAGGACCCACGCTTCGGCCTTCAACGGATCTAATCCCCCATGGAACTGCGGTGGTTTCATTTTCTTGAATTCCTTGGTGAGAGCTATAATCCGGTCATTATTCTGTTCATTTGGCATGGGTGGTGCCTGAGGTGGAGGTGGCGGGTGTGGTTGCTGCCACTGTTGTTGCCACTCCTGTTGCTGTCTCAAAGCCTCTGCCATTTCTTGGATCAACCTTTCCATTCTGTCCATCCTGGCAGTAGAGGACTCCTCTATCTCATCACCTCTTGTTCTCACCATCTGATTAAACTTGCATTATGTTTCATACAAAAGATTCACAAATGTATATACACTAAGGGCGCACATATTCAATTAATTGCAATGCAAGTGAATTACAACTTGTAGCACATAATTACTCAAATCAAAACATTTAAGCACATAATCAATGCTTCCAAATTCATATTCATCACGTGAATGCATCCTAGATCTTATCTAGACGCTTATTGCTCTTTTTGGACAAGTGTGTGAGTTATTAACTCGTGCTCTGATCCCACTCTGTCACGACCCCAACCCGCCCCTATGGGTTAAGGACATGACCGGCCAGTAATCCTGTGATTACCTACGGCCTCAAATCAAAACATTTATAACTCGTCAGAGTAAAGGGGCCAAACGGAAGCAAAATTTAAAACTTTGTCCATAGAGCGGTGCTTATATGCACATCAAACAAACCATACTCATATGCGTTAATAACCCACATCAAAAGCATAGTAGTATAAACTTCTTTACAACAGGATCATCTAAACTGAGCCAACGCATATCAGACTACATACAAATGTACACAAAACCCTTGCCAACCAAACAAAATATAATTACATAACAAAATGGCAAGGACGGGTCTCGCACGTGAGACACAAAGCCGACTCTCCAAAACTCATGTTGTTCATGGTAGACTTCACTGGGGCTGGGTTTGTACTTCTCTTGGCTCACCTACAAACACATGAATGAGCGTGAGCGATAGCCCAGTGAATAATATCAAATACAGAAATTACATAACAATTGTAGAACAACATATTCCAGACGGCCTTGGGCCCAATTCGTATTTCTATTTAGCAGATACATATATCTAAATACAAATCAAGTGACTACAATTCCAAACATTCCGGCCTTTGGCCCATTCAGATTTCCATCCTTGTCAAACAGCCTTTGGCCCATTTGAGTATGTCAAAATGGCCTTTGGCCCACACATTCGTATCAAAACGGCCTTTGGCCCACACATTCATATCAAAACGGCCTTTGGCCCACACATTCGTATCAAAACGGCCTTTGGCCCATCCATTCATATCAAAACGGCCTTCGGCCCACTCATTCATATCAAAACAGCCTTCGGCCCACTCATTCATGTCAAAATGACCTTGGGTCCATTCAGGTTTATCAAAAGGACCGTTGGTCCATTCATGTTCAACAAAACGACCTCTGGTCCATTCGTATTCAACTTACATCCACAATCCCAATTAGCAATTCATAAGCTTTAAGGGAATAAACAATTAAACATTCATAAGCATTCAAATATCGATATTACTCACAGTGACTGGCTTGTGGATCTGCCCTGGAGCTTGACCCTACACATTTCATGAACACAAAAGGGGTCATTAACAATTCAACCCGTTCTTTAATTCACATACTCCTCATTAGGCTTTATTCATAACTCATTTACAATGCTTAACATATGCCTAAGAGTGCTTTCAAGTGAAAGAGAACGGAAAACAGAACACAAAACGGAAAACAAAACATATGCCGAAGAGTGCTTTCAGAAAATAGGGTCCCCGCTCGAGCGTGGACTCCCCGCTCGAGCGGACCCTTAGGTCTGCAAAAGTACTGGTTGCCTTCAATTCCAGCTCAAGCGTGAACTCGGCCGCTCGAGCGGACTGCCTGTCTACATAGCTCCCCGCTCGAGTGTCAACTTCCCCGCTCGAGCGGGAACCATGTCTGCAGAAAATGCTGGGAGCTCGATTTCTCCGCTCGAGCGGCACTTCCCCCGCTCGAGCGGGAGTGAAAATTTTGGAATTTCCAGAATCTGTTCTTGAGCTTTAACTCGAAATTCAAAGGTTCAAGATGCATGATTTCGGCCCAAATATCATAGAAACATATACTAACATGGCATAAACCCCAATTTACAACGTAATGAAGCTCAATCCCAAGAATTACGTACATGCATGGCCTATTTGACTCAAATTCATTTCCAACATAATTAATTCATGCATTCCAACTTCATATCTTCATCAATCATGCATGCATGCCAATCCTTGACTCCATATCTATTACAATTGGTACAAATGGTGCTTATAACCACGAAGCTCAACCAACTATACTTGCATGTATGATTCAACACCCAATTTTCTCATGTTCTACTCCTTACATGCTTGATTATGCAATTTCATGGCAATCCTATGCATGCATGTGCACATAAACTTCAATTTCATCATGCTCAACACTATTCATGTTCTTGATCAGATATTCTCTTTGAATTTACATTATTACATACGCAAATTCATGAATTAAGGGTTGATCACTCACCTAGGAGCTTCAATCTCCACCAATTCTTGTTAATTCTAGAGTGTAGCTTCCCAATCCACAATCTTGAATCAAAGTGCCCAAAGGTGCCTCCCCTCTCTCTCAAAGTCGACTCTCTCTCTTTTCTAGAGAGTTAAACTTCAGCCAAAATGATATAAGGGGAGGAATTGAAGGTAGTAAGGGCCCTTGTATGGCCCCACTAGCTCAAAATTATTAATATTAAATAATTGGGCACTAAATCCTCAATTTAATCAATTTAATCTGACTCGAATCAATTTTTCAATTAAATTTCACCGTATGCTCTAAAAATTACGCCAATCACAATGGCGCAATCAATTTCGGGTTCCGCGGCCGATAAGGCCCTCAATTTAATTCCTAAAGCAGATTATTCAAACAGATATTCCTACAGTGAACAGATGCGAATTCAAAATCACATATTATCACATAATGGCACACAAAATCATGCTAAACACATAACCATAAACAAATTAAGGACCAATTTAGCATGTTACAGAATAGGGGTATCACAGAATACATACTGACAATGTAATCAATGAACATGTAACAAAATTAACTAAATAGTATTTTTCAGAGAGCAATGAATTTAAAGGGTATGGGCAACTGAAGTACTACATTAACCCCATGAAAGAATAAATGATTTTAAAAAGTACGTATACGACTCTAATATGTTGTTAAGTCGTGATTGAAAGATTGGTTACAATAATTGTCAAGCTTTTTCTGTCCAAGTTCAGCGAAATCCAACGTCAAAGGAAATAGAATGCAGAGGTTTGATTACATACGAATAAAATTCAAAAAATAAACAACTAGCTTCCATAACATATACATTATGTATTGCAGATACTTTTTTTGGAGACATATCAGGAAGACTTGGAAATGGTGATATCGTAGGTGATCCAAGTCATTGACCTACTTGTAAAAGCAAGATATCAAAAAAACAAAATAAAATATGGTTGGAACTAACAAGGGGGGAAAAAATTAAATAGAGCATACCATCAGTGCCATTGTTAGTTTCTGAATTTCAGTTTTTTTAAGCTGTTCCAAAAGGGACAAGCTCCACCAGTATTGGGTTTACAGTAGGAGCAAATATTTCGTTGTAAAATGTAATTAAATCAACATGGTCTTGTATCTCACATAAAGTTACAATTATATGTCTCCCTCTAATATTCAAATTACTTACAAAGTTGTGTTGTATGTCACATTTGCTTATGAATGCATGCCAAGTTACTAGTGAAATTAGCCAACTATATGCAATTGACAAATAGGCAAAACATCCCGATCTGTTATTACTATTTCGTTCACTTCATTATTAGAATGCTAATTGAACCCTTAAACTTACTTATACTTTCTTCCAGTACAGCGTATTTTTCCAAGTTGTCGTCCATTCCGAGGTTCATCTTTGATTGATGTGTACTGTTCCAATAATGGACAAGAGTTGGATGATGATACAAGATACACTAAAAAGTAAAGAGTATCTTGAAGGTGTTCAGTCATTTATTGAGTTCGCTACAAAGAATTTAGGGCCGCAGGATGAAATTCGTTGTCCTTGTGTTGATTGCTTGAACGGCACCAAATTTAGTCGACATGTTGTACGGTTGCACTTGATTCGAAGAGGGATCGCATGTTCTTATCGAACTTGGGTGCACCATGGCGAACATGCTCCCATATTTCGTGATCATCCTACTATGCGAACCGATGCTACTGAAAGCAACGGATCTGGAATGACAGCCAATCACGAAAATGTGGGTGAACTTCCTACCATGTTAGAAGAGATTTACATGAGTGCTCTCATGGATGATCATATCGACGAAGAACGTACTAGTTCGGAGAGGCACAATTTGTTGAAGTTCATGAAGTTGTTCGATGATGCTCAACGCAAAGTACATCCAGAGTGTGAAAAGTTCTCCATCTTGTCCTTCGTAATTAAGATGCTTCATGTGAAGGTGTACAATAAATGGAGCAACAAATCTTTCGATATGGTTATGCAAGTTTTCAAAGACATTCTACCAAAGTGTGATGAATCTGTTCCATGGACCCTTTATGAAGCGAAAAAGTTCTTACATGAATTGGGTTTGGGATATGAGGCCATTCATGCATGCAAGAATGATTGTACTCTATTTTGGAAGGACAACGCCACGTTGGAGAATTGCCCTACATGTACGGAGTCTAGATACAAGTTGAACGACAAGACGGGTAAAAAAATTCCACACAAAATACTGAGGTACTTTCCTTTGACACCGAGGTTGAAGAGATTGTACATGTCAAAAAAAACAACCGCACATATGAGATGGCACAAAGATAAGCGTGTAGATGATGGAGTCTTATGACATCCAGCTGATGGCGAGGCATGGAAAGACTTTGATAGGCTGCAACCTACGTTCTCTGCGGATCCTCAGAATGTAAGGCTAGGGTTTGCCACGGATGGTTTCAATTCATTCGGAAATATGAGTACATAGTACAGCATGTGGCCCGTAATCTTAATGCCTTACAATCTACCCCCATGGAAGTGTATGAAAGATCCATTTGTCATGATGTTTACTTGCGATCATTAGTAGAAGAGTTAACTAATCTGTGGGAGCATGGTGTGCAAACATATGATGCCCCAAACGGCCAAATATTCACAATGCATGCAGCAGTGATGTGGACCATCAATGACTTCCCTGCATATGGTTCCTTGTCTGGTTGGAGTACAAAAGGTTACTTAGCCTACCCTAACTGTAACATGGATGCTTCATCTCAGAGCTTGCGAAGTAAGATAGGGTATAGGGTGCTCGGCGGTACTTACCTGAGAACCATAATTGGCGAAGAAGTAAGCTATTCAATGGTAAAATTGATACTCGGTCGAAACCTATAGAGTTATCGGGAGAACAAATACTTGAGCAAATTAGTTTGGGGATGTACAGGCCGTATGGAAAGCATCCAACCAACCAAAAAAGACAAAGGACTAAAAATCCAACTCTGAACTGGACAAAAAGAAGCATTTTGTTCGACCTACCCTATTGGAAAACACATAAGCTTCGACATAACCTTGATGTCATGCACATAGAGAAGAATATATGTGACAATCTGCTTGGGATACTATTGAGCGTAGATGGCAAGAACAAGGACACATACAAAGCACGTTTGGATCTGGAGGACATGCGAATACGAACGGAGTTACACTTGATAAGGCATGCGAATGCCTCTTTCGAGAAGCCTCCGGCATTGTACACATTGTCCCCAGCAGAGAGACAAGGGTTTTCTGATTTCCTGAAATCAATTAAGTATCCTGATGGCTATGCGACAAATATATCCAATTGTGTCACCGCGAATGGTGGTAAGTTAGTTGGCCTCAAGAGTCATGACTGTCATGTCCTTCTACAACGACTTTTTCCCATTGGGATGCGAGGATACCTTCCTACCGAGATTGGGACCACATTGTTTGAGTTGGGAATTTTTTTCAAACAGTTGTGCTCAAAGATATTGAGGGTGACTGATTTGGAAAATTGCAAGAACAAATCGTACTTATACTTTGTAAGCTTGAGAAGATTTTTCCTCCTGCTTTTTCTGATGTCATGGTCTACTTGGCAATTCATTTGCCTTATGAGGCTTTGCTTGGAGGGCCTGTGCAATATCGATGGATGTATCCTATTGAGAGGTATAAGTACGATGGGGGTGTTTTTTTTCATTTAAATATAGTTCAATATGACCATACTAACGATCAGGCTGATGTTTACATGTAGGATGCTCGGAGTTCTTAAAGGATTTGTGGGCAATAAAGCTCGGCCAGAAGGTTCCGTTGCCGAGGGCTACATATCGAAAGAGTGTATGACGTTTTGGTCAATGTATTTGGATGGAGTTGAAACGGTGTTTAACCGGGAAGAAAGGAACTACGATGGGGGTGACAATGGCCCGGGGTTGGCGATTTTCACTTAAAATGTTCGTCCTTTTGGTCAACTCCCAAGGGCAATTGATGTCTCCGTTGCTGGCCATGAATTGGCTCATTGGTTTATACTACACAATAGTTTGGAAGTGGACGAATATCTAGAGTATGATTCCTCATCATATATGCAACATACATTTTCTACATGGTTTTTATTTTTTAAAGTCTCCATTATTCAAATTACTTATGAATTACGTTGTATTAACTAGGGAACACAAGCTCGTGTTGCAACAAAAATATGGAAGTTCATGCAACATTGCAACGTGACAATGCACAGAATTTCCTAAATGGGTCAAAGATCGCATAAGCTTAAACTCGTTAGTGTATAGTTTGCCTACAACCTTACATTATTCCAAGTTTGAATTACCATTACATACTTTCTTGTCTAGATGAACCAATTGCGAAATCAAAAGTCACCCGAAGCAACCGATGAGATGTGGTCATTAGCCAATGGACCTAATGCCTTAGTGAACACATATGAGGGGTGCATTTCTAATGGCATCCGATTCCATACTATCGACCGTGATAACCGTCGTAAATGTCAAAATAGTGGGTTGGTAGTGGAAGGCGACCACCAAGGCCAATTGATAAAGTTCTATGGCTACCTTTGTAAAGTGTGGGAACTGACATATTTGTTTGGACATCGAGTTATTTTGTTCCAATGTGAATGGTATAACACCGGTAGTAATCGAACTTTGCGTGTCAAACCACATTTGACAATTGTTGATGTAAGAAGTCGATGGTATAAAGATGACTCGTTTGTGTTCCCAAGCCAAGTTCAACAAGTTTTCTACGTTGATGATACGAAGTTAGGGCCGAATTGGCAAGTCGTAGAAAAGTTTCGACATCGATGAATTTGGGATGTGCCAGAGCTGGATGTGCCAGAATTTGATGAAGTGTTGCAAGAAGATGAAACCACTACTGTTGTACCAACTGAGCCTATTGATGATGAAGTTGTTTTGCGTCGGGATGACATTGAACCTGAAATTATTTCAATGGAAGTTTCTCAGTCCAAAAAGCGTGTATAACCCGAGGGTGTTATGGATGATGCTTTCATCTATGAAGACGATGATGAACTAACAATCACCGGTGATGACGAAGAAGAAGATGAGATAGAAAGTGATTTTGATACAGATACGGACCTAGAGTTTCAACTCACTTTGTTGTGACATTACTTTATGTGTTCTCTAAAAGTACACTGTGAAAATCAAATTCATAGTAAAGTTAGATTTTCCATTCGGTCTGCTGTCCCATTGGGCAGATTTTTCCACAATCTGTGGGAGATTTACTCATCTGCTCTGTCTCTAGTTGCTGACTTGGAGAGGTTGCTGCTCTGTCTCTGTCCCATGCTTTAGATTGCTGTTGTTTTTTTCCAGTTTGCCTGCTTGATGCTTGACAGCTATGCTTAGGAGGTAGCTAATGGTGTGCTGGTTGAATGGCTGAGTTGAGATGTTGTGTTGCTTGCTAATTAGAAGTTTGTTGGCCATGTTATGTTGATGAACTAAACTGTTCGTATTCATGCTTCACTTTTTCTTTTTAATGGTTGCTTAATCTGTTGGTACTCATGCTGCTGATCTTATTTTTTTCTGTTAGTATTCATGGTTAATTTGCTGGTTGCTTAATTTGGGCCTGTGTAATTTTTTGGACATTGGTTGTTAAACTGTGATTGGTTGCTTTTTTTGGACATTGCTTAATTTGGACATTGGTTGCTTAATTTTTTGGACATTGGTTGCTTAATTTTTTGGACATTGGTTGCTTAATTTGGGCCTCTGTAATCTGCTAGTTCTTAAACTGTGATTGGTTGTCAAAAAAAATAATGACATGTAAATATCCAATGATGTTTGGACATTATTGTAGGTGAGGTTTATGTAAATGTATGTAAATGACGAATGTGAGGTTTATGGTTGCTTGTAAGTGATGTATGTGACGTATTGTACTCATGTATGTTTGTTATTTTTTTATGTAGGTACCATGGTTCCTGGAATCAAGACGGGGCGGCGGAAGAGAGCAACAAGTGCCAACGTATTATCACCCTCTGAAGCATGTCCACCCGAGATTGGCACCCCGTTGACGTTCTCTGATGAGATGCAGCCACCAGATGATACACAAATAGTGGTGGAGGAGACGCAGCCAGGTGGCGTGGGTAAGAGCATTGAACTTAGTTGTTTACAAAAAATAAAAAATTTCCTTTTTTTTTTTGGTGAATAAGTTAGCTCTTTAAGGCAATGAACACCCCATAAATAGAAAAAAAAAAAAAAAAGGCACAAAACAAGTTCTTTGGGGTGCTCTTTCCAGTGCCCAACTCTTCAATTCATTTTGTTGGAGATATTGATTGGTAAGGACAGGATCAGTTGTGCATGCTCATCCAATTATCTCCACCTTCCACCCATGTGTAATAATATTAACATCAATGAGATCTACAACCATATGTACTGAACAATTTGGGGGTGGTTGGGAAATAATCCTGAAGGCTGAACAGAATAGATCAACAGAACAGCAGATGAACAACAGTGTTGCAGCAGAGCATCAGATGAACAGCAGTGTTGCAGAACAGTAGATGAATAGCAGAACAGATCAACAGAACAGAATGCTCTTGATAAGCTCATAGAGGGCAGACAGGCAACTTCCTCTCTTCATCCATGCATCTCCTCTGCCCACAGAAAACATCACAGATGATTGAGCAGAAGGCTGAGCAGAACAGATAAACAGAACAGATGAACTAATGAGTGTTGCAGCAGAGCATCACTCAAGTGCACCGGCTGGTTTGGTTCAAATTGGATATGTTGTCATGAATGGAGT
Organism: Camellia granthamiana; assembly: GCA_036172215.1. Lineage (NCBI taxonomy): Eukaryota > Viridiplantae > Streptophyta > Magnoliopsida > Ericales > Theaceae > Camellia > Camellia granthamiana. Next base: position 21,527,069 of record CM069904.1, read on the forward strand.
AAATGTTCCCAATTGAATGGGACTTCAACCAAGGGCTGTAACTACTTAATTAATAGTATTAGTTTGATAGTCACTTATAGTCACTTATTACGTGTTTCCTTTTTCTTTTTTTCTTTTTGTTTTGTAATGAAGCAACAACCAATACTCTCACATATTTCATTAGCAATGCTTGTAATTTGTGACTTGCTTACCCTTTGTTCTAGGGCGAAAAAGGTCAACTCGTGTATGAGGACCTACATTAGGCAAAGGAGTGCAGAAAAAAATAGCACGGAGAAAAGGAGAGAAATTACATGTGTATGTCAATCGGGTGTTGAACGCAATAACAGACGGGAATGCCACCCCAGCGGCAAATGAGTTAGGAACTCAAATTAGACGGTTGTGCCCTCTTTAGAGCGTGAAGTCATGGAGAAAAATCGATCAAAGTACTGAAGATGCGGTCGTCCAAGGCGTGCTAGTATGAGATTCATCTTGCCATAATGTCTTTATTAAGTTATTTGTAATTGCTCAAATTAATTGATGTACTAATTCTGTTATTATGTTTGTAGGACAAGTTTATTATCTGCGATGATTTTGATAATGATGAACAAACTCAAGAAATCCTCGATAGAAAGGCATATTTGCTATACAAGGACTGGAGGTACAATCTAAAGCAAGAGTTCCTCGAACTTGAGGAAAAGGGTGTTGATGACCCCTATAGTCATCCGCCTGGTGGAGTGAGCTTGGAGGACTGAAAATATCTGATTGATGTTGCTTGGAAAGACGAATCTCACTTGGTAACAAATTAATTAGAAACCCCATTCTTGAAATTAATTTGTGTTAATATGTAAAAATTCTTTACTACTTTTTTTTTTTTGAAAATTTTTTTTTTGTTTTTTTTTTCTTGTTAGAAACGCTCTAAAGCTGGTAAAGCAAATAGGGGTATGCTCCCCTATAATCATACAAGTGGATCGCGATCATTTCCTATTGCAATGTCACTTATGGTGAGAAATTGTTAATTTAGTAATGTAATCGATGATTGATTGTTCCTTTTTTTTTTTTTTTTAATATTACTATGTACTACTTCATCAATTGAAATTTTTCAAACCAAATAGGCAAATGAGGATGGAGATATAGATTTTCCTGAATTTTATAAGAAATCACACAAGTCCAAGAAAGACGGGAGACTGGATTGACCCCAAATGTGGTGAGCTACATGTGAGTATTGAATGTTGAAACCAATTTTGTTGCATATCAATTACTAAAGTTGTTTTCAATTCCTTCAACCATCTTGACTTAATTTTTTTTTTCCATGACAAGATGATATGGTGAATCTACAAGTCGTAGCTACTAATGCGGGGTTGCCATTGACCCACGAAGAACTTTCAAGGCAAGTGCTCGGGGCAAAAAAAATTACTTGCGTGGATGTGGGATAGGCCCACAACCCTCTTCCACAGCTTCTATTGTGGCACGAGCGCGTGATAAACATATGGAGGCAATGAGAGCAGAACTGGAGGTTCTTTATGAGGATCGTCAAAGAGATCACGAGGCGTTGCTGAAAGAGAAAGAGGAGTGCCAAAGAGATCACGAGGAGTTGCTCAAAGAGAATGAGGAGCGCCAAAGAGATCGAGAGGACATTATGAGGGAAAGAGAGGAGCTGCTGAAACAAGTCGAAGAAGAAAAAAAAGCACAGGAGGCACAACAAGTACAACTGGATCATCTGAACAACGTGGTGTCACGGCTCACAACCCTCTTGGAGGGTTCAGATGGTCATCCTATTATTCAGTAAACATACTTTTATTGATAAGCTAATGCAAGTTCTACAAAAATATGGATCATATTGACATAGAATTGTTTTCTAAAGTTGCTATGCAATTTTTTTGTTGTTATGTGCTTGGAATAGGTTTTGATACATTACATGGAGGACCGTAATCTGATTTCCATAAGGTAACTACAAAAAATTTTGCTTATGAAATAGTTTGTTAAAATTTCATGTTTCATATTTTGTTAAAATTTTGTTGAATAGATGACAAGGAACATGCATTCTATTCCGCTGAAATAGACCCAAAAAAAAGGGACTACATGTCCATTCCTGATCAAATACTGAAGCATCCCCCTAAATATTGAATGGATTTGTTTTGAGTTGTGTGTGGTCATCTTTTCATATAGGACGACTCGTAATCTTAATGTTCCACCTTGTAACATGGATGTTTCACACAATTATTTTAAGCCAGTGCAAATAATTTCTTGGCTAGTCCTTATAATTTTTTTTTTTTTGGTCGAGTTACCATCAAACTGACATGTTTTGGTCGAGTGTGACTGGCATTCCTATGTCATTGACATGGTGAGATTGTTGTGGAAGAAGATAAGATCATAAGAAGAAGGGAATATAACACATGGCATTGCGGTTTTAACTACCCAACTAACTACTTAAATTGAAAACCCATTGCTTTATCAGCTCATTTAATAGTCGCATTACTGCTATCTAATAAACAATACGTGGGATGCCAAGTTACCAGCCAAGAAATCATACAAGCGTTTGATCATCAAGCAACAGCTGCGTATGATTTGTAAACAGGTCATTACCTTGTTATATATTTCAACAATAGTAGGACCAGTTCATTTCACTATCCATGTCCACATGCCACAACTCCTCTTTATTTCTTTGCTTGCCATAAAACTGCTCAGTGAGATTCTCATCTAGTTTTATTAGCATCTGGTAGTTTAACAGTTCATAATCCCTGCATAATATTGAAGCCATAATTATGGAAATTAAGATCTGTGAATGCATTCTTTATAACCCAAAGTACATCTAATTCTACATACCTGTATGTACAAATAGCATGTAGAAGCTGGATTGATGCAAGAACCACAGCGAGTGACCTAACCAAAAGTTTTATCCAAGCCTGTTGTTCAATTTCATCCGGTGCATACCTTATTGTTGCAAATTCAATCAAGAACGTGACACAAAGCCCTACAAATGAAAATTCCCAAAACCAATAGTTTTAATTTATTTAAATTTAAGAAAAATAGAAAACCAGTAACTTGGATGTGATACCTATATAAAGCCTGGGTGTCACGGCATAGGTTTGCTTTGTAGTAGTGAACATGTAGAGGAATAAGATTGAGATAGAGTAAATGAAGAGAGCTTTAATGAGTCGGGATTCAAGCAGCATGGCATTGTGCAAGGCGAAGAGCTTATCTAAGGCCACAAACATGCTTGCTTGCTTTGATTCAAAAACTTCCTGTAAGTAGGCATGGAAGTTTCAATAGAAAAAAAATCACCTTTTTAAATAATATTCACTAGCAATTCAGCTATTTGAATGTAAGAATGAGTGGTTTATAGAAACACCAACCTAAGCTGCCAATATTGTTTTTGAACTTTCAACCGAATGATCATGGGCATGGTGAAGCAGCTCTTGTCTTCTAAGAAGCTCCTCTTGTTGTCTATTCCCAAGTTCAGCAATTTCTTGTAGAGTACCCCTGCAAATACCGAAAACAAAATAAAAAATTCATAGGGAGGAACTTGATGGAACTTTTTTGAATTTGATGTTCTTTTTTTTTTTTTTTTGGTTTTACCTGTTCTGTTGTAGAGCCTGCAACTGAAATTTAGTTAGTGACTGAAGACCCTCAAAAGCATTATTGCCCATGTAGAACTTGTTTTTGCTTCTCGAACGAAATCCCAACCATATTACCAATATCATCAGTAAAATAGGTTTCTCATGTGAAATAGGACCTGTGGGGACATACGGGACGTAATTAGCACGCGTGCGTTGGGAGTTAGCGTGAAAAACGACATAAACTTTGCCAAAAATGGCCTTTCTGGGCCGAAAATTGAAAGCAGCCCCCGAAGCACTGTAGGGATGGCACGGGTAGCTTCCTCATGTCAAATAGCACCTGTGGGGACATACGGGACGTAATTAGCACGCGTACGTTGGGAGCTGGCGTGAAAAACACCATAAACTTAGCCGAAAAAGGCCTTGGACGGCCGAAAATTGGAAGCAGCCCCCACACCACTGTACAGATGGCACGGGTAGGTTTCTCATGTGAAATAGGACCCGTGGGGACATACGGGACGTAATTAGGATGTGTGTGTTGGGAGTTGCCACGACAAACGCCATAAAGCTTATAAATATATATTAAAGCTTATATATTACAGCTTATAAATATATATGTTCTATAAGCATCTCAATATATTTAGTTTTATGAAAAAAAAAATATATATGTTTACAGTTTAGACTAAACTTGACTTGGGGCTCATGCGTAACTTGGGAAATTTCTTTACACTGTACACTGAAGTTGAATAAACTCTCAACTCAACCGAACCCATCAGAATTGTAACCTATGTGTGACTTTCGATCATGATTGCCAAGATTTTGACAAAACCAACACATTTAATCTCACTTTGTTCTATAAGCCAATGTAAATGTTACACAGTACATACCTTTGCATTGAGTTTCCAAGTGTAGTAAGTTGTATTCTAATACAATATTGTGCACAGTACATACCTTTCCACATTTTCAACCATATGGTCATGGTGGAGATTTATATCTTAGATTCTGTAAGACCAAGTGAGCACCATGTTGGGGTTGGAGTGTGAAAGAGCGTGCACATATGATGGATAAAGCTGAAATGTGAAGTGTTGTAAACTGATAATAAAAATTTCATAATCCTCTCTCCATCTCATTTAATGTTGAATGGTTTCAATAGTGAAATTTTTTTAACAAATACCTCCTAAATTCAAACTAATCCTAAATACAATTTCAATTACAATTGACATCCTTGCAATTTGTGTTCTGTAGATGGTTGTAACTTTTTGTTGAAAATTTTTGTTTACAATGGAACTAATGGGTGTAATTTTTTTTGTGTAGATGGCTATTGGCATTGACATTGGACCTTCTATTTTTTTGTCCGGAAGATAATTCAACTTTGGGAAGTTTTTGGTCGTCCTCTACTTTTTGTATGGAATTTGGATGAATTGTACATATAATTTTTGGCGAGGTACATAGTATTTTTGGAACTTGTATTAATTGCTCTGGTGATATATATACATTACCTTTTGTCCTGGTACATATTATCATGGTAATTTGTACCATGCCAAATGGTCATTACAATGCATAGTACAGTGAAAATGTTGTGTATAGAGGACATTGTTTTGGCAGGACATTTGGAATGTATGACGTTATTATTCGTAATTGGAATATATTAGTTGGTTTGTATATAAGTTTATATTGTAAGGTGTTCTTTTTTGTTTGATGGTTTTAAGTGAAACATGCATTACAGAATAGGTGATAATATATATATTGATTTGTTTGTATACCTATTATAGGTTGTGGTGAATACATACAGGCTGTGAACAAATTTATTAAAATGAAAAAACAAAATAAAAATAAAAAATGATATTTTTGGTGACAAAATCATTGGTAGCCAAAAAAAGAAACAAATATTTTGGCGACTAAACATTTAGTAGCCAAAACAAAATGAAAACAAGTTTTGGCAAGAAATTTTTTAGTAGCAAAAAGTAAAAACATTTTTGGCGACTAAATACTTAGTAGCCAAAACAAATTGTAAACAGTTTTAGCGACTAATTTCTAGTAGCTAAAAACTCAGAACACTTTTGGCGACTAAACTTTAGTCGCCAAAACATAATTAAATATGTCATACGCGACTAAAATCTGTAATAGCTAAAGAATAATCAATCTTTTCGTGACTAAAAATTTAGTAGCTAAAAATAACACTTTTGGCGACTAATAATTTGGTCGCCGTAGATTTTTTTTAATTTTTGGCGACAAAATATGTAGTAGCTGAAAATGCTAGTTATAAATTGATGCACCCTTTGGGCGACTAAGATGTTAGTCGCCAATGTCACTCATTCGCGACTGAGATAGTTTTAGTCGCTAATAACCGATACGTTTTCCTACCAACATATTAGTCGCCATTTGTGTTGGACTTTTGGCGACTAAATTTGTTTTAGTCGCCACTACCTTCATCGACAATGTACCCGCGACAAAGCCAGTGACTAAAATTTTTGGTCGAGGAATAGCTTCGGCGACTAAAATCGATGCTTTTGGCAACTAAAACATTTGTCGCCAAAAGTGTAGTTTCATGTAGTGTATTTTGTTTTTTGTTTTTTGATTGTTTTTAATGTCTTGGGGATTGGTATGAATATCCATATAAACTAATTTCCTATTTTTTGGTGTTTGTTGCTCAGATTAATAAAAATCCTCGATCTCAGTCATTCTCGTCGCCTCACCAATACACTTGACTTCTCAGAACTGCCTAATCTTGGGAGATTGTTTTTTAAAGATTGCATAAATTTGATTGAAGTTCATGGATCCATTGGAGAATTAGGGAGTCTAGTTTTGTTAAATCTTGAAAACTGCAAAAACCTTAGGAAGCTTCCGCACAATATTGGTCACTTAAAATCCCTTGAAAAACTGTTTCTCTCTGGTTGTTCAAAAGTAAATGAGTTGCCTATAGAGCTGGGCAAGATGGAATCTTTGAAGGTGTTCCAGGCAAATGAAACTGCCATACATCAGTCACTCTCTATCATTGGTGAGGAAAAATCATGGAGTTCAATGTTGAGGTCATGGATGTTGACACCAAGAAAAAGTCCAACATCCATTAGATTATCATTGGCTTCATTAACACGCTCATTAGTAAGCTTAAGTCTTGAAGACTGGAATCTGTCAAATGATGCTATTCCAAAGGATCTTGGTGGCCTATCCTTGCTGCAGCACTTGGATCTAAATAAAAACCCCATTTGTTATCTACCAGCTAGTATCAGGGGCCTTACTGCACTCCAAAAACTTGAGCTATCACGTTGCACAAAACTCGATTCACTTCCAGAGCTTCCAGTGAGTTTAAATAATTTAAATACACATAAATGCAGTTCGTTAGAAATGGTAACAAATCTTCCAAACCTGTTGAGATAACTGGTATTGGAGATAACTTCTTATGATAGCCTAGTTAAGATTCAGAGATTATTCAAGCTAGTACCCATAAAGAACATTAATGCAGAGATGTTCAACAATATGGGTTGGTTCAACTTGGAAGCAATGGAAAAGGTCGGCGTGACTTTATTCAATGTCATGACAATAAGAACAGTGAAAGTTCCCCTTTAGGTGCTTCTTCTTCTTCTTAAATGCTAATGATACTTTTTGAATTTATTATATTCAACACTTTTCTTCCTGGAAATGTGGTTCCTGGGACTTTTCTTGTTCTTGTTCTTCTTCTTATTCTTAAATGCTAATGATATGATTTTCGTGGCCCAGGGACTTTATGAATTTATTATATTCAACACTTTTCTTCCTGGAAATGAGGTTCCAAGCTGGTTCAGCAATAAGACCATGGAATCCTCAATTTGTTTGAATGTGCCTTCACTCCCTAATCTCAAGATCCGAGGCTTGAATGTATGTGTTGTCTATGAGCAAACATATGCAAAATTTGATGACCGAAGAAATGAGTACTGGGATAATATTTTTATTAGAACCAGTAATAAGACCAAGGGTTTTAAGTGGATCTATAGTCCCACTTTTGTGGGGCTTCCAAAACACAATGAACATATGATATGGTTAAGCCATTGGAAGATCAGGAATCAATTGGAAGGTGGCGATGAAATGGATGTTACTGTGTTTTTGTGGGCTTATATGAAGCTGAAAGAGTTTGGCATTCAAGTTGTGTATGAGCAAGAAAGGAACAATACGCAACAGGGAGATTTGCATCCTTCTTTTTATAATGTTGTCAACGAAGATCTGTTGGCATATCAAGTCAGCACAGGCATGTACTTCCTTTGCCATCATGATTTTGACATCTATCAAGACTGCTCAAAAAGTGGTGGCTGGACTTCCAAAGGCTGGTATGACTTCTTATTTGGCTGTAAATATTTCAATAATATTTCGGGTGACTACTGTAACAACGCCCGCGGGGGACCCCGCTACAGTTCGGACTTGATTTTGTTGCGGTTCTTAATCTGAACCAAAGAGTCCAAATCTGGCAAATCGTTTGAGAAAACAGATTTTTGAAAAAGAAGTGCCAAACATGGACTGCTTTGCCAGATACAGAGTCGCCACCTAAATATTTTATTTTGGGAAATTTAGGAAACCCTGACTCAGTGCCAAAAGGCCACGTGCCCGTCATCACCAAAGTTGCCTCGGCTCGGGAGCTTGGGTACGATTGGGGAAGGTCAGCTATGAGCACCCCGTCTCGCCCGGTCTGAAGACCGGCCTCTACTAACCATGATATTCATTTTTGAAAACGTTATGTGTTCTTATTCCGGTTAATTAGCTAAAATTACTATGTGATGCGCACAACACAAAAGTATAGACTAGATCGCCTAATTTGGAAGTAAGCATTGCATATCCGTTTGTTTTGAAAATGCTTTGGAATTTGCTACTCGCAAGTAGGCTAAAATACGGATTTCAACGAGTTGTTCCAACTCAGGCAATCCAGCCTTCACCCACAGGCAATCAAGTAGTTTATCTCACATAAGCAATTAGCCACATGGTAAGCATACTGTCATGTTAACACTCACACGCATGCGGTATGCTAAAGCATGAAAATACTTACATCGTACTCCGTGCCAAAACAATAAACAAGTTAGCAAACATGCATGGTCCTAGTTCATGTCAGATTTGACTAATGCAACGCATACAGGATGTAATTAGAGTAGGCTCAGCTAACCTAAACATGGCATGTGAAATGCAATCAATTGATGCACGTATTCAATTTGGAATTGAAGTACAAATGTAGTTAGCGTGATGCGCCGAGCCTGGTGCATGCAAAACAAATGTACGGATGCACGCATGCATAGCATAAGTTATGCTAATTTAAACATGCCCTAATCTACCATCATAAGCGGGTAAATAAAAGGGAAGAAAGACGTGAGGTTGGAAGACAAACACACACACGCACCCACACTTATTACAGATTCGCCCTCACTCGGAGGGACCAAAAGAATATACAAATTAATTAACTACGCAAGCTAATTAAATATTACAAACCACTTAATTAATTAACAAATTAACTAAGCCAGGAAAAACAGTAAACCGCCTTGGGAAGCGGGTCCCATGCAATGCATGCTCGGTCTTGCTCGGAAGTGCACTGCCATGCATAGACTGCCTCTGTTTTCCCTGCTCTGCCCCTCTGAAGACTTCCAAAGTCTCTGAATTGATTCCCTGGACACTGGGAGACACCACCGGCTGAGTAGAATTATCACCGGCTGCTAGATATGGCCATCGGCAGAAGATGCATCCATCGGCCACCAATGGATGGCCGGTCGGCACTATATGTTGCCGGTCGGCCAAAAATGCCTGCAGAACCTGCAACTTACAGCAGCAGAGGACAGAATTTGCATGGCAATGAAATTCAAGCAATATATGCACCAACCTTACCCCTTATCATGTGTAGGACTCAAAGGGACATGGTCCTTGGTTCTCGGACCACCAATGGCGCATTTCAATGCGCGATGGCCCAAGAGAACCAAGTGTGCATTTTCAATTTCAAATGTAATGCATACAAACAATCAAAGGCCCAATCGCAATCACTAAATCAAGGGACAAGGCATGCATGAAAGATGCAATGCAACCTAGGCATACAAGCTAAGGATGCAACATGGCAATGCAAGGCACTTATGCAAGCATACAAGCGAACATGCAAGGTAAGCATGCAAACCAAATAAAGGGTAGGCTTAAACATGAATTGGACAGCCCTAAGTAGGCCCAAAACAGTGGCCAAAGCACTATGAAATGAGGACTAAAACACACACACACATGCACATGTTATGGTCCAACACTTAAGCATCAAAAGGGACACTCTCAAGCACACTTAACAAAGGCATAACATGGGCAATTAGCATGCAACACAAGCTCTGAAAATCATGTTAGAACATGGTGCCAAACCAAATTAAACAAAGCAAGCATATTATGTAAATGGTCCAAGTACTCAAGGCAAGCTAATGAAGCATTGAACTTCACTTAGCAAGGAAAACATAGCATGCATTAAACAACTAAAAACAGATTTTTAGCATGTTAAAACGAGGCCAAAAGACTACTTAGATGGCATCTAAGTGGCTCAAATATGAAGCATGCATAAGGGCCAAATATGGAGCACACAATACAACCTTTTGAAGCAACAAAGAGACAACCAAGGCAATCATACAAGCATGTCTTAAGGACTAAAATGGTACTACAAACGGTGCCAAACCATCAAATCAAAGCAAAGCAAAGCATGCTATACACTTACATACTTAAGGCCAACAAGCCAAAAATGCAAAGGGGCTATGCAATACATGACAAGTATGACTAAAACAACTTAAAACAGAGCTAAAGCATACAAAAACATGCATTGAAGCTTCACAAAGTCAAGCCTAAAATATGCTAAAACAAGGGCTTACAACCTAAGGCATATTAAGGCAACAACAAGGCATTACATGGCATATATGTTAAACTAACATGGTGTACCAAGACCAACTTAATACAAAGTTAAATCATGACAATATAAGCATAAAATACAGCCATGGCATGATCAACAAACCTTTAAACATAATGCTCCCTTAAGAGGCCAAAATTGGTCCTTTTCAAGGACAACAAGGAGAGGGGGTGGCCCTCTCCTTCTTGAGACTTCAAGGCACCATCCTCACCACTGAAATCCCTCAAGATTTCAGTGGTGAGGAGGCCCAAGCACCAAAGTCTCGGAGCTCACCAAAAATGGCACAAAAATGGGACCTCTTAAGGCCTAAAGGTGGTCAAACACCTCCAAACCACAAAACACTCTAAACAAACAATTTAGAGGGCCCAAAAATAGAACTTTTTTATGTTATACAGTAAGCACAAAAACAGTTCTAAGATGGGCTAATAAGCTATGCAAAAATGGGGATAAAAGGGGCTAGTGTCTCACCCTTGTAGACCTCTTCACAAAAGATGATCTTGTTGCCTCCTTGAGCTTCAATCCAGCCAAGAACACTAAGAACAAACCCCTGGTCCTTCAAAAGCCAAGGAAAGGTGAAAGACTAGGTGTTTGTGTGCAATAGTATGGACAAAAGCACCTAGAACATAAACAAGGGAGATATAGAGATAGGTTATGTATGGAACTCAAACCCTAAAACCAGAGCTTCTCCTCTGTGTTTTCTCACAAAATTCTCCCAACCCCAATGCCAAGAGAAGAGCCCTCCTCTTATAGGCAAACAATCTTGTAAAGCTTGTTCAATAAGCTTACAAGAGGAGCATCCCTCCATACACGTGTATGGAGGGGAACCAAATGCCACACAGCTGTCCTAAAATATCTGCAAAAGCAGATGAACAGTAGTCGGCTGCTCAAAATTGCCATTTTGACAAAATGGACTGCCGACCGGCAACAAAGAGTGCCGACCGGCAATATACATTGCCGGTGGCAACAAAACACCAGCCGGTGGCCTCTAGCCATGGCCGGTGATGTGTGGGGATGCCTCACAAGGCATTCTCTGCCCCTCCAAGGCAAAACACAAGTGTTTGGTGCAAAACCAGACACAAAACGGTTGACTTCGGAGATCCTGAGGCAAGGCGCGTAGCCGAGACCTCTGGGAACTCCAAACGAACACAAACATGGATAATCACTGGGTGTTCAATCGGTGACGTCCAAGTCTTGAGAACGGTCAAAAATGGGGTGTCTACAGTTGCCCCTCTTTGACAGAACTCGAAAGTCATAACAATGACGGGAGTGAATGTCAAAGCTCAGAGACGACCCATTTTTGACAAGGCCGAAGACTTGGACAAACATGCAAGGCAAATAAGGTATGTGCCCGAAGGCAGGGGCAAAATGCAAGACAATGCACGAAGCCGAGCATAACTTATGATCATGCAAAGAAAAGCTGTAATGAAGCATACATGCGACAGTTTTAAGCTAGCATACACCAAACTACACTACAATGCAGAAATGATGTAAGAGAATTATGCAATTCTCAATACGTCTCACTCGGAGGATACAATACCTGTCCGGTTCGTCTGGTTCCACCAGGGGTAAATGAACCGTACATACAATATCGTGCCTGCAAAGAAAACAACTTAACAGGTATGATATTGTTAGCAACATGCATGACAATGCAAGAATGAATGCAAAATGATATGCAATATATACAAAACAATGTATGAATAATGCAAATGAAAATGCAATGCAATGAAACAATGCAAACTATATGCAAAGCAATTGAATCATGATCCAATCCTGAGCGGTTTGAAACCACACAAATGTCAAATAGATTGATGGAGGTAACAAGTCCGTCTACCATAGAACGGTCTACTGAACTATGAGTAATGTGGACGGACACAAGAACGAGTATTGGGTGGAATGACATAAGTGGGGTAACGACCCGCTGGGGAAAGAACAATGATCCTAATGCCGGATGCAAAATTACACTACAATGTAATATATATAATGGATATGGCATGCAGCCAAACCAAATCTTGCCTAGGAAAGGCATGTACGCAAACAAGCCGCGGCTAACATAGAATGGTCTACTGAACTATGCTTTGACACGAGAAGTATGGGCACATACCAGACCAAGCTCAACATGGAAAGGCGCAAGCCATAGATGGAAGATGATGCAATGGATGCATGCAATCTAAAATGCAATGTTTACAAATATGCGATGCAATGGATATGGCTACAATGGATATGGCACGCGGGCCAAACCAGATCTTGCCTAGGAAGGGCATGTACGCAAACAAGCTGCGGCTAACATAGAACGGTCTACTGAACTATGCTTTGACACGAGAAGTATGGGCACATACCAGACCGAGCTCAACATGGAAAGGCGCAAGCCATAGATGGAAGATGATGCAATGGATGCATGCAATCTAAAATGCAAATGCATGACAATGCATGTTTATTTTCTACAATGCATGACAATGCAATATTTTACCATGTATGCATGACAATGCACTATTTACAATGGATGCATGACAATGCACTGTGATGCAACGGCTATGATTGCAGCTTTCCCTATCTTACCAACAGGGCGATATACTAGGTTGGTTCAGTATCTAGAACTGAGGCGCGGACATGCTGCCTCAACCTATGGGGCTTCCATACAAATTTCAAGCCGAGGATACACCCCTGGGTATTTAAACCAGACTTTAGTCTCGGAACTCCTGAACCTTTGCGTTCTAGGCATAAGCCGTTCGAACTCTAGTTTTCACCGTCCCAGTTGGTCTTCTAGGAACTCACCGCATGCACGGGCAGGTGGCTTTACCAGACCACCGAAAGTCGTTCGGGCACGACAAACACCAAAGGAATTGCACCTTCAGAGGATTTAAGGTCTCCTAGACCGGGACACAAAAAAGGTGTATACATGACAATGCACGTTGCATGGAATGTGTGACAACGCAAGTTTACTTGAAATGCATGACAATGCATGAAAATTTGACGCGTGGCGACGCGTGGCTTTAGTTGCATGACAATGCAAATGAACTGAGCATGCATGAAAATGTATGATCTCGAGATGCGCGACAACGCGCGGCTTTTGAGATTCATGATAATGCAATCGAGTAGGCTTACGGTCTTGCCAGACCGCACGTATTTTTGGCCCTTACCGGACCATGGCATGTCTTCGGTCCCGCCGGACCCATTTTGGGGCAATGCATGAATTGAGATGCGGTGCACAAAACAGTGCGATACGCAAGATCGCGCGGTGGAATGCATGCCAAATGCGATAAGATGCGCAAAATAGCGCGGTTCGTTCAGACAACGCGAATGAAGGTTTTGCACCTCCCAAGAATTTAAGGTCTCCTGGACCGTGATGCGGGGAAAGTGCATGACAATGCAAAATGTGCGCGTTACAACGCGTGCAGTCATGCAAAACAATGCAAGGGATGATGCGTACTACAACGCATGCAGACATTCGTAACAATAAAGGTTTTACACCTTTGAAGGATTTAAGGTCTCCTAGACTGTGATGCAAAAAAGATGTATGCATGACAATGCATGTTGCATGGAATGCGTGACAACGCAAGTTAAATGAGTGTGTAACAATGCAAATGGGATGCGCATCACAATGCAAATGAAGTGGATGCATAACAATGCAACTGCGATGTGTATCGTGGCGCGACGCGACGCACCAGACATTATGATGAATGCATGCAACGCATACGGGGCAACTTTTGAACCTTGTAAAAAGACAAAAGGGTACGAAAGGATACAACATTGCATGAATTCGAGTGTCACGCACAGGAGACACGGTCCGAGGTCAAAACGGAGGCCGGTTGAGGGTCGAAAATGCACTGTTTTACACTGTTTTAAGCAATGAAGGCTCTCGACCACTCATATGACCCAAGGAAAGGAGTAGGAGGCTCAAAAACCACTGTGGGAGACCACCGGCTGTCCACCGGCCATCAAAATTCATCACCGGCCGTCCATCGGCCATCAAATAGTTGCATCGGCACAATATATTGCCGACCGGCACATAATGTTGCCGACCGGCAAAAAGTCCCTGTATCGGGGCAGTTTCGACTTTTTGCTTCGGGTCTTTTAAAATAGGGTTTCTAACCCTATTTTCTCACTTCCTCCTTAGCCGAAATTTCACACCCTCTCTCTCTAGAGTGTTTTCCCCTCTTTGTTTCCTCATTTTCTTCGCGTTTTACTCCCGTTTCGTCGTCGGATTCGCGATTTCCTTCGCGTTTCGGACGTTTTCATCCGAACAAATCTTTGTTTCGGTACCTCTTTTGCCATTTCCACCTTTTTGGGGTTTGTTCCCCTCACTTTCCTCTTGATTTCCGTGCCTTCTTCACACCCCGACTTTTCCGGCCATTTTCCACCCCCCCGGGGGTTGACTTTTCGGTTGACTTTCCATATTCCAGCCTGATTTTCATTTTCCGGCTATTTCCTCATCACTCTTGATATGGCCGACGATATTCCACGCGGTGGGACTCCTCCGGATCACGAGATGGATCCCGGGGTCAAGCTACTACCTTTGAGCGAGCGCCCGTTCGACCCGGCGACCTATCGGCCGGCGATTCACGTTCTGCCCCTCGACGGACTGCGCCAGTTTAGGAGTTTTGACATGGCGCTGGATCCCGAGATTCTGCTACGTGAGCCTGCCTCTCACTTATCCTTCGGCGCTTCCGAGGTAACATTTTTTCTCTGTTTTACTTTTTGCAATGTAGAACTTTTAACTGTCAACTGCCATAGCTGATTACAGTCTTTAACTGCTTAGTTCAGATACACTGATACACTGTATATTGTAGTTGATCGCAGACACACTTTGCAACTGATATCTGTTTAAGACCGACACATGCACACACACTGCACTAGCCTTGAACCACTCAACACACGGCACACACCATATTTCACTGAAAACACTGGCACCCGATACCTGTTTGAATCTGAAAATATGCATGCATGCCACATTTGCACTGAACCACTCAAACACGCTGACGCATTACGCGTTGTAGTTCACTGTAAGCACACCGGCACTCGGTATCTATTCGAACTTGAAAATACGCACGCATGCCAAATTTGCACTGATTTTGACTGTTTCTTCAAAACTGTACATTTTATATTGCTTCGCAACTACTTGTTTGAAAATAGGGAGATTCCCATACCATCCGCGGGTATGGGAACACTGTCGCTCGTGAGTGGTACGCCGAGCTACCCGATGCAGTTCGTCACATCGTGGACCAGGCCGGCTTTGGCGCATTCTGCAGAGGACTCTCCAGGCTCACTACATGCAGACCTCTCCTTGCCGCTCTGGTGGAGAGGTAGTGGGACACCACCGATTCATTCCATTTCTCTGCGACGGGGGACATGACGATGACCCCTTATGATTTCTCGATGCTCACAGGCATCGGGGTAGGGGGTGATCCGATCCCCTTTGATACGGATATGGATGATTGGGAGGCCACTCAGATCCACTTGCTCAGTGAGCTGCCGCCTCTGGCGCGTCCCGGCTTCGTCCGATATTCCTGGTTTGAGGTGCAGTTCAGGGTCCAGCCCACCCTTGTCGAGGTAGCCCCGATGACTCAGGAGGCCGTGGAGAGATACGCACGCGGCTTTCTCATGTTCCTGTTTGGGACGACCATTTTCGCCGACCGGGCGAACACCGTGCCTCTCTGCCTGCTCAGCGCACTGGTGGACGTCAGGGATATCTTACATTACGACTAGGGTGGCGCCGCTCTGGCCACTCTCTACGGATATATGAGCTCAGCTTCCCGCGGCAGCGGACAGTTGCTCGGGGGCTACTGGCGTGTTTGGGAGGTACATTTCTTTCTCTGCTTTTCATTTCTGTGCTATATTTTCTGTACTCTGCACACTGCACACACTGTAGTCTGCTTTATACTTGTTGTATACTGTACACACGGCACACACACTCTACTTTACACTGACTGTACACTGCTCACACTGTACACTCTGCACAATACACTGCACAACACATGGCTCTGCTATTTATGCTTTTATTCTATATTCTGCTTTATCTGATAAAATGCACTGGTATTTACCTTGCAGTTGTGGGTTTATGCCTACTTTCCTAGGCTTGCTCCCGTACCCGACGTAGAGACCCCTCTCGTCGTCCCATTCTCGCGCTGCTTCGACGGGAGGTACGTGTGGAGGCCCCGAGAGACATTTAGCTTCTTTCGCCGCTATTTCGATACCATCACCCCTGCAGAGGTATGTTTTACTTGCAGTTCATTTAAGCTTCGTCTTTCCACTGCATTTTCAATAACAATAGATAACAAACTGCATTTCAATTCCAGATCACCTGGCAGCCGTGGGCTCCACTGCCAGCGACGATTCGAGATCGGTTTGCCGGTGCTGAGGAGACCTCGCGTTTCCGGATTCTGCTGGAGGGCCCGGTCTGCCGGGCTTGGTACCTGGGCGAGCGTTTCTTGCGTCAGACCCTGGGTTTATCGGACCAGATAGTCCCGGTGCACCCTCCTGAGCGTATGAGGGATATCGAGAGATTCACCGCCGAGTAGATGGTGGACTACACCATTGGCTAGGAGGCAGACGGCTTCAGAGGCGAGGGTGATTACTTGGAGTACGTCCGGACCTTCATCATGCGACCTCTGAGCGGCGGCCGCCGAACGGAGAGAGAGAGACCTGCGGCGCCAGCGGCTGGAGCGGGAGCAGGGGTTGGAGGGAGAGTGTCAAGGAGAGCTCGAGTCCGTGGCAGGGGCGGAGTTCAGCGAGGACGGGGGAGCGGTTGGCCTGCTCTGCCCACTTCACTGACTTTCAGAGGGCAGGGTGGGGCGACCTACCAGATCCCCTTTGCTCCTCCGCCGACTGATCACGAGTTTGTCGGTGTCCCCGACTTGCCTCCGGTATGTATTACTTCATTTCGCATCTTGTACTGTTATTTCATTTCAGTTTATTTAATATTCCGCAGAATACTGATGCATCTGATACTTTTGCAGGCGTCTTCTGAGTACACCCGGCAGTCATTGGAGATGAATGCCTCCATGATGGGGATGCTACAGCGGACCTTCGACCTCCTGGCCCTTTACAATATCCCGGTATGTTCTTTCTGACCACAGCCTCAACCCATACACAAACTGCTTTGCATAATCTGATGCACGACACTATACTGGATACCCAGCCCTCACGGCACCTGATACACTGTGCTCACACACTGCACCCTGCACTGATTCACTGCTCACAGCATACATACACTGTACTTATACACTGTATTCTGTATTGATTCACTGCTCACAGCACTCACAAACTGTACTCATACACTGTATTCTATACTGATTCACTGCTCACAGTATTCACAGACTGTACTCATACACTATATTCTATACTGATTCACTGCTCACGGCAGTCATACACTGTACTCATACACTGTATTCTATACTGATTCACTGCTCACAGTATTCTGATGTATTTGCCTTTCATGCTTTTTCAGCCTCCCTTCCAGATTCCTCCGGTGGGTGGTGCTCCGGCTGGACCTCCCATTTCTACCCGGGATGGCAGAGTATATTCCCGCACCAGAGGGGGGCACACTCATGTCGGGAGCAGCTCGCGGGCTCCAGTTCCAGATGACGAGTCTGAGGCGGAGGCAGAGGCAGAGGAGACCGGTGATGGCTCGGACTCGGGCTCAGACGGTGATGCTCTTGGTGATGCTCCTGGTGATGATGCTCCTGGGCCTTCGTCCAGGAAGAGGACTAGGACAGACTGATAGCCCCGGAGCCATTTTTGACATTCGATACAGATTTTTGCTGTCTTTCTTCTTTTCTGCACTTTCCCCTTTTTGTTAATAGTTAGAGTACTTTGTACTGCCGCAGGCAGATTTTGTTTCCAAAACTTATGTACTTGAAAAGATTATGAAATGAAACAAACTTTTTGTCTGAAAAAGTGTTTACATTTGTACATCTCACGCATTGCATCGCGTTACACCTCAATGTAAATGAAATCGATCTGTTGTTTGAAAATTGAGCACTTGCACTGTGATAATCGGATAACCAACCAACTAACAGCAAACAACTCATACAAACCACTGCTCAACCTGGACACACAGCCCATACTCCGTTGGGGATTAGTCTGCATACGGCCCATAACACAGCACTTGGTTCATTCTGCACACAGCAAACCCTAAACAAATAGCCCAATCTGACAAGACGGAACACAAAACTGAAACGGTTGCAGTTGAAACACACTCGGATGCCCCAAATTTTCCTTTTTCTTCTTTTGTTTTGCATACAATGTAGAGAATGGCACAGCACTCTGAGCATAAACGATTTCAACTTTTGAAGAGGGGTTCTGCAACCGGGGTATCGAATCTGAAGCTGAACACAGCGAGAAAGACTCAATTGAAGAAAACAAAAAGGCACACGACCTAAACGCAACGAGACACGCCCGAAAGAGACTCAAGACAAGAATTGCGACAAAACCAAAACAAAAGACACAACTCACGGGCGTGTGAGAGACCTCAGATCACGAGGAGCCAGTTTCTCTGGGTATGTTTCCCACCCTTTCTGATTTGTGATTCTCACATCACTCGGCTCTCAGGCTCGGTTTTCTCTCAAAACCTTTTTCTCGTTTTTCTCTCAACTTACACCTCTCTATTCTTCAATCTCTCATTTTTTATCCCTCCCCAGGGTGATTGATGGATGAATAGGAAGTCGCGGGTTCATGCCCAACACCGTTGGCTCACGGCCATTCCTTCCGGTGGATAGAGTGCCCTTCTGGCAAGTATGTTGACGGCGGGGGAAAGACAGAAGACCTGACTTAATTGTGCCCCTAGTTCGTCGCTTTGACCATTTTTTTTTAAAACAGTTTTGACCAAACTGAGAGCCAGATTAACATACTTGTTCGATTTGAAAATCACGCAAGTCAGGCTGCGAGCACTGAAGATTTTCCTTTTTTGGATCCAAGGAGATGGTCCGGTTTTTGGAAAATGAAATAGTTTTCGAGAAAATAGTCAACTTCAGTAAAAATTTTCAAAAACTATTTTTTTTGCAAACAATCAATGCTCGACGAGCACGGAACTTACCCTCGAGACGCGCAACCTCGAACCGGAGGCAATGGAAAATTGCCCCTTGCTCAAAGGGGGGGGGACATGGCAACGGAAAGTTGCCCCTGGTTTGGATGGTAACTCGCGGCAACGGAAAGTTGCCCCTTGTCTGGATGGTGCCGCAGCATGCTGTAAACTGCCTTTATCAATGACGACTGAATTCCGAAGACGACGGTCGGATCCAATATATGGACACAGTCACTGTAAGAGCAATGGTGGCTGGACTTCAGGATGAAGTTGCCTACGTATCCCAAACATGGGAATCAAGCCTACGTAGTTCACGATTGTTACAACCTAATTGTCGAATGCAGAGGAAGCAAGGATGATCAAAACCATTACATGGACTGGGGCGCTATGAAAGTGTTGGGGGCTGGACTTCAAGATGAAGTTGCCTACGTATCCCAAACATGGGAATCAAGCCTTACGTAGTTCCGGTTAAGGTACACTCGGGTATTTTAACCTTTACTTTTAGGCTCTAACTTTTGCCAAGGTGCCCGATGCGGGTTTTCGACCTTGCGAGCTTCTTTCTTCTCTTTTTTTTTCATTTTTTCATTTCTTTTCTTCCCTCTTTTTTTTCTTCAATTTTTTCGCATTTTTTTCTTTCTTCTTTTTTTCTTTTGCATTTTTTTCTCTCTTTTTTTTTGTATTTTATTTTGCCTTGCTCTAACTTTTGCCTGGGTCGCCCTTTCGGGTTTTCGACCCAGCAAGCCTCTCAAAGGGTAAAAGTGTAACAAGTCCATGCCAAATGGTTTTGAAATTGAAGCCCTCTGTATTCGGGAGATTGACTACTGTGTTGATTTGCAGAAGAATCCATCACGGTTGCTTCACGAGCTTTTTCCAGTGAGATCTGACCTTCTTGATCTGATTTTGGTGCCTCTTGCTCGAGGGCAGCTTCGAATTAGGCCACACAGGCCTTACACGGCAGTTAACTGTTGAACGTTTTGAGCAGATTCTAGGTTCGCAACAGATAAATTGAATCTCGAGGCTGAGAGCGATCCTAGGCTGCACAATCTCAAGAACAATTCCATACAAGTCTTCACAGGACCGCACAGAACATTTTGTTTTTGAAAGTTTTTAAGAAAGCGACAAATCGCTCGCGCTGAAGATAATGTGGAACCAGTCTGGATCAAACCAGGATCCTTCTCAGTACTCACGCTGAGAGGCATGATTTTATTCATAAAAAGGCTTAGCATGCCGATCTTTCTCTCAAAAATGATCAAAGTTCTGCAAAACCCGAGGAATTGCTTCCTCTTTGTTTTTATCACCGCAGTGTTTAAAAAAAAGGGGTTTGAAAAACTCAAGTCATTACAACGATGTTCAAGGCACAAGAGAGTAGGTAGAATGTACTGTCGTTCCATTCACATCCTCTGGCACAACTAGCCGAAACAACAAGTACAGAAACGTGATAGCCGCAGCTCTTTCATTCAGATTCCCTGATTGTGACTGGCTTCCTCAATCGAGACAGACTCAAAAGGAAAAACAAAAGGATAATTACAAAACGGTGTTTGAGGCAACAACCCCGGAATCACCTGACATTCTATACAAAGGGGACTGACTCGCTACAACAAGACAGACCCGTAAGCAAGAGGACTGACTCAAGACAATGAGACAGACTCAAAATAAAACAAAGACTGACTCGACACCCAAGCCAGATTTTACAAAACTAGCATTCGCAGATGCTCAAAAATGCGTGCCAGACGCCACATCAAAAACACTGGGCGCCGCTCATAAGTGGTCCAACCCTGATCACATACTCATGGTATCCGCATCCTCAAAATCCAATAGCTGGGTAGTAACGGACTTGGCTGAGGTGGGCAGGAGGATAACCTCGTTGTCAATCAAATCTTGCACCTCATGACGGAGGCGGAAACAATTGTCGGTAGCATGGCCTGTCTGCTGGTGGTACGCGCAGTACTGAGCAGGGTCATAAGTGGCAGGGAGATTCTTCGGGAGAGGCCGAGGCTCCAGGGGTTTAAGGTGTCCCCTCTCGGCAAGGATCTGAAGTGCCTTGGACAATGGCATATAGAGAGCATGTAAGACCCTGCACCCTCGGGGCAGGTACTTCGGAGGTTGAGTATTCTTGCTAGACGCACTAGTGAACGGGTCAGCAGGCGCGGCCTTGGATTTTTTATCCTTCCCGGGTGCAGGGTTGGGAGCAGAGGGAACTGTCCTGGCATGACGGGGCCTATCCCGGCTTTCTGACTGACTTGAACTATCCTCAGGTGGAGTGGGGAAAGCATCCTCCACAGCTTTTGTCACAACTGCAGATACCTGTTGCTTGTTCATCCCCGCGGCTTTCAAAGCCTCGACTGCCCACAATAGTTGTTCGATAGGATCGGCATCTGCCTTCATTTTGCCTTTGTCTCGGGCCTCAGCCTGATCTAGGATTTGAGTTTGTACGTCGTTGCCATAGCTGGAGGCCATCTCCGGTTGGCTGAGTTCAATTACAATCCGTCCCAACAGCGGGGGCTCCTGGGGTACAAAGCCTCCGGCATATGGTGAGGCTGGTGGCGAAGCAGACATCCCGTAAGCGAGATCCGCCACAGATCTTTGAAGATCACCTATCATCCCCATTAGTTCAAATGCAGTAGGCTCGCGAGCCTGATATAGTTGAGGGGTCCAAACCGGGTGCGCAGCAGGCGACCTAGGTGGATGCGGCATATCAACATTGGTCTCACTTTGTGGGGTGATTCCTTGACCTAACGCAGCTGTCATAACCACGATCTCTTCTGAATTCTGCGTCGTCATAGGTCTTGCCTCGGCAAGAGGGAACACTGACTATTCTGGAACTTTCTGGACCCTAAAGGAAAAACAAGCAGCATTTCAGCCCAAAACGGATCAAACACAGATGCAGCCGAACAACTGTACCCTACTACTGATCACTGTCCCCCAGAAATTACTGTCCAAAACACTGAATCGGATACCCTCAGATATAACTGATTCTATCAAATACTGACATTGGTGCCCTCGGGCCTGATACTCAATCTTTGCAAACTGATATGTGCGTTCCTGTAGAGATACACTCTAAAAGCACATAACAAGTAGAGAGAGCCAAAACACCCCTATGTTGGGGTAGGGTTTCCCTGTCCTATTTTGTCAGGAGCTGGGGTTTCACTACGCACACAGCGGTTTCAAACAACCTAACATCGGGTAAGCAACCTGTCCTAGTTTGGAATGGTCACTATGGATTCCGAATATGCACTAGGTCGAATGGTCGAAAAAGGGTGCCCTGGTAAAACCGGGGTTTGTGTTCCCATACTGGCAGAGCCCGCAATCGGTCAGCCTTATGGCATGCTTTGACAAAGTCCAGCCTCCGGCAAACCGCTCAGGAATAGTAGATGGCCAACACGGTGTCCAAGGCGCACCAATGCACATGCAATGCAAAGAGACACATAAATGAAATCAAAATAGGATATCACGAGTTCGAGTCAAGCTCTCTAACTCCCCAGCAGAGTCGCCAGAAACTGTAACAACGCCCGCGGGGGACCCCGCTACAGTTCGGACTCGATTTTGTTGCGGTTCTTAATCTGAACCAAAGAGTCCAAATCTGGCAAATCGTTTAAGAAAACAGATTTTTGAAAAAGAAGTGCCAAACATGGACTGCTTTGCCAGATACAAAGTCGCCACCTAAATATTTTATTTTGGGAAATTTAGGAAACCCTGACTCGGTGCCAAAAGGCCACGTGCCCATCATCACCAAAGTTGCCTCGGCTCGGGAGCTTGGGTACGATTGGGGAAGGTCAGCTATGAGCACCCCCTCTCGCCCGGTCCGAAGACCGGCCTCTACTAACCATGATATCCGTTTTTGAAAACGTTATGTGTTCTTATTCCGGTTAATTACCTAGAATTACTATATGATGCGCACAACACAAAAGTATAGACTAGATCGCCTAATTTGGAAGTAAGCATTGCATATCCGTTTGTTTTGAAAATGCTTTGGAATTTGCTACTCGCAAGTAGGCTAAAATACGGATTTCAACGAGTTGTTCCAACTCAGGCAATCCAGCCTTCACCCACAGGCAATCAAGCAGTTTATCTCACATAAGCAATTAGCCACATGGTAAGCATACTGTCATGTTAACACTCACACACATGCGGTATGCTAAAGCATGAAAATACTTACATCGTACTCTGTGCCAAAACAATAAACTAGTTAGCAAACATGCATGGTCCTAGTTCATGTCAGATTTGACTAATGCAACGCATACAGGATGTAATTAGAGTAGGCTCGGCTAACCTAAACATGGCATGTGAAATGCAATCAATTGATGCACGTATTCAATTTGGAATTGAAGTACAAATGCAGTTAGCGTGATGCGCCGAGCCCGGTGCATGCAAAACAAATGTACGGATGCACGCATGCATAGCATAAGGTATGCTAATTTAAACATGCCCTAATCTACCATCATAAGCGGGTAAATAAAAGGGAAGAAAGACGTGAGGTTGGAAGACAAACACACACACGCACCCACACTTATTACAGATTCGCCCTCACTCGGAGGGACCAAAAGAATATACAAATTAATTAACTACGCAAGCTAATTAAATATTACAAACCACTTAATTAATTAACAAATTAACTAAGCCAGGAAAAACAGTAAACCGCCTCGGGAAGCGGGTCCCATGCAATGCATGCTCGGTCTTGCTCGGAAGTGCACTGCCATGCATAGACTGCCTCTGTTTTCCCTGCTCTACCCCTCTGAAGACTTCCAAAGTCTCTAAATTGATTCCCTGGACACTGGGAGACACCACCGGCTGAGTAGAATTATCACCGGCTGCTAGATATGGCCATCGGCACAAGATGCATCCATCGGCCACCAATGGATGGCCGGTCGGCACTATATGTTGCCGGTCAGCCAAAAATGCCTGCAGAACCTGCAACTTACAGCAGCAGAGGACAGAACTTGCATGGCAATGAAATTCAAGCAATATATGCACCAACCTTACCCCCTTATCATGTGTAGGACTCAAAGGGACATGGTCCTTGGTTCTCGGACCACCAATGGTGCATTTCAATGCGCGATGGCCCAAGAGAACCAAGTGTGCATTTTCAATTTCAAATGTAATGCATACAAACAATCAAAGGCCCAATCCCAATCACTAAATCAAGGGACAAGGCATGCTTGAAAGATGCAATGCAACCTAGGTATACAAGCTAAGGATGCAACATGGCAATGCAAGGCACTTATGCAAGCATACAAGCGAACATGCAAGGTAAGCATGCAAACCAAATAAAGGGTAGGCTTAAACATGAATTGGACAGCCCTAAGTAGGCCCAAAACAGTGGCCAAAGCACTATGAAATGAGGACTAAAACACACACACACATGCACATGTTATGGTCCAACACTTAAGCATCAAAAGGGCCACTCTCAAGCACACTTAACAGAGGCATAACATGGGCAATTAGCATGCAACACAAGCTCTGAAAATCATGTTAGAACATGGTGCCAAACCAAATTAAACAAAGCAAGCATATTATGTAAATGGTCCAAGTACTCAAGGCAAGCTAATGAAGCATTGAACTTCACTTAGCAAGGAAAACATAGCATGCATTAAACAACTAAAAACAGATTTTTAGCATGTTAAAACGAGGCCAAAAGACTACTTAGATGGCATCTAAGTGGCTCAAATATGAAGCATGCATAAGGGCCAAATATGGAGCACACAATACAACCTTTTGAAGCAACAAAGAGACAACCAAGGCAATCATACAAGCATGTCTTAAGGACTAAAATGGTACTACAAACGGTGCCAAACCATCAAATCAAAGCAAAGCAAAGCATGCTATACACTTACATACTTAAGGCCAACAAGCCAAAAATGCAAAGGGGCTATGCAATACATGACAAGTATGACTAAAGCAACTTAAAACAGAGCTAAAGCATACAAAAACATGCATTGAAGCTTCACAAAGTCAAGCCTAAAACATGCTAAAACAAGGGCTTACAACCTAAGGCATATTAAGGCAACAACAAGGCATTACATGGCATATATGTTAAACTAACATGGTGTACCAAGACCAACTTAATACAAAGTTAAATCATGACAATATAAGCATAAAATACAGCCATGGCATGATCAACAAACCTTTAAACATAATGCTCCCTTAAGAGGCCAAAATTGGTCCTTTTCAAGGACAACAAGGAGAGGGGGTGGCCTTCTCCTTCTTGAGACTTCAAGGCACCATCCTCACCACTGAAATCCCTCAAGATTTCAGTGGTGAGGAGGCCCAAGCACCAAAGTCTCGGAGCTCACCAAAAATGGCACAAAAATGGGACCTCTCAAGGTCTAAAGGTGGTCAAACACCTCCAAACCACAAAACACTCTAAACAAACAATTTAGAGGGCCCAAAAACAGAACTTTTTTATGTTATACAGTAAGCACAAAAACAGTTCTAAGATGGGCTAATAAGCTATGCAAAAATGGGGATAAAAGGGGCTAGTGTCTCACCCTTGTAGACCTCTTCACAAAAGATGATCTTGTTGCCTCCTTGAGCTTCAATCCAGCCAAGAACACTAAGAACAAACCCCTGGTCCTTCAAAAGCCAAGGAAAGGTGAAAGACTAGGTGTTTGTGTGCAATAGTATGGACAAAAGCACCTAGAACATAAACAAGGGAGATATAGAGATAGGTTATGTATGGAACTCAAACCCTAAAACCAGAGCTTCTCCTCTGTGTTTTCTCACAAAATTCTCCCAACCCCAATGCCAAGAGAAGAGCCCTCCTCTTATAGGCAAACAATCTTGTAAAGCTTGTTCAATAAGCTTACAAGAGGAGCATCCCTCCATACACGTGTATGGAGGGGAACCAAATGCCACACAGCTGTCCTAAAATATCTGCAAAAGCAGATGAACAGTAGTCGGCTGCTCAAAATTGCCATTTTGACAAAATGGACTGCCGACCGGCAACAAAGAGTGCCGACCGGCAATATACATTGCCGGTGGCAACAAAACACCAGCCGGTGGCCTCTAGCCATGGCCGGTGATGTGTGGGGATGCCTCACAAGGCATTCCCTGCCCCTCCAAGGCAAAACACAAGTGTTTGGTGCAAAACCAGACACAAAACGGTCGAGCTCGGAGATCCTGAGGCAAGGCGCGTAGCCGAGACCTCCGGGAACTCCAAACGAACACAAACATGGATAATCACCGGGTGTTCAAACGGTGACGTCCAAGTCTTGAGGACGGTCAAAAATGGGGTGTCTACAACTACCCTCTTGATCCATAGTTAAAATATAGAGACACCATAACTACTATAACTATAGAGTTCCTAATTATGCCATTCAGTTTACCTCAATTTCATAGAATCTCTTATTCATCTTCTACATAATGTTCCTATATTATATTATTGGGTAAATATATACTTTTCACTCCTATAGTTTGACCCTAATTTTATTTAATTTGGTCACTATTGTTTCAATTTAAACAATTTGGTTCCTACATTTTAAATCCAGTTTCAATTTGGTTCTTTCGTCCAAATATGTGCACCTTAGGAGACTAACACTATTACAAAATTGTTAATTTTAATGTTGGACAGACCGAATTGAAATTGGCTTTAAAGTGTAGGGACAAAATTATTTAAATTAAAATAATAGGGATCAAAGTCAAATTTAGGTCAAATTATAAGTGTGAAAAGTATAATTTTTATTTTCTTCCATTCTCTGTGATATTATGGCAACTTCAGAAAGGCTTGGCATCCTATCGTGTTATGTGTCAAACATATTTTTGATATTTGAATTGTATTTTGGAGTTGTATTCATTCACTAATACACCTACACGAAGAGAGTCAAATACGACTTTAGGACACCAGAATTGTTTCATTGAACCATGGGTATCATTTTCCAAACCATAGGTATGTAAAGACACAAGAATTGTTTGGTGATTTGTCAAAATAAAGTCCCAATCAGTTTCTTTTTGTTTTTCTATTCAAATCATTTACTTTGTTTCATTGAACCACGAGCCTTTATTAATTCAATCTGATTTTCTGAGTAATATTGGTTTTGATTTTATTTTGAACCTTACTTGAGATCGCATTTTATGTTTTTGTTTCTTCATCCATTCACGAGCCACATCAACATCAGTTTATATATTTACATTTAAGCTTGTAACTAGACGCGGTTAATTGTTTTGTGATAGTTTTATTGACTGCATATTGTAAAGTTATGACATTTTATGGTAAAAAAAAAAAAAAAAAGTTAACATTTTGTTTGTACAATATTTTGTAAATTTTGTAAAAATGTTACGAAGGGCATATACCATATGCATGATGAGGCATTGAAACCTTTCTTTCAACTATGATTGTTAGTTGAATGTAATTCACCTAATATTTGTAATCAGTCTCCAACTTATTTCAAACCTTATAAATACTGAAAAATCTAGAAATCCCCTAGATATTGATTTGTGATTATGTATCAATTTTAAGCAGTATATAACAATCTAAATCAAACAATCAAGACAAATCAACACAACGATTTTAACGTGGAAAAATCACAATTGGAGCACCTCCAATTGTGATAAAAAAACTACGGGCAACAGCCACAAAACAATCCACTAAAAAGATATAAAGGAATTACACAGGTATAATCTCAATTACCTAGCGAATCCACGCCCGAATTGAACCAACCCCTATGTGCCTCTTCCAACCCCGTCTTTACCTCGGAATTGTCTTGACGATGAGCCACTCTAGAATCCACCAAAGCTTCAGGCTCGAATTTCCCAGAATCTACTGAAGAACAACTCTCTCTTTTGTGTAGAATAAATAAACAAACCTTTGATGTATGCTTCTTAAACCATGAGTTGAATACTCAGTGAAACATCAAAGAAAACTAGCAAAATAGCCCCAGATATAAACCCTAGAACCCAAGAAGAAGATCTGGAGCCGTTATCCTAGATTTGGACTGAAACACGTATTTATAGAAAACTGTCCCGCAATCTCCGCTCGAGCGTCAGATTGGCCGCTCGAGCGGACCTACGCTCGAGCGCGGAAAGTTCCGCTCGAGTGGGAAAAAACAACATCCAGTATTTTTGAAAGCGAAAAAACTTCTGAAACCCAACATTCTCCGCTCGAGCGGGGGAATGTCCGCTCGAGCAGACAGGCAACTTTGAATGCATTTTTTGCATTTTACTTCAGGGGTGCTGCCCCTCGACCCCGCCTGGGCGCTGCGCCGGACCCGCCAAGGGGCGCTGCCCCGAACTTGCCAAGGGGCGCTGCCCCCTGGACCCCCGCGAGCTGACCGGGCAGCTTGATCCCTGCCATAATCAGCGAAGTGGTAATCTTGAAAGTATTAACATCACAAACTTCTCTGTAAGGCACAATTCGGGTTGGATTCGCATCTAACAAACTCATAGCCTCACTGAAATAAAAAGTGCGAAAACAAGTACAACTGATAGGAGTTTTGTCAACCGGGATTGCCAAGAATAAAAACCTAACTATCTCCCCCTTTGGCAATGCCGTGAAAAAACACACCTAACAAATAAAATCCTAATCACCCGAACCCATTACAGCCAACAAACGCAAACTTCTTTCTCAAAATCACGATCTGCAAAACAGCTATTAGTGCCACAATCTGCAAAACAACTATTAGTCCCACAAGAGTATATGAAAAAGCAATAAACATATGACAAGATTATCTTAAAGTATGAGATGGAAAACATGAATAGTTGCGACTTGGAGATTTAAGAACATGTAGCATGAATAGATGAAAATCCTAACACAAATGCACCCGCCATGAAATCCTAAGACACATGCACCCGACACATGGCATGAATACATGAAATCCTAAGACACATGCAACGGACAACATTACTCCCTTTTTTGTCACGAATTGACAAAAGAAGCTCAATCAACTAAAGCAAGATCAGAAACCACACAAGCAATGATAACATTATGTAAATATCAGGAGCATGCAAGAAGCAAATAATAAAGAAGTAGTGCATAGCATCATGCAAACCAACTAAAGCCAATCTCCCTTTCACTCAAAGCAGCCACAAACACTGCACTGAAAGAAGAAAATGACAAAAATAATATGGTGGAGCAAGTAAGGAATTTCTGATTTGTACCATGAAACACACAAGATTATCCAAGAAACACAATTACAAGAAAACACAATGTGCACAGCCTCTAGAAGATTCCTCATAAAAGAATGTGATGCATTATGTGAAAAGCATAGATCCCATGAAAAAAGTGTGTGTGTGTGACTCTTGGGGTTCGACAAACACTAGATTCAAATCCTAGTAGTGATATGAAAGCTGGACCTCTAACAAGAGAATCTAAGCACAACTAAGGAAAGTCAAACCACTAGGAATCAAGGGGTATTTGGTGAGTAAAGGCGGAGGCTCCCTCTCAATCAATGAATCCTTTATTTTTTCCTCTATTTTTTCTCACATCTTTTTCTTTTCTTTCTTTTGCACATTTTTTTTCCTTTCTTTTGCACATCTTTTCTTTTCTTTCTTATGCACATTTTTTTTTTCTTTTTTTTGCACATTTTTCTTTCTTTTGCACACTCATTGGCAGCTGACACGCTTAAGAGTATGGAAACTGAACCAGAGAAGCATGGATATAATAAGGATGGCCTGGTTGGTGACTCTGAGGTAGCCTTTTCCTCATGGCTGGACTACAAAGAACAAAGGGGAAAGCCGTGGAGATGCAAAAAGATGGAAGGTGGTTAAGAGACCCAACATCACCCATGATATGCTAGTATAGGTCAATTCCTCAAGAAAAGCAAAAGATACAATGCTAGAGGTCCATAGAGAAAAAAGATCACTAAGTCGGAAGACTCCAATATTTGCTAATCCAAGAGTCTGCACAGAATGAGACATACTAATCAAAGAACACACACTCCGAAATGAGTAATGACCACAGAAAGCACACACATATTAACATAGAATGGATATTCTCATCAATTCCAGTATGCACCAAGGACTATTCAAAAAAAATTTCAAGCTTGCAAAACCATACTAAGAAAATCTTTTTGGATTTCTTTCATTTTTTTTTTTCATTTTCTTTTTCTTTTTCTAAATAAAGCAAGACATAAAACGAATACGCACACACAAAATGACTAAAAAAAATAAATATACAGAAACCCAAAAACTAAAACTAATAAACAAATTAACACAAATCAAGTTTTCTCACCCAAACTGCTTTAGTATGAACAAAGCTGTGAGAATGGCGGTTCTTGGGTGGTGTCTGGACAATGTGGTTCCCTTCCCTTTCAATGGGAACTTGTCTCGACATGGTTTCTAACTTACTATTTCTAGGTCTAGGCAAATATAAACTCGCTCCATGTTTGTTCTCAAGCAAATCAAAATAACGAGGTCTAATATGACCCTTAACCTCATTACCACCAATGAAGTGTCTCCTACCCCACGAGATGTTGGAATTTCTTCCATCTCTATGAGGCACTCTCCCATACAACTTATAACAATAAGGGCGAATATGACCACGCATACCACAATGATGACAAATAAACACAGGGTGTAAAGGGTGCACCTTCTTTTCTTTGACCTTACCAACTTTAGGAAGATTGAGAAGTCTTTCCTCTTGTTGAATCTTGTGCTCCCCTTGCCCTTGAGTTCTTGTATCATGAGACGTTGATGCATTCTGTTTTTGCTCTTTGTTATCACCAAAACCAATGCCACTCTTGTCATAACCCATTTGTTGAGACCCAATGATATCCTCCAAAGTCTTTGATCCTTTGTTCCAAAGACCAACGGTAGCCATAGCACACTTGTGCTCTTCCTCTTTCTTGATCATTAGTTCTTCCAAGGCAACTTGAGACATCTCGAGAGATTCAATCTTTTCTTCATACATTGCGTAGATTTGCTGTAGCTCATTCCTCTCTATCTCACAAGTCAGGAGTTTTGCACAAAGAGCTTGTCGATCATTAGCTATCTTGACGGCATCAATCCTAGCCTCAGAAATCTCCTCCTTTAGTTTGACATTCTCACTTTCACATGCTTTGAGTTTCATAGTGAGTTTGTCATTCAATTTGGATAAGTTAAGAGATTCCTTATACAACTTTTCATAAGCTTGCTCAAGCTCTTCATCATCACTTCCCGAGGATTCATCATCAGTGGCATTCTCAACCGGCCTCTTCGGATACTCTATTCGTCCTTCAGTTTCGGAAGCCGCCATGAAAGCAAGGAATTGTTTATGTCCCTCTTTGCCTTGATCTTCGTTGTCACTTTCATCTTCATCAGATTCTGATTCATCATCCCAAGTGATGTCAAGGGCTTTCTTCTTCCTCAAACGAGTGGGCCATTCTTGAGCAAAGTGACCAAATCCTTGGCATTCATAGCATTGGACTCTTTCAAAGTTCCCTTGTATCTTTCCTTTCTCCTTCTTAGCTATAGAATTAATTTTGAGTTTATCTTTGCCTTTGGATTTATGAGTATGAGTAGATTCCAAAAGATTAGGATTCTTTTTCAGAAAAGATTTTTTAAATTGTTTTACAAAAGCATCCGTAATCTTGGAATCTATCTCACAATCCTCATCAGAATCCTCTCTAGCTTTATGAGCACTACTAAAAGCAACATCTTTTTGTTTCTTTTTGAAATTCCTATGTGCCTCATAAGTTTGGAGATTTCCAACCAAATGATCTAGCTTAAGGTTGTCAACATCTTGAGCCTCCTCAATAGCCGTAACTTTTGGTTGGAACCGATCGGGCAAGGACCTCAAAATTTTTCCTACAATCATGGATTCTGGTATTTTTTCACCTAAATTGAAACTGGAATTTAAAATGCCACTCAACTTCGCATAAAATTCATCAAAGGTCTCACTATCTTTCATCGAAAGGTTTTCGAAATTAGATGTGAGCCTTTGAAGTTTTAAGCATTTAACCGAAGGGGTGCCCTCATGTATAGTTTGTAAAATATCCCAAGCCTCTTTTGCGACTTCACAATTGCAAATACGACTAAACTATTCAGGTGTGATAGCGCAAAAGAGAGAATTGATAGCTTTACTATTCCAGCTACTATTTTGGTAATCAATTGTGTCCCACTTATCAATTGGTTTGGGAAAAGTTACTCCATCAACGGTAATCGTTGGTTCGGTCCACCCATACATGACAGATTGCCAAACTTTTTCATCAATAGATTTCAAAAATGATCTCATCCGAGCTTTCCAAAAAGAATAATTGGATCCGTCAAGTAGGGGTGGTCGAACCATAGAATTTCCCTCACGTATTGAATCCATTATCACAAATCAAACAAGATCTCCCTCAAAAGTTTTTAAAAAAACAAAAAAGTGACCCGCTCTGATACCAATTGAAAAATCTAGAAATCCCGTAGATATTGATTTGTGATTATGTATCAATTTTAAGCAGTATGTAACAATCCCAATCAAACAATCAAGACAAATCAACACAACGATTTTAACGTGGAAAAACCAGAATTGGAGAACCTCCAATTGTGATAAAAAACCACGGGCAACAGCCACAAAACATTCTACTAAGAAGATATAAAGGAATTACACAGGTATACTCTCAATTACCTAGCGAATCCATGCCTGAATTGAACCAACCCCTATGTGCCTCTTCCAACCCCATCTTTACCTCGGAATTGTCTTGACGATGAGCCACTCTAGAATCCACCAAAGCTTCAGGCTCGAATTTCCCAGAATCTACTGAAGAACAACTCTCTCTTTTGTGTAGAATAAACAAACAAACCTTTGATGTATGCTTCTTAAACCATGAGTTGAATACTCAATGAAACATCAAAGAAATCTAGCAAAATAGCCCCAGATATAAACGCTGAACCCAAGAAGAAGATCTAGAGCCGTTATCCTAGATTTGGACTGAAACACGTATTTATAGAAAACTGTCCCGCGATCTCCGCTCGAGCGTCAGATTGGCCGCTCGAGCGGACCTACGCTCGAGCGCGGAAAGTTCCGCTCGAGTGGGAAAAAACAACATCCAATATTTTTGCAGGAAAAAAAACTTCTGAAACCCAGCATTCTCTACTCAAGCGGGGGAATGTCCGCTCGAGCGGACATACAACTTTGAATGCATTTTTGCATTTTGCTTCGGGGGTGTGTAGACACCCCTTTTTTGACCGTCCTCAAGACTTGGACGTCACTGTTTGAACACTCGGTGATCATCCATGTTCATGTTCGTTTTGAGTTCTCGGAGGTCTCGGCTTCGCGCCTTGCCTTAGGATCTCTCGACTTGCTTGTTTTGTGTTTGGTTTTGCACCAAACACTTGTTATTTTGCTTCTGAGGGCAGGGAATGGCTTGTTGGCCTTCCCCACACCTCACCGGCCATGGCTTGAGGCCACCGGCCTTGTTTTGTTGCTACCGGCCACTGGTGATGGCCGGTTGGCATTCTTTATGGTCGGCCGACCATTTTTTTGGTCAATTTGTCATTTTTGGCTGGCCGACCACTGTTCATTTGCTTTTGGCAGATATTTTATGCCAGCTGTGATAACTGGCATCCACAATGCACCCCCTCCATACACGTGTAT
Source organism: Camellia granthamiana (assembly GCA_036172215.1). Taxonomy (NCBI): domain Eukaryota; kingdom Viridiplantae; phylum Streptophyta; class Magnoliopsida; order Ericales; family Theaceae; genus Camellia; species Camellia granthamiana. Next base: position 21,560,980 of record CM069904.1, read on the forward strand.
GGAGGGATTTCCCTCTTGCTTAGCTTGTTTTGTAAGCTTTGCAAGATTGGAATTCCTATAAAGAGAGGGCTTCTCCTCCCTCGTCAAGGGTTCCAAAAAAGTTCCAGAGGTCTGATATTAGGGTTAGAGAAGTCCTATATCTATCTATCTCTATATCTCCATCCCATTTTGATTTGTGTGTGTATAAGGTTGCTTTGTTCTTAGTTTTGCACTAAGACACCTAGTATTACACTATACCTTAGTTGCTGAGGTGCCAAAGGGTTGTTCTTGGAGTTTTTGAGACGGTTTTGACCTAAGGAAGCTGCTGGAGTGGTCTTCTTGAAGAAGGTCTTCAAGGGCAAGAACCTTACCCCTTTATTCCTCATTTTTGGACAAGCTTTTGACCTATCTTGCATCTATTTTTGAGCTTAGTGCATAACTAATAAAAGTTCTAATTTTGTGTGTTTTAGAACTTTGTTTAAGGTTTCTTTGAGGTTTGGGGTTGTTTCCCCCCTCCAAGGCCTTGTTAGGCCTTGTTTAAGGCCATACCTTTTGGCCATTATTTTGAACTTTGCATGACCTCTCTACCACAGAAATCCAGAGGATTTTTAGTGGTGGAGAGGTGGTTTTGAGGTCCTAAATAGGAGAGGGTCATCCCCATCCCCTCTCCTTGTTGTCTTTGATGCTTGCACAAATGGCTTGTGTTGTAGCTTGTATGCTTAGCTTGCTTTAGCTTCATTTCAGTAGGTATTAGGCTTTGTTTTGCCATGTTATACCTCTGTTTCAAGTTGGTTTAGACATGCCATGTATGCTTCGTACACTTGTCATGTAATCCCATGTTTTAGCCTTAACATGCATCATGTTGTAACATGTGTTTTTAGCATGATTTTGGCTCAACTCCTTGAAGCTTTTAGGCTTGTTGTAGCATGCTCAAGCTCTGTTTTTAATTGTTTTAGTCATGCCTACGTTGCTTTGTATAGCTACCATGTAATCTTGCTTGTTAGCTTCGAGTGTTGAATCCTCTAGCATGCTCCATTTGGATCATTTCAGTGGTTTGGCACCACTTATAATGTTATTTCAGTCCATATGTTATGCTTGTATGCTTGCATTTATAACTCCTTTAATGCTTTAAAGAGTTAGTGTTATATGCCTCATGGATGTGTCATTGTGTATACCATCATGTCTAGGCATTTGGGATGCCATCTAAGTGGGGTTTTGGGCTCATTTTAGCATGTCATATCTCTGATTCGGGTCGCCTAAATCATCCCATGTTTGGTTTTCTTAGGTGTAGTGTAACACCTCTTTGGTGGCCTTGTATGCCTCATGCTTTGCCCCTTTTGTTTTAGCTTGTTCTAGCTTTGGCCATTGCATGTTTTAGGCTTACTTTGGCATGATTTGGAACTGTTTTGGTCCACTTTGGTCATTTGCTTCATGTGTCACATGATCATGGTTTGAGCCTTTGGGCTAGTTTCAAGCTTTTGTGCATGACTTGTTTGCATTATTAGGTTGATTTGGCATCATCCTTTGCATGTTTTCAGAGCATTAAAATGCTTGCCATATGTCCATGTTTGTCCTTTTTAAGTGTCCTTAAAAGTTGCCCTTTTATGCTTAAGTGTTGGACCATTATACAAGCATGTTTGTATGTGACTTTGTCCCTCATCCCTTAGCATATTGGCCGCTGATTTGGGCCTATTTGAGAGCTGCCCATATTGGTTTAAGACCATCCTTTGCATATTGTTACATGCTTGCCTTGCATGTTGTCGCATACTTGGCCCTTTTGCATGTTGTTGCATGCTATGTATGTTTGTACGTCTAGATGATAGGACAATTAACATGTTGTAGCATGTTAGTTCAAATGTATCTTGTTGTATACTTGGCCCATGGCATGTTGTTGCATGCTTAAGTTGTGATGCATTTGGCATGCATTCTTCCTTTTGTTTTGGTTGCTTAACATGTTGTCCATGTTGCATATTTGTATGCATTGTCCCTAACATGTTGTCCATGTTGCATCTTGCATGCTTGTATGTTTAAGTTGCATTTTGCATGCTTGTTAGCTTGCATCTTGTCATATGCTTGATATGTTGTCACATATTATTGCATGCTTGTCTAAGTTGCGTTGCATTTGGCATGCTTGTCGCCTTAACATGATCATGTTGCATTACTCTTCCTTGCATGCATGCATCTCTTGCCTCTTGAATCAAGCATGATCGAGGTTGGAGGCCTCTTATTTGTCTTGTGTGCATTTCATTTGACATTGAAATTGCACACTTGGCCTCTTTGGCCATCATGCATCGAAACGCGTGATTGATGGCCCGAGGGTCGAGTACCATACTCCCTTGAGTCTTAAACATGATAGGGAGGTTGGTTGTGCAGACATTTGCTTTGAAATGCATTGCCATGTCTTGTTTGCCCTCTGCTACTGCAAAAAACAGGATTCTGCAGGCATAGATGGCCGACCGACCACTTTGAGTGCCGGCCGACCACAAATCTCTGGCCGATAGCTACATTAATGGTCGATGACCACTTTTCCATGGCCGGTGACCATTCCTCTTGGCCGGTGGTATCCCACAACCCTCAGGGAGTATTTCAGAAGCATCCTTGGGACTTGTGTAGTCTCCGGAGAAGAAAAATAGTGCAAACAGAGGCAGCAAGAGTATGATGATGGATTTTCGGGCAGAATCGAACATGCGTGCATTCATCCCTCTTCCCGAGGCCTCTTTACTGCTTTTCTTAGCTTAATTGATTCGTTAGTTAGTTAAATGTTGTAAATATTTAATTAGCTTGTAGGTCAATTAATTTGTATTATTCTTTCGGTCCCTCCGTCGACAGGGCGAACTTTTGTAATATGCGTGCGTGTGTGTGATGCATGTCTTCCAACCCCCACTTCTTTCTCCCTTTTACTTACCTGCTTTCAATGGTTAGTTCTAGGGCACGTTTCAATCAGCATCCTTATGCTATGTATGTTTGCATCATTCATCTGTATTGCATGCACCGGGCTCGGCGCATCATACTAATTGCATAAGTATTTCAATTCCAACTTGAATACGTGTTGAATTGTTGCATTTCATATGCCATGGTAGATTAGCCGAGCCTATTCTAGTTGCATGTTGTATGCGTTGCATTAGCCATTTTGACATGGACTTGGATCATGCATTTGATTACTAACATGTTCTTTGTTTTGGCTCGGAGTACACTGTAAGTGTTTATGCTTTAGCATCTTGCATGTATGTGAGTGTTAACATGACAGCATGCTTTCCATGAGGCTAACTGCTTATGTGATTAACTGCCTGAATGCCTGTGGGTGAAGGTTGGATTGCTTGAATTGGGACAATTCATTGAAATCCGTATTTTTAGCCTACTTGCGAGTTGCAAACCTCAAACCATTTTCCAAACAAACGGATATGCAATGCTTTGTTCCAAATTAGGCGATCTAGTCTATACTTGTTTTGCTATACGCATCACGTAGTTAAAGACTAGCTAATAACCGGAATAGGGACACATAATATTTTCAAAACGAGATATCATGGTTAGTAGAGGCTGATCTTCGGATCGGGCGAGTGGGGGTGCTCATAGCTGACCTTCCCCAATCGTACCCAAGTTCCCGAGCCGAGGCAACTTTGGTGATGACGGACACGTGGCCTTAGGCAACGAGTCAGGGTTTCCTAAATTCCCCCAAGACAAAATATTTAGGTGGCGACTCTGTATCTGGCAAATCAGTCCATGTTTGGCACTTCTTTCTTAAAAATCTGTTTTCCAAAACGATTTGCCGGATTTGGACTCTTTGACGATTCATCGGTCTTGCATTGCACTCTACGAGATTAGATACAGGACCGTGACATTGAGTCCTGAACTGTAGTGAGCCCCAAATGAACAAAACGGGATTCCCTCCCGAGACGTTCGGGCACGTCTACAGTTTCTGGCGACTCTGCTGGGGAGTTAGAGAGCTTGACTCGAATTCATGATATCTTGTTTTGACTACACTTATGTGTTTCTTTGCATTGCATGTGCATTGGTGTGCCTAGCACACAGTGTTTGCCGTCTGCTATTCCTGAACGGTTTGCCAGAGGTTTGCTTCGAGAAGCGTGCCGTAAGGCTAACCGGTTACGGGCTCTGCCACGATGGGAACACAAACCCCGGTTGTTGCCGGGGCACCGTTTTTGACCATTCGACCTAGTGCATATTCGGAATCCATAGTGACCATTCCAAGCTAGGACAGGTTGCTTACCCGATTATAGGTTGTTTGAAACCACTGTGTGCGTAGTGAAACCCTAGCTCCTGACAAAATAGGACAGGAAAATCCTACCCCAACATAGGGGTGTTTTGGCTCTTACTTGCTTGTTATGTGCTATGTGCTTTTTGAGTTGACCTCCATAGGGAACGCACATATCCGTTTGCAAGTTTGGGCATTGGGCCTGTGGGCATCAGTTCAGTGTGTTGAGAATTAGTTATTTCTGCGGGTATCAGATTCAGTTTTGGGGCAGTAGTTTTGGGGAACAGTAATCAGTGATCAAATACAGTTGTTCAGTTGTGCTTGTGATTGTTTGGGTAAAATTGGGCTGAGACGCTGCCTGTTTTCTCTTTCAGGGGAGAAGGGGGGAGTTTCAGAGATCTGAGTTCAGAATAGCCAGTGTTCTCCTTCGCCAAAACAAGGCAGATATCTGATCAATCCAATCACCAGTCATATCACCTCCGTTCAGTTCAGCGGATTTATGATGTCACAGAATTCAGAGGAAGTTGTGGTTATGGCAGCCGCACTAAACCAAGGGACCATCTTACAAGATGAGACCGATGTTGAGGTACCACACCCGCCCAGGTCGCCTGCCGCGCGCCCGATCTGGGAACCCTAGTTGTTTCAAGCTCGTGAACCCACCACGTTTGAGTTAATGGGAATGATTGGCGACCTCCAGAGATCTGTGGTTGATCTAGTCTACGGAATGTCCGCTTCGCCACCAACCACATCGTATGGCGTGAATTTTATACCGCAAGAGCCCCCACTATTGGGGCGAATTCTAATCGAGCTCAGCCAACCTGAGGCTGTCTCAAGCTATAGCAATGACGTGTCGACAACGACCGGGTTCCGCTCTGATATAGCAACCCAAACCCTCGATCAAGCTGAGGCTAGCGGTAAAAACAAAGTGGGAACAGACGCTGATCCTGTCGAACAACTGCTGTGGGCAGTCGAGGCTTTGAAAGCCGGAGGGTTGAATAAGCAGCAAGTACTCACGGTTGTGACTAAAACCGTGAATGATATTTTCCCTACCCAGACCGAGGGCAGTACAAGCCAAAGGGAAAATCATGATAAGGACCGTCGCACCAGAACAGTTCCTTCCCATCCTAACCCTGCACCTAGAAAAGACCAGAAAGCCAAGGCAGCACCTCCTGATCCTTTTGCTAGTGCGTCCAGCAAAAATCCACAGACTTCGAAGTACCTACCCCGAGGGCGCAGGGTTTTTCATGCTCTCTACATGCCTTTGTCTAAGGCACTTCAAATCCTTGCCGAAAAGGGACATCTTAAACCCCTTGAGCCTCGGCCTCTCCCTGCTCATCTTCTACCGGGTCATGATGCTACCCAGTACTGCACGTACCATTAACAGGTTGGTCACACCACCGACAGTTGCTTCCGTCTTCGCCACAAAGTGCAAGACTTGATCGATAACGAGGTCATCCTCCCGCCCAGCTCAGCAAAGTCTGTCACCACTGAGATTGTGGACTTCGAGGATAGTACAAGCATGTGATCAGGGTTAGAACCACCTGCGGGCAGCACTCAATTTACTCCAGATGTGGCGTATGGCACGCACTATTTTGAGCATTCGTGAATGCTGGTTTTTGTACTTCCTGACTCGGGTATTGAGTCAATTTTGTTATGTCGTTTAGAGTCTGTCCCATTGTACAGAGTTAGTCTTTTCATACTGAGTTAGTTGGGTCTGTCTTGTTGTATCAAGTCAGTCCTGTTTTGTTAGAGTCAGGTGATCTCGGAGGTGTTGCCTCGGATATCACTATTTTGTTTTGTGTTTGTATTTTCGCTTTCTTTTGAGTCTGTTTCTGCCGGGGAGCCAGTTACGCCAGAAGATCTGAATGGAACAGCTGTCGCTTTCATGTTTTTGTGCTTGTTTCTTCTTTGAGCCTGTTGTGCCAGCAAACTTGAATGAAACGGTAGTGCTTTTCACCTGCTTTTCTGTGCCTTTAAGTCATTACATTGACCTGAGTTTTTCAAAACTTTTTGAATATTGTGATGAAAACGAAGAGGAAGGAATTCCTCGGGAGTTGCAAAAAATTTGATCAATTGAGAAAAGAGAGGCATGCTAAGCCCTTAGTGAATAAAAGCATGCTTGTTAGTGTGAGTACTGAGAAGGATCCTGACTTGATCCAGATTGGTCCCACACTGTCTTCAGCGCAAGAGATTTGTCGCTTTCTAAAAAAAAATTTTGCGTGGTCCTGTGAAGACCTGTGTGGAATCGCTCTTGAGATTGTGCAGCCTAGGATTGCTCTTAGCCTCGAGACTCGACCCCTTACTTTCGAACCTTGAACTTAGATTCAGAATGTTCAACGGTCAACCACCATGTAAGGCCTGTGTGGCCGGATCAGAGGCAGCCCTCGAGCTAGGGGTAAGGAAGTCAGATCAAGAAGGTCAGACGTCGTCAAAAGAAGCTTGCAAAGCTGGATCAGAAGCACCCCTCGAACAAGGGGCAAAAGATGCCAGATTGTGCTCGAAGAGCCGAAGATGGATCATTCCACAAATCAATGAAGATCGGCAAGAATGCCAAACCCCAGAAGGAAGGAAAGAAGAAGATATTGCTGAAGGACAACTGAGTTCCTATCCATAATACTAGGGGCAAATTCACCCTCCATTGGATGGACTCCTGCATCGTCAGCGAACAACAGCCATTCTCCTGGATTCAGATGACTTCAGGATCTCAAAACCATTTGACATGGATAAAGCTACACTTTTACCCTTGAGAGGCTCGCTGGGCTGAAAACCCGGAAGGGCGACCCAGGCAAAAGTTAGAGCAAGAAAAAAAAAAGAAGAGAAAAATGCAAAAAAAAGAAGAAAAGAAAAAAAAAATGAAGAAAATGAAAAGAAAAGATGAAAAAGAAAAAAAGAAGAAAAGAAATGAAAAGAATTGAAAAGAAAAGAAAAACACAGCTCGCAAGGTTGAAAACCCAGAAGGGCGGCCTTGGCAAAAGTTAGAGCGCAAAAGGAGAGGTTAATACCCGAGTGTACCTTAACCCCCGAACTATGTAAGGCTTGATTCCCATGTTTGGGATACGTAGGCAAGTTCATCCTGAAGTCCAGCCACAAACACTCCCAAATCAACTGTGTCCATGTAACGGCTTTGATCATCTTTGTCATTCCTATATCGGAGAGTTCGGTTGTGACGATCGCTATGAGGATTGATTACAATGCACTGCGGTGCCATCCAAACAAAGGGCAACTTTCCATTGCCAATGCGCTGCGACGCCATTCAAACAAGGGGCAACTTTCCGTTGTCGTGCAGTGCTGTTCAAGCAAGGGGCAATTTTCCATTGTTATAGACCCGAGGTTGCACATCTTAAGAGTAGGTTTCGTGCTCGTTGAGCAGTGACCGTTTGCAAAAATAGTTTTTGAGAGTTTTTACCGAGGTTGGCTAATTGTCTCGAAAATTATTTCTTTTTTCCAAAAAATTGGACCTTTTTTTGGACCTAACACAGGAAAATTTTCAGTGCTCATAACCTAACTTGCATGGTTTCAAATCAGAAAAGTTGAACAAGTGTGTTAATCTAACTCTCATATTGGTGAAAATTGTTTTAGTAGAAAACTAAAACAAAAAAATGGTCAAAATGATGAACTAGGGGCACAGTTGAGTCAGGTGTTCTGTCTTTTCCCCATTGTCAACATACTTGCCAAGAAGGGCACTCTATCTGCCAAAAAAGGACAACTGAGGTTAACAACAAAGGGCTGAAAGCTCGCATACCCTCCAAGCAATGAGGTATCAAGCCAAGTGCGAAGCACGAATTGGGATGGAACAAGGTACCCCATCCTCTTATCCGGGGCATCGATTAAATGTCAACAAAGGAAATAGCCACGGGCTAATAATGTTGGGCGTGAACCCACAACTTCCTGTTTATTCATTAACCACCCTGGGGAGGGATGAAAAATGAGAGATTCAAGAATAGAGAGATGTGTGGTGAGAGAAAAAATGAGAAGAAGGTTTTGAGAGAAAAACCGAGCTTGAGGGCCGAGTGATGTGAGAATCACAAGTGAGAAAGGGTGGGAAACAATACCTGGAGAAACAGGCTCCCTGTGCGCGTCTGAGTGTCATGTCTTTTTGTTTTATCTCGATTCTTGCTTTGAGTATTTTCGAGTGTTACTCGACGTGTTTAGGTTGTTACCCTTTGTTTTTCGGTTGAGTCATTTTGCTGTGTTCAGTCGTAGGCTCAATACCTCGGTCAAAAACTCGTTCCTTATTTCAAAATAAGTTGCTTTGTGCTCAGAGTGCTATGCCATTCTTCACATTTGTGCAAAATAGGATTCGTTCTTTCATAAAACCGCAGGGTTTAGCCCAGGTCATGTGAGAACAGTATAACTAGGACCTGTCTAAAGCCATGTGTTCTAAACTGCGATGCAAAAGAAAGGAGGAAGGATCCGGAGCATCTGAGGTCTGTGTTATGGGTTGTGAGTTCAGAATAAGCAACGTTCCGAATGGGCTGTGTGTTCAGAATCAGCAGTGCCCTGCATGGGCTGTATGTTCAAGATAAATAGAGTACTGTGTTACGAGCTGTGTATTCGAAATGAGCAGTCTATGTGTTGAACATGGTGCGAACTTGTGATTAGTTCCACTGCCAGTGCCTTCCGGTGTTGATTTTTGTGAAGTCACACCCGTGTTACCGCAATTTTTCTTATCGAGTTGTTGCTCATTTGCTTATCGAGTTGTTGCTCATTTGATTACCAAGTTGTCGCAATTTTGTTTATCTAGTTGTTGCTCATTTGATTACCAAATTGTCGCAATTTTGTTTATCGAGTTGTTGCTCTTTGCTTATCGAGTTGTAAACTTATCAAGGTCTTATTATTGCTTATTGAGTTGATTTGTTTGATTGGCTCATTACCTGACCTGGTAATACGTGCATGTTCAAATGTCATTCGATTACATTACGATACAATGCGATGCGATGCATGGAATGCGCAAATGCAATAGTTTTTCAACAAAAAGCTTGTTTTATTTCATCATCTTTTCAAATACATAGTTTTGGAGAAAATAAAACCTGCCTGTGACAGTACAATATGCTCAAGCTACCAGCAAAAAGAAAAGCAAAAAAGAAAAGGCAGCAGAAAGTCTAGATCAAAAATTGGTCATCTCAGGCACGGGGGTCGGTCCTGGTCCTCTTCCAGGACGAGGGTCCAGGATCACCACCACCACCTCCAAAATCAGAGTCTGAGCTATCTCCGGCCTCACCATGCGATGACGCCGCCTCCTCATCTGACTCGTCGCCGTCTGGAGTGGGCTATCGAGAATTGCTCTCAGCACGGATGTGCCTGTGTCTGCCTCGACTGTGGAATGTCATGACCCCTCCTCCTCCCCGAGCAGGAACAGACGGTCCAGCTGGCGCACGTCCCGCGGCCGTGATCGGGAATGGGGCCTGAAAAGGACAAATGGCAAATGCATCAGTTTGCAGATAAAACAGAATGCAGTGTTTGGGTACAGTGTGTGAATGTCGTGAGCAATGCTATAAACAGTATATGGGTTGCAGTGTATTAGTGCCGTGAGTGCTGTGTTTCAAGTGCGGTGTAAATGATGTGATTAGGTTATGTATGAAGCAGATTAGGCGGAGTTTGAAACTGCAGTTGAAAGAACTTACCGGGATATTGTAGATGGCCAACAAGTCGAAGCACCGCTGCAGCATCCCTACCGCTGAAGCCGTCAACTCCAGGGACTGGCGAGTGTACTCGACGAAAGCCTGCAAGAGTATTGAAGTCATTAGTATTCTGCAGGATATTAAAGGAATTGAAATGACTGTACAAAAATGCAAAGTTTAGTAGCGCATACCGGGGTCGAGCCATAGACTCCAACGAGCTCAGAATCAGCCGGAGGAGGGGCAAAGGGAATCTGATAGGTCTCCCCACCCTGTCATCGGCATGTGATCGACGTAGACAGTGCTAGCCACTCAGCTCCCTGTCCCCTCCGGGACCCACTCCTGCCCCGAGCTGGAGGTACCCTCGGTGCCCTCGGTGCTCCTACTCCAACCACTAGCGCCGCAGGCCTCTCCCTCTCAGCTCGATGAGCACTGCTCAGAGGCGGCATCAGATAGGCCTGGATGTACTCAGCATAATCGCCCTCACCTCTGAAACGGTCGCACTCTCAGCTGATGGTATACTCCGTCATCTCCCGCAGAGTGTACCTCTCGGTATACCTCACATGAGTAGGGGCGGACCTGGGACTATCTGCTCTGGTAAACCTAAGGTCTGGCGCAGGAAGCGCTTGCCCAGGTACAAAGCCCGGCAGACCGGGCCCTCTAGCAAAATCTTGAACCAGGAGGTCTCCTGAGAGCCCTCATACCGGTCCCGTACTGCGATGGGCAATGAGGCCCATGGCTGCCAGGTGATCTACAAACAAAATACAGTTTGTTATCTACTGCTATTGAAGATGCAATGCAAAGCGAAGCTTAAATGAATTGTAATATTTGACATACCTCTGCTGCGGTGATGGTATCGAAATAGCGGCGAAAGAATATGAAAGACTCCCGAGGCCTCCGCTTGCATCTCACGTCGAAGCGGTGGGAGAATAGGATCATGAGAGGCATCTCCTCCTCTGGTACTGGGGCAAGCCTCGGGAAGTAGGCGTATACCCACAACTGTAGAATGCAACAGAACAGATATGAGCATGCTTATCAGATAAAGCAGTATAATGATAAAGCAATATGCAAATAAAGCAGAAAGCGGTATGTGCAGTGTATTGTGCAGAGTGTATAGTGTGTACAGAGTACAGAGAATGTAAAGGAGAAATGTAAAACAAAAGAAGAAGATGTACCTCCCAAGCCCGCCAGTAGCCTCCGAGCAGCTGTCTGCTGAGGCGGGAGGATGAACTCATATAGCCGTAGAGTGTGGCCAAGCCTGCGCCACGCCAGTCGTAGCCACGGATCCTGGTCACATCAACCAGTGCAATCAGCAGGCAAAGGGGCACAGTGTTCGCCCGGTCGGCGAAGAGAGTGGTCCCCAGCAGGAACATCAGAAAGCTGCGTGCGTACTGCTCCACCTCCTCCTGAGTGGTAGGCACCTGGATCCTGAAGTGGTCCTCGAACCACGAGTATCGTACAAATCCTGGACGAGCAAGAGGAGGTAGGTCGCCAAGCAGGTACATCTGAGCGGCCTCCCACTCGTCCATATCTATATCGAAGGGGATCGGATCACTCCCTACTCCGATGCCTGTGAGCATGGAGAAGTCGAAGGGAGTCATCGTCATGTCTCCCGTGGCCGAAAGGTGGAAGGAGTTAGTGGTGTCCCACCACCTTTCCACCAAAGCAGCAAGAAGAGGTCTGCTCGCAGTGTGGCGCGAGAGCCCCATGCAGAAAGTGCCGAAGCCGGCCTGGTCAACGATACGGCGAACCGCCTCAGGAAGCTCCATGTACCACCCCCGGGCCATGACGTTCCCATACCCCCGGAAGGCATGGGAATCCCCCTGTGGTCAAAACAAACAGTTGTGAAGCAGTGTTACAAATACAGTGTTGAATGCACTCAGGATTAGTGAAAATGTAATGCCTGTGTGCACGTTTCCAGTTAAACAGATATCGAGTGTGGGTGTGCTCGCAGTGAACTTCAGCATGTGATGTAACAGTTTGTTCGGATCATTTCAGTGAAAATACAGCGCGTGTGCACGTGTTCAAATTCAAACAGATATCGGGTGCCGGTGTGCTCACAGTGAACTACATCATATGATGTATCAGTGCAGTGTGTGTGCACGTGTTCAGATTCAGAAAAATACCGAGTATAGGTGTGCTCGCATTAAACTACAACATGTGGTATATCGGTGTATCCGGACTAAGCAATTAAGGAACAGAAACGACTATTGCAGTTATGTGTTCTACATTGCAGAAAATGAAATAGAGAAGAGTGTACCTCAGAAGCGCCGAAGAACAGATGTGACTCTGGCTCGCCCAGTAGAAGCTCTAGTGGCACGCCCCTGGCAAAACTCCTGAACTGGCGAAGTCTGTCGGGAGGAAACACATGAATCGCCGGCCTGTAGGTCGCTGGGTCGAACGGTCGGATGTGGAGAGGTAGGAGCTCGATCTCGGGGTCAACATCCATCTTCGAGGGAGCCCCGCCCTGTGGGAGATCTTCTGCCATGACGAGAATGATGTGGAAATGGCCGGAAGTGTGAAAACCGAGCAAGAATGCGAAAAGTCAACTGAAAAGTCAACCCCGAGAGGTCGAAAAATGGACGGAAAGGCCGGAGTCTAAAAGAGGGACAGAGATCGAGGTAAACTTGGGGGAAACAAACCCCAAGTGGTGGAAATCGAGAAAAGTACACCGAAACGAAGATTCGTTTGGTTCAAAACGAGCGAAACGCGAAAGATTTCGTGAATCGAACGATGAAAAGGGCTCTAAAACCAAGGAAAAGCACGGATCGAAGGTGGGAAAATCACCTAGAGAGAAAGGGGGAGAGTTTTCGAGCTTGAGGCAAGTGAAGAAATAGGGCTAGAAGCCCTATATTTAAAGACCCGTGGCCAAAAGGACAAAACTGCCCCGAACAGGCATTTTTGGCCGGTCGGCCACATTGTTGGCCGGTCAGCCAAATAGATGGCCGATGGCCTTGTTTTGTGGCCGGTGGATGGCCAGTGGACTCCCCTGATGGCCAGTGAGTCTCCTACACCCTTGTTTGGGTCAGATATGTGATTTGGGGCCTTATTTGCTCAAGACCGTGCAAGAAACTGCATTTTTGAAGCTTAACCGGTCTCCGTTTTGACCTCGGACCGTGTCTTCTGTGCGTAGCACTCGATACGCGCATGGTGTATTCTTTTTTGTATCCTTTAGTATCTTGCGAGATTCAATAACTGCTTTGAATGCGTTGCATTACGTGTGTTGTCTTGTTTACGATAAACATACATAAATTGCATTGTTATGCATCTCAAACATGCGTTGACGCGCATTCGAGTTCATTTGCATCATCATGCGTCTCAAGAAGCGTGCGTTGTCGCGCGTTCGAGTTTGTTTGCATTGTCATGCATTTCAATTATATGCATTGTCATGCATTTCAACATCCCACATTGTCATGCGTGTCTCATTTGCATTATCGTGCATTCCAATAGTTTGCATTATCATGCATTTCAGCATCTCGCATTGTCATGCGCACCTCACATGCATTGTCATGCATTTCCCTATCTTGCATTGTCATGCATGTTTCTCATTTTGCATTGTCATGCATTTTTACCCACATTGTCACACACTTTCAACAACATGCATTGTCATGCATCTTTCATTCGCATTATCATGCATTTCAAACCATGTGCATTGTCGTGCATTTCCATACATTCCATTGCATATAGAATGTGTATATTGCATTGTAGTTTGCATGCATTTGCTGCATGTCCATCTATGGCTTGCGCCTTTCCATGTTGAGCTTGGTCTGGTATGTGCCCATACTTTTCGCGTTGAAGCATGGTTATGATATTATGTGTACGCACCTAGTGTTGAGGGTGACGGCACCATTTCCGTGTTAAACGTGGTTTGTTTGTGTCCATGCTTTTCCTAGGCAAGATACGGTTTGGCCGTATGCCTTACCTGCCCCACGCATTGTACATAATATACATTCCATAGTATATAGCACATTTTGCATTGTAGATTACATTGCATTATAGTTTACACGCACGTTCCACTTTCCACCTGCATTGCATCCATTCAGTGCATTTTTAGAAAACATTGCATGCACTTGCCGCATCCTCCCGTCCACCCGCGTTGTTTCGCATTCTTAGGTTGCATTGTCTTGCATCCTCCCGTCCACCCGTATTGTTTCGCATTCTTAGGTTGCATTGTCTTGCATCCTCCCGCCTACCCGCGTTGTTTCGCATTCTTAGGTTGCATTGTCTTGCATCCTCCTGCCCACCCGCGTTGTTTCGCATTCTTAGGTTGCATTGTCTTGCATCCTCCCGCCCACCCGCGTTGTTTCGCATTCTTAGGTTGTATTGTCTTGCATCCTCCCGTCCACCCGCGTTGTTTCGTATTCTTAGGTTGCATTGTCATGCATCCTCCCGCCCACCCGCGTTGTTTCGCATTCTTAGGTTGCATTGTCTTGCATCCTCCCGCCCACCCGCGTTGTTTCACATTCTTAGGTTGCATTGTCTTGCATCCTCCCGCCCACACACGTTGTTTCGCATTCTTAGGTTGCATTGTCTTGCACCCTTCCATTCAAGTTTCTATACACATTGCATGCATTGTCGCGTATTGCTTTACTTATATGTGTTCAAATTCCTAAATGCGTTGCTTTACTTCTATGTGTTTATGTTTCAAATTGCATTGTTATGCACCACTCAGTATTGCGTTGTCACGCATGCCCTCCACGCATTGTTATGTTGCATCGTTATGCACACACTCGAGTTGCGTTGTTATGCACCTCTTTCACCTGCATTGTCATGCACCCCTTCACTTGCGTTGTCACGCACTTTCAATTGCATTGTTATGCATACTTCTAACAATATTGTACCTGTTAAGTTTCTTTCTCTTTCAGGCACGATATTGTATGTACGGTTCATTTGAAACTGGCACGACCAGACGAGCCGCACAGGTATTGTATTCTCCGCGTCAAGCGTATCGAGAATTGAATAATTCTCTTACATCCTCTCTGCATTGTATTGTAGTTTGGCTTATATTAGCTTAAAATTGTTGTATGTTATGCTTCATTACAGCTTTCTTTGCATGATCATGAGTTATGCTCGGCTTTGTGCATTGTCTTGCATCTTGCCCCTACCTTCGGGCGCATATCTTTGTCTGTAGCTTGTATGCTTTGTCTAAGCCTTCGGCCTTGTCAAAAATGGGTCGTCTCTGGGCTTTGACATTCACTCCCGTCATTGTTATGACTTTCGAGTTCTGTCAAAGAGGGGCAACTGTACACACCCCATTTTTGACCGTCCTCAAGACTTGGACGTCACCATTTGAACACTCGGTGATCATCCATGTTCGTGTTTGTTTTGAGTTCTCGGAGGTCTCGGCTACGCGCCTTGCCTTAGGATCTCTCGACTTGCTTGTTTTGTGTTTGGTTTTGCACCAAACACTTGTTATTTTGCTTCTGAGGGCAGGGAATGGCTTGTTGGCCATCCCCACACCTCACCGGCCATGGCTTGAGGCCACCGGCCCTATTTTGTTGCTACCGGCCATTGGTGATGGCCGTTCGGCTTTCTTTATGGTTGGCCGACCATTTTTTTGGTCAATTTGTCATTTTTGGCTGGCCGACCACTGTTCATCTGCTTTTGGCAGATATTTTATGCCAGCTATGATAGCTGGCATCCACAATGCACCCCCTTCATATACGTGTATGGAGGGATTTCCCTCTTGCTTAGCTTGTTTTGTAAGCTTTGCAAGATTGGAATTCCTATAAAGGGAGGGCTTCTCCTCCCTCCTCAAGGGTTCCAAAAAAGTTCCAGAGGTCTGATATTAGGGTTAGAGAAGTCCTATATCTATCTATCTCTATATCTCCCTCCCCTTTTGATTTGTGTGTGTATAAGGTTGCTTTGTTCTTAGTTTTGCACTAAGACACCTAGTATTACACTATACCTTAGCTGCTGAGGTGCCAAAGGGTTGTTCTTGGAGTTTTTGAGCTGGTTTTGACCTAAGGAGGCTACTGGAGTGGTCTTCTTGAAGAAGGTCTTCAAGGGTAAGAACCTTAACCCTTTATTCCCCATTTTTGCACAAGCTTTTGACCTATCTTGCATCTATTCTTGAGCTTAGTGCATAACTAATAAAAGTTCTGATTTTGTGTGTTTTAGAACTTTGTTTAAGGTTTCTTTGAGGTTTGGGGTTGTTTCCCCCCTCCAAGGCCTTGTTAGGCCTTGTTTAAGGCCATACCTTTTGGCCATTATTTTGAGCTTTGCATGACCTCTCTATCACTGAAATCCAGAGGATTTTTAGTGGTGGAGAGGTGGTTTTGAGGTCCTAAATAGGAGAGGGTCATCCCCATCCCCTCTCCTTGTTGTCTTTGATGCTTGCACAAATGGCTTGTGTTGTAGCTTGTATGCTTAGCTTGCTTTAACTTCATTTCAGTAGGTATTAGGCTTTGTTTTGCCATGTTATACCTCTATTTCAAGTTGGTTTAGACATGCCATGTATGCTTCATACACTTGTCATGTAATCCCATGTTTTAGCCTTAACATGCATCATGTTGTAACATGTGTTTTTAGCATGATTTTGGCTCAACTCCTTGAAGCTTTTAGGCTTGTTGTAGCATGCTCAAGGTCTGTTTTTAATTGTTTTGGTCATGCTTGCATTGCTTTGTATAGCTACCATGTAATCTTGCTTGTTAGCTTCGAGTGTTGAATCCTCTAGCATGCTCCATTTGGATCATTTCAGTGGTTTGGCACCACTTATAATGTTATTTCAGTCCATATGTTATGCTTGTATGCTTGCATTTATAACTCCTTTAATGCTTTAAAGAGTTAGTGTTGTATGCCTCATGGATGTGTCATTGTGTATGCCATCATGTCTAGGCATTTGGGATGCCATCTAAGTGGGGTTTTGGGCTCATTTTAGCATGTCATGTCTCTGATTTTGGTCGCCTAAATCATCCCATGTTTGGTTGTCTTAGGTGTAGTGTAACACCTCTTTGGTGGCCTTGTATGCCTCATGCTTTGCCCCTTTTGTTTTAGCTTGTTCTAGCTTTGGCCATTGCATGTTTTAGGCTTACTTTGGCATGATTTGGAACTATTTTGGTCCACTTTGGTCATTTGCTTCATGTGTCACATGATCATGGTTTGAGCCTTTGGGCTAGTTTCAAGCTTTTGTGCATGACTTGTTTGCATTATTAGGTTGATTTGGCAGCATCCTTTGCATGTTTTCAGAGCATTAAAATGCTTGCCATATGTCCATGTTTGTCCCTTTTAAGTGTCCTTAAAAGTTGCCCTTTTATGCTTAAGTGTTGGACCATTATACAAGCATGTTTGTATGTGACTTTGTCCCTTATCCCTTAGCATATTGGCCGCTGATTTTGGGCCTATTTGAGAGCTGCCCATATTGGTTTAAGACCATCCTTTGCATGTTGTCGCATACTTGGCCCCTTTGCATGTTGTTGCATGCTATGTATGTTTGTACGTCTAGATGATAGGACTATTAACATGTTGTAGCATGTTAGTTCAAATGTACCTTGTTGTATACTTGGCCCATGGCATGTTGTTGCATGCTTAAGTTGTGATGCCTTTGGCATGCATTCTTCCTTTTGTTTTGGTTGCTTAACATGTTGTCCATGTTGCATATTTGTATGCATTATCCCTAAGATGTTGTCCATGTTGCATCTTGCATGCTTGTATGTTTAAGTTGCATTTTGCATGCTTGTTAGCTTGCATCTTGTCATATGCTTGATATGTTGTCATATATTATTGCATGCTTGTCTAAGTTGCATTGCATTTGGCATGCTTGTCGCCTTAACATGACCACGTTGCATTAGTCTTGCTTGCATGCATGCATCTCTTGCCTCTTGAATCAAGCATGATAGAGGTTGGAGGCCTCTTATTTGTCTTGTGTGCATTTCATTTGACATTGAAATTGCACACTTGGCCTCTTTGGCCATCATGCATCGAAATGCGTGATTGATGGCCCGAGGGTCGAGTACCATACTCCCTTGAGTCTTAAACATGATAGGGAGGTTGGTTGTGCAGACATTTGCTTTGAAATGCATTGCCATGTCTTGTTTGCCCTCTGCTACTGCAAAAAACAGGATTCTGCAGGCATAGATGGCCGACCGACCACTTTGAGTGCCGGCCGACCACAAATCTCTGGCCGATAGCTACATTAATGGTCGATGACCACTTTTCCATGGCCGGTGACCATTCCTCTTGGCCGGTGGTATCCCACAACCCTCAGGGAGTATTTCAGAAGCATCCTTGGGACTTGTGTAGTCTCCGAAGAAGAAAAATAGTGCAAACAGAGGCAGCAAGAGTATGATGATGGATTTTCGGGCAGAATCGAACATGCGTGCATTCATCCCTCTTCCCGAGGCCTCTTTACTGCTTTTCTTAGCTTAATTGATTCGTTAGTTAGTTAAATGTTGTAAATATTTAATTAGCTTGTAGGTCAATTAATTTGTATTATTCTTTCGGTCCCTCCGTCGACAGGGCGAACTTTTGTAATATGCGTGCGTGTGTGTGATGCATGTCTTCCAACCCCCACTTCTTTCTCCCTTTTACTTACTTGCTTTCAATGGTTAGTTCTAGGGCATGTTTCAATCAGCATCCTTATGCTATGTATGTTTGCATCATTCATCTGTATTGCATGCACCGGGCTCGGCGCATCATACTAATTGCATAAGTATTTCAATTCCAACTTGAATACGTGTTGAATTGTTGCATTTCATATGCCATTGTAGATTAGCCGAGCCTATTCTAGCTGCATGTTGTATGCGTTGCATTAGCCATTTTGACATGGACTTGGATCATGCATTTGATTACTAACATGTTCTTTGTTTTGGCTCGGAGTACACTGTAAGTGTTTATGCTTTAGCATCTTGCATGTATGTGAGTGTTAACATGACGACATGCTTGCCATAAGGCTAACTGCTTATGTGATTAACTGCCTGAATGCCTGTGGGTGAAGGTTGGATTGTTTGAATTGGGACAATTCATTGAAATCCGTATTTTTAGCCTACTTGCGAGTAGCAAACCTCAAACCATTTTCCAAACAAACGGATATGCAATGCTTTGTTCCAAATTAGGCGATCTAGTCTATACTTGTTTTGTTGTACGCATCACGTAGTTAAAGACTAGCTAATAACCGGAATAGCGACACATAATGTTTTCAAAACGAGATATCATGGTTAGTAGAGGCCGATCTTCGTATCGGGCGAGTGGGGGTGCTCATAGCTGACCTTCCCCAATCGTACCCAAGTTCCCGAGCCGAGGCAACTTTGGTGATGACGGACACGTGGCCTTAGGCAACGAGTCAGGGTTTCCTAAATTCCCCCAAAACAAAATATTTAGGTGGCGACTCTGTATCTGGCAAAGCATTCCATGTTTGGCACTTCTTTCTTAAAAATCTGTTTTCCACAACGATTTGCCGGATTTGGACTCTTTGACGATTCATCGGTCTTGCATCGCACTCTGCGAGATTAGATACAGGACCGTGACATTGAGTCCTGAACTGTAGTGAGCCCCAAATGAACAAAACAAGATTCCCTCCCGGGACGTTCGGGGACATCTACAGGGTGCTGCCCCTCGACCCCGCCTGGGCGCTGTCCCGGACCCGCCAAGGGGCGCTGCCCCCTGGACCCCCGCAAGCTGACCGGGCAGCTCGATCCCCATCATAATCAGCGAAGTGGCAATCTTGAAAGTATTAACATCACAAACTTCTCTGTAAGGCACAATTCAGGTTGGATTCGCATCTAACAAACTCATAGCCTCACTGAAATAAAAAGTGTGAAAACAAGTACAACTGAAAGGAGTTTTGTCAACCGGGATTGCCAAGAATAAAAACCTAACAATCTCCCCCTTTGGCAATGCCGTGACAAAACACACCTAACAAATAAAATCCTAATCACCCCAACCCATTACAGCCAACAAACGCAAACTTCTTTCTCAAAATCACGATCTGCAAAACAGTTATTAGTGCCACAATCTGCAAAATAACTATTAGTCCCACAAGAGTATATGAAAAAGCAATAAGCATATGACAAGATTATCTTGAAGTATGAGATGGAAAACATGAATAGATGCGACTTGGAGATTTAAGAACATGTAGCATGAATAGATGAAAATCCCAACACAAATGCACCCGCCATGAAATCCTAAGACACATGCACCCGACACATGGCATGAATACATGAAATCCTAAGACACATGCACCGGACAACATTACTCCCCCTTTTTGTCACGAATTGACAAAAGAAGCTGAATCAACTAAAGCAAGATTAGAAACCACACAAGCAATGATAACATTATGTAAATATCAGGAGCATGCAAGAATGAAATAATAAAGAAGTAGTGCATAGCATCATGCAAACCAACTAAAGCCAATCTCCCTTTCACTCAAAGCAACCACAAACACTACACCGAAAACAATGAACTAGAAGAAAATGACAAAAATAATATGGTGGAGCAAGTAAGGAATTTCTGATTTGTACCATGAAACACACAAGATTATCCAAGAAACACAATTACAAGAAAACACAATGTGCACAGCCTCTAGAAGATTCCTCATAAAAGAAAGTGATGCATTATGTGAAAAGCATAGATCTCATGAAAAAAGTGTGTGTGTGACTCTTGGGGTTCTACAAACACTAGATTCAAATCCTAGTAGTGATATGAAAGCTGGACCTCTGACAAGAGAATCTAAGCACAACTAAGGAAAGTCAAACCACTAGGAATCAAGGGGTATTTGGTGAGTAAAGGCGGAGGCTCCCTCTCAATCAATGAATCCTTTATTTTTTCCTCTATTTTTTCTCACATCTTTTTCTTTTTTTTCTTTTGCACATTTTTTTTCCTTTCTTTTGCACATCTTTTCTTTTCTTTCTTGTGCACATTTTTTTTTCTTTCTTTTGCGCATTTTTTCTTTCTTTTGCACACTCATTGGCGACTGACACGCTCAAGAGTATGGAAACTGAACCAGAGAAGCATGGATATAATAAGGATGACGTGGTTAGTAACTCTGAGGTAGCCTTTTCCTCATGGCTGGACTACAAAGAACAAAGGGGAAAGCCATAGAGATGTGAAAAGATGGAAGGTGGTTAAGAGACTCAACATCACCCATGATATGCTAGTATAGGTCAATTCCTCAAGAAAAGCAAAAGATACAATGCTAGAGGTCCATAGAGAAAAAAGATCTCTGAGTCGGAAGACTCCAATATTTGCTAATCCAAGAGTCTGCACAGAATGAGACATACTAATCAAAGAACACACACTCCGAAATGAGTAATGACCACAGAAAGCACACACATATTAACATATAATGGATATTCTCATCAATTCCTGTATGAACCAAGGACAATTCAAAAAAAATTTCAAGCTTACAAAACCATACTGAGAAAATCTTTTTGGATTTTCTTTCCTTTTTTTTTTCATTTTTTTTTCTTTTTTTAAATAAAGCAAGACATAAAACGAATACGCACACACAAAATGACTAAAAAAAAAAACATACAGAAACCCAAAAACTAAAACTAATAAACAAATTAACACAAGTCAAGTTTTCTCACCCAAACTGCTTTAGTATGAACAAAGTTGTCAGAATGGCGGTTCTTGGGTGGTGTCTGGACAATGTGGTTCCCTTCCCTTTCAATGGGAACTTGTCTCGACATGGTTTCTAACTTACTATTTCTAGGTCTAGGCAAATACAAACTCGCTCCATGTTTGTTCTCAAGCAAATCAAAATAACGAGGTCTAATATGACCCTTAATCTCATTACCACCAATGAAGTGTCTCCTACCCCACGAGATGTTGGAATTTCTTCCATCTCTATGAGGCACTCTCCCATACAACTTATAACAATAAGGGCGAATATGACCATGCATACCACAATGATGACAAATAAACATAGGGTGTACAGGGTGTACCTTCTTTTCTTTGACCTTACCAACTTTAGGAAGATTGAGAAGTCTTTTCTCTTGTTGAATCTTGTGCTCCCCTTGCCCTTGAGTTCTTGTATCATGAGACGTTGATGCATTCTGTTTTTGCTCTTTGTTATCACCAAAACCAATGCCACTCTTGTCACAACACATTTGTTGAGACCCAATGATATCCTCCAAAGTCTTTGATCCTTTGTTCCAAAGACCAACGGTAGCCATAGCACACTTGAGCACTTCCTCTTTCTTGATCATTTGTTCTTCCACGGCAACTTGAGACATCTCGAGAGATTCAATCTTTTCTTCATACATTGCATAGATTTGCTATAGCTCATTCCTCTCTATCTCACAAGTCAAGAGTTTTGCACAAAGAGCTTGTTGATCATTAGCTATCTTGACGGCATCAATCCTAGCCTCAGAAATCTCCTCCTTTAGTTTGACATTCTCACTTTCACATGCTTTGAGTTTCATAGTGAGTTTGTCATTTAATTTGGATAAGTTAAGAGATTCCTTATACAACTTTTCATAAGCTTGCTCAAGCTCTTCATCATCACTTCCCGAGGGTTCATCATCAGTGGCATTCTCAACCGGCCTCTTCGGATACTCTGTTCGTCCTTCAGTTTCGGAAGCCGCCATGAAAGCAAAGAATTGTTTATGTCCCTCTTTGCCTTGATCTTCGTTGTCACTTTCATCTTCATCAGATTTTGATTCATCATCCCAAGTGATGGCAAGGGCTTTCTTCTTGCTCAAACGAGTGGGCCATTCTTGAGCAAAGTGACCAAATCCTTGGCATTCATAGCATTGGACTCTTTCAGAGTTCCCTTGTATCTTTCCTTTCTCCTTCTTGGCTATAGAATTAATTTTGAGTTTATCTTTGCCTTTGGATTTATGAGTATGAGTAGATTCCAAAAGATTAGGATTCTTTTTCAGAAAAGATTTTTTAAATTGTTTTACAAAAGCATCCATAATCTTGGAATCTATCTCACAATCCTCATCAGAATCCTCTCCAGCTCTATGAGCACTACTAAAAGCAACATATTTTTGTTTCTTTTTGAAATTCCTATGTGCCTCATAAGTTTGGAGATTTCCAACCAAATGATCTAGCTTGAGGTTGTCAACATCTTGAGCCTCCTCAATAGCCGTAACTTTTGGTTGGAACTGATCGGGCAAGGACCTCAAAATTTTTCCTACAATCTTGGATTCTGGTATTTTTTCACCTAAATTGAAATTGGAATTTACAATGTCACTCAACTTCGCATAAAATTCATCAAAGGTCTCACTATCTTTCATTGAAAGGTTTTCGAAACTGGACGTGAGCCTTTGAAGTTTTGAGCGTTTAACCGAAGGGGTGCCCTCATGTATAGTTTGTAAAATATCCCAAGCCTCTTTTGTGACTTCACAATTGCAAATACGACTAAACTATTCAGGTGTGACAGCGCAAAAGAGAGAATTGATAGCTTTACTAATCCAGCTACTATTTTGGTAATCAATTGTGTCCCACTTATCAATTGGTTTGGGGAAAGTTACTCCATCAACAGTAATCGTTGGTTCGGTCCACCCATACATGACAGATTGCCAAACTTTTTCATCAATAGATTTCAAAAATGATCTCATTCGAGCTTTCCAAAAAGAATAATTGGATCCGTCAAGTAGGGGTGGTCGAACCATAGAATTTCCCTCACGTATTGAATCCATTATCACAAATCAAACACGATCTCGCTCAAAAGTTTTTAAAAAAACAAAAAAGCGACCCGCTCTGATACCAATTGAAAAATCTAGAAATCCCGTAGATATTGATTTGTGATTATGTATCAATTTTAAGCAGTATGTAACAATCCCAGTCAAACAATCAAGACAAATCAACACAACGATTTTAACGTGAAAAAACCACAATTGGAGCACCTCCAATTGTGATAAAAAACCACGGGCAATAGTCACAAAACAATCCACTAAGAAGATATAAAAGAATTACACAGGTATACTCTTATTTACCTAGCGAATCCACGCCCGAATTGAACCAACCCCTATGTGCCTCTTCCAACCCCATCTTCACCTCGGAATTGTCTTGACGATGAGCCACTCTAGAATCCACTAAAGCTTCAGGCTCGAATTCCCCAGAATCTACTGAAGAACGACTCTCTCTTTTGTGTAGAATAAACAAACAAACCTTTGATGTATGCTTCTTAAACCATGAGTTGAATACTCAATGAAACATCAAAGAAAACTAGCAAAATAGCCCCAGATATAAACCCTAGAACCCAAGAAGAAGATCTGGAGCCGTTATCCTAGATTTGGACTGAAACATGTATTTATAGAAAACTGTCCCGCGATCTCCGCTCGAGCGTCAGATTGGCCGCTCGAGCAGACCTACGCTCCAGCGCGGAAAGTTCCGCTCGAGCGGGAAAAAACAACATCCGGTATTTTTGCAGGCGAAAAAACTTCTGAAACCCAGCATTCTCCGCTCGAGCGGGGGAATGTCCGCTCGAGCGGACAGGCAACTTTGAATGCATTTTTGCATTTTGCTTCGGGGGTGCTGCTCGATCCCCGTCATAATCAGCGAAGTGGCAATCTTGAAAGTATAAACATCACAAACTTCTCTGCAAGGCACAATTCGGGTTGGATTCGCATCTAACAAACTCATAGCCTCACTGAAATAAAAAGTGCAAAAACAAGTACAACTGAAAGGAGTTTTGTCAACCGGGATTGCCAAGAATAAAAACCTAACATACAACCATAACAAACTCTACTTTGTGGTTATTGTTGGGTTAGGTTAGGTGTGATTTCTTTGGATTGGTGGTTGGATTTGTATATATATATATTTGTAATCATTATCTTATCAATTGGCCCAAAAGAAGAAGAAGAAAAAAAATATCTCTAATTATTCAAAGTAAACAGTTTATTTTTTTTTTATTTTTGAACTGTGTTAACCATTTATTTCACAGTATTGAATGCCGGCTTTATATTTCAAATGTGCCTCCATCACTGGGTTTCTAGCCCTTTTTTCATTGTGAAACAAAAGTATCACAATATGACACATCACTGAGTTTATAAAGGAAAAAGCTTCATAGCTCGAAATCTTATGGCTCGAGTGGCCCGAAAATTTTCTCTCTCCTCTCTTCCTTTCCTTTCCTTTCCTCTCTATCTTCTCTCCTCTCTATCTCTATTCAAACACTCTCATCACTCTCACCTTTCATCCCTGTTTCTGATTTGGGTTTGATTTTGTGTGAACTCATCCATTTTTTGACAAAGAAAAATAGAGATTTGAGCTGATTGGAACCTCATTGAACAATGAAAGTCCCAGCAATTGGTGAATGATTTGTGGCTGTGGTTGTGGGATTTTTTTTTTATTCTGATTTTGATTTTGATTTTGATTTTGATTTTTTTTTTCTTCTCTGAAACTGGTTTGAGAACAGGCGATAGAAAGAAATGAGGAAGAGAGAAGAAGAAAAGAAAAAAAAAATGAGAGGGGGAACAAAGGAGAGAGAGCGGGCATCGAGAGAAAAGAGAGAAGAAAGAGGAAATTCTTGCTGGGTTTTGTTGCTCTGTGAAAATTCTTACTTCATATATCTGGATCTAGGTTGGAAGTAAATAATTTGATGAATCTCTTCTTCTTCTTCTTCTTCAACTTCGTGAATCAAACCCACTTTGTCTGTTTCCAAAAAAAAAAAAAATTAAAAATTAAAAATTTTTTTAAAAAAAAAAATCCATTTGCAGAACTCTATGAATAAAATTGAGCTTTTTTTTTTTTTGGTTTCCCTTTGCCCTCATTTCTTTTCGCTCTCATCTCTCAAATCAGAGCCGAAAAATAGGGACGGGGACGACAAGTTGAACAAGACCTAGTTAAATTCTAGTAACTTCCCCATCATTCCCTTCATTTTTTTTTTTTTTTACTCAGTTCAATTCACAAAAATTGATATGAGTATGCAAGATAAACAGTGGAGACTAGGGAGGACAAATCTGGGACGCGATTGTTTTATACTCTTTGGTATTTTACAGAGAAAAAGAGATTTGTCTCTGTAATGAAGACCCAGAAAAAAATATATAAGAGAGAGAGAGAGAAAACACTAAGCAAGATGAAAACCCAGTATCAGGATAAAACATTTCTAGAGAGAAAAGAGTTTATCTTCTTCCATTTTGAGGCCAAATCAATAATGGGTTTTCCACCATTTCTTTTCTCTCTCCTTTTCTTCACACTAGCTCACCCTCAACCTGTTTGTGGAAATGCCGAACTCAGATCACTCATGGACATGAAGGCAAATCTTGACCCGGATGTTAGATTATTGAAGGAAAAAAAGAGAGGGGGAAAAAAAAAGTGACATAACGACATTGTTTTTGGCACCTCGAGCCATTCGAGTCACTATTTTCTCGAGTTACTTAGCGGGATTGGTTTATAAAATAGATCTAAAAAGTGGACTTGTATATCATTTTTCTTATTATTATTGTTGTTTATTTTATTTTTATTTATTTATTTATTTATTTATTTGTGTACTTGAAACATTTAGAGTAATAGGAGAGAGAATCAAAGCATCTATCTAATGAGTAATGATAAGTAACTAGAAAAATAATACAAAAAAATAAAAAAGTAATATTACAGATATAGAATTTGTATATAGTTTTTTTTTTTTTTTTTTTTTTTTTTTTTTTCAAATGTTGTTTAGATTTGGTTAAGATGTAAGTTACACCATAAGACCATCTCCAAAATTTCATATGTTCTTTTATCAAGTTTATATTTGATGAAAAGGTACTTAAAAAATTAGGAAAATGTTAAGTTTCATTAAAGAAATACAAGGAAATAGTTCAAAAAGCTTTTAGAAATAGAAGCTAAGCCCTTTAAGTTTTTAGAAATCATAAAGTAGCCCTAGGTAATTTAAAATAGTTTCGTAGTTAGACTTTAATTTTAAGTTTTAAGTTAATTTTTGTAAGATCTTGTGAGACCTTCAATCTTGGTATCGGAGCTTAGAAATTGAATCTAAGAATAATTTTATCCATGAAAATTTAATGTTTAATGCATGATGTAATAGATATATAAAAAAAAAAAAAAATTACATATTGATTGACGTAAGTATGTTTTAATTTTAAAGTCATAGTTTGTAAATAGTATAAATTTAGTTATGTCTTATAGTGCTCTATGATTAAGAGGCTAATGTGATTGCATAATATACAATAAAACACAAAAAATTAATCTAAAGGTGGACAATCTTCATGACCATCTTCCTGAAAATTTTTCCTAAAACGTAGCATTGCTCAAAAAATTATCTCCAATCCTTTTATCAAATATTCATCAAATTAAAGGAGAGTCATTTTTTTCATCAAATTGAGAAATCATCATATCCTTCATGAAAATTTGAATTTGATGATATCAAATATTGATAGCTGATTTTTTTTCATCAAATTTGGTGAAAAGTAAAATTTGCAATGAGATAGGAATTTTTAAAAATATTTTGATAAAAATTTAATGAAAGAATTGGAATAGTTCATATTCAATTAAATTTTCTTCCTTAAATTTAAAATCAAATTAGATATAAAAAAAACAGTAAATGTTTGAAAATGCTCTAAAAGAGTTGAATTTAATTCGCATATTATTTTGTAAATATATTAATGTGTATGAATTATATGCACATATCATTGATACAAACATGAAAACACCTATCAATATATTTTTAATTTAAAAATATCACTATCACGTTATTTTAACTAAATATATAATATTTAAATTATAGAAGAGTGGTATGTTTTTCCAACCTAATAATGGACTCAGACTCTCTTTAGTTTACTATATGGATTGAATTGTGTTGTTCTGGTTCATGGGGTCCACTATGGGTCATATTTCGATAATTCGAACCGTTTAATATGTAGAACTTATCGAGTATTTCATTTTTATAAAAAATCACTTTAATTGGATATCAATAGCTACTTGATTGGATTAGATTTCTCTCAACAATTTATTTTAAATATAATTCGATCAAGTGACTATCGATATCCAATTAACGTGATTTTTTGCAGGAATGAAGTGCTCGGCGAGTTTTATATATTAAACAGTTTGGATTATCGAAACATGACCGGTAATGGGCCTCCATAGACCTAATAGTACGTTTCAGTCTGATCTCAAACTGGAGAGAAGCCTCACCCATACTTAATTAACTTTAAAGATATCACTATCACGTTATTTTAATTAAATATATAATATTTAAATTCTAGAAGAATGGTATTTTTTCCAACCTAATACTTAAATTAATATGCTAACCTTTCTGCTCGAATGGTGGCCCATTTTACTAAACTACTTCTAAAATTAAAAGGCACGTAGACAACATTCCTAATCAATTGTCCAAATAATTGGAGAAATTTTGGTAT
Organism: Camellia granthamiana; assembly: GCA_036172215.1. NCBI lineage: Eukaryota > Viridiplantae > Streptophyta > Magnoliopsida > Ericales > Theaceae > Camellia > Camellia granthamiana. The sequence continues at coordinate 21,589,029 of CM069904.1, forward strand.
GTTAATAGGATATTATGTGATACTACCTTTTACCAATTACAAATATATATGTCCCTTATTTTTCCTCAAACACCTAGCATAAATGTAATATACCCTATTGTCAAATCCAATCACAACAGTAAAAATTGTCGCATGGCGTCTATCCTATTAGCACCTAAAAATTCCTCAAATAATTGGCTAAAAGAAAAACAAAGACACAAGTAATAGAAGAAAAACAAATGACAGAACAATTGTCATGTAATACATCATCACTATTTGTTACTAGGGCAAATTACACCAGAGATCTCTATAGTTTTCCTCCAGTTTCAGTTTGGTTAATTAGAACACATTTGTACTCCAAGTTTTTGTGACAAATAAGGACATTTATGGATGGAAGTTAAGTTTTTGGATAAAAAATGGTCACATGCATTGCACATGAACATCTTTTATCATTCCCTCTCTATAATTCATCTTCTTTCTTTCTTCCACCATCACCACCCACAACCACCAACCACCACCTCCAAACATTACCACCCTACTCATAGCCACCAACCACCACCAAAACACCTCCTCTTCTATGCCACCACCGCATCAAGGTGACTTTAAACCAGCAAAAAATCCACCCCAAACTAGTAGCAAATCTTATCGCTCTACTAACCCAAATTTACCTTCCACCACCCTTGAACCACCATCAGAGCATCACTACCAAACTCTCTCCACCCCGTTACCCATACCACCCTAAATCCAACTTCAAATCCTCTCATTGAAATCTGCCTCTTCAACAAAGCAGACCAATGACCAATTTCAACATATTGTGTTGGCTTGAAGAGGGGTCGTCTGCGCAAGGAGGCGGGTAAGGTGATTTTTGTAGAAAGGGGTTGTGGAATGGTCTGCGCAGGGAGGAGAGGAAATGTGGTTTGAGCAAGAGTGAAAAGGAATTGATGGACGATACTTTGATCTAGGAAAGGAAGAGAGAGGAAAGTGTGGTTGTACTAGAGTTATATCCCCTCGAGCCAAGTGAAGCATGCATGAAGGAGTCAAGTGCTTCTTCTATTCTTTTCCCTAGCTTAGCTAGGCCATCGTGGACTTGAACTAGAGACATCGCCCTGTATTGAATCAATTTTTTTTAATGAATCGATCCGATCGCAACTTTGAATATGGAATTCAAAGGGATCAAATAGGAAAGGATACTCTAAATTATAGAACTATAATGAAATATACGATCAACCAACATTTATCGAATTTGAAAAAGATGTTGTTCGATCTATCGATCTACTTTATATCATTGATGATTCCATTCCAAAAGAAATAGAAATTTAAAAGAGATGGAAGGAGGACCACGTGCTGGTTGTGTGTTGCCATGTGAAGTGGTGAATCTAGTGATATGGGGTTGGTGGGTAAGCATGGTGAGTGAGTTAACTCAATAAGTGACTCAAAGTGAATGAACTCAATAGGTTAGTGTATATTTCCATTTGTGCCCCTAAAAAATAGTCATGTGCAATGCATGTGACCATTTTCCATCCAAAAACTTAACTTCCATCCACAATTGTCCTTATTTGACACCAAAACAAAACTTAGAGGGCAAATATGTTCAAATTCAAACATTAGAGACCAAAATGACACTTGAGGGAAAATATAAGAACCTTTGGTATAATTTGCCCTTATTACTATATTATTGTGGGCGCTCGAGTCAGAAGTTCAATTTTGAAAAAAAATTAAGTTCTATTTTGGTTTTTTTGTTTTGGTTATAAGAACAATACTACTAATTTAAAAGACCATAATATCCTCATTTGCCCCATCTCATGTCCTACTTATTTATCCATATATCCTTCTGTGTGTCCACCTTGTTGTTGGTAGAGCCTGAAACAAAACTAAACCTAATCAGATTAGGAAAAGGAAATATGGAAATTAGTGTTTGGTTAGATTTGGGCTCTAAATTATTTCCTTGTTGGTTGAGGTTTTTCCTTAGTTTAGGTTTTAGTTTCCTTATTAATTTAGGATTTGGTTTGAGGCCAACCTATAAATACACCCATGTAGCTCTATATTTTTTATTCATTAGTTTGTGATCTTAGAGAGAGATACACAATAGTGAGGATGAAAGATAGATTATTGTGGAGAGAGAGAGAGAGAGAGAGAGATTGTGAGATTAAGTGTAAGAGATTGTAGACACCCCATTTTTGACCGTCCTTAACACTTGGACGTCATCGTTTGAACACTCGATGATCATCCATGTTTGTGTTCATTTTGAGTTCTCAGAGGTCTCGGCCGCGCGCCTTGCCTCAAGATCTCTCAACTTGTCTGTTTTGTGCTTGGTTGTGGACCAAACACTTGTGTTTTTGCTTCTGAGGGAAGAGGGTGGCTTGTTGGCCATTTTCTCAACCCATCGGCCAAGGCCTGAGGCCATCAGCCTTGTTTTCTTGCTATCAGCCAAGGGTGTTGACCGGTCGGCACTATGTTTGGTCGGTTGGCCATTGTTTTGGTCGATCGGCCACTTTTCTGGCCGAGGCCTTTTCTTTGCCTTTTTCAGGCATTGTGCATGCCAGCTGTGCTAGCTGATGAGCACAGACTCTGCCCTCCATACGTGTATGGAGGGATTTGAGCCTTGTTTAGCTTCTCTTGGAAGCTTGGCAAAATTGGATTTCTATAAAAGGAGAGCCTCCTCTCCCTTTCCAGAGGTTTAGCCAACTGATATAGAAGTTAGATATACCTCTCTCTATATATCTCCCTCTCTCTAGATTTGCATACGTGTTTGAGCTCAAAAGTGTGTTTTGTTCTTACTATTGCACACAAACACCTAGCACTACACTATCCTTGGTTGCTGAGGCACTAGAAGGTGGATTTTAGAGTTTTTGAGTTGGTTTTGATCAGAAGGAGGTGCTGGAGTTGGTGTTCTTGAAGTGTTCTTCAAGGGTGAGTTAACTTGCTTTTTATACCCCATTTTGGCTTAAGCTTTTACACATACTTCTATATTGTTTTAAGCTTGACTCTAAACTACAAAAAGTCCTAATTTTGTATGCTTGTTATGGTTGCTTAAGGTCATTTTTTGGTTGGGGGTTGTCTACCCCCTCTTAGGCCTTATGTGGCCTTATTTTGTGCCTTTACTTTTGAGCTTTGGGATCATCTTATTTTAACCTTCTCACCACTGAAATCCAGGGGATTTTCAGTGGTGAAGAAATGGTTTTGAGGTCTTGAATAGGGGAGGGACACCCCTCTCCCTTTATGTCTCATTTGCTAGCATAAATGGCTCATAACATTAGCATGTTTGCTTCGCATGTTTTCGTTCCATTTCAGCACTTTTTAGTGACTTTTAGGACCTGCCTTACCTTTTTTTAAAGTTGGTTTGTTGGCCTATTGCATGCATCACACACTTGCCTTACAATCCTCTCATTTGCCTAAACATGTATCATGCATTTAGACCATCATGCTTGCATGTTTTGACTTAACTTTGAGAATTTTTTAGCCTTGTTTCACCATGCTTAAGCTCTATTTGGTGTTTTCTTGGTCATGCTTGCCATGCTTTGTATAGCCACCATGCATTCTAGTTTGTTAGCTTTGGGTGTGTGAGTCGTTAGCATGCTTTCCTTGGGCCATTTCAGTGATTTGGCATCACTTGTCATGATATTTCAGTCCATGTTCCATGCTTGTATGCTTGCACTTGCCATCCTTTCAATGCTTTGAAGAGTTATTGTCTTATGCTCCATGTTTGGACCATTGTGTATGCCTCTATGCTTAGGTCATTAGGATGCCATATCATTGGGTTTTGGGGCTTATTTTGACATATTATAACTCTGTTTTTCATTGCATAATTCATGCCATGTTTGGTTGTAATAGGTGTATTGCATTTGCCCTTTTGGGCCTTGTATGCGTCTTGTTTTGCACTCGCCTTTATAGCATGTTTTGGCCTCTTCCCATGCATGTTCTAGCCTTGCTTTGGCCTGTCTTGGGACTATTTTGGGTTGCCTTGGTCCTTTGGGGCTTGGTTGACATGGCCATGGTGAGAGCCCCTTGACTAGCTTTGGGCATTGAGTCTATTAGCATGCTATGATTCACTTGTGTTTATGATTTGGCATCATTCTTCACATGATTTCAGAACTCACTGCATTGTCATGTTCTCATGTTTATCCCATTTTGCTCATGGTTGAGGATTGTGCATCGTTGCCTAGCTTTCGGACCCATGTATGCGCATGCATGCCTTCCTTTTTTGGTACCTTGATTTGGGTGTTTTGGCTACTATTTTGGTGCGGCTGAGGTCTATCCATCTTTAGTGTAAGTCCACGGATCATGCATTTTTGTATTGTTGTATGCTTATTACATTGTGTAGACACCCCATTTTTGACCGTCCTCAAGACTTGGACGTCACTGATTGAACACTCAGTGATCATCCTTGTTGGTGTTCGTTTCGAGTTCCCGGAAGGCCTCGGCTGCTCGCCTTGCCTCAGGATCTCTTAACTCGCCTGTTTAGTGTCTGGTTTTGCACCAAACACTTGTGTTTTTCCTTGGACGGGCAGGGAATGCCTGTGAGGCATATCCACACATCACCGGCTGTTTATGGGTGCCACCGGCCATGGTTTCTTAAAACCAATGGCCGGTCGGCACTATATTTGGCCGACCGGCACTTTATTTTGCCGGCGACCTCTTTTTCTGGCCGGTGTGACTCCTTTGCACCCTTGAGGCATGGTGCATGCCAGCTGTACCAGCTGGAATGCACCATCACTCCTCCCCGTGCAGTTTTTGGCTGGTGTGAACCTTTGAACCCCCTTTCCTTCTAGAAGCTTGAACCCTTTGGCCAAGCTTCTTGGGGAAGGTTGGCCAGCTATATTAGCTTCTCCAAGAAGCCAAGACCCCTTTGCACCCTTTGCCCCTTTCATCTAGCTTCTTGGAGAAGCCTAGAACCTTGGCCTTTGCCTATATAAGCACCCCTCCTCTCCCTTTGTTAGGGGTTAGAGCTTTTGAACTAAAAAAACCAGAGCTTCTATATCTATATATCTGTATTATACCTTCTCTCTCTATATCTCCCTCTCTCTCATCCTTTGTGTGTGTTTCTAGGCCTAGAAAGTGCATTTTGACCTTACTTTTGCACTAATACACACATCATTACACCTTACTTCAAGTTTGAGAGGCATTGAGGGTTGATTCTTGAGGTTTTGGACTGATTTTGGTCAGAGGAGGGTGGCTGGAGCTTCTGTTCTTGAAGTGTTCTTCAAGGGTGAGATTCTTACTTTATTTTCCCCAATCTTGCACTAGTTTTCTACCTATCTTGCATGCTGATTTGAACTTTGTGTATAACATAAAAAAGTCTTGTATTTTCATGCTTAACATCTTTCATTAAGAGTGTTTTGGCATTGGGGGTCGAACTCCCCCTCTTAGGCCTCTTTTGGCCTATTTTGGTGCCTTTTCTTTAAGCCTTGTTTACTTTGTTGTGTTGGTCTTCTCACCACTGAAATCCAGTGGATTTTCAGTGGTGATGAAGTGATTTTGAGGTCTTGTGTAAGGGAGGGGCACCCCTCTCCCTTTGTGTCTCATTTGTGCATGTTTTTGGCTCATAAGGATAGCATGCATGAGTAGTTGCATTTGGTATCATTTCAGAGTTTTTTTGGGTGTTTTAGGTCATATTATATCCCTGTCCAATGGTGGTTTGTTGGCCCTTGGCATACATTTTATACTTGCCTTGTAATTCTCTATCTTGCCTAGAAATGTGCCATGTGTTTAGCCTAGTATATCCTCATGTTTTAACTTAGCTTATTGAAGCTTTTGGTCATGATTTGTCATGCTTTAGGTCTGTTGGCCACTGATTTTGTCATGTTTGACATGCTTGGTATAGTTGCCTTGTATTTTGGCTTGTAAGCCTTAGTTATGTGGGTCACTAACATGCTTAGCATAAGCTTATTATCATCATTTGGCATCATTTGATATCATGTTTCAGTCCATATAATGTGGTCTTACATTGTCCTTTGTGTCTCTTTTAATGCTCGGAAGTGTTGTGATTTCATGCCTTGAAATGTGCATTGTGTATGCCTATATGTTTGGATCATTTGGGATGCCATGTGTGTGAGTCTTGGAGCTCATTTTACATACTGAAATTCTGTTTTTGGTTGCTTGGTTCATGCCATGAGTGGCCTTGTTAGTGGTAGCAAAGTGCTACATTTTGTGCCTTAGTCCTTGGGCTTATTAGCATGCTTGTTTGCATGAATATTTGTCCATTGTTTCGGGCATTTTTCGTCACTGTTTCGGGTGGGCTGAGGTCTGCCTTTTATGATTTGGAACCACCATTGCATGATCATGTTGCATTGGATTCATGCTTGCATGGTATCACACTTGCATGTTTGCATGTTATTGACTAGTTGCATTTCATGTCTCGACTCACATGTTAGAGTGTATTACATTGCATCTTGCATGCCTAGCATTGTGCATTTGCATGTTTAGTTTACATCACATTTTGGCATGTTTGTTTACCAGCCTCATTTGCATATTTGAGCCATGTTGCATAACTTGAGCCATATTGCATACTTGCGTTACATTGCTTGGTTTGGGGTGTCAAACCTAGTGTGAGGGTGAGGGGTGTTTGTACTTCAAGTGACAAAACACATCTCAACCCTTGGTCACCGAGGCCCTTGACTTTGACATGATAGGGTCTTGGTCCTCATTTGTGTGTTGCATGCATTTTACATTGAATGGCAAGCTTGGTCCCTTAGGCTATCATGCACAATTGATGGCCCAAGGATCGAGGGCCATGCTCCCCTGAGTTCAATACATGATAGGGAACATGACCATGCTTACATGTGCTTGAAATTCTATGCCATGCACTACCTGTCCTCTGTTGCTGTCAAAACTGTTTTCTGCAGGAAGTTTTTGCCGACCGGCAACATTTAGTGCCGACCGGCCATTGGTGAATGGCCGATAACTTCGTCAGCAGCCAATGTCATTTTACCATGGCCGGTGGTCATTTCACTTAGTCGATGGTGTTCTGCAGTGTTCATAGAAGACATCCTGGGACTTTGGAAGTTTTCAGAGAAGCAAGGCAGTGAAAACAGAGGCAGTAGTGCTATGACTATGGGTTTCCGGGCAAGACGGACTCGAGCATGCATCATTCCCGTATCCCGAGGCAGGGCTGCGGCCACCTTCTTTCTGCATTTATTTTGTTAAATAATTAAGGGTCTGTAATAATTAATTAGCTAGGATAGTTGATTTGTTATCTGGCCTGTATATTCTTTTGGACCCTCTGAGTGAGGGCAATTGTGTAATAAGTGTGTGTGAGTGCGTGTACGTCTTCCAATCCCACGTCTTTCTTCCCTTTTATTTACCTGCTTATGATGGTAGACCAGGGCATGTTTAAATTAGCATACAGTATGATAGCATGTTTGCATTCATTCATCTGTTTTGCATGCATCGGGCTCAGCGCATCATTCTAACTGCATCTGTATTTCAATTCCAAATTGACTACATGTTAGTTGTAGCATTTCACATGTCATTATAGATTAGCTGAGCCTATCTAAGTTACATTCTGCATGTGTTGCATTAGCCATCTTAACATGAGCTAGGATTATGCATTTGATTACTAACTAGTTTCTGTTTTGGCTTGGAGTACTAGGTGAGCTTTTATGCTTTAGCATACCGCATGCGTGTGAGTGTTGCCATAATAACATGATTACCATGAGGTTAGTTGCTTATGTGATATAACTGCTTGAATGCCTGTGGGTGGAGGTCAAATTAACTAAGTTGGAATAAATGCATTAAAACTGAGAGTTTTAAGCCCACTAGACAGTGGCAAAACCGTCTTTTCTACAGCCCACTTAAGGGTGGCAAAATCTGCATTTTAGCCTACTTGCGAGTAGCAAACCGTTTTCAAAACAAACATGAAATGTTTTGTTCCAATGTAGGCGATTTGGTCTATACTTGTTTTGCTGTGCGCATAACGTAGTAATTCTAGGCAAATAACCGGAATAAGAGCATAGAGTGTTTTCAAAATAAGATATCACGGTTAGTAGAGGCCAGTCTTCGGACCGGGCGAGAGGGGGTGCTCATAGCTGACCTTCCCCGATCGTACCCAAGTTCCCGAGCCGAGGCAACTTTGGTGATGACGGACACGTGGCCTTTGGCACCGAGTCAGGGTTTCCTAAATTTCCCCATAAAAAATATTTAGGTGGCGACTCTGTATCTGGCAAAGCAGTCCATGTTTGGCACTACTTTCAAAAATCTGTTTTCTCAAAACGATTTGCCAGATTTGGACTCTTTGGTTCAGATTACGAACCGTGACACGAAGGGAGTCCGAACTGTAGCGGGGTCCCCCACGGGCTTGTTACAGTTTCTGGCGACTCTGCTGGGAAAATTTAGAGAACTTGACTCGAACTCGTGATATCTTGTTTTGACTACACTTATGTGTTTCTTTGCATTGCATGTGCTTTGGTGCGCCTAGGACACCGTGTTGGCTATCTGCTATTCCTGAGCGGTTTGCCGGAGGCTTGACTTTGTCAAAGCATGCCATAAGGCTGACCGGTTGCGGGCTCTGCCAGTATGGGAACACAAACCCCGGTTTTACCGGGGTACCCTTTTCGACCATTCGACCTAGTGCATATTCGGAATCCATAGTGACCATTCCAAATTAGGACAGGTTGCTTACCCGATGTTAGGTTGTTTGAAACCGCTGCGTGCGTAGTAAAGCCCTAGCTCCTGACAAAATAGGACAGGGAAACCCTACCCCAACATAGGGGTGTATTGGCTCTCATTTACTTGTTATGTGCTTTTAGAGTGTATCTCTACAGGGAATGCATATACCAGTTTGCGAGTTTGGGTATCAGGCCTGCGGGCGTCAGTATCAGTGTTTTTCAGAAACAGTTATATCTGTGGGTATCAGATTCAGACTTAGCGGCAACGATTCAGAAACAGTGATCAGTGTTTGAGAAACAGTGTATTCAGCTTATTAGCGGCATATTATGATACCCAACCGTGTGTTGTATGTTTGTTTTACGCCGTTACGCTGTCCGATTGTCTGTTTATTTATACGCTTTATTTATCTTTTTGCTAGGTAGTTGAGCACAATTGCTTCTGACCCAGTAGATATTCCCCAAGCACTCTGGACTAGAGGTCGTCGACTCCATCGATCTGAGGATCTAGTAGACGGACAACCAGTGTACCACTCTCTACCCCCGATTACTAGACGGAGGACCGTTAGGCAGAGGGCATCAGTACAGCAGTCAGTTCAGAGGGCCTTATCTACCCCACCTGAGTTCAGTAGAGATCAGAGTCCTGTTTCACCTACAGAAAGGGAATACATACCGGTAATTCAACCAGAGCAGGATAGTATGGCCAGTCTAGAGGAGATGGTGCGCCAGCTCCAAGAGGGTATGAAAATGATACAGCAGGATGCTGTCCGACAAGCAGAGTTTGCCAAGCAGCAGGCCACAGTTATGAATGAACAAGCGGAGTTGATTGTGAGGTTACAGCAGCAGAACGGAGCCTCTACTTCGCAGTAAGTTCCTCCTCCACCAAGAGTTCCAACCCTCGGGGAGACCGCCAATGTTCAGAATGATACAAAACTTCCCACAGGACCACCTCCACCCCCGATCCTACCCCAGATCCAACCCCAGTTATCAAAAACACCTACCAACCAACCGGACTCTCCTTTTGAGTTTGAGACTGATCCCACCGCACTAAAGTTGAGCAAGCTTGAAAAGTTGTTCAAGAGATCCCAGGGAGTCAAGACCATCCCCGACATTGAAGACGGATATGCCGACGCAGCTGTGACGCTGCCTGACAGATTCAAAATGCCTCATATTGATCGGTTTGACGGGTCCGGGGACCCCATGGTGCACCTGAGACTGTTTTCAGATATCTTAAGGCCAATGGGCCTTAGTAGACTTCAGAAGTTGTCTTTATTCGGTCAGACCCTGTTGGGTGTGGCGGCCATATGGTATGCCAAATTAGAAGATGATGTCAAGAGAAACTGGGACGAGATGACTGAGGCCTTCATTGCGCAGTACTCATACAATACACAAATTGAGATTACAACCCGTGATCTCGAGACAACAAGACAGGACCTAAAGAGAGTTTCTCAGAATTTGTAACCAGATAGAGGGCCAAGTCTTCGATGATGACCTTAAGACCTATAGACAAAGATCAGATTCGGATGATTGTGCGCAATCTTCAACCGAAGTTGATGCAAAAGATGATTGTACTCCCCTTCCCTACTTTTTCTGACCTGCATGAAATGGGGGTGCAGATTGAGGATGCCTTGAAGCAAGGCTTAATTGATAACGACCGGGAGCAACCCCGAAGGACTTTCAACCGCAACACTAATGCGGGCTCGAGTGGCACCACAACTACGAGAGCCTCCGAAGTGAGCATGGTCACCACTAACCCCCCTCCGAGAACCACGGCAGCTGCACCATTCTCCGGTGCGTCCGGAAGTAACCCATCAACAGCCAAATACCCACCCAAAAACACCAGAACCTTCGTTCCACTTTATATGCCCCTGTCCAAAGCTCTGGGGGTTTTAATCAGAAAAGGGCACTTGAAGCCCCTAGAGCCGCGGCCCCTACCAGAAAGACTTCCCGCTACCCACAACCCAGCCAAGTATTGTGCATTTCACCAACAGCATGGTCATGACACCGATCTGTGCTTCCGATTACGTCATGAGATTCAAGATCTCATCGATAACGGGGTGATCTTGCCTCCCGAGAAACCCAACATTATTACAAATCCCCTCCCCGCACATAACCAAGCTCCACCACCCAAAAGAATCAATTTCATCCATACTGGGGTCGTGCCCTACGATCCTAGTATCTATATCACTCCTTCCTACCTACCTAAGCCGGAGGTGTTCCTTCCCGATTGCGCCGATTTGTGCATGATGGACATCTCCATAACCCAACCTAAGCCAGCGGTGGTAACTGTCGAAGACAGGAGAGAGGAGGTCCCAAAGGAGAAGAGGATTGTTGGGCCAGAGTCTGCGGAATCTGGAAGTTATGTTGAGAAAACGTATAGTCCGAGTGACTACATTTTATCAATAGGCCAGGATGGGCCAGATGTGGAATTTCCAACATGAGGAGAACTGTGTGTGATCCAAGGGGATAGTCTGGGACAGGGAACAGATGATTTAACAGCTGTGGAAGAGGGCCTTGCCAATCTCCGATTTTACAATGATCAAGATCCAGGGGACGTGGCAGTCAACTGGTATGATTATGAGGAGTCGATAGAGGCTACAGGATGGTTAGACGATCAACCAGATGTGGTAGAAGAATTTCAGCTAGAACAGGGCCCAGCAGGGGCGAGAATGTCAGTAACAGCCGGAAAGGTCGAAGAACAGAGTGCATCGCCGGAGAGCGCCGGTGTCAAGAATTTCGCTCGGGATTGGAGCATTTTGAATACGGGAATTATTGAACAGTCGGTTGTATTGACACACCCAAAACAGGAAAGATTCGAAGATTCCGAGAGAATCAGGAAGGCAAAGGCCCACGTGGGGACTGAAACTGCTGTGTGCACAAGAACTGAGAATGCTGCGAACATATGGATGGAAGGTGCTGCGAGTACAAGAACAGTCATACCAGAGCCGGATAGATGTTTGTCAGCTGCTAATGGAATGTGGTGGGAGGATGAGGATTTATGTCTTGCCCACACAGACGAAGATTGGGGGGACAACCAACCCGATGACACCTGGTACCTTGGAGAAGTCGATCATATGACACGGAGCGGGCGGTATTTCAAACCCCCGCGCCTAGATAAACCAGAGGCTTCTGGGAAGGATAGAGAGGCTGAAAAGCAAAAGGAGAAACAATTTGAAGAAGAAGCCGTGCTCAAACAGCTAAAAAAGATACAAGCAGACATTTCCATCTGGGGACTGCTTATGCCATCACGGGTGCATAGACAGGCTGTCTTATCAGCCATGGACAAAGCGAAGCTTTCAATAGAAACCACGCCAGAGCAGCTGGTGGGATTAGTCTTTCCGGGAGGAGCTACCCCGATGCTGACTTTTTCCAACAAGGAATTGCCACCCGAGGGGGCAGATCATAATAAGCCACTCTACATCTCCGTGGAGTGTAGGGATAAATGGATACCGGTGGTTCTTGTTGATACCAGATCCGCCATCAACATCTGCCCGGCAAGGACAGCGTACGCAATCGGCTTGAAAGTCGCGGATTTTGTACCAACAGCCCAAGTCATCTGGGCTTATGACAATACAAGCAGAGAAGTGATGGGAACCGTAAAAGTTCAGACTAAAGTTGGGCCGGGACAGCATGAGATAGATTTCCATGTCTTAGAGGTGCCTGCAACTTTCAACTTGCTTTTGGGGCGGCCATGGCTGCATCAGGTAAAGGCGGTATCATCCACTTTGCATCAAATGGTGAAATACCCCTATGGGAAGGGAGTAGCCATTGTTTTCGGGAATTCATCAATCCATCCACCACCAGAGGTATCCACGCCTATTCTAGAAATCGAACATGGCATGGAAGATGTGTTCATATCAGGTTTTACGCTAGCTGAGGCTCAGGTTGTACAGAACATCATGGCTGCTAACGAGGGGATATATGTCAGTGCCCAAGCAGTGTATCTCATGAACAAGCTCCAACATATCCCTGGGATGGGATTAGGAAGGAGCGGCCGCAAGGGCGCCGCAGCATTGGCCGAAGTGCCACACAACCCCCATACCTTTGGCTTGGGTTATCTGCCCACCAAGGAGGATTGGGCAAGGAAAGGAAAGGAGATGGCTGGGAGAGCCAGAGTGAAACAAATGGGGAGACCTTTCGACTTAATACACTGGCCCATTCAGGGTACCCTAAATGGACGCTTTGTTCGGGAGGGGGAAGACTTTCCATTTTGTGGTTTTCCGGAGCCGTGGCTGAACGCGGAGAGGAAACGCGTACCAGGGTTCGAGATTTTCTTTGACTTACAGTTACCTGGGGATGATGTTGCTGAAGAGCAGACAGACCCAACAGTTGAGGTTGAACAGAACAGGAAAGTGGAGTCTGAGGACGCCGAACTTGAAATGGGGGTAGCACTGGCATGTCTACTTTCAGATCCTCCGATCGACCAGTTGTGCTTGGGGGATAACTCCTCGGTGTCCATGATCGGGAATGAAACGACTGTGGGCCTGCTATCAACTATTTTGGATGCATCCATCGCACCCTCTCTCACCTAGCAGTATGAGGAGGGATTTTTGTCCAGTAGCACCGGGTCAGGTAGTGAGCCGGAATCTGATTCCTCCGAATCTGTTGAGTCGGAATCAGGTTCCAGCTCGACTGAGTCTGAGTTCGGTATTCTTGGGGGTGATAACCCGGATGCCACAATCCTGTCCAGGTCGTCTTTTTCTTTCTCTTTTGAGTCTGTTGTAACAGAAGAATCAGACGGTTTGGAAGTACATAATGAGAATGATATGAATGTGGTTTCTGAGTACTTTTCTGTGCCTTTGATTTATTGCTTAAATCAGGACTTTCAAAATTTTGATGAAAACGACGAGGACGAAATTCCTCCGGTTTTGCAACGTTTAATTGAACAAGAGCAGGAGAGGTTTGTCAAACCTTTAGTTGATGAAATCATTACTGTGAATGTTGGTACTGAGAAGGACCCGCGGCTGGTCCAGATCGGGTCCACGTTGTCTTCAGAGGAACGCGAGCGCTTAGTCGCTTTATTAAAAGATTTCAAAGATGTTTTTGCGTGGTCCTACGAAGACATGCCTGGAATCGATCCTGAGATTGTACAGCACCGGATCCCTCTTGACCCCGAGGCCCGACCTATCAAACAGAAACTCAGGAGGATCAACCCTGATTGGGCCATTAAGATTAAGGAAGAGGTCACCAAGCAAATCGACGCAGGCTTCCTGCCGGTATCCGAATACCCGACTTAGTTGGCCAACATTGTTCCAGTGCCAAAGAAGGATGGCAGAATCCGGGTATGTGTAGATTTCAGGGATTTGAACAGGGCCAGTCCGAAGGACGACTTTCCCTTGCCACACATTGATGAGTTGGTAGATTTCACAACGGGGCATGCTTTGCTTTCGTTTATGGATGGCTTCTCAGGCTATAATCAGATAGTAATGGCACCCGAAGACCGGGAGAAGACTGCATTCACCACCCCGTGGGGTACATACTGCTACAGAGTAATGCCATTTGGGTTGAAGAATGCTGGAGCTACTTATCAACGGGCAGCGACCACAATATTGCACAATATGATCCACAAAGAGGTTGAGATGTACATGGACGATATGATTGTCAAATCCAAAGAAAGAGAGGGTCACTACACCACCTTGCAAAAGTTTTTCCAAAGGATCAGAGAATTTTGGCTGCAGTTGAATCCTCAGAAGTGTACATTCGGTGTTACAGCAGGAAAAATGCTAGGGTTTCTGATTACGCAAAGGGGCATCGAAGTCGACCCTTCCAAAATCAAGGCCATCTTAGAAATGCCACCACCAATGACTGAAAAGGAGGTGCGAGGCTTTCTGGGTAAAGTGCAATTCATAAGGCGGTTTATCTCAAAATTAACCTTAACTTGTGAACCACTTTTTGGCCTCCTGAAGAAAGGAAAGAAATTCCAATGGGACGGCCGATGTCAAGCAGCTTTTGAACAGATCAAAGAATATTTACAGAACCTGCCTGTGTTGTCGCCGCCAGAGCCGGGGAAACCGTTGATATTGTACCTGTCGGTAACCGAAACTACAATGGGCTGTATGCTCGCGCAAGAGTCAGAGGGAAAAGTGGAAAGGGCCATCTACTATCTGAGTAAGAAGATGTTGGATTACGAGACCCGCTATACTCCGTTGGAGAAGGCTTGTTTGGCCTTGGTATGGGCTACCAGGAAGCTACAGCACTACTTGTTAGCTCACTCTGTAATGTTGGTTTCACGACTCGATCCTATCAAATATCTTTTCGAGAAACCGACACTTACGGGTAGGCTAACTCGTTGGCTGCTGTTGCTTTCCGAATTTGACTTAAAGTATGTGACACGCAAGTCCGTAAAAGGAAGAGCAGTAGCAGAGTTCCTTGCCGACCACCCGGTTGAAGGAGATGAAGCAGTTGAGCACCTATTCCCAGATGAAGCCATTTTGTACGTCGAAGATGAAAATTGGACGATGTACTTTGACAGAGCGTCAAACCAGTACGGGTATGGGATAGGGGTGTTGCTGATAGCGCCCGACAATTCCCGTATCCCGTTAGCATTCAAGCTCTGGTTCAAAGTCTCGAACAACGAAGCGGAATACGAGGCATGTATTGCCGGCTTAGAAGCGGCTCTAGAACTAGGGGCAAAACGATTGGACGTCATTGGGGACTCGAACCTTGTTGTGTCTCAAGCAAAAGGAGATTGGAAGGTCAAAGAAGAAAAGATGATAATCTACCACCAGACCTAGGATTTGTTAATTCCTCGGTTTGAAAAGCTAAACTTCACTCATCTAGTAAGAGAGAACAACAGGTTCGCAGATTCGCTAGCAACTCTATCTTCCATGATAGACATCCCGTCCGGAGTTCGGATGTGTCCGGTCATCATTGACCAGAAGTTTGTGCCAGCATATGAGTCAATTTCTGCCATAGACGAAGTTCAGGATGAGAACCCCTGGTATTATGGCATTTGGAATTTCTTGGAGAAAGAGACATATCCACTAGGGGCAAATGCCAACGATAAAAGGGCCATCAGAAGAATAGCTATTCAGTTCATCATCTGCGGGGGTAAGCTGTACAAGAGAGGTCATCTGGGGATGCATAAGCTGTGTGTAGAAGCTGAGGAGTCGAAGCGCCTGATGGAGGCCATCCATGGGGGAGAATGCGGTGCACATATGAATGGAGTCATGCTAGCGCGGAAGATCCTCAGACAGGGTTACTATTGGTCCACCATGGAAGAGGATTGTATTGGCTTTGTTCGACGATGCCACAAATGCCAGATCCATGCAAACCGCATGAACATCCCGCCGTCAAAGCTATACAACATGACTTCGCCATGGCCATTCTCAGTATGGGAAATCGATGTAATCGGGGCTGTTACTCCGAAGGGGTCGAATGGGCATGAGTTCATCCTCGTCGCGATAGATTATTTTACAAAGTGGGTTAAGGCCCAATCTTATGCAGTATTGAAGGCTTCACATGTCGCGAAGTTTATCAGGAACAACATCATCTGTCGCTATGGGATCCCGAACGAGATTATTTCGGATAATGGCTCCCACTTCAAGAAGGAGGTGATTGATTTGTTGGAGAAATACCATGTGGCTTTTTATAAGTCATCCACATACCGGCCGCAGACCAACGGAGCAGTTGAGGCCGCCAACAAGAACATCAAACACATATTACAGAAGATGGTGGAAACCTACCGGGATTGGCCAGATAAGTTGCCGTTTGCTCTGTGCGGCTACCAGACTTCGATTAGAACTTCTACTGGGGCGACTCCGTATTCATTAGTCTATGGGATGGAGGCCGTCCTACCCATCGAAATTGAGGTTCCGTCTTTGCGAGTATTGGATGAGTGTCAAATAGCCGAAGCAGATTGGCAGCAGAGCAGGTTTGAGGAACTCATGCTCTTCGATGAGAGAAGACTGAAAGCACTATACCATGTTCAGGGTTATCAGCGCAGAATTGCCCGGGCTTTCAACAAGAAAGTTAAGTCCAGGAATTTGAAGGAAGGAGATCTGGTGCTCAAAGACAACCGAGCTCCCATCCATGACCCAAGGGGCAAGTTCAGACCCAATTTGACTGGTCCCTATATCATTAAAGCTATCTGGTCGGGTGGAGCTGTGGTTCTGATGGACCTAGATGGCTTGGAGTTCTCACAATCGATCAACATGGACAAGTTGAAGAAATATTACCCTTGAGAGGCTCGCTAGGCCGAAAACCCGAAAGGGCAACCTAGGCAAAAGTCAGAGCACAGAAAATTAGAAAATAGAAAAACTGAGCTCGCAAGGTTGAAAACCCGCAAAGGGCGGCCTTGGCAAAAATTAGAACGTAAAAGGAGAGGTTAAATACCCGAGCGTACCTTAACCCCGAACTACGTAAGGCTTGATTCCCATCTTTGGGATACGTAGGCAATTTCATCCTGAAGTTCAGCCATAAACATTTTCCCCGATCAACTTTGTCCGCCTTGATCATCTCGGCCATCTGCGTCTATCAGCATTCATCGTGATCTCCGGTGTAGTGCTTTTCAGACTAGGGGCAACTTTCCGTTGTCGTGCAGTGCTGTGGTGCTATTTAGACTAGGGGCAACTTTCTAGTTGCTAGAATCCGGGGTTGTGCATCTCAGTGACAAATCTCAGACGTGTCCAGTTCTGATCCATATCCAAAATGGTTTTGAAAAGTTTTAATAAAAGTTGACTTTGTTCAAATTAATCTTTTTACAACTAAGACCATTTCTGGACCAAAGCAGGAAATTTTTCAGTACCACAATCTTCAAATTCATTGATTTCAATACAAAGTTCTCCTGCTCTTGCATACAATTGAAGTTGCTTTTTATTACAATCATAAAGAAAACTTGAAAGTCCTAATAAAGCAATAAGCCCGGGGCATAGTCAAGTCAGGTGCCCCTGCGCCCCCTCCCAGAGCTGGTCGAAGTCTCCAATGCCAAGCTAGGCCCATTCTGTGCCTCTTCGTTAAGCCAATCCCAACACTCGTCAGACAAAGTGCAATTGAAAATGGAAGCGGGGGCTAGGAGCTCTCTAGTTCTCCATGCTGTAGCATACCGGGCAAGCTGAGCGCCTCGGATCGGGAATGCAGCCGGGTATTCTATCTCTTCTGGTGGACAAGTCTGGTCATGCCCGAATTGACGTCGGATCCGGAACGGAAAATAGAAGACGCAGTGAGTCAAGCCAATCAGCTGAATCCCAGGTTGACGAGTCATACTGTAACTCATTGCCGGTAGATTGAGCCAAGGACATCGCCAGGCAATGCGATCCGCGGACAAGCTACACATCCAGTCGAACCACCGACCCTCATCGAGAGCATCGATTAGGCATTGACGAAAGAAGTAGCCGTGAGCTGAGTCGGCCGGGCAAGAGTCCACAACCTGCAACTTGTCCATCAACCACACCTGGGGAGGGATGAAAAATGAGAAAATAAAGAATAGAGATGTGTACGATGAAAGAAAAGTAAGAAAAGGGTTTTGTGAAAAAAAAAAAAAAACCGAGCCTGAGGGCCGAGTGATGTGAGCAATATATATGTGAGATTGGGTGGGAAACATTACCTGCAGTAATAGTGGACTCCCCGCAAATCTGGCTGTCTCCTGACGATAGAAAGCATCCAAGCCCATCAGCGTTTCGGCCAACGCCATGGCAATACAGCTCTTTCCTTCTTTCAAACCTTGGGCAACTTCAATCAATCGGACGCTAGATCCTCCAGAACCCGAGGCAAGTAAGAAATGAGATAATATACACAAACAAAGTGCGTGTTGCCAAAAACCTTGCCAATGACGGTCACCGCGGTCACCGGTGCCAGAAAAACGATAAATCAAACTCGGAATATCCAGCATTCCGTCACAAATCAGAGATCGAGCATCAGGTACGGAGAACCCACACATTTGTCCTAAGGCTTGGGCATGGCCAAAACGGGGTTGGGGCAGGATCTCTTCATTGCGCTCAGACTCCATTAAGACTTGAAAATCTTCAAAGGTGGGACATACCTCTTGCCCGCCAAAGCTAAAAACATGTGTCACCGGATTCCAAAACCTTGCCGCGGCATGGAGAAACGGAAAGTGCAGCGGGGTACGACCCAAAGTGAATAGTGCGTTTATGCCGAAACCCCGGAAATTTAGCTTTTCCGAGCCATCCAAGTTGTTAATCCAAGTTGCAAGATTTTGGGCAAGAAATTCTTCCATTTGGAGTAAATCAGTGTGGAAATGAGAAAAACTACGAAGCTGGGACCTTTTGTAGGGGATAAGGTTGAATGAAGGACAGGTGTCAGCATTCTGCTGGTTTCTTCCATTTTTGGCCGGCTGGCCAAGTATGGTGCCGACCGGCCATTACTGTTGGCCGGTGGAGTCTTCTCATGGCCGGTGGCTTTTCCCTGGGGCCGGTGTTCTTCCCCTTGGTTCCCTGAGTTGTTTATGTTCAGAAGTTGGGGAATCCCACCATTTCCAATGCCCTCCAGTGATCAATTCTTGCGGGGCTGCGCCCATTTGCTTATCGAGTTGTTGTACGTTTGTTTATCGAGTTGTATTTCACTCTCTTTAAGTCTTCGTGTTGCTTATCGAGTTGTACTCGCACTTAGTTAGCTTATCGAGTTTTCTCGTTTTGCTTATCAAGTTGTAAGCCGGTTCGCTACTTGATTATTACGATGCCAGTGCTTAATTTTCAAATGAATTTCAGTGTCATTCACATTGTTATGTGATGTCTTGCGATGCGATGCATAGAACGTGCAAATGTAACATCTTTTGAATCAAATAGCAATTTCATTTCCGTCATGTGTTTTGCAAAGAAATACACAGTTTTGAAAGACGATGATAACAAACCTACCTGACCTTGAACTACCAGTAAAAAATGAAAGTAAAACGAAAGGAAAGCAGGGCAGCAGAGTATCGGGTTTGCTACTAATAACCCCCCTCCTTTTTCTTGAGGTCGATGCACCACCTGCGCCCTTGTTCAGGGTCAACTATATGATTTGGCACCTTCATTATTCAAGATATCGCAAGAAAGCGCACTTTTAAAAACATTAGTAGGCTTTCGAGTTGACCTCAGGCCGTATCTTTTTGAGCAACGCTCCGTATGTGCGAGGAACATCCCTTCCTGTATCCTTTTGCATCTTGTGAGCTCCATAACATGCTTCAATTGTATTGTGTTGCAGTGCTTTGCATTACACGCCTCAGGTTTTTATACACATTGCCTGCGTAGACCGCATGCTTTACTTACATGCATTCAAGTTCTTTTCTTATATCCACTGCTTGCGTAGACCGCACGCTTTACTTGCGTAGACCGCATGTGTTATCATTACTTGCGTAGACCGCACGCTTTACTTGCGTAGACCGCATGTGTTATCATTACTTGCGTAGACCGCACGCTTTACTTGCGTAGACCGCATGTGTTATCATTACTTGCGTAGACCGCATGCCTTACTTGCGTAGACCGCATGTTTTGTTTGCATAGACCGCATGTTTTACTTGCGTAGACCGCATGTTTGTAATCGATATCATTACTTGCATAGACCGCAGGTTTTACTCGCGTAGACCGCATGTTTGTAATCAATATCATTACTTGCGTAGACTGCATGTTTTATCATTACTTGCGTAGACCGCATGCTTTACCTGCGTAGACCGCATGTTTCATCATTACTTGCGTAGACCGCATGTTTTATCATCACTTGCATAGACCGCATGCTTTACTTGCGTAGACCGCATGTTTGTAATCAGTATCATTACTTGCGCAGACCGCATGTTTTATCATTACTTGCGTAGACCGCATGTTTTATTATTACTTGCGTAGACCGCAGGTTTTACTCGCGTAGACCGCATGTTTGTAATCAATATCATTACTTGCGTAGACCGCACGTTTTGTTTGCGTAGACCGCAGGTTTTACTTGCGTAGACCGCATGTTTATAATTAATTCCATTACTTGCGTAGACCGCATGTTTTGCTTGCGTGGATCGCATTCTCATGTTCAAATTCATTACTTGCGTAGACCGCATGATTTGCTTACATGTATTCAAATCTCTTTTTATACACATTACTTGCGTAGACCGCATGCCTTGTTTGCGAAGACCGCATGTCTTGCTTGCGTAGACCGCATGCTTATGAAAAATTTCATTACTTGCGTAGACCGCATGTTTTTGCTTGCGTGGACCGCATTCTTATGTTCAAATTCATTGCTTGCGTAAATCGCATGCTCGTGTTCAATTTCGTTGCCTGCGTAGACCGCATGCTCCACTTTCATGTCTGTGCCTTCACAGCATTATTATGCTTCCCACTTACTTTGCGTTGTCATGCATTTTCAAGTACATTAATATGCATGTTGCTAATCACATTGTACCTGTCAAGTTTGTTTTCTTTGCAGGCATGATATTGTATGTACGGTTCATTTTCGACTGGTGGAACCAGACGAACCGGACAGGTATTGTATCCTCCGCGTGAGACGTATCGAGAATTGCATAATTCTCTTACATCCTTTCTGCATTGTAGTGTAGTTTGGTGTATGCTAGCTTAAAACTGTTGCATGTGTGCTTCGTTACAGCTTTCTTTGCATGATCATAAGTTATGCTCGGCTTCGTGCATTGTCTTGCATTTTACCCCTGCCTTCGGGCGCATACCTTGTTTGTCTTGCATGTTTGTCTAAGTCTTCGGCCTTGTCAAAAATGGGTCGTCTCTGGGCTTTGACATTCACTCCCGTCATTGTTATGACTTTCGAGTTCTGTCAAAGAGGGGCAACTGTAGACACCCCATTTTTGACCGTCCTCAAGACTTGGACGTCACTGATTGAACACTCAGTGATCATCCTTGTTGGTGTTCGTTTCGAGTTCCCGGAAGGCCTCGGCTGCGCGCCTTGCCTCAGGATCTCTTAACTCGCCTGTTTAGTGTCTGGTTTTGCACCAAACACTTGTGTTTTGCCTTGGAGGGGCAAGGAATGCCTTGTGAGGCATCCCCACACATCACCGGCTATTTATGGGTGCCACCGGCCATGGTTTCTTAAAACCAACGGCCGGTCGGCACTATATTTGGCCGACCGGCACTTTATTTTGCCGGCGACCTCTTTTTCTGGCCGGTGTGACTCCTTTGCACCCTTGAGGCATGGTGCATGCCAGCTGTGCCAGCTAGAATGCACCATCACTCCTCCCCGTGCAGTTTTTGGCTGGTGTGAACCTTTGAACCCCCTTTCCTTCTAGAAGCTTGAACCCTTTGGCCAAGCTTCTTGGGGAAGCTTGGCCAGCTGTATTAGCTTCTCCAAGAAGCCAAGACCCATTTGCCCCTTTCATCTAGCTTCTTGGAGAAGCCTAGAACCTTGGCCTTTGCCTATATAAGCACCCCTCCTCTCCCTTTGTTAGGGGTTAGAGCTTTCGAACTAAAAAAACCAGAGCTTCTATATCTATATATCTGTATTATACCTTCTCTCTCTATATCTCCCTCTCTCTCATCCTTTGTGTGTGTTTCTAGGCCTAGAAAGTGCATTTTGACCTTACTTTTGCACTAATACACACATCATTACACCTTACTTCGAGTTTGAGAGGCATTGAGGGTTGATTCTTGAGGTTTTGGACTGATTTTGGTCAGAGGAGGGTGGCTGGAGCTTCTGTTCTTGAAGTGTTCTTCAAGGGTGAGATTCTTACTTTATTTTCCCCAATCTTGCACTAGTTTTCTACCTGTCTTGCATGCTGATTTGAACTTTGTGTATAACATAAAAAAAGTCTTGTATTTTCATGCTTAACATATTTCATTAAGGGTGTTTTGGCATTGGGGGTCGAACGCCCCCTCTTAGGCCTCTTTTGGCCTATTTTGGTGCCTTTTCATTAAGCCTTGTTTACTTTGTTGTGTTGGTCTTCTCACCACTAAAATCCAGTGGATTTTCAGTGTTAATGAAGTAATTTTGAGGTCTTGTGTAGGGGAGGGACACCCCTCTCCCTTTGTGTCTCATTTGTGCATGTTTTTGGCTCATAAGGATAGCATGCATGAGTAGTTGCATTTGGTATCATTTCAGAGTTTTTTTTGGGTGTTTTAGGTCATATTATATCCTTGTCCAATGGTGGTTTGTTGGCCCTTAGTATACATTTTATACTTGCCTTGTAATTCTCTATCTTGCCTAGAAATGTGCCATGTGTTTAGCCTAGTATATCCTCATGTTTTAGCTTAGCTTATTGAAGCTTTTGGTCATGATTTGTCATGCTTTAGGTCTGTTGGCCACTGATTTTGTCATGTTTGACATGCTTGGTATAGTTGCCTTGTATTTTGGCTTGTAAGCCTTAGTTATGTGGGTCACTAACATGCTTAGCATAAGCTTATTATCATCATTTGGCATCATTTGATATCATGTTTCAGTCCATATAATGTGGTCTTACATTGTCCTTTGTGTCTCTTTTAATGCTCGGAAGTGTTGTGATTTCATGCCTTGAAATGTGCATTGTGTATGCCTATGTGTTTGGATCATTTGGGATGCCATGTGTGTGAGTCTTGGAGCTCATTTTACATGCTGAAATTCTATTTTTGGTTGCTTGGTTCATGCCATGAGTGGCCTTGTTAGTGGTAGCAAAGTGCTACATTTTGTGCCTTAGTCCTTGGGCTTATTAGCATGCTTGTTTGCATGAATATTTGTCCACTGTTTCAGGCATTTTTGGTCACTGTTTCGGGTGGGCTGAGGTCTGCCTTTTATGATTTGGAACCACCATTGCATGATCATGTTGCATTGGATTCATGCTTGCATGGTATCACACTTGCATGTTTGCATGTTATTGACTAGTTGCATTTCTTGTCTTGACTCACATGTTAGAGTGTATTGCATTGCATCTTGCATGCCTAGCATTGTGCATTTGCATGTTTAGTTTACATCACATTTAGGCATGTTTGTTTACCTAGCCTGATTTGCATATTTGAGCCACGTTGCATAACTTGAGCCATATTGCATACATGCATTACATTGCTTGGTTTGGGGTGTCAAACCTAGTGTGAGGGTGAGGGGTGTTTGTACTTCAAGTGACAAAACACATCTCAACCCTTGGTCACCGAGGCCCTTGACTTTGACATGATAGGGTCTTGGTCCTCATTTGTGTGTTGCATGCATTTTACATTGAATGGCAAGCTTGGTCCCTTAGGCTATCATGCACAATTGATGGCCCAAGGATCGAGGGCCATGCTCCCCTGAGTTCAATACATGATAGGGAACATGACCATGCTTACATGTGCTTGAAATTCTATGCCATGCACTACCTGTCCTCTGTTGCTGTCAAAACTGTTTTCTGCAGGAAGTTTTTGCCGACCGGCAACATTTAGTGCCGACCGGCCATTGGTGAATGGCCGATAACTTCGTCAGCAGCCAATGTCATTTTACCATGGCCGGTGGTCATTTCACTTAGTCGATGGTGTTCTGCAGTGTTCATAGAAGACATCCTGGGACTTTGGAAGTTTTCAGAGAAGCAAGGCAGTGAAAACAGAGGCAGTAGTGCTATGACTATGGGTTTCCGGGCAAGACGGACTCGAGCATGCATCATTCCCGTATCCCGAGGCAGGGCTGCGGCCACCTTCTTTCTGCATTTATTTTGTTAAATAATTAAGGGTCTGTAATAATTAATTAGCTAGGATAGTTGATTTGTTATCTGGCCTGTATATTCTTTTGGACCCTCTGAGTGAGGGCAATTGTGTAATAAGTGTGTGTGAGTGCGTGTACGTCTTCCAATCCCACGTCTTTCTTCCCTTTTATTTACCTGCTTATGATGGTAGACCAGGGCATGTTTAAATTAGCACACAGTATGATAGCATGTTTGCATTCATTCATCTGTTTTGCATGCATCAGGCTCAGCGCATCATTCTAACTGCATCTGTATTTCAATTCCAAATTGACTACATGTTAGTTGCAGCATTTCACATGTCATTATAGATTAGATGAGCCTATCTAAGTTGCATTCTGCATGTGTTGCATTAGCCATCTTAATATGAGCTAGGATTATGCATTTGATTACTAACTAGTTTCTGTTTTGGCTTGGAGTACTAGGTGAGCTTTTATGCTTTAGCATACCGCATGCGTGTGAGTGTTGCCATAATAACATGATTACCATGAGGTTAGTTGCTTATGTGATATAACTGCTTGAATGCCTGTGGGTGGAGGTCAAATTAACTAAGTTGGAATAAATGCATGAAAACTGAGAGTTTTAAGCCCACTAGACAGTGGCAAAACCGTCTTTTCTAAAGCCCACTTAAGGGTGGCAAAATCTGCATTTTAGCCTACTTGCGAGTAGCAAACCGTTTTCAAAACAAACATGAAATGTTTTGTTCCAATGTAGGCGATTTGGTCTATACTTGTTTTGCTGTGCGCATAACGTAGTAATTCTAGGCTAATAACCGGAATAAGAGCATATAGTGTTTTCAAAATAAGATATCACGGTTAGTAGAGGCCGGTCTTCGGACCGGGCGAGAGGGGGTGCTCATAGCTGACCTTCCCCGATCGTACCCAAGTTCCCGAGCCGAGGCAACTTTGGTGATGACGGACATGTGGCCTTTGGCACCGAGTCAGGGTTTCCTAAATTTCCCCATGAAAAATATTTAGGTGGCGACTCTGTATCTGGCAAAGCAGTCCATGTTTGGCACTACTTTCAAAAATCTATTTTCTCAAAACGATTTGCCAGATTTGGACTCTTTGGTTCAGATTACGAACCGTGACACGAAGGGAGTCCGAACTGTAGCGGGGTCCCCCGCGGGCTTGTTACACATTGCATTGTGTTTGGTTTGGGGTGTCAAACCAAACACGAGGGCCGAGGGATGTTTCATACTTGAAGTGACGAAACGTGCCTGAACTCTCGGTAGCCGACGCTCTTGATCAAGCATGATAGAGTTCTAGGCGTTCATTTGTTTTGTTGCATTCATTCCACATTGATTTGCACACTTGACACCTTTGGCCATCATGCATTGAAATGCGTGATTGGTGGTCCGACGGTCAAGAGCCATACTCCCTTGAGTTTATAGCATGATAGGGAGGGTGGTTGTGCACATATTATCTTGTAAATGCCTTGCCATGCACTATCTGTCCTCTGCTATAGCAAAAATAGTGTTCTGCAGGAATAGATCGCCGGTCGACCATCTTCAGTGCCGACCGGCCACCAATATCCAGCCGATAGCCCCCACTTTCGCTCGATAACCATTTTCCAATGGCCGGTGGTCCTATCTCTTGGCTGGTGACATCCCATAATGCTTAGGGAGTGGTTCAGAAACATCCTTGGGACTTGTGCAGTTTTCAGAGGTGCAAAACAGTGCAAACAAAGGCAACATGTGGCATGGCAACGGGTTTCCGAGCGAGGCAATCGAGCATGCATCATTCAATCATTCCGAGGTGGAGCTGCGGCGGCCTCCTTTTGTAATTAATTTGTGAATTAATTAAGGGTTTTTAATAATTAATCAGCTAGGGTAGTTGATTAATTATTTTGGTTTGTATTATTTATTCGGACCCTCTGTCAAGAAGGCCAATCTTGTAATAAATGTGCGTGCGTGTGTGCATGTCTTCCAACCTCCATTTCTTTCTCCCTTTTACTTACTTGCTTTTGTTGGTTAGTTTTAGGCCATGTTTCAATTAGCATACTTATGATGGCATGTTTGCATACATTCATTCGTATTGCACGCACCGAGCTCGGCGCATCATACTAATTGCATAGTATTTCAATTCCAACTTGAATACGTGTATCAAGTTGTTGCATTTCACATGCTATTCTTAGATTAGCCGAGCCTATTCTAGTTGCATTTTGTATGCGTTGCATTAGCCATCTTAACATAAGCTAGGATCATGCATTTGATTACTAACTAGCTATTGTTTTGTCTTGGAGTACTAGGTATGCTTTAGCATACTGCATGCGTGTAAGTGTTGCCATGATAGCATGCTTGGCATGAGGCTATTTGCTTATGTGATATAACTGCCTGAATGCCTGTGGGTGAAGGTTGGATTGCTTGAATTGGAACAATTCATTGAAATCCGTGTTTTAGCCTACTTGCGAGTAGCAAACTTTAAACCATTTCCAAACAAACGGATATGCGATGCTTTGTTCCAAATTAGGCGATCTAGTCTATACTTGTGTGTTGCACGCATCACATAGTAATTCTAGCTAATTAATCGGAATAAGGGCACATATGTTTTCAAAACAAAATATCATGCTTAGTACAGGCCGATCTTTGATCGGGCAAGCGGGGGTGCTCATAGATGACCTTCCCTAATCGTACCCAAGTTCCCGAGCCAAGGCAACTTTGGTGATGACGGACACGTGGCCTTAGGCAACGAGTCAGGGTTTCCTAAATTCCCCAAAATAAAATATTTAGGTGGCGACTCTATATCTGGCAAAGCAGTCCATGTTTGGCACTTCTTTCTTAAAAATCAGTTTTCCAAAACGATTTGCCGGATTTGGACTCTTTGGTGATTTATCGGTCTCGCATTGCACTTTGCGGGATTAGATTCAGAACCGTGACAAATGAGTCCAAACTGTAGAAGCATTAGCCCGAGGGCGCATCTACAGTTTCTGGTGACTCTGTTGGGGAGTTTGGAGAGCTTGACTCGAACTCATGATATCTTGTTTTGATTACACTTATGTGTTTCTTTACATTGCATGTGCATTGGTGTGCCTAGGACACTGTGTTTGCCGTATGCTATTCCTGAACGGTTTGCTGGAGGCTCGCTTCGAGAAGCGTGCCATAAGGCTGACCGGTTGCGGGCTCTGCCACGACGGGAACACAAACCCCGGTTTTTACCGGGGCACCCTCTTTGACCATTCGACCTAGTGCATATCGGAATCCATAGTGACTATTCCAAACTAGGACAGGTTGCTTACCCGATTGTATGTTGTTTGAAACCGCTGTGTGCGTAGTGAAACCCTAGTTCTTGACGAAACTAGGACAGGGAAACCTTACCCCAACATAGGGGTGTATTGGCTCTCATTTACTTGTTATATGCTTTTAGAGTGTATCTCCACAGGGAACGCACATATCCGGTTGCAAGTCTGGGTATCAGGCCTGCGGGCATCAGTATTAGTGTTTTGAGAATTAGTAATATCTGTGGGTATCACATTCAATTTTGGGGCAATGATTTTGGGAACAGTGGTCAGTGGTTGAGAACAGTTCAATTCAGCTTGTATTTACCAACTGCGTGTTGTCTTTATTTAAGCTATTATGCTGTCCGTTTTTTCTGTTCATTGTTTCCTTATTATGCTTTATTTATCTTTTTGCAAGGTAGTTTAGCACCATTGATTCTGACCAGTTAGATATCCCCCATGCACTCTGGATCAGAGGTCGTAGACTTAATCGATCTAGGGATCTGATAGACGGACAAGCGGTGTTCCTTTCTCTACCCCCGGTTACCAGATGGAGGTCAAGAAAACGCAGTGCATCGTTACAGCGGTTGTCAGATCAGTGGTCTACCCCATCAGTGGATAGTCAGGCTGAGGCCACAGTTTTTACTACAGGAATAGATATACCCGTTGTTCAGCCAGATCAGCATAACATGGCAGGGATAGAGGAAATGATGCGTCAACTCCAAGAAAGTATGAGAATCATGCAGCAGGACGCTGCCCGTCAAACAGAATTTACCAAACAGTAGGCCAAGGTCATGGCTCAACAGGCAGAGTTGATCGCTAGGTTACAGCAACAAACCGGAGCATCTACTTCACACCAAGTTCCTCCCCCACCAGGAGTTCCAATACCCGGGGAGACACCAAATGTCCAGGGAGATACAGACATTCCGACAGGGCCGGCTCCACCCCCAATCTTACCCCAGCTATCCAAAACACCCACCAATCTATCGGATTCTCCCTTTGAGTTCGAGGTGGATCCCACAACATTGAAAGTGAGCAAGCTTGAAAAGCTGTTCAAGAAATCTTAAGGTGTGAAGTCCATTCCAGATATTGAGGATGGATACACCGACTTGGCCGTGACACCGCCAGACTGATTCAAGATGCCACTTATTGACCGCTTTGACGGATCTGGGGATCCTATGGTGCACCTACGATTGTTTTCAGACATACTAAGGCCAATGGGCCTCACCAGATTACAGAAGCTTTCTCTATTCGATCGGACCCTGCCGGGTGTAGCGGCCATTTGGTACGCAAAATTGAAAGATTCCGTCAAGAGGAGTTAGGAGGAGATGGCCGAGGCCTGTATAGCTCAATACTCCTATAATACACATATCGAGATTACAACTCGTGATCTTGAGACAAATAGGCCGGAGCCGAATGAGAGTTTCTCCGATTTTGTGACCCGATGGATGGCCAAGGCTTTGATGATGACCATCAGGCCTGTGGACAAGGATCAGATTAGGATGGTTGTGCGCAACCTCCAGGGCAAACTTATGCAGAAGATGATCGTTCTCCCCCTCCCTACCTTTTCAGATTTACATGAGATAAGGGTACAGATCGAGGATGCAATGAAACAGGGTCTGATTGACCAAGACAGGGAGCAGCACAAGAGGGCATTCAACCATAGTACCAATGCAGGCACGAGCAGTGCTGCAGCTACTAGATCTTTAGACGTAAGTATGGTTACCACCACCACCACTCCGAGAACCCTTGCAGCTACGCCATTCACCGGTGCGTCCGGAAGTAGCTCACAAACAACCAAGTATTCCGCCCGAGGCCAAAGAACCTTTACCCCACTATACATGCCTTTGTCCAAGGCTCTGGGGGTTTTGATCAGAAAGGGGCACTTGAAGCCCCTAGAGCCGCGGCCATTGCCAGAAAAACTTCCTCCCTCCCACAGCCCAGCTAAATACTGCTCGTTTCACCAACAACACGATCATGACACCGACCAATGCTGTCGATTGCGTCATGAGATTCAAGATCTCATTGACAACAGGGTGATTGTACCTCCAGAGAAACCCAATGTCACAACCAACCCTCTCCCACCACATAACCAAACTCCATCTCCCAAACGATCAATTTGATCCAAACTGGGGTTGTGTCATACGACCCTAGTATATATATCACCCCTTTCTACCTGACCAAGCCAGAGGTGTTCATTCCTGACAGCACGGATTTGTGCATGTTGGACATCTTCCAAACCCAACCCGAGTCGGTGGTGGCTATTGAAGATGGAACAGGGATTACTTTGGGAGCAGAAAGGAATGAAGATTTAGACCCTGAGGGATCTGCAAGTTTTGAGTACAACCCGAGCGGTTATATCACACCAACGATTAACCTAAACCAGAGGTAGAATTGCCAGTGGAGGCACAGATTAGTGTAGTTAAGGAGGATCAACTTAATCAGGGGCTGGATGACCTAGTAGAACTAGAGGAGGACATTGCGAACCTTCAATTCTTAAACGAACAGGATCCAGGGGACGTGACTGTCAACTGGTTTGGTTGAGAAGGGTCAGCAGAAGCTACCGGATAGCTCAGTGACGAGCCGGATATTATTAAACAACTGCAGCTAGAACAGGGTTCGTCAGGGACGGAGACATCAGTTATGGTCGGAAGGGCCGAAGAGTAGGGTATATCGCCGGAGAGCACCAGTGTTAAGAATTTTGCTCAGAGTATGGGCAGTTTGGGAAGAGAAGAAATTGAACAGCAGGCTGTACTGAGGCAGTTTGAGCGAGAAAGGATCGAAGATTCTGAGAGAGCCAGAAAAGCCAAAGCCCCTGTGGGGACAGAATATGCTGCTGGCACGGGAACGGAAGGTGTTGTGGGCACAGGAATAGTTGTGACGGAGCCGGACAGGTGTCTGTCGGCTGCCGATGGCATGTGGTGGGAAGATGACGACCTATGTCTTGCCCACACCGATGAGGACTGGGGGAATAACCAGCTGGATGATACCTGGTACATTGGTGAAGTAGATCACATGACTAGGAGCGGGCGTTATTTTAAGCCCCAGCACTTAGACCAACCAGAGGCGTCCGGAAAGGACAAGGAGGCAGAAAAGCAGAAAGAAAAGCTGCTCGAAGAGGAGGCTGTGTTGAAACAGCTAAAGAAGATACAAGCAGACATCTCCATCTGGGGACTGTTTATGGCTTCAAGAGTACATAGACAGGCTGTCCTCTCTGCGATGGAC
The DNA here is from genome assembly GCA_036172215.1 of Camellia granthamiana. Taxonomy (NCBI): domain Eukaryota; kingdom Viridiplantae; phylum Streptophyta; class Magnoliopsida; order Ericales; family Theaceae; genus Camellia; species Camellia granthamiana. The sequence goes on from CM069904.1 coordinate 21,619,605, forward strand.
AAGGCCAAACTCTCAATAGACACCACGCCTGAGCAGCTAGTAGGATTGGTTTTTCTGGGAGGGGCTTCCCCGACGTTGACCTTTTCTGACAAGGAACTGCCGCCTGAGGGCGCAAACCATAACAAACCCCTTTATATCTCGGTGGAGTGTAGAGACAAGCGGGTACTGGTGGTTCTTGTCAACACGGGATCCGCTATTAACGTATGCCCATCGAGGACGACATATGCAATCGGGTTGAAGCCTGCGGACTTTGTGCCAACAGCCCAGGTGATAAGGGCATATGACAATACTAGCGAAGAGGTGATGGGGACTGTGCAGATTCAGACCCAGGTTGGTCCAGGACAACACGAGATTGACTTTCATGTCTTGGACGTTCCCACAACCTTCAATCTACTCCTGGGGCGGCCGTGGCTGCACCAGGTGAAAACAGTCTCTTCCACCCTGCATCAGATGTTGAAATACCCTCACGGGAAATGGGTGGCTATTGTTTTTGGGAATTCTTCAATCCATCCGCCACCAAAAGTGTCTACACTAGTTTTGGAAATCGAGCATGGCACGGAGGATGTGTTCCTATCCGGGTTTACCCTAGCCGAGGCCCTGGTCATACAGAACATCTTAGCTGTTGATAAAGGGTTATATGTCAGTGCACAGTCTGTGTACCTCATGAACAAGCTACAACATATCCCTGGGATGGGATTGGGAAGGAGTGGCCGGAAGGGCATTGCAGTATCGGCCGAAGTGCCGCATAACCCGCATACCTTTGGTTTGGGTTACCTACCCACCAAAGAGGACTGGGTGAGAAAAGTCAAAGAGATGGCTGGGAGAGCCAGAGCAAAGCAAGCGGGGAAGACTTATGAGTTGATGCATCGGTCTATCCAAGGCACCCTGAACGGACGCTTCATTCGGGAGGGGGAAGACTTTCCATTCTGCGGCTTCCCAAAGCCATGGTTGAATGCCGAGAAGAGACGCCTGCCGGGTTTTGAGATTTTCTTCGACTTGCAGTTGCCCAGGGATGATGTTGCCAAGGAACAGACAGACCCACCAACTGAGTTTGAGCAGTGTAAGGAAGTGGATTCTGAGAGCACCGAGATTGAAATGGGGGTAGTATTGGTTTGTCTACTATCAGATCCTCCGATCGTACATGAGTGCTTGGGGGATGATCTCTCAGTGTCCATAATTGGGAATGAAACGGCTGCGAGCCCACCTTTACACATTTTGGATGCATTCGTCGTACCCTCCCTCGTCTGGCAGTACGAGGAGGGATTCTTATCGAGCAGCACCGAGTCAGGTAGTGAGCCGAAATCTGATTCCACCGAGTCTGTAGGGTCGGAATCAAGTTCCAGCTCGTCTGAGTCTGAGTCCGGTATTCTTGGGGGTGATAACCCAGATGCCACAGTCCTATCTAGGTCGTCTTTTTCTTTCTCTTTTGAGTCTGTTGTAACAGAAGAATCAGATGGACTAGATGAAGTGTTTAATGAGAATGGAATAGCTGTGGCTTCTGAGTACTTTTCTGAGCCTTTGATTTATTGTATTAATCAGGACTTTCAAAATTTCGATGAAAACGACGAGGAAGAAATTCCTCCAGTTTTGAAATATTTGCTTGAACAAGAGCAGGAGAGGTTTGTAAAACCGCTGGTTGATGAAATCATCCAAATTAATGTTGGTACTGAGAAGGACCCGCGGCTGGTCCAGTTGGGTCCACGTTGTCTTCGGAGGAGCGCGAGCACTTAGTCGCTTTATTGAAAGATTTCAAAGATGTTTTTACATGGTCCTACGAAGACATGCCTGGAATCGATCCTGAGATTGTACAGCACCGGATCCCTTTTGACCTAGAGGCCCGACCTATCAAACAGAAACTCAGAAGAATCCGTCCTGACTGGGCTCTCAAGATCAAAGAAGAGGTCACCAAGCAAATTGACGCAGGGTTCCTGCTGGTATCTGAATACCTAACTTGGTTGGCCAACATCGTTCCAGTGCTGAAGAAGGATGGCAGAATCCGTGTATGTGTGGATTTCAGAGATTTGAACAAAGCCAGTCCGAAGAACGACTTTCTTCTACCGCATATTGATGAGTTAGTGGACTTCACAACAGGGCATGCATTGCTCTCATTTATGGATGTCTTTTCAGGCTACAACCAGATTGTGATGGCACCCGAAGACTGGGAGAAGAGCGCTTTTACCACCCCGTGGGGGACCTACTGTTACAGAGTGATGCCGTTTGGGCTGAAGAATGCTGGAGCTACATATCAACAGGCGGCGACCACAATACTGCACGACATGATCCACAAAGAGGTTGATGTGTATGTCGACGACATGATTGTCAAGTCCAAAGAAAGAGAGGGCCACTACACCGCCTTGCAAAAGTTTTTCCAAAGGATCAGAGAATTTCGGTTGTGGCTAAATCCTCAGAAATGTACGTTTGGTGTTACAGCAGGGAAAATGCTGGGGTTCTTGATTACACAGAGAGGTATCGAAGTCTACCCTTCCAAAATCAAGGCCATCTTAGAAATGCCACCATCAATGACTGAAAAGAAGGTGCGAGGCTTTCTGGGTAAAGTACAATTCATAAGACGGTTTATCTCAAAATTAACCTTGACTTGTGAACCACTCTTTGGTCTCCTGAAGAAAGGAACAAAGTTCCAATGGGAAGGCTGATGCCAAGCTGCTTTTGAATAGATCAAGCAATACTTACAGAACCCACCCGTGTTGTCACCGCCTGAGCCGGGGAAGCCATTGATTTTGTACCTTTCAGTGACTGAAACTACAATAGGCTGCATGCTTGCACAGGAGTCCGAGGACAAGGTGGAGAGAGCTATCTACTACCTGAGTAAGAAGATACTTGGTTACGAGACCCATTACGCTCCGCTGGAAAAGGCTTGCTTAGCCTTGGTATGGGCTACCAGGAAGCTGCGACACTACCTGTTAGCCCACTCCATAATGTTGGTTTCAAGATTAGATCCCATCAAATATCTCTTCGAGAAATCGGCACTTATGGGTAGGCTAGCTCGTTGGTTGCTTCTGCTTTCCGAATTCGATCTGAAATATGTGATGCGCAAGTTAGTGAAGGGGAGAGCGGTAGCAGAGTTCCTAGCCGATCACCCAGTTGAAGGGATGAAGCAGTTGAGTACCTATTCCCAGATGAGGCCATTCTGCATGTCGAAGAATAATTTTGGACGATGTACTTTGACGGAGCGTCAAACCAATATGGGTATGGGATAGGGATGTTGCTGATAGCACCTGACAATTTCCGTATACCTCTAGCATTCAAACTCCGGTTCAAAGTCTCGAACAACGAAGCAGAGTATGGGGCATGTATTGCCGGTTTAGAAGCCGCCCTGGAACTAGGGGCAAAATGGTTGGACATCATCGGGGACTCGAACCTTGTTGTATCTCAAGCTAAAGGAGATTGGAAAGTCAAAGAAGAAAATATGAGAATCTACCACCAGACCCTGGATTTGCTGACTCCTCGGTTTGAGAAGCTGAACTTCGCTCATCTGTTAAGAGAGAACAACAGGTTCGCGGATTCACTAGCAACTCTATCTTCCATGATAGACATCCCTTTTGGAGTCTGGATGCGCCCAATCATTATCGACCAGAAGTTTGTGCCGGCCTACGAGTCGATTGCTGCCATAGAAGAGGCTCAAGATGAGAACCCCTGGTATTACGATGTCTGAAACTTCTTGGAGAAAGAAGCATACCCACCAGGGGTAAATGCCAAAGACAAAAGGGCAATTCGAAGAATGGCTGCTCAGTTCATCATCTGCGGGGGTAAACTGTACAAGAGAGGTCATCTCGGGATACATAAGCTGTGTGTTCATGTCGAAGAATCGAAGTGTTTGATGGAGGCCATCCATGGAGGAGAGTGCGGAGAGCACGTGAACGGGGTAATGTTGGCCCGAAAAATCCTCAGACAGGGTTACTACTGGTCCACCATGGAGGAGGATTCTATTGGCTTTGTTCGGCGATGCCACAAATGTCAGATCCATGCAAACTGCATGAACATCCCGCTGTCGAAGCTATACAACATGACTTCGCCATGGCCATTTTCAGTCTGGGGAATTGATGTGATCGGGGCTGTCACTCCGAAGAGGTCTAATGGGCATAAGTTCATTCTGGTCGCGATAGACTACTTTAAAAAATAGGTTGAGGCCCAATCTTATGCGGTGTTAAAGGCGTCACACGTTGCAAAGTTCATCAGGAACAACATCATCTGTCGCTACGGGGTCCCGAACGAGATCATTTCAGATAATGGTTCCCACTTCAAGAAGGAAGTGATCGACTTGTTGGACAAGTACAACGTGGCTTTTCATAAGTCATCAACATATCGGCCGCAAACCAACGGAGCAGTTGAGGCCGCCAACAAGAACATCAAGCACATTCTGCAGAAGATGGTGGAAACCTACCGGGACTGGCCAGATAAGCTGCCATTTGCTCTGTGGGGCTACCGGACTTCAATTCGAACTTCTACTGGAGCAACTCCGTATTCCTTGGTTTATGGGATGGAGGCTGTTCTACCTATCGAAGTTGAGGTTCTGTCATTACGGGTACTGGCTGAGTGTCAGATAGCTGAGGCAGATTGGCAGCAAAACAGGTTCAAAGAACTCATGCTCTTTGATGAGAGAAGACTGAAAGCACTGTACCATGTTCAAGGTTATCAACGCAGAATTGCCAGGGTTTTCAACAAGAAAGTTAAGTCTAGGAATTTGAAAGAAGGAGATTTGGTGCTCAAAGACAATCGAGCTCCCATCCACAACCCTAGGGGCAAGTTCAGACCCAATTGGACTGGTCCTTACATCATCAAGTCTATCTGGTCCGGTGGAGCTAATGTTCTGATGGACCTAGATGGCCTGGAGTTCTCCCAACCGATCAATATGGACAAGTTGAAGAAATATTTTCCCTGAGTGGCTCGCTAGGCCGAAAACCCGAAAGGGCGACCTAGGCAAAAGTTGGAGCATAGAAAATTTGAAATTATAAAAACTGAGCTCGCAAGGTTGAAAACCCTCAAAGGGCGGCCTTGGCAAACGTTAGAGCGTAAAAGGTGAGGGTTAATACACGAGCGAACCTGAGCCTGAACTACGTAAGGCTTGATTCCCATCTTTGGGATACGTAGGCAACTTCATCCTGAAGTTCAGCCATAAATACTTCCCCGATCAACTTTGTCCATATGATCGCCTTGACCATCTTTGTCTATTTAGCATTCAAGAGCTCGGTTATGATCTCTGGTGCAGTGCTACTCAGACTAGGGGCAACTTTCCAGTTGCTGGGATCCGAGGTTGTGCATCTCAGTGACAGATCTCAGGCGTGTCCAGTTCTGATCCATATCAAAAATGATTTTGACAAGTTTTAATAAAAGTTGATTTTGCTCAAATTAATCTTTTTACAACTTAGACCATTTTTGGACCAAACGGGAAATTTTCAGTACCCACAACCTTCAATTTCATTGATTTCAACACAGAGTTCTCTTGCTCTTGAATACAAAATTGAAGTTGCTTTTCATTACATTCATAAAGAAAACTTGAAAGTTCTGATTAAAGCAAATAAATTCGGGGCATAGTCAGGTGTTCCTGCGTCCCCTCCCAAAGCTAGTCGAAGCCTCGGATGCCAAGCTGGGCCCGATCTGCGCCTCTTCATTAAGCCAATCTAAGCACTCATTAGAGAGGGTGTAGCTGAAGGTAGGAGCGGGGGCCAGAAGTTCCCTCGTCCTCCATGCTGCGGCATACCGAGCTAGCTGCGCGTCCCGGACCGGAAATGTAGCGGGGTACTCAATCCCCTCCTCTGGGCAAGTTTCATCATGTTCGAACTGGCGCCGGAACCGGAACAGAAAATAGAACACGCAGTGTGTCAGGCCAATCAACTGGATCCCGGGCTGACGGGTCATGCTATAGCTCATTGCCGATAAATTAAGCCAAGGGCAGCGCCAAGCAATGCGATCTGCGGACAAATTGCACATCCAGCTGTACCACCATCCTTCATCCGGAGTATCGACTAGACGCCGTCGGGAGAAATAGTTGCGAGCTGAATATGCCGGACACGAGTCCACAACTCTCAACTTGTCCATTAACCACACCTGGGGAGGGATGAAAAATGAGAGAATAAAGAATAGAGAGATGTACGTTGAGAGAAAAAGTGAGCAGAAGGTTTTGAGAGAAAAATCGAACCTGAGGGCCGAGTGATGTGAGCAATATATGTGAGATTGGGGTGGGAAACATTACCTGTAGTAGTAGTGGACTCCCTACAAACCTAGCCGTCTCCCAGCGATGGAAAGCGTCCAATCCCATCAACGTTTCGGCTAGTGCCATGGCGATGCAACTTTTGCCCTCTTTCAAGCCCTCGGCGACTTCGATCAAACGAGTGCTAAACCCACTGAAGCCCGGAGCTAACAAGAAATGGGACAGCATGCATAAGCAGAGCGTATGTCGCCGATAACCCTGCCAAGGATGGTCGCCGCGGTCACCAACATCATAAAACCGACAAACCAAGCTCGGGATATCTAGCTCTCCATCATGAATCAATGACCGGGCATCGTGCAAAGTAAGGCCGCACATCCGTCCTAAAGCTTGGACGTGGCCGAACCGGAACTGAGGTAAGATTTCCTCGTCGCGCTCGGATTCCATCAAAGCCTGGAAATCCTCAAAAGTGGGACACATCTCTTGGCCGCCAAAACTAACGACGTGTGTTACCAGATTCCAAAACCTTGCCGCGGCATAGAGGAACGGAAAACGCAGTGGGGTGCGACCCAAAGTGAATAGTGCATTTATGCCGAAGTCCCGGAAATTCAGCTTTTCTGAGTCATCCAAGTTGGCAATCCAAGTTGTGAGATTTTGGGCAAGAAACTCTTCCATTTGGTGCAAATCAGTGTTGGAATGAGGAAAACCACGAAGCTGGGGCTTTTGTAGAAGATAAGGTATTGAGTGGAAGATAGGTGTCAACATTCTGGAGGTGCTTGCCATTTTTGGCCAATTGGCCAAAAATAGTGCTGACCGACCATCCTTTTTGGCCGATCGGCCAAAAATGTTGGCCAATGGCCATTTCTTGTGGCTGGTGGCCTTTCCCTTTGGACGATGGCCTTCCTTCTTGTTTCCTGAGCTGTTTATGTATTGAACATGCTGAGAATTTGTGACTGGCACCACTTCCAATGCCTTCTAGTGATAATTTTGCGAAGTCACGCCTATTTGCTTATCGAGTTGTTGTACATTTGTTTATCGAGTTGTATTTCGCTTTCTTTAAGCCTTTGCTTTGCTTATCGAGTTGTATTTACACTTGGTCATCTTTCAAGTCCTTTGTTTTGATTATCGAGTTGTTCTTGTCGTTAGTTGGTTCACTACCTGATTATTACGATGCAAGTGCTTATTTTTCAAACAAAAGTTCAAATCTCATTTACATTGTTATATAATGCGATGCGATGCGATGCATAAAATGTACAAATGTAATACTTTTTGAACAAAACAGCTGTTTCATTTCATCATGTCTTTTGCAAAAAGTATATAGTTTTGAGAAAGTAAAACCTGCCTGAGGCAGTACAATGTGCTCAAACTACCAGTAAAAAGAAAAGTAAAGCAAAAAGGGAAAAAGAAAAGCAACAAAATGTCTGAACAGAGTAAACAAAAGAAAAAAAGCAGCAATGTCTAGGTCAGCATCAATGGCCTCAAGCATGGGAATCTGTCCTGGTCCTCTTTCTGGACGGGGGTCCAGGGTCACCACCGCCATCTCCGTAGTCATAATCTGAACTATCTCCAGCCTCGCCCTAGGACGACGCCGTCTCCTCGTCAGAATCATCGGGGGAGGGCTCTCGCGAACTGCTCTCAGTATGAGGGCGCCTATGTCTGCCCCGACTATGGAATGTCATCCCCCGCCTGGCTCCCTCTCCTCCTCGAGCAAGAACATATGGTCCAGCTGGAACACCTCCTGCGGCCGGAATCTAGAATGGGGCCTGAAAACGACAAATGGCAAATGCATCAGTTATGCTATGCAAAGCAGGGTATGAACACCCAATGCAGTGTATGAGTACAGTGTATGAATGCTATGAGCAGTATACCAGTACAGAATGCAGTATGTAGATTACAGTGTATCAGTGCCGTGAGTGTTGTGTATCAAGTGCCATGTTAATAGTGTGAAGCATCAGATTATGTATGAAACAGGTTAGGCAGAGTTTGAGACTGCAGTTGAAAGAACTTATCGGGATATTGTAGATGGCCAACAAGTCGATGCGCCGCTGCAGCATCCCTACCGCTGAGGCTGTCAACTCCAGGGACTGGCGAGTGTACTCGACGGAAGCCTGCAAAAGTGTTGAAGTCGTTAGTATTCTACGGGATATCAAATGAATTGAAATGACTGTACAGAATGCAAAGTGTGGTAGTACATACTGGGGTCGAGCCATAGACTCCGACAAGCTCATAATTAGCCGGAAGAGGAGCGAAGGGAATCTGATAAGTCTCCCCACCCTGTCCACGGCATGTGATCGTCGTAGGCAGCTCTGGCCATCCAGCCCCCTGCCATCTCCGGGACCCACTCCTGCCTCAAGCCAGAGGTGCCCTCGGTGCCCCTGCTCCTGCTGCTGGCACCGCTGGTCTCTCTTGCTCAGCTCGACGAGCATCAGTCAAAGGCCGCATGATATAAGCCTAAATGTACTCGGCGTAGTCACCCTCCTCCCTGAAAGGCTCAGAGTCCCAGCCAATCGTGTAATCTATCATCTCCTCTAAGGTGTACCTCTCAGTGTGCCTTACGTGGGTAGGAGGAGGTGTTGGAACTGTCTGCTCTGGCATGCCCAAGGTCTGTCGCAAGAAGCACTCCCCAAAGTACCATGCCCGACAGACTGGGCCCTCCAGTAGAACCCTGAACCGGGCAGTCTCTCGAGCACCGGCATACCGCTCCCGAATTGCGTCAGGCAACAGGGCCCAAGGCTGCCAGGTGATCTGCAAATAAAACACAGTTTGTTATCTACTGATATTGAGAGAACAATATAAAGCGAAGCTTAAATAAACTGTAATGTTTGACATACCTCGGCTGCGGTGATGGTGTCAAAGTAGCGGCGGAAGAACATGAAGGACTCCCGTGGCCTCCGCTCACATCTCACATCGAAGCAGTGAGAAAATGGAACACCGAGAGGGATCTTCTCATCTGGCACTGGGGCAAGCCTAGGGAAGTAGGCACACACCCACAACTATATAGTGTAACAGAGCAGATATGAGTATGGTTATCAGATAAAGCAGTGTACAGATAAAGCAGAGTGCGGTATGTGCAGTGTATTGTGCAGTGTGTGTAGTGTACAACCAGTGTAAAGTAGATTGCGTGCGTGCAGTATGTGTGATGTGCAGATAATGAAAAACAGAATTGAAAAGACAAAAAAGGGAACATGTACTTCCCAGGCTCGCCAATAGCCTCCAAGCAACTGCCCGCTGCGGCGGGAGGATGAGCTGATATATCCATACAGAGTGGCCAAGCCCGCGCCACCCCAGTCGTAACCGCGAATCTGCGTCACATCCACAAACACACTCAACAGGTAGAGGGCAACGGTGTTCGCCCAGTCGGCGAAGAGTGTGGTCCCCAGCAGGAACATGATGAAGCCACTGGCATACTGCTCCTCCTCCTCCCGAGTAGTAGGCATCTGGATCCGGAAGTGATCCTCGAACCATGAGTACCTCACAAATCCTGCTCGGCCAAGAGGTGGCTCAGTGCCGAGCAAGTATAGCTGTGTGGCGTCCCACTCGTCCATATCTGTATCAAAGGGGATCGGATCGCCCCCACTTCGATGCCTGTGAGCATGGAGAAGTCAGAAGGAGTCATCGTCATCTCCCTGGTGGTGGAAAGGTGGAAGGAGTCGGTGGTGTCCTACCACCTCTCCACCAGAGCAGCAAGAAGGGGCCTGCTCGCAGTGAGGCGCGAGAGTCCCATGCCAAAAGTTCCAAAGCCGGCCCGGTCGACAATAATACGAACCACATCGGGCAGCTCCATATACCAACCTCGGGCGACAGTGTTCCCATACCCCCGGAAGGCATAGGAATCTCCCTGTGTTCAAAACAAACAGTTGCGAAGCAGTGTTAGAAATGCAATGTTGAGTGCGCTCACAATCGATGAAAATGCAGTGTGTATGTATGTGTCCAATTCTACACCGATATTGGGTGCGGGTGTGCTCACAGTGAACTACAGCATATGATGTATCAGTGTGTTGGAATTGTTCAGTTGAAATGCAGTGCGTGTGCATGTGTCCGAGTCTACACAGATATTGGATGTGGGTGTGCTCACAGTAAACTACAGCATATGATGTATCAGTGTGTTGGAATTATTCAGTTGAAAATGCAGTGTGTGTGCATGTGTCCGAGTCTACACAGATATTGGATGTGGGTGTGCTCACAGTGAACTACAGCATATGGTGTATCAGTGTGTTTGAATTGTTTAGTTGAGAATGCAGCGTGTGTGCGTGTGTTCAGATTTAAATAGATATCGGGTGTGGGTGTGCTCACAGTGAACTGCAGCATGTGATGTATCAGTGTGTCTGAGTTAAGCAGTTAAAGAACAGAATCGACTATCGCAGTTATATGTTCTACATTGCAGAAAATGAAATAGAGGGAGAATATACCTTAGCGGCACCATAAGACAGATGTGACTCTGGCTCGCGCAACAAAAGCTCCAGTGGCGCGCCCCGCGCATAACTCCTGAACTGGCGGATGCTGTTGGGAGGCAACACGTGAATCGCCAGTTTGTAAGTCGCCGGATCGAACGGCCGGATGCGAAGAGGCAGGAGCTCGACCTCGGGGTCCACGTCCATCTCCGGGGGAGTCCCGCTATAGCTCGGCTTTTCGCGCTCCCTTTCGGAAGAATGAAATAGCCCTTACAGTTTGGACTCCACTTGTGTGTTGGTTCTAATTCTGATTTCACAAGTGCAATGTGAAACGGTGAAAACACAAAAAGAGTCCAAATCCGGCAATTTCTTTTGGAAAATCGATGTTTGAATCAAATGCCAAAAAAATAGACTGCTTTGCCAGATATCAGAATCGCCACCTAAATATTTATTTTGGGAAATTTAGGAAACCCATGACTCGTGCCGAAGGCTATTAGTCCGTCATTACCAAAGTGTCTTGGTTCGGGAACTTAGGTATGAGAGGGGAAGGTCAATAATTGAACACCCCACTCACCCGATCAAAGTTCGGTCTCTACTAATCATGATGTGATTTTTATGTATAATATATGCTCTTGTTCTATATGTAACATACAAGTATAGACTAATTTCATGAAAAGTTTGAACGTTTGATTCCATGTTTGTTTTGAAAAAAATGTTTTGAATATGTATCACTGAAAATGGTGATCTCATATATACATGAATCAAAGTATCCCAATTCAAGTGATTAGTCTTCATCCACAGGCATTCAAACAAGTATATCAAATAAGAAGTTAACCTTATGGTAGTATGTTTGATATGACAGCAATCACACTTATGCAATATGCTAAAGCATAAAAACTTACCTTATGTCCGAAGGCGAGTCAAAAGAAAGTAAATAGTTAGAAAAAATGCATGATCCTAATTAATGCGATATGGCTAATGCAACACATACAACGTGCAAGTAATAAGCTCGGTTACTAGCATGGCATGCGAGTCAATTCAAGACATGTGATAGAACATGTATTCAAGCAAAGAGTTTGAATTTGACATTTGAATAATATGATGAGCCGAACTTTTATGCATGCAAAACGAATGGATGCAAGTCATGGAAATGCTAATTTGAAAATATGACGTCCCTAACCTAACCATCATAAGTAGTGAAATAAAAGGGAGAAAGAATGTGGGTTGGAAGACATACAACTTATTACATATTTGTCCTCGTGAAGGAGGTTCTGAATGTCCAAATGTCCGAATAAATAATTATTACAAAACCAAATGAATAATAAATGAAAGGGGTTGTCTAATTTATTACAAGAATTGATGTAAGGCAAGCCTTGACACAATAAACTCGGTATAACGTCCGACCGAATTCAATTAATCATATTGGTTCTTTATGCCGGTTGTAATCCAATTTTAACCAATTTTATTAGCCTTTTTTATTACCTTTCCATTTATTTATCTTTTCTCTTATTTGTGCAAAAGTGATATTCACGTCCACTAAGTTCAAAATGCAATAAAGAGAAACAAGATCAACTTAACCCGAGAAAATTTTCTTCGGGGGAAATTACAAAGGAAGAGTCAAACTTATTTACAAGCGATAAGGGATTCCAAGTCAAACTCAAGATGTGCAACAAGGACTAGTCAAACTCAAAAGAGTGATAATGGCTTAGAAAAACCCAAACTTGAGTGATAATGACTTGAAATCCAAACTTGATAATAAGTGATAATGACATTTTCCTTGGTGATTTCCAAGGGTCAATTAGTCCCTTAAAAGTAAACACACTGATGAATAAAGAGAAATGAAAAATAAAAGATTGTACTTTAGTATAAGAACATGTATACATTTGGGGTAGTGAACCTCCAAAGAATTTAAACCGTTAAGTATAGAATGTTTTATGCTTTTGGTAGTAAATCCCCTAAGAGATTAAATCAGTAAGCATAGAACGTTGTATACTTTTGGTAATGAACCTCTTAAGCATAAAACGTTTTATGCCGTTGGTAATGAATCTCCAAAGAGATTAAACCATTAAGCATAGAGCGTTTTATACCTTTGGTAATGAACCTCTGAAGAGATTAAGCCATTAAGTATGGAAGAGTTCATTTCTTATATTTGAACCACAATCTTAATTTTTCACTACTTTTTAATCAAAATAAGCAAAGAATGGAGGGAGGTTACAGAGATGATTATGCGAAATTGATTAATTGGTTAGTACAAACAAATTTGATATTTAAAACATAAATCATTGAAATAAATTAAACTGCCCCCTAAATAGCATATAATAGTGCTGAAATTAAGCTATAGAAAGCGAGAAAAATTAAATAGTTGAAGGTACTATTCACCGCCGGAGGTACTATTTATCATTGGGGTTACTATTCACCCGGTGGGGTAGATTATTTAAAATAATAAATTACAACAGTTTATATACAATATTTAAATTACAGCAGATATGTGGGTGGTGCAGCCATCCCATTAAAGCGATAAAAAAAAACAGTTATAAAAAAAAGTAAATGAAGTATTTAAACAAATTATATCACATCTTTAAATTAAATGAAAATTTGCAAAAACACTACACTAATTAATTAACATCGATTAATTAATTAAATTCTAATTAACTAAACTAATTAGCTATTTAATTACACTAATTAATTCATTATAAAATTCTAATGAACTAACTATTCAACGAAAACTAATTAATTAATTGAACTAAACTAATTAATTAAACAAATTATATCACATTTTTAAATTAAATAAAAATTTACGAAAACTCACCTTTTGGGGAAATGATGAATTTTCTGAGTCACAAACTTTCTTTTGATTACTCTCAAGTCTGTGGAATGTGTTCTCACTTCTCAGTCCAAAATTTGGAATTACAACTTTAGTGGTTGTTTTTTGAATGGTGTATTGATGAAATAGAAATAAAAATATCAAAGAAAATATTTTATTTTCCCTCCTCTCTTTTTTTTTTCTTCAGACTTTTTTTCTCCCTCTCTTTTTTTCCTCTTTTTTTTTCTTCCCCCAGAATCCTTCTCAGACTCTCCTCTAGAATGCTTCTCTCAAACTTCACTGAGCCTGCCTTATATAGGCATATAATAATAATAATAATAATAATAATAATAATAATAATAATATAAATATGATAATATATAATATATATATATGCAAAGTTGAGATGCAACGATGTCGGCATGCCGACATCAATTTTTTTTGTTTTATTATTATATTTTTTTTATAATACATATAATATATATATATATATAATATATATAATATCTAAATAATATAATTTATACCAAAATACTAAACATATAATATAATAATATTAAACACATAATATAATTTGTTTTATTATTTTCTTTTATATATATAAAATACACCAAAAATATGAACAAACACATAAAATTATGAAAAATTACAAAATACTAAACTAATAAAATATTTAGTAGTTTAAAACAATTGGGCCATAGTGGTGAAGGTTGGATTTAAAGTTCAAATTCCATCTCTCTTACTGAGGATTCTGTGAGAAACACATTCTAATTATCATCATCGGATAATCAAAAGAAAGCGCCCAAGTCTTAGGGCCGGTCAAAATGGGGTGTCTACAGTTGCCCCTCTTTGACAGAGCTCGAAATCATTTCATGACGTGAGTGAATGTCAAAGCCCGAAGACGACCTTTTTGACAAGGCTGTAAGACTTGGGCAAACAAACAAGATGCAAATGCAAGTGGTTGAACCAGAAGGTTGCCTACATATCCCGTTTGCAAGGAATCAAACCAGCGTAGTTCAGGGGCAAGATGCAGAATGATATGTAAAACATAACTTATGATCATGCAATGAAATGCAAAACATAACTTATGATCATGCAATGAAATGCAATTAAGACAATGATGTAACACTGAATGAAAGCATAAATGTTGGATGTAGTGAATATGAGATCCAAACGCTTCGTCCACGAGAGGAGGAAAGTAAACTTGAGATCCAACCGCGTCCTACGCGAGAGGAGTATGTGAACTTGAGATCCAAACGCGTCTTACTCGAGAGGAGTATGTGAACTTGAGATCCAAACGCGTCTTACGCGAGAGGAGTATTTGAGATCCAAACGCGTCTATCATACGCGAGAGGAGTATTTGAGATCCAAACGCGTCTATCATACGCGAGAGGAGTATTTGAGATCCAAACGCGTCTTACGTGAGAGGAGTATTTGAGATCCAAACGCGTCTGTCATACGCGAGAGGAGTATTTGAGATCCAAACGCGTCTGTCATATGCGAGAGGAGTATTTGAACTTGAGATCCAAACGCGTCTTACGCGAGAGGAGTATGTGAACTTGAGATCCAAACGCGTCTTACACGAGAGGAGTATTTGAGATCCAAACGCGTCTTACGCGAGAGGAGTATGTGAATTTGAGATCCAAACGCGTCTTACACGAGAGGAGTATTTGAGATCCAGACGCGTCTTACGCGAGAGGAGTATTTGAGATCCAAACGCATCTTACACGAGAGGAGTATTTGAGATCCAGACGCGTCTTACGCGAGAGAAGTATTTGAGATCGAAACGCGTCTTACGCGGGAGGAGTATATGCTTTCCAAATGCGTCTTACGCGAGAGGAGAGGTGAAAGGTTTCGACCAAGTAAATGTCACATCCTAACACGTTTCACGTGAAAAGAGTAAAAGTAAATTCGAAGTCCAAACGCGTCTCACGCGAATGGAAGAAGGTATAGTAGAATGATTTCTTGCTGACAAGGGGTAATCTCTACATGTAGAAGTCACAGATGCCCATTTTCTTCCTGATCATACTCACAACTTTCCCTATTCTCTAACGGGGTGACAGACTAGGTTGGTTTAGTATCCAGAATTGAGGCGTAAACACGCTACCTCAACCTATGGGGCTGCCATATAGATTTCAAGATGGGGATACACCCCTGGGTATTTAAACCAGACTTTAGTCTCAGAAATTCGAAACCTTTTGCGTTCTAGGCATCGCCATTCGAACTCTAGTTTCCACCGTCGCAGTTGGTCTCCTAGGAACTTATTGCAAACACAGGTAGGTGGTTATACCAGACCACCTGAAGTCGTTCGGGCACGACAAACACCAAAGGAATTGCACCTTCAAAGGATTTAAGGTCTCCTAGACCCTTCCTAGACCATTGAAGTCGTTCGGGCATGACAAACACCAAAGGAATTGCACCTTCAAAGGATTTAAGGTCTCCTAGACCCAAAAAAGAACACCAGACGCACCTGTTTTTTTTTTTTTTTTAACCGATTGAATGGCCATGGATGCCGCTTTATTTCCTGATAATATTTACAACTTTCCCTATTCTCCAACGGGGTGACAGACTAGGTTGGCTCAGTATCCAGAATTGAGACGCATACACGCTACCTCAACCTATGAGGCTGCCATACAGATTTCAAGCCGGGGATACACCCTTGGGTATTTAAACCAGACTTTAGTCTCGGAAATTCCAAACCCTTTGTGTTCTAGGCATTTGCCATTTGAACTCTAGTTTCCACTGTCGCAGTTGGTCTCATAGGAAGTCATTGCAAACACAGGCAGGATAATACACAGATATTTACATATAAATGCACACAGATATTTACAGACAAAATACAAACATATACACAAATGGGGAATATTCTGTTTACATGCATCAGCGGGAAGATGCCGTTACTGAGAAGGCATATTCCGTTTGCTGACGTTGGCACACGTATTCAAAACACGCAAAAAAAGAAAGGAAAAATGCAAAATGCATGGACACGGTGGTACAGGGTTTCGAACCCCTGACCTCAGGCTTGGTCTTCAAGTCCTCAACCACTGAACCACGCCACTCTTGTGACAAGATACACAAACAAATATATATACACTATACAAGAGATATATATACATAAAACCAAAACAAAACAAAAGATACATTTGTTGTGGGGTTCGAACCCCTGACCTTGGGCTCAGCCTTCCAGTCTTCAACTACTGAGCCAAACCACTAAACCTAAGCCACTCTTGTGACCAAAACGTTCAAACAAATATATATAATACATAGATATACAATATATATATACATATATGTATAAATATACAATTCTCCCGCCTCTCTCTCTGTTTTTGTCCCACTCTCTCTTCCGTCATCTTCTTCGAGCGTTGTGTCTGGCGCGCGATTTCAACAATCGCGGCGCCTGTGGACGCGCCCTCGGGCTTTATTCTACCACAATTCTGACTCGGTTGTCACGGTTCTCAATCTGATCTTGCAATGTGCAATGCAAGACTGATGAATCACCAAAGAGTCCAAATCCGGCAAATCGTTTTGGAAAACTGATTTTTAAGAAAGAAGTGCCAAACATGGACTGCTTTGCCAGATACAGAGTCGCCGCCTAAATATTTATTTTGGAGGAATTTAGGAAACCCTGACTCATTGGCTAAGGCCACGTGTCTGTCATCACCAAAGTTGCCTCGGCTCGGGAACTTGGGTACGATTGGGGAAGGTCATCTATGAGCACCCCCGCTCGCCCGATCCGAAGATCGGCCTGTACTAAACATGATATCTCGTTTTTGAAAACATATGTGTTCTTATTCCGGTTATTTAGCTAATCTTTATTACGTGATGCGCACAGCAAAACAAATATAGAATAGATCGCCTAATTTGGAACAAAGCATCACATATCCGTTTGTTTGGAAAATAGTTTGAAATTTGCTACTTGCAAGTAGGCTAAGACACGGATTTCAATGAATTATTCTAATTCAAGCAATCCAACCTTCACCCACGGACATTCAGGCAGTTATATCACATAAGCACATAGCCTCATGGTAAGCATGCTATCATGTTAGCACTCACATACATGCAAGGTGCTAAAGCGTAAACACTCACAGCGTACTCCGAGCCAAAACAAGAAACTAGTTAGTAATCATGCATGATCCTAGTTCATGTTAACGATGGCTAATGCATCACATGCAAAATGCGACTAGAATAGACTCGGATAATCTACAATGGCCTATGAGATGCAACGATTCGATGCACGTATTCAACTTGGAATTGAAACACAATGCGTTTAGTATGATGCGCCGAGCCCGGTGCATGCGATACAAATGAATGATGCAAACATTCGAGCATAAGGTATGCTAATTGAAACATGCCCTAGAACTAACCATTGAAAGCAGGTAAGTAAAAGGGAGAAAGAAATAGAGGTTGGAAGACATGCATCACACACACGCACGCTTATTACACAATTGGCCCTCTTTCGGAGGGTCTGAAAGAATAATACAAATTGGATAATTAATCAACTACCTTAGGTAATTAATTATTACAAACCACTTAACTAGTTAAGCAAATTAACTAAGCTAATAAAGTAGTAAAGCAGCCTTGGGAAGAGGGATGAATGCGTGCATGCTCGACTCCGCTCGGAAATCCATCACCATACTCATGTTGTCTCTGTCTGCACTGCTCTGCACCTCTGAACACTACACAAGTCTCAAAGTTGCTTCTGAAATACACCCCAGGAGTTGTGAGAGGCCACCGGCCAAGAGGAAACACCACCGGCTATTGGGAACTGGTCATCGACCATTTGTAGAGCCATTGGCTTGATTTTTGTGGTCGATCAGCACTAAATGTGGTCGGTCGACCATCTTTTCCTGCAAAATGCTGTGTTGTTGCAGCAGAGGACAGACAGGACATGGCAATGCATTTCAAAGCAATGTTTGCACTACCACCCTCGCCCTCATGTCATGAGCTCAAGGGAGTATGGTTTTCGACTCTCGGGCCATCAATCACGCATTTCAATGCATGATGGCCAAAGGTGTCGAGTGTGCAATTTGATATCAAATGAAATGCACACAACACATAAAGGGGTCCCAACCTCTATCATGGTTGATCAAGAGGCAAGGAATGCAAACACCGTGCAATGCAACCTAAGCAAGCAAGCAAGCATGCAAATAACTCAAGTGTGCAACAAATCTAATTCAACATGAGCATGTTAACATGCAATACGCAATAGGCATAAAAACCCTCATTTTTCCTTTACCGGGGCACCCTCATTTGAGCACTTTGTACGGGCACCCTCATTCAAGCAGTACCTTCAGAACCCGCCTATGTTGTAGCCGCCAGAGCTAGGGAAGCCCTTGATTCTGTATCTGTCAGTAACGGACACGACGATGGGATGCATGCTTGCTTAGGAATATGAGGATAGGGTGGAGAAAGCTATCTACTATTTGAGTGAGAAAATGCTGGACTATGAGACCCGTTACACCCCGCAGGAGAAGGCGCGCTTAGCCTTGGTATGGGCTACCAGGAAGTTAAGGCACTACCTGTTTGCTCACTCCATAATTCTGGTTTCGAGATTAGATCCCATCAAATATCTCTTCGAGAAACCAGCGCTTATAGGTAGGCTAGCCCGTTGGTTGCTTCTTTTGTCCGAATTTGATCTGAAGTATGTCACTCACAAGTATGTCAAGGGGAGAGTAGTAGTTGAGTTCCTGGCAGATCACCTAGTGGAAGGGGATAAAGCGGTAGAATACTTGTTCCCAGATGAAGCTATTCTGCAAGTTGAGGAAGAGATTTGGACAATGTACTTTAATGGAGTGTCTAACCAGTACGGTTATGGGATAGGGGTGTTGCTAATAGCACCCGACAATTCCCATATACCGTTACCCTTCAAACTCCAGTTCAAGGTACCTAACAACGAAGCAGAATACGAGACGTGTATCACTAGTTTGGACGACATTGGGTACTTGAACCTGGTTGTGTAATAACCCGACCCTCGCACATGATTTCTAATATATTTTCAGTCCTTGGTTTATGTTTTTAAAAGCTTACTGTAAAATTCCACGAAAAATTTCGGTTAAGTAAGTGTAATCCATGTTGATGGATGCCTATCTGTTACACAAGAAAACTATCTGTCACCATTAACACGCTCGAAGCAGAAATTGGAAGCCTTAACGGCTTAATTATCTGAAATTGATTATATATCTGTGATCAGCATAATTTTTAGGTAATATTAAGTGTTTCTGTGAAATTTCAATTTGGGATGCTTAAACGATTGAATTTTGTCTCTATTCAACCTTATATCTCTAAGAGTATTATTGAGCTAAGACTTAAGAACTTTTCCATCCAAGATCTCCTGGGAGAGAAAATAGAGAGTGTGGAGAAGAAGAATTGGGGGAGAAGAAATTCAACAAGGAAGATTGTCAAATTGAGTAAAGTTGTGGGATTTAATTCAAGGTAAGCTCAATCAAACCTATTTAACCTTCACTTGGACTTAAGGAAGGGTTATTTCTTGTTTTGACAACTTAGGGTTTGTAGTTGAGGATTATGTTTATGATTCATGTTTGATTAAAGAGGGTTCTCATCAATTGGTTGCTTTGACACCTAATTTAGGTGTTGTATGAAATTTATACTTCAATCTTTGGCTTTATGCCAACCCCATGAAATTCTATTTATGTAATGTGTTATGTTTGAGGAACTTGAATTAAAAGATGGAATTTGGAAAGGTTGTGACTTGATTAAGCTTCTAATCATGTTTATTTTGTGATGCTCAAGTTATAATTCATGCTATGGTGATGTTGGGTTAAGATATTGCATTAATCTAATCTTGGGTTGCATGTAAAATGAAGTGGTGTTGCTAAATTTTGAAGTTGAAGTCAAGCTGCCCAAAACAGGGGTCACCACTGCACGTGCGGAGGTCATGGCCGCACGTGCGGACAAGAGGGAAAAAATTGGAAATGCATTCTGCTTTGGGCCGCTCGAGCGGAGGGGGAGGACCGCACGTGCGGTGCATGGCCGCTCGAGCGGAGGGTCCGGCCGCTCGAGCGGAGGGTCCGGCCGCACGAGCGGCCACCCTTGTTTCAGCTTATGCTGAGTAACTTTGAATAGGCATATCTTTTGCTTCCAGACTCCGTTTTGAGTGATTCTTGAGCCTAAAATCAATCCCCGGAAGTCTAGTTTCCAATGGTGGTCGTCTCACTTTCAAATTCTAAGTACAAAAATAGTTATGCCCAAATTAGTGAGAGTTGCTCACTTTCTGTCTACCGGTTTTGTACCATTTCTTCACTTAAACTATTTTCCTATCGATTCCTCCTATTTTCTAAGGCATGGATTGTAACCAATGGAGGACTAATGAGTTTAGAACCACTATGGCTATTGATTAAGGAATAAGAAAGAGATTGGTTTTATCCTCATAATCTGTTATGTACATTATGTTTGTAGGTCAAGATGAGGACATCGTTCCACTGCTATCAAAGACCTACTACTGTGAGTAGTAGTACAAAAACGTATATTTTATCTATTGTTGATAATTATTGTTACTAATGCTCTGTTCTCTGTAAGTGTTATACGAACATTTATGACAATTGGAAATCAATATGAACTGACATGAACGCTGAAAGATTCGCGTACGCCGGTATGATTTTGGAATCCTTTGTTCTGCTAATGACAAATATTAGCCCTTTTGTTATTTATAAGCATACTATGTGATTTCTTAAAGAATAAGTAGAACTGATGTTCATCTTCGAAGAATCAGAATAATTGGAAAACTATGTGAATCCATATGAACCTGAAGTTATTTTGTTGTGTTACACATGAATGCAAAAGTTTAACATCATTATGTGACCACATAAGAATATGAATTATTCTATTTTGTTAGGCGCACAATAATGACATAATATGACAAGAAAGGCTCTGTTTTCTGATATGTTACGTTATGACTTAATGAATATTTACAAGTCTGCGTATGTTCTAAGTCCAAGTCTGTTACAAGATTACGTATGTTATAAGTCAAGAATGTTCCAAGCTCAAGAATGTTACAAGTTTATATATGTGACAAGAATGTTCCAAGCTCAAGAATGTTACAAGTTTATATATGCGACAAGAATGTTCCAAGCTCAAGAATGTTACAAGTTTATATACGTGACAAGTTCAAATATGCACAAGTTTAAGTAAGTTTACAAGTTCAAGTATATACAAGTTTAATATGTTACAAGTTCAAGTATGCTATAAGTTCATGTATGCTACGAGTCCAAGTATGCTATAAGTCTATGTATGTTACAAGTCCAAATATGTTACAAGTATACGCATGTTACAAGTTCATGTATGTTGTAAATTCAAGTATATTTCAAGTATGGTTTAAGTATGGTCTCAAGTATATTTCAAGTATGGTTTCAAGTATATTACAAGTTTAAGGATGTTTCAGGTATACCTGTTTCAAGTATATGTTACAAGTTTAAGTATATTTCAAGGGCTTTAATGCCAATATGTTTTCAAGGGCTTCATGCCACTTTCAAGGGCTTTAATGCCAATATGTTTTCAAGGGCTTCATGCCACTTTCAAGGGCTTTAATGCCAATATATTTTCAAGGGCTTCATGCCACTTTCAAGGGCTTTAATGCCAATATGTTTTCAAGGGCTTCATGCCAACTTTTCAAGGGCTTTATGCCAACTTTCAAGGGCTTTATGCCAACCTTTCAAGGGCTTATAGCCACCACTTTTCAAAGGCCTCGTGCCACATGTTTCAAGGGCCTCGTGCCATATGTTTCAAGGGCCTTGTGCCACCACGTTTCAAGGGCTTATAGCCATTATATTTATGATGTTTATGTTGCAGGATTGGGCCTGAGGCCGACATGTACTTAGCACAGAATCAGACTAACTATATGAACTTTGCATTTTTATATGCATTGATATGTATTATGTTTCAAGTTAAGCGTCATTTTAATTACGTATTACTATTCACTGAGCCCGGCTCACTTTCTGTTATGTCTGTTTCTGTAGGTCACCAATCAGATGGTCAGTCCTAGCCGAGACGCCCGCTTTCTTGTGTCAACCTTCATATGTCCAGGCACTGTATAAGCCATTTATTTTGTTAAGTTGTTAAGATGTTGACTTGCTTATGGGTGTCCATCTATTTGATGTATATACCTTCCATGTTCGTTTGTATACGCCTAATCATAGGGCAGGGACTGTAAATATGTATGCATATGCTCCGGGATATAGTTTGGAACTTTATTTATCCACTATAATGCATGTGGTGAATGAGATCCTGGCATGTAGAAGTAGCTCAATGGAATTATTTCCATTTTTTTTTTCGTGCTTCCGATAAGGCCCCATATGTTATGTTACCAGGTTACATGTCTGTTTTTGAATAGGTC
Organism: Camellia granthamiana; assembly: GCA_036172215.1. Taxonomy (NCBI): domain Eukaryota; kingdom Viridiplantae; phylum Streptophyta; class Magnoliopsida; order Ericales; family Theaceae; genus Camellia; species Camellia granthamiana. Next base: position 21,642,317 of record CM069904.1, read on the forward strand.
ATGCCCAAACTTTTAGGGGTGGGTTTGGGGCGTGACAGGTTGTGTCTCAAGCAAATGGAGATTGGAAGGTCAAAGAAGAAAAGATAAAGATCTATTACCAGACCCTGGATGTTCTAATTCCTAGGTTTGAGAAGTTGACCTTTACGCATCTACTAAGAGAGAACAACAGGTTAGCTGACGCCTTATCAACTCTATCTTCTATGATAGACATCCCATTTGGAGTCCGGATGCGTCCGATCATTATTGAGTAGAGATATATGCCGGCCTACGAGTTGATCGCTGCAATAGATGAAGTGCACGATCAAAACCCCTGGTATTATGATATCTGGAACTTCTTGGAAAATGTGGTTTATCTACCGGGGGCAAATGCCAAAGATAAAAGGGCAATACGTCGAATGGCTGCTCAATTTATCATCTGAGGAGGTAAGTTATATAAAAGAGGTCATCTGGGAATGCACAAGTTGTGCATTGACGCAGAGGAGTCGAAGCGCCTAATGGAGGCCATCCATAGAAGAGAGTGGAGAGCACATATGAGCGGAGTAATGTTAGCCTAGAAGATTCTCAAGCAAGGTTACTACTGGTCTACCATAGAAGAGGATTGTATTGGTTTTGTTCGGCGATGCCACAAATGCCAAATCCATGCAAACTGCATGAATATCTCGTCGTCGAAGCTGTACAACATGACTTCACCATAGCCTTTCTCAGTCTGGGGAATTGACATCATTGGGGAAGTTACACCGAAAGGGTCAAATGCGCATGAGTATGTTCTGGTGGCAATAGATTATTTTACGAAGTGGGTGGAAGCTCAGTCTTATGCAATGTTGAAAGCAGCGCATGTGGCCAAGTTCATCCGACACAACATCATTTGCCGTTGTGGAGTCCCGAATGAGATTATTTCAAACAATGGCTCCTATTTCAAGAAATAAGTGATTGACTTGTTAGAGAAATACAATATGGCTTTTCATAAGTCATCTACATACCGGCCGCAAACCAATGGAGCTGTTGAGGCCGCCAACAAGAACATCAAGCACATTTTGTAGAAAATGGTTGAGACTTACAGGGACTGGCCAGACAAATTGCAATTTGCTCTCTGGGGCTACAGAACTTCAATTTGGACATCTACTGGGGCAACTCTGTACTCTCTGGTTTATGGGATGGAAGATGTTCTAACCGATTGAAATAGAGGTTCCGTCACTGCGGGTTGTGGCTGAGTGCCAGATAGCAGAAGCGGATTGACAGCAGAGCAGGTTTGAAGAACTGATGTTGTTCGATGAGAGAAGGCTAAAAGCACTGTATCATGTTGAAGGATATGAACACAGGATTGCCAAGGCTTTTAACAAGAAAGTTAAGTCTCGGAATCTTAAGGAAGGGGATTTGGTGCTGAAAGACAACCAAACTCCCATCCATGACCCTAGGGGCAAGTTCAGACCCAATTGGACTGGTCTTTACATTATCAAGACTATCTGGTTGGGTAGAGCTATTATTCTCATGGACCTGGATGGCTTAAAATTTTCCTAACCGATCAACATGGACAAGTTGAAGAAATACTACCCCTGAGAGGCTCGCTAGGCCGAAAACCCTAAAGGGCGACCTAGGCAAAAGTTAGAGCACAAAAAAATTGGAAAAAAGAAAAACAGAAAAACTGAGCTCGCAAGGTTGAAAACCTTAAAGGGCGGCCTAGGCAAAAGTTAGAGCGTAAAATGAGAGTGTCAATACTCAAGTGAACCGGAACCGAACTACGTAAGGCCTAATTCCCATCTTTGGGATACATGTTACATGCCCGGGGGGTACCCGCGAGCGTTAAACAGTTCGGACTCCCGAAATCTCTTTGATCTAGTCTCACGAGTGCAATGTGAAACGTAGATGAGAGTCCATATTTGGCAACTTTTATTGAAAATCCATTTTATTGCAATTTTGTCAAAAATGGACTGCATCATCAGATCTCAGAGTCGCCACCTAATATTTTTGGGAAATTAGGAAACCCATGACTCGGTGCCAAAGCCACTGTTCGTCATAACCAAGGATGCTTGGCTCGGAACCTTAGGTATGAGAGGGGAAGGTCAATAATGAGCACCCCCGCTCACCCGATCAAAAGATCGGCCTCTACTAAACCATGATATGACTTTTATTTTCTTTATATGTTCATGTTCTGATTATTTTAGTAAATCCTAAAATTTACTATGTGAGGCATACAAGTATAAACTATGTCACTCATTTTGGAACAACTTGATTTCATGTAGTTTTGAAAGAGTTTTGAAAATGTATAACCCAAATAAATTGAGTTTACAAACATGAAAATCAACATCATTCCAAATTAAGCGACACAACCTCCATTCACTGGCATTCATACAATTATATCACATAAGCAAATAGCCACATGGTAGGGTGCTTAAACATAGTAAGAAAAACACACACAAACGGGATGCTAAAGCATAAAAACTTACATGTTTGACGACCCGTGAACAAGCTACAAAACAAAGTTAGTAAAACATGCATGATGTTATATACAAAATCCTAATGCAATTCACTCATGAGATGCAACTAAAGATTCGGCCTCTAAGATATGACATGTGAATCATCTCAAGAACATGAGGTAGCGCACATAATCACATAGGAATTGATTAAATCCACAAATGCAGACTTAGCCAAACCAAGATGCATAAAATATGGATGCAAAGCATGAATATAATGAAAAATAAATATGATGTTTATGTACAAATAAGAAAAGCAAGTAAAAGAATGGGATAGAAAGAAGTGGGGCGGGGAATTATTACAACGCTTTGAATAAATTATTACAAACCAGATAAGAGAGAGAGAATGGAATATTACAACAAAATAAAAACCTCACAAACTCTTCAAAATAAAAAAAATAAAATAAAGAAACTTCATGTGCGCCGGAAAATATTCTGCTTGACGTAGGAAGACCGCTCCATTCTGTCCGGGGAAACTTATTTTGCAGGAGCACTATTCATCCCGAGATACTATTCACCGCCGGAAGTTACTATTCACCATGACAATTACTATTCACCTTTATTGATCGTTATTCATCTTACCGGGCATTTTTCATCCGCAATTACTATTCATCGCCGGAGGTACTATTCATTGACGGGGTTACTATTCACCGCCAAAAGTTACTATTCACCGCCAATCACTATTCATCCGGTGGGGTCACATCTTTTAAGAAATTAGGTGGTTGGACCAACCATTTAAAGTGGTAAAATTACAACAATTTATAAATAGTAAACTACAACATTTTATGTAAATTACAACAGTTTATATACAACAGTAAATTACAGTAGATAAAGCGGTAAAATTAGGTGGTTCGACCGACCATTTAAAGTGGTAAAATTACAACAATTTATAAATAGTATACTACAATATTTTATGAAATTACAACAGTTTATATACAACAGTAAATTACAGCAGATACAGTAGTAAAATTAGGTGGTTCGACCGACCAATTAAAGCGATAAAAAAAAAATAGTTATGAAAAGCAATAAATGAAGTACTTAAACAAATTATATCACATTTTGAAATTAAATGAAAGTTTGCGAAAACTCACCTTTCGGGGAAATGAAGAATTTTCTAATTCACAAACTTTCTTTTGATTACCCTCAAATTTGTGGAATGTGTTCTCAATTCTCAGTCCAAAAGTTGGAATTACAACTTCTATTTCTGATTCTTTTTTTCTCTCAAAATTCTCGCACTACTTTTCTTTTCTTTTTTTATTATTCTCTCTCCCAATTTTCTCAGACTTTTTTTTTTCTTTGATCTCTCCAGCCCAAAAATTCTTCTCTTCCTTCTCTGATCTTCTCCCTTTTATAGAAAATAATTGTAAGAAAAAGACAAAAGAAGAAACGGTGGTGGAAGGAGTTGATTTCAAAAGATGCACAGTGATTTTACTGTGCATTGCACAGTAAAATTACTATGCACTTTACAATATAATAATATATATAAGGGATTATTAGCATAAATACATGTACAAATACCCAAAAAAAATATAAAAACACACAAATACGTAAAATTAAAATACATGGACTAATGAAATATATTTTAGTAGGCCAAATATGCAACATAATTTGACCAAAGCGGGTCTAAAGGCACAGAAAACAAAAAGACGCACGATGGGAGTGTAGTGAATTTTTTTTCAAAGGAGGAATAATACCCTTATATAATATAATATTATATATATACAAAAGTATGGTGCGTGGGTGAAACCAGGGTACCGAATAAATTTAATAAAATATTATATAATAATATAACATAATATATATATATATATATATAATACATAATAAAGGGAAAGAAAATGGAGAAGGAGTCTAAAATAATTTGGCAAAAACAGGTGTAAGACTAGGATTAAAGTTTACATTCCATCTTTTTATTGAGAATTTTGTGAGATAGCATATTCCTGTTTTCATCATTGAGTAATCAAAAGAAAGCGCCCAAGTCTTAGGGCCGGTCAAAATGGGGTGTCTACAATAGGCAACTTCATTATGAAGCTTCGCTGTAAACACCTCCAAATCAACTGTGTCCATGTGTTTGATCAAGGCATCCTTGTCTTTTCGGTATCTGAAAATCCGGTTGTGATCTTTACCCTAAAAGAAGAGTTGACTACAGTGCTGAGCAGTGTTATTCAGTCAAGGGGAAATTTTTCCATTTCTGGATTCGAGGTTTGTACATCTCGAGGATAAATTCCATGTGTGTGAAGTTGTGATCTTGATCGAAAATGGTTTTGAAAAGTTTTAATAAAAGTTGATTTTGTTCAAATTAATCTTTTTACAACTTAGACCATTTTTGGACCAAAAGAAAATTTTTCAGTGGCCACAACTTCAATTTCATTGATTTCAATACAAAGTTCTTCAACTCTTGATACAAATCAAAGTTGCTTTTATTACATCTTAAAAACTTGAAAAGTTGAATCAAAGCAATAAAGTTAGGGCATAGATGAGTCAGGTGTTCCTGTGTCCCCTCCCTGTGCTTGCGGAAGCTTCTGATGCTAAAATGGGCCCGGATTGCACCTCATCTTCAAGCCAAGTCAAGCACTCGCCAGAAAGGGCACAACTGAGATTGGGAGCAGGAGCCAAAAGTTCTCTCATCCTCCAAGCAGTGGGATAACGAGCTAATTGTGAACCTCAAATTAGAAATGAAGCCGGGTACTCTACCCCCTCTTTTGGGCAAGTTTGGTCATGTCCAAACGGACGCCTGAACCGAAATAGAAAGTAGAATACACAGTGTGTCAAGCCCATCAGTTGAATGCCCGGTTGCCGAGCCATGTTGTAGCTCATCTCGGGCAAATCAAACCAGGGGCAATGCCAAGTAATGTCAACGGCAGACCTGTTGCACATCAAATGGCACTACTACCTTTTATTTAGGAAATCAACTAGCCGTTGACGAAAGAAATAACCCCGGGCTGAGGATGCAGGGCAAGAGTCCACTACTTTCAATTTGTCCATGAGCCATATCCGGGGAGGGATAAAAGAAAAGAGAGATTAAAGAATAGAGAGGTGTATGTTGAGAGAAAAGTGAGAAAAGGGCTTTGAGAGAAAAACAGAGCATGAGTACCAAGCGATGTGAGAAACACATATTAGAAAGGACGGGAAACATTACTTGAAGAAGTAGTGGACTTCTTACAAATTTGTTTGCCTCTCACCGATGAAAGGCGTCCAAGCCCATCAAAGTCTCGACAAGTACCAAGCCCATGCAGCTCTTGCCCTCTTTCAAACCTTGCGCTACTTCAACTAGCCGAATGCTAGACCCACCGAAACTAGGGGCAAAGAGGAAATATGCTAGCATGCACAAACAAAGGGCGTGTTGCCGAAAACCCCGCCAAAAAAGATTGCCTCGGTCACCAGCATCAGAAAAATGGATGAATCAAACCGGGGATATCCAGCTCTCTGTTGTGAACCAAGGATCGAACATCATGTAAAGTAAGCCCGCATATCCATCCCAAAGCTTGGATGTGACCAAAACGGGGCTGAGGCAAGATTTCCTCTTCGCGCCGAGACTCCGTTAGCACTTGAAATTCTTCAATTGTCGACCATATCTCTTGTCCCCCGAAGCTAAAGGCATGTGTATTTGGGTTCCAACATCTAGCTGCGGCATGTAGGAACGGAAAACAAAGTGGAGAATGACTCAGCAGGAAGAGTGCATGTATGCTGAAACCCTAGAAATTCAGCTTTTCCGAGCCATCCAAAGTTGCAATCCAATTTGAGAGTTTTTGGGTAAAAAATGGCTCCATTTGTGGAGAATTTGCAGCTGAAATAATACGAAGTTTGAACCTTTTGTAGAAGATAAGGCAGTGAGTGGAAGTCAAGTGTCAACATTCTGGAGGTTCCTCACATTGGTGGCCGATCGACCACTAGTGATGGCCGACAAACCACTTTGGTAGCTGACCGGCCACCTCTGGTGGCCGACAGAATCCATTCATGGCCGACAACCCTTTTTTGCAGACCTGCTATCCACCTTTGTGTTGAGAGTGTTGAGAACCCTGTTTTGTTCTGCTCTTTGTATATGTTAAGGTCCTGTTTTGAGTCCGTTTAGTTTTAGCGAATTTGCTATGTTGTATTGAAGTTTTTTATCGAGCTGTTTCGTTCATCGAGTTGTTTATTAAGTTGTTTTGTTGTATATCGAGTTGTCTAGTTTTGTTTATCGAGTTGTTATTATTTTGATTACTGAATTATATTACTTTGTTTATTATAGTTGTTGGTCGGTTCATTACCTGATTCAGTCTGTTGCGACAGTACAAGTATTCGATTTTTAATGTTAATTTCGATCTCATTTTTATGGAATGCGGTGCTCATGACGCAAAATACAACACTTTTTCAAAACTAACGTGGTTTTCATTCTGATCATGGTTGTTTTTACAAAAGGTGCAGTACAAGTTTTTATAAGAAAACAAAACTCATCTGAAGTTGTACAAAGTGCTAACACAACTAACAAAAAGAAACTAAGCAAAAATATAGATAGATCAGTGCCAGCTATCTCAAGCTCGAGAAGCCCTCTTCGTCCTCTTCCTTCACGGAGCAAACTCAGAGCTGTCTTCATCTGCGCCGCTGTCTGAACCAGATACCGAACCGGAATCGAAATCATCGCTGCTCTTTACCTCAAAACTTGGCTCAGTAGCATCGCCACTAGCAGAACCCGAGCCGGCATCATCATCTCCCCTCTCAAACAACTCAGCATACTGACTCACTGCCTTATCGGCCTCGCTGGTCTATGTATCATCCTCACTCAGAACAGGCTCTGATGGGCCACTCTCAGCTCGAGCGCTTGGCCTCGGCTGCGTACTGGAGCCTGTTTCTCTCTCCCTGTTGCCAGAGGGGGTACTGATGATCCTGGCACTGTTGTCGCTGGTGCTGTCAATGTAGGTGGGACCTAAAAAGACAGTTGTTATATGTCAGCCACGGTATGTGTATCAGAGATGCAAGTATGGTGTGCAGAATGAGTATATATAGAAATCAGGTACAGTGTATGAATTCAGATGTAGTGTATCAGTGCAGCATGGGGAAATTTTCAATTGAAATGTTAATTTCAATGTCTCAGTGGAAATTTGATGACTAGAATTTAAGAAAACTGAAGAAATTACCTGAATGCCGTGGAAGACGAGTAGTGCCTCCCTCCTCAATATCATGCCCTCAAATGAGGCTAATAGCTCTAGCAGATCCTTGGTGTATCCAGGAGGTGCCTACAAATGCATTGGAAATAATCAATGTCCAGAAGGAACAAATATCAGAAAGAAATAAGAAAACTAAAGAATAGGGTACATACTAGGGGCGCATCAGGAGCTCTAACATATCTGTGTCCTGTTGCGGCAGGCTCAATCGGGATCTGATATGCCTCCCCAGTATACCGCCAAAATGTAAGTGCAGTACGCAGCTCTGGCCAGCCGGTCCTCTGCCTCGTTTGGGTGGCCGCTCTACCACGTGCCTTGGTTGCCCTGGGTATTCTGGCTCTCTCTCCCTCACCCCCTCACCTCCACGAATACCGGTCAAAGGAGGCATGATGTGTGTCTCAATGAATGTCGCATAGTCACCCTCCCCAAAGAAGCAATCAACGTCCAAGCCCCTGGTAAACTGGATCATCTCCTGGGAGGTGAGCTGCTCTATAGCTCTCATAGATGGTGGGGGCGCCATAGGAACTATCGGCTACAGCAAACCCAAAGTTTGGCATACGAAACGCTCGCCAAGAAACCAGGCCTGATAAACCTGACCCTTGAATACTAGCCAAAAACGGATGGCCCCCTAGCTCCAGCAAACTAGTCCCCGACTCCCTCAGGCATCATCGCCCAAGGCGGCCACGTGATCTGTAAATAGAGAATGCCCAACTTGTTGCCATTAGAATGTTACAATATGAATCAGAGCTCAAGCAGAATGAAAATAACTGTGGGTTTTAAGTTACCTCTGCTGCAGTCACAGTGTCGAAGTACTGGCGGAAGAATGGAAAAGTCTCTCGGGTCCTCCACAGACATCTCCCGTCATACCGGTGAGAGTACGGCACGACAGAAGGCATCTCCACCTCTGGCTCTAGGGCAAGGGCCGAGAAGTAGGCATATACCCAAAGTTGCAAAAAGAAAAGAGCCATATTAAGTATACAACAAAACACAGGGAATGCAAAAAGCAAAGAACGTAGAATACAGAATGCAGAAAGCAGAATGTGTGTGCAGTGCACAAAAGGTACAAGTGTGAATGCAAAAAACAGAATGTGTGTGCAATGTACAGAAACTACAAGTGTAAATGTAGAAAACAGAATGTGTGGTACAGAAAGTACAAGTGCAAAGTAGAAAGCACGGCAGGAAATGCAAAGCAAAAAAGGTAAAGCATACCTGCCAGGCTCTCCAATAGCCACCGACCCTATTCCCGCTCCTGCGAGATGTCGAGCTCATGTAGCCATACAATGTGGCAAGGCCAGCACTGCCCCAATCATAAACACAGACCTGAGACAAGTCCACTAGTGCATTCGGGAGATATAACCCTATAGTGTTCCCTCTTTCTGCGAACAAAGTGGTACCAAAGAGGAACATCAAGAAGCCTCGAGCGTAATGCTCGGCCTCCTCTAGGGTTTCTGGTTCTCTCCCTCGAAACTGCTTTGCAAACCAGCTGTATCGTACCATCCCCGATCGGAAGAGAGGTAGGTGTGCTCCTAGCAGGTAGATCCATGTAGCCTTCCACTCACCCATGTCTGTATCATAATGGATCGGACGACCCCCTACCACTATGCCAGTAAGCATAGAGAAATCATATTGAGTCATCGTTATCTCTCCCCCGGTAGAGAAGTGGAAAGAGTTGGTGGTTTCCCACCACCTCTCTACCAATGCTCCAAGTAGAGGTCGACTCGCTATGAGGCGTGATAGCCCCATGCAGAACAAGCCAAAGTCGGCCTTATCAACAATGTGGCGAACACCATCGAGGAGCTCCATATACCACTTCCTCGCGGATGTGGCTCCATAGCCTCTGATAGAGTGGGAGTCCTCCTGTGATCAAAATGATGAGGTGTAAGAAATATAGTGCAAGAATGTGTTTGAAACGAACAGGTGAAAGGCAGTGTAAGAAATACAGTCAAGAGTGTGGTTTAAGCAAGAAATGCAAGGTACATTGAAGAAAATGAGAATACAGTGTATACCTCAGTGGCGCCATAAAATAAATGGGAGGCCGGCTCTCGTAGCAAGAGATCATCTGGTGCACCTTGCTCAAGCCCTCTGAAATGCCGCACACTCTCAGGTGGTAGCACATATGTGTGACGATCATATGTCGTCAGGTCGAAGGGTCGAACCCTGGGTGGTAGGAGCACAGGCTCGAGCCCCACCTCCATCTCTGGGGGCAACTGAGGTGGAATCTTTGGGGAAGCTCCATCATGAGGAACGTCGTCCGCCATCTGGAAAGAAGATGAGAAAGTGGGCGAAAATGAGCAAGATAGGTGGAAAATGCCAAAAGTCAACTCAAGTCAACCCTAGGAGAGAGAAAAAGGGAAGAACAAGTCAAAGCCCAGGAAAAGGCACAGAACCCAAGAAGAACTCGAGGGAAACAAGCCCCAAGTGGTGAAACTCCAAGAAAAAGCACCGAAATCGAATTTCAATTGGTTCAAAACGGAGTATTCAAAGAGGGTTTAGCGAAGAAAATGTGCATGGGGCTTTAGAAAACGCGTATAAGACTCAGATCTAGAGAGGGAGAGGGTGGATTTTCGAGCATGGAGAAGTGTGGAAATGAAGTTTGCGTGTGTTTATTTAAAGACCTGTGGTGAAAAGACCCATTTGGCCCCGATCTGCCATCGGTGGCCGACAGTGCTTAAGGGTGGCTAACAGGTGGCCGACACCCTCACTGGTGGCCGACACCTCACTGGTGGTCGTCCAGTGCCCAGTGCTCCTCCTTTGAGTCTTGATGCTGTTTTGTGTCTTCATTTCTCAAGAAGTGCAAGGAAAGTTCACTTTTAAGTTCGAATTGCCTCTGCGGAAGCTCCAAACCATATCTTCAGTACATGATGTTCATTGCTAGTCAACACGAACAAGGTGTATCCTTTTAAAACATATTGCAACTCTTCCGAGAGGTAAATCGGAAGTTGCGACTGAGTTGGTTTTATCAAATAAGCTTTTGTCATTGCATAGAATGTGCATCTCTTTGTCGTTGCATGGAATGTGCATTTCACATATACTGTTGCATAGAATGTGCATTCCGTTACATAGAACATGCTTTCACCTTATCATGCGTAGATCATGTTGTTAATCTTGCATAGAACATGAATTTTGTACTATTGATCATGCATAGAACATGTATTTTATACTGTTGAATTGAACATGCATTCCAATGTGGCATAGAACATGCTCCGGCTCTCATTGCATAGAATATGCTTCTGCTTTGTTTCTCGCATGTTTTGCATAGAACATGCCATTAACATTGTATATTGCTTATTTGTCTTGCATAGAACATGCATTCTTACTGTATTATACCTGTCAAGTTCCTTTCTTATGCAAGCATGATATTGTATATACAGTTCATTCAACGCTGGTGCAACTAGACGATATTGCATGTACGGTTCATTCAAAGGAGTTCCAAGTAGAATCACTTGTACCCTTCGAATCACCTCTTCTCCTCTCATGTGCAACGCGTTAGGACTTTCCAGTTCAAAACATTTGTGTGCATCCTAATGTTTATCACCTCTTTCGGTCACCGCTCTTCAGTTAAAAATATTTGTGTACATCCTAATGTTTATCACCTCCTTCGGTCACCGCCCTCCAGTTGAAAACATTTGTGTATGTCCTGATGTTTATCACCTCTTTCGATCACTGCCCTCCGGTTAAAAACATTTGTGTGCGTTCTGATGTTTATCACCTCTTTCGGTCACCGCTCTTCGGTTAAAAACATTTGTGTGCGTCCTGATGTTTATCACCTCTTTCAGTCATCGCTCTCCCGTCAAAAACATTTGTGTGCGTCCTAATGTTTATACCCTCTTTCGGTCACCGCTCTCCGGTTAAAAACATTTGTGTGCGTCCTGATTTTTATCACCTCCTTCGGTTACCTTCCTTCGGTGAAAAACATTTGTGTGCGTTCTAATGTTTATCACCCCCTTCGGTTACCTCCCTCTAGTTAAAAATATTCGGGTGCGCCCTGATGTACAAACCCCATTTTCCTTCTGTGTGCAGCACATTAGGATCTTGGTTGAGACCTTGGGTGCGCCCGACGGTTGCTCTTCATCTTTCCTGCACGTCGCGTAGTTAAGCTTGCATAATTTTCTTACATCCTTTCTGCATGAAATGTGGTTCAGTCTGTAATTCCCACGCGTGGTGTGTTTTCTTACTTATTTTCACGTTTGAGATTGTTGTGCCTTGTTTTGGTTTGCTTGAATGTAGCATTTTCGTTGCATAGCATTTGTATCTAAGTGTTTCGTTACAGTCTCATTGCATGATCATAAGTTACGTTCCTGCATCATGCATATCACTTGCATCTTTCCCTAGAACTACTCTGGTTTGATTCCTTCCAAAGGGAAACATAGGCAGCTTGTGGATGCAACTATTTTTGTCTTGCTTGTTTGTTTGTCCAAGTTTTCGGCCTTGTCAAAATGGGTCGTCTCTGGACTTTGACATTCACTCCCCGTCATTTCATGACTTCTGAGTTCTATCAAAGAGGGGCAACTATAGACACCCCATTTTTGACCGTCTTCAAGACTTGGACGTCATCATTTGTGCACTTGATGATTGTGTCTGTTTGTGTTCATTTTGAGCGCCCGAAGTCCTCGGCAAAACGCCCTGTCTTTGAGCCTCTTAACCTTTTCTTTTATTTGCTTGGTTTTGGACCAATTGTTGTTTTTGAGTCTGGAATCTCTTGGTGACCTATCAGCCACCACCATAGGCTGTCAGCCATGGTTTTTTCTTGTCAGCTAGTGGTGTGGCCGACGGCTACCAGTGTGCTTTTCCAGATATTTGTTGATAGTTGTGCCAGCTATAAGCATATTGAGCTGCATCTTCCTACATGTGTATGGTAGGATGTTCCTAAGCTCATGGCTTATTTTTCTATATATAGGGGGGTTCCCATTTTTGAGGGTTAGCAATTTTGGAACAAAATTCTCTCTCTCTCTCTCTCTCTCTCTCTCTCTCTTTAGGTTTCTCTCTCTCTCTCTCTTTTACAATTTTGTGCTTTGTAGCTCATTTTCTCTACACTTTTACATACACTACCTTCATCAAAGTTACTTCTCCTTGAGCTAAGGTTCCTTGAGACTTGTTTTGAGCTCTAGCAAGTGGTTTTAGCTCGGATTGGTGCCTAGAATTGCTCTTTGCTTCAACAGGCAGTTTACTTGCTTTGTTCACTTGTTTAGTATATTTGTTTTCTCATCTTTTAAAACTATTTTGAGGCTAGTTTTCAACCAAAAAAAACCTCTATTTTTATGATCTAAAAATGTTAGTTTGAGGCCATTTTCAAGTGGGGGGTGGTTCACCCTTCTTGCTTACTAGTTTGCTAAGCTTTTGTGCCTTTATTCATCACTTTCAAATCAACTTTTTTGGCCCTTTTAACCATTGAATTTCAGAGGTTTTTCAGTGGTCAAATTCTCATTTTGAGGTCCAAATTTGGAGGGGTTAGCCTCCCCTCCTTGTGTCTTGTTTGCATGCCTAGTTAGCTTCACATGTTAGCATGATTTTCTAGTTTAACTTAGCTCAAGTCTAGCATGTTTTAGCCTATGAAATAACCTGTTTTAGCTCTGTTTTGAGCTGGTTAGTTTGTTTGAGTCTTGTTTTGCATAGTTGTAGTGCAACCCCATGCATTAGCTTAATGTTTTAGCTTTTTGTGATTTAAGTCCAGCATATTTTAGACTATAATTAGGGCTATTTTGCCTCTTTTTTTGGTCATTTGTTCAATTTGAGCCTTGTATGGCATGGTTGTGGTGTTAATTCCTTCACAAGCTTAGTGTTTTAAGGCTTTAACAAGCATTGGTGTGAGTTGGTTGCATATTTTGGTGCATTTTCCACCTCATTTTCAGCACTTACAATCTTTGCAACCCCCCTCAATTCTTCACTTTTGATTTTCTTTGAAAGTGGTTTCAAACCACTTGTTTGCCTAAGTGTGAAATAGAGGTGCTACACCTAATGGTTTAATCCCTTAAGGGGTTCATTACCAACAGTGTAATGCCTCTTTTATGCCCAAACCAAGTTGTGGTTTGAGCCCTCTTTCCATTAGAGGACACTCACCAATGGACAATTGATTAATGAATGGTTTGGTAATTAAAATGAGTAAACAAAATCGGCAAGTGAAACTGGCAAGATAAGCATTCTTTGTGTTGCATTGCATGTGTTCAAATTGGACGTTAATTTGAACACAAGGAATATGGGACATTTCATACTCAAAAGTGATGAAATGTGCCATTTTCCTAGGTCACCATTGCCCTTGATCATGCATGATAGGGTGGTGGTCATTTCGGTCTTGTTTGTGCATTTATTGAACTTGTACAAACTTGGTTCCTTAGCCATCATGCATGGAAATTGCTTTATTGGTGGTTTGAGGGCCAAGAGTTTCTCTCCTTTAAGCTTGTGTGATGATAAGGAGGGTAAACAGTACAAACAACCTGTGAGAATACACTGTTTTGCTCTATTTTGCTCTCTGTTGCAACAAGGAAGTTCAGCTCATCGGTGGCCAACAGCCACCACCAGTGGCTGACCGGCCACCAATGGTAGCCGACCAGCCCCTTGTCCCTCTTGTCAACCATCAGTGATTTTTGCACAATGTGTTGGTAAGATGAAGCAGAGTTGTTCTAGAAGTTGGCAGAATTTTCAGTGATCAAATGTGCAAACATAGGCTTGTAACTGCAAGGCAGTGGCTTTTCAGGTGGAAACCTAGCGTGTGCCTCAGCCTCCCTTGCATTTGAAGTTTACTTATCACTTAAATATCTAGCTTAGATATGTGTTGTAATTAATTAGTTGTAGCTAATTAAGTGTTGTAAATAAGTTATCTAGTTATTTGTTTTCGATTTGTAATAATTAATTAGCTAGAGTAGTTAATTAATTCGGCTTGTAATAATTAGTTAGCTTAATTAGCGTAGCTAGCTAGTTAGCTTATTCATTCGGACCCTCCTTTACGAGGGCGTAATGTTGTAATAAGTGTGCGTGCGTACGTGTATGTCTTCTAACCCCACATTTTTCTCCCTTTTGTTTAATCGTTTTTGATGGTTAGATTGGGGACATCATGTTTTGATTAGCATATAGCATGTTTGCATCCATTCATTTTGTCTTGCATGCACTGAGGCTCGGCGCATCATTCAAACTGCATCGCCATTTCAATATCTTCTTTGAATACGTGTTTAACCGCATGTTATCAAATTGAATCAGATGCCATGTTAGTAGTCGAGCCTATTAATTGCATTCTTTGCATGTGTTGCATTAGGCACTTAACATAGTTAAGAATCATGCATATTTCACTAACTCATGTTTTCCTAGCTCGGAGTACTAGGTGAGTTTCATGCTTTAGCATACTTGCATAAGTGTGAATGCTGTCATGCTTAGCATGCTTACCATGAGACTATGTGCATAAATGCTAAACTGCATCAATGCCTGTGGATGAAGGCTTGTTGTTTGAATTGGAACCATTCAACGAATGTGCGTTTTAAGCCCACTTTGTTGAGTGGAAAATCATGTTTTAAGGCCACTATGTTTGGTGGCAAATCCGCACTTTTAAGCCCACTTGAGGTGGAAATTCATATCATTTTCGCAAGCAAACATGAGTTGAATTGTTCCAAATTAATCAAACTAGTCTATACTTACTTGTGCGCATCACATAGTAAAGCTAGTTTAATCACCGGAATAAGAACGCATAATATTTATAAAAATTCATATCTTGATTAGTAGAGGCCGATCTTTGATCGGACGAGTGGGGGTGCTCAATTCATGACCTTCCCCCCTCGTACCCAAGTTCCCGAGCCGAGGCAACTTCGTAATGACGGACACGTGGCCTTCAGCACGAGTCAGGGTTTCCTAAATTTTTCCAAAATAAAAAATATTTAGGTGGCGACTCTATATCTGGCAAAGCAGTATAATTTTGGCATTATTTGATTTAAAAACAGTTTTCCAAAAAGATTTTTCAGATTTGGACTCTTTGGTGTTTATTAGTTTCACATTGCACTTGTGAGATTAGATTCAGAACTGCGGGAGTCCGAACTGTGAGGCCTTTCATTTCAAACCTTTTCGAAAGGGGGGCAAGAAAAAGGCAAGTCCACACCACCTCATAAGTAGAAATCAAGTTGAAAAAAAGTACTTTCATTCATCAGAGTTAATATACAAAAGGTGATACATGCGATATACATTCATAAATGGCTTATCTTGAATCTACAACATGTGTTACAAATAGAAAAAGTAATGAAAGCTAAACAAATATTCATATGCTCTAAAGGCTTACATTTTTCCAAGTCACTGCTTGGTTACAACATAAAATGAGTCTAGCTCAATACAATTAAGCCCTTGGCTATACAAGTAAATACAATAAAAAAGAAGCTCTTGCTCCAAATCTCCTCAATGCTACTATCTTAGCGGAGGCATATCTCCAACACCTGAAAATGGTTTTTCCCAAATAGGGTGAGCCAAAGCCCAATAGGAACAATCTAACACAATATAGAATCTTAACAAAGATATAAGTATGAGATGCATATTCAATGTCCACGATAAAAATCATTTATAACTCTTTTGCAAAACCATGCCATGCCAAGCTTTATATCATAGTTCATGTTATCTCAATTCATTTTATCTTATTTCATTATTCATTCACCATTTTATCTCATTTCATGAGTCATTACCACACTGAAGGTACAACTCGATGGGTTTCCAATCAACACAACCATTATACAAACACTTCCATTTGCCATTTTAAAGATATTTTGTCCGAAGGAACTGACACCCATGTATAGATACAGTTTTCGGGACTTTCACCATAGACACACAGGCTGACTTAATTCAATGGAGTCCATCCCATTTTTTCTCCCAAACATGGAGTACATCCCATTTCTCCTCCCACATATCATACATTTACAATGTATTAAAACATCGTCATATTCAATTGCTAACGGATAAGAGATTAGTTTCAATTCACCTAATTCTCATGTAATTTCTACAACAATCATATCTATTCTCCACTGATAGCCCAAAACAGATATTTCTAAATAGATATACAATCTTCAAAATAGATAAATTATCAAAATTTTCTATAGATGAGAGGTAATACACACCCAACTCCATCATTTATGTAAACATCCATCCAATTTCATATTCCCAATGCCAATTTCATGTCTTTATACAAAATAACTATTTGAAACACTTAGGGAAAAATTCCCTTTTCTTTCAAAATCCACTCCGGGTATCAAAACCAACGAATTTATCACAACACATCCTTACATCTACTCCCATAATCAATTTCAACATATACATTTGAAAACCCCTCTTTTGACTTTAAATCAAAACCCTAGGTTTGTACAAAATTACCCAAAGCTCCAATATTTCTTACACATCAACAAATAACTAAGTTAAAACTCATAGAATAGTGTAAAAAGTCCATACCTCAAGCTTAGAAGATGAGCAAAGCAAGGAAGGAACTTCAAAGACGCCGAAACCAAGCTCTATTCAGATCAAAACATAGCCCTTGAGATCGGGTAGAGAAATCACTAGATCTAGGTGAAAATGTAGAGAGAAGGTAGGTTTTAGAGAGAGGGGCTCTAGATCTAGGGTCTTGAGAGAAAAAGTTATGAAAAAGTGATATAAAAAGGTGCTACTGCGAATTGATATACGCACATTCCGCTTGAGCACAAGAAGTGATGCTCGAGAGTCAGACAGAATAAGTTGTTCCGTTTGAGTGTAAGAAGTGACGCTCGAGTGCAGAATACACACTCCCAGTAATTTTGTAGACAACAGACCAACGCCCGAGCGCCAGAAAGGCTGCTCGAACTGAGCCCGCTCAAGTGCAGAAGGATCTGCTCGAGCGTAGAATACACTCTCCCAGTAGTTTTGCAGACCTGCAAAAGTATTGAGAATTCACAAAGGCCGCTCGAGCGCAAGAAGTGCCGCTCGAGCGGAGGAGTAAAATTCTAGGCAACAAAGGTTTGAAAACTAAGCAACCAACATGTTCCAAACACAACCACTACAATTCAATAACCAAATTTAAGGATGTACAAGGGAAACAAGACATGAACAACAATACGAAACCATGAAACCCAAGTCTGGAATACAAACTGGTTCGGGTGCAAACCAGAGTCGTTATAATCTCCCCCCATAGGGAATTTCATCCCCGAAATTTGAAATCAAGTTTTGAAGTTATGTTTAAACCAAACACAATAACGATAATTAATCAATTTCAATACCATGACCTATTCTTTGGCCATCCATTCTCATCAACTCGATACACAAGTTCCAACATTGAAAGTATAATTCACATTTTCCCAAAACATTTACAATGTTTATATTAAATCCATGTTTCCAAAACATACACATCATATACAATGCTTCCATATTCTCAAAACATATACAATGCTTTCATATCTCATTAACATAATCAAAATTTTGATACATGCTCAAACATCAACAAATAACTCCGGATACTTCTCACAGACTTCCAACTTACACTCCCAAGTTGCTTCCTCAACCCCGTGATATTCCACAATACTTCAACCAAGGGAATTGTCTTGCCTCACAAGACTTGGCCCCGGGTATCCAAGACTCTCACCAGTCTCTCCTCATATGAGGCATCCTCACCTACCTTTAAGTCGGTCTAATCCAATACCTGCGATGGATCCGGCTCATACTTCCGAAGCATGCTAATAAAAAACACATCATGAAACCGGAAAGTTGTGGCTGCAAGGCCAAACGATAAGCTGCCTCTGTAATCTGCTCAAGGATCTCAAAAAGCCCAATGAGCCGAGAGGACAACTTCCCATTCTTCCCAAACCTTATCAAGGCCCTCCTAGGTGATATCTTCAAGAAGGCATGGTCTCCTACCTCAAAAGACAAAGGCCTCATCCTACGATCGGCATAACTTTTCTGGCGACTCTGGGCCGTAATCAACCTTCTACGGATAAGTGTAACTTTTTCTAACATTTCTCGGACTAACTCTAGACCCAACATAAGTGCATCACCCACTTCTGCCCAACACACCGAAGATCTACACGGTCGGCCATACAATGCCTCAAACGGTGTCATACTAATACTCGACTAGAAGCTATTGTTATAGGCAAATTCCACTAAGGGCAATTGCCTCTCCCACGAACCCTTAAAGTCAAGGACACAACCCCGAAGCATATCCTCTAAAATCTAAATAGTGCACTCTGACTGCCCGTCAGTCTGAGGATGATACGCAGTGCTAAAGGTCAATCTCGTGCCCAAGGCACTCTGTAGGCTCTACCACAACCGAGCCGTGAAACACGGATCTCTATCCGAAACAATCATCACAGGGACTCTGTGTAACCTCACTATGTCCCTAATGTAAAGGTTAGCAAGATAATCTACCGAGTCACTCACACGCATAGGTATAAAGTGCGCCAACTTGGTCAACCGGTCAACTACCACCCAAATTGCATCATTACCCCGTTGAGTCCTCGAAAGGCCCACAACAAAATCCATCGTGACATGCTCTTCCACTCGGTTATAGGCAAGGGTTGTAACAAACCCACTGGCCTCTGATGTTTGGCCTTCACTAGTTGACAAGTAAGACACTTTGACACAAACACGGCCACATCCTTCTTCATTCCCCTCCGCCAAAACTGGCAACAAAAGTCGTGATACATCTTTGTGCCTCCCGGATGCACCACAAGGAGTGAATGGTGAAACTCTCGGAGTACTTCCTCTCGGCAAGACTTCGGTACAAAGAGACGGTCAAGGTGTCGAACACTCGAGTCGGAGTACACGTTCAAGCCTCTTTCTACCTTCCCACCGAAAATCTGCTCCCGGAGGGATTCTACCTCAAGGTCACCCTTCTGTGCTTCTATCACTCGGTTCACAAGTGTAGGTCGTGCAACTACCAAAAACAAGGCTGCAGACTCAACAAACTCACCTAGATGCATTTCAAACTCCCCAATAGTACCCAACATCTCGCATTCCCATATGGCAATACAAGCTACACTATTAATAGATTTCTTACTCAAGGCATCGGCCACAACATTGGCCTTTCTCGGATGATAATGTAACTCAAAGTCATAATCCTCTATGAACTTCATCCACCTCCTTTGCCTCAAATTCAAGTCTTTATGTGTAAACGGATATTTCTGACTCTTGTGATCAAAAAACACCTCAAGCTTCTCACCATACAGATAATGCCTCCAAATCTTTAAGGCAAAGATCACCGCCGCTAACTCTAGGTCATGAGTAGGGTAGTTCTTCTCATGTGTCTTCAACTTCTGCGAGCCATAGGCTACTACCTTCCCCTCTTGCATCAAAACACAACCCAAACCTTCCTGTGAGGCAACACAATACACCGAATAGCCCAAACCTCTCTCTGAAATAATCAAAACTGGAGCAGTGGTAAGTCTAACCTTAAGTTCTTGAAAAGCCTTCTCACAGGTCTCACTCCACACAAATTTTATTCATTTCCTTGTCAGTCTAGTCAACAGTGAAGCTAATATGGAGAAATCCTTCACAATCCGACAATAATACCCAGCCAACCCCAAGAAACTACAGATCTCAAAAGCATTCTTAGCTGGTTCCCAATCTTGCACTGCCTCTATCTTAAATGAGTCTATAGTCACCCCTTCCCCGGATACCACGTGACCTAAGAACTTAACCTCTCTCAGCCAAAATTCATATTTTCCAAACTTAGCATATAGTTTGTGAACTCTAAGCAACTCAAGCACCACTCGTAAGTGTTCCTTGTGCTCCTCATCAAAGGGTGAGTAAATTAAGATGTCGTCCACAAAGACGACCACAAAATAGTCTAGGAACTCACAAAAGATGCAGTTCATCAAATCCATAAACACAACTCGTGCATTGGCTAGCCCAAAGGGCATCACTGAAACTCGCAATGGTCATACCACAAACGGAATGCCATCTTCGGGATATCCTCCTTCCTTACTCTCAACTGGTGAGAACTCGATCTCAGGTCTATCTTAGAGAAGCAACAAGAGCCCTTTAACGGATCAAACAAATCATCTATACGAGGCATTAGGTATTTGTTTGCAACGCGCCATCGTTCTTTTTTGAAAAAAGAGTCGGTGCTCTCCAAGGCAAAGTACTAAGGTGAATAAAACCATTATCTAACAATTCTTAGAGTTGAATCTTCAACTCACTTAACTCAGCAGGCGCAAATCTATATGGTGCCATGGAAATTGGTGCCGTGAGAGGCACTAAATCAATAGAGAACTCGATCTCTCGATGAGGTGGCAAACTAGTAAGGTCCTCGGGAAAAACATTCGAGTATTCATAAACTACCCTTTGTAACTCAACTCGGATTTCATCACACTCAGTTCTCAATAAGTTGGCAAAAAGGCAACTAAGCTCACTCCACCCATGCGGATCATACATCGATGATAAGACTCTATCAACCCAGTCCCCCAAGAAATAAAAACAATCACCGTTTAGGGTACATACAGTAACCCTCTAATGGTAGCAATCTATAACTACCCGATATGATGACACCTAGTCCATTCCCCAAATAACATCAGAACTAGACATGTCAATCAACACAAATGCAAAAGGAAGTCGGCAACCGGCAACCTCTATGTCACAACCCCGACACCCCTGCTTCAAAACAATCTCACCACTAATTGGTGACTCTACACAGAGAGGAGATGCCAATTGAGCTAACTCTAACCCCAAAACCAATAGAAAAGAAAACGAGATAAATGAATGGAATACACACGTATCAATCAACACATTAGCAACTGAATTGCAAAACAAGAAAGTACCTCTCACTACTGAAGGCGCTGGTACAAGATCTGGCGCGCTAACAGCATACACACGCCCCGTAGGTCTCTGTTCAACCTGCTCACCCCTCGGAGCATAAGCCTGATGTACTGACTCAGCCAAAGAGGCTCCGTGATTGGCCTTTGAGGCCTGTGCTGACTGTGCAAGCTGGTGGCTCTGTGTCTGCCTCGAACCAGACACACCAGATGTGCCACCCAACTAAGGGCAAAATCTCTTCATATGCCCCGTCTGCCCACACTGATAACAAGTGAGTAGCTGCCCTCTCTCCTGACTCTAGCTCTCAGAACGAGGCGAAGACAATCCAAACCGTTGCCCTCATCCTCTCTGCGAGCAAGCTGGAGACTTGTTGCCCAATGGACCACATTTGAAACAAGTAATATTTCCCTAACAACCCCTCCCAGAACTCAAACTCGATACTGGAAAAGTAGACCTCGACTGTGCCCTCTGGGACTGTTGGGGGTTAGAACTCCTCAACATCTTACTGTCCTACTAAACATCCTGACTCCTCCTGGAGCCACTCATCATTTCTTTCTCCATCTATATTACGGTCTCAAGATGAGTCGCCGCCTCCACAAGGCTTCTATAATCCCTAATCATCGACCCCACCACTTTAAACAGTAGCCCGGTCCTCAATCTTTTCTTGAACTCTAAACAACGGCGTTCTTCAATCACCATGGGTTCTGGTGCAAACCTCGATAAGCTAGTAAATGTAGCCTCAAACTCGGCCACGGTAGTGTTCAGCTGCATAAGCTTGGAGAACTGGTCTCTCAACTTCTCCCTAACAGTGGGAGGCAAGAATTTATCCTAAAAGGTATTGACAAAAGCCTCCCAAGTCACACCTATACACCCACGCGCATACTTCCACCACTAACCTGCATCTCCCTTCAGTTAGAAGGATGCCAAGGTCACTCTCAACTGGTCGTCCTCGATGCCAAGCATCTCGAATGTTTTCACTATTTGCTCCAACCACTCATCTGCCTTTAGTGGCTCTTTGGGATCACCTACAAACTCATCCAGACCGGAAAAACTCTTGCTTCAAGAAAGCTGGCCCTGCCTCAGCTACTTGTGCCTGGACTTGATTATCAACTCTAAGAATGTCCATAGACTCTCGCAATGCTTCGGCCATTTCGTGGCCTAAGGTGCCCATGGCCTATTGACCAACTGGTTCGACCACACTCGCCTGACTAACCCCTTCTTCTTGCACCAAAATCTCATCCAGTAAAGGCACCTCATGCCTCCCAGGCCTACCACACCTACCGCTACCACATCCACGTCTTGACATCCTAATGAATGTAACACAAGAGATTAGCACATTTATAAATGTGCCGAAGCTAACTCACTCACGTCCTAATGCAGTGGACAACAGTAATTCACTCTACATAAGCACATTGTCACATAAATACAAATGAATTTCATTCTGGGATAATGACCGTCCCGCGGCGTTGCCAAAGTTCTAATTAGAAATAGCAGTGATCAAGTGCTCTTCTAATAGGACTTCTAGAAACCTGTAGACTTAATCAACATCCTAGAAATTAAATCCCATACCCATATAACCACATAAGCATACTGTACACACTAATATCTCTATCAAGCGAGACAAACCCATTGTTGTATCAACCACTTCCCACGTACCCAAAGTATTCAAACTCGGTATGCTCTGATACCAAGTTGTAATGCCCCAAAATAAATATGATAAACCCACCTCATAAGTAGAAATCAAGTTGAAACAAAGTACTTTCATTCATCAGAGTTAATATACAAAAGGTGACACATGCAATATACATTCATAAATGGTTCATCCTAAATCTACAACATGCGTTACAAATAGAAAAAGTAATGAAAGCTAAACAAATATTCATATGCCCTAAATGCTTACATCTTTCCAAGTCACTGTTTGGTTACAACAAAAAATGAGTCTAGCTCAATACAATTAAGCCCTTGGCTATACAAGTAAATACAATAAAAAAGAAACTCCTGCCTCAAATCTCCCCAATACTACTATCTTGGCAGAGGCATATCTCCAACATCTAAAAATGATTTTTCGCAAATAAGGTGAGCCAAATCCCAGTAGGAATAATCTAACACAATATATGAATTTTAACAAAGATATAAGCATATTCAATGTCCACGATAAAGATCATTTATAACTCTTTTGAAAACTATGTCATGTCAAGCTTTATATCATAGTTCATGTTATCTCAATTCATTTTATCTTATTTCATGATTCATTCACCATTATATCTCATTTCATGAGTCATTCACCAATTCATTCAGATAACCACACTAAGGGTATAACTTGATGGGTTTCTAATCAACACAACCATTATACAAACACTTTTATTTGCCATTTTACAGATATTTCGTCCACAGGAACTAGAACCCATGTATAGATACAGTTTTCGAGACTTTCACCCTAGGCACACAAGCCAACTTAATTCAATGGACGCCATCCACTTTCTTCTCCCAAACATGGAGTACATCCCCTTTCTCCTCTCACACATCATACATTTATAATATATTAAAACATAGTCATATTCAATGACAACATATAAGAAATTACTTTCAATTCACCTAATTCTCATGCAATTTCTACAACAATCATAGCTATTCTCCACCGGTAGCCCAAAACAAATATTTCTAAACAGATATACAATCTCAAGACAGATATATTATCCAAATTTCCATAGGTGAAAGGTAATACGCACCTAACTCCACCATTTATATAAACATCCATCCAATTTCATATTCCCAATGCCAATTTCATGTTTTTATACAAAATAACTATTTGAAACACCTAGGGCAAAATTCCCTTTTCTTTCGAAATCCACTCTGGCTATCAAAATCAACAAATTTATCACAACACATCCTCACATCTACTCCTATAATCAATTTCAACATATACATTTGAAAACTCCTCTTTTGACTTTAAACCAAAACCCTAGGTTTGTACAAAATTAGCCCAAGCTCCAATATTTCTTACACATCAACAAATAACTAAGTTAAAACTCATAGAAGAGTGTAGAAAGTCCCTACCTTAAGCTTAGAAGATGAGCAAAGCAAGGAAGAAACTTCAAAGACGTCGAAACCAAGCTCTGTTGGGATCAAAACGTAGCTCTTGAGATGCTCTACCTTTCTAACAAAGGCACACGAGTAGAGAAATCACTAGATTTAGGTGAAAATGTAGAGAGAAGGTAGGTTTTAGAGAAAGAGGCTCTAGATCTAGGGTTTTGAGAGAAAAAGTTATGAAAAAGTGATGTAAAAAGGTACTGCTGCGAACTGATATACGCACAGTCTGCTCCAGCGCAAGAAGTGACTCTCGAGCCTCAGACACAATAAGTTGTTCTGCTCGAGCATAAGAAGTCACGCTCGAGCACAAAATGCACTCTCCCAGTTGTTTTGCAGACAACAAACCAACGCTCGAGCGCAAGAAAAGCAGCTCGAGCTGAGCCGGCTCGAGCGTATAATACACTCTCCCAGTAGTTTTGTAGATCTACAAAAGTACTGAGAATTCCCAAAGCCCACTCGAGTGCAAGAAGTGCCGCTCGAGCGGAATAGTAAAATTCTAAATAACAAAGGTTTGAAAACTAAGCAACCAACCTGTTCCAAACAGAACCACTACAATCCAATAACCAAATTTAAGGATTTACAAGGGAAGCAAGACATGAACAACCATACGAAACCATGAAACCCGAGTCCGGAATACAAACTGGGTCGGGTCCAAACCAAAGTCGTTATATAGGGAGTTGACTGCCACAATTTCATGTGTAGGGACCAAAGTGAGATTTGACCAGAAGTGCAGGAAGCTGACTGTCATGATTTCATGTATAGGGGCCAAAATGAGATTTTGTGCAAAGTGCATGGGTGCAAATTGTAATTTATCCTCTCTTTTTTCTCTTGTTCGCATTTTACTAATGAAGGGCTTAGTGTAGACAATAACAACGAGTTAATAAATGTTTAATAATCAAATTTAATATTTAAAATTAAAAATTATTATAAATAAAAAATAATTAAATCTATTTGATAATTACAATGAGTTAATAAATGTCTCATAATCAAATTCAATATTTAAAATTAAAAAATATATTAAATAAAAATTAATTAAATTTGTTTGATAATTACAATTTGGGTAAATTACACTTTGCTCCCCTGCATTTTGTACCAAATTTGTCACGACCCATTTCGCCCCTAATAGAATAATGCCGTGATGGCCAGTAATCCGAGATTACCGAAGGCCAACTTACAAAGATTCACACAACCAGGGTATACATATGGGGCATGCATGTGTGGAAGCAATAAATTTTAATCTAATTAGTCCATAAGAGCTGTGCTTAGATTAAATGAAATGACATACTTATTAACATGATTTTACAACTTGAATACAAAATAGCATAAACTTAATATTTCATATTGATCAAAAGGCTTCTCAAGCCAAAACATACAAAAGAATGAACTATAAAGCCAAGAAGCATAATCTTCAAGATGCTACAAAAACAAGAATCAAAACATCATCCACACAAAAAGCTTAGGCGACACCGCCTTCTTGATCATCACTTACATATATATATATATATCTATATAATAAAACATAACAGATTTTGAAAATATGTAAAATGTATCAGAGATACAATTTGAATCAACAGCCTATATCAATCCTAAGTATATATCAATGGTTGAAATACATTCACTTCCCGCCCAAACAATAAGCTACCCACTTACCCAATCCTCCCCCCATTCTGTCTTTATCTCTCTCCCCTCCATTCTATCTTTATCTCACTCCCTCTCTGTTCTCACCCACGTCCCCTCCCCATTCCCTCTTTATCTCTCTCTCTCTCTCTCCCTCCATGTTCTTCTTCTTCCCTACCCTCCATCTTCGCTCGCTCCCGAAACTGCTCTCTAGTCTCGGCTCGCAGGGTAAGATGCTCGCTCCCCTTTTCTTTATGTTCCCTTTCTCTCTCTATATTTCTGCCTCCCCCTATGTTCCCCTCCTCTCACTGCTCAATCTTTTTGAGCTTTCCAGAATTCTCTCTAACGGGCTGTGAACAGGTTATTTTAGGTCTAAATTTTTTTCCAAAGTTTAATTTTGGTTCATTATGGTGATTTGCTTGGGAAAAGAAATTGATATGCAATTCGTTTTTCCATCGCTACCATCCAATCCTTGAGGCCAGAAAACTTGTGTCTCTACATAATTGTTCAACACCAAACCTGTGGGAATTGAATTTGGGGTTTTATTCCCTCTTTGTTGCAGATTTCTTTGATTTTCTTAGTTGAATGTTTCTATAAATTTCAATGCCCTGTTTCTATAAATTTTCTGAATTTACTATAAATTGTTGTATTCACTCCCTACTCTTTGAAAACAAAAACAAAAAAACAAAATATTCTTCGACCATAATGCATGTTTGTTCAAGGACTGTTCTGTATGAACTGCAGAAGATAAGAAGCTGAAAACTCTTGCAAAGAGGAATCTATGGTGCCAGTGTGTGAATTGCAACCATATGGTTGAACTTGCAGTAGGTTGCAACCACATTTACTATAGGTACTGTATTACTTCATTTTGGGGTACAATTGGAGTGTTTTGCATATTATTTGTGTCTATACATATGTGTGTGAATTCATCTGGGTTTGATGTTAATTGAAAAAAAAATGTGGTGCTTTTGCCTTAGTTTGCATTACTTGTTTAGTTTGTCCTTAAATTCTTCAGTTGCAATTTCTTTATTTATATGAAATTGCTCGCTCCTCTTTCTTTAGTTTATGTGGGTAATCTCATCTGGTTTGATGTGTTGGAACTTTTGAGTTTCTTCCTCTCTGTGTTTTTTTTATTATTATTTTTTTTGTGTGTGGCTGTGTCTGTTGTTGTCTGCTAGGAAGTCCCAAGACTGAAGTAGGTGTAGGAAGTTCAAATTTGAACTTGGCTACATTATGACTAATCAGGGTTTTCTTCACGAGCTTGAATTCCTCGAAGTTCTTAGTATTTAAGAACCCTATTAAGCAAAGCCCATTTATTATTAAACAAATACACAAATTGGCAAAAACCCAGTTTTACAAATTGAAAAACAAACTAATTTAAAAACTGCACAAGATCGATTAGTCAGAATTTTTGAAAACCCATTAAAAATCAAGACACAAATAAACAGAAAAACATATTACACCTTCGGGTTTTTTGGAGGAAAAGAAGAAAGCAGCAGTAGCAACAATGGTGAAAAGGGCAACAGCAACACTGACGATCTGGATATCAAATGTTCATAAGAAATCCATTGGTATTGAGTAAGGTAAAACCCCTATCGATCTCCTCTTCCTCTTTCTCTTCCTCTTCCTCTAAATGTGGATTTTGTGTGAGGTTTCAGAGGTTTTTTTTACCAATAAATGGATGATGTTTAACATTCCAAGATAAGAAACTATTTATGGGAAGAAGTAAGGGAATTCAATAACATGGTTTTTTGTTGCAACTTTTGAGTGTTCTGGTCATTGATTTACTTTTATTTGGGGTACAATTGAAGTGTTTTGCATATTATGTGTGTCTATACATATGTGTGTGAATTCATCTGGGTTTGATGTTAATTGATAAAAAAATGTCATGCTTCTGCTTTAGTTTGCATTACTTGCTTTAGTTTGTCCTTAAATTCTTTAGCTGCAGTTTCATTATTTATTTGAAATTGCTCGTTCCTCTTTCTTCAGTTTACGTGGGTAATCTCATCTAGTTAGATGTGTTGGAACTTTTGAGTTTCTTCCTCTCTCAAATTTTTTATTTTTTTATTTTTTTATTTTTATTTTTTATTTATTTATTTATTTATTTATTTTTTTTTGTGGCTGTGTCTGTTGTTGTCCAATAGGAAGTCCCAAGACTGAAGTAGGTGTAGGAAGTTCAAATTTGAACTTGGCTACATTATGACTGATCTGGGTTTTCTTCACAAGCTTGAATTCCTTGAAGTTCTTAGGATTTAAGCACCCTATTAGGCAAATCCCATATATTATTAAACAAATACACAAATTGGTAAAAACACACTAATTTAAAAATTGCACAAGATTGATTAGCTAGAATTTTTGAAAACCCATTAAAAATCAAGACACAAATAAACAAAAAAACATATTACACCTTTGGGTTTTTTGGAGGAAAAGAAGAAAATAGCAGCAGCAACAATGGCGAAAAGGGCAACAGCAACACTGACGATCTGGATATCAAATGTTTGTAAGAAATCCAATGGTATTGAGTAAGGTAAAACCCCTATCGATCTCCCCTTCCTCTTTCTCTTCCTGTTCCTCTAAATGTGGATTTTGTGTGAGGTTTCAGAGGTTTTTTTTACCAATAAATGGATGATATTTAACATTCCAAGATAAGAAACTAGTTCCTTAAATTTTGAATTCCTAAAGTAAGTAGTAATTTGTTTTCTCTTTCAAAAGGGCATATATGGGAAGAAGTAAGGGAATTCACTACAACAAAACTGAGTTTTAACGGCTCCACATTAACGGCATACAATAAATGCAAGACGTTGTTTCTCACTTTTATGACTTTCTTTTTTTACATGTCGTAAATAATTTCTCAACTACGGCGTGTCTGTTGAGTAGGCCGTAAATACTAATAATGATGATTTTTCTATGGCTTGCGATTTTAACCGTAACTAAAAAAACTTTCTATGACGTGCATATGGCATGCCGTTAATACACCAACTATACATGACATGCGTATACCAGCTGTTAAAAATATTGAACATTTCACGGCGCACAAAAAGCCAGCCGTTAAAAATATTACATTTTTTTATGGCGCACAAAAAATCAGCTGTTAAAAAGTATACTTTCAATGACGCACATATGCTAGCTGTTAAAAATATTTTACTTTTTACGACACGTAATTTCTTTCTTAAATAGTATGACCAAAATAAAAATAGGCGCCGAAATAAAATACTTTGGCGCCCAATGCTAAAATGAAATACTCTTTGAATTGGGCATATCGCTCTTTTTAAACACCATGTATGTCACACACTCTCTCTCTCTCTCTCTCTCTCTCTCTCTCTCCCCAAACCGTCTCAGCCTCACAGATCATTTTCTCAGTCTGACAGATTTTTGTCTCAGCCTGAGCCTTCATCGAAACCCTAACCCTGAGCTCCTCTACCACTCTCCAAAGCCTCATCACTGTCTCCCACTACCCTAACTTCGTCGACGATGCCTGATTAGGGAAGACTAGGGTGAGACAGTGGTGTTCGTCTGCCTCAGAAGCGTAGGGTGCTTCGATCTACCTGAACTGGCGGAGATGGCAGCAACGCTGGAGAAGAGTGGCCACCAATTCTTGTGCTCCATGGAGCCTTCGCCAATGACTATTCTGTCTCCATCTGCTCTCGCCTCCCCTCTGTCGCTTTTCTCAACCTAATTTCTAATTCCTGGGACTTCCACACCGATCGCATCCTTCCCGTAATCTCTTTCTCTCTCTTTCTCTCTCTCTCCCTCTCTCTCTCTCTCTCTCTCTCAACTCATTTGAATGCATAGAGACTGGCTAGGTTACTTCAGAGATAATTCTCTTTCCAATTCTAGGGTTTTATATTTCTATAAAAATCTGAGAAATTTGAGATTGATTATAGTTTCTGACGGATAATACTGATTTCATGGTGATTAGGGTGATCAGACTGCCTGGGGTAGGGAAGTCGACGATAATGAATGAGCTTTATGGCTTTGATGGAACTTCACTTGGTAACATATACATATATGCTCTTACTCTTCTATATATGTATATAATTTTCTGTTTAGTTCATAAGAAAGCATTATAGAAAATAATACTAGAAATATGAAGGTGCTTTTGATAGAAAGCTTCTTCAAAAGAACAAATCTGTTGTGTTTTTCCCAAAAGTTACTATAAATTTTGCATTTTTTTGATTTTTTTCTGATTAAAACATTGAAAAGTTTCTATATTCAACTCTACAACATCAGCCCCCAAGCAACAGTGTGGCATTACAATTATGAGATAGGCTTGTAACCCACAAAACAGAACACCCACGTGCTAATTGTCAAGGGGGAAAAAATCCTAATTTTGTTTGCTTTGGTTAGTGTTTTAAATTGAATAGCTATACCATGTTGTTGGATAATCTTTGAGAAGTAAATTTAATTAAATCAGCTCCACAAATACAAAGAATGAATTAGAGTAACAAAATTCTTTTTCGAAGATTTACGATCAATTTGGTTCACTGTAAGGGGATCAATTTGGTTCACTGTAATGGTTCTCTATTTTGATGTAATGAGAAGAAATGTGGAATGGAAATACTAGGGTTGATTAGTTCTGTTACATTTTCTTTTATGAATTTCTTATTGCCTCCAATCTTAACTAAATTAACCAAATGTATTCACTCTCTGCTTAATATGCAGGAAAAGCTTCGGCAGACTCGTGAATTATATGCCTCCTTTAATGCAATGTTGGAGATAAAAGACTTGATGCTAAAGAAGACTTCTTTGTTAAACTCTATAAACCCACCAATTTGTACTCTATCTTCCTCCCTATTTCTAGTTTTGCTAGTTACAATTCTTATATTCTATCCTAGTCCTACTTAATTCTAAAATTTAGATTCTGAAATATCTCTCCACAATTTTAGCTTAAAGTTTTCTCATTCTCTTGTTTCGTCAACTAAATTTGTATCGTTTGCAAATTTTATACACTGGAGATATCCTCTTTGAATGTTCTTTTTAAGTTCATCCATTACTATGTATGTAAGCATATTGGAAATATTATATTTGTGATATGATATCTATTAAACGATATGACACAAATGAGGTTTCTTTCAAAATGTTTAATAAGTCTACATTTTGTATGTGTATAGGACATTTTTAAAGAGGTCATTGTCGGACGGCAACCTTCTTTCTGAAAGCAATTCATCCATTAAAGCCTCTGATGTTTGACAAAATGAATATCACAATCAGCCTTTGCCTGATAAGATGCAAGGTCTTTCAAAGTCAACTCCAGAAATCTCAACTTGTGAAGGTGAATTATCTTATTCAAGGTGAGCTTACATCACTTTGTTAAATCTGGTACCTGAAGGAGCTCCTCTATCATTTAACTTTGTTATATACAAGTGCAATTGGGTTTTCCTATTATTTGATTTACTAAAGCTAATATAATGGCCAAAATTGACCATCTAATTTACATAATTCTTTGAAGAATAAAGTAGAAAGGCTCTGATAAATATATAATGTTCCACAGTTGTCAATTTGTCAAAAAACCAGTTTGGACCAGCCAATTAGACTGGATTGGCTTAGATGTGGAGCTCTTATGGACCAAATGCCCAGGTGACCATAAAGTTGATGAAATTCAGAAAGTGTAGCTGTACTAAAGCTTTAACTTCCTGGATTCATCATGAGTGGACAAATAATCTACCCAGATGATATGAATGGTGAATTTGAAACTGTTAAAGTATCATCTAACAAAAACATGTGGATTTTGATTACCGTTTAGATTGTCTTTTGAAAATTGAATGAGTAATTTCAAATACCAAACGAGCTTATCATGTATGATAGACATTTGAAGCTTGAATATTGTATTGAATACATCTTATATTTAAAATGTCTCTGTAGTATTGTTTTGCATGCATAGCTTGACTCATCTTGGAAGTTAAAGTCACTGTTTGTGTGTCAATTAGTGTTGAACATGTGGTTTGGTATGCGATATGATGGCCAATTATATCTCACATTGTACACTTATATAATTTAATAATTGCAACATTCCTCTAATTAATTGGTTGTCTTGTGTAGGTATACCCCCTCCATGTCTAGTACGCAGCTTTTTCCAGATATGCAGCAGAACCAATATTTGGAAAATGATCATGTTTGTTTGGATGGACATCGAGATTCATTCCATTGCTCAAATTTTTGGGAAGTGGATTGGCTTTCTTCATTTGGAAATTCATATGAAGAAGAAACTTATAAAAGGTGATTTTTGAGATTCTATTTAAGTAATGATTCCTGAAATGTTGTTTGGAAATAAGCTTAAAGTTCAATACTTTAATTGCTGTCATCATCAGCACCACTTCTTTTATTCAGTGTCTGTCACTACCAAGGGCCACCTTTTTTTTTTCTTCTACTGTCATCGCCATCATCACCACACATATACCCTTTGTCAGCCATTAACAACTTTGCGTACAAACATTCTTTGACCCTTCATCTTTAATAAGAGAAAAATACTACTTTCACATAGTAATTTACTGTAACAACAGGAACCAAACCAAGCCAAACCGAACCAAACTAAGCCTTGTGTCCCAATCAAGTTGGGTTGGCTACATGAATCATTTTTGTCATGCTGCTCTGTCAAGGGTTATAGACTCAGTTAAATTAAATAAATTCATGTCCTTTCATTGACATCTTCATTTGTTCATAGAAGTTGTCATCAAATATGTGTGTATATTGATGCAGATGCACAAATATGACCACTATCATTCATATCTGTAGATATTATACTTTCCTTGTCATGTTCTTAAATTCATACAAATCCACACGACCTTCCCTTGCCATGTTCTGTGGTTTGAACTTTGGATTTAATGGTTGCAGATCTATGCTCATAAGCTCTCCTATTACCGGTACGTCATCAGGTAGTGTTGTTACTTGACTTAAAATGGAGTCAGGTGTTTCTGCTAGTACGTCTGGGTCCAGCATGAAGGTCAGTAATATATTGAATCTTTCTATTGGCATTGTCATGACATGGTATACTTATCAATCAAAAAATATGCCATGCATACATATTTGACAGCTATAGTTCACAAGTATAGGCAAAGTATAATAGAATAGCATTAACTTGCCCTATTATTTTTTCCTCATGTTTGTGCTTGTGAATCTTAGATTTGGATCTTGTCAATTACAACTATTTACTATTATTGCCATATTTTACTTCCTTGTCTTGCTTTCTTTGTTGACTGACTGACCTTAGATACATTATTCCTTTTGGATTTAAATTTTCTTGACTTGTTTTTTATATTTGTTTTTGGTTAGTAATTTCACGGCGTTGATGTACTTTGCACATTATGATGATCCCATTTCTAATGTATTTTTAATTATTTTTTTTAGTCAACCAAACATGGGAATTGACATTTTGATGGAATGACTTTTTATTGCACTTCATTCCAGTGATCAGTGTACCAAACACTACCTCAATTCTTCAACATTTCCATGTGAAAATCTAAGTAAATTGAGTGCATCTTCAATAATCTTCAACCAAAATTTGAGGAACTATGTGATCTTATGATAATTAGGGTGGCCATTTTGGTGAAGTCTCAGTTAAAAGGATATTTTTATTCAGCTAATAAGATGGTGCATAATTTGCAGCAGGTGAGGAGGAGCATTGGATCTTCAATCAGTCTGTAGAAGTTTTCTCGGCTGGGAGTGAGCTACTTAGAGTATGATCTGGTTTTGTTGTATGCTCTTCCTATGTGTTGCTATGCTTTACTTAGTGCTTTGGCTGAGTGCGGTGTAGTTTGCTTAGTTTTGTTTGACTTTATTGGGCTACTATTTTCATTGGTGTTGGCTATCTGATGTACTCATGTGTTTGGGCCACCCTTTTGTCTTGTTGTTTAGTTGTTTTTTCCTTGCTACGTTGGTTCCTCACCAACTCTTGATGGTGTGCTAGTGTGCTTATCGGTGCCAACCTAGTTCCTCGGCTCAATTTATCCATCAATTCAATCTCAAACCCTTCAAATCCCAAACTCAACAAGGTAAGGGAAACTACCCATTTCCTCATTCTCTTTCTTCATCATTCTTCGTTTACTAGGTTTGATAAATCAGTACTTCTATGGCAAATCCATTTCTTCTTTTATTTGATTTTGAATATCTATTCTATTGTAGCTGCTGGTTAGTATTTTTGGATTAAAAGATGTTTGTTTTTAAATTAAAAGACTTGCTGATAGTTCTTTGTAAGCCTAATGCCCTTAATTGATGTTGTCGTTATTAAATTGTTTCGTCTAGTTTATTTAGTTGATTAGGTGCATAATTGAGTTTGTTCTTTTGAAAAAGTTTGTTGTGTATTGAAAAATGGATTTATTTGCTTTATTTTATAACTAAGAAAAAGCTACGTTCGGCATGTGATTGGCTTATATAACATTGCTTTTATGGGGCCATTGAATTATCTTATTAATTTTGGAAATGTTTTGTTGATGTTTTAAAAAATTTTGATCATTTCGTAATACCTTCGTTGGTTTTTGTACTTATGTGAAGTTTCCTTTGTTATGCAGACAAGAAATGCATTAGAGTTAGTTGCTCCAACTATTGTCATGGGTTTAGGTTCCTTAACAGATACATTGGGCACCCTCGTCCCTGTGATAGGAGCAAGTGGATTTGCTACAGCTGCAGCAGCAACTATTATAGGAACTGTTGTCGGTAGTTTTAGACAATCTCTTAATAGTTGTCGATATGTTTAGAAAGTTAGATATGCATAGTTTTGGATGGTTTAAACTTTTTGTACAGTTTAGAACTTAAGGATATAGTTTTCAAATGTTTAGAATGTATAGACAATTGTTGAATTTTTATAATTTATGGATATAGTTTCTTTTTTATGTTTCAAACAATATTTTGTTGATTGATTGATATTTTGTGAAGCGTTTGTAATATTTGTTAGATTGTAAAAAATTGGTCAAATAGAACCTGCGGAGTTTAAAAATAAAAATAAAAAACTGCATATTCTATGATAGGCATAATAAGTCGTTGTATTACATATTCTACGACGCGCAATCAGCGTCATTATTTGTCTCACCAATTAACGGCGTGCAAAAGTAGTTGTAGAAAAAGTAACAACGACGCACAAAATTTGCCGTTAAATAGTTTTTAACGGCGCACTATAGCATGTCGTAGAAAAAGTAATAATGACGCACAAAATCTGCCGTTAAATAGTTTTTAACAACGTACGAAACATGTCGTTGAAAGTGAATGACTTTCCATGACTGGTCATAATATGACGCATGCTGCACGTCGTAAAAGGGTTTTTACGGCCTGCATTGCGCACCGTAAAAAGCCTTTTTTGTTATAGTGATTCAATAACACAGTTTGTAAGCAAAACCATGTTATTTAATATTTCATTATCTTTATCTACCATATGTTATTTAATTTTTTTTTTAATCTCCATTTCTTATTATTTTGAAATGGCAGGATGATTTTATTATAGTGTTATGTATGATAATAGTGCTGATAATAGTTTTATGGATTTGAATGGTAGGATGATTTTATTATAGTGATATCTATGATAATAGTGCTGATAATAGATTTGTAACAATACTGAAATATTGATAATTGATTTTATTTTATTTTATTTATTTATTTTTGTTTTGTTCTTTATCAAATCAAACCAAACTAAACTGTGTTTCAAATCCATCCAACTCAATAATTTGAGTGAGTGTGTACAAGCAATTACCTATTTGAAGCAGATATAGAAATGGACAAAAATTAAATCAAAGCACCAGTAACAATTATATATAGAGTTCTAATCATCAAATCATCAAAAGCTAACAAACCCACTATTCGGAGGCATGTTATTAAATCAAAGAACCATATGTTATTTAATACTTTTTTTTTTCTTTTTGCATTGTGTAATGAGTACATCTAACCATAAAGAGGTGGAGGAATTC
This sequence comes from Camellia granthamiana, assembly GCA_036172215.1. Lineage (NCBI taxonomy): Eukaryota > Viridiplantae > Streptophyta > Magnoliopsida > Ericales > Theaceae > Camellia > Camellia granthamiana. The sequence continues at coordinate 21,678,257 of CM069904.1, forward strand.
TGTTTCTCCCCAGTTTATGCTTCTACTCACCTTGCTATGTAGGGTTATTTTGGTTACTAATTCCTTTTTTTTTTTTTTTTTTTTTTCCTCAAGATTGTTGTTACTTGAGGTCTACAATACTTGAAGTTTTTTTCTATAGTTATTGTGTCCATTAATGGCATTGATTGCTTTTTAGGTATTCTAAGTGCATTGAGTTTTAATTATATATCAATTTCTATAGCTATCTCTACATCTGTGTAAACATTTTTCAATAATTATTCCTAAATTCTAATTTTTTTTCATGAGCTTATCTAAGATTCTACTACTCTCTCTCTCTCTCTCTTACCCAATTCGAAAACAACCTCTCCAGAATAGAATAATTATGTAGTTTTCTTTGCTTGGTATATTTTTATTTAGTATTTTTTCCACCTTTTTTTTTTTTTTTTCCTATTCAATTTTCTTTTGTTTGGCCCAGGTGTGGAGTTAATAATTATGTGTCGTGATCCAAGAGGATATGGTAATTAGGTATTGTTTGAGTAGTAAAAATTGTGATTATTAATTCACAGATGGTGGATAGGCTTAGCAACCATAATTGTGATTTTTTTTTTTTTTTTTTTTTTTGTAGTGCTATTAATTTTTTTTTGTAGGTTGCTTTATAACTTTGTGTAATAAGCATTCTATTTCACATTTAATTCGCTAGAGGAGCTAAATTTTCTTTTATTTTTCTTCATATTTTTTCTTTTTATTTTCGACAAAATTGCTTCCCAATACTTTGGTTATTCTATGTTCTGTGCTTTAGGATGATTCATGTAACATTTTTCATTTCAAATAGCTTTGGGGAGTTGGTCTAACCAATTTGTTATGTTTACACTTGAAATTGGAATTACTCTTTTGTTGTTCTTATTGCAATAATGCTCTACAAATTTTTCTGCATTTCCAGAACAACAAACGACTCCAAAGAAGCATTTAGAACCTGTTTTGAGGTTTGAGATCCTTGGGTTTCATTACTTTGGTTCTTCTATGTTGTGTGCTTTTGGATGATTCATATAACATTTTTTTAATCAAGTTAAGGCTCAATTTTACCATCAATTACTCAACCGACTTGACAAGATCGGATGAAAAAAAAAAAAAAAAACTCACCCACTTCTAATCGGATTATGATTTGAAACCCATTTGGAAATTATGGTTTGAATGAGAGTGAAAAAAAATTGAGTCGACTCGACCCTTTAGGTCTTTGTGGTCGGTGTGTGAATGAACTCTTTGGGGTGGGTGTATAAAAAATAAAATTTTAAAGTCTGTTTCGGAATTATAATTTTTAATTAAAAATTTAAAAATCACTATAAAATATTGTATCATTTTTTTATAGATTTTTTTTTTGTAAAAAATTAGAAAATTAACTAAGTTAGCAATCTTCAAATAGAGCCTAAATACAGTTGAGAAGAGTTTTATTAGGAAAATGCTTACAACTTGAAATGCGTACCTATTCATTTTATTAATTATTGTTTAGGCTAAGCATATTTTTTAATTATTGTTTTACAAACGTCATAATTTTATGGGGAATATAAAAATCCAGATATTTAATTTTTTTATATTTGATTTGTTTGGAATTGTAGAGTATAGTCTGTTAAATATATTTTTATAACTACATTTTAATCTTCATATTACTTACACCATGCCTTTAGGCACGGACATACGCTAGTATATATATAAGGGAGAGGGGTGAGCGGAAAACTTAGTGAATGATATAAGTAATAAAGATTTGAATAAATGATATCCGAGATTTCCTTCAAAACAATACATATCATAGCTTGTAACAAAATCATGGGATGAACCGAGTTCATCAATCAAAGTCTTTCAAAGCTTCTTGGGATGTTTACTAACATCTACATAATACAAAGGATGACATTCATGACAAAACAAAGGAATAATCAACCCGGAATCGATTAGACAAGCTCACCCACCGAAGCCGTCGGTGGCAAGGGAGATATATCTCAAACAAAGGTACTAGTTGCATTATAGTCCCCTAGCACTAAGGACTTTCCAAGAATACCATCAAAATAAACATAATACTTGATACAAAAACTAAGGAATAATCATTCATACTTGATCAAATACTTTTCCAAAACAAAACAAAGCTTTTATTAACACATTATAACATAACTTTATTAAAAATATCACTCACAATAGCTCCTACGACATAAGGATTAAGGCAAGGATCCAAGACCTAGAAGTACATGGCAAAGTCTATTGAATGTATTTCAAGAAGACAAGAAGGAATGCTCAAAGATGGCTATGCAATGCACTCTTAAAACAAGATTCAAATGAGTAAATTAGATCCCGGGATTTCTTTCCAAAACCAAGTCAAAATAAAGAAAAATAGGTGCTAGGAGTTAAATCAATGTTTTTCTTCTCGGAAAAGCATGCTGGATACAAACCAGGTCTCGGAATGGATGCACAGAGATGATCTGGGCCGAAATGACCTATGTAATGCCCCAAGATAATTACCATAAACCGTCCACAACATTCATAAACAAAAATAATAATAAAGCAATTATCTTCCATTAAATCTAATTGAGATTACAAAAGGGAAACATATAAAATATACATTCATAATGCCAAGCCTTGAATGTATAGCATATGTTACAATTAACAGAAAAGAATGGAAGCTAAATAGATGGGAAATGCCCAAAAGGCTTACAACTTTCCAAGATAGTTCTTAGTTACAACAAAAGTGGACTTTAGGTCCAATACAATTAAAGCCCTAGTCTGTATAAAAATGAATACAACAAAAGAAGCTCTTGCTCCAACTCCTCCCAAGCTACTACCTTGGTGTAGGCATATCACCAACACTTGAAAATGGTTTTTCCAAATAGGGTGAGCCAAAGCCCAGTAGAAATAATCTAACCAAACCAAACCAAACCAAACCAAGCCTTAAGTTCCATCAAATGGGGTTAGCTACATAAATCTTTCTTCTCCACGCAGCCCTATCAAAGGCCATTTCGTTGGTCAAATTAAGTACATCCATATCTCTATTTACAACATTAGCTAACGTTAATCTAGGTCTACCCCGTCCCCTAACACTCCCCTCTACCGTTACAACATCGCATCTCTTTATTATTGCCTCTGTTGGTCTCCATTGAATGTGACCAAACCATCTCAATCGATTCTCTCTCAACTTATCTTCTATCGGTGCTACTCCTACCCATTCTCGAATACACTCATTCCTAATTTTGTCTTGTCTAGTCTTGCCACATATCCACCTTAGCATCCTCATCTTAGCCACATTCATCTTATCTACATGTTATTTCTTGGTTGCCCAACACTCCGTCTTATACAACATCCTTGGTCTAATATCCATTCAATAGAACTTACCTTTTAGTCTAGTGGGTATTCATTTATCGCATAGTACCCCAGACGCACTTCTCCACTTATACCATCCCGCCTTAATCCTATTGGCCATATCCACATCAATCTCCCCCGCTGTTGTGATAATCGACCCTAAATAACGAAAATGTTCACTCTTAGGCAGTTCTTGGTTCTCAATCTTCACTTCTCCTCTACTTTCATTATTACTGTTACTAAATTTATACTCCATATACTCTCTCTTAGTTCTGCTTATCCGAAATCCTTTCGATTCAAGAGCTTTTCTCTAAATCTCCAACTTTGTGTTAACTCCTTCTCTAGTCTCATCCACTAGCACGATATCGTCCGCAAAAAGTATACACCATGGCACGTCATCCTGAATATTTATCGTCAACTCACCCATAACTAAAGCAAAATGATAAGGGCTTAAGGTAGATGCTTGGTGTAACCCAATAGTGATAAGAAATTCATTTATCTCTCCAGCAAACAATCTAATAGTGGTCACCACCCCTTCATACATGTCCCTAATCACATCAATGTAACCTTTTGTCACCCATTTCTTCTCTAACACCCATCATATTATATCTCGGGGCACTCTATCATATGCTTTCTCAAGATCGATAAACACCATATGAATGTCTTTTTTCTTTTCTCTATACTTTTCTATTACTCTCCTCAAAAGATAAATCGCTTCCATTGTTGACCTGCCGGGCATAAATCCAAATTGATTCTCTGACACCTCTGTTATATCTCGCAATCGGCGTTCCATCACCCTCTCCCACACTTTCATTATATGACACATTCGCTTGATTCCTCTATAGTTGTTACAATTCTGGACATCTCCTTTATTCTTATATATTGGCACTAAAATACTCTTCCTCCACTCATCTGGCATGTTCCTAGTCAACAAAATTTTGCTAAACAACCTAGTCAACCAAGGTATAAGTGGAATATGCACATACAATGCTCGTGATAAAATCAATTATAACCCTTTTGAAAAATCATACTACGACGAATTCATATCTCGATCCATTTTATCTCCATTCTGAGTCATTCCATTTTATTTGGACAACCAAACTAAGGATGCAACTCAGTGGGTCTCTAACTAATACAATCATCATACAAACATTTATATTTTCCATTTTATGGATATTTCTTCTACAGGAATCGGCACCCATGTATACTCGTGGTTTTCAGGACTTTCACTCTGGACACTCCGACCAACTTAATTCAATGGAGTAAATTTCATTTCTCCTCCTAACATCATACATTTACAATGTATTAAAGATGTGACAAAATTCAATGCAATTGGATGAGAAAATTAGTTCCGGTTCACCTAATTCTCATGCAATTTCTACAACAGTCATAGCTATCCTCAACCGATAGCCCAAAATAGATATTTCTAAATAGATATACAATCTCCAAGATAGATAAATTATTCAAATTTCCATAGGTGAGTGATAATACATATCCAACTCCACCATTTATATAAACATCCATCCAATTTCACATTTTCAATACCAATTCCACTTATTTAAACAAAATAAATATTTGAGACATTTTAGGGCAAACTCCATTTTCTTCCAGAATCCAACCTAAGTGACAAAATCAACAATATATTTGTAACACAACCTCATATTCACTTCCATAACCATTTTCAATACATCCATTCATAAACCCCTATTTTGATTTCAAACCAAAACCCTAGGTTTATTCAAAATCCTCCAAAATCAAAATATTGTTTATAAAAAAACAAATAACTAAGTTAAGAACCATAGAAGAGTGTGGAAAATCCCTACCTCAAGCCTAGAAGACCAAATGAAGAAATGGAGAGACTTCAAAGATGCCTAAACTGAACTTTATTCGGATAAAAAAGAGCCCTCGGAGTGCTGTATTTTTTTTTATCAAAGAGAGTAGGGTAGAGAGATCCTTAGATCCAAGTGTATTTAAAGAGAGAAGTTGGGTTTTAGAGAGAGAGAGAGAGAGAGAGAGTCTATCTACGGTTTTAAGAGAAAAAGATATAAAAAAGTGATGTAAAAGGTGCTACTGCGAATTGATATACGCTCAGCTTGCTAGAGTGCAAGAGTTGTAGCTCGAGCAACTGGACATTATAAGTCGTTCCACTCGAGCGCAAGAAGCTTCGCTCGAGCGCATAAAGCACACTGCTAGAAGTTTTACAGACAGAAGACCATTGCTCGAGCGCAAGAAGTCTCGCTCGCCCAAGCGAAGAACACTACCTTCCCCAGTATCTCTGCAGGCCTGCAAAAGTACTGACAGCTCACAAAGCTCGCTCGAGCACAAGAAGCTTTGCTCGAGTGAAAGGGTCAAAATCTAGGCAACAACAGTTTGGACCAACTAGCAACCAACCTATTCCAAACACAGCCAAGACACTCCAATACTAAAACTCAATGAGAAACAAGGAGAAACACGATATGAATACCTAAACCAAACAAATGAAACCCAGATTCAAAGCATCAACAGGTTGGGTCTAAACCAGGAACGCTATAGCCTAGCTAGGTGAACTCAGGAAGTCTTGGCCTAGGTTCCACACCTCTTGGCCGAGTTGTGGTCTCCTTGGTCTAGGTGTGAGGCTGCCTGCCGAGATGTTACAAGGTGTCAGCAAAGGTGTACTATGGTCAGCCTAGGTGTGCATGCAAGATAGACTAAGATGCAAGTGAACATACACGGTAGGCCAAGGTGAGATACAAAGCTTGGCCTAGGTGTGAGGTATGGACAAGTGTAATACCCCAAAATTTATGCAAAATAATAGTACAACAACTATGGCTCTTTATGAGAACCCAGAATAAATCCCCCAACACTTGCATTACATTCATACAAAATAATTCTACACGCGAGTATACATTCAACGATTTCTAGTACATGAATCTATAGCATGTAGAACATCAAATCCAAAAATAAATAAATACCCTCAAGGGCTTACAAATTCCAAGGCTTAAGCCCGGTTACACAAAAATGGTTTCTCGAACCCATAAAGTTATAGCCCTTGGCTAGCAAAATATACCACCACAAAACAAGAGCCTTGTGTTCTCAACAAATACATCCATGCCCTAATTTGACGAAATCACCACATCTTTTCCTACACCAAAATCCTATAGGGTGAGCATAAAGCCTAGTAGGAAATTCTTAACAAAGTATATACATTTTATACAAGTCTCAAGAAATGAAATGTACATGCCATGCTATGCCTTTTTGAAAGAAAATCACATTTCCTCATCTTTAAAAAACGTCATGCTCAATGATATCTTGAAATTTCGACAATTCAAAATTTATCAATTTAACTCAAGGGGTGGTAAATACGACTTAAGTAATCCCTAGGTTGGCGTCTAGAAGTAGGCATAACTAGCACTACCAAAACCCCACTTTACCGGTTGCTAACCGGAAGGGAAGTGGTACCTCCTCCGCGCGTGTTTTCGGTCTTTCACCCCGGACACTCAGGCCAACTTAATCAATTTCATCTACACCCCCTATCCGGACCTACCAACGTATTTATCCCAAAGCAGTTCCATGAAAATTTATTCACAAATCTTCTTTTCCTAAAGTAAAAGTTTTCAAACTCAATTCAAAATTTGTAACAATCGATTGAATGGATATACAAATGTCACAATTATTAATGCCATATAACGATTCTCCATTTTCAACTATCTCATACAATAGTTCCATAATAATCAAAATTCTCATTTCTCTTTTCAATGCCAATTCACAAAATAGCCACATATTCATTTAAATCCATCTATAAGTAGCAACATTCCCATACTACGTGCATTCCCAACAATTTAGTCATTACAAGACTATATCAACATTTGAACAACAACTTTCAAGATCAAAATTTTCTTGTTTCATGAGATTCGTTATTTATATATAAAAATAAGGATTTTTTTTTCCAATCATTCATTCATTTTGGTACAAAAGAAATATAATAGTAACAATGTCATCCATGGTTCCTCAACATCTTTTAAGACCCCCAAATTTCTAGGTTCTCTCACCACAACTATACACACACAAATCATTTGAAAGAATTTCATCAAAAACATATTTCCCCAATCAATGTAGCTCAAAACCCTCAAGAAATTATTTCAAAAGTAACAAGGAGCAAATCCATTCTCAAGCCACTCACATTCTTGAGCTAACAATCAAGTTTCAATATTAACAAGGGAAATTTTGAAAATCAACAAAATCTTGCAAATATATATATATAACTCTAAGAATAATCCATACCTCAAGTTTGAAGAAGAATGAGTTGAAACCCTCAAATTCAATAGTGTTTGAAACTTGATCTCCACCGCACAAAACGAAGCCCTCGAGAGGTTAACCAACTTTAATGAAGGTTGTTGGGTCAAAAATCCAATGGATTTAAAGAAATCAAGGATTTGATCTTGTTTGGTGTAAGAAACATAGAGAGAATGAGTAGAAAAGGGTTTTTAGAGAGAGAGAGAGAGAGAGATAAAAAAAGGGTGAGATACACTCATCCAAAAGAGAAGAAAAGCATATTTTTTTCGGACTCGGCGACTCGCGCACGTGCGGCAACCCCCATCCGCATGTGCGGCTTACCTTCCCGTACGTGCAGCGTTTCCCCTCTGCACCTCCCTTCGCACCTGCATATAATGCAGAATGTGCCAAGGCAGCTCCCCTCTTCACCGCACGTGTGTCCTCACCTCCCACACTTGCGGCCCCCGCACGTATGGTTCAACCTCCCAGCCCGAAATCATCCCAGCATGACTCGGGACAACCCGGATTCAACCCGTACCTTCCGAAACATGTGAAACTTGGAAACAAGTAAATAAGATGAGAATTCTGAGGGTAAGTTTTCAAAACAACAAACCCAATGGTTAATCAAAACCTCGCACTAATACCCGACACTATAATGGGTGTAAACCCAACACAATTCAAAGAGGACGAGACGAATAACATACCCGGTCATCACAACAAGAGTGGGTCTCGGTGACCACACTTAGGAAAATAGTGATGTCTGGCAATATGAGTTTCCCCCCTTGAAGAACATGAAGAACATGAATGCTGAAAATCATAATTCTTATTCAAAATATGAGATTTCATCAGATGAGTTCAAAAACATAGACCTGGGTACCCATACTTGATGATTTCATGAAAACAAACACAAAAACATAGAACGTGATATAGTCGTTTGGATAAAAACAAGGCTCTTCCTCAAGAACACAAGAACATCACTTTATCTCTCTAAAACAAAACTTATAATTAATACATGGCTCATGAATCATGATATATCATGCAATGTGATCATATTAAGATAAAGAACAATAAGAGTAGATCAAGAATCTAACCTCAAAACTCGAATCCAATGGTTCAAGACATAAAAATCAAGCTTGGAAATCTAGTTCTCACTCTAAGAACTTATTCTCCTCCTATAGCTTCTCTCTCTACAAGGCAAAGATATGGCAAATGATATGGGTTTCTTAACAGCTAACTGACTAATACCCACTTCTGGGACATGTGGCATCATCTGATCAAATCTCCTAAAAAAGGTGCCAGAATGAAAAAATAAGAGTAGGTCAAAGTGTGTATAGCAAGTAAGGTGGCATGGGCACTCTGACAAGGCAATGATCCCAGATCAAAACAAATCTTCTGACAAGTAAGGTTTCCTCGATCTTGGTTAGGAAAGATAACACTTGGCCTAGGTGTGCCACACCTTGGCCTAAGTTGTACCAGTCTAGGAACCAGATTGCTAGGTGCATAACAAGGCTGCGAGATTCAAGGATCAAAGATCTTGGATGCCTAGATGATAAACATCTAGGCCTAGGTGATGCACATCTCAGCCTAGATGATGCACATCTCGGCCAAGATGCCAGGGTAAAGGTGGAAGCCAACCATGGTGGCTTCAAGATGATCCTAGGTGTTGACGCTCAATGGCCTAAGTGTAATAGGTTCAAAGGTGTGACCTAGGCATGAGATAGCAAAGATAGATAGCCCAGGTTCAACACACAGAGCAAGGAACAAAGCATGCATATAATACTTAGGCAAAACACAATAGTTAAAAACAAGATAGGAACCTTTACTTAGGCAAAACGAATCAAAGTCTGCTAATACAAGTTTAACAAACCAAAATCGTGTAGATTCATATGAGCATGACTAAGGCAAGAATGAGGGTTGTTCTAGTCTACCCCCTTTAAAGAAGTTCGGTCCCCAAACTTAAGTTACCTTGCTCCAAAAACAACTTCAAATGTCGGATTTTCATCTCCTCTCCCATTTCCTATGTAGCATCCTTGCCATAATGTGCCTTCCATTCAATTTTCACCACAGGTATCAACTTATTCCTCAACTGTTTGACTTGCCTATCAATAATTCATATCGACTTCTCCTTATAACCCAAATCTTCATCAACCACAATCCCAAAATGGTCAATCACATGCAATGGATCCCGAATATACTTCCTCAACATCAATATATGAAACACATTGTGGACTTGACTTAATTTTGGTGGCAAAGCAAGTCTGCAGGCTATGGGGTTAACTCTCTCAAGAATTTCAAATGGCCCGATGTAACGAGGCACTAACTTACCTTTGCTCCCAAACCTTGAAACTCCTTTCATAGGCAAAACTTTCAGGAATACATGATCCCTAACTTCGAACTCTAACTCTCTTTTTTTATGGTCGACATAACGTTTTTGTCGGCTCTGCGCAGTTTTGATTCTTTACTGAATGAGCTTAATCTTCTCGGTTGTCACTTGAACTATCTTGGGACCAACCAATGCCTTATCTCCTACTTCGGTCCAACATATCGGTGATCTGCACTTTCTCCCATACAAAGCCTCATACGGCGCCATACCAATGGTAGCTTGGAAACTATTGTTATAAGCAAATTCTACTAATGGTAAATGTAATTCCCGACTTCCCTTGAAGTCCAATACACATAACCTGAGCATATCTTCAAGTGTTTGAAATGTTCTCTCTGTTTGCCCATCAGTCTGAGGATGAAAAGTTGTGCTAAATCTCAACTCGGTTCCCAAAGCTCTTTGTAAAACTCTACCAAAATCTAGAAACAAATTTTGGATCTTGGTCTGACACAATAGACATCGACACCCCATGAAGTCTAATAATCTCAGTCATATACAACAAAGCAAGTCGATTGGCATTGAATATAGTCTTAACAAGCAAAAAGTGTGCTGGCTTAGTTAATCTATCATTATAACCCAAATCGAATCCATACCTTTTTGTGTCCACGGCAAACCCACAACAAAATCCATGGAGCTGTGTTCCCATTTCCACTCGAGAATTGACAAAGGTTGAAGAAGTCTAGCTGGTTTTTGATGTTCTGCTTTCACTTGCTGACAATACAAACACTGTGATACAAACTTGGCTATTTCTCTTTTCATATCCGGCCACCAAAAAGTTTGCTTCACATCTTGGTACATCTTGGTATTCCTTGGAAGGATGGCAAATCTAGAACTATGAGCTTCCTGCAAAATTCTTCTTTTTAACTCTAGAATGTCGGCCACGCACAATCTTCCCTCAAACTTTAGTATCTGATTTTCAATGGCGTATCCCTGCCTCGGCTTTGTGATAATCTCATCAACTACCTTCTTGAAAAATTCATCATCCATCTATCTTGTCCTTACTTCCTTAATAATAGTCGGCTCCACTAAAATCATTGCTAAGATTCCCTCATCTCAGCGAAGTATAACATCAATATCTAAGTCTTGCAAATCCCAAAGTATGCTCTTTTGCTCAGTTAGTGAACATGCCAAGCTCCCAACAGATTTTCTGCTCAATACGTCGGCCATTGAGTTAGCTTTACCTGGGTGATATTGAATCTGCAGGTCGTAGTCTTTCAATAATTCAAGCCATCTTCTCTATCTCATATTCAATTCTTTCTAAGTGAACAAGTACTTTAGACTATTGTGATCTATGAAAACTTGGCAAGAAGCTCCATACAAGTAATGACGCCAAATTTTCAAAACAAATACCACGGCTGCTAATTCTAAATCATGGGTAGGATAATTATTTTCATGAGGTTTCAACTGATGAGATGCATATACTATAACTTTGCCCCCTTGCATTAATACGCAACCCAAACCCTTATGTGAAGCATCACTATAAATCTGAAATTCCTCATTACCTGATATTAGGATAAGAATTGGTGTTGAGACTAACCTCATCTTTAGCTTCTGGAAAGCTGACTCTTCATCCTTGGTCCATTCATATGCCACTTCCCTCTTAGTCAACTATGTCAATGGTACTGCAATCTTTAAGAAGTCCCTTACAAAATTTCTGTAGTAACCTGCCAAACCCAGAAAACTACGAATGTCGAACACATTAGTCGGCCTCGGCAAATTCACAATGGCTTCAATTTTGCTAGGATTAACAAAATACCCTCTTCATTAAACAAATGACCAAAAAATGAAATACAAGAAAGCCAAAACTCACATTTGCTAAGCTTAGCATACAATTTTCAATCTCTCAAAATTTGTAAGGCAAGTCTCAAATGATTCTCATGCTCATCTCTACTCTTGGAATAGATCAATCTATCATCAATAAAAACAACTACAAACTCATCTAAGTATGGCTTAAAGACCCTATTCATCAAATCCATAAATGCTGCAGGAGCATTGGTTACCCCAAAAGGCATTACCAAAAATTCATAGTGGCCATACCATGTCCAAAAAGCAGTCTTCTTAACATCCTCGGCTTTAACCTTGAGCTGATGGTAGCCCGACCTGAGATCAATTTTAGAAAAGACTCGTGCTCCTTGTAACTGATCAAACAAATCATCAATCCTCGACAATAGGTATTTATTCTTAATGGTTACTTTATTCAGTTCTCAGTAATCAATATAAATACGAAGTGCACCATTCTTTTTCTTAACAAATAAAACTGGTGCTCTCCAAGGTGAAGTGTTTGGCCTAATAAAACCCTTATCCAACAACTCTTGTAATTGCACTTTCAACTCCTTAAGCTCGGTTGGGGCCATCCTATAGGGTGTCTTGGAGATAGGCTGTGTTCCCGGTATAGCATCAATAGTAAATTCTATCTTCCTATCCATTAAATGGCTAGGAAAATCATTCGGGGAAGGCGTCGGGGATTTCATTAACAACTGGAATATCATGCAATTCGACACTTCCATTCAGATTACTTAGTACACTACACAAATAACCTTGACATCCTTTTTGGATCAACTTATAAGCTTTCATGGATGAAATCAAGTAAGGTGAGGATACTACTCCTTTACCCTGAAATGTAACCTCGGCTTGGTTCAAGGTTTTAAAAGTGACACTTTTGGAAACACAATTAATGGATGCATGATTTGCTACTAACCAATCCATTACCAATATAACATCAAAATGAGTTATGTTCAATGGCATCAAATCAACTAATAATTCAACATTCTCAATCACAACAACACATGCTCTATAAATGGATGCAACAGTCATAATTCTTCCAGATGGAGAAGACACAGATAATAAATGACCAAGGGGTTCTAGTTCTCTATTTAACTTTTCGGCAAATTTAGTTGATACGAATGAATGTGTAGAACCCGAATCGATCAATATGTATGCATCTTGAGTGCAAATAGGAAGTGTACCTAAACTACTGTCTCAGCATTCTGAGTGTCTCCTGGCACTAATGCAAAGACTCTACCTTGCCTCATCTGTCATTTCTCGACATTGTCTTTCTATGCAGAACTCGAGGAACTCTCATTTTTCTTACCATCCTTAGCCTTTGTCTTGGGATAGTCCTTAACACGATGACCCATCTCACCGCATTTAAAACATGCTCCAGATGCCCAATGACAAACTCCCCAATGTTGCTTTCCCCATCTTGCACATGTCAGCCTAGTACCACTTTCCTGATTTGAGTTGCTTGAACTGCCCACATTCACCTTTTTCTTAGCATTAAATGGTGCTCGGTGGTTATCATAATGCTGCCTCTTTTTTGTCTCTCTCATGAACTCTAATATTTGTTCAGGTTAGTTTCTATCAAGATGGCTTTGTCCAATACCCTGGCATAAGTCGTCATGTCGAGCATATTTAATCGGTCTTGTATCGATCCACGAAGCCCACTCTCAAACTTCCTAGCTTTTCTGTATTCAGTATTGACAGTGTGAGGTGCATACCTAGCCAACTCCGTGAAAGCACGGTCATATTCAGCTACTGTTCTATTTCCGTATGTCGAAGTCTAGAATTCTGTCATCTTATGATCTCGGACACTAAGGGGAAAATGATTGTCATAAAATAACTCCAAAAATCTAGCCCCGGTCAAACCTGGATTGCCTTCTCGGATCATCATCCACCACCTACAAGCATCGTCGTCCATTGTGAATGCTACCAATGACACCTTCTGGACATCGGTACTAGGAAAGATTTCAATCAACTTCTCCATTTCAAGAACCTATGCTTCTGCTTTCAACGGCTCTATATCCCCGTGGAATCTCGACAGATTCATTTTCTTAAATTCTTTGATCAAAGTTAATGTGCCATCCCCAGACAAAGCTGGCTGTGGAGGCACTTGCAGTACTGCAGGAAGAGGAGGTGGAACCACATTTCGGCCGTTTGTTTGCTTGGCCTGAGTAGAGGTAGTACTAGTGTTCTGTTGCCTTGCTTTCCTTAACTCACGTGTCAAACCCTCTACCATCCTTTCTAATCTGTCCAACCTGTCCTCAGAATAATCTCGTCTAATTGGAGGTCTTCCCCTTCTCATGATGCTAGGAGTACGCGAAATGTGACTTTAAAACAAGATGGACAAATAGGCAACAAAGCAAGTAGCAAATGAACATGCCAAAATGATGCACACCTTGTCAATTAACAAGCAATATGATGCAATCTTAACATCATTATAAGGGAAATCCTATGCTATTTAGGACCAAGTGTGTGTGAATAACGTACTATAAGGAACTTGTGCTGTGATACCAGTCTGTCACGACCCCATTCCGCTCCTAATAGAATGATGCCATGATGGCCAGTAATCCAAGATTACCAAAGGCCAACTTACAAAGATTCACACAACCAGAGTATACATATGGCGCATACATGTGCGGAAGCAATAAATTTAAATCTAATTAGTCCATAAGAGCTGTGCTTAGATTAAATGAAATGACATACATATTAACATGGTTTTACAACTTGAATACAAAATAACATAAACTTTATATTACATCTTGATCAAAAGGCTTCTCAAGCCGAAACATACAAAAGAACGAACTATAAAGCCAAGAAGCATAATCTTCAAGATGCTACAAAAACAAGAATCAAAACATCATCTACACAAAAAGCTTAGGCGACACTGCCTTCTCGATCATCACCTACATATATATAAGGGAGAGGGGTGAGCTGAAAACTCAATGAATGATATAAGTAATAAAGGTTTGAATGAATGATATCCGACATTTCCTTCAAAACAATACATATCATAGCTTGTAACAAAATCATGGGATGAATCGAGTTTATCAATCAAAGTCTTTCAAAGTTTCTTGGGATGTTTACTAACATCTACATAATACAAAGGATGGCATTCATGACAAAACAAATGAATAATCGACCCGAAATCGATTAGACAAGCCCACCCGCCAAAGCCGTCTGTGGCAAGGGAGATATCTCAAACAAAAGTACTAGTTGCATTATAGTCCCCTAACACTAAAGACTTTCCAAGAATGTCATCAAAACAAACATAATACTTGATACAAAAACTAAGAGATAATCATTCATGCTTGATCAAATACTTTTCCAAAACAAAGCAAAGCTTTTATCAACACATTGTAACATAACTTTATTAAAAATACCACTCACAATAGTTCCTTGGATGTAGGGATTAAGGCAAGAATCCAAGACATACAAGTACATGGCAAAGTCTATTGAATGCATTTCAAGAAGACAAAAAGGAACGCTCAAAGATGGTTATGCAATGCACTCTTAAAACAAGCTTCAAATGAGTAAATTGGATCCCAGCATTTCTTTCCAAAACCAAGTCAAAACAACGCAAAATAGGTGCTAGGAGTTAAATCAATGTTTTTCTTATTGGAAAAGCATGTTGGGTACAAACCAGGTCTCAGAATGGATGCACAGAGATAAGCTAGGTTGAAATGGCCTAGTTGGGTGAACTTAAGAGGTCTTGGTCGAGGTGTGGTCTCCTTGGCCTAGGTGTGGGGCTGTCTACCGAGATGTTACAAGGTGCCTGCAAAGGTGTACTATGGTCGGCCTAGGTGTGCATGCAAGATAAACTAAGGTAAAAGTGATCATGCAGGCTAAGCCAAGGTGAGATAAAATGCTTGGCCTAGGTGTGAGGTCTGGACGAGAGTGGGTCTCGGTGACTACAGTTAGGGAAATAGTGAAATCTGGAAATCTAGGTTTCCCCCCTTGAAGAACATGAAGAACATGAATGCTAAAATCATAATTCTTATTCAAAATCTGAGATTTCATTATATGAGTTCAAAAACATGGTCCTCGGTACCCATACTTAAAGATTTCATGAAAACAAGCACAAAAACATGGAACTTGATACAATCTTTTGGATCAAAACAACGCTCTTCCTCAAGAACACAAGAACATCACTTTCTCTCTCTAAAACAAAACTTTAAATCAATGCATGGCTCATGAATCATGGTAGATCATGCAATGTAATCAGATTAACATAAAGAACAACAAGATTAGATCAAGAATCTAACCTCAAAACACCAATCCAATGGTTCAAGATACAAAAATGAAGCTTGGAAATCTAGTTCTCACTCTAAGAACTTCTTCTTCTCCTCCTAGAGTTTCTCTCTCTACACGGCAAATATATGGCAAATGATATGGGTTTCTCAACAGCTAACTGACTAATACCCACTTCTGGGACACATGGCATCATCTAATCAAATCTCCTCAAAAAGGTGTCAGAATAAAAAGACAAGAGCAGGTCAAAGTGTGTATAACAAGTAAGGTGGCATGGGCACTCTGATAAGGTAATGATCTCAGATCAAAACAAAGCTTTGAACAAGTAAGGTTTCCCTGATCTTGGTTAGGAAGGATAGCACTTGGCCTAGGTGAGCCACACCTCGGCCTCGAGGTGCCACACCTCAGCCTAGGTTGTACTTGTCTAGGAACAAGATTGCTAGGTGCATAACAAGGCTGCAAGGTTCAAGGATCAAAGATCTTGGATGCCTAGATGATAAACATCTCGGCCTAGATGATACACACCTCGGCCTAGATGATTCACATCTCGGGCAAGATGCCAGGGTGAAGGTGGAGGTCAACCAAGATGGTTCCAAGATGATCATAGGTGTTGACGCTCAACGACCTAGGTGTAAGAGGTTCAAAGGTGTGACCTTGGCGTGAGATAGCAAAGATAGATAGTCCAGGTTCAACACACAGAGCAAGGAACAAAGCATGCATATGACACTTAGGCAAAACACAATAGTACAAAACAAGACAGGAACCTTTACTTAGGCAAAACCAATCAAAGTCTGCTAATGCAAGTTTAACAAACCAAAATCAAGTAGATTCATATGAGCATGACTAAGACAAGAATGAGGGTTGTTATAAAATCTCTTTTTGGCCCTTACACATGAAATCATAATAGTCAACCCCATGCACTTCTGGTCAAATCCCACTTTGGTCCCTACACATGAAATTGTGCTAGTCAACCCTTTGTACTTTTGGTAAAATCACACTTTGGTCCCTACACAAGTGCCAATATCCCATTTTTGTTACTTAATTGTTTAAATCTTTAACAAAATCTAATTATGTGATAAGAATTTGACTACAACGTGAGGGCAAGAAAGGAAAATTATCTACATTTTCAACCAATACACACTTTATCTCAAAATTTACATCAAAATATGACTGTATTAGGTTAAAACAAAACGCAAATTGTGAACAATTAAGAAGATGAACTAGGGTTTTTCATAAATGGGAATGACAAAATTTTATATTTCACGATAACACAGTGTTTTGTCTATTCATCTTTCTTTCTCTTTGATTTCTTTGTCGCATTTTTTTTATTTCAAAAGTTCTACTTTCTTGCATTTTCATCCCAATTTTACCATACGAACATATATATATATATATATTTTCTATTATATAACTCTCATGTGCTTATCATGTAGGACAGAGTGTATTAGTGAGAAACATGGATGATTTTCTTCTCTGGATGATTTTCTTCTCTTACTCTCATTTCGTAATCATTTTTGTTACATGACTGGATTTTGTTAAAGATTTAAAAATGAAATAATAGAAGAGGGGTATTGACATTTGTGTAGGGACCAAACTGAGATTTGAGTAAAAGTGCAGGGGGTTAACTACCATGATTTCATGTGTAGGGGCCAAAGTGGGATTTGACCAAAAATGTAGGGGGTTGAATGTCATGATTTCATGTGTATGGACCAAAGTGAGATTTGGTGCAAAGTGCAGGGGTGCAAAGTGTAATTTACCCTTACATATGATTTAAAAATTTAAATGACTCTTATAGTGTAAACTAAAATTTGAAAATTTAAAGTAATATAATATTTATTAATTTTGATTGAATTTACTACCACCTCTACCACCCTACTATTACAACACTATTGCCATAACCGTTGCCATCGCTAACACCTCCACTATCATCACCACAATATAAAAATTAAAAGATAAAATTTACAAAAATTTATTTTGTTCATATTAAACAACTCATTTGACTTTATCATTTAAATTTGATCCACTTTTCAAATCCAATTATGTGACAATCAAATAGAATATTTAAGACAATTATGTATCATATCTTCTCTAATTATCTCACTTGTACAT
This sequence comes from Camellia granthamiana, assembly GCA_036172215.1. Classification (NCBI taxonomy): domain Eukaryota; kingdom Viridiplantae; phylum Streptophyta; class Magnoliopsida; order Ericales; family Theaceae; genus Camellia; species Camellia granthamiana. Next base: position 21,696,342 of record CM069904.1, read on the forward strand.
CATTCGGTCTAAAAACATTAATCTACAAATGGACTTATATATCATTTTCTTTCAAATTCTTGTCAAATATTTTTTGAGTTCATAAAATTCAACACTCAGTATGATCAAACACCAGCTAATTAACTAAGAAGAAAATTTCATCAAAAAAAGGCACACCTTAATTAGATTGTTACATACCGTAAACCAATTGTGAGCAAACACCTTAACCACAAACAAAGACAACTGAAAATGATCATAATTGGAAAAAGGTGGCAAACAATGCATAAGCACCTACATCAAAACAAATTACAGAACACCCTTTTAAACTAACTAACCAACTACAAAGTCTTCTGTCAAGAGACTAACTAAGCTATAAAATCCAACCAGAATAACAATAAAACCAAGATGAATAGCAAGTCATTAGCAAACTGTCTTCTCCAATGAATGATTGGACTCCCCAGAGAACACATCCATCTCCGAACTTTAAATAAAGCGGAATACCTCCTCTACCATGCATCAAATTGCCACTGGTTAGCAAAGCACATATCAGAAATTCCAAAGTAAAATAAATAACCCAGTAACAACTTCAACAAAAGTAGAGAAAAGAATGAAAATTCATAGTAGTTATTCAAAATCCTTAACATCATGAAGAATATCCAGCATATAATGAACATATTAACATCACACAACATAACATAATTATAAGGAGAAAGAGCAAGAATTATTGCCCACCAAATCTCTCACCAGTCCCAAAGAAGCCAATTGTCGACTTAGTATACAAAGGTTGAGGTTATAGACTGCCACAAATTGAACAATCAACCCAATGACAGCAGAGGCGGAAGACTTTTCTGCTCACCGGATGTATTGTAGAAGCATTTCCAGGGATGACATTTCCATAGAGAGAGAATTGTAATTGCGATGCTTCTTCACTAGTTGATTGGCTACTCTTCTCTTCTTGATCCTTGTACACAAGATGGACTCCGACCTCATTCACTTGAAAATCTTCATTTCCAGCCACTGAAATATTCAGTTCATCCCCACCTTCCAACTGATTTTCAATCTTCCAATAACTTAACCACATCATATAGTCATTAGCTTCTGGAATGCCAAAGACATATGGGGAATGGCTCCAAATCAGACTCTTGGTTGTATTATTGATAATAGTATGTGCGTCACAATTATGGTCAAGATATTTTGGATTATTGGAAAGTGCATAAATAGAACACACACTCAAGGCTTGAATTCTGAAATGCGATGGCACAATTAAAGATATTGAAGATCCTTTATTTTTAAGATTAAACCAAGTTGGAATCGTGCTTCCTGGAATATAAGCGTAAAATATATGGAGTTCATGACATCCCTGTACCAAAGAAACCATAATATAGCCATTACAAATTTTTATTATTTTTATTTTTGTTTATTTTCTTCTTTTTTTTCTTTTTTTTTTTTGAGAGAGAGAGAGAGATAAATAGACCTGTAGTGGAAGCTTCCTTGAATTCTTTGAGTTCTTGCTTGAAAGCATAACAGTTGGGCTTCTCATCTCCACGTCAATATTCCCTGTGGGTTCTAACTTAAAGGAGCCCTTGTCCTCAACTATATTCCCGCACATATCATAGACTAGTAATGGTCTCCAATGCTCAATCACAACAAATTGATTCTCCCATGTGTTATTATATTGCATGGTTGATGGAGCTGAATGAAACGCACATTTTGAGTGGTAAAACCCTCCCATATTCTGACACATTATAATTGCATCATAAAGGTTCTCAAACTCTATGGTTGATGATGGAAATGATTGAAATGTTACTTTCTCCAACAATGTACATTTAGCGACCGACAATACTTTCAAATTCTGCTCCACTGTAAGTGATTGAAGCCTTTTACACTCTTCTAATTCAAGGATTTGAAGCCCAGTAACACCTCCGATGCTATTTGGAAGGCTACAAATTGGATTATTGCTCAGATTTAATATCTGCAATGAGGATAGGTTGCTAAGATCCTTTGGAAAAGCATCCTCTGATAAATTGCAATCCACAAGACTTAAGTGTACCAAATACCGTGGTAAAAGAGAACATGAAATTTCTACACTTTTTCTTGGTTTCGATAGAGAAGGCCAGATGAATGAATACCATGGTTTGACCTCCTTAGTGGTAGAGAGTAATTGACTTACGACAGTTCCATTTGCATAGAACTTTGTTAAAGAATCCATAGCCCTCATCCCTATTGGCAATTCCTTAACATTTGAGCAACCTGAGATGTCAAGTGTTTCCAAAAATTTTAGCTTAACAATGTTTCTTGGAAGCTTCCTTAGATTTTTGCAATCTTTTAAATTTAACAAAACAAGTCTCTGAAGGTGTCCAATAGATTCATGAACCTCTACTAGCCGTGCACAATTTTCAAGTATTAGTCGCTCAAGATTGGGTACTTCCAAGAAATCAAGAGTTCTGGAAAGGTAATGGGAATGACTAAGATCAAGGATTTTTAATGACTCGAGAAACTGTAATAGAAAAAAATGTTGGTTATTTTTTATTTTAATTCTCAAACAAAATTGAAATGAAAACAAACAAATGAGTAACATACCTTGGTTCCTTCCCAAACCTTTTGCAAGTTGCTATACTGCATGTCAAGAGCAACCAGGTTATCCAAAGGGAAATCATCAGATATAGAGTTGAAAGAGAATCCATGCCAACACAACCATCGTAATCCTTTCGGAAAATTTTCAAAGCTTCCATTGACTTGTAAATTTTTGAGTTGCAAAAGTTTTAGTTTATGCATCCTTGCAAATGCATCAACTTCCAAAGCTATCTTATCTGAATTTCATAGAGCAGTGCCTACTGTCTGCCGGGAAAAGATGCCGAAACAAAGTCTTTTAAACGAATTTCCTACATTTGACAACAATGATGTTCTGAGGAATTCTTCAAAATGACGTTTTCTTTTGATACCAAAGACTATCTTGTCATATTTATCCTCTAAAAAATTCATATCAAGTTTGAGGCCTTCAATTTTTCCTGTCCCTTGACAAAGAATGAGAGGGAGATGACATTGATCAAGAAAAGTAATACTATTCAAACAAATGTTTTGTACAATTACTTTTCGATGTACCAAAAAAAAAATGTTTTGTACAAAATTCTCATACCAAATGATGTGTAACTTTCATTTCAAATGAAAACAGCACCAATGTAACTTCTGAATAAATATATATATATATATTTTGGGTATGAAGTTTCTCAGTTTGGATCATGTTTTGACAATAAATAACTACAGAAATACATACAAATATAAATTAGTAGGATTAACTCTTACAGTATTTTCTCTCAAGACATTGAAGGAATCTTTATGATTCCATAGTCTACTACGTTCTCCTGGTTCCTTAGGTGATTCTTGGCGAACAATTTCTCTTCCCATTTCTTGAACCAATTGATGCATCACTAGCTTTTTGCATTCATCAACCGCTAACAGACATCTATCAATGAGATTTTGAATCCCAACCGTTGTGTAAAAATCACATCCATCTAGAATGGTAACTACCCAATCTTCATCCATCCCAACAAAAAAACAAGCAACATGGAGGAATAAATTTTTGTCGTGGTCATCTGCTAAAGAGTCATAGCTTATTTTGAGCTTCTCAACAACTTCATAATCGGGGATTGCTTTCAATTTTTGTAGTTGACTTTTCCAAACATTTAAGTTTTTCCCAAATAGAGAAGAACCCAAAATTTTAATAGCTAGTGGAAGCCCTCCACAATATTGTACCACCCTTTCCGAGTCCTCCATGAAACCATCAATGGGATAGTTTTTCCCAAAGGCATGCCAACTAAAGAGCTCCAAGGATTCATTGTAATTAAAATTTTCAACCTTGTGAACCTGGCAAACTTCATGAGCCCTTAGCAACCACTCACGTCTAGTGGTTATGATGATTTTACTACCTTGAGAAAACCAATCTCGCATTCCAAGTACTGCATCTAATTGTTCCATTGTATCCACATCATCGAGAATTACAAGAACTCTTTTGCAACATAATGCATCTTTGATTTTAACAATTCCTTCATCAACACTGTACAAATTTTCCTTTCTTCCCTTTAAAATGTCTGAAAGAAGTTGTGTTTGTAATTGAAGTAAACCATTTGGTTGTTTTAGAGTTTCTCTTACATTTGCAAGAAAACTGCTACCTTGGAATCTTGAGAAGTTCGAATTATATAGAAATTTGGCAATGGTTGTCTTCCCTATTCCCCCTATCCCACAAATTGCAACTATACCAACATCACTACACTCATCGTGTAACCAAAGCCCAATATTTTTGGCTCGAGAATGTATTCCAATCAAGTAAGGGGAATTGCCCAAGGTTGTGCGTCTTAGTTTGTCTGCAACCACTTCTACAATTTTGTGGATAAATTTTGACTCGAATCTGAAGATAACATCGAGATTAAAAATAAAGCACAATAAGAATGCGATGACTTGAACTTAATTATAAATTCTCATGCAATAATGAACAAAATGACTATGTTATTCTCTTTGTTTTCTAGGTAAAACTATGTTATTCTCTTTGTTGAAACAATTTTGCGACTCCTAGATGAAAAGAAAAGGGTTTCCACAATCACGGTTGTGCATCAATATTCCTTTTTCAAATATAAATTTCTTTCCCTTTTTTGCAATTTTTTTTATTTATATAGTAAGGCAAGCTGTAGCGACCCTAATTTTTTCGTAAGTCATCATTTATTTATTTATTTATTATTATTTTATTTTATTTTATTTTATTTTATTGCTTTATTAATTGAGTGGATACATTATAATTTAATCTAACATTTAATTATATATAATTAATATGAATAATTATATTTATGTTACATATATGTATTGATCTTATATTGTATATTTATATGTGTTGTATTTATATAGTAAAATATAAGTATAACAGGAAATTAGGTTACCTAGTTAAAAAAAAAAAAAAACAAGAGGGCTTTGTGGTGTGCGGCAGCACAGAGAGAGAGAGAGAGAGAGAGAGAGACTGTGATTTATCAAGAAAAGAAAGCCGAGAGAGAGAGAGAGAGAGAAAGAGAGAGAGAGAGAGAGAGAGAGAGAGAAAAGAGAGAGACGGCGGGTGAGAGAGAGAGGTGTTGAAAATAAGGGTTAGGGTTTTGTTTTGGTAGCTTCATTAATTCTCCAAGCATTTCTTTGATCTTCAAAAAATAATTGTGAGTGCAAAACCCACTTTCCTTGATTTATGTTTATTTTGTTGTTATTATTTATTTATTCGATGTTGGTTTGATATTGTATTTGCATGAACATGATGGATTGATTTCAATTATTTTGGTTAGTTGTCCATGCAAAGTTTAGGATTTTTATATGTATTTATTTTATGGTTGTAATCACACTTATAGATATATGAAATAAAATAAATTAGGAACCCATAGATAAATTTTGAATACTCCACCATGACTCCATGAAGTGTTGTTTATTTGAGTGTTGGTGAGAAAAAATGTATAAAAAAAGTGAGGATTATGAGATTTATTTGAATGCCTTAGGCTCGACATTGTTATATTTGTTCTCTTGAGTAGATGAGTGGTTGTGTATATATATATATTGTTGCCTCATTCTTAGGAGTAGACGAGTGCTTTGATTTACGCACATACTTATATGCTAACCATCCGAGGAGTGTGGGTCAAACTCGAGACGATATCCCCGTACAAGTTTGGCTGTGGAGTGATGTTAGTTATACATGAGGCACATGGGATATATGTGTAGGTCGGAAGTGAATGGCTGAAGTGGTGGAGTTAAGGTAAAAAGAATTAAATATGAACTTTTTGGGATAGTTTGAATTGTATTGATTTGTGCATCTTGAAAAATAGTAAACGGCCTCAATAAATTACTAGATTTGGGTAGAGGCATATATACGTAATTCTAGACAACTTTTGTGTTTTAACTTTTTACTAAAAAGATCGATTAGAACGTATAATTGGATGATATTGGTTACAATAATTTTTATTCATTTTAGCAATGCAGATTTTAGATGTTGTTTTAACCCACGAGACGAGCTCATTTTTATTGATTTCCTAGAAATTGAAGTAAAACATTATTCTGAACACTTTTCATGTTTTGAACTTTTCCGAAAAAAATCATCTTCAGGTAGATTCTTTTTGTTTTCAACTTCAGATTTTTCGGTCGAATTCCACCTAGGTTCTTCTATCAAGTTTTTCTCTCAACCTGTTCAGTTTCTACTAAATTCGTTCACATGGCCTTTTAAGAAATTTGATTCTGTGCAACTTTTATTCTTTGAGTTTTGGTCAATTCGAATGAGTTAAGCATGAAATGGTGTATTTTATACTTATTCAACAATTTACTTATGTTTAAATTATACTAACTTTATTTTATTTTTTTTGCAGAATGGTGGGTCTTACTAACTTTTTACACTGGACTGACCCGTTATATTTTTATTTTTATTTTGTTTATTTTATACGCATTTTATATTTAGTTATGTACAAGCAAGAAATTAAATGCCACCATATCTTGGGAAACTACCCCTTCGTCTCGGTGTGGGTGGAACTACTTGTCTTGTCCCGTATAATGAATTAAATGCACTTTTTTTTTGGTGTCTGGTGGACACGTGGGTGTCAAATCTTGTACTCATACTAGTATACTTGCATACTGACCCATTTTGTCTCTTGACATCTCGGGTGCGTTCTGTATAAGCACAGCTAAGCTTCCTTTACAGGATTAGTTGGGACTACGATGGTGACGAGAAATAACTACGATTGTAGGACATGTCTTTCAAACTTCTTTTATTTTCTAGAGTTTAGTGTTGATATTAGTTTATTTATTTATTTATAACTTTAGTATTTTGATAGTTTGGCATTGTGAGTTATTTTCTAACTTTACATTATTTAAGTAGTTTTGACTATTTGTTGCTACTTTAATGTTGGAGGTATTAGATAGTCATGAATTTATGATGGATGGTTTGGTTGGCGTTCGTTAATTTTTTTTTATCTCTTGTATTTTTTCTTGAGGATTGAAATTTACTTAAACTTTATGGAGACAAGAACATTTAGATTTTGTTTCACCCTTAGGATTTGGATGATGAAATATTGATTGAGATTTAGTCCTAATTTAATATTTAATTTTCCAAATTTTGGGGCGTGACGGTTTGGTATCAGAGCTCTAGATTACCCCAGACTTGTGAGAGGTTAGGTGATCCTCGGATTGTGGAAACATGGGTTAACTGATTTAGTTTGGTGGTTGAATTTATTCTAAGTATTTATGAACGAATTATTCTTGTGTGTTTTACTTCAATGTGATGGCTGGAAGGTATAATTTGAGAAATGGTGAGTCTAGTGGCACAGGGGAAGAAACAACTACTAACACAACAACGACGGCTGCTACCGGGGCAACCAATACTATGCAGGTTAATGTGAGGGAGATGATGGGTTAGTTACTTTAGGTTGTGTAGAACAATAATCAAGGCCAGTAGGGAGATTCCTTTGCGAAAAGAAACAAAGACTTTGGTTCTTTGGGAGGTCAAAAATTCTCTGGAGATGAAGGACCCATTGCAGCTGACGCTTGGGTCCAGAAATGTGAGATGGTGTTTGGTCGTATACAGCTCACTGAGGTCCAAAAACAAGAGTTGGCTACACATCAGCTTGACGGAGCAACCCTATTTTGGTGGAACTCATAGAATGAGGGCCTAGATTTGATGACTTTGACTTGGGGCAGATTTCAAGACCCATTTTGACCAGAAGTTTGTTCCTGCTGCTATTCAGTCTCAACTGAGTGATGAATTTTCGAAGCTGACCCAAGAGGGTAGAACATTGATCGAGTATGTCACCAAGTTTAATGAGTTGTCTCGTTATGCCCCTTACTTAGTTGACACGTAAGAGAAGAAGAATGAGAAGTTTATTAAGGGATTAAATCATTACCTATCTAAGTCCCTTATTCCCTTTTATGTTGAACCATTTGATAGAGTTCTTGACTTGGCACTGAAGTATGAGGAAAAAGGACAAATAGTTTAAGGAAGGAAAGGCCAGGGTCAGAGAGACTTCCAGAGGGAGTCATTTACAGTAGCATGATGGGAACAAATACTGACCCTACGATTAAAGGCATAGGGATCAGCAGTTTCAGAGGCCATAACAACAAGGTAGTTAGGGGATTTTTAGACCTCTGAGTAATTTTAGGCCTCAAGACAATTTACAGCCCTAGAGGTACTATTATCAGAGACAGGATGGTCCGTGCCCACAAGGTTATCAAGGACAGCGGCAACAGGTGCCACAGATGGGTTATCGTTCTCCCGTACCTCAGTTGGAGGTACCCCTACCTATCAGAGCAGTAGCACCTCAATCGATCAATATGAAATGTTTTGGGTGTCTGCAGTTGGGACATGTAGTCAAGGATTGCCCTAAAAAACAGCGGGCGCGATAGGGTCAGGCAGCTCCAGCCAGGGCATTTGCAGTGATGCCAGGAAATAACGAAGTGCAAGGTACCCTTAATCTTTTTCAATAATCCATTAGAGTAATTTTTGATACTGGTGCCTCTCATTTTTTCATAGCTAGACAGTTTGTAGAAAGAGAACACCTTGTAACTACCTCCTTGTCTGGACCTATTCGTGTAGAGACCCCTTTAGGAGGGGCAGTTACTCTTTATGAGATGTGTAAAGATTTTGAGATTGACTTTGCGGGCAGAGGCTTGTATGCGGACCTAATTGTGTTAAGGTTTAAGGGGTTTGTAATTATTTTTGGTATGGATTAGCTGTGAAACACTTTGTGACTCTAGATTGTGCTGGAAGGACTGTGAATATAGATATTCTCGGCATGCCATGGCTTACCCACACTTATAGTGATGAAAGAGAGTCGGTGATGATGAGATTTTTGTGCTCAATAAAAATCCCTAAGTAGGATATTAGTGAGGTAGATGTGGTACGTGATGTATTTCAGGACATACCTGGACCTCGACCTCGATGGGTAGTAGAATATCGCATTGACTTAGTGCTACGGACTGCACTAATTTCTAAGGCGGCATACAGAATGGTGTGTAAGGAGCTTATAGAGATGAAGAAGCAACTAGAAGAGATGCTTCATAAAGGGTTCATACATTCAAGTAACTCCCCATGGGAAGCACCCATGATCTTTGTCTCCAAGAAAGATGGCACTCTCCGCATGTGTGTAGATTATAAAGAGCTAAATGAGGTAACTATCAAGAACAAGTATCCATTACCTAGAATTGATGACTTGTTTGATTAGTTGAAGGAAACAGTTGTGTTCTTTCAATTTGATCTCAGAACAGGTTACCATCAGATGGGTGTGTCAGAGGAATGTATATCGCTTACTGCTTTTTGGACTCGGTATGGGTTGTACTTATTTCCTGTAATGCCTTTTGGTTTGGCAAATGTCCTGCCTATTTCGTGGACCTGATGAATAGAAATTTTTTAACCGTATCTCGATAAGTTTGTGATTATCTTCATAGATGATATCCTGGCGTATTGTAAGAATGAGGAAGAGCACAGAGAACACTTGAAAGTTATGTTACAAACTTTGAGGGAGTAGCAGTCATACACTAAGTTCAGTAAGTGTCACTTTTGGGAGAAAGAAGTTCGGTTTTCGGGGCATGTTGTGTCCAATCAAGGGATAGTAGTAGATCCTAAGAAAGTTGTTCGGTCAAAGAATGGAAGCAACCCATAAACCCTTCAGAGGAGAGGAGTTTTTTAGGACTAGCCGGTTATTGCAGGAGATTTATAGAGAAGTTTTCCACTATTGCAACACCCATGACCAAGTTGACCCGTAAGAATGTGAAGTTCTTATGGACAGATGATTGTGAGAGAGCCCTCCAAGAGTTAAAGTAGCGTTTGACTATAGCTCCGGTGTTAACTATACCAGTACAAAGGGAAACGTTAGTAGCATTTATTGATGCGAGTGGAACGGGTTTCGGATGTGTGTTGATGCAGCATCAGAAGGTTGTATCTTATGCCTCACGACAATTAAAACCTCATGAGAGACGATACCTTACTCATGAGTTAGAGCTGGCAATATTTGTTTTTGAGTTGAAAGTGTGGTGACACTACTTGTTTGTGGAGCGCTTTAAGTTATACACAGATCATAAGAGCCTCAAATATATTTTTTTCTCAAAAAGAGTTGAACATGAGGCAATAGAGGTGGGTTGAATTCATCAGTAGTATGATTTCGAGATCCTTTACCACCTGAGAAAAGGAAATGTGGTTGCAGATGCACTTAGTCGACATCATGGGATTATAGCTTCTTTGATGATTCAGGAATGGAAGTCCCCGGAGTTAGTTTTGATGCATGATGTTCAACCAATAGAGAGTGTCGAGAAGGCATACATTGGTAGTTTGACCGTGCAGCCGATGTTACTGGGTAAAGTTCGTCAGATGCAGTATTTAGATGGGTTCCTCGTCAGCAAGCTCGATGACCTTGTAGTGGATTTGATCGATGATTGTCCTACTGATTGGTCTGTGGACTCAGATGGGGGATTGCGATTCAGGGGCAGGTTGTGTGTACCTAACATTGCTGAATTGAGGAAAGAGATTATGGATGATGCCCATACGTCCCGATATACCATTCACCCTGGTGGGACTAAGATGTATCATGACCTAAAGAGAACGTTTTGATGGGAAGGTATGAAGAAGGACGTAGGAGAGTATGTGTAGCTCGACTTTTTTGCGCTCCCTTTCGAAAGCCTTGAATATAAGCCCTACCGTTCAGACTCCCGCGGTTCTGAATCTAATCTCACAAGTGCAATGTGAAATTGATAAACACCAAAGAGTCCAAATCCGGTAAATCGTTTGGAAAATTGATTTTGAATCAAAAATGCCAAAATTGGACTGTTTTGCCAGATATAGAGTCGCCACCTAAATATTTTTGGAAATTTAGGAAACCCATGACTCGTGCCAAAGGCCACGTGTCTGTCATTACCAAGATTATCTCAGCTTGGGAACTTAGGTACAATGGGGGAAGGTCATGAATACATTTGAGCACCCCCGCTCGCCCAATCAAAGATTGGCCTATACTAATCATGATATGATTTTTATCAACATTATATGCTCTTGTTCCAATTTATTAGGCTTGCATTACTATGTGATGCAAACAAGCAAGCATAGACTAAATTGCAAGAATTGGAACATTTTAAGTCATGTTTGTTTTGCAAAATTGTTTGATTTTGCCACTTAACAAAGTGGGCTTAAAGTTTGTGAATTTGCCACTTGACAAAGTAGGCTTAAACATACATTCATTGAATCATTCCAATTCAAGCAACAAGCCTTTATCCACAGGCACTCAAACAATTTAGTAAGTAAGCATTTAGCCTCATGGTAACCATGTTGATCATGGCAGTCACTCACACTCATGCAAGTATGCTAAAGCATTAAAAATCACCTAGTACTCCAAGCTAAGATAAAACAAAAAAAAGTTAGAAAAATGTGCATGATTCCTAACTATACAAGGTGACTAATGCAACACATGCGATATGCAATCTAAATAGACCAGGCTACTAATATGGCATATGAATCAATTTGATAACGTGCGGTTTAAGCACATACTCAAAGAATGTATGTAAACTAACAATGCAGTTAGAATGATGAACTGAGCCTCGGTGCATGCAATACAAATAAATGAATGCAAACATGCGATATGCTATTTGAAACGTGATGTCCCTAATCTAACTATCAAAAACGGATAAATAAAAGGGAAAAAGACGTGGGGTTGGAAGACATACACATTATTACAACAGTGATGCCCTTGCGCAGGAGGGTTCGAATAAACTAGCTAAGCTAAGCTACTTAACTAATTATTACAAACAATCGAATAATTAACTACCCTAAGCTAATTAATTAAGTACAACAAAAATAATTTAACTAGGCTAAGATAATTAAATATTTACAACATAAACTAATTTAATTAATCAAACTAACTAATTAAATAAATACAAAACAAACTAATTAGCTACAACTAATTAGGTACAATAAATAAATGATTAAATGCTAATTAAGCTAATTAACTAACTAATCCCGGGAAGCGAGGGAGACCCATGCATGCTCGGTTTCCACCCGAAAAGACCATTGTTTTGTTCCCAAATGCCTCTGTTTGCACAGTTGAACACCAGTACTGCTGCTCACTCTACTTTACCGTACCAACACTCTATTGAGTTTTGCATCAGTGGCTGGCCGGCCACTGGTAAAGGTTACCGACCACTAGCTGGCCATGGTTGAAGATTGTCGGCCACAGATGGTGTCTGCCGGCCATGGAAAGTAGCCTGCCAGCCACTACTGCACATGTTCATCCTGCTACAACAGAGGACAAATAGAGCATTTACAGGGTATTTCAAGGGCTTGTTTGCACACTTTGCCTCTCCTTTTCTTGGGAAAATCAAAGGAGGGACAAAATTTGGTTCACAAACCATCAATTAAGCAACTTCATTGCATAATGGCTTATTGGACCAAAGTGCAAGTTCAATAAATGCTCTCAAATAAGACTCGCAACCTTCACCTTATCATGAATGATCAAGGGAAATGGAGACCTAGGAAACTTGGCACATTTCATCACTTTGAGTACGAAATGTCCCAATTTTCCTTGTGTTCAATTAACGTCCGATTGAACACACCAAAACACAACCAAATTATTAATTTGTACAATTTTAGTTTCAACTTTTAATTACTCATTTTAACTACCCTTCCATTCTTTAACCAATTAAGTCCATTGGTGAGAAGTCCTCTAAAAGAGAAGGAAATGTCAAACAAAGGGTAGTTTAAGGCAAGAGAGAGGTTTCATGCCGTTGATAATGAACCCCCAAAAGAGGATTAAACCATTAAGCATGGACCTCAATCTCAAACTTAAACAATCCTAAGGTTGAAACAACCCTCAAAGCAAATAAAGAGTCAAGAAATGAGGGAGGTTGCAGAGATTATGAGTGCTGAACTTAAGTGAGAAAAGCACTAAAACATGCAATCAACTCAAACAAGAGGTGTCCAAAGGCCTAAAACACCAAGCTTGTGAGGACACTTACACTACAACCATACAAAACAAGACTCAAATGACTTAAACAACCGAAAACATAAACAAAATAGTCCAAAATAAAGCCTAAAACATGTTGGAATTAAGCTGCAAAAGGCTAGAAAATTAAGCTAACACATAAAGCTAACTAGGCTACCAACCAAGACATAAGGAAGGGAGGCTAACCCCTCCAAATTTGGACTTCAAAATAAGATTTGGCCACTGAAAAAGCTCTGAAATGCAATGGTAAAAAGCCCAAAAAAAGATAATTTGAAAGTGGAAAACACAACTAGAAAGGCCTAGCAAGTAAGGAATAAAGAAGGGTGAACCACCCCCTAACCTTAAATGGCCTAAAACCACAAATTTCAGCCCACAAAAACAGAGGTTTTACAGCCCAAAAATAGTGGGAAGAAGATAGAAAAACAAGTATGCAAAGCAAGGTAAAAGAGCTAGTATTATACCCCTTGAAGCAAAGGTCAATTCTAGACAACAATTCAAGCCAAAACCAAGAGCTCCAATAAGGCCTCAAGGAACCTCATTCCAAAGGTGATCAACTTTGGTTAAGGAGGTGTAGGCAAAAGTGTAGTGTATGTAGGCTATTGTGCACAAAATTGCAAGAGAGAGAGAGAGAGAGAGAGAGAGAGAGAGAAAGATGTAGAGAGAGAAAAAGAGAGATAATTTTTGCTCCAAAAATTCTAACCCTCAAAAATGGGGGAGGAGACCCCCTATATATAGAAAACATTAAATCTCTACAAGGAGATCCAACCCTACATGTGGGTGAAGATGCATGCATCTGTGCAAACAGCTGGCACAGTTGGCATAAAATATCTGCAAAATACACTGGCGGCCAGCCGGCCATCAGTGGTAGCCGGCAAACTATGTCAGTGGTCGGTAGCCTAATAGTGATGGTTAGCAGCAGGCCGGCAGCAAAGAATAGTGGCCGGCAGGCCACCAAGAGTTGCAAGTTTGAAAACCAAGGGTTGGTCCAAAAAATAAGGCAATAGGTGCACAAGGTTTGAAGGGCTCAAAGTTGTAGCGTTCCGCGAAGGACTTCGAGCACTTGGCGAGCAAACAAACTCGTCATCGAGTGTGCATACAATGGTGTCCAAGTTGTAAGGGCCGTAAAAAATGGGGTGTCTACATTATGTTTCTCGATGCTTTGTGTGTCAACAGGTTAAGGCGAAACACCAACGACCGTTTGGACTTTTGCAGCCTCTCAAGATCCCTACTTCGAAATGAGAGTACATCTCTATAGACAAGGCCCTGTATGATGTATAAACAAGGCAGAATCATAGGCACAGGAGGAGAAGCCAAAGCAATGAATGGTAGAATTGAACTTGGCAAACCATGTATGAGGAGCTTGTTTCAAACCATACAAAGCACGACAAAGTTTGCAAACTTTGATGGATGGAACAGAGGAACTAGGCGGAGGTTGCATATAAACTTCATCAGTGAGATCACCATTGAGAAAGGCGTTCTTGACATCCATTTGATAAAGACTTTAGTGGCGAGCAGCAGCAACTGCTAATATACTATGAACTGAAGTAAGACGAGCAGCAGGAGCAACTGTTTCCTCATATTCATTCCCATACTCTTGAGTGAATCCCCGGGCAACAAGACGGGCTTTGTAACATTTAATGGAACCATTAGAATGAGTTTTGATCTTATAAACCCATTTATAACTAACAGCTGTCTTGCCAGGAGAAAGATCAACCACGTCCCAGGTATGAGTTTTATCCAAAGCCTACAGTTCATCAGTCATGGCTTGCTACCAAAGAGGATTAGAACAAGCCTCATGATAGGAAGTAGGTTCATCAGAGGAAAAAAATAGTGGAACCAACAATATAATCATGGAGAAGAACAAAAGGTTGTTTTACCCGAGTCGAATGACGCTCTGCTGGAGAAGATGGTAGTGGGGATGAAGAAAGCTCCACAAGAGATAATGGAGGAGGCTCTATGGGAGGTAATAGAGGAGCCATAAGACCATCGTCAGATATAGAAACGTCATGATTGGCGGTAGGCATAGGCAACTGCGAAGGCGTTGGACCGGAAACTACATCAAATTTAGGAGACAACAAGTCTATAGAAAGATTAGCAAGAAACAGGGAATGGGTGGACTGGTAGGTGAAACTTAGACAAAGTGGAGAACATTTTGTGTTCCCAGAAAACCACATGATGAGAAATATAAAGATGCTAGGAGACTGGATCCCAACAGCAATACCCTTTATATTCTGTACCATATCCCAGAAAACGACAAAGATGAGAATGAGGTTCTAGTTTAGTGTGTTCATCAGGTTGAACGAGAACAAAACAAGCAGAGTCAAAAACTTTAAGAGTGGTGTATGTAGGAGGAGAACCATACAGACGTTCATAAGAAGAGAGATTGGCTATGAGAGGAGTAGGCACACGAGTTATGGTGTAGACAGTAATGAAAGTAACTTCCCCCCAAAACTTTTCAGGACATGAAGAGGAAATGAGAAGGGCTCGAGTAGTGTCTGGAATATGACGATGCTTTCTTTCGGTGCAACTATTTTGTTGGGATGTGCCTACACAAGAACGATGAGATTGGGTACCATGTGCCCGAAGAAAGGAAAGAAAATCAGAATCCAAGTGTTCCATAGCGTTATCAGAATGAAAAAATTTAATTGTTTGAGAAAACTGAGTGTGGACCATGGCAAAGAAATCATAATAAATCAGTTTAAGTTCAAACCAATTTTTGAGAAGAAATATCTAAGTATAACGAGAAAAATCATCAACAAAAATCACAAAATATCTAGACCCCCTCATGGTTGGGGTGGGGGAGGGTTCCCAAATATCTGAATGCACAAGAGCAAATGGGGCAGTAGAAATAGAATTAATTTTATTAAAAGGTAATGCAGGCTGTTTAGCAATTTGACAAGGTAAACAATCAACATTTTCAGAACTAACACGACCAAACCGACCACTAGAAACCAAAGTTTTTAAATGACTAAAAAAGGCATGTCCTAAACGACAATGCCAAAGGTGAAAAGAAGACATAAAAGTAGAAATAGGGGAAATAGCAATAGAAGCAGTAGTGGATGATGTAGATAGAATGCGAAGATGAAGAAGCTCGAACAAACGTCCATGCTTACGGCATATTCCAAGGATCTGTTTCATCTGAGGGTCCTGCACCAAACAACCATTAGCAGAAAATGTGACGGCGAGACCAAGTTCACATAATTGACCAACAGAGATAAGGTTTAATTTAAGAGCAAGAATGTGATAAACATTAGAAAGAGATATAGTAGAAGTAGAAATTTGACCAATGTGACTAACAGACATATGAGAACCATCAGCAGTATGTATAGGGGAAACAGAAAAGGATGATGAGATAGGAGAAAATATAGTAGAATTAGAGGTCATATGATTACAGCAGGTGGAATCAAAATACCATGAAGGATTACCTATTGTGACTGAAAGAGTAGGAAAAGGAAGAGTATCGGATTTGGCAAGCACCTGCTGGATAATGGACTCAACATCATCCATAGAAAATGATGGAGCAATAGGATTAGTAGAGTGGTAAATGCAAGAACTCTCTGATACTGCAGCAGGACGAGAACCATGAGCAGATTTGGACTGATGCCCAGAACGTGAGGACCCTTTCCTAGATGAAGAAGTAGAGAGAGCTCGAGGACAATTGCTTTGGAGATGACCAAGAGCAGTCTTGTGGCAAGTCAAGCATTCACAAACTTGGCACTGAAGTAAAGAATGATTGGCATGTAGACCATGGTTGTGACAATAAATGCATGAGCTAGGAGGCTATAAAGATGAAGAACCCCGTGATGATGGCGTAGCAAGAACATAATCCAAGTTTTGATTTTGAGCATCCCAAAACGCGTTTTTTCTGACAAGAGTTCGGTAATGGCTTGCTCCAAAGTCGATAAGGACAAACTATGGAGCAAGGAAGCACGCACAGGCTCAAAGGTGCTATGAAAAGCCATAAGAAACTGCAATAGCCATTGATGATTATGGACAATAAATAACTGCGCATGCTTAGAATGTGCCCAAGTAGGTTTAGAAAGAGCCAACTAGTCCCAGACAGATGACATCTGGGATAAAAAAGTCATTGATGGACTGACCAGGCTCTTGGCGTATGTGATGAAGAGTTTGTAGGAGTTGATATTGGTGAGCATGTCCAGTAGTCTAATAGTGTTCCTTCAAGAAATCCCAAATTGCCTTAGCAGGAGAGACAATGGAATTATCATCCTAAAAGTGTTTAAACTGAAGGTTAATGAAAGGTACAAAAGTAGCTCGGAACCATGTAATAATCTAGTAGTTCTTCCCTTCCCATTCATCAAGACGCTCATCGAAAGTAGATGCAATCCCTTTTTCTTCCTGGTCGGGTTTAGAAATAGCACCAGTGATAATACGCCAAAGCCGCTTCCCTTTGATGAATCTAGAGAGAGCTTGGGCCCAAAGAACATAGTTGGACCCATCAAGTGTAACAGAGATTGAATGGATGTTGTTAAAACGATTCATGATGATCAAACAGGGCAAAAAGAAAAAAAAAAAAAAAAAACAGAAGAAGAATGTGCTTTGTAGAGGCTAGTTTTGCCAAAATAGAACACACTAGCAGATTTAGAAGGCCGAAAATTGTTGGGATATGGTCTGAACGGGCTGAAAACATGACTAGAAGGCAGTGAATCAGCTGGTCAAAGTGGTTTGACCAATCTAGTCAACTAGAACTATGGTTGACGTCAAAGAAAGGGAGATGACGTCAGAACGCGCGGCGCACGTTAGCAAAGATGCGCACGACGCACGATAATAAGCAGAGCAGTGGCAGTGCACAGGAACCAGGCCTGATGTCAGCGATGACGTTAGAAACATGTGTCTTACGTTAGCAGATGAGGCCGCGGCGCACAATAGCGTGAGACAGGGACAGGAGCCGCGTAGGGCGCGTAGGAAAACAACACAACGTGTGTCCAATCTTCGGGCGGCGCATGACAGCATGGGGGGCGTCAAATGCAAATGATTCTGGTGGCATTAGCTTCGTCTTGAAGAGACAAAGAAACTAGTATAGTCCAATCATTAAAGCAGGGAAGGACTAGATATGCAGAAACCAACGTGAGAAGGAATCAATATGCCAAGGAAAAAAAAAAAAAAGTGATGAAGTTAAAGAGGAGGCTATAAGAAAACCCTGGGCTTGGATACCATGTTATGAGAGTAGAAAGAGAAGAGAAAAGAGAAACTCTTGTATTCCATAAATTAATGAATAGGTACACACTCCTTTATATAGGAGAGAAGATAAGGTATGTACAGAGAATATACTATGTAACAGATAAGGTATATACAAAGAATATACTAATATACTATATTTAACAAACACAAACTTTGGTTTTATTGTAAGGGTCTCTGTTTGAGTGAGCTTTTTGAAATTTTTTATTTTATTTTTAATTTTAAAAAAAAAAACTAATATGGTGAAATAAATGGGGAAAAGTTTCATTAATTTTAGATGATTTTCTCTTTTTAGAGGTGGAAATTATCTTTGAAAAATCAAAATTATATTTTTTGGTGTTTTTTTTTCTTTTATAATTTTTATCAAGCTACTCTGTTAATATGCTAAGTCCCTTTTTTGGTTATGGTATATATGTATTTGTCTCAAGATGCAGGTTGATTACTCTTGACTAGTTTTAGTTTTTAGAAAACTTGTATTTTTTTTTTTAAGTCTCATAATTTTACCCACAATGATAATTTAAGACCCAATTTTGTGTCTTAAATATTACTATATGTCTGTACTATAAGGAGAAAAAATGAAATCAACCAGTAAATAGATCTTAGGTGGTTGGTCTATAAGAAAAGTATGTATTGTGGAATGGATTCCTCAATAATCAAGCTAATCCCAATTAACTTTACATTGGAATTTTAACGTATAAATTGGGTAATTCTCTTCCAATGTTGGAAGCTCAACAGAGTTAAAGGTACTTCAATTTGGTTAGGTCGCACATGCCTCTTGTCCTCATGACATGGTAGCTCGACATCAAGTATGGTCCTCATCATCGATACAAGATGTCTCTTTTACTTAGGTATCAAATAAGAGCTAATCATATAAATGAAATTACTTCCAGCTTTGTTTTACAATAGCATGCAAAACTTGTCTTAGCTTATTTGGTTACATACAAAACAAGGTGCTCTTTATTCATTACTATTAGATGTGTGATTGATGATATTAAAGCAATGAAGGAGATCCTGATTTTGGTAATGGGCATGGTTTTGATTGTTACTGATTGTTACCTTGGTTGCTGTTGATTTTTTGAGCTATTGTTTGATATGCTCTGAGTAATATATGGTTGATGCTTTGTTGTAGTGTGGTTGTAATAATCCCATCGTGTAATACTTTATATTTAATTTATATTTAATTAATGACGGAGATTTGAATTTTAATTGTCTACTATTCTGATCTAATTTGGGAATTATGAAAATTATGGAGCATGATTTGTATACGATTCTATTGAAGATTTATTTGGAATTTGAAATTGAAATCCTATTGGCTCAAGGAAGAATAAGTAGTGAGTCGAATTATTTTAATTTCAAGTATCGGACCACATGAGAGTTTGATTAAAAATCTAATTCGGACTAATAAATTTAAATATAATTAATTGGGTTCTAATGGAAGTCAAATTAGGTTATCTAAATTATGTAGTTGTTGTGGAATTGCATGTCTAAGGATGTGAATTATAAGGATTTGAAGTTATATGTGTTGATTGTAGAAAAATCTGTTGCAATTGGAGCTTTAAACTGAAATTGAAAGCCTTAGAG
Source organism: Camellia granthamiana (assembly GCA_036172215.1). Lineage (NCBI taxonomy): Eukaryota > Viridiplantae > Streptophyta > Magnoliopsida > Ericales > Theaceae > Camellia > Camellia granthamiana. The sequence continues at coordinate 21,716,081 of CM069904.1, forward strand.
GCCTGATAAACCAAAGCTGACTTCATATCTGTGTTTAGCATGATTTTTAGAGCCTGTAGTGAAATTTGGCAAAATTACAATTCGTAATGAATTAATTGAGTTTAATTAACATAAACCTAAGATTAAGCTAACCTAAGTAAATTAGCTTAACTCATGTATGTATATATGAAAGCCTTAGTTGTATAGGCTCAAAAATATCTCCTAGGGAGATAGAAACAAGAGAGAGAGAGAGAGAGAGAGAAGAGAGTTCTAGAATTGTAGAAGGAAGGCTTGGAGATTGAAGAGATTCAAGGGGGAAATTCAAAAATTTGAGCTAAGGTATGTGAATTCATGTGATACCCCTGTTCCGTAATGCGTTAACTGGTCCTTAATATGAATGAGATTATGTGTTTTGATATGATTTTGTGCACCATCATGTGAAAATATGTGGTTTTGAATTTCTATCTGTTCACCGTAGGAATATCTGTCTGATTATCTGCTTTGGAAATTAAATAGAAGGCCTTATTAGCCACAAAATCCGAAATTGATTACGCCATTGTGATTGACATAATTTTTAGAGCCTACGGTGAAATTTAATTGAAAATTGATTTGGGTCAGATTAAATTGATTAAATTAATGAATTGGTGCCCAATTACTTTATTACTATTATATTGGCATTCGTGGAATTTGTTGTGTGAGGGCACTACACCCTCTATTCTCTCTTCTTTGCTTCATTTGGCTGATTTGAACTCAAGGTTAGAGAGAGGGCCGGTTATAGAGAGAGGGAGAGAAGAATTGGGCAATTTTGGTCTTGAGGCTTGGAAATTTGGTGGCTAACTCAAGATTTAATCATAAATTGGGAAGATTAAGGCTCCTAGGTGAGTGAATTTGTGCATATTAGTTTGTAATTTTTGTGAATCCAAGTTGAATGTTGATAAGGAACATAAAATGAATTGATCATGATGAATTTGAGTTGGTTTTGTTGATTTGGTAGTCTATATGCACATGCATGTAAGAAAGTACCTTGAAATTGCATGTTTGAGCATAAAAATGTATAATCCATGTGCAATTTTAATTGAAGCTCATGTTTTGATCTCCTCTCCACCAATTAAGTTGAGAATGATGAGCATCTCCCACATGCATGTACAAATCATGGGGGTGTAAGGCTTGAATGTTTGAAATTGAGCATATTGGTGTTGAGTTCGAATTAATTTGGGACATACATGTGTTTGATTCATGAAATTGAGCTCCATGATGATGTGTTTTGGTGTTTATACCATGTTAGTACAAGTATATGTGAAATTGGAGCCATAAAATGTAAGAAATGTTGGGTTGAATGTTGGGAGGGAGCTCAAGAACTCAGTCTGGGAAAACCCAGAATTTTGATTTCCGCTCGAGCGGGGTAATGGACGCTCGAGCAGGAAAAACGTGCTCCTAGTACTTTTGCAGACTTGGTGTCCGCTCGAGCGGGGGAGGCCACGCTCGAGCGGTGGAGCTATTTAGACAGGCCTTCCGCTCGAGCGTCCTATTACACGCTCGAGCATATTTTGCATGCAACCAGTACTTTTGCAGGCCCTAAGGGTCCGCTCGAGCGAGGAAGTCCACGCTCGAGTGGGGACCCTGTTTTCTGAAAATCTGAAAATGCATTCTGTGTCCTGTTTTTCCGTTCCCTTTCACTTCTAAACACTCTTAGGCATACATTGAGCATTGTAATTGAATTAAATGGATAAGAATGAAGCCTAAAGAGAAATGTGTGAATTAAAGAACGGATTGAATTATTTGTGACCCATATGTGCTATGTGATGTGTAGGGTCAAGCTCCAGGGCAAATTCACAAGCCGATCACTGTGAGTAATATCTGACTTATGTTATTGTCCAATTACTACTTCTATGTAAGTTTTGTGAAGTTCATTAATTTGAATGGTGGACATAGTTTGATCTGAAAAGTTTGAAAGGCCTTTGAGCCAGTCTGATATAAAGGCCTATGAGCCAGTTTGATATAAATGAATGGACCGAAGGTCGTTTTGACATAAAGAAATGGACCGAAGGTCGTTTTGACATAAATGAATGTACCGCAGGTCGTTTTGACATAAATGAATGGACTGAAGGTCGTTTTGACATAAATGAATGGACCGAAGGTCGTTTTGACACAAATGAATGGACCGAAGGTCATTTTGACATAAATGAATGGACCGAAGGTCTTTTTCACATGAATGAATGGACCATAGGTCGTTTTGACATAAATGAATGGACTGAAGGTCGTTTTGACATTAATAAATGAACCGAAGGTCGTTTTGACATGAATGAGTGGGCCGAAGGCCGTTTTGACACAAATGAATGGGCCAAAGGCCGTTTTGACATGAATGAATGGGCTAGAGGCCGTTCTGTCATTAATGAAAGTCTGAATGGGCCAAAGGCCAGTTTGACACGAGTGATAGTTTGACATAAATAATAGTTTGACACAAGTGATAGTTTGACATAAATAATAGTTTGACACGAATGCTAGCTTGATATAAGTAATAGTTTGACAAGAATAACAGTTCGATCTGAATAATAGAATGAATGGGCCGGAGGCCGTTTTGACATGAATGAATGGGCCAGGGGCCGTTTTGACATGAACGAAAGTCTGAATGGGCCAAGGGCCAGTTTGTTATGGAAAGATAAATGGGCCAAAGGCCAGTAGGTTCGGAACCACAGCCACTTGACCTAAATTATGTATATATATGTTAAATAGAAATATGAATTGGGCCCAAGGCCGTTTGGAGCATGTTGTTCTACATATCGTTTGTATAACTTCTGTATTTGATATTATTCACTGGGCTATCGCTCACGCTCATTCATGTGTTTGTAGGTGAGCTAAGAGAGGTCTAGACCCAGACCCAGCCCCAGTGAAGTCTGTCAGGAACAACAAAGGTTTTGGAGAGTCAGCCCTTGTGTCTCACGTATGAGACTCGTCTCTGCCATTTTGTTATGTATTATATTTTGTCATGTGGGTGAGGACTTTGTGTATATCTGTATATAGTTGAGATGGGTTGACTTAGACTCGAATGATCCTGTTGTGCAGAACTTTTTGGTACCATGTTTTTGTTGTGAGTTATTTACGTGCATATGTATGGTTTGTTTTGATGTGCATATAAGCACGGCTCTATGGACAAAGTTTAAAGTCTTTGCTTCCGTTGGCCCCTGTACTCTGACGAGTTACATCTGTTTTGGTTTAAGGCCGTAGGTAATCCTAGGATTACTGGCCGGTTATGTCCTTAACCCATAGGGGCGGGTTCGGGTCATGACAGATTGGTATCAGAGCACGAGTTAATAACTCACACACTTGTCCAAAAGAGCAATAAGCGTCTAGATAAGATCTAGGATGCATTCATGTGATAAATATGAATTTGGAAGCATCAAGAATATGCTTAAGTGTTTCGATGTGAACAGTTATGTGCTATAAATTCGTGAATTGCTTGCATTGTAAACCATTGGAATATGTATGCTTTCTGATATATGCATACTTGTGAATCTTTTGTATAAGGTATAATGCAAGTTTAATCGGATGGGGAATAAGAACTCTATAAGGTTATGTTTAGCCTTAATTATTTTCTGATGGTATGAAATGACAAGTTCCCTGAAATGCTATGTTTGGTATAAATGAATGATTGTCTAAATTCTCCTTGAGCGTAATTGTGGTATCCTTGGCGGAGGCCCTCGCCCAGGGGACATAATACTGTGGCTTATGGTTATAAGGCCCTAGCCCGAGGGAAATAATACCGTGGCACATGCCCTCGCCCGGGGGAAATAATACCGTGGCACAGGCCCTCGCCTAGGGGAAACAATACCGTGGCCTATATATGAGACATGTTACCGGTACGGAAGGTTCCATTATTGAACTTGATATGCTTGACCAACATGATATGTTACGCTAAAGGAAGTACCACACATGATTCGAATATGAGATATGAATTGTTACACTAATGTGTACAACAAATTTGTTTTGTTATAATGCACATACATGAATATATGAATCATGAAAAGTTGTCTATGTGCATTCAATTCTGGCTACGGGTGTCTATGTGAAATATGAACATGATTTGAGTATATAATTACTTAGTAAATGTTCAGCATGCGATATCTGATAAGTATGCAATTATCTGTTACGTATGTGATTAATTGCGTACGGTATGTGAAATGAGAATATAAAGACGTGTCTATGTACGAATGTGACTATGTGTTTATTTTTGTATTGGACATCCCAGTATTTGGCATGATTTAATAAGAGTTTGTGGAGAGGATGGTTAAATTAAGGGCATACGAGCTGGAAGGCTCTTCCACAGCCCGACTTGATAGATTGGAAAGGATGGTACAAGAAATGGCAAAGATCTTAAGACAACAACGTCAGCTGCCGCTACGGCAAGAACCTTTGTCAACACCAGTGTAAGAAACGCCGAGGAGTTGTTGTCGGATTTTTGGGGCTGGTTATAGGTGTGGTAAAACGGACCATATGGTAAGGAATGGTTCCCGAACTGAACAAATGTGAATAAATCTTCTACCTTAATTGGATCCGTGCCAATGGTAGGAGTTGCTAATCAAGATAAAGTAATTGCACTCGTCCCAGAAAGCACTCAGAATACTGCGACCGCTATCCCAGGTATCTATATCGTTTATAAACGAATGCCTATGTGTTGATTGATTCTGAATTAGTACATGTGTACATCTTTGCTTGGGATATTATTTGATTCGGATCAGCATATTCTTTCGTATCTGCTGCATGTGTATCTAGATTGGTTAGACCCACAAGATCGAGACCGTATTCATTGATATGCTCCATTTGGGAAATTTGTGAAATATGTATTGGGATATCGATTAACTCTGCACATGCACATGTACATCTAAACCTATGCTCAGGGTGATTTGTTATATTACTGTCTTCAATGATTAAACCACTGGAATTATGACCCTGTGATCGTATGACGGAGTTGAGCACCCTAAATGATGAACTCTATAATTGTGAGACCATGTAATTTTGATTGGTAGAAAGTTGACTGGATTATGTGACTATACTGGGCTCGACTCATAAACCTATGCTTTTGTGACTGATTTGGAACTTTTGCGTGACAATCCTATGCTATGTGTAACTGAGGAACCTTGTTTACCGTGTTACTGTGCACTATGCGCTTGTATATAAGACTTATTTGGGAACTGCTAATTTGATTATGATACATACCTCTTGATATGAACAACTGCGTGCAAATGCATCTACACCTGGACTTATGTGAACAATGCCGTATTGTACATGACCTGAGCCATTTTGATATAAACAGTTGTGATGAATGACCCTGATGTGACTTTGAGAGTTAATGAACTTAGGACAATTGTGGAACTATTAACCATGTACCTAAGCAAACGAAGTATGCCTCATAGAACCAAATGTACTCTAGGTGAGAAAACTTTTATCTGATTCGATCCGATAAAACCTTTGCCTGATATTGTCTTGATGGAACCCTCATTTGATATAATTTGATGGAACCTTTGTTTGATTTAATTTGGCAAGACCTGTGTCGGGGTTGGTTTGATAAGACCCTCTATCTGATTTAATTTTGTAAAAAGGGATTGAGGATTGCCTGTAAATAAATAGCCAGATTATTCTTGGCAGAAAAACTGATAGACCCAAAACTTGAATTTGTTTAAAGTACTTGACCTATTTGAAAGACCTTTTGTGGGCTATCAACAGATTGATCTGACCATGACCACCATTGAGAACCAACCTTCAACTATTGAGGACATATGTGTTATAGATGAACTGAATTGTGCAAATCCAGTGATTGGGTGTCTTAAGGAACAATGCTGGTGTGTTGTCATATTCTTGCATGTTTGACGCTGTGGAAACCGATGACAACAAATTGATTTGATTGTGAACCGAACTGAATATTTGTCCTCGACTAATCAAAATATGGTTCATGTGTTTGCTTTAGTGTTATCGGATTTTGGGAAATCAGGTTATAGTGAGTGGTATTGCGTTTGTTTGATGACATTCTTGGGACATCCTTTCGTGCTAGGGGACGTTAAGCGTATGTAGCACCTTTGTTGAGAAATCTATTTGGCCACCGACGGTTTTGTACGAGTGGATTTGTCTAATCGATCTCGAGTCGGCCACCGACGGTCGTGAACGGGTGTGCTTTGATTCTGAGACGATTATTCCTTTGTTCTGTACGGAATGTCATCCTTTGGTACTATGTAGATGTTATTAACATCCAAGAAGCTTTGAGAAACCCTGATTATCCGAAGATGTGTAAATTGTGTTTGACATGTAATTGATTGTTTTGATATTACCCTTGACGTCATGGGGATTAATGCATGAATTGTCTTATGCTTTGGACAACTATCAGATGATGTGGAGAGACTCGATGGAATCGGGAATTGAATATTAAACTGAATTGTAAATTGTAGGATGATTGAGGGAACATGTATTATGTTAGAAATGGACTGCTTCAGTGTTATTGTACTTTACAATTGGTATTATGGGGATACATGAGTTACGTATGCAATTGTATTATGGGGATACATGAGTTACGTATGTCGTGTGGTGGATTGTTTCATTGTTATCCTTGTTGACTCGGGGATTTGTGCCCGGATTCACTTTAAATTCCTAAAAACTTTTGATTAACCTTGAATAACTGTGATGAGAAACTGAATTAAATACCAAATCGGATTATGAATTGCAGAATTGTTGGAGAATGAATTGAACTTTTGTGACAAGGGAATAGACTGAACTCCTATGGTAAAGTTAGTTGGCTTTTGAAATAAATATGTTGGCGACCTATTGTGAAGAAGGAAATTGTTGAAATTGTGTCTAAATATTTTCGGTGCCAACAAGTTAGAGTTGAATAACAGATATTGGCGGAACTACTGCAATCTCTGTCTATTTTGGAATGGAAATAGGAATATGTAACTACGAATTTCATTGTGAGACTACCTCGGACACCCAAGGTATAAGTCCCGTTTGAGTTTTTGTGTATGGGATTACTAAATTGCTCGTTTCCTCCCTGTGAAATTTTTGTATAATGCTTGTAGATTAGCCGTTGTTACATCGATAAGGTTGCTTGTTTGCATGGGGTCCCAATATCTATTGTTTAGACAGGAACCCTAAAATGTGTTCGGATTCTGACAAGCCTTCAAGAGCCAATGGAGACTGAATTGTGATTCGGCGCTGCTTTCCATCCGAAAATCGATGTATAATTAGAAAGAACTTTTGGGAGAAATGCTCCAAATATGTGCAGTAGATTTTTCGGGGAGTTTGGGAGATCTATCCATTGTTGGCGGACTTTGCTTACAACCACAGCCTACACTCTAGATTCGGTGTGACACCATACGGGTCTTGTATGGAGGAAAAGTTGAGTCTTTGACTGATTGAGAACAGAGTGTTGCTTGATTTTGAGACTAAGCAGGTAACTATCAAAAGGATTAGAACCATTGAATAAGAAGGTATTCCGAATTGTTTTTGGCTAAAGGTAAATTAAGGTTGGAGGACCAAACTTCCTAAAGGGGGGAAGACTGTGATACCCCTATTCCGTAATGCGTTAACTGGTCCTCAATGTGAATGAGATTATGTGTTTTGATATGATTGTGTGCACCATCATGTGAAAATATGTGGTTTTGAATTTCTATCTGTTCACCGTAGGAATATCTGTCTGATTATCTGCTTTGGAAATTAAATTGAAGGCCTTATCAGCCACAGAATCCGAAATTGATTACGCCATTGTGATTGGCATAATTTTTAGAGCCTACGGTGAAATTTAATTGAAAATTGATTTGGGTCAGATTAAATTGATTAAATTAATGAATTGGTGCCCAATTACTTTATTACTATTATATTGGCATTCGTGGAATTTGTTGTGTGAGGGCACTACACCCTCTATTCTCTCTTCTTTGCTTCATTTGGCTGATTTGAACTCAAGGTTAGAGAGAGGGCCAGTTATAGAGAGAGGGAGAGAAGAATTGGGCAATTTTGGTCTTGAGGCTTGGAAATTTGGAGGCTAACTCAAGATTTAATCATAAATTGGGAAGATTAAGGCTCCTAGGTGAGTGAATTTGTGCATATTAGTTTGTAATTTTTGTGAATCCAAGTTGAATGTTGATAAGGAACATAAAATGAATTGATCATGATGAATTTGAGTTGGTTTTGTTGATTTGGTAGTCTATATGCACATGCATGTAAGAAAGTACCTTGAAATTGCATGTTTGAGCATAAAAATGTATAATCCATGTGCAATTTTAATTGAAGCTCATGTTTTGATCTCCTCTCCACCAATTAAGTTGAGAATGATGAGCATCTCCCACATGCATGTACAAATCATGGGGGTGTAAGGCTTGAATGTTTGAAATTGAGCATATTGGTGTTGAGTTCGAATTAATTTGGGACATACATGTGTTTGATTCATGAAATTGAGCTCCATGATGATGTGTTTTGGTGTTTATACCATGTTAGTACAAGTATATGTGAAATTGGAGCCATAAAATGTAAGAAATGTTGGGTTGAATGTTGGGAGGGAGCTCAAGAACTCAGTCTGGGAAAACCCAGAATTTTGATTTCCGCTCGAGCGGGGTAATGGACGCTCGAGCAGGAAAAACGTGCTCCTAGTACTTTTGCAGACTTGGTGTCCGCTCGAGCGGGGGAGGCCACGCTCGAGCGGTGGAGCTATTTAGACAGGCCTTCCGCTTGAGCGTCCTATTACACGCTCGAGCGTATTTTTCATGCAACCAGTACTTTTGCAGGCCTTAAGGGTCCGCTCAAGTGGGGACCCTGTTTTCTGAAAATTTGAAAATGCATTCTGTGTCCTGTTTTTCCGTTCCCTTTCACTTCTAAACACTCTTAGGCATACATTGAGCGTTGTAATTGAATTAAATGGATAAGAATGAAGCCTAAAGAGGAATGTGTGAATTAAAGAACGGATTGAATTATTTGTGACCCATATGTGCTATGTGATGTGTAGGGTCAAGCTCCAGGGCAAATTCACAAGCCGATCACTGTGAGTAATATCTGACTTATGTTATTGTCCAATTGCTACTTCTATGTAAGTTTTGTAAAGTTCATTAATTTGAATGGTGGACATAGTTTGATCTGAAAAGTTTGAAAGGCCTATGAGCCAGTCTGATATAAAGGCCTATGAGCCAGTGTGATATAATTGAATGGACTGAAGGTCGTTTTGACATAAATGAACGGACCGAAAGTCGTTTTGACAGAAATGAATGGACCGCAGGTCGTTTTGACGTAAATGAATGGACCGAAGGTCGTTTTGACACAAATGAATGGACCGAAGGTCGTTTTGACATAAATGAATGGACCGTAGGTCGTTTTGACATAAATGAATGGACCGAAGGTCATTTTGACATGAATAAATGGACCGAAGGTCGTTTTGACATGAATGAGTGGGCCGAAGGCCGTTTTGACACAAATGAATGGGCCAAAGGCCGTTTTGACATGAATGAATGGGCCAGAGGCCTTTCTGTCATGAATGAAAGTCTGAGTGGGCCAAAGGCCAGTTTGACACAAGTGATAGTTTGACACGAGTGATAGTTTGACATAAATAATAGTTTGACACGAGTGATAGTTTGACATAAATAATAGTTTGACACGAATGATAGCTTGATATAAGTAATAGTTTGACAAGAATAACAGTTCGATCTGAATAATAGAATGAATGGGCCAGAGGCCGTTTTCACATGAATGAGTGGGCCAGGGGCCGTTTTGACATGAACGAAAGTCTGAATGAGCCAAGGGCCAGTTTGTTATGGAAAGATAAATGGGCCAAAGGCCAGTAGGTTCGGAACCACAACCACTTGACCTAAATTATGTATATATATGTTAAATAGAAATATGAATTGGGCCCAAGGCCGTTTGGAGCATGTTGTTCTACATATCATTTGTATAACTTCTGTATTTGATATTATTCACTGGGCTATCGCTCACGCTCATTCATGTGTTTGTAGGTGAGCTAAGAGAGGTCCAGACCCAGACCGAGCCCCAGTGAAGTCTGTCAGGAACAACAAAGGTTTTGGAGAGTCAGCCCTTGTGTCTCACGTACGAGACCCGTCTCTGCCATTTTGTTATGTATTATATTTTGTCATGTGGGCGAGGACTTTGTGTATATCTGTATATAGTTGAGACGGGTTGACTTAGACTCGAATGATCCTTTTGTGCAGAACTTTTTGGTACCACGTTTTTGTTGCGAGTTATTAACGTGCATATGTATGGTTTGTTTTGATGTGCATATAAGCACGGCTCTATGGACAAAGTTTAAAGTCTTTGCTTCCGTTGGCCCCTGTACTCTGACGAGTTACATCTGTTTTGGTTTGAGGCCGTAGGTAATCCTAGGATTACTGGCCGGTATGTCCTTAACCCATAGGGGCGGGTTCGGGTCATGACAGAGTGGTATCAGAGCACGAGTTAATAACTCACACACTTGTCCAAAAGAGCAATAAGCGTCTAGATAAGATCTAGGATGCATTCATGTGATAAATATGAATTTGGAAGCATCAAGAATATGCTTCAGTGTTTCGATGTGAACAGTTATGTGCTATAAATTCGTGAATTGCTTGCATTGTAAACCATTGGAATATGTATGCTTTCTGATATATGCATACTTGTGAATCTTTTGTATAAGGTATAATGCAAGTTTAATCGGATGGGGAATAAGAACTCTATAAGGTTATGTTTAGCCTTAATTATTTTCTGATGGTATGAAATGGCAAGTTCCCTGAAATGCTATGTTTGGTATAAATGAATGATTGTCTAAATTCTCCTTGAACGTAATTGTGGTATCCTTGGCGGAGGCCCTCGCCCAGGGGACATAATACTGTGGCTTATGGTCATGAGGCCCTGGCCCGGGGGAAATAATACCGTGGCACAGGCCCTCGCCCGGGGGAAATAATACCGTGGCAATCTCATAACCATGGACATCCATCCAATGGTGGTAGTCTCATAACCAAATTATAAGTACACAAATAGAGATGTTCAAATTAGTGAAAGTTATTCACTTTATTTCTGACAGTTTTATCCTATTTCCTCTCCTAACCCAATTTCCTTTCGTTTCTTCCTATTTTCCTAGGCATAGATTATGACCCATTGAAGACTAATAAGTTTAGAACGAACATAAATAATTGGTTAAGGCAACGTAAGGGATCGCTTTATTTGATTAAGAAAAGATTAAGAGAAGTAAATTTGATCGAGAGTGTAATATTATGTTTCAAAATGTTGTACTATGTGCATTGTGATTGCAGGTCAAGATTCGAGGACCGGTCAACCATTTCTGGAAACCACTGTGAGTAATACCTCTATAAGGACGTGTTTTATTTAGTTATTTAACTATTCATAATTGTTATATTTTCTGAAGATTGTATTTGTTCGACATCAGTGAATTTCATGAACTAAATTGTTATTATGTTGGGCCTAAGGCTGTTCTGTTATTATGTTGAGCCTGAGACCGTTCTGATATTATATTGGGCCTGAGGCCGTTCTGTTATTATGTTGGGCCTGAGGCCGTTCCACTATTATATTGGGCTTGAGGCCGTTCTATTATTATGATGGGCCCGAGGTCGTTCTGCTAATATGTTGGGCCAAAGGTCGTTCTGTTATTATATTGGGTCCAAGGCCATTCTGTCTTATGTGGGCCCGAGACCGTTCTGTAAGTGTAAATAAAGATGTTTGTAAATTGTCATATGACTCATGTTTATGAAATGTTATTTTATATGAATGGATGGATGTCCATTTTTGAAACATGATCCTGACCCTTTGCTTGACCCTTGTGGTCCCTTTGATACGCCTTCGGACTCTTTGTATATGAACGGATTCTGATACGATAAGTGTTTGTTATGAAAATAATATTTGGAAATAATTTAAGATATCTATTTTTCAATTGTAAGTCATGTTTACATAATGTGATGGACACCATTCATTAACCTCTTTATTTTGGTATTATTCACTGGGCTCTAGCTCACCTTTTATATATATATATATATATATATGTATTTAGGTGAGCAATCGAATGATCAGCATTAGAGTTTATCCCAAAGTCCGCCTGTCCATCAACCCACCCAGGAATTGCCTCCGTGTGGAGGCGTAGTGTTATTTCGCCAAGCCTAGTTTTGTTTGAAGTCTTTTATATAATGTGTGAGATCTATGTAAGCCCTGTCATTATATATGTAAATATGGAATGTGTAGTTCAATGGTTTAATTATTTCAGGTAGTCATGTATGCACAGCCCAATGGACATTTATTATTTTTGTTCTGCTTCCACTTTAGGCCTCGATATGATTTGAATATTATGGAATTTTGTTTTTCAGGCTGAAGGTAACCTAAGGTTACAGGCCGGTCATGGCCTAAACTTTTAGGGGCGGGTTTGGGTCCTGACAGTGGTGGTCCAATTAAGTGATTAAATCATGGTAAATTGATTTCCTTTATATTTTTGTTTCCTTCATTAAAATATATGTGTATCCAAAACATATAAAAAGTAGACAGGTAGCAGGAAATAAATTATGGCTTGCCAATCCATTAGAGGAATGCATATCATTTCCAACTGTGATCAACTTCACTCTCCTACTTTGTACTATTTTTTCAAAAAAATTGTTTATTAATTATTAATACGTATTTTACTTAAGTACTTAAAACTTGATTTACAGTTTGGAGATATAGTTGTTCTAAGAAGTATTATTAGGTCAACAGAAGCAGTTGCAACTGGAGTACTTTACAACACAGACCCATCTAAAGAAGTAGACGAGAAAGAACTATGACCAGACTTTTGGGAGGTACAGGTTCAAGTTCTAGTCAAACCTAATGAGAGTTTCATCTGAACATATGGACTTGTCAAAACAATTGAACATGTTATTGGAGCTCATGTTGCTTGGCTTGCTTCATTTATGGTATGTTTCTTCTGCGAATACTAGTTCCATTGACAAATTTATATTAACTTAATAATGCTTTTATATGGTTATCCTTTGAAAGCAGATTTCGCAAGCTATGGATGTTAGTTGAGAGAATACTTATACAAGTGAGGTTGAAAATTTGGAGATTGAGTTTTTTTTCGCAATTTGTCTTTGTGGAAGATGGATATAACTATGGCTTTTGAGAACTTATATTTAGTTTGTCCGTGGTTGTATTTTTTTTTTTTTTAATTTGCTTTGACTTTGTTAGTGTGGTAAAATGTTTTATAATTTTGACTATGACTTTTATTGCAATATAAATAAATTTATATCTTTAGACCAAAAAATAATCAGCTTGTTTGGTTATGGTTTCTGAAAAATAGTGTTAAGAAAATTTTAATTTTTTATTTTAAGTATTTTTTTGTTTTCAATAAATTTTTTTAATATTTTAAGTATTTTTTTAAAAATTTTTAGACACACCTAACGTAAATACACTTAAAAAGTATAATATTTGTGAAAAAAATCTTTAAAAAATTCACTAAATACCAAAATCCGAAAAAAAAAAAAAAATTCGGTACATTTTTTATATTTTTGTGTATTTATTAATTTTTAAAATATTTTTTCACAAATATTTAACTATTTAGATACATCTAAGTAAGGTACATGTAAAAAAATTTTAAAAATTGCTTAAAATTTTAAAAATATTCACTAAAAACAAAAAGAAAACACGAAAACTAAAAAATTCAATTTCTAAAAAGTTGAATTCAGAAAACTGAAACCAAACACACTGAATAGTGTTTTGAATTTTCTTTGTTTTTGATGTGATAATGCTATGGTGATAATATTTTTTCATTTTTATGGAAATATTACAGGATGAATAGATGTCAAAATGTCAATGTATGATGTGACAATTAATATTTATTTTTTTATAAAATAAGAAATATTTTTTACAGGCATTTTCATATGCTTAATTGTGGCTTTTAAAAGTGTCGCTGAAAAGAACATATAAGTGGCATTTCATAGCAGTGATAACAGCTTTGTAAAGTGTCACTAGAATAAGCTCCAATGGCACTTATCTTCATTCATTGCACTAATGAATCATGAAACACTGCCACTTTGAACTGCCACTAAAAGTTGGGTCTAGTGGCATTTATACGAGTTGTTAAAAATATCAATTGTGGCATAAGAAGTACCATTAAAAATATATTGGCATTTTTAGATTGTAAGTCTTCTTTAATGGCGTTTGGTAGTGTCACGAATAGTGTCTACCATGGCATTAAAGTGTCATTACAAGTTTTTAACTTGATGGTGTAATGTCACTTATAAGTATCACTAAGGTGCAACTAAGTCTTTTTTAATGATACTTGGTAGTATCATGAATAGTGTTTACTATGACATCAAAGTATCATCGAAAGTCTTTAGCCTTGATGGTGTAATGGTACTTGCAAGTGTCACTGAAGTGTCACTGGTATCTACCTTGACATAGGTATAAATGTCACTTATTCAAAACGTCACAAGACTAAAAAATATCACTAGATGAGTAGTTTTGTGACACTTTCAAGTGTCACTAAATTAAGAAAATATTGTAGTGCCTGGTATGAAATTCCAAAAAGGGTGGTGCAAGTAATGCTTAGCTAAAAAAGGACATGGGAGGAAATTACCCATCAACTTGATTTTGTAAATTCATCCCTGCTAAATCTGCAGCTTCTCTGAGTGCTGCCCTCCATTCTTGTATCTTGCCTTTCCATTGATCTTTTCTTCCAGCCCCTTCTGTATGGAATCTCTCTTCATGCCTCGTGAATGCTTCTTCTAAACTTTCCATTTGGTTCCTCACATGGGATGGATTCACGTGATAGAAGACAGGTAGCACTACATGCCCAGTGGTCCTACGTTTGAGGATCATCACAAGTTCATCAAGACACCAGCTCGAAGAAGCATAGTTTTTTGAGAAGACAACTATTGAAATCCTTGACTCTTGAATTGCTTTCTGCAACTCAAACTTAATATTTTCTCCTCTTTCAATCTCGTCATCATCTCTGAAGGTGCGAAATCCTGCATGCTTCAAAGCTGTGTAGAGGTGGTCAGTGAACGTCTTGCGAGTGTCTTCACCTCTAAAACTCAAGAACACATGATAACTACATGGAGAATCAGGAGAGGAGGCATCTTGGGCTCTAACAATCTCCATTGGATTAAAGCTACACAAAAAATTAAGGACAGAAGCAGTGCTATGGGTTGGGATGAATGCTATCTGTCAAGGCATCATATTTTATAGGAGATGTGACTACATAACCATCTAACACTATTATAAAATAAAAGTGTGAAGAACTCTTTTTTATTATTTTTTTAAATTTTAATTTTGTGAGAACTTATATTTAATTATTTTTATAAATAAATTGTATGATGTGAATAATAAATTAAATATTATATGAACTATTTAATAAAATTAATATTGAGTAAATTAGATAAAAGCTATTCCAATTTAAATCACTAACAAAAATATTAGTAAAAATAATAATTTTGTGAGTATTCAATATTTATTATTATTTTTTACAATGATTCAACTTAATAATTATCATTTCTAAATACCTTACTTGAAAAATCTTAATTAATAGATTTTAGGAAACCACGCAAATACACATTCATATAAATTTATCATCTAATTCAAAAAAAAAAAAAAAAAAAAAAGAAAGAAAAAAAGGAGCTTAGGTGGCCGGTGGGGTTATGTCACCCCACCCCAAGGCTGGTCTTGGGTTAAGGCTAATAAGACCTATGCCTAGAGTCCCAAAAATTAGGGGGGAAAAAAAAAAAAAAATCCTAAATTCATTAGTCTTATACTATATTAAAAAGTCGAAATGGCCTAATTCTATTTAATTAATTTAGGCCATTTTAAATGGCCTCAAAAATTCTATTTTGCCCAATTAAGCCCAATTAATTATTATTATTTTTTTTTATAAGTGTTAGTTGTTAGCGCAATTAAAAAAATATAATATAACATATATATATGCATTAGCCATTAGCCTAATTCTGTGTCACCTATTTTTTTTTTAATTCTCTCTTTATGGCCAAATTATGTGTTTTTTAGTGATTTTTTTAAATATTTTATGCAATTTTTATTTATTAATTTTTATCAAGATAGACTTAAAAAGTATAATATTTGTGATTTTTTTTTTTAAAAAAAAGCTACCAAATACAAAAAATATAAAAAAATAATAATTGCAAACTCAAATAATTATATTTTGAAAACTCTAAACCAAATAGGATGATTTTTATTTTTATTTTTATTTTTTATGAATATCCAAATGGCTTTTGAAATTTTTTTTTGCCTTAGCCCCCAAAACTCAGGACGGACCCTGCCCACCCCTTGTCACTTTGTATGGTGGACTACATGAAAAGCATTGGATTTTAAAAAATTTGTCTTCATACATCATAATGAAGGTTTATCTATATATGCATACCCACCCCTTGTCACTTTGTATGGTAGACTACATGAAAAATATTGGATTTTAAAAGATTTGTCTTCATACATCATAATGAAGGTTTATCTATATATGCATACAACTCTCTCCTGATCGGAGAGATAAAAATAAATAAATAAATAAAAATAGTGATAGCAAGTGAGGGAGAAAGAGAACAAGAAGAAAGGCTAGTATTTTTCTATTATCTCATCACCTCATTTCAATTTTGGGTGTTGGTTCCTTTTATTGTGTTGTTGTGTGGCTGCTGCTGCTGTTTGTTGGGAGTGGCCTGATGCTATGTGTGTTATTGTGAATTTTGGGTGCTGCTGTGTGTTGTGTGGGGGGATTGTATTTGAATCAAAAATATATCTCATTACGCTTAATTTAAATTTATAAATTTAAATTCATATTATATCCTAATATGAATTTATTAATAAGGACAATACATATTAAATTTTAAAATAAATTTTTTTTTCCTGGTACATCCTAATCAGTTATTCCTATTTAAATCTTTGTATCTTTTTTCCTAAGAGATCAAAGTTATTTCTTCTTCTCCTTCATCCTCCCTCCAAAAGTTCAATCCACCCTACCAAAACTCACAATCATCATCAACATTATTGTTTTTTATTATTTTGAAACCCTAAACCGTAGAAAAAGTTTAAACAAAATCAAATAGTGGATGAGAGTAAGTATTCATATAAAGGAGTCTCACAATTTTTGTAGATCATCATCAATTATTTTATATATCTTTTTTTGACAAAAATTAAAGGGTCCAGTAGTTAGATTAATAATAACATATTATTGGAGTAGTTCTTATTTTGTCGATTAAATAGTACATTATTTGAGAACTATTCTTTTTTGTTAGTGCCATATGCTTATGTGTTTTTAAGTTTGATTTTTATTTTTCCAAGAGCATTCTTGTGAATAATTTATAATGTAATTTTTTTTTCTATATTGAAATGTTTTATAATACTATGTAAAAGTTTGATTTTTTCTGTATTTATAATGCTTATGTGCTTATAAGTTTGGTTTTTTTTTTTTTTTTTTTTTTGTATTTGAGAATTTTTTTCTTTATTGAAATTTTTTTGAAATAATTTAAATTTTTTAATTTATTTATTATTTATTATTTAGATTTACCTTAAGCGTAAATTAAAATTTTAAATAATTAAATAAAGTGTATTTAAAAATTAGGAGTAATTAATAATTTTTTGGGTCTGTACTGTGTTGAATATTGGGTGCGCTGCTGTGAATTTTGGGCCTTCTGCTGTGTTGTTATTGGGTGTGCTGCCGTGAATTTGGGTGTGCAGTTATTTGAAATGTACTGGGTGTTGGTGTCATTGGAATTTTGGGTGTGAACTCTGGGTGCTGCTTTGAATTTTGGGTATTGTACCCTCTGTTTTTGTCAGCCAGTGTTGACTCCTCACCAGCAGAGTACTTCTTTTTTTTTTTTTTTTTGTAATCTCATATAAAATATATATATTTTTTATCAATGAAGATTTTGTTTTACTGATAAAAAACAAATAAATAAATAAGAAAACCCTCATAACATTTTCATTCTTTTTCTTCAAAATCAAATTTTATTCAAATGCCCCGTGAGGCATCTTTATGCAGTTTTGTTTGTAGTTACATGTGAATTTGGTGTTATATATATTAGATATTTTAAGGTTATTTATATATTAGTAGTATTAAAATTATGAAATAATTTTCGATTTAGGCTTGCATGTGTAATTTGTGATGTTAAAGAGATGACTGAATATTTTATTTGATCTAATCATATGATTCTTAACTCTGCCAGAATATTATACGCTGCCAGAATATTATACGAATTTTTAGACAATTTTATACTTAAAATTTTGATATGATTTCTTGTACAAAGTTGCTAATAATGATGTCTAGTTCATCCAAAAACTTTTGTATCAATTATTTTAACTTTGTACGAATTTATATGAAATTTTGATTAAATCTGAATTTTTAGACAGATTCTGCTTCATGTTTGAAAAATTACTAAAAATTCTATAGTAGACCAAATCTTGTATTTTCTCAGTTAAAAATGAAATTTGAGAAGTCTGGTTTCATCTTTAAATTTTATATTATGGATTTGATTTATAAATTTCAATGTGGAATTATTTTAAGAAAATATGACGAATCTGTGTCATGTAGTTTCCTGTAATTTTACAAAATTATTTATAACTTATGTTTGGTAACTTATTTTTGAAAAATGACCATAATATTATTGTTGAACATTCTAGAAAATTACATGAATTTTAGAGTTGTCCAAATAATTTAATTATAATTTTAAACACGAAAATTATGTTCTGAAAATTCTGAGCAGAATATTAAAAAATAAAGATAATTGGAGATCTTGATGTAAATAATTCTTATTTGAAAAACATATGTGATCTAATCATGTGATTACAAGTAGCCGATGATCATAATCTTTTATATGAATGATCTTAAAAAATTTACAAAATAAAAAGTTTAAATTATTGAAATAAGTCCCATGATATGCCACAGTATCCCAATGGGATTGTCTAGTTAAATTATCAACCATGGACAAACCAAGCCCTATATGTAACCAGATAGCCATTTTCTGGTTGCTATTTCTATGATAGTAGGCTTTTGGCAAAAGTTTTTATTGCAAGTCTGCCCTCCTAGAATTCTTGGTGTAGCGTTGGTCGATATTTAGGCCAAGTTTGGCATCCCAATATAAGTGCACTTATTTCATCTTTTTATCTTTTTTGGGTCACATCAATCAACATCTCCTCTCTACTTTTTCTACACATAATACAAGAAAAGTCAAAAAGTGCATTTATTCTAAACTTCCCAAACTTGGCCTTAAAATACATTTAAATTACACATTATTAATTTTAAATAAAATTTTTGGTATAATTTTTGAATTTAAAATATTATTGAAATCTTTAATCTTATCATAATCAAGATTTTCCAAATTACCGCAGCTTTCAATGTACTAAGCAAAAATTATGAATTTTGTTAAAATGTGTTAACAAGTTTAAAAAGATTATTTTCTACATAAATTTTTTTTAAAAAAATTTTTTATTTTTAAGAAATATTTTTAGTAGGGGTGGGTATCGGCCCGTCCGAGCCAACACTATCTTTTTAAGATTTGAAAATATTATTTTAACTCATAGAACCGAATTGGATCCAAATGCTTGAGGACTTGGGAATACCTTTTTTCATGGATATGGGCTTAACTGACTGGCCTATACTTTTGCATGACCCACTTGAATTTGGGCTCAGTGGATATTCTGCCCCTTCAAAAAGGATAAAATGATTAAAGGCCTAATATTTCTCATATAACGAATCTGCCAGATTTTCCAAGAAATGCTTTTCTGGGAAATTTCCTATTCGGAATTTCTGCTATTTCTTGGTTGTTTGGTTACAACTGTGAGTAGCCTTGGCAATTGCATTATTTTCCTTTGTCTGGTCCCTTGATATTTTCCCGGAAAAAATGCAAATCAACCCGAGTCTGATTTTTTAACCACGTGTTTGAATTATAAATTTTAATGGAGATTTGAAAAGATAGATAAAGAGGGCTGCTATTAGCACCTGTCAAAATTCTTTGGATCCTCCATTTTATAATTTTTTTTATTACAATTATACCCTAAAGTAAAATTACATTAAAAGATATTATGAAATGGAGCACCCACCTATCAATAATAACTAATACTCTATAATATTGAACACCCGCCCACACCCCCACCCCCACCCCCACCTCCAACTCCAACTCCAACTATACGTATTCCATGTTTGTAAACCCTAAACCTATTACTTTTCATAACCAATTAACATAAATCCTAAATCTATTATTTTTCATAATCATCTTAAATTCTGAATGTGTCATCTTCATCACCATCATCAACGCTATTGAACTTGAAAGTTTTGTTTCAAGTATAACGTATACTTCAGCACTTATTTCACTGTATAGAGCAATGGAGGACGAGGACAACATTCTCGGTCGTTTATCTATCTTGTATTAACATTCTCGGTCATTTTCGGTCGTTCTTGTTTCGTTTGAGCTGTTCGGTACTGGTTTGCTGACTGTTACAATTATGTTCGGTAACACAGTGCTGAACATAATCCTTTCGTTCAATACATAGGTTCCGAACATTAATGCAGATAGTCAGTTATGTAATTTTCTTTGTTAAACTAACTTAGAATGGAAAAGAGTGAATTGAAATGGATTTAAGTTATGTACTTTGAATGGATTTAATTCATGTTATTTTAAGTTGTGAATTAGAATGGATTCAAGTTAGTGCTGGCAGGATCATTATTGTTCGACAACACAGTTCTGAACAAAATACATTTTTTCGGCTACACAGTGATGTGAACAAATTGGGTGGGTGTGCATTTCATTGTGAAAATATGGAGATTAGTTTTCTATTTTGAAAATATTATGGAGATTAGTTTTCCATATATATACATTATTTTCTATTCCTACAATTCGCATCAGTCTTCACTTTCTCATCTGAATTTCCCAATCAATGGCAAATTCCAAAGAGACCCACGTCGTCGAAATCCTAATCGACGAAGAACACCAACCCCACAAGTAAATGCATTGTGTTTTTAGGAACCACATTTTAGATGTTGTTAATGTTGGAGAGAGAAGAGAGAGAAAAAGCTAGGGTTTTGAAGGGGTTTTGAGAGAGAGAAAGAGAGAGAAAAGAGAGAGAAGAGAGAGAAAAATCTTCACTTTCTCATATGAACAAAAGAGGTTTTGAGAGAGCGAAAGAAAAGAGAGAGAAGAGACATCACTCATGAGGGGAGAGAGAGAGAAGAGAGGGAGGCAGACAGTAGGTGTGGTTGGGGGTGTGAAATGCGTACATATGTTGGAATGGATTTAGGTGGGTGTGCATTTCATTGTGAATATGGGTAGATTTGGTAATAAGTGGGGTGTCCAAAAAAATATTATTAAAATTTAGGGTTTAGAGTTGGGGTCCAAAGAAATGGGGGGTCCAAAAAATTTTGGTAGGTGCTAATAGCAGCACTCTAGATAAATTAGTTTAAATTTTATTTACATTATCATCACATTTTCCTTTTTTTTTTTTTTTTTCTTCAAATCTCTACACCCAAATTTATAATTCAAACACAATATTTTTTGTAAAGTGATTTTAGAATTTTTTTTTTTTTTTTTTAAATAAGTGAGATTTAATTCTCCAAAAAATAAGTGTACAATAATTATTTTCACTTTTCAATTCATAAACCCTAACCTCATATAAAAAATAAGTCTAAAATCAGTTTAAAAAATGGAAATTTTACCTATAAATTCATATTGAGGAATGATAATTCATTTAATCCCAATGATTTTCTTATAAATCAATTACTCCCATTGCTTTTGGAAAGCTAAATTTAATATATTATTTGAAAATTAGATTTACAGTTATACCCTTACTTTTATATTTTATATTTTTATTTTTATTTTTATTTTTTTGGTACTAGAAAGGTAAGATACACAACCTCTGCAAATCAATTATGGAATGAATTTTTATATAAGAATCTTTTTTATTTAGAATGACTTAAAATGTGAGATTCTTTAAACATTTCAAAAAGAATATAAAAATAACTTGAAATATGATATTCTTCAAATATTCCAAAAAGATATGTGTTTATTCAAACATTTCAAAAGGAATACAAAAATTACTTAGTAAGCTTTGTTCAGATATATAATTTCAAACTGTAACACTCTAATGCAAAACTCAAATATAACACTTCAAAAAACTCTTTAGTGTATTTTTCTCAAATGTAACACTCAAATATAACACTTCTTAAAAATTTCTTAGTATAACACTCCTATGTAACACACAAAAAAATACTTAGTGTACTTTTTCCAAATGTAACACTCGAATGTAAATGTTGGCTATTTTTGACACTTCGAAGGTTAGAAGTGTAATTCAAGCGTGCCAACAAGCATTTGAAAAATTCTTACAGATAATAATGTCAATTTTTATCAAGCGATTGTGTTAAGGCTCTCTTAGCCTCAATGAAGAGGATTTTTATTGTGTTTGTGTTGAAAAGATAAACTAAAACTTCAACTCAAATTCGTAGCAGAATGGAAGGAAAAAACTGGGTAGAAATTGCAATTGCATAAGTGAATAAGCAATTACAAAATGTTACCTTTTGTAGGGAATTACAAGGCTAATCTACTCCTACGAAATGTAAGTGCAATGCATAACAGTAAAGTGCAGAAATTTAAAGATAAATAAGATTGAAAAAGACATAGAGTCTGGACTTGGTCGGGTTCCCTCTTCAGTCTTTGGTTTCATATATTTATAGCCTTTTCTTAGGGCCTTCGAAGCAGTTAGGCTAATAGTGTTCACCATGATCTCCTTCATTCTCACTGCTTCTTAGAGCCATAATCCTCTCTTTGTGCATGTGTAACTGCTAGCAATTGCTCTTCGCTGAGTCCTTCCTCACGTGCCTCTCACATGTCACTCATCCTATTTGTCAGTTGAAGACTTGCATTCGTAGCTCACGTGTGTACCTTCGAAGATGGGACTTTTCACTATCTCATCAAATACCACGGAACACCCTTTGCTTGCCATGTGTCACTTTCGAATTGGATGGTTTAAATATAGTGCCAACAATACACTAGTGTAAGCAAAATGGTTACACTAGTGAACATAACCTTTGGCGGTTGCTCTTCTCCCATGATTATAACTCCTTAAATGCAACGATCAATGATCTCCATGATCCCTTTGGTTTACATTCCTGGGCTTTGTATTTAATGAGGTTCGAGCTGAAAAGCAAGACCCATCAACTTCAAAGACTTCGAAGAAATGGCTGCCTTGGATATGGAAAAGGTTGATGCTGAGGTTATGGAGGTTGATATGAACACAACTGATTATCCCGCGTCTCTAGAATTACACTATCGTTTTAAGGCTATTCACGTGACTTCCCCTTCTTTCATTTTGCAACCAGAGCATCTTGGTGTATCTACATCACTTTGCTTAGGCTGGAATGCACCTCCTTCTTCCCCTTTGGATGACACTGCTCCTGGTTGGGGATCTTTTCCTTTTTCCACTGGCTGGGATACTTGGGAACCACCCATGGTGCCTATTACTCATTTCAAGATCCTTCAGCATTTCTTAGAGTGAGTAGACCCTTGCAATATCCCATCCAACCGTTGAAGCAGGGTTATATACCCTTACCAGCCACCATTCGAGAATCTCATACCTAAAAACCATTTTCTTTATTCTTGGCATTTGTCTTTTGCCTCTATTCGACTCAACAAAAAGGTCTTTTCTGATGGATCCTCATTTGGTTTCATTTCTACTCCCGATGAGGCCTCATTTGGGTTAAACCCTATTATACTAGCCTAACAAGCCAAATTATTCCCCTTTGATTGGCTTGAATACGTCATTGAGGCGCAATATCCTACTAGTTTAGAACTAATCCTTCATTACCATTCCTCCCTTACTAACCCTAATGGATTTCGGAGCTTTGAATGACCATTGAAGATTACATCCTAGATTCCTCTTAACCATCATACTTTGCCTATGGTCATGCCAGATCTGAGGCTAAAGGGCTCTTAGTGACATTAGTCATCTCCCTTTTGACGTCCTTCATGACGAGATTCCCCACAAAAGCTTTCTTTGGGCTTGTGATGTGCTCATTCGAAATCATTATCTTAATTCAGCTGCATTGACTTAAACTAAGAATTTTTTCCACTATTCCCATCTCTTTTAAATTGGTATGCCTTATCTAAAATAGAATGCCACACCTTGGAGGAAGCAGAGAGCTCTTATTTGAGTGCCAAGTATGAGGCCCTTGGGATTTTATCAAATTTGGACAATCTTGATCAACTTTCTAACCCTGATGACCATTGCTCTCCCAAAGAGTTCTAAGAGTCTGCAAGCTTCAGAAAGCTTGAACTAGAGTCTTTGGAAAACCTAACAAGAAAGTCTCTATTGAAACTCAAGTCCTTTCAATCTCAGCAATTCGCAGCAAACGAAATTAAGGAAAGGCTAAAGAAATAAGATGAACTCAAAGTATTTTTGGGTCAAATTTCATGACCTCGTAACATTTTCATTTCCTTATGTTTATGAGGTTGAAACCATCTTTCTGTAATTCTTCAAATCTTTTAATGAAATGAAGGATATGCACTGGTTTGTTTTTAGTCCAATTTTTGCATCACTATGTAATTCAAAGGTCAGGGATTATTTTACCAGTTAAATAATTAACGTTTCTCACGATTTCAAAACAATTTGTAGCTTCAAAACTATCTTTTAAAGGCCCATAAACCAACATATTCTTGATACCCCACAAGTTCTAGACTTAAAAATACTCTTTCACTTAGGAGCATAGTGCTTGGCCTAGTTTAAGATTTATACTAGTTTATGTGGGTATTTTGTGAAATAACCTAACCCATTTGAAGAAAGAAACGTACAAATAACCAACCGTTTGTATTAGTCTCACTTACGCTTCATCTCCAAGACTTGCTCTACCTCTTATGCTTATACTTTTAAACCCTAACTTTCACACTAAGCCATGGCATCTGGTTCTCAAACTAACTCCTCCATGGAACTCTGACATTTATCCTTTGAATTTACCTTAGAGGCTACCTTTACTACAAGCCCTATTAGCACTCGCCCTTTTCATTCCCCAAGATACTGATGAGGTATTTGGTTTGGGTCCTGCATTCAAGGATACTCCTCTAGTTGAGATAACGCACTTGTATCCTCACCTTGAAGAGCATATTATTCAATACCAAAGCCAGTTATATTGGGACTCTTGGTCTGATGATAGACCATTTTGAATGTGGCTAATGGTTAATGGTGAGTGGATCGATTGGTATGAAAGAGTGACTTTGGAAAGGAAGGATACTTTATCTTAAGCAGGTATCATTTCATTTCTTCGCATATTCAAATAGTCCATCCCCCAAGATCCCTACTTGATTCTTGTCGCCCTTTCTTTTTGGAACCCTGCATTTAACTTTTTCCAATTCCGATGCAGTATGATGGTCCTCACCATTCTTGACCTATGCCATCTTCTTTGCGCACCGCTTATTGGGGAATTTTTCGGTCCGAACTATTAAGGCAAAATCGTCCCTGGCCTCCAAAACCCTACTAGTAACCTATCTTGCTCATACTTCCTCAGTAGGAAGAATAAAGGAACTCGTCCTATTAGTGACTAGGAACTTTTTGATTTCCTCACTTTTTGGTTGTGTAAATTTGTAATGTGCACATCTTCACAGAAGATTGTCACTGAATTCATTCATCTAGCCAAAGCTCTTGCTTCCTTTATTCTTGGTCATCTTTACAGATCTTGGTCCTCTTTTTGTGAGAAGCCTTTGGATTCCAACTTAGGAGGTCCAATTTGGATTCTTCAATTATGGCTTTTCGCTTATTTTCCTGACTTCAGTATTCAATTCATTAGATATCCTAATGACGTAGATGTTGTCACATATGGAAACTTATATGGTAGAGTCACTTTATGGAGTTTTACATTCCAATTCTACTTCCAATCCTTCTTTGAACTTCCTTTGAACCCAGAACCTAAATTTTTTACTCCATTCGACCCCACACAAGGTGTTCAATGGCTTCAAAACCTATTGGCAAATAAGGAGTGCATAAATAGGGTTCATAAGGAATGTTGGGTGCCTATTCTTACTACTAGATCTCTCTTTATTGGGAATCTAAACCCCAAAGCCTATAAATGCATTGCTGAACCCTATTGCCCTACTCAATTTGCTTGGCAATTTGGCTTAGTTCAACTCATCCCTGCTTCTTACTATTCCTTCAACAATCCTTAATTACATCATCGAGAGTTAAAGGTGGCCTCAACCAGAATTAATGACTCAGTGGAGCTCTTGGACCTGAACATGGCTATCTTCAGCTTGGCCCTATTTGCTCTAACCCTTGTTCCTACTTTCCAATGCTAGTGGAGGCTTTAGCATAGACCTCCAATTTACTCTGTCATTGCCTTCCATATTGAAATACTTGAGCCCTCTTGAGATTAGTTCAAAAGATGACTCTATTTCTCTGAAAGTGGGCCCAATAGGAGTAGTGGAGTTAGAACAAACTGCCCTTGCAGTTGCACCAACACCTGCTACTACTCTTGCTTCAACTATGAAAGCCTCTTCCAAGTTGAGTAAGTGTCATTCTAAATTCGAACACTACCCATCTTGTCACATTCGAATATCTATTAATGGTACTAATTCTTTTACCTTGTTGGTTCCTTTTTGTAGAACCTGCTCTTGCAATTGGTAGGCAAGACGCCTTGGCACAGCTGGTGGCCAAAAAGGGGTCAGAAAAGAATCAAAGGCATCACTCCTGGTGGTAGTGAGTCTACTCATAGTGGTGTTTAAGCTATTTTCGAAGCTCTTGTCCCAGAACCTGTAATTGAAGAATAAAAATATGAGGAAGACGTGGCAAATGATGCCCATTTTATCACTCGGAGGAGAAGGACCACTAAATCGCTCTTCCTCTTGCTCATACCACATTAGGTATGCATTTATCTCTTCTTTAAAACAAACTTTAAACCTCTTCTTTCAACCTTATGTTTTGTTGATCATTTCAGATGTGAGCACTATTATTATTGTAACTTTTGAGCCTACTACCCACGTGTTGCCACTGGTACATCAGCAACCTCGAGTGTCTATTCAACCCATATTATAGCCTATGGAAACTCTCATTCCACTTGATCATGAAGTCTCAGCTCCAATGAAGTTTACTATTGTAGACTCGACTTTCTTCGCGCGCCCCCCTTTCGGAGAGGCGCGAATTGGTCCTACAGTTTGGACTCCTGTCACAGTTCTGAATCTAATTCCACAAAGTGCAATATGAAACTGATAAACACCAAAGAGTTCAATCCAGCAAAACATTTTTGGAAAATCAGATTTTAAATCAAATAATGCAAAAATTGGACTGCTTTGCCAGATTACAGAGTCGCCACCTAAATATTTTATTTTGGAAAAATTTAGGAAACCCTGACTCGTGCCAAAGGCCACGTGTCCATCATCACCAAAGTTGCCTTGGCTCGGGAACTTGAGTACAAGGGGGGAAGGTCATGAAATGAGCACCCCTGCTCGCCCGATCAAAGGATCGGCCTCTACTAAGCATGATATGTTGTTTTATAAACACATGTGTTCTTATTTCGGTTATTAGCTAACTTTACTGTGTGACGCACACATACAAGTATAGACTATATCGCAAGAATTGGAACAAAACAACTCATGTTTGTTTTCGAAAATGGTTTGAAGTTGCCACCCTCAAGTCGGCTTAGAAATGCGGATTTGCCACCTCAAGTGGGCTTAAAACATGATTTTGCCACTTTGCAAAGTGGGCTTAAAACTCTCATTCGATGAATTTTTCCAATTCAAGCAACAAAGCCTTCATCCACAGGCATTTATGCAATTTATCAAGTAAGCACATAGCCTCGTGGCAAGCATACTATCATGGCAACACTCACATTCATGCAAGTATGCTAAAGCGTAAAACTTACAATGTACTCCAAGTCAAAACAAACAAAAACTAGTTAGAAATATGCATGATTCTAACTATGTTTAAGATGCCTAATGCAACACATGCAATGCAACTAAATAGGCTCGGCTATCTAAGATGGCATATGAATGCAACAATTTGATACATGTATTCAAAGAAGTATTGAAATACGATGCAGTTTGAATGATGCGCCGAGCCCAGTGTATGCAAGACAAATGAATGAAATGCAAACATGCAAACATAAGGTATGCTAATTGAAACATATCCCTAATCTAACTATCGAAAGCAGATAAATAAAAGGGAGAAATACATGGACACACGCACGCACACTTATTAAAACATTGTGCCCTCACGAAGGAGGGTCCGAATGAATAAGCTAAGCTACACTAAGCTAAGCTAATTATTACAAACCAACTAATTAACTATTCTAGCTAACTA
Source organism: Camellia granthamiana (assembly GCA_036172215.1). NCBI lineage: Eukaryota > Viridiplantae > Streptophyta > Magnoliopsida > Ericales > Theaceae > Camellia > Camellia granthamiana. The sequence goes on from CM069904.1 coordinate 21,744,317, forward strand.
ATTATTACAACACAATTGAATAACTAGCTATGCTAAGCTAAGTAAAATATTACAAAACAGATTAAACTAATTAATTACAACACATGTATTAATTAGTTACAATTAGCTAATGAAGCAATAAAGTGGCCTCGCGGGTGAGGGAGACATGCATGCTCAGTTGGCTTCCTCTCGAAAATCCATCGCCTTGCCACCGGTTGCCTTTGTTTGCACTCGCTTTGATCTCTGAAAATTACCCCAACTTCCAGACTGCTTTTGCTCCAACACAGGAACACTTTTGCACAAAAATTGATTTGTGGCCGATCGGCCACAAAAGGTGGTTGTCGGCCACTTTAACTGGCCGGTCGGCTACTTCAGGTGGCCAATCGGCCACCCCTATTTTCTGGACTTCTGTTTTTGCTGCAACAGAGAGCAACAAAGGCAAAGCAATGCATTTTTCAAGGAATGTGTGTACTACCACCCTCCTTATCATTTCTCAAGCTCAAAGGAGTATGGCACTTGGCTCTCAAGCCACAAATCAAGCATTTTCAATGCATGATGGCCAAAGAACCAAGCTTGTACAAGCTTAATGAATGCACAAATAAGACTCGAAGGACCTCCACCCTATCATGCATGATCAAGGGTGTCGGTGACCAAGAAAAGTGGCACGTTTCATCACTTTGAGTATGAAACGTCCCATTTTTCCTGTGTTTGGATTAACGTCTGATCCAAATACATGCAATGCAACACAACAATGCTTATCTTGCCAAGTTTTACTTGATTCATTTTGTTTACACATTTTACATTACCGATTAGTCCTTTAACCGATTAAGTCCAATGTGAAAGTCCTCTAATTGGAAAGATGGCCTAAGCCACAAGTGCCTTGAGCATGAAAGAGGCCTCATGCTGTTGGTTAGGAGGAACCCTCAAGAGAGGGTTAAAACCATTAGGCATGAGAGCCTCAAATTCACACTCAAGCCATCAAGGGGCTCAAGATCACTTTCAAAGCAAATTAAAAAGTGAAGAATATGGGGAGGTTGCAGACTTTTCAATGCTGATATGGCATGCAAAAGACACTAAATCATGCAAGCAATGCATGCAAGACATGTTCAAAAGTCATAAACACTAAACTAGTGAAGAGCACTACACTAGAGGCATGCAATATCAAGCTCAGATGACTAAACCAGCTCTGGATAGAGTTAAAACATGCCAAAACGGTGGCTAAAACATGTTGAGATTGAAGCATAGAAGGCAAGAAAAACATGCTCATTTGTTAGCTCGCAAGCAAGACTCAAAACACAACTCTCAAAAGTAATGAAAGAGTGAAATAAGTGCGAGTGTGACAGAGATATATGCACTGAAATCACATGTTAAATGATGCTACAACATGCAACCATCTCATGCAAAACATGTTAGAGGCCTAAAACAATGAGCTAATGAAGGCATTTGCACTACAACCATGCAATACAAAGCTCACAAGGGACAAACACTTCAAAACAGTCCTAAAATAACTTAAATGAAGTTCTAAAACATGCTTGAAGTAGGCTAGAAAGAGCTAGAATAAGAGGCTAATACATAACACAAACTAAACTATCAAGCACAATTGCACTACAAGCATACAAAACAAGCCCCAAGTGACTTAACCAACCCCAAACAGAGGCAAAACAAGTCAAAAAAGTAGCAAAAACATGCTGAGATCAAGTCATAAAATGGTAGAAAAACATGCTCACATGTTAGGCTATCTACACTTGCAAACAAGACACAAGGAGGGGAGGCTACCCCCTCCCATTTTGGACCTCAAAACCAAGTTTTTCCACTAAAATTTCCCTGGAATTTAGTGGTTAAAAGGCCAAAAAAAGTCGTTTTAAAAGCTTTGAAAAAAGGCACAACACTTTAGCAAACAAGCCACAAAAGAGGGTGGACCACCCCTAACTCCAAAAAGGCCTTAAACCACCATTTTTAAACCTTAAAAATAGAGGTTTTTATAGTTGAAACCTAGGCCGAAAATAGCATGCAAAGGTGGCCAAACAAGTAACTAAAACAAAGCTTAAAAGGGGTAAGCTTTATACCTTTGAAGCACAGCAACAAACAACAACAATTCTGAGCTAAAACCAGCCTTAAGAGCTCAAACTAGGCCTCCAAGAACCTCAACTCCAAGATGAAGATGTTTGGCTAAGGGTCTCTTTGCAAAATTGTAGAGAATTTCCACTTTCAAGCATAAAATAGGAAGAGAGAGAGGATTCTAGAGAGAGAGAGAGAGAGAGAGAGAGGAAATTTGCTCACAAAATTTTCTAACCTCTCAAATGGGGGAGAGACCCCCCATTATATAGAAATACAAGCCAAAGGCTTGCATTCATCCCTCCATACACGTGTATAGAGATGAGCATTAGTGACCAACAGTTGGCACAGCTGGCAAATAAATATCTGAAAAAGGAGAAAAATGGCCATCGGCCATCATTAGTGGCCGACCGGCCACCAATGTAGACGACCGGCCAGCACTAATGGCCGGCAGGCACAAGCCATGGCCGATGGACATTGGGGATGGCCGACAAGCCACCCTCTCTTCCAGATTCAAAGCAACAAACTCTTGGTCCACAACTAAGCACAAAACAGACAAGTTGACAGGCCCGAAGGCAAGGCACTCCGCCAAGAACTTCAGGGACTCAAAACGAACATGAGTGAGCACAATTATCGGGTGTTCAAACGATGACATCCAAGTCTTGAGGATGGTCAAAAATGGGGTGTCTACAACTATTTCCTTTTCTTCTTAATCATTTGGGCAAACATTAATGGAAAGAGTTGCTTTGTCTTATGCCAACATAGCTAATGGTTTGCCAAATGCTACTACCTTCACATCTATTGTAGAGGTTACTACCTCTAAGGTTTTACCAGAAACTAATCCTGCTGAAACCTCTCAATCAGAGGGCCTACTATCTCCTAGCAACACCTCTACCTCACATATGCAAGAGCCCACCATAAGAAGCGAGAGCCCCCATATTCAAATCAGTATTGGTGAAGTTATAGAGATGATAGAACTAGAGTTATTGACATTTGAACAAGAAGTTCAATAGCTTATAACATTTGCTACTGTTCTTATGCCTTTAACTATTGAGAATGACCCTCTTCGATTGGCAGACTCCGTCATGAGCCAACTTTTGTTTGACTCATCCTCAAATTCTCAATATTTAAGTATTGAAGTTTGCACTAGGCTATTGAAGGATTTCTATAGAATGCCCTTATTGTCTTTAAGGAATCCCAATTTTAAACAAGGGTTCATCTTGTGCTGCCAGTCATTACTCCATCACCAATCACCTCTGCATCAAGTATTTCTACAAGCCATGTCATCTTTGGACTTTTTCTTTCATCTTAAGGAGCTTGCTTCACATTCTTAACAACAGCTTACACAAGACCAAGCCCTTGTAAGTTCCACTCAGATCAAGGTTACTTCTCTCAGAACTGAGTATGCAAAAGCTTCAGCTCAACAGAAGATCCTTTTGGCAAGAAAAGAAGCCCTAGAAAAAGCTTGCAAAGGTAAAAGCAGCCTTGGTCACCAACCATGACAAGATGCAAGCTTCTAGCACTAGACTAGTGGACCTTAAGGCTGACATGTCTAAATCACTTGAGTTGCTTCCTTCTATAAATAGTAGGAAGCTTATTGTACAGGAACAACTCAAGTAATGTAAGACATTTTGGATCCAACTATGGGCTTCTGTACAATCCTCATCAATGAAAATTATACTTCCCAACTTGTCTTGTGTTGTTTTATTTAATACTTATCCATTGTTAACTTTCAATTCCTTGTTGCATGAAGTTTCCCAAACAATTGGAAAATATGCTTTCAAGAACTTGCCATTGATTTTCCTTTGATACAGAAACCATTAAGGTTCCTTAAGTAATAAGCACCATTTGGGAGCACTTTATGGATTTGAAATGGTCATTCCCAATTAGGTGACTATTCACCAAATTTGTGACTTTTCATGCCAAGGGATAATATGGTTTTCCATACCAAATCACTTTCATCAAAACTTTGATGATGTACCCTCTTATTGTAGCACATTGCAACTGTTTGCTTTTGGATTAACATTTTGTTTAAGGCCAAAATTCTGACTTCATCAATGTCCTCCAATTCCATATACATGTTTTGACTATGTTGATCTTTGTCACAATAATCTTGTGCTTTGATCCTGAAAGACCTAATGTTGATCTCAACTGGAAGTACAACATCATGCCCATAAACCAAGGCAAATGGTGTGACTAGTACTAGATCTTTTTGAAGTTCTATAAGCCCATAAAACTTTTGAGAGTATATTATGCCAATTACTAAGTTTATCTTCAACCATCTTTTGAATCCCTTTTATAATGGCTTTATTGGATGAACGATCCTTCCTCCACACATGAGGATAGGGTCGAACTACATGATCAGAGGAGGTCAGGCTGCTTCGCGGATTACTAAGCTAAGGAGAGACCTAGATAATATTATCTAGGAGCACGACACTTCTTTAAGTATTCTCTTCTTGTATGGATGGCTTATAGATCTTTTTTTTTTTTAGAGTACCCATGGGCTTGTAGATTGCTAAGTCATCACGAGGAGGTTTCTTAAATCATTACTTCATAATCATATCAGAGAGCTCAAGACCAAGTTGAGGAGTTGAGCTGATACAAAGCAAGAGAGATCTATTTTCTAGAGTCACAGAATTAGACCCTTTCATCTGCGAAGCTGGGGAAGGATATATGCGCAAATCCTCAGCGTCATGGTCACCTTCTTTCTTTCCTACCCCTTAATTAAGAGGTTTGGGAATTTTCACAAACAAGTAAGAGGCCTTTGCTTGTCCATTAGCTTGAGCATAATAAGGAATGGATTTAATTATGCTTATACCAAAATTTCCAAGAAAAGTTTTTACTAGACCACCCTCAAATACTATTTCATTATCGATAGTGATAGTTTGGGGAATACTAAACCTATGAATTAAATCTTCAATGAAGCTAATTACCTCACCTTGGTCTATAGATTCATAAGGTTTTGCTTTAACCTACTTTGTAAAGTAATCTATGGCCACTAAAATGAAGCAATGATGCTTCAAAGATGGAGGGTGAATCTTTCCAATCATGTCCATCACCCATCCCCTAAAGGCCAAGACTTGATTATTGAGTACAGTTCATCTACTGGTACATGCCTAATCATTCTATATTTTTGGCATGCTTGGCAACCCTTTGCATACTTAATATAATTCTTAAATATACTTGGCCAATAATAGAAAGCCTTCTCAATAACCATCTCATTTTAACCCCTGGTTGATAAGCACCAGAAATGCCCTGATGAATTTTAGCTATTGCTATTTTAGCCTCTTTGAGACCCAAACATTCTAATAAGAGTCTATCTACTCCTCTCTTGTACGTGTTGTCATCATATAAAATATAATTTATAGATTTCAATTTGATAGCTATACTAGCTTTTGCGTCTGGACTGGATAAATATTGAATAATTGAGTGTCTGCAATCTTCTTCTGGCACATCCAATGCATAAGCTTCCATTAATAATCCTATTTCTTCTAGATGTAGGAGCCTCTTTCTAAAAGAAGCATGAGATGAATTTACCTCATATTCACCTCTTCTGTTGCAATTTGAAGATATTTGTGCTACTTCATTAGCTTGTTCATTCATAATATGGGGACGTGTGATATTACCATATCCTTGAAATGAGAACTCAAGTATAAAGTAGCCACATAATATGGTAACAAGCATGATTTTGGCACTTAAAAATACCATTTAACAGGTTTACCACCATTTGGAATCCCTAAACACTTTTACAACTTCTTCCTTTAATCCTAAGAACAGTTCTAGCCCTATGATTAAGGCTTCATACTCAATTTGGTTGTTAGAGCAATCTGGTTTATCTATTCTGAAACCATGTTTAGTTTCCACACTAGTTAGAGATTCATTTACAACTCCTACCCCAACTAAACCATTGGCTTTCGAACCATCAAACCATAGTTTCCAAGGAATAATACTAACCATGTCTATATCATTTTATTCTCCTTGCACTTCCTTACATGGATGATCACCAAAGAAATTTGGCAAAGCTTGCCCCTTAACAAATTTTTGAGGAACATATTCGAGGCCAAATGCTGATAGAGGTAAAACCCATTTACCAATCCTACCACTCAAGATAGACCTTGTCGATATGTACTTGATTAGATCAGTCGAAGTAATTACATGTACAATTCTAGGCAAAAGTAATATTTTAATTTGATTGCAACAAAATACAAGGCTAAACATAATTTCTCAATAACTGAGTATTTACATTCACAAGAATTTGAAAACCTACTAAGGTAATAAATTGATTGCTCATTGCCTTCTTCATTGCTTTGAGCCAATAAGACTCTAATTGATTCTTTTTCTACTGCTATATACAACTTCAAGGGCTTGTCTTCTCTTGGAGGCATCAACATAGGAGATTTAGCCAAATAGCTTTTAATGGCTTTGAATACTGCCTGATGTTCTACTTCCCATCGAAACTCCTCATGGTCTTTAAGCTTTAACAAAGAAAAAAAGACTTTAGTTTTACCAATAGTGTTAGCAATAAATATTCTAAGGAAATTAACTTGCGCAAGAAATTTGTGCAAATCTTTCTTGCTGGTGAGTGGCTTAGCTTCGATGATGGCTTTGGTTTTGTTTCTATCAATCTGGATTCCACTTCTGTGGACTATATATACTAGAAAATTATTAGCAGATGCACCAAAAGCACATTTGAGAGGGTTGAGCTTAAGTTGATAGTGCCTCATCCTTTTGAATGAAGCTTCCAAATGAGCCAAATGAAGCTTCCGAATAAGCCAAATGATCTTCAAGGGACTGAGACTTGACTATAATATCATCAATGTAACACTCTAGAAATCACCCAATTGGATCATAAGAAAAAGGTATTCATGGCTCTTTGATAGGTTACCCCAACATTTTTTAACCCAAAAGGCATTTTCACCCATTTGAAAGTTCCCAAATTACTTGGGCACCTAAAAGCTGTTTTGTGAACATCTTCCTCAGCTATGCATATCTGGTTGTGCCCAGAATGACCATCTATCATGGAAAAAATGGCATGTCTTGCTGATTTATCCACAAGTAAATCTACCAATAGCATTGATATCCATCATTGGAAGTAGCCAAATTTAGCGTTTGAAAGTCAATACAGACTCTTATTTTTCTATTCTTTTTAATAATAGTACCACATTGGAAAGCCATTCAACATACCTGGCCGTTCTAATGAACCCATTTTTTAATAATCTGGAAATTTCTTCTTTGACCTTAAGAGTTATCTCTGGACTCATCCTTCGAGGCTTTTGGTTGTGTGGTTTGTAGTTAGTCTTGATGAGAAGCCTATGTTCCACTAGTTGTCTATCCAGTCCAGGTAGCTCATTGTAATCCCAAGCAAAGCAGTCTTTATACTCTTTCAATAAAGCCAACAATCTGGCCGTAGAAATTAGATCCATCTAAGCATTAATGAATGTCAGATTCGAAGCTGCATTTCCTTCCAAATTTACTTATTCTAAAAGGTCTTGAGCCTTAGTTGCCAAGCTTTCTACGACTTCAGACTCTTTTAGTTCTTCAAGTGATTCAACTTTTTATTGTTTCCCTTCATCATCTTCATAGGAAAAGTTTGTCCGAAAAATTTCATTTTCCTAAATTCTGGCTTCAATATCCAAAGCCAATAAGTTATTCAAAGCCAATAATAAGACTTATTGGACTATTCTTATTTAGAGCCAGTCATTTGAATCATTTTTGTTGCATGCTGGCTCATCCAAACCATCTTGGATCCTCTGTTTTAGATAAGCCACTTCTTTATCTATACCATGTTCTACATCCTCACTCTGAGTGCTTAGCACAATTAGAGATATCACCCATTGTTCATACAACTCTGCCTCTGCAAAATTTGCACGAGCTATGAATAATTGAGGTTCTGCTTGTATTTCCTCTATCTCTTCATCCCTCAGGGCCATGATGATCTTCTGGTGCAATGATGATGGCAACACTTATTAGTATCCATCCAATCTCTTCCTAGCACGGCATTATAGTTGGCCTTGCTATCTACCACAAAGAAGGATGCAACACAGCTTTTGGACTCCACATTGAGGTTTTGGTAGGATTCCTTAGGCCATTTGTTTATCCTATGTGAACCTTGCTAAGGAGATGCTTGTTGGAATAAGCTTTGGGTTTTTCATATCCAACTTCTTCAAAGAGGCTTTGGGCAACAAATTGACTGCTGCTCCATTGTCCACCAACACCTTGCTCATTAACACTCCATCAAAATGGGCCTTGATGTACAAGGGCTTAATGTGTTGAGTCATGCTTAGAGTTGGGTATTCAAAAGGATAGCAAGGCATAGCCTCTTAAACCTCCATCTCCACAATTTCTTTTAAGTCTGTCTCCTCCACCATCTCAATCTCTGGGACAAAAGCCTCATCATCTGATTCAACCCATTCTTCAATAGATGGGCTCCTCTTTTGCCTATGCTCTACTTTAAACTTGCGAGGCAAAACATACACCATATTTATGTTAACAGCAGGTAATAAGCCAAATTGGATCTGGACTGGCTAACTTTGTGTCTTTCACCCCTTTCGAAGGTTTTGAATTATTTCAAATTTCAAGCCTCTCTCTACTTCCATGGGAATAGCCAGTTTCAGATCTACGGGCTTGGTCTGTTCAGCCATCATAGCTTCGAACAAACCATTTTTCATTTCCTTTAAGCCATCTGGCTGGCTTTCTGAATCTTCAAACTCATATTCACTTTCCATCAAGGCCTTACACAGGCCTGTTAGACTAGCATTTTCTTCAGATGTTAATTCAGTATGATTTTTAGCCAATTGTTTTATCTTTTCATGGGCACTGTGACAACCACCTCCTTAATTAATTAAGCTAATTATGTGCATTATCTTGATCATGTGCTTATGTGTTAAGTATGAGGCATGTGATATTTGAATTGTGTTATTGTGAATAGATATGAATAGGATATGAATTGAACCTGTATGATTCAGTAATTTAAACAAGTTAAAATTAAATAATTGGATAGGTAATTAGGGCCTAATCCACATTGGTATAATTAAGTTTAGGTTGATTTAGATTAATCTAGATTATGGTGGGGAATTAATTTCATTTGAATTTAATTGAAACTTATAATTAAAGCTAATCTAATTTATATTGTCCTAAGCTAGTCATCAAATGAGTGGGAATAAGATAGGTATAGTGGACTTTGTTGAGCTTGGAGGTACACACATAGAGAGAGGGAGAGAAGACTTCTAGAGAGAGCTCAACAAAGAGAAAACGGGAGAAAGAAAAAGAATTAAGGGAGATTAGTCTAAATCTTCACAAATCAAGCAATCAAAGTAAGAATTACCGTCTCATTCCATGAAATTGAGATGTCATCTTCATAATCTTTTAGAATTTGAGATGAATTAGGATGAATTAATGATTAATTTGAAGATTTGTTGTTGTAATTAACAAGCTAGAACATGTAAGTTAGTGTAGAAAAGAATTGAAGGAAATTGTTCTCAAATTTTCACATCCATGGCATGAATTCATGACATTTTTGTTTATACACATATTTTCTTGCATAATCTTCATGAATTCTACAAGTTTCAAAGAGCTTTCCTCAGTAAGTTTGGAATTGTAATTTTTGAAACACATGGCTCATGCTTTTATAATTTCCTTGGTCATTGATCAACTACATTAGAAGAATTAGCCCAAATTTTCACATGCATGGCATTATTGTTGTTCCTAAATGTCATTTCTTGCATGGTATTACAAAAATGAAGAGGAAACTTCAAAGATGAGGAATTGGAACTCATGTATGCATATGTTGATTATTTAAAACTTTGAACTCAAAGAACTTGATCATTGCATGGAAATTGAGCTTTGATTTAAACTTATGATTTTTGTTTGAAGTTAGAAATTGCGAATTCAACATGTTTTTATGAATTTTGGGCTTTGAGATATATGGAAATAAAGTTAGAGTTTCAAGAAAGGGAAGTTAAAAAAGAAGAGCATTTCTCAGCCAAAATGTCAACCCAGACCGCTGAGCGGCCTGGGCCACCGCTCAATCGGCCAACTCTCTATTCTAGCATGCATTCTACTCACTCGTGCGGCCGAGGCCACCATACGAGTAGCCAAGCCACTGCACATGCGACCAATAGGGCAGGCTCGATTTCGTTTTTACTCCATTTTCCTATCTTCTGAGCCTCCGTTTACATGGTGTTTACATGTTTTCATTTGCATTTGCATTTCATGGAAAAAAGAATATAAGAATGAATAGGAATAACCGAACAAACGAGTAATGAGAAACTGAATAAGTAGAAGTACAAACTGAATAGAACCAACTGAATGAACTGAATGTAATTGAGTTATTGTGGTTGAATTTGTTTGTTTATGTTGGATGTCGCATCTTAAGCACGTGTTTCAAGGAGCCTACTGTGAGTAACAATGTTGTAAAGCTATGTTCAATTGGAATTATTTTTTGATCGATGAAATGCACTATTTTATGAAATGTGTTTACTAAATGAATGATTGTCCTATTTTGTGAACTGTACTCGTGGCATCCATAGCAACTGTTTACTGCTACTGTTATTGCTACTGTTACAGAGATCTCTGTCAGTTCCAACTCTTGGAAATACAATTTACTGTATTGATGGTCGTCAAATGATTGTTCAGTCTTTAAGACCTAATGTACTGTTCTGCTATTAGATGTACCACGTATGACTGTTATGATTTCATATAATTCTAAAATGTATGAAAGACTGCTTTGTGAACTGATTCACTACTAAAATTGATTGTTTTGAATTTTGATAAGGGCATCATTCATAAACCCCTTTACACATTTGTTATTCACTAGGCTCTAGCTTATTTTTATTATATGTATGTAGGTGATCCAACTACTGTGTGGCGTCGTCCCAAACCCCATTATGTCAAGCCAACTATTGTGCCTCACCATGAGGTTCCAAACCGTCAAGTGTTAAGGCTTCCGAGTGGTCTAGAAGTTCACCCTTTTGAACTTGTGTATAAGTGACATGAATGTTCTGTGACTTTTGTTACTACTGTTTGGTAATGGGATTTAATTCGCTGACTTATGTTTTCATTTTGTATATAAGTGTATTATGGACTTAAGTGTTGATGTATATATCAAGTTGTTTGTTCATTTAAGTCCTCATAGCTCATTGGACGAAATACTTTATTATTTAAAGGCTTCCATCGGCCCCTATTTGTTAAGCAAGCCTTTGGTAATCACAGATTACTGACTGGTTACGACGCTAAACCTATAGGGGTGGATTTGGGTCATGACAGGCACAATTGTAATTCACATGCTCTTTCTCAACTCCTTTCCATTCCGCTTTCTAGGGATTATCTTGATAAAGTCTTGGAGTTCCTTCTGATATGTGGTGAATTTCTTTTAGGTCTTCCTCCTTTCTGATTTGGAGAGAATGGGAACTAAATCTGGCTGTGAACTCTTGGGATCCTTTAGCATGAACCATTGGTTAGGTGCTACAGGAGGTGGCTTAACCATCTTCAATTTCAGATCCTATTGAGGTTCAGTTTGACTTACCTTACACCTGGTCTATAAAACAAACCAACCAAGTACTCGTGGTACCTAGGAATACACCTTCATTTTCCTTGACTAAGGAGTGCTTAGCCTTGAAGGTCCAACTTCTGGATTTCTCTCAAGTCTTCTCTCCCTATATGATTGGTAGAGAGAATCTGTTGTTGAATCCCTATGGAATCTACCTTTGAATGATCCTCTTATTCCCCTTCCTCTTCCCCAAGTTGTCCTTTGAGAAGGAGCCACTAGTTCATATGGGGCATAAGTCTACGCAACCTACTTTTAGGCCTCTTAGTTACAAAGCTTGGAGTGTTGTCCTTGGGAATGACCTTTTTGAGGTTCCCCTTTGACCCACTTGTAACCTTCCTTGCACTTGGGGCAAACCCTTTAAATAACCGAAGTCTCCATAGTACATGTGTTTACTTGATTAGACTGCTTTTGGCCATGGGAAGAGCCAATTTCTTCAATCTTTTGAGATGACTTCCTTTCTTTTGAAGCAAGTTCTTGGCTCATTTCATTCATCTCGACGTCTAAAACATCTAATTCTCTAAGATTCAAGCCTCTTTCCAAAGCTTGAATGATTGAATCTGAAACTTCAACATTGGCTTCTACCTTATTCACCTCTAGGAAAGGGTCTTTGTCAATTTCTATTGCTTTCTCAGCCTTGGCTGGAAATTGAAGCCTGCCTTTCCTAATCTACTCTTGAATCTTGTCTCGAAAAACAATGTAGTTTTTAGTAGAATGAGACCAAGTATTATGCTATTTACATTATATTTTATCATTTAACTCATTCGAAATTGGCATAATCACTTCTTTAGGGAGTTTTAGAAACTGTGCTACTAATAAATGGTCAACTATTTCATCAGTTTTAGAAATATCAAAAGAATATTTTTTATGAAATTCTTTCTTTTTAAACTGATGATCTATTGTAGTTTCCTTTTTAACTAAGACATCACATGCGTATGGTTCTTTCTCTATAATTTTAGCAGCATCTATTTCCATGTTAGGGTCCCTATAATAGGTCCTATATGAGGAATTGTTTTTATTTTGTTCTTCTTCTAGCAATGACTTGTACTTGGACACTTTATAAATCAAATCGACTAAGTCTCTAAAATCCGTTGCATCAAACTTCTTTCGAAGTCTAAACTTTAAGCCATTTTGGGCCAATCTAACAAATTCAGGCTCTGGAAAGACCACCTTACACTTATTTCTAGCCCTCTTGAATCTGGCTATAAATTGAGTGGCTTTTCCTTTGCCCTTTAGCTTAACCTTGGTAAGTCAGCCATTGTGATCTCTGGCTCAGTTTGGAAGAATTGTGCATGAAATATTTCTTCCATTTGTGCCTAAGTTTGAACCGTACCGGGGTAATAGACTGATATAAAAAGCAAATGCTAGGCTAGTCAATGAACTAAAGAACAATCGAAGCTTTATATAGTCATGATTCATGTATTCCCCACATTACCTTGTGAACCTAGCAATATGTTCTACGGTTGATTGGTTTCCATCCCCCCTAAACAAGGTAAAATCCGAGACCTTATCTCCCCTTGGAAACTTATGTAACCTATCTACCCAATCAGGTTATGGCTTATTATAAGCTTGGGATAACCCTGTCCCATGTTGTGTTTATTAATCTTGATTATGATGGGATTATGTGCTTGATATGATTTTGAGTGCCATTTATATGATTATATGTGTTTTTGAAACTATACCTGTTCACCGTAGGAAAACCTGTCCAACTTACTGCTATAATTTGAAAATTGAAGACCGTAGAGGTTTTAGAAACTAAAATTGTCTGTACCATTGTGATTAGCATAATTTCTAGAGCCTACGGTGAAATTTAATTAAAAATTAATTCTAATCAAAATAATTATGTTAATCTGATTTAATTATGTTTATTTGATTAGTCCCAAGCCTTGATCAGCCTTCATGATTAGTGAGACCTATAAATACATGCTAATTGGGGGCCAAATTCACGTGAGGGAGCCTTCATGATTATGTTTATCATCTCCTGGCAGAGTTAAACACTTAAGAGAGGGAAACACTTGATTTAGAGAGAGAGGGACCAAGTTCTTGGAGAATTGACTTCAAAATTGAGGAATTTGGAAGCTAGGCTCAAGAATTAGCCAAACTACAAAGGGTGAAGCTTCTAGGTGAGTATTTGAACTCAAATTCATGAGTTTAAGTTCATAACTAACCCGATCAGATAAACAAACTGGACAGTTGAGCTGGAGATGGTTACGGCCAAACTTCAGGATGAACTTGCCTATATATCCCAAAGATGGGAATCAGGCCTTACGTAGTTCGGTTCAGGTTCACTGGAGTACTAACTCTCTCCTTTTACGCTCTAACTTTTGCCAAAGTCGTCATTCCGGGTTTTTGACCTTGCGAGCTCAGTTTTTCTTTATTTCTAATTTTTCATACTCTAATTTTTGCCTAGGTCACCCTTCCGGATTTTCGGCCTAGCGAGCTGCTTATGGGTAATATTTCTTCAACTTGTCCATGTTGATCAGCTGCGAAAACTCCAGGCCATCTAGGTCCATAAGAATGATCGCCCCTTCTGACCAGATAGACTTGATGATGTAAGGACCAGTCCAATTAGGTCTGAACTTGCCCCTAGGGTCGTGGATGGGAGCTCGGTTGTCTTTCAGTACCATGTCCCTTTCCTTAAGATTCCTGGACTTAACTTTCTGGTTAAAAGCCCTAGCAATTCTGCGCTGGTAGCCCTGGCCATGATACAATGCCTTCATATAAATGTGACAATCAAATTAAATATCGAAGACAACTCTTTATAATGTCTTCTCTAGTCATCAACTAATCATCTCACTTACACATCATTTGGTCTTAAAAATTAATTTAGAAATTTCTTTCAAATTTTTATCAAATATTTTTTGAGTTTAGAAAATTCAACACTCAGTATTATCAAACACTAACTAATTAACTAAGGAGAAAATTTTATGAAAAAAAGTGTAATGCCCCAAAACTAATACATAATGAAAGTACATCATCTAACGCCCCAATTTTTATACCCAAATGATAATATGATAACCATGGTTCTTTAAAGTAAAACTAAAAATAAATCCTCACACTTGCATTACATGATACAAATAGTCTTCAGGCGATAATACATTCACTTCAAATCAAAATAACATAAACAAATAGATACCCGCAAGGGTTTACAAGTTTCCAAGGCTTTGGCCTGGTTATACAAAATGGTTATTGAAACCCACACAAATACAACCCTTGGCTTACAAACAAAGTTACAGCAAAATGGGAGCCTTGTACTCTCAACACATATTCCCTCGCCTTTAGTTAGGCGGAATCACCACATATTTTCCTGCATAAAAATCCCGTAGGGTGAACATAAAGCCCAGTGGGAAATCCTTAACAAAGTATATACATTTTATGCAAGTCTCAAGAGATGAATGCACATGCCATGCTATGTCTTTTTGCAAATAAATCATATCTTCATCTTTTGAAAACCATCAATGCTCAATAATGCCATTAAATGTCCATTGTTCAAAACTTAACAATTTAATTCAAGGGGCGGTAAATGCAACTCTGGTCCCTAGGTCGGTGTCTGCAAGTAGACTATACGAGTACTAAGAAATTGTCATTTTTACCGGTATTAACCGGAAGGCTCGACACCTATCCCCGCGGGTTTTCGGTCTTTCACCCCGGACGCTTAGGCCAACTTATTGAATATCATCTACACCACCTATCAGGACTTACCAACATATTTACCCCAAAACCATTCTATGAAAACTTGTTTCTTAACATTCTTTCCTCAATGCAAGTTTTCAAATCAACTTTCAAAGTTTAATGTAATCAAATGAATTGATATGCCAATTTCACAAGATGAATATAAATACTGTTATTCCAATTCATCATCCAAGGAATAACACAATTCCCTCTTCTCAAGTATCCTCAACAATTAGTCATTTCAAGACTATTTCAACATTTTGAATAATAATTTCCAAAATGAACAACAATTCTCATATTCCCTGAAATTCATCATTTATATAAATATAAATAAGAAATTTTCCAAACATCCATTTATTTTGACACACAAAATAAATATAACAATATCATTCATAGATTTTCAGTCTCTTTTAAAAAATCTCCAAATTCTGGGTTTTCTCACCAAAACTATACAACTCAAATCTTTTGAAAGAAAACTTTCCAAAATCATCTTTTCTTCAATCAACGAAGATCAAAACCCATAAGATCTTTTTAAAAAAACAAGAGACAAACCCACTTTCAAAATCGCTCAACTTCTTGAATCAACAATCAATTTTCAAAGCTATCGAAAGATGATTTCGAAAATCATATAGATCTTCCAAAAATATATATATATATAACTCTAAGAAAATCCATACCTCAAGTTTTGAAGAAGAAATGAGATGAAACCCCAAAAATCAACGGTGTCCAAACTCGATCTTCACCGCACACAACGAAGCCCTCGAGGAGCTAACCAACTGTGATGAAAAACTTAGGTCCAAATCCCAAAGGATTTGAAGAAATCAAAGATCTTGTGAGGTTTTTGGTAGGAGATGTAGAGAGAAGGGAGAGGAAATGTTTTTAGAGAGAGAGATATACAAAAGTGATTCAACTTCAGCCTAAAGAGAGAAGAAAAGGGAAAAAAATTTGGATCTCACCAACCCACCGCACCTCACTCTCGCACCTACCTTTTTAGCAATGTGCAAGCTGTGCTCTCCCCTGAAATCCGTACGTTCGGCTTGCTCTCCCGCTCGAACGGACAAGCAACTTCGAATGCATTTTGCATTTTTGTTTTGGGGGCGCTGCCCCTCAACCCTGCCAGGGCACTACCCTAGGACCCGCCAAGGGGCGCTGCCCCCTGGACCCCCGCGAGCTGACCTCGTAGCTCGACCCCTGCTAGGGCACTACCCTTGGACCCACCAAGGGGCGTTGCTCCCTGGACCCCTGCGAGCTGACCGAACAGCTCGACCCCCAACATACTCAACGAAGTGGCAAAACTGGGATCGCTACAACCTTTCCCCCTTAAAGAATTTCGTCCCCGAAATTTCAAATCAACTACCCAAACAAAGGGTTTCTAGCGATCAAAACAACGCTATTTCATTTTCAAATCACAATACTAACTCTCAGCCAAATTCCACCATTTCCACCATGGTTATCTTATTAACAATAACCTCCCAAATATGCATAAACATGAAATTTCCCAAAAAGTAATGGCAACTCTAAACAACCTTATGCTTAAAACAACAACGCATATATCAACATGTGGTTAACAACTTTAAATACGTTTCCCTCAACACTAGGGAATATTACAAAGAAAAGCAACTTAAGCATTTTCAAATAAATCTGGATATTTGGAGCGGACTTCCGCCTCCCATTCCCATGTCGCTTCTTCAACCCCACGGTGTCTCCACGATACCTTTACCAATGTTATAGTTTTACCCCATAGCACTTGCTCCCGGGTATCTAATACTTGAACCGGTCGTTCTTTGTAAGAGGCATCCTTATCTACCTCCAAGTCAACCCAATCAAGAACATGAGAAGGGTCGGGTTCATACTTTCTAAGCATAGATACATGAAATACGTTGTGAACTCCCAAAAGTTGTGGCGGTAAAGCTAACCGATATGCCACTTCCCCAATTTGCTCTAAGATCTCAAAAGACCCAATGAACCTTGGAGATAATTTACCACTCTTACCAAATCTCATCAAACCCCGCCTTGGTGAGATTTTTAGAAACACATGGTCACCAACTTCAAAAGATAAAGGTCGTCTCCTCTTATCGGCATAACTTTTTTGTCAGCTTTGGGCCGTAGCTAACCTCTTCCAAATGAGAACAACTTTCTCGGTTGTCTCTCTAACAATTTCTGGACCCAGTAATGGTGCATCACCCAATTCGGCCCAACAAACCAGTGATCTACAAGGTCGGCCATATAAGGCCTCAAATGGTGCCATCCCAATACTAGCTTGGTAACTATTGTTGTACGCAAACTCAATCAATGGTAAGTGCCTTTCCCAAGGCCCCTTAAAATCAAGGATACAAGCTCTAAGCATGTCCTCAAAAATCTGAATGGTACGTTCCGACTGTCCATCTGTTTGAGGGTGATAAGCGGTGCTAAGAGTCAACTTAGTTCCCAATGCCTCTTGAAGGCTTTGCCATAACCAGGTAGTAAAACGAGGATCCCTATCCGACATAATAGTCACAAGGACTCCATGAAGTCAAACTATCTCTCTAATGTACAACTCTGCCAAGCGTTCAACTGAGTCACTGGTGCACATCAGAATGAAATAGGTAGACTTAATCAATCTATCAACAATCACCCAAACGGCGTCATTGCCTCGTTGTGTTCTAGGAAGCCCAACTACAAAATCCATGGTAACACGCTCCCATTTCCACTCGGTTATTGGTAAGGGTTGTAACAAACCCGTTGGTCTTTGGTGTTCAGCCTTCACTTGTTGACAAGTAAGACACTTCGATACAAATAAAGCGATATCCCACTTCATACCCCTCCACCAAAACTGACGATGAAGATCATGATACATTTTAGTGCCTCCCGGGTGTACCACAAGGCGTGAGTAATGGAACTCCCGAAGTACTTCTTCTCTACAAGATTCTGGTACAAACAAATGGTCAAGGTAACGTACACTCAAATCTGAGTGAACGCTCAAACCTTTCTCTTCCTTCCCATTGGAAATCTTAACACGGATTGATTCCACATCACGGTCTCCTCGTTGTGCCTCTATGACCTTACTAACCAAGGTAGGTTGAGCATTCAAAGTAAATAAGGTAGCACTCTCACTGGACTCTCCCAAGTGCAAATCAAACTTGCCAATAACATCTAGCATATCCCATTCCTGAATGGCCACACTTGCCAAACAACTCACAGATTTTCGACTCAAAGCATCGGCCACTACATTGGCCTTCCCCGGATGATAGTGTAACTAAAAGTCATAATCCTCCATAAATTTCATCCACCTCCGTTGACGAAAGTTCAAGTCTTTTTGAGAAAACAAATATTTTAGACTCTTATGATCGGAGAAAACCTCAAACTTCTCACCATACAAGTAATGCCTCCAAATTTTCAAGGCAAATATTACTGCCGCTAATTCTAAATCATGGGTAGGGTAATTCTTCTCGTAAGTTTTCAATTGTTGTGATCCGTAGGCCACAACTTTACCCTCTTGTATCAAGACACAACCAAGTCTATCCCCAGACGCATCACAATAGACGGTGTAATTCAAACCCCTTTCTGGAATTATCAAGACTGGTTCTGTAGTCAATCTAGTCTTAAGTTCTTGGAAAGACTTTTCACAAGTCTCATTCCACACAAACTTGATACCCTTCCTAGTCAACCTTGTCAAAGGTGCGACTAGTCTAGAGAAGTCCCTTACAAAGCGTCGATAGTATCCTGCTAACCCCAAGAAACTTCGGATCTCAAAAACATTCTTGGGTTGTTCCCAATCCTGTACCGCGTCTATCTTTGAGAAGTCTACAGTCACTCTTTCACTTGACACTACGTGCCCCAAAAATTTCACCTCGGTGAACCAAAACTTGTACTTATCAAATTTCGCATACAAACGGTGCTCTTTAAGAAATTCAAGCACTACCCGTAAGTGAGCCTCATGTTCCTCCTCAGAGGTTGAATAAATTAAGATGTCGTCCACAAAGACGACTACAAAAAGAACCAAGTATTCCCGGAAAATTTGGTTCATCAAATCCATAAAGGAAACCGGTGCATTAGTCAACCCAAAAGGCATTACAAGGAACTTATAGTAGCCATAACGCATACGAAAGGCCGTTTTCTGGATGTCCTCCTTCCGGACTCTCAATTGATGATACCCCGACCTCAAATCTATCTTTGAGAAGCAATGAGATCCTTCAAGTTGGTCAAACAAATCATCTATTCTAGGTAGAGGATACTTATTCTTAATGGTAACTCGATTCAACTTGTGGTAATCAATACACAACCGCAATGACCCATCCTTCTTCTTCGCAAAGAGAGCCGGCGCTCCCCAAGGTGATGTACTAGGGCGAATGAAGCCCTTGTCTAAAAGTTCTTGGAGTTGAATCTTCAATTCATGCAATTCGGCTGGTGCAAATCTATATGGTGCCATGGAAATTGGTGTCGTGCCAAGCACTAATTCAATGGAGAACTCTATCTCCCGATGGGGTGGCAAACTAGTAAGATCCTCGGAAAAGACCTCCGAGTATTCACGAACTACCCTTGGTAATTCAACACGGGCCCCGTCACTCACCATTCAAGAGTGTTGCAAGAAGGTCACTAAGCTTGCTCCTACTATGAGGGTCAAAGACTGGCGACAAGACCCTATCAACTTGGTTCCCCAGAAAATAAAAACAATCACCACTTGAGGTGCAAACTGTAACTCTTTGACGGTGACAATCTATCACAGCTCGGTACGAACATAACCAGTCCATGCCTAGAATGACATCAAAACTCGACATGTCTAGCAATACAAAAGCAAACAGAAGTCGACGCCCGACAACTTCTATCTCACAACCATGACACCCTCGGTCTAAATCAATCATACCCTAAACAGGTGACTCTACTCTGAGCGAAGATGCTAACTGTGCCACCTCTAACCCCAATGCAAAAACAAATGCAGTAGATATAAATGAATGAGATGCACCCGTGTCTATCAATACATTAGCCAAAGTATTGCACACAACAAAAATACCTCTCACAATTGAGGTTCCTGGTAACTACTCTGGCGCGGTAACAGCATACACACGCCCCTGTGGTCCCTAATGAACTTGCTCCTCTCTCGGAGCATCGGCCTGATGTATTGACTCAGCCGAAGCAGCTCCCTGGTTAACTCGTGAAGTCTGCACAGAATAAGCCTGCTGCTGGCTCAGAGTCTGCCTCGACCCTGATACGCCTTCCAATTGTGGGCAAGTCCTTTTCATGTGCCCCGGTGGACCACACTGGAAACTGTTAAACCCTTGTCCCCTATTCTGGGACTGACTCTGAGATCGGTTAGGTGGCGGTGGTGGTAACATCAACTGCCCTGCTCCCTTCTGTGGGCATGCAAAGGCTTTGTGACCCGGTTGGCCACACTTGAAACAAGAAAAGCCATTCTGTGTACTCTTTCCCGGGCCTGAACTAGGCAAAGGAAAGGTAGACCTAGATTGTTAAGGTTGGGACTGGGATGAGAAATTACCCTTGCTCCTCTTATTCTGCCTATAGTCTCCTTATGGTTCTTGGCTACTAGACCTCGAACCTTGAAGTTTCTCCTCCTCAGTCTGCATAGTAACCTCTACATGTGCTGCCGCCTCCACAAGACGGGCATAGTTTCGGATCATATTTCCAGCAATTTTGTACAAGATCTTGGTTCTTAACTTATTCTCAAACTCGAGACAATGACGCTCTTCCGTTGCCACTAACTCCGGTGCAAACTGGGACAAACTAGAAAAGGTCGCCTCAAACTCGGCCACGGACATGAAATTTTGTTTGAGGTCCAAAAACTCTTGCCTCAATCTCTCCCTAGAAGTGGGAGGTAAGTACTTATCTTGAAAAGCAATCCCAAAAGCTTCCCATGTCGGCTCCACTGAACCCTTGGCGTACTTCCACCATTGACCTGCATCTCCTTTAAGATAGTAACTCACTAGAGTCACCCTTAGTTCACTATCCTCGATGTGAAGCATCTCAAATGTCTTCACTGTTTGTTCGAGCCACTCATCTGCTTTCTTGGGCTCGTGGCCACCAAGGAACTCATCCGGTTTGGCCCGCAAAAACTCCCGAGTAAGGAAACTCGTAGCGTTTTCTCGAGCTTGGTTTTCAGCCCTCAACAAATTCATAACCCCTGCTATCTCTCGGGCTAGGGTCCCTATTGCGATTTGACCCACTGGTTCGACCACATTAGCTTGGCCTGTCCCTTCTTCTTGTATCGGAACCTCCTGGGCCGGTACCCCATGCACACCTCGGCGAGCTCTACCACGCCTCCCGCCTCTACCACCACGGACTTGACCCCTTCCTGACATCCTAATAAAGGACACAAGAGAAATAATTTAGCACATTAACTCATATGTGCTCGTAACTTGACTCACATGTTCGACTACAACAATTCCATATATTTCTCTACCATATACACAATTCAATTTCACTCCACATAAGCACTTAATCATGTAAACACATACGGACTATTCTTTTACGATGAAATCCGTCCCACGAAAAACCAAGAATTCTTAGTAAAACGAGTATTGATCAAGTACCCTTCTAAGAAGACCTCAAGGAATTTAACAGGCGCAAACAACATCCCAAAAGTTCAATCCCATACCCATATGGTCACAGAAGCATGTTATCGCAAAGTCACAAAATGCACAACATCTTCCTATCATGCAACCTATCATGCAACATGAACACACTGTGGTAAAACAACCACTTCCCATGAGCTCCAAGTATTCGAACCTCGTAGCTCTGATACCAAGTTGTAACACCCCAATTTTTATACCCAAATGATAATACGATAACCATAGTTCTTTAAAGTAAAACTGAAAATAAATCCTCACACTTACGTTACATGATACAAATAGTCTTCAGGCGATAATACATTCACTTCAAATCAAAATAGCACAAACAAATAGATACCCCCAAGGGTTTACAAGTTTCCAAGGCTTAGGTCTGGTTACACAAAATGGTTATTCAAACCCACACAAATACAGCCTTTGGCTTACAAATAAAGTTACAGCAAAATGAGAGGCTTGTACTCTCAACACATATTTCATCACCTTTAGTTAGGCGGAATCACCACATCTTTTCCTACACAAAAATCCTGTAGGGTGAGCATAAAGCCCAGTAGGAAATCCTTAACAAAGTATATACATTTTATACAAGTCTCAAGAGATGAATGCACATGCCATGCTATGTCTTTTTGCAAATAAATCATATCTTCATCTTTTGAAAACCATCATGCTCAATGATGCCATGAAATGTCCATTGTTCAAAACTTAACAATTTATTTCAAGGGGCGGTAAATACAACTCTAGTAATCCCTAGGTCGGTGCTTGCAAGTAGACTATACGAGTACTACCAAATTGTCATTTTTACCGGTATTAACCGGAAGGCTCGACACCTGTCCGCGCGGATTTTTGGTCTTTCACCCCAGACTCTCAAGCTAACTTATTTAATATCATCTACAACACCTATCAAGACTTACCAACGTATTTATCCCAAAACCATTCTATGAAAACTTGTTTCTTAACATTCTTTCCTCAATGCAAGTTTTCAAATCAACTTTCAAAGTTTAATGTAATCAAATGAATTGATATGCCAATTTCACAAGATGAATATAAATACTGTTATTCCAATTCATCATCCAAGGAATAATATAATTCCCTCTTCTCAAGTATCCTCAACAATTAGTCATTTTAAGATTATTTCAACATTTTGAACAATAATTTTCAAAATGGACAACAATTCTCATATTCCCTGAAATTCATCATTTATATAAATATAAATAAGAAATTTTCCAAACATCCATTTATTTTGACACACAAAATAAATATGACAATATCATTCATGGATTTTCAGTCTCTTTTAAAAAACCCCCAAGTTCTAGGTTTTCTCATCAAAACTATACAACTCAAATCTTTTGAAAGAAAACTTTCCAAGATCATCTTTTCTTCAATCAATGAAGATCAAAACCCATAAGATCTTTTTAAAAGAACAAGAGACAAACCCACTTTCAAAATCGCTCAACTTTTTGAATCAACAATCAATTTTCAAAGCTATCGAAAGATGATTTCAAAAATCATATAGATCTTGCAAAACTATATATATAACTCTAAGAAAATCCCTACCTCAAGTTTTGAAGAAGAAATGAGATGAAACCCCCAAAATCAACGGTGACCAAGCTCGATCTTCACCGCACACAACGAAGCCCTCGAAGAGCTAACTAACTTTGATGAAGAACTTAGGTCCAAATCCCAAAGGATTTGAAGATATCTAAGATCTTGTGAGGTTTTTGGTAGGAAATGTAGAGAGAAGTGAGAGGAAATGTTTTTAGAGATAGAGAGATATACAAAAGTGATTCAACTTTAGCCCAAAGAGAGAAGAAAAGGGAAAATTTTTTGGATCTCACTAACCCACCGCACCTCACTCCCGCACCTGCCTTTTAGCAGTGTGCAAGCTGTGCTCTCCCTTGAAATCCGCACGTGCGGCTTGCTCTCCCGCTCGAGCGAACAAGCAGCTCGACCCCCGCCAGGGCGCTGCCCTTGGACCCGCCAAGGGGCGCTGCCCCATGGATCCCCGCGAGCTGACCGGGCAGCTCGACCCCGACATACTCAGCGAAGGGTCAAAACTGGGATCGTTGCACATCGACCACTACTCCTTACGTTAAACCAGAATAAATCCCCAATACTTGCATTATAAGATCATGAGATTTTACAAAATAGTCCCATATGTGAATATACATTCAACGATTTCTGGTACATGAATCTATAACATGTAGAACATCTAGTCAAAAGTAAATAAATGCCCTCAAGAGCCACAAATTCCAAGGCTTAAGCCCGGTTACACAAAACGGTTACTCGAACCCATACAAGTATAGCCCTTGGCTTGAAAAAATATAATTACTACAAAACAAGAGCTTTGTGCTCTCAACCTACACATCCATGCCCTAATTTAGCAGAATCACCACATCTTTTCCTGTACCAAAAATCCCATAAAGTGAGCATAACGCCCAGTAGGAAATTCTTAACAAAGTATATACATTTTATACAAGTCTCATAAATTGAAATGCACAAGCCATGCCTTGCCCTTAAAAATAAAAAATAAAAATAAAAATAAAAAATCACATCTTCATCCTTTGAAAACCATCATCCACAATGAAATCTTAAAATTTCAACAAAATTCTACAATTTTAAATAAAGTTCAAAGGGGTGGTAAATACAACTCAGGTAATCCCTAGGTTGGTGCCTGCAAGTAGGCATAACTAGCACTACCAAATCTCCACTTTACCGGTAGCTAACGAGAAGGCACGTGGTACCTCCTCCGTGCGTGTTTTCGATCTTTCACCCTAGACACTCAGGCCAACTTAATCAATTTCATCTACATCCCCTATCCAGACTTACCAACGTATTTGCCCCAAAACGTTTCAATGATATCTTATTTCACAACATTCCTTTCTCAATGCAAATGTTTTTAAATCTCAAATTCAAAATTTGTAACAACTCAATAATTTGAAATACGAATGCAATATACATCAAGGCATTATAATAGTCTTCAATTTGCAATATTTTCCACACAATTTCTTCATTTCGATCACAATTTCCATTTCTTTTTCCAATGCAATTTCATAGCATATCATATATGGATTTATATATATCCAAGTGCAGCAACACTTCCACATTTCATGCCTTCTCAACAATTCAATCATTACATGACTATATACACATTTTTGAATAACCATTTCAAATCAATTATTCATCATAACCCATGAATTTCTTTTCATTGCACATTGTCATAATATTTATCAAAAATCAATTTCATAACCTCACCACATTTCCAAAAATTTTCCCAAATTTCTAGGGTTCCCATAAACTAGGGTTTTCTCCTCATTTTGCAAGAAGTTATTTCAAGACAACATTTCTCTACAACAATATAACTCAAAAGCTCAAGGATCTTTAGAAAAGCATTTTGGAAACCCACTTTGAAAATCATTCACAACTCAAGAGTCAAAACCAAGTTCAACCCAACAAGGAGGAGTCCCAACAACAACATAATCTTGCAAAAATGTATATGACTCAAACAAAATCCCTACCTCAAATTTGAAGAAGAAATGAGGTGAAACCCCCAAAATCAACAGTGTCGAAACCCAATCTCCACCGCACGCAATGTAGCCCTCGAAAAGTTCTCCAACTTTAATGAAGGATGTTGGACCAAAACTCCAATGGATGACAAGAAATCAAGAGTTTAAGTGTTTGGTGGAGGTTTTTAAAGAGAAGGAAGAGGAAATGATATTTTTAGAGAGAGAGAAAGATGTGTAAAAAGTGAGATACACTCAGCCTAAGAAAAGAGAAAAAGACAAATTTTCGGACTCAGTGGACTCCCGCACGTGCGGCACCCACCCCCGCATGTGCGGCACTCACCCCCGCAGGTGCGGCACTCTCGCCCTGCACCTCTTTCTGCTCATGCATATAAAGCAGAATGCACCATGACAACCCCCCTCTTCTTCGCACGTGTGGTTCTGCCTCCCAGCTAGAAAATTTCCCAGCTCAACCTGTGACACCCCGGATCTAACCTCACACCTTCCACAACAAACGAAACTCGGAATTGAATTAAATAAAAATGAGAGTTTTGAGAAAAGTTTTCAAAAACAATGAACCCAACAGTTGACAAGGCCTTACATTAAAGCCCGACACTCTAACATGAGTAAACCCAACATAACTCAAAAAGGATAAGGCAAATTACGTACCCGGTCATCACAAAAAGGCAAACCTCAATTAGATTGTTACATACCGTAAACCAATTGTGAGCAAACACCTGAACCACAAACAAAAACAAATGAAAATGAACATGATTGGAAAAAGGAGGCAAACAAAGCATAAGCATCTATATCAAAACAAATTACAGAACACCCTGTCAAACTAACTAATCAACTACAAAGTCTTCTATCCAGAGACTAATTAAGCAATAAAATCCAAACAGAATAACAGCAAAACCAAGATGAATGGCAAGTCATTAGCAAACTGTCTTCTCCAATGAATGATTAGACTCCCCAGAGAGCACATCCATCTCCAAACCTTAAATAAAGCGGAATACCTCCTTTACCATGCTTCAAATTGCCACTGGTTAGCAAAGCACATATTAGAAATTCCAAAGTAAAATAAATAACCCAGTAACAACTTCAACAAAAGCAGAGAAAAGAATGAAAATTCATAGTAGTGTTCAAAATCCTTAACACCATGAAGAATATCCAGCATATAACATAGTAACATCACATAACATAACATAATTATAAGGAAAAAGAGCAAGAATTATTGCCTACCGAATCTCTCATTAGTCTCGAGGCAGCCAATTGCCGAGTTAGTGCACAAAGGTTGAGGTTATAGACCGCCACAAATCGAACAATCCACCCAATGACAGCGGAGGCGGAAGACTTTTCTGCTCACCAGATGTATTGTAGAAGCATTTCAAGGAACGACATTTCCACAGAGAGAGAATTGTAATTGGGATGCTTCTTCACTAGTTGATTGGCTACTCTTCTCTTCTTGCTCCTTGTACACAAGATGGACTCCTAGCTCTTTCACTTGAAAATCTTCATTTCCAACCACTGAAATATTCAGTTCATCCCCACCTTCCAACTGATTTTCAATCTTCCAATAACTTAACCACATCATATCCTCATCAACTTCTGGAATGCCAAAGGCATATGGGGGATGGCTCCAAATCAAACTCTTGGTTGTATTATTGACAATAGTATGTGCATCACAATTATGGTCAATATATTTTGGATTATTGAAAAGTGCATAAACAGAACACACACTCAAGGCTTGAATTCTGAAATGCGATGGCACAATTAAAGATATTGAAGATCCTTTATTTTTAAGATTAAACCAAGTTGGAATCTTTGCTTCCCGGAATATAAGCGTAAAATATATGAAGTTCATAACATCCATGTACCAAAGAAACCATAATTTAACCATTACAATTTTTATTTTATTTTTTTTCATTTTTTTTGTGTGAGAGAGAGAGAGAGAGAGAGAGAGAGAGAGAGAGAGAGAAAGACCTGTAGAGGAAGCTTCCTTGAATTCTTTGAGTTCTTGCTTGAAAGCGTAACAGTTGGGCTTCCCATCTCCACGTCAATATTCCCTATGGGTTCTGACTTAAAGGAGCCCATGTCCTCAACTATATTGCCGCACATATCATACACTAGTAATGGTCTCCAATGCTTAATCACAACAAATTGATTCTCCCATGTGTTATTATGTCGCATGGTTAATGGAGTTGAATGAAATGCACATTTTGAGTAGTAAAACCCTCCCAAATTCTGACACATTGTAAATGCATTATAAAGGTTCTCGTATTCTATGGTTGATGGTGGCAATGATTGAAATGTTATTTTCTCCAACAATGCACATTTAGCGACCAACAATATTTTCAAATTTTGCTCCACTGTAAGGGATTGAAGCCTTTTACACTCTTCTAATTCAAGGATCTGAAGCCCAGTAACACCTCCGATGCTATTCGGGAGGCTACAAATTGGATTATTACTCAGATTTAATGTCTGCAATGAGGATAGGTTGCTAAGATCCTTTGGAAAAGCATCCTTCGATAAATTGCAATCCACAAGACTTGAGTGTACCAAATACTGTGGTAAAAGAGCCCATGAAATTTCTACACTTTTTCTTGGTTTCAATAGAGAAGACTAGATGAATGAATACCATGGTTTGACCTCCTTAGTGGTAGAGAGTAATTGACTTGCAACAGTTCCATTTGCATTGAACTTTGTTAAAGAATCCATAGTCCCCATCTCTATTGGTAATTCCTTAATATTTGAGCAACCTGAAATGTCAAGTGTTTTCAAAAAATTTAGCATAACAATGCTTCTTGGAAGCTTCCTTAGATTTTTGCAATCTTTTAAATTTAATAAAGCAAGTCTCTGAAGGTGTCCAACAGATTCATGAACCTCTACTAGCCGTGCACAATTTTCAAGTATTAGTCGCTCAAGATTGGGTACTTCCAAGAAATTAGGAGTTTTAGAAAGGCAATGGGAATGACTAAGATCAAGGATTTTTAATGACTCGAGAAACTGTAATAGAAAAAAAATTTGGTTATTATTTCTTTTAATTCTCAAGAAAAATGAAAATGAAAACAAACAAATGAGTAACATACCTTGGTTCCTTCCCAAACGTTTTGCAAGTTGCTATATTGCATGTCAAGAACAACAAGGTTATCTAAAGGGAAATCATCACATATAGAGTTGAAAGAGAATCCATGCCAACACAGCCATCGTAATCCTTTCGGAAAATTTTCAAAGCTTCCATTGACTTGTAAATTTTTGAGTTGTATTTTAGTTTGTGCATCCTTGCAAATGCATCATCTTTCAAATCTGTCTTATCTGAATTTCGCAGAGCAGTGCCTACTGTTTGCCAGGAGAAGATGCCAAAACAATGTCTTTTAAACGAATTTCCTGTATTTGACAACAATGTTGTGCTGAGGAATTCTTCAAAACGACATTTTCTTTTGATACCAAAGACTGTCCTGTCATATTTATCCTCCAAAAAATTCATATCAAGTTTGAGGCCTTCAATTTTTCCTGTCCCCTGACAAAGAATGAGAGGGAGATGACATTAATCAAGAAGAGTAATACTATACAAACAAATGTTTTGTACAATTACTTTCTGATGTACCAAAAAAAAAAAAAATGTTTTGTACAAAATTCTCATACCGAATGATATGTAACTTTCATTTCAAATGAAAACACTACCTGTAAGGACCCACATTTCATGCCATAGTCATGTTCATGTGCATTTGCATAACCATGTTTTTGTTAAGTTGCATTCATGAATCTTGCCTTGTTTTGTACGTATATGATTTGCCTAAGTATTATATGTATGCTTTGTTCCTTCTTTGTTGTTGTCCCCAAGCCTAGGTCATGTTAAGCTTAAGTCATGCCAAGCCTAGGTCATGTTAAGCCTAGGTCATGCCAAGCCTAGGTCATGTTAAGCCTAGGTCATGCCAAGCCTAAGTCATTCCAAGCCGAGGTCATCTTAAGCCTAGGACCATCTTGGAACCACCTTGGTTGACCTCCACCATCACCTAGGCATAATGGCCGAGATGTTATCACCTAGGCATCCGAGATCCTTAATCCTTGCACCTAGTGATCTTGTTCTGGGAGTGGAATGACCTAGACCGAGGTGTGGCACAGCTTGGCCAAGTGTTATCCTTCCTAGCCGAGGTCATTGAGACCTTACTTGCCGAAGCCTATGTCCTTAGCCGAGATCATTACTTGCCGGAGTGCCTTGCCGTCTAGCTTGTTGAGTACGCTTTGTCATAGCCTTGTCTTATCATTCAGTCACCTTTTGAGGAGAACCAACCAGCCGTTGCCACGTGTCCGAGCTGAGTGTTAAATCAGCCGGCAGAGAGAGAAATCTATCATTTGTTATATCTTTGTTCTAAGGAGGAGAGAGAAGCTCTAGGAGAGGAAGAGGAGTTCTTGAGGGAGAGTAGATTTGCAAGCTTGATTCCAAGAGATCGAACCGTTAGATCCGTGTTCTAAGGTTAGATTCTTGATCTGCTCAAGTTGTTCTTTATGATCATGTTATTGCATTGCACGATTGAATATGATTTGTAAGCCATGCATTGCTTTGAAGTTCGGTTTTAGAAAGAGAAAGTGGTATTCATGTGTTCTTCAAGAAAAGTCATGTTTTGATCCAAGAGTTTGCACCAAGATCCATGTTTTCATGTTTGTTTTCATATGATCGTCAAGTATGGGTACCAAGGTCCATGTTTTCGAACTCATAGCATGAAATCCCAGATCTTGAAATAACAAGTTATGATTTTAGCATTCATGTTCTTCATGTTCTTCATGCTCATGTTCTTCAAGGAGGAAACCCAGATTTTCAGGCTTCATTTCCCTAGGTGTGATCACCAAGACCACTTTTGCCTAGATCACACACCTAGGCCAAGCATCGTATCTCACCTTGGCCTACCTTGCATGATCACTTGCACCTTAGTCTATCTTGCATGCACACCTAGGCTAACCACTGCATCACCTAGGCCGAGATGTTCATCATCTAGGCCGACCATAGTACACCCTTGCCGGCACCTTGTAACACCTCGGCAGAGAACTGCACATCGAAGCCTAGGTAACCACACCTCGGCCCAGAGGTGTGGGACCTCGGCCAAGACCTCCTGAGTTCACTCAGCTAGGTCATTTTTGCCTAGATCATCTCTATACATCCATTCCAGGACCTAGTTGGTACCCAGCATGTTTTCCCTAGGTCATTGCCAGCATGTTTTCCCTAGGTCATTTCCAGCATGTTTTCCCTAGGTCATTGCCAGCATGTTTTCCCTAGGTCATTTCCAGCATGTTTTCCCTAGGTCATTGCCAGCATGTTTTCCCTAGATCATTTGCATGCATGTAAAGCTTGTTTTGAGAATGTGATTGCCATGTGTTTGTAGGACTTGAACCTTTGCCTTGATGCCGACGTCCCAAGAACTATGTGAGTGGTATTTTTAATAAAGTTACGTTATAAAGATTTGTTAAAGCTTTACTTTGTTTTACAAAAGTATTTGATCAAGCATGAATGACTATCCCTATTTTATGTATCAAGTATAAGCTTTGTTTTGATGATATCAAGTTAAGTCCGTACGTGCTAAGGGACTATAAGCGTTTGTAGCACATCAAGTTAAGTCCGTACGTGCTAAGGGACTATAAGCGTTTGTAGCACATCAAGTTAAGTCCGTACGTGCTAAGGGACTTTAAGCTTTTGTAGCACACGTGTTGAAAAACCAAGATTGATGTACAAGCTATGTTATGTATTGTTTTGATAAAGATCTCGGATGTCATTCATTTAAACCTTTATTACTTGTACCATTCACTGAGTATCCAAGCTCACCCTCTCCTTATATATATGTAGGTAGCAAGCAAGAAGGCGGTGACGCCTAAGATGTTATGTGCAAGATGCTTGATTCATGTTTTGTATCGTCTTGAAGATTATGCTTCTTAGTTGTAATTCATGTCTTTTGTATACTTCGGCTTGAGAAGCCTTTTGATCAAGATGTAACATGTACTTTATTTTATTTGTATCCAAATTGTAAACTATATTAAGATGTATGTCGTTTCATTTGATCTATGCACAGCTCTTATGGACTAATTAGATTTATATATATTGCTTCCGCACATGCTAGCCCCATATATAATACTCTGATTGTGTGTGAATTTTGAAAGTTGGCCTTCGGTAATCTTGGATTACTGGCCATCACGGCACCATTCTACTAGGGGCGGAATGGGGTCGTGATAGAATGGTATCAGAGCACAAGTTCCTTATAGTACGTTGTTCACACACTTTGGGTCCTAAAGAGCATAGGATTTCCCTTAGATTTGATATTAGGATTGCATCATGTTGCTTGCTACTTGACAAGATGTACATCATCTCAGCATAATCATGTTCACTTGCATACATGTCTATTTGTTCATGCATCATCTCGGTATGATCATTTTCACTTGCATACATGTTTAATTGTTCATTTTGTTTTAAGAGTCATACTTGGCATACTCCTAGCATCATGAGAAGGGGTGGACCTCCAGTTAGTCGAGACTATCTCGAGGACAGAATAGACAGATTAGAAAGACTGGTCGAAGGTTTGGCACACGAATTATGGCAGGTAAGACAGCAGAACACTGGTACCGCATCCACTCAGGCCGAGCAGACAGATGACCGACAAGCAGTACTGTAGACACCCCATTTTTGACCGTCCTCAAGACTTGGATGTCACCGCTCGAACACTCGGTGATTATCTATGTTTGTGTTCGTTTGGAGTTCCCGGAGTTCTCGGCTGCGCGCGCCCTGCCTCAGGATCCCCGAACTCGACCAGTTGTGTTTGGTTTTGCACCAAACACTTGTGTTTTGCCATGAAAGGGCAGGGAATGCCTTATGAGGCATCCCTACACACCACCGGCTGGGGCTAGAGGCCACCGGCTGGCTGAAGCTTCTATCGGCACTTTATTGTGCCGACCGGCACTCTTTTGTGCCGACCGGCACTGTTTTTTTCCAAAATGGTACTCTTTGCCGGCCGAGCACTGTGCACTTGCTTTATTAGATATTTTCTTGCAGCTGTAAAGTGTTTTGCTCCCCTCCATACACGTGTATGGAGGGATGAGCCCTTGGCTTGCTTAGTGGCTAAGTTTTCCTTGCCTATAAGAGGAGAGCTCTTCCTCTTGGCTCAAGTTTAGCCTTTTGAGAGCCAAAACCAGAGCATTATACATATATCTCTGATATACATCCATATATATATATACCTCCCTCTCTCTCCTCTTGTGTGTGTGTTTTTAGGCCAAAAAGTGTAGTTTTACCTCATTTTTGCTCCTCTACACACACCATTACACCTTAGCTCGAGATTGAGAGACTTGGGAGGTTGTTTGTGTTGGTTTTGAGCTGGTTTTGATCGCTGAAGAGTGGCTGGAACCCTTGTTCTTCAAAGGATCTTCAAGGGTAAACACTTTACTTTATATTCCCCATTTTTGCAACCTCTTTCTACCCTCTTTGCTTTGAGTTTTTGAGTTTGTGTTTAACATAAAAAAATCTTGTTTTTACTTGTTCTTGAACCTTCATTAAGGTCATTTTGTGGTTTGAACAAAGGCTCACCCTTTTAGGCCTTATTTGGCTATTTTGGTGACCTTTATCTTAGATCTTGTTGGCTTGGTGTTTTTGGCCTTCTCACCACTGAAAACCAGTGGGTTTTCAGTGGTGGGGAAGATGATTTTAAGTCTCATATAGGGGAGAGACACCCCTCTCCCCTTGGCTCTTTGTTTGCCTTTGTTTTGGGCTTAAAGAATAGCATGAGAGTATGGCGAGTTTTGGCTTCATTTCAGAGTATATTTGTGCTCAATATGACTTGTTGTACCTCTGTTTTTGGTCGGATTTATGGTCCTTAGCATGTCTCTCATACTTGCTTTGAAATGCTCTTTTATGCTTAAAAGTGTGCCATGCATTCGAGCCATATTCTTTGCATATTTTAGTTTGATTTCATGGAGATAATAGCATCATCTTGCCATGTATAAGGGCTGTGAGCCACTGCCTTGGACCCATTTGGCATGCTTGGTTTGGTTGTCTTGCATTTTGGCTTGTAAGCCTTGTTTATATGAAGCTCTAGTATGTATGCCTGCTTGCATTTGGCCTCATTTCAGAGCTTTCTTGAGTGTTTTAAGTCATGTTTAACCTCTGTCTAATGTGGGTTTGATGGTCCTTAGCATGCTTCTTACACTTGCTTTGTAATGCCTCATTTGGCCTAGAATGGTGCCATATGTTTAGCCCCATATATCTCCATGTTTTGGCTTAGCATGGTGGAGCATTTAGCCTCGATTTGCCATGTTCTAGGGCTGTGAGCCACTGTTTTGATCATATTTTGCATGATTAATATGGTTACTTTGCATGATGGTTTGTTGGCCTCAAGCATATAGCCCATGTGCATACATTGGTTAGCCTATTTAGATGATTTGGGATCATTTGGCATGCTATTTCAAGCCTTAATCCATGCTCACATGTCTAGATTTGTTATCTCTCTTCATGCTCTAAAGGTGTGCCCTTTATGCTTTAAAATGTGCATTGTGTGCATTCATGCTTTTGGGATTGTTTTGGGGCTGCCACATGAGGGATTTGGGTGCCATTTTGTATGCTGAAAACCTGTTTTGGTTGTCTAACATGTGCCATGTTTGGTCTTGTTAAGTGGTGGTTCAATGCCCCATTTTGTGCCTTAGCCTTAGGCCTCATAGCTTGCATGCTTGTATATCATCTTGCTCTTGTTTTGAGGCATGTTTTGCCATTGTTTTGGGGGAGTTTGGGGGCTGCCCTCTATGGCTTAAGTCTATTATCGCATGCTCATTACATGGTTGTTGCATGATTGGTCAATGAAGCCTTGAGCGCATGCTAGTTCTATGCTTAATTGGTCCCTCTTTGCATGACTTCTATGCTTTCCATATTCTAGCATTTTGCATGCCTAATTTGCTAGCATCTTAGTCCCCATGTTTGTATGTTTGCATGTTTGCATGATTGCATAGTTGCATTTCATTGCTTGGTTTGGGGTGTCAAACCAAGTGTGGGAGTTGAGGGGTGTTTGTACCTTGAGTGACAAAACACACCTCAATCTCCCATGTCGTTAGGGCCCTTGACATTAACATGATAGGGGCTTAATTCATTTGTTTGTTTGCATGCATTGTTACATCAAAATAGCAATCTTGGTTCTTTAGGCTATCATGCATCAAAGTGCACCATTGATAGCCCAAGAACCAAGGGCCTTACCTCCTTGAGTCCCAAAGCATGATAGGAGGTCATGACCATGCTTACATGTCCCCCAAAACCCATGCCATGCATTGCTGTCTTGCTGCTGCTGTCAAACTGTCTGCTACAGGGACTTTCTGCCGGCCGGCAGTTTATTTTGCCGATCGGCACTGTTTTGTGCCGATAAACTCCATATGTAGCCGGTGGACAACTCAAATAGCCGATGACCACTCTTCCCAGCCGGTGGGGTACTTCAGACCATTTGGAAGGTATTCCAGAACTTTGGGAATTTTTAGAGAGGCAGGGCAGTAAAAACAGAAGCAGCAGTGCCATGACACGGGTTTTCCGGGCAGGTTGGATCGAGCATCCACCATTCGCGCATCCCAAGGCAGGGCTGAGGCCCCCATTGCACTTATTTTGCTTTAATTTTAGTAATTAGAATTTGTAATAATTGATTCATTTATTCGTTGGACTGTATTATTATTTTGGTCCCTCCGAGCGAGGGCAAAATTGTAATAAGTGTGTGTGAGTGGGTGTATGTCTTCCAATCCCCATTTCTTTCTCCCTTTTATTTACCCGCTTATGTTGGTAGATTAGGGCATTTCTATCTTAGCATACCTTATGCAATGCATGCGTGCATTCATGCATTTGTTTACATGCACCGGGCTCGGTACATCATACAAACTGCATTGTATTTTCAATTCCAAATTGAATACGTGTATCGAATAAAGTGCATTTCACATGCCATCTTTAGGGTTAGCCGAGCCCACTCTAAATTGCATCATTGCCTGTGTTGCATTAGCCACTTAACATGACCTAGGGACATGCATGTCTGCTAACTAGTTTCTTGTTTTGGCACGGAGTACGATGTAAGTATTTTACGCTTCAGCATATCGCATGCGTGTGAATGTTAACATGACAGTATGATTACCATGTGGCTAAATGCTTATGTGAGATAAACTGCTTGAATGCCTGTGGGTGGAGGTTGGGTTGCTTAAATTGGAAAACTCATTAAAATCCGTATTTTAGCCTACTTGCGGGTAGCAAATTCCAAAGCATTTTCAAAACGAACGGATATGCAATGTTTGTTTCCAAATTAGGCGATCTAGTCTATACTTGTTTGCTGCGCGCATAACATAGTAATTCTAGGTTAATAATTGGAATAAGAATACATAACGTTTTCAAAATCGGATATCACGGTTAGTAGAGGCCGGTCTTCGGACCGGGCGAAAGGGGGTGCTCATAGCTGACCTTCCCCGATCGTACCCAAGCTCCCGAGCCAAGACCACTTTGGTGATGACGGACATGTGGCCTTCGGCACCGAGTCAGGGTTTCCTAAATTTCCCATTTTAAAAATATTTAGGTGGCGACTCTGTAATCTGGCAAAGCAGTCCATGTTTGGCACTACTTTTCAAAAATCTGTTTTCTCAAACGATTTGCCGGATTTGGACTCTTTGGTTCAAGATTCAGAACCAACACAAATCGAGTCCGAACTGTAGTGACCCCAATATGAACGGAACGGGACTTAACCCTCCCGGATGCGTTCGGGGACGTCTACAGTTTCTGGCGACTCTGCTGGGGAGTTTGGACGAGCTTGACTCGAACTCGTGATATCCTTTTTTGACTACACTTATGTGTCTCTTTGCATTGCATATGCATTGGTGCGCCTAGGACACCGTGTTGGCCATCTGCTATTCCTGAGCGGTTTGCTGGAGGCTTGTCTTGTCAAGGCATGTCCATAAGGCTGACCGGTTGCGGGCTCTGCCAGTATGGGAACACAAACCCCGGTTTTTACCGGGGCACCCTCTCTTGACCATTCGACCTAGTGCATATTCGGAATCCATAGTGACCATTCCAAACTAGGACAGGTTGCTTACCCGATGCTAAGTTGTCTGAAACCGCTGTGTGCGTAGTGAAACCCTAGCTCCTGACAAAATAGGACAGGAAACCCTACCCCAATATAGGGGTGTTTTGGTTCTCATTTATCTGCTATGTGCTTTAGAGTGTAAACTCTGCAGGGAAACGTACAGATCAGTTTGCAAGTTTAAGTATCAGGCCTGAGGGCATCAGTATCAGTGTTTTGAGAATCAGTTGTCTATGGATATCAGATTCAGGCCTAGGGGCAATGGTTCATGATCAGTGATCAGTGGTCGAGAAACAGTGTATCCAGCATTTGACCGTTTACTTTAAATACCCGACCGTGTGTTGTGTGTTTATTTACTTTGCGCCGTTATGCCGTCCGATTGTCCGTTTATTTATACGTTTTATTTATCTTTTTCATTAGGTAGTTGAGCACGATTGCTACCAACCCAATAGATATCCCCCAAGCACCCTGGGTCAGAGGCCGTCGACTCCTTCGATCTGAGGATCTGATAGACGGACAACCAGTGTACTACTCGCTACCCCCGGTTACTAAACGGAAGTCAATAAGGCAGAGGACATCAGTACAACAGTCAATTCAGAGAGCTTTATCTACCCCACCTGTGTTCAGTAGGGATCAGGATTCTGTGCCACCAACAGAGAGGGAATATATACCAGTAATTCAACCAGAGCAGGGTAGTATGGCCGGTTTGGAAGAGATGGTGCGCCACCTCCAAGAGAGCATGAAAACAATGCAGCAGGATGCCGTCCGTCAGGCAGATTTCGCCAGGCAACAGGCCATAGTTGTGAGAGAACAGGCAGAGACAATTGCCAGACTAGAACAGCAAACCGGAGCATCTGCTTCGCATCAAGTTCCCCCCCCACCAGGAGTTCCAAACCTTGGGGAGACAGCCAACGTTCAGAATGATACAAAACTGCCTACGGGACCTCCCCCACCTTTAGCCCCGCCTCAAATCCAACCCCAGCTATCAAAGACGCCCACCAACCTATTGGACTCTCCCTTTGAGTTCGAGACTGACTCTACCGCACTGAAACTGAGCAAGCTTGAAAAGCTGTTCAAGAGATCCCAAGGGGTCAAGACTATCCCCGATATTGAAGATGGTTATACCGACGCAGCTGTGACGCTGCCCGACAGATTCAAAATGCCTCACATTGATCGGTTCGACGGGACCGGGGACCCCATGGTGCACTTAAGATTGTTTTCAGATATTCTGAGGCCGATGGGCCTCAGTAGGCTTCAGAAGTTGTCTTTGTTTGGTCGGACCCTATCGGGTGTGGCGGCCACATGGTATGCCAAGCTAGAAGATGATGTCAAGAGGAATTGGGACGAAATGGCCGAGGCCTTCATTGCGCAGTACTCATACAACACACAGATTGAGATTACGACCCGTGATCTCGAGACGACTAGACAAGAGCCTAAGGAAAGTTTCTCAGAGTTTGTAACCAGATGGAGGGCTAAGGCTTCGATGATGACCTTGAGGCCTACAGACAAAGACCAAATTCGGATGATTGTGCGCAATCTCCAACCGAAGTTGATGCAAAAGATGATAGTACTCCCCTTTCCTACTTTTTCCGACCTGCATGAAATGGGGGTGCAGATTGAGGATGCCTTGAAGCAAGGCTTGATCGATAACGACCGGGAGCAGCCTCGACGAACTTTCAATCGCAGTAGCAATGCAGGCCCGAGTGGCGTTACGACTGCAAGAGCTCAGGAAGTAGGCATGGTCACCGCCAATCCCCCTCCGAGAAATACAGCAGCCTCACCATTCTCCGGTGCGTCCGGAAGCAACCCGCAAACAACCAAATACCCACCCAGAAACACCAGAACCTTCGCCCCACTTTATATGCCCCTATCCAAAGCTCTGGGGGTTTTGATCAAAAAAGGGCATCTGAAGCCCCTAGAGTCGCGACCCCTACCAGAAAAACTCCCTCCTACCCATAACCCAGCCAAGTACTGTGCATTTCACCAACAGCACGGTCATGATAC
Source organism: Camellia granthamiana (assembly GCA_036172215.1). NCBI lineage: Eukaryota > Viridiplantae > Streptophyta > Magnoliopsida > Ericales > Theaceae > Camellia > Camellia granthamiana. The sequence continues at coordinate 21,782,691 of CM069904.1, forward strand.
CGATCAATGCTTCCGGTTACGTCATGAGATTCAAGATCTCATCGATAACGGGGTGATTCTATCTCCGGAGAAACCCAATGTTACTACAAACCCCCTCCCCGCACATAACCAAGTTCCACCGCCCAAAAGACTTAATTTCATCCATACTGGGGCCGTGTCCTACGACCCTAGTGTCTACATCACACCCACCCACTTGCCTAAACCAGAGGTGTTCCTCCCCGATTGCACTGACCTGTGCATGATGGACATCTCCATGACCCAACCCAAGCCAGCAGTGGTGACCACCGAGAGCAGGGGAAGGGAGATTCCAAAGGAGAAACGGGCTGTTGAGTCCGAGTCTGCAGGATCCGGGAGTTATGTTGAGAAAACGTATAGTCCGGACGACTACATTGTGTCAATAGGCCAGGATGCGCCGGTTGTGAAACTTCCAACAGGAGGAGAACTGTGTGTAATTCAAGGGGACAGTCCGGGACAAGGAACAAATGATGTAACAGCTGTGGAGGAGGCCCTGGCCAATCTCCAATTTTACAACGACCAATACCCAGAGGACGCGGCAGTTGCGTGGTTCAATTATGAGGATTCAGCAGAAGCTACCAGGTGGTTGGACGAGCAGCCCGATGTGGTAGGAGAATTTCAGGCAGAACAGAGCTCAGCAGGAATGAGAATATCAGCGACGGCCGGAAGGGTCGAAGAGCAGAGCATATTGCCGGGGGGCGTCGGTGTTAAGAATTTCGCCCAAGATTGGAACATTTTGAGTACGGAAATGAATGAACAGTCAACCATGTCAGAACAAGCAAGTTTTGAGGATTTCGAGAGGATCAGAAAGGCAAAGGCCCGTGTGGAAGTGGAAACTGCTGTGTGCACAAGAACCGAGAATGCTGCGGGCATGTGGACGGAAGGTGCTGCGAGCACGAGAACAGTCATACCAGGGCCGGACAGGTGTCTGTCGGCCGCTGATGGAATGTGGTGGGAAGATGAGGACCTATGTCTTGCCCATACAGATGAAGATTGGGGGAATAACCCACCCGATAACACTTGGTACCTTGGAGAGGTCGACCACATGACAAGGAGTGGGCGATATTTCAAACCTCCGCACTTGGATCAACCAGAGGCTTCAGGGAAGGACAGAGAGGCTGAGAAGCAAAAAGAGAAGCAGCTCGAAGAGGAAGCCGTACTCAAACAGCTGAAAAAGATACAAGCAGACATCTCTATTTGGGGACTGCTCATGGCCTCACGAGTGCATAGGCAGGCTGTTTTGACAGCCATGGATAAAGCCAAACTCTCCATAGAGACTACGCCAGAGCAGCTAGTTGGACTGGTCTTCCCGGGAGGAGGTTCCCCGACGTTGACCTTTTCGGATAAAGAACTTCCGCCTGAGGGCGCAAATCACAATAAACCCCTCTACATCTCCGTCGAATGTAGAGATAAATGGATACCGGTGGTACTCGTCGATACCGGGTCTGCCATCAACGTCTGCCCAGCAAGGACGGCGTATGCAATTGGCTTAAAAACTGCAGATTTCATACCAACAGCTCAAGTTATCCGGGCATACGACAATACAAGTAGAGAGGTAATGGGAACAGTTAAAGTGCAGACAAAGGTTGGGCCGGGACGGCACGAGATAGATTTCCACGTCCTAGAAGTTCCCGTGACTTTTAATTTGCTTTTGGGGCGGCCGTGGCTGCATCAGGTGAAGGCAGTGTCATCCACTTTGCATCAAATGGTGAAATACCCCTACGGGAAGGGAGTAGCCATCGTTTTCGGGAATTCATCAATCCACCCACCACCCGAGGTATCCACGCCTGTTCTGGAAATCGAGCATGGCATGGAGGACGTATTCATATCAGGTTTTACCTTGGCTGAGGCTCAGGTCGTACAGAATATCATGGCCGCTAATGAAGGGGTATATGTCAGTGCTCAAGCAGTGTATCTCATGAACAAGCTCCGATACATCCCCGGGATGGGATTAGGGAAGAGCGGCCGTAAGGGCATTGCAGCGTTGGCCGAAGTGCCGCACAACCCTCATACCTTCGGCTTGGGTTATCTGCCCACCAAGGAAGATTGGGTAAGAAGAGGAAAAGAGATGGCAGGAAGAGCCAAAGCAAAACAGATGGGAAAACCTTTCGAATTGATGCACCGGCCCATCCGGGGTACCTTGAACGGACGTTTCGTCCGGGAGGGGGAAGACTTCCCATTCTGTGGATTTCCGGAGCCGTGGCTGAATAAAGAAAAGAAACGCATGCCGGGATTTGAAATTTTCTTCGACTTGCAGTTATCTGGGGATGATGTTGCTGAAGAGCAGACAAACCCGACAGTTGAGGCTGAACATAATAAGGAATCGGAGTCTGCGGACGCAGAGTTTGAAATGGGGGTAGCACTGGCTTGTCTACTTTCAGATCCTTTGATCAACCAGGTGTGCTTGGGGGACGACTCTTCGGTGTCCATGATTGGAGATGAAACGGCTGCGGGCCTACCATCAGCTATTTTGGATGCATCCATCGCGCCCTCCCTCACTTGGCAGTATGAGGAGGGATTTTTGTCAAGCAGCACCGGGTCAGGTAGTGAGCCGGAATCTGATTCCACTGAGTCTTGTGAGTCGGAATCAGGTGCCAGCTCGTCTGAGTCTGAGTCCGGTATTCCTGGGGGTGACAACCCGGATGCCGCAGTCCTGTCCAGGTCGTCTTTTTCCTTCTCTTTTGAGTCTGTTGTAACAGAAGAATCGGACGGTTTGGAAGTATCTAATGAGAATGAGGTAACTGTGGTTTCCGAGTACTTTTCTGTGCCTTTGGTTTATTGTTTAAATCAGGACTTTCAAAATTTTGATGAAAACGACGAGGACGAAATTCCTCCGGTTTTGCAACGACTAATTGAGCAAGAGCAAGAGAGGTTTGTTAAACCCTTAATGGATGAAATCACTACCGTGAACGTTGGTACTGAGAAGGACCCGCGGCTGGTCCAGATCGGGTCCACGTTGTCTTCGGAGGAACGCGAGCGCTTAGTCGCTTTATTAAAAGATTTCAAAGATGTTTTCGCGTGGTCCTACGAAGACATGCCTGGAATCGATCCTGAGATTGTACAGCACCGGATCCCTCTTGACCCCGAGGCCCGACCTGTCAAGCAGAAACTCAGGAGGATCCGCCCTGACTGGGCCATTAAGATCAAGGAAGAGGTCACCAAGCAGATTGATGCAGGCTTCCTGCTGGTATCCGAATACCCGACTTGGTTGGCCAACATCGTTCCAGTGCCGAAGAAGGATGGCAGAATCCGGGTATGTGTGGATTTCAGGGATCTGAACAGAGCCAGTCCGAAGGATGACTTTCCCTTGCCGCATATCGATGAGTTGGTAGATTTCACAGCAGGGCATGCTTTGCTCTCGTTCATGGATGGCTTTTCAGGCTATAATCAGATAGTAATGGCACCCGAAGACCGGGAGAAGACTGCTTTTACCACCCCATGGGGGACATATTGCTACAGAGTGATGCCATTTGGGCTAAAGAACGCTGGGGCTACGTATCAACGGGCTGCAACCACAATATTACATGACATGATCCATAAAGAGGTTGAGGTGTACGTGGACGACATGATTGTCAAGTCCAAAGAAAGAGAGGGCCACTACACCGCCTTGCAAAAGTTCTTCCAAAGGATCAGGGAATTTAGGCTGCGGCTGAATCCTCAGAAGTGTACGTTTGGTGTTACAGCGGGAAAAATGCTGGGATTTCTGATTACACAAAGGGGCATCGAAGTCGACCCTTCCAAAATCAAGGCCATCTTAGAAATGCCACCACCAATGACTGAAAAGGAGGTGCGAGGCTTTCTGGGTAAAGTGCAATTCATAAGGCGGTTTATCTCAAAACTAACCTTAACTTGTGAACCACTTTTTGGTCTTTTGAAGAAAGGAAAGAAGTTCCATTGGGACGGCCGATGCCAAGCTGCGTTTGAACAGATTAAAGAGTATCTACAGAATCCACCCGTGTTGTCACCACCAAAGTCGGGGAAACCGTTGATACTGTACCTGTCAGTGACTGAAACCACAATGGGCTGCATGCTCGCGCAAGAGTCGGAAGATAAAGTGGAAAGGGCCATCTACTATCTGAGCAAGAAGATGCTGGATTACGAGACCCGCTACAGTCCGCTGGAGAAGGCTTGTTTGGCCTTGGTATGGGCTACCAGGAAGCTGCGGCACTACCTGTTAGCTCACTCTGTAATGCTGGTTTCATGACTTGATCCCATCAAATATCTTTTCGAGAAACCAGCACTTACGGGTAGGCTAGCTCGTTGGCTGCTGTTGCTCTCCGAATTTGATCTCAAGTATGTGACGCGCAAGTCTGTAAAAGGGAGAGCGGTGGCAGAGTTCCTTGCTGACCACCCGGTTGAAGGGGATGAAGCGGTTGAGTACCTATTCCCAGATGAAGATATTCTGCACATCGAAGATGAAACCTGGACAATGTATTTTGACGGGGCGTCAAATCAGTATGGGTATGGGATAGGGGTGTTGCTAATAGCGCCCGACGATTCCCGTATTCCTTTAGCATTCAAGCTCCAGTTCAAAGTCTCGAATAATGAGGCAGAATATGAAGCATGTATAGCCGGTTTAGAAGCTGCCCTAGAACTAGGGGCAAGGCGATTGGACGTCATTGGAGATTCGAACCTGGTTGTGTCTCAAGCGAAAGGAGATTGGAAAGTGAAGGAGGAGAAGATGATAATATACCACCAGACCTTGGATTTGTTGATTCCTCGGTTTGAAAAGCTAAATTTCACTCACCTAGTGAGAGAGAACAACAGGTTTGCAGATTCATTAGCAACTCTATCTTCCATGATAGACATCCCATCTGGGGTCCGGATGCGTCCAGTCATTATTGACCAGAAATTTGCACCCGCCTACGAGTCGATCTCTGCCATAGATGAAGCGCAGGATAACAACCCTTGGTATTACGACATATGGAACTTCTTAGAGAAGGAAATGTACCCACCAGGGGCAAACGCCAAAGACAAGAGGGCAATCAGAAGAATAGCTGTTCAGTTTATCATCTGCGGGGGTAAGTTGTACAAAAGAGGTCATCTGGGAATGCACAAGCTGTGCGTGGAAGCCGAAGAGTCGAAGCGCCTAATGGAGGCTATCCACGGAGGAGAATGCGGGGCACACATGAACGGGGTAATGCTGGCACGTAAGATCCTCAGACAAGGCTACTACTGGTCTACCATGGAGGAAGATTGTATCGGCTTTGTTCGGCGATGCCACAAGTGCCAGATTCACGCGAACCGGATGAACATCCCGCCGTCAAAACTGTACAACATGACGTCGCCATGGCCATTTTCAGCTTGGGGAATTGACGTGATCGGGGCTGTTACCCCGAAGGGGTCGAATGGACATGAGTTTATCTTGGTCGCAATAGATTACTTTACGAAGTGGGTCGAGGCCCAATCTTATGCGGTGCTGAAAGCTTCGCATGTCGCAAAGTTTATCAGAAACAACATTATCTGCCGTTATGGGGTTCCGAACGAGATCATCTCAGACAATGGTTCCCACTTCAAGAAAGAGGTGATTGATTTGTTGGAGAAGTACAATGTGGCTTTTCACAAGTCGTCCACATATCGGCCGCAGACCAACGGAGCAGTTGAGGCCGCCAACAAGAACATTAAACACATTTTGCAGAAGATGGTGGAAACCTATCGGGACTGGCCAGACAAGTTGCCATTCGCTCTGTGGGGCTACCGTACTTCGATTAGAACTTCGACTGGAGCAACCCCTTATTCACTAGTCTATGGGATGGAAGCCGTTCTACCAATTGAGATTGAGGTTCCATCACTGCGAGTGCTGGCTGAGTGTCAGATAGCTGAGGCAGATTGGCAGCAGAGTAGATTTGAGGAACTCATGCTCTTTGATGAAAGAAGGCTGAAGGCACTGTACCATGTCCAAAGTTATCAGCGCAGAATCGCCCGGGCTTTTAATAAGAAAGTTAAGTCCAGGAATTTGAAAGAAGGAGATTTGGTGCTCAAAGACAATCGAGCTCCCATCCATGACCCAAGGGGCAAGTTCAGACCCAATTGGACTGGTCCTTACATCATCAAGTCAATCTGGTCAGGTGGAGCTGTGGTTCTGATGGATTTAGATGGCTTAGAGTTTTCTCAACCGATCAACATGGACAAGTTGAAGAAATATTACCCCTGAGAGGCTCGCTAGGCCGAAAACCCGGAAGGGCGACCTAGGCAAAATTCAGAGCACAGAAAATTAGAAAATATAAAAACTGAGCTCGCAAGGTTGAAAACCCGCAAAGGGCGGCCTTGGCAAAAGTTAGAGCGCAGAAGGAGAGTGAAAATACTCGAGTGAACTCAAGCCTGAACTACGTAAGGCTTGATTCCCATCTTTGGGATACGTAGGCAGCTTCATCCTGAAGTTCAGCCATAAACATTTTCCCCGATCAGCTTTGTCCACTTGATCATCTTGGTCATCTTTGTCCATCAGCATTCATCGCAATCTCCGGTGCAGTGCTATTCAGACTAGGGGCAACTTTCTGTTGCCATGCAGTGCCGCGGTACTATTCAAACTAGGGGCAATTTTTCAAATTGCAGGAATCTGGGGTTGTGCATCTCAGTGACAAATTTCAGGCGTGTCCAGTTCTGATCCATATCGAAAATAGTTTTGAAAAGTTTTGATAAAAGATGACTTTGTTCAAATAAATCTTTTTACAACTAAGACCATTTCTGGACCAAAACGGAAACTTTTCAGTACCACAACCTTCAATTTCATTGATTTCAAATAGAGTTCTCTTGCTCTTGCATACAATTGAAGTTGCTTTTTATTACATTCAGAAAGAAAACTTGAAAGTACTAATAAAGCAATAAATCCGGGGCATGGTCGAGTCAAATGTCCCTGCGCCCCCTCCCAGAGCTGATCGAAGCCTCTGATGCCAAAGTGGGCCCCTCCTGTGCCTTTTCATTAAGCCAATCCAAGCACTCATCAGACAAAGTGCAACTGAAAGCGGGAGCGGGGGCCAGGAGTTCTCTCGTCCTCCATGCTGTGGCATACCGGGCCAGCTGTGCGCCTCGAATTGGGAATGTAGCCGGGTACTCTATCCCTTCCGGTGGACAAGTCTGATTATGACCGAACTGGCGCAGGATGCGGAATGGGAAGTAGAAGACACAGTGAGTCAAGCCAATCAATTGGATCCCGGGTTGACGGGTCATGCTATAACTCATCATTGGGAGATCGAGCCAAGGGCACCGCCAAGCAATGCGGTCCGCGGACAAACTGCACATCCATTCAAACCACCAACCCTCATCAAGGGCGTCAACTAGGCGTTGTCTGAAGAAGTAGCCACGAGCTGAATACGTTGGGCAAGAATCTACGACCTTCAGCTTATCCATTAACCACACCTGGGGAGGGATAAAAAAATGAGAGAATAAAGAATAGAGAGAAGTGCGATGAGAGAAAAAGTGAGAAAGGGTTTTGTGAGAAAAACCGAGCCTGAGAGCCCAGTGATGTGAGCAGACATAAAAAGTGAGATGGGGTGGGAAACATTACCTGCAGTAATAGTGGACTCCCTGCTAATCTGATCGTCTCTCGACGATAAAAGGCGTCTAAGCCCAACAGTGTCTCAGCCAGGACCATGGCAATGCAGCTTTGGCCCTCCTTCAAGCCTTGGGCAATTTCAATCAACCGGACACTGGCTCCTCCGGAACCGGAGACGAACAGAAAATGAGATAGCATGCATAGACAGAGGGCGTGCCGCCGAAAGCCTTGCCAGTGATGGTCGCCACGGTCACCAGTCTCAGAAAAACGACAGACCAAACTCGGAACATCTAATGTCCCGTCACAAATCAGAGAACGAGCATCGGGTATTGAGAGCCCACACATTTGTCCTAAGGCTTGAGCATGGCCAAAGCGAAGTTGGGGCAGGATCTCCTCATCGCGCTCAGATTCCATTAGAGTTCGGAAATCTTCAAAAGTGGGACACACCTCTTGTCCGCTAAAGCTAAAGACATGTGTTACCGGGTTCCAAAACCTTGCCGCGGCATAGAGGAATGGAAAATGCAGCGGGGTACGACGCAAAGTGAATAGTGCGTTTATGCCGAAAGCTCGGAAATTCAGCTTTTCCGAACCATCCAAGTTGTTAATCCAAGTTGCGAGATTTTGGGCAAGAAACTCTTCCATTTGGAGCAAATCAGGGTGAAAATGAAGAGAACCACGAAGTTGAAACCCCTTTTGAAGAGGATAAGGTTGAGTGAAAGACAGCTGTCAACATTCTGCTGGTGTTGACAATTTAGTGCCGACCGGCCACTTATAGTGCCGACCGGCCATCTATTTCGGCCGATGGAGCACCATTTCGGCCGATGTCCATTCCTCACGGCCGGTGGACTTTTGGCTTGGCCGGTGGTTTTCCCCCCGGCCCTCTGAGGTGTTTATGCCAAAAATCTGGGGAATGCCACCCCTTTCAGTACCCTTAGGTGATCAATTCTCATGAGGGCGTCCCCGTTTTGTTTATCGAGTTGTTGTATATTTGCTTATCGAGTTGTATGTCACTCTCTTTAAGTCTTCATGCCCTTCATCAAGTTGTATTTGCACTTGGCTAGTCTGTCAAGTCTTTGTTTTGCTTATCGAGTTGTAATTGGTTCACTACCTGATTATTACGATGCGATGCTTCGTTTTCAAAAACACAGTGTTAATTTCAGTCACATTGTTGTGTGATGCCTTGCGATGCGATGCATAGAATGTACATTGGAAACACCTTTCGAACAAATAGCTGTTTCATCCCCGTCATGAATTTCTAAAAGAAAGAAAATACGCATTTTCAAAAAAGTAGAACCTGCTTGAGGCAGTGCAATGTGCTTAAACTCCTAATAAAAAAGGGAAGTAAAGCAAGAAAATAACAGGGTAGCAGGGTGCTGAGTTTGACACTGGTAACCTCCTCCTTTCGGCCATCGTACCTTTTGCGCCCTTGTTCGGGTCAGTCATGTGATTTGGTATCTTCATTGCTTAAGGCAGTCCAAGAAATGGCGCCCTCAGAATATAAGCGGAGTTTCGAGTTGACCTCGTACTACGACTTTTGTGAGCGATGCTCAGAACGCGCGAAGGATGTCCCTTCTCGTATCCTTTTATGTCTCGTAAATTTCAAAAGAAATTGTTTCAATTACACTGTGTTGCAGTACGTTGCATTTCAACATCATGTTATATGTGTTCAATTTTCTCTATACACATTGCATTGTATGCGTGCTTTGCTTTACTGATATGTGTTCAATTTTCTCTATACACATTGCATTGTATGCGTGCTTTGCTTTACTGATATGTGTTCAATTTTCTCTATACACATTGCATTGTATGCGTGCATTGCTTTACTGATATGTGTTCAATTTTCTCTATACACATTGCATTGTATGCGTGCTTTGCTTTACTGATATGTGTTCAAGTTTCTATTATACACATTGCATTGTATGCGTGCTTTGCTTTACTGATATGTGTTCAATTTTCTCTATACACATTGCATTGTATGCGTGCATTGCTTTACTGATATGTGTTCAATTTTCTCTATGCACATTGCATGGTATGCGTGCTTTGCTTTACTGATATGTGTTCAAGTTTCTATTATACACATTGCATTGTATGCGTGCATTGCTTTACTGATATGTGTTCAATTTCCTTTATACACATTGCATTGTATGCGTGCATTGCTTTACTGATATGTGTTCAAGTTTCTCTATACACATTGCATTGTATGCGTGCATTGCTTTACTGATATGTGTTCAAGTTCCTCTATACACATTGCATTGTATGCGTGCACTGCTTTACTGATATGTGTTCAAATTTCTATTATACACATTGCATTGTATGCGTGCATTGCTTTACTGATATGTGTTCAATTTCCTTTATACACATTGCATTGTATGCGTGCATTGCTTTACTGATATGTGTTCAAGTTTCTCTATACACATTGCATTGTATGCGTGCATTGCTTTACTGATATGTGTTCAAGTTCCTCTATACACATTGCATTGTATGCGTGCACTGCTTTACTGATATGTGTTCAAATTTCTATTATACACATTGCATTGTATGCGTGCTTCGCTTTACTTACATGTGCTCAAGTTCCTTTTTCTATACACATTGCATTGTATGCGTGCTCTGCTTTACTCACATGTGTTCAATTACAACTGCCTATACACATTGCATCTGCCACACACCTCCAATCGTGTAATTTGCATGTTGCTACCAATATTGTACCTGTTAAGTTTACTTTCTTTTCAGGCATGATATTGTATGTACGGCTCATTTGAGGCCGGCGCGACCGGACGAGCCGCACAGGTATTGTATCCTCCGCGTGAGACGTTTTGAGAATTACATAATTCTCTTACATCCTTTCTACATCGTGGTGTAGTTTGGCGTATGCTAGCTTATAATTGTTGCATGTGTGCTTCATTACAGCTTCCTTTGTATGACCATAAGTTATGCCCGGCTTCGTGCATTGTCTTGCATTCTGCCCCTGCCTTCGGGCGCATATCTTACTTGTTTTGCATGACTGTCCAAGTCTTCGGCCTTGTCAAAAATGGGTCGTCTCTGGGCTTTGACATTCACTCCCGTCATCCTTATGACTTCCGAGTTCTGTCAAAGAGGGGCAACTGTAGACACCCCATTTTTGACCGTCCTCAAGACTTGGATGTCACCGCTCGAACACTCGGTGATTATCTATGTTTGTGTTCGTTTGGAGTTCCCGGAGTTCTCGGCTGCGCGCGCCCTGCCTCAGGATCCCCGAACTCGACCAGTTGTGTTTGGTTTTGCACCAAACACTTGTGTTTTGCCATGAAAGGGCAGGGAATGCCTTATGAGGCATCCCTACACACCACCGGCTGGGGCTAGAGGCCACCGGCTGGCTGAAGCTTTTATCGGCACTTTATTGTGCCGACCGGCACTCTTTTGTGCCGACCGGCACTGTTTTTTTCCAAAATGGTACTCTTTGCCGGCCGAGCACTGTGCACTTGCTTTATCAGATATTTTCTTGCAGCTGTAAAGTGTTTTGCTCCCCTCCATACACGTGTATGGAGGGATGAGCCCTTGGCTTGCTTAGTGGCTAAGTTTTCCTTGCCTATAAGAGGAGAGCTCTTCCTCTTGGCTCAAGTTTAGCCTTTTGAGAGCCAAAACCAGAGCATTATACATATATCTCTGATATACATCCATATATATATATACCTCCCTCTCTCTCCTCTTGTGTGTGTGTTTTTAGGCCAAAAAGTGTAGTTTTACCTCATTTTTGCTCCTCTACACACACCATTACACCTTAGCTCGAGATTGAGAGACTTGGGAGGTTGTTTGTGTTGGTTTTGAGCTGGTTTTGATCGCTGAAGAGTGGCTGGAACCCTTGTTCTTCAAAGGATCTTCAAGGGTAAACACTTTACTTTATATTCCCCATTTTTGCAACCTCTTTCTACCCTCTTTGCTTTGAGTTTTTGAGTTTGTGTTTAACATAAAAAAATCTTGTTTTTACTTGTTCTTGAACCTTCATTAAGGTCATTTTGTGGTTTGAACAAAGGCTCACCCTTTTAGGCCTTATTTGGCTATTTTGGTGACCTTTATCTTAGATCTTGTTGGCTTGGTGTTTTTGGCCTTCTCACCACTGAAAACCAGTGGGTTTTCAGTGGTGGGGAAGATGATTTTAAGTCTCATATAGGGGAGAGACACCCCTCTCCCCTTGGCTCTTTGTTTGCCTTTGTTTTGGGCTTAAAGAATAGCATGAGAGTATGGCGAGTTTTGGCTTCATTTCAGAGTATATTTGTGCTCAATATGACTTGTTGTACCTCTGTTTTTGGTCGGATTTATGGTCCTTAGCATGTCTCTCATACTTGCTTTGAAATGCTCTTTTATGCTTAAAAGTGTGCCATGCATTCGAGCCATATTCTTTGCATATTTTAGTTTGATTTCATGGAGATAATAGCATCATCTTGCCATGTATAAGGGCTGTGAGCCACTGCCTTGGACCCATTTGGCATGCTTGGTTTGGTTGTCTTGCATTTTGGCTTGTAAGCCTTGTTTATATGAAGCTCTAGTATGTATGCCTGCTTGCATTTGGCCTCATTTCAGAGCTTTCTTGAGTGTTTTAAGTCATGTTTAACCTCTGTCTAATGTGGGTTTGATGGTCCTTAGCATGCTTCTTACACTTGCTTTGTAATGCCTCATTTGGCCTAGAATGGTGCCATATGTTTAGCCCCATATATCTCCATGTTTTGGCTTAGCATGGTGGAGCATTTAGCCTCGATTTGCCATGTTCTAGGGCTGTGAGCCACTGTTTTGATCATATTTTGCATGATTAATATGGTTACTTTGCATGATGGTTTGTTGGCCTCAAGCATATAGCCCATGTGCATACATTGGTTAGCCTATTTAGATGATTTGGGATCATTTGGCATGCTATTTCAAGCCTTAATCCATGCTCACATGTCTAGATTTGTTATCTCTCTTCATGCTCTAAAGGTGTGCCCTTTATGCTTTAAAATGTGCATTGTGTGCATTCATGCTTTTGGGATTGTTTTGGGACTGCCACATGAGGGATTTGGGTGCCATTTTGTATGCTGAAAACCTGTTTTGGTTGTCTAACATGTGCCATGTTTGGTCTTGTTAAGTGGTGGTTCAATGCCCCATTTTGTGCCTTAGCCTTAGGCCTCATAGCTTGCATGATTGTATATCATCTTGCTCTTGTTTTGAGGCATGTTTTGCCATTGTTTTGGGGGAGTTTGGGGGCTGCCCTCTATGGCTTAAGTCCATTATCGCATGCTCATTACATGGTTGTTGCATGATTGGTCAATGAAGCCTTGAGCGCATGCTAGTTCTATGCTTAATTGGTCCCTCTTTGCATGACTTCTATGCTTTCCATATTCTAGCATTTTGCATGCCTAATTTGCTAGCATCTTAGTCCCCATGTTTGTATGTTTGCATGTTTGCATGATTGCATAGTTGCATTTCATTGCTTGGTTTGGGGTGTCAAACCAAGTGTGGGAGTTGAGGGGTGTTTGTACCTTGAGTGACAAAACACACCTCAATCTCCCATGTCGTTAGGGCCCTTGACATTAACATGATAGGGGCTTAATTCATTTGTTTGTTTGCATGCATTGTTACATCAAAATAGCAATCTTGGTTCTTTAGGCTATCATGCATCAAAGTGCACCATTGATAGCCCAAGAACCAAGGGCCTTACCTCCTTGAGTCCCAAAGCATGATAGGAGGTCATGACCATGCTTACATGTCCCCCAAAACCCATGCCATGCATTGCTGTCTTGCTGCTGCTATCAAACTGTCTGCTACAGGGACTTTCTGCCGGCCGGCAGTTTATTTTGCCGATCGGCACTGTTTTGTGCCGATAAACTCCATATGCAGCCGGTGGACAACTCAAATAGCCGATGACCACTCTTCCCAGCCGGTGGGGTACTTCAGACCATTTGGAAGGTATTCCAGAACTTTGGGAATTTTTACAGAGGCAGGGCAGTAAAAACAGAAGCAGCAGTGCCATGACACGGGTTTTCCGGGCAGGTTGGATCGAGCATCCACCATTCGCGCATCCCAAGGCAGGGCTGAGGCCCCCATTGCACTTATTTTGCTTTAATTTTAGTAATTAGAATTTGTAATAATTGATTCATTTATTCGTTGGACTGTATTATTATTTTGGTCCCTTCGAGCGAGGGCAAAATTGTAATAAGTGTGTGTGAGTGGGTGTATGTCTTCCAATCCCCATTTCTTTCTCCCTTTTATTTACCCGCTTATGTTGGTAGATTAGGGCATTTCTATCTTAGCATACCTTATGCAATGCATGCGTGCATTCATGCATTTGTTTACATGCACCGGGCTCGGTACATCATACAAACTGCATTGTATTTTCAATTCCAAATTGAATACGTGTATCGAATAAAGTGCATTTCACATGCCATCTTTAGGGTTAGCCGAGCCCACTCTAAATTGCATCATTGCCTGTGTTGCATTAGCCACTTAACATGACCTAGGGACATGCATGTCTGCTAACTAGTTTCTTGTTTTGGCACGGAGTACGATGTAAGTATTTTACGCTTCAGCATATCGCATGCGTGTGAATGTTAACATGACAGTATGATTACCATGTGGCTAAATGCTTATGTGAGATAAACTGCTTGAATGCCTGTGGGTGGAGGTTGGGTTGCTTAAATTGGAAAACTCATTAAAATCCGTATTTTAGCCTACTTGCGGGTAGCAAATTCCAAAGCATTTTCAAAACGAACGGATATGCAATGTTTGTTTCCAAATTAGGTGATCTAGTCTATACTTGTTTGCTGCGCGCATAACATAGTAATTCTAGGTTAATAATTGGAATAAGAATACATAACGTTTTCAAAATCGGATATCACGGTTAGTAGAGGCCGGTCTTCGGACCGGGCGAAAGGGGGTGCTCATAGCTGACCTTCCCCGATCGTACCCAAGCTCCCGAGCCAAGACCACTTTGGTGATGACGGACACGTGGCCTTCGGCACCGAGTCAGGGTTTCCTAAATTTCCCATTTTAAAAATATTTAGGTGGCGACTCTGTAATCTGGCAAAGCAGTCCATGTTTGGCACTACTTTTCAAAAATCTGTTTTCTCAAACGATTTGCCGGATTTTGACTCTTTGGTTCAAGATTCAGAACCAACACAAATCGAGTCCGAACTGTAGTGACCCCAATATGAACGGAACGGGACTTAACCCTCCCGGATGCGTTCGGGGACGTCTACAAGTACCACCTCCACCTCCTCCAATACCACAAGTGCAGCCGCAGTCAGCTTCGTATGGAGATGGCACATTACTCAACATGCCGACGTATGCCGGAGTACCAGACAAGGCCATCCTAGCAGAAACCAAGTTGAACAAGAGTCAAAACTTCGGGAAGAAGCAGAAAAAGAGACAGAACTATGAGAATCGCAAAGTACCGTTCAATGCTAAGAGAAAGGCAAACATGGGCAGTTCCAGCAACTCAGAGCAGGAAGGTAGTGCTAAGCCGACATGTGCTAGTTGCAAGAAGCGACATTTTGGGGTTTGTCGTAGGGCATTAGGGGCTTGCTTTGAATGTGGCGAGATGGGACACCGAGTGAAGGACTGTCCGAAGACAAGGGCTAACGATGGTAAGAAGGAATGAAGGTTCGACGTTCGGAATTGTTTTGAGGACATGGTAAGTTAAGTTTGGGGACCAAACTTCTTTAAGGGGGGAAGGATGTAAGGACCCACATTTCATGCCATAGTCATGTTCATGTGCATTTGCATAACCATGTTTTTGTTAAGTTGCATTCATGAATCTTGCCTTGTTTTGTACGTATATGATTTGCCTAAGTATTATATGTATGCTTTGTTCCTTCTTTGTTGTTGTCCCCAAGCCTAGGTCATGTTAAGCTTAAGTCATGCCAAGCCTAGGTCATGTTAAGCCTAGGTCATGCCAAGCCTAGGTCATGTTAAGCCTAGGTCATGCCAAGCCTAAGTCATTCCAAGCCGAGGTCATCTTAAGCCTAGGACCATCTTGGAACCACCTTGGTTGACCTCCACCATCACCTAGGCATAATGGCCGAGATGTTATCACCTAGGCATCCGAGATCCTTAATCCTTGCACCTAGTGATCTTGTTCTGGGAGTGGAATGACCTAGACCGAGGTGTGGCACATCTAGGCCGAGGTGTGGCACAGCTTGGCCAAGTGTTATCCTTCCTAGCCGAGGTCATTGAGACCTTACTTGCCGAAGCCTATGTCCTTAGCCGAGATCATTACTTGCCGGAGTGCCTTGCCGTCTAGCTTGTTGAGTACGCTTTGTCATAGCCTTGTCTTATCATTCAGTCACCTTTTGAGAAGAACCAACCAGCCGTTGCCACGTGTCCGAGCTGAGTGTTAAATCAGCCGGCAGAGAGAGAAATCTATCATTTGTTATATCTTTGTTCTAGGAGGAGAGAGAAGCTCTAGGAGAGGAAGAGGAGTTCTTGAGGGAGAGTAGATTTCCAAGCTTGATTCCAAGAGATCGAACCGTTAGATCCGTGTTCTAAGGTTAGATTCTTGATCTGCTCAAGTTGTTCTTTATGATCATGTTATTGCATTGCACGATTGAATATGATTTGTAAGCCATGCATTGCTTTGAAGTTCGGTTTTAGAAAGAGAAAGTGGTATTCATGTGTTCTTCAAGAAAAGTCATGTTTTGATCCAAGAGTTTGCACCAAGATCCATGTTTTCATGTTTGTTTTCATATGATCGTCAAGTATGGGTACCAAGGTCCATGTTTTCGAACTCATAGCATGAAATCCCAGATCTTGTAATAACAAGTTATGATTTTAGCATTCATGTTCTTCATGTTCTTCATGCTCATGTTCTTCAAGGAGGAAACCCAGATTTTCAGGCTTCATTTCCCTAGGTGTGATCACCAAGACCACTTTTGCCTAGATCACACACCTAGGCCAAGCATCGTATCTCACCTTGGCCTACCTTGCATGATCACTTGCACCTTAGTCTATCTTGCATGCACACCTAGGCTAACCACTGCATCACCTAGGCCGAGATGTTCATCATCTAGGCCGACCATAGTACACCCTTGCCGGCACCTTGTAACACCTCGGCAGAGAACTGCACATCGAAGCCTAGGTAACCACACCTCGGCCCAGAGGTGTGGGACCTCAGCCAAGACCTCCTGAGTTCACTCAGCTAGGTCATTTTTGCCTAGATCATCTCTGTACATCCATTACAGGACCTAGTTGGTACCCAGCATGTTTTCCCTAGGTCATTGCCAGCATGTTTTACCTAGGTCATTTCCAGCATGTTTTCCCTAGGTCATTGCCAGCATGTTTTCCCTAGGTCATTTCCAGCATGTTTTCCCTAGGTCATTGCCAGCATGTTTTCCCTAGGTCATTTCCAGCATGTTTTCCCTAGGTCATTTCCAGCATGTTTTCCCTAGGTCATTTCCAGCATGTTTTCCCTAGGTCATTGCCAGCATGTTTTCCCTAGATCATTTGCATGCATGTAAAGCTTGTTTTGAGAATGTGATTGCCATGTGTTTGTAGGACTTGAACCTTTGCCTTGATCCCGACGTCCCAAGAACTATGTGAGTGGTATTTTTAATAAAGTTACGTTATAAAGATTTGTTAAAGCTTTACTTTGTTTTAGAAAAGTATTTGATCAAGCATGAATGACTATCCCTATTTTATGTATCAAGTATAAGCTTTGTTTTGATGATATCAAGTTAAGTCCGTACGTGCTAAGGGACTATAAGCGTTTGTAGCACATCAAGTTAAGTCCGTACGTGCTAAGGGACTATAAGCGTTTGTAGCACATCAAGTTAAGTCCGTACGTGCTAAGGGACTTTAAGCTTTTGTAGCACACGTGTTGAAAAACCAAGATTGATGTACAAGCTATGTTATGTATTGTTTTGATAAAGATCTCGGATGTCATTCATTTAAACCTTTATTACTTGTACCATTCACTGAGTATCCAAGCTCACCCTCTCCTTATATATATGTAGGTAGCAAGCAAGAAGGCGGTGACGCCTAAGATGTTATGTGCAAGATGCTTAATTCATGTTTTGTATCGTCTTGAAGATTATGCTTCTTAGTTGTAATTCATGTCTTTTGTATACTTCGGCTTGAGAAGCCTTTTGATCAAGATGTAACATGTACTTTATTTTATTTGTATCCAAGTTGTAAACTATATTAAGATGTATGTCGTTTCATTTGATCTATGCACAGCTCTTATGGACTAATTAGATTTATATATATTGCTTCCGCACATGCTAGCCCCATATATAATACTCTGATTGTGTGTGAATTTTGAAAGTTGGCCTTCGGTAATCTTGGATTACTGGCCATCACGGCACCATTCTACTAGGGGCGGAATGGGGTCGTGACACTACCAATGTAACTTACGAATATTTTATTTATTTATTTTTTTGGTATGAAGTTTCTAAGTTTGGATCATGTTTTGATAATAAATAACTACACAAATACATACAAATATAAATGAGTAGGATTAATTCTTACAGTATTTTCTCTCAAGACATTGAAGGAATCTTTATGATTCCATAGTCTACTACGTTCTCCCGGTTCCTTAGGTGATTCTTGGTGAACAATTTCTCTTCCCATTTCTTGAAGCAATTGATGCATCACTAGTTTTTTGTGTTCATCAACCGTTAACAGACATCTATCAATGAGATTTTGAATCCCAACCGTTGTGTAAACATCACATCCATCTAGAATGGTAACTACCCAATCTTGATCCATCCCAACAAAAAAACAAGCAACATGGAGGAACAAATTTTTGTCGTGATCATCTTGTAAAGAGTCATAGTTTATTTTGAGCTTTTCAACAACTTCATAATCGGGGATTGCTTTCAATTTTTCTAGTTGACTTTTCCAGACATTTAAGCTTTTCCCCAATAGAGAAGAACCCAAAATTTTAATAGCTAGTGGAAGCCCTCCACAGTATTGTACCACCCTTTCCGAGTCCTCTATGAAACCATCAATAGGACAGCTTTTCCCAAAGGCATGCCAACTAAAGAGCTCCAAGGATTCATTGTAATTCAAATTTTCAACCTTGTGAACCTGGTAAACTTCATCAGCCCTTAGCAACCGCTCACGTCTAGTGGTTATGATGATTTTACTACCTTGAGAAAACCAATCCCGCATTCTAAGTACTGCATCTAATTGGTCCATTGTATCCACATCATCAGGAATTACAAGAACTCTTTTGCAACATAATGCATCTTTAATTTTAACAATTCCTTCATCAACACTGTACAAATTTTCCTTTATTCCCTTTAAAATGTCTGAAAGAAGTTGTTTTTGTAATTGAAGTAAACCATTTGGTTGTTTTAGAATTTCTCTTACATTTGCAAGAAAACTACTACATTCGAATCTTGACAAGTTTGAATTATATAGAAATTTGGCAACGGTTGTCTTCCCTATTCCACCCATCCCACTAATTGCGACTAAACCAACATCACTACACTCATCTTGTAACCAAAGCCCAATATTTTTGGCTCGAGAATGTATTCCAATCAAGTAAGGGGAATTGCCCAAGATTGTGCATCTTAGTTTATCTACAACCACTTCTACAATTTTGTGGATAAATTTTGACTCGAATCTGAAGATAACATCAAGATTAAAAATAAAGCACAATAAGAATTCCATGACTTGAACTTAATTATAAATTTTGATGCAATAATGAACAAAATGACTGTTATTCTCTTTGTTTTCTAGGTAAAACTATGTTGTTCTCTTTGTTGAAACAATTGGCCGACTCTTAGACGAAAAATAAATGGGTTTTCACAAGCATGGTTGTGCATCAATATTCCGTTTTCTAATATAAATTGCTTTCCCTGTTTTGCATTTTTTTTTTATTTATATAGTAAGGTAAGCTATTAAAATTTTTGAAGAATAGTCTAATTTTTTCAATAAATTTTTTAGGGTTAATTACACCAAAACTCCCTCGTCTGCTAGTAAATGTCATTTACCTTCACAACTATGAATCGATACTTTTTGACCCTTTCAACTATAAAAGTGTATCACTTTCACCCCGTCTAAACCACCTCTTGAATTAGTAAATTTGTATGATTTTTATATTTATTATGAGGGTCAATATGTACAAATTCAAAGATAGGGTATAGTGATACTACTAGTTGAGGGGATCTATCTTGGTGTAATTGACCCAAATTTTTATGGTGGGAAGCGATTAACTTAATATCATCTTTTCAAATAGCTTAAAAGGGGGAAGCATCTCAAAAAACATAGTTAATAAATTCAAGTTTGTTTAGGGTATTATGAAGAACTTCTTGTGAACCAAAGAAATCGACCTGTAGTATGTTGGAATGTTCCCTCGAGGACAATTTAACTCCTATATTTGAAGGTTATCTTCTAAAAATTAAAAGATGTCAGACTCTTGGAATTAAGAAAAAAACATTCATCCCAAATTTCGATAAATAATTCTTAATCTAACAGACCCTGGTATGAAATTCCAAAAAGGGTGATGCAAGTAATGCTTAGCTAAAAAAGGACATGGGAGGAAATTACCCATCAGCTTGATTTTGTAAATTCATCCCTGCTAAATCTACGGCTTCTCTGAGTGATGCCCTCCATTCTTGTAGCTTGCCCTTCCATTCATCTTTTTTTTCAGCCCCTTCTGTATGGAATCTCTCTTCATGCCTCGTGAATGCTTCTTCGAAACTTTCCATTTGGTTCCTCACGTGGGATGGATTCACATGATAGAAGACATGTAGCACTACATACCCAGTGGTCCTACGTTTGAGGATCACCACAAGTTCATCAAGACACCAACTTGAAGAAGCATAGTTTTTTGAGAAGACAACTATTGAAATCCTTGACTCTTGAATTGCTTTCTGCAACTCAAACTTAATATTTTCTCCTCTTTCAATCTCGTCATCATCTCTAAAGGTGTGAAATCCTCTATGCATTACAGCTGTGTAGAGGTGGTCAGTGAACGTCTTGCGAGTGTCTTCACCTCTGAAACTCAACAACACATGATAACTACATGGACAATAAGAAGGGGAGGCGTCTTGGGCTCTAACAATCTCCATTGGATTAAAGCTACACAAAAAATTGAGGACAGAAGCAGTGCTATGGGTTAGGATGAATTCTATCTGTCAAGGCATCATAGATATTTTATAGACGATGTGACTTTATATAACCATCTACTACTGTTATAAAATTTTTCTATTGTTTTTTCAAATTTTAATTTTGTGAGAACTCATATTTAATTATTTTTGTAAATAAATTATATGATGTGAATAATAAATTAAATATTATATGAACTATTTAATAAAATTAATATTGAGTAAATTAGGTAAAAGCTTTTTCAATTTAAAACACTAACAAAAATATTAGTAAGAATAATAATTTTGTAAGTATTCAATATTTATTGTTTATAATTATTTTTTTCAATGATTCAACTTAATAATTACCCTTACTAAATACCTTACTTCAAAAATCTTAATTAATTAATTTTAAGAAACCCACACAAATGCACATCCATATAAATTTATCATCTAATTCAAAAAAAAAAAAAAAAAAAAAAAAAAAGGAGATTAGGTGGCCAGTGGGGTTAAAGAGCAATTTGGGAAGTGGGTTAAAAGCAAAAAACTAGTTTTAATCCATTTTGGGTCACATCACTTCTCATATTTTTTTACACATTTTTTCAAAAAAAAATTCAAAAAGTCAACTTTTAACCATTTTCCCAAAACACCCCTAAGTCACCCCACCTCTTGTCACTTTGTATGGTAGACCACACATAGGTTATAATTGAAGCATTGGATTTTAACAGATTTGTCTTCATACATCATAACGAAGGTTTATCTATATATGCATACAACTGAAGAGATAAAAATAAATAAATAGATAAATAAAAATAGTGATAGCAAGTGAGGAAGAAAGAGAATAAGAAAAAGCCTAGTATTTTTTCTACTATTTTACCATCTAATTGCAATCTCATTGCAAAGTAAGAAAAACCTCAAAACATTTCCACTCTTTTTCTTCAAAATTAGATTTTATTCAAATGTCTATGAGGCTAAAAATCTTGATAGAGTTTTGTTTGTAATTACATGTCAATTTAGTGTTATATTTATGAGATATTTGAAGGTTATTTATATATTAGTAGTGTTAAAATTATGATAAAATTTTCGATTTAGGCTTGCATGTGTAATTAGTGGTGTTAAAGAGATGATTGAAGATTTTATTTGATCTGATCATATGGTTCGTAACACTGCCTTGATCTGATCATATGGTTCTTAACTCTGCCAGAATATTGTACGAATTTTTAGACAACTCCAAAGGAAGACTCATCAAGAAAATGATGGTCTTCTACGCTTCTTTCAATAAATAAATATTGAATATGACGATGAGATTATGTGACTATATCACAATCTAATGAGTAATTTCACTTGTCATAGAGACCACAACATGGTTGGGCTAAACTTGAACAACACGTAAGATGTGAAACTTGAGCCAGAACGGGCAAGGTGTGTTTGAATGCAATATGGATTTGATTTTCTTTTAGGGATCTTTTACACAAAATTATGGATAAATTTTACTTTATGCCCTTGTGGTTATAGTCGGAGAACTTTACACTCCTATGGTTCACATATAGGCAAATAACTCCTACGTGGTTTTGGACTAAATTGTAGCAATAACTCTGCTAGATTTAATGATGAAATGACATTAATACCCTTATTCTTCTTCTACGTATTATTTTTTTTAAAGAAAAAAAAAAAGAAAATTAATTAATTTTTAAATCTAATTAAAATCATATTTTTTTAATTGCCAAAAAAAAATATTTTCCTAATTTATTTATAAGATATTTTTATAGTTAATGAAAAAAAAAAAATTACGTGTTTAACTTTCAAAGTTACTTTGATTTTATTATTATTATTATTATTATTATTATTATTATTATTATTATAGAAATTTCATTGCATTCTAATACTAAACTACTAGTGGTAAACTCGTGCTATGCACGCGATTGATTTAATAATTTGTAGATTTTTTAATAACACATTAATTTTTAAGTTAACTCATAAAATTATAATCATATTGCATAGAGATTATCTTCTCAAATTTCATAAGTAAAGACAATGTTTCAAAACAAATATTCATAAAATATTATAATCATCCAACTTATCTATTTTTCTTGAAATAATAAACTTGATTTTTAACTAATGAGATAATCTATACTAACAATAAATAAGTTATTTCTCAATGAACCTAATGTCTAAAACATATATATGCTAAAAAAGCTAATAATAAACTAAATGTCCTAAATCAAATCTATTTATATTTGATAAATTAAAACTCAATAGATGTGGCTCATTATGTCCAAATGTCCCAAAAAGTACCAATTAAAATAAAAAAAAAAAAGAAAAAAAAAAGTGTTATCATTTTTTACATACAAACAAACTTTTAAAAAAAATAAAATAAAATAAAAAGATATATTAACTTATGAGGAGTGTTGATTTAATTGTCCTCATTTTGTGTTGTTGCTTCACTTCATTCTCTTCACAACCATTATTTTGTTGTTGCTGCTGCTATTGTTCCACTTTAATATTTTCATTATCAATACGTTGCTCCACTTTAATATTAACATTATCTTCAATTACAACCGTTGCACGATTAGGACCTTTATGTATGTACCTATATAAGTACTTGATCAATTTGCTGCATGCACAACGCTCAATATTGATATGAGTATCATACAGAACAATAAGATCACGGTTGTATGAAATAATCCATCTATTGTCAATTTCAAATCCATTAACCATGTATTTTTTCTTTGTATCCCTTCGCCTATAGATGGCAAATCTATTTTCATCAATACTCGTTTCACTGCAAAAATTCTTTGAATAATGTTTTGAATATTTTCTATTCACCATACATGGGGCATTAGGGTTAGCATTGCCATAGGGACCATGTATCATGCACCTCATTATTGTTTGAAATGCTAATGGATCTTTATCCTTATGAAGAATTTTAGCACAAATTATATCATTAATTCCCTCTGACGATTTTATCATGTCATCTATTAGGAAAGCACACAAACATGATAGTCTATAATTGTTTGTAGTTGATTGTATACATTGAAATTATCAACTCGTACATGATAACATCTGCTATAGAATTCATAAAACTAGTTTGTAACCAAAGATCTAAAAATTTGTATTTCATCTTCAAACCTTGATATATCAAATGGTTATCCAATTAGTGTGGATATGTTTTGGCAGTGATACCACAAGCTTGCTTATCTTATTCTTCAATAAATTGGAATACAAAAGATAAAAAATAAAAAATCTCACTAAGTATATCATTGTTTGTTGTAAGTATATATAAAAAAAAAAAAAATTAAAAATCTATTATACAACATGCATCTGCTGAGGAGCTAATGTAACATTTTGTAAAGAAAATTATAACACAATAAGTTTAAAGTAAGCAAAGATAACGTAATCAGATTATTGTTATACATGAAAAAAAAAGAAAAAAAAAAAGAGACAGGATTCTATTTTGATTTATTGTTAGATTTTTTTAAAAGGTTTTTTTGAATTAGAAAATAAACACAAAGCGGTGTCTTTTTGTGGATGTGTATTTTTTTTTATTAATTTATTTAATTGAGATTGAAATTTATTTAATATATAGATATTAATGGATTTTACGGGATAGACATCTAATTGAGTGAATTGTGGATGATGGACATATATGAGTAAATTGTAGGAATAAAACTTGTGGATTTTTTTTATTTTTTTTAATAATGTGATAGACATTGGACATTTATAATTTGTATATATGTTTTAAATTTATTTAAGTTACAGATATTTGAGGATTTTATGTATATATATATATATATATAACGTGATATATAGACATTAGATATTTGTAATTTATATATTTTTTAATTTATTTAAGTTATAGATATTTGTGGGGGGTTTTTTTTTTTTTTTAAATAACGTGATAAACATTGGATATTTGTCATTTTTATATTTTTATATTTTATGTGGGTTTATATTATTATATTTTGTGGGTTTATTTTTTATTAATTTATTTAATAATTATAGATTTTTCAAAAAAATAAAAATAACGTCAAAGATATTTGTGGGTTTATATATTTTTTTATTAATTTATTTAATTGAGAGTGAGATTTATTTTAATTAATTTAAGTTATGTGATAGACTTGATTTTCTTGAATTATAGGTGAACTACTTTTAATATGGAAAAGATAGGATTTATAAAAGTTGAAGAAAATATCAACGGTGTTATAAGAGAAGAAACAAATCAAATCTGATTAAATCGAAGAACAAATGCAAACCACAAATTAAAAAAGCTTTATTTTCTTGAATTGTAGGTGAACTACTTTTGACATGAAAAAGATAAGATTTATAAGTTGAAGAATATATCAACGGTGTTATATGAGAAGAAACAAATTGAATCTGATTAAATCGAAGAAGAAATGCGAACCACAAATTAAAAAGCAAGCAAGCTCAAACCATGCAAAATGTAATAATGAAAAAGATAAAAAGTTGCATACAGAGCTGAAAAATATTGAAAAAAAGAAATATATACACACAAAATTAATAAATATTAAAAAAATGCATATAAAGTAAGAAATAATATTAAGAGCATAAAAACGAAGAAGATGAAAAAATGTGTAGATGAACTCAAAAATATTAGGGAAAAGAAATATATACACACAAAGATATAAAGTAAGAAATAATATTACACTGAACTTGTAATGATTTTCTCAGATCATCAAACTTGGAAAATGTAACAATGGAGAAGATAATGAATTTCGCAGATCATTAAACTTGCAAAATGTAACAATGGAGAAGATAAGTTTTTTTGAGAAAAGATGGGTAGATGAGATAAGGGAGAATAATATTAATAATATCACACTAATCTTGTAACAAAAAAGAAAAAAAAGTGCTAACATTTTTTTGTTATCATTTTTTACATGCAAACAAACTTTTACAAAAAAAAGAAAAAAAGAAAAATAAAAAGATATATTAACTTTTGAGGAGTGTTGATTTAATTGTCCTCATTTTTGTGTTGTTGCTTCACTTCATTCTCTTCACAACCATTATTTTGTTGTTGCTGCTGCTATTGTTCCACTTTAATATTTTCATTATCAATACGTTGCTCCACTTTAATATTAACATTATCTTCAATTACAACCGTTGCACAATTAGGACCTTTATGTATGTACCTATATAAGTACTTGATCAATTTGCTGCATGCACAACGCTCAATATTGATATGAGTATCATACAGAACAATAAGATCACGGTTGTATGAAATAATCCATCTATTGTCAATTTCAAATCCATTAACCATGTATTTTTTCTTTGTATCCCTTCGCCTATAGATGGCAAATCTATTTTCATCAATACTCGTTTCACTGCAAAAATTCTTTGAATAATATTTTGAATATTTTCTATTCACCATACATGGGGCATTAGGGTTAGCATTTCCATAGGGACCATGTATCATGCACCTCATTATTGTTTGAAATGCTAATGGATCTTTATCCTAATGAAGAATTTTAGCACAAATTATATCATTAATTCCCTCTGACGATTTTATCATGTCATCTATTAGGAAAGCACACAAACATGATAGTCTATAATTGTTTGTAGTTGGTTGTGTACATTGAAATTATCAACTCGTACATGATAACATCTGCTATAGAATTCATAAAACTAGTTTGTAACCAAAGATCTAAAAATTTGTATTTCATCTTCAAACCGTGATATATCAAATGGTTATCCAATTAGTGTGGATATGTTTTGGCAGTGATACCACAAGCTTGCTTATCTTATTCTTCAATAAATTGGAATACAAAAGATAAAAAATAAAAAATCTCACTAAGTATATCATTGTTTGTTGTAAGTATATAAAAAAAAAAAAATTTAAAAATCTATTATACAACATGCATGTACTTAGGAGCTAATGTAACTTTTTGTAAAGAAAATTATAGCACAATAAGTTTAAAGTAAGTAAAGATAACGTAATCAGATTATTGTTATACATGAAAAAAAAAAAAAAAAAAAAAAAACACACAAGGAAAAAAGAGGATTCGATTTTGATTTATTGTTAGATTTTTTTAAAAGGTTTTTTTGAATTAGAAAATAAACACAAAGCGGTGTCTTTTTGTGGATGTGTATTTTTTTTATTAATTTATTTAATTGAGAATTAAATTTATTTAATTTATAGATATTAATGGATTTTACAGGATAGACATCTAATTGAGTGAATTGTGGATGATGGATATACATGAATAAATTGTAGGAATAAACTTGTGGATTTTTTATTTATTTATTTATTTATTTTAAATAATCTGATAGACATTGGACATTTATAAGGGGGTAAAGTAAAATTTATCTATAAATGTATGTTGAATATCCCTAAAAGAAAGTCAAGTCCATATTGCATTCAAACACACCTTGCTCGTTCTGGCTCAAGTTTCACATCTTACGTGTTGTTCAAGTTTAGCCCAACCATACTGTGGTCTCTATGACAAGTGAAATTGCTTATTAGATACAGGGATAATCACATAATATCACCGTCATATTTAATATTTATTTATTAAAGAAACGTAGAAGACCATCATTTTCTTGATGAGTCTTTCCTTTGGAGTTGCTTTCTTAATTATTTTCTTGCATGTTGAATGGGTTTTTTACTCAATTAATGCTATTCTTGAAATTCTTTTTCTATGAGCTAGACTTTTCTATGTAGCTCAGGGAGGACAGGTCTTCTTGGTCATCTTCAATTTGGCATATAGTTTTGGTCTTCAGTTTTGGATGAGAAATTAGTAGTAGTCAAGAGTTAGCCAAACCAATATACTGAAAATGTCCAAGTTGAAAGGGGAAATTATAATTTACTACACAAACAAATATAGGTGATGTCTCTATTTAGATTTTAATAGTTAAAATAATGAGGCTCATCACTTTTCTGTCTTCTTTGACAACACAACATGACACTAGTTATGAGATGAGTAACGTAGAGCATAATTAAATTGGTTCATTAAAAAAAATAAAATGAAAGTCTCATAACCAAATCTACTTTTGTTCAAAACAAAATAAGACAAAATCTCATAACAAAATTCACATCGATTCATAACTAAACACCACAAAATGTTATAATCAAATAGTAAGTCCTAGTAAAATTATTAAGTTGGTTTAGATTGAAAAAGAAATCAAAATACAAGAGTTTAAGTTGACAAAATTAAAAATTAAGAATTTATCGCAAGAAGTATCGCTTGAGCGACCAGACACATTAAGTCGCACCGCTTGAGCAAAGAAAGTATCGCTCGAGTGAAAAATACAAACTCTCAGAAGTTTTGCAGACAGAAGAACACCGCTCGAGCTCAATAAAGGCCTGTAACAACGCCCGCGGGGGACCTCGCTACAGCTCGGACTCGATTTTTGTTGCGGTTCCAAATCTCGAACCAAAGAGTCCAAATCCGGCAAATCGTTTTGAGAAAACAGATTTTTTGAAAGAAGTGCCAAACATGGACTGCTTTGCCAGATAACAGAGTCGCCACCTAAATATTTTTAAAATGGGAAATTTAGGAAACCCTGACTCGGTGCCAAAAGGCCACGTGTCCGTCATCACCAAAGTTGGCTCGGGAACTTGGGTACGATTAGGGAAGGTCACATCGTGAGCACCCCCTCTCGCCCGGTCGAAGACCGGCCTCTACTAATCATGATATCTGATTTTGAAAACATTGTATGCTCTTATTCCGGTTATTAAGCCTAGGTTACTATGTGATGCTCACAGCAAACAAGTATAGACTGAGTCGTCTGAATTGGAACTAGACACTTCATGTTTGTTTGTTTGAAAATGGTGTGATGGTGCTACCCGCAGGTAGGCTAAAATGCGGATTTGCCACCCTCAGGTGGGCTTAGAAAACAGTGATTTTGCCACTATCTAGTGGGCTTAAAACAAACAATCAGTGATTTGTCCCAGTTCAAATAACTCAACCTCCACCCACAGGCATTCAGGCAGTTTATATCACATAAGCAAATAGCCTCATGGTAAGCATGCTATCATGGCAGTCACTCACACACATGCAAGGATGCTAAAGCATAAAACTTACAGAGTACTCCAAGCCAAAACAGAAAACTGATTAGAAATCATGCATGATCCTAAAACATACAGAATGCCTAATGCAACGCATGCAAAAATGCAACTATAGCAGGCTCGGCTATTCTAAACATGGCATATGGAATGCTACAACTAACATGTATTCAATTTGGAATTGAAATACAGATGCAGTTTGTATGATGCGCCGAGCCCGGTGCATGCAAAACAGATGAATGATGCAAACATGCTGTCATACTGTTATGCTAATTGAAATATGCCCTATATCTAACCATCCAAAGCGGATAAATAAAAGGGAGAAAGAAATGGGGGTTGGAAGACATACATCACACTCACACACCCTTATTACATTTATGCCCTCGCACAGAGGGTCCCAATAAATAATACAGTCCGAAATAAAAGAATATACAGTCCGAATAAATATACATATTTCTAATTAATTAACAAATTAATTACAGAAAAGTAAAACTGGCATGCAAGCCAGGGACTGCCTTGCTTCTGGTGGATGGTGTATGCTGGGCTGCTTCGGGCGGAAATCCACTGGGATGCCCCAATTAGCCTCTGTTTGCAGTATTTCTCGAAATGCGCGCCGGATTCTGAAAAGTTGCTAACTCTGGATTTTGCTGCAACAGAGAGCAGGAAAAGGGCATAGCAATGTATTTCACAAATGTATGCATGCCTCGATCCTCGTGCCACCAATCACGCATCTCGATGCATGATGGCCGAGGAACCGAAATGCACAACTCAATATGGGATGAATGCAGATGAATGCTACAACAAAAACCTAACTCCATCATGGGTAATCCGGAGTGTCGGTGACTGGGGAATTGAGACATGTTCCGGTACGCGGAGTACGGAACGCGCCTCGTTTCCCATGCAATATGCATGATATGCATGAAATGCAACTAACATACAACCCTAGCATGCGCAATGCTGTGAAACTGAGATGAAAATAAGATGCTTCGAAAAGCGTGCCCACTGGCACGCAAACCGAGGCAATGCGGAATGTCATGCGAAATGCAATGATGGGCTTACACCAATATGAGAGGGCCTCAGCCACACTCACACGGGATGCCGGAATGATAAGAATGAGATGCCTCGAAATGCGTGCCCACTGGCACGCAAACCGAGGCAATGATATGGAGTGCGAATCGGATAAAACCGAAGTGCCTCGAAATGCGCACTCACAGGCACGCAAACCGAGGCAATGATGTGCGATGCAAAATCGGATAAAACCGAAGTGCCTCGAAATGCGTGCCCACAGGCACGCGAACCGAGGCAATGATATGCGATGCAAAATCGGATAAAACCGAAGTGCCTCGAAATGCGTGCCCATAGGCACGCGAACCGAGGCAATGATATGCGATGCAAAATCGGATAAAACCGAAGTGCCTCGAAATGCGTGTCACACGGGCACGCGAACCGAGGCGATGATGTGCGATGCAAAATCGGATAAAACCGAAGTGCCTCGAAATGCGTGCCCACAGGCACGCGAACCGAGGCAATGATATGCGATGCAAAATCGGATAAAACCGAAGTGCCTCGAAATGCGTGCCCACAGGCACGCGAACCGAGGCAATGATATGCGATGCAAAATCGGATAAAACCGAAGTGCCTCGAAATGCGTGCCCACAGGCACGCGAACTGAGGCAATGATATGCGATGCAAAATCGGATAAAACCGAAGTGCCTCGAAATGCGTGTCACACGGGCACGCGAACCGAGGCGATGATGTGCGATGCAAAATCGGATAAAACCGAAGTGCCTCGAAATGCGTGCCCACAGGCACGCGAACCGAGGCAATGATATGCGATGCAAAATCGGATAAAACCGAAGTGCCTCGAAATGCGTGCCCACAGGCACGCGAACCGAGGCAATGATATGCGATGCAAAATCGGATAAAACCGAAGTGCCTCGAAATGCGTGTCACACGGGCACGCGAACCGAGGCGATGATGAAATGCAAATCGGATAAAACCGAAGTGCCTCGAAATGCGCGCCCACAGGCACGCAAACCGAGGCAATGATAAAATGAGACGAAATAGCATACGGAATGCAATGATGGGCTTACACCAACATGGGAGAGCCTCAGCTCACTCACATAGGAGGCCGTCGGGTAAAAACAAAGTGCCTCGGAATGCGTGCACACGGGCACACAAACCGAGGCGATGGCATACAAGCATGAAAATGCAAATTGGGCTTACGCCAACATGAGAGGGCCTCAGCTCACTCACATAGGCTGCCGGAATGCTAGAAATGAGGTGCCTCGAAGTGCGTGCCCATTGGCACGCAAACCGAGGCAATGCAAAAATGACACAAATGGCATGGGAAATGATGGCAATGGAATTTCAGCACTTAAATAAACGGGAAAACAGCCCCGAAACAATTCGAAATGACACTCGAAGCATGCATTCATCCCGAAAATGCGAAATTAAGCCCCGAAATGGCCTATAGCCATGCTACACGTGCAAAATATGATCATGGCAGCAAGAACAGTAGCAAGACAGTCCCAAAAATGGCATTTTTTCAGTAGTAAACATGGCCTAAATGCAAGCATAGATAGATCAAACAAAGCATGCAAAGTTAGTGGCCAAAAGAGGGGTATTGAGACAAGTGATACATGCAAACCCCAAATGGACAAACTTTCTTCTACAACATTGAAGATGAGCTAAAAATAAGCACAATTGCAGAAGATGACATTCTCAAAATCAGATCACAATCATGCTAAAAGATCCATGCAAAATAGGCTCCAAATAGGCTATATCATGAGACATGCAATGCACACACCAAATGACAAAACTTTCTTCATGGAATATGTAAAGGGGGTCAAAATAAGACCAAAGTCAGTAGGGGTCGAAGCCCCAAAAACAAATAGAGATAGGTCAAAATTGCATGCAAAAGAGTGGCACACTTGATGAATATTGAAGGAAGTGGTATATACAAAGGCCAAATGAAGCTGAGCCTATCTACAATGTTGTAGAGGGGCTCATTTTAAGCACAAAAGCAGTAGGGGTCGGACCCCCAAAAACCAACACAAATAGGTCAATTTTAGCATGCAAAAATGTTACCAACTTGAAGAATATTGAAGGAACTAGTGTATACAAACACCAAATGAGGTTGAGCCCTTCTACAAAGTTGTAGAGGGGCTCATTTTAAGCACAAAAGCAGTATGGGTCGGAGCCCCAATTCTCAACCAATTAGAGTATGAAAATGAACCAAGAAAAAGCCCTAAAAGTTAGTTTTGAATACTCACCCTTGAAGACTTGTCTTTCTTTGATTCTTGGCCTTGATTTGTAGCTTCTCAACCTCTGAAATTCACTTCCTAGCTGCTGGAGTGGTAGTGTTGATGGTGGAGCTAAGGGTTGGTGAAGAGATGGCCTTGACACTTGAAGCTTTTTTGGAGTTTTGAGCTAAGGAAATGGAGGAATTTGGAGATCTCTTCTTCAAGGAAAATTTTCCAACCTTGAAGAAGGAGAGGGAGGGCCCTTCAAATAGGCAAGAAAATGGGGTGTAAAAGGGGAGGGAAAGCACCCAATCTTTCCCTCCCGAAATATCCCCGGATGCCCCGGGATATGCTGGAAGATATCCGGACAGCTGGGACAGGCTGGAAAGCAAGAATCTGGCCGGCCAGGTATTTTTTTGCAAGGTGGCCGGCCAGCCACCCTTCATGGCCGGCCAGCCACCCTACATGGCCGGCCGGCCACCCCAAGAAAATGAACAGGAGATTTTCTGGCCGACCAGTATAGAAAGGTGTCCTCCAAGGTGTGTAGAATAAGGCCCCATGGTTGAAATCTGGCAACTCTGAAGCAGGAGCCACAACATAGAGCTTGAAGGAGAGGCCCAAAAATGAA
This sequence comes from Camellia granthamiana, assembly GCA_036172215.1. Lineage (NCBI taxonomy): Eukaryota > Viridiplantae > Streptophyta > Magnoliopsida > Ericales > Theaceae > Camellia > Camellia granthamiana. The sequence continues at coordinate 21,815,131 of CM069904.1, forward strand.
ACCAACAATTTCTGGCCGACCACTATGCCAAAGTGTCCTCCAATATGTGTAGAACAAGAATCCAAGGTTTGAATTTGGCAACATTGAACCAAGAGTCACAACATAGAGCTTGAAGGAGAGGCCCAAAAATGAAACCCACAGTTTCTGGCCGACCACTATGCCAAAGTGTCCTCCAAGATGCCCTCATCACAGATATGTAGCTTTGGTTGGAAGAAAATGCCCCTAGGGTGTTCAACATTGGCCCGGAAGTGAGCAAAACGGGCTCCGGAGGAGCGAAACTGGTTATCTGGGATAATTGTTGGCTTCTCACCCCCCAGTGATCTTCCTGATGTTGAAACAGAGGTACCTGCCAAGTTTGAACAAAAACTAATGAGAAATGAACACTCGGAGCCAAAACCGAGCAGTTTGGAGTCCCAAAAATGGGCTGCAGGTGCCGGAAGTGGTGTTCAGCAGCGAAGTGGGTATCTGCAACCCCAGTGTCTTCTGGAATGACGAAACAGAGATACCTGCCAAAAACCGGAGCAAATGGATGCGAAATGAATGCTCGGGACCAAAACACGCAGTTTGGGGTCCCGAAAACCGGCTACAGGTACCGGAAGTGGCACACAACCACGAAGTGGGCATCAGGGGCCCCAGGGTTCCTCGGAATATTAAAACAGAGGTCTCCGCTAAAAACCGGAGAAGGCTGATGCAAAAAGAATGCTCGGGGCCCAAATCACGCAGTTCGGGGTCCCGAAAAAGGGTCGCCGGGCACCGGAAGTGGTGTTCGGCTGCGAGGTGGGCATCAGGGGCCCCAGTGTTCCTCGGAACATTAAAACAGAGGTCTCCGATAAAAACCGGAGAAGGCTGATGCAAAAAGAATGCTCGGGGCCCAAATCACGCAGTTCGGGGTCCCGAAAAAGGGTCGCCGGGCACCGGAAGTGGTGTTCGGCTGCGAGGTGGGCATCAGGGGCCCCAGTGTTCCTCGGAACATTAAAACAGAGGTCTCCGCTAAAAACCGGAGAAGGCGGAGATGGTTGGGCGGTCCCGAGCCGAGGCACACGGCCTAACGGCCCCGAAAACCGGGAACCGGGCTCCGAAATGGGCAAAATGGCCTACGGCCACGAAAAGTAGCTCACGGCCACCGGGAGATAGTCTACAGGACCACTCCCTTCCCTTAGGAAAGAAAACAGAGAAAACCGGGTCTGGTTCGCAAACCGAGACAAAGCACAGGAGAGAATTCGGAAGTCCGGAGGCAGGGCGCACGGCCGCGACTCTGAGACTTCTGAACGAGCACAGCATGCAACATCACCGAGCGCTCAACTGGTGACGTCTGAGTCTTAAGGTCGGTCAAAAATGGGGTGTCTACAGTTGCCCCTCTTTGACAGAACTCGGAAGTCATAACAATGACGGGAGTGAATGTCAAAGCCCAGAGACGACCCATTTTTGACGAGGCCGAAGACTTAGACAATCAAACGAAATGAAAAGAGATATGTGCCCGCAGGCGTGCCCGCAGGCAGGGGGCAAAAATGCAAAACGACATGCACAGAGCCAGGTGATCATGCAAGTGCAACAAGCTGTAATGAAGCAGGTATTGACAAATAGATGCAACAGTTTTAAGCTAGAATGCAAGGCGAACAACTACATTTCATGCAGTTAAGAATGCGGAGAATCATTCAATTCTCGTCGCGTCTCACACGGAGAAGATACGATACCTGCGCGATTCGTCTGGTCGCACCAGCCTCAAATGAACCGTACATACAATATCGTGCCTGCAAAAGAGAGAAATTCAACAAGAACAATATGCAACATAACGCGAGAAAAGTGCGTGCGTGTCAACGCGTGTTTAAGCACAAAAGTATGGCACATCAAGAAATCATGCGAAACATTCATGCCAATGCGAATTATAAGCCCAATGAAGCACAACGAACATAAATCAGGATGCCCATTTGACATGAAATGATGAACCGGAAAATGCGCAGTTCGGTAACGGCAACTCAATCGCGGCCTCTGATTCAACTCCCGGAGAGTTCACAACATGTTTAGAAAGGATACACTCTGATTCTGATGAATAACGACGAGACACATATCAGAAATTGCAATTAAAGTTCCGGCGGAGCAATTCGGCGCCAGAAAGTGCACTTTTCTTCAACTTTTTCAGGTCCCGGGAACTCCGATTTTCCTCAAAATTTGCAGAGAGGTAGGGGAGGGGGTAGGGGACATGGTCGGCCAGGTGGTTGCCCTAGGAGAGGCCATCGGCCAGGGCAAAAAGGTAGAGGGGCCGGCCAGCCAGGTTAGGTGGCCGGCCGGCCACCTGCCAAAAGCAGGGGCAAAATGGTCATTTTGACCTTTTCTATATATATGCACCTCCATTCAATCCGAAATCACACCCCCAAGTGTGGAATTCTCTCCTCTTGCTCTCTAAGCCATTCTCTCTCTCAGATCTGCATTCTATACGCGCCCCTCGGCCTCCCACGCAAGTTGTTTTTGCGAAATCTTTCAGATTTAAGCACTTTGAAGCGACTAAATTTCGACTTTGGAGCTTCTCTTCTCATTTTCACCACTTGAGGTAATTTTGTTTCACTATTTGGAAAATTTTCCCGGGGGGTTGACTTTTGTTGACTTTTTGTTTCCCGAGAGTTGACTTTTGTTGACTTTTTCCAACTTTGGCCCATTTTGCTCATTTTTGCTCCTCTTTGCAGATTTCTCGACATGGCGGGCCATTTCCCTCACGGCGGAGGTTTTCCCGGCGCCGGAGATGACTTTGACATTATGGCATTGCCTCCGAGAGTTCGCCCTTTCATTCCCGATCGATATGCCCCAGCGGTTCATAGGCTTCCGCGGGCCACTTTTCGTCATTTCACTGAGTTTAACGACCGAGTACCAAGGGATCTTCTCTTACGAGAGCCAGAGCAGCACCTCTCTTATGATGCAGAGGTATTTTACTTTAGTCTCTGTATTCCTCGTGCATTTCATTCCCCTGCCATGCTTAGACACATAGTTTAGCTTATGACACAGTACTTGCATCCTGAGCATGTGACTTAGCCACTTGAATTCCGTGAACACAGCTCATTGAATAATTGTGAACGCATAGTATACATTAGTTAGGAACTGAACACACGGCTCAAACATTGATTCGCCAAACACGCAGCCCGAAGTTGAAAATGAGCACACAGCACATACTGACTAAGAGTAGAACACACAGTCCCAAAACTCAGATTTTCTGAACACGCAGCCCAGATTTGAAAGTAGAACACACAGCCCTAAACTTTGATGCACTGAACACACAGCCCAGATTTGAAGCGAACACACAGCCCACTAATTGAGAGTAGAACACACAGTTCCAATTTGAAGCGAACGCACAGCCCACTGATGTTGAGTAGAACACACAGTCCTAAACTTTGATGCACTGAACACACAGCCCAGATTTGAAGCGAACACACAGCCCACTAATTGAGAGTAGAACACACAGTTCCAATTTGAAGCGAACGCACAGCCCACTGATGTTGAGTAGAACACACAGTCCCAAAGCTCAGATTTCTGAACACGCAGCCCAGATTTGAAAGTAGAACACACAGCCCTAAACTTTGATGCACTGGACACACAGCCCAGATTTGAAGCGAACACACAGCCCACTAATTGAGAGTAGAACACACAGTTCCAATTTGAAGCGAACGCACAGCCCAATGATGTTGAGTAGAACACACAGTCCCAAAGCTCAGATTTCTGAACACGCAGCCCAGATTTGAAAGTAGAACACACAGCCCTAAACTTTGATGCACTGGACACACAGCCCAGATTTGAAGCGAACACACAGCCCACTAATTGAGAGTAGAACACACAGTTCCAATTTGAAGCGAACGCACAGCCCACTGATGTTGAGTAGAACACACAGTCCCAAAGCTCAGATTTCTGAACACGCAGCCCAGATTTGAAAGTAGAACACACAGCCCTAAACTTTGATGCACTGGACACACAGCCCAGATTTGAAGCGAACACACAGCCCACTAATTGAGAGTAGAACACACAGTTCCAATTTGAAGCGAACGCACAGCCCACTGATGTTGAGTAGAACACACAGTCCCAAAGCTCAGATTTCTGAACACGCAGCCCAGATTTGAAAGTAGAACACACAGCCCTAGACTTTGATGCACTGGACACACAGCCCAGATTCGAAGCGGACACACAGCCCACTAATTGAAAGTAGGACACACAGCCCCAAACTTGATGTACTGAACACACAGCCCAGATTCGAAGCGGACACACAGCCCACTGATGTTGAGTAGAACACACAGTCCCAAACTCAGATGTACTGAAACTTTGAACACGCAGCCCAAATACCAAATTTACTGAACACGCAGCCCGTTTTCACTTCATTTGCACACAGCTCATTTTCACTTCATTTGCACACAGCTCATTTTCACTTTATTTGCACACAGCTCATTTTCACTTCATTTGCTGATCTATGCATTCATTCTAAATGCAGGTTCATTCTCGCACAGTGCGAGGATACGGTTCCGTCACCGCGAGGGAGTGGTATTTTGAGCTTCCGGAAGCTGTCCGGGGCTTGGTCGACCTCGCAGGATTTGGACCATTCTGCCGGGGACTATCTCGTTGCCTCATCAGTAGGACTCTATTCGCGGCTCTAGCAGAGAGGTGGTGGGACACCACCAATTCTTTCCATTTTTCTGCAGCCGGGGATATGACCATGACCCCGCTGGACTTCGCTATACTCACCGGCCTAGACGTAGGCGGTGTGCCCATTCCCTATGACGAGGATATGGGCCAGTGGGAGGCTGCTTGGATGCACCTATTGGGGACACACCCGCCGGTAGATAGAGGTTCGGGGAGAGTCCGATACTCCTGGTTTGCTTTGCACTTCCGGCGGCCACAGATGGAGCCCGGTACTCCTGAGGAGGCGGAGCAGTATGCCCGCGGTTTTCTCATGTATCTCCTCGGCACCACCTTGTTCGCCGATAGAGGGAACATGGTAGGATTATACCTCCTGAGTGCTTTGGTAGACCTATCACAGGTCAGCCAGTATGATTGGGGCGGCGCTAGCCTGGCTACCCTGTTCTGTTACATGAGCGCAGTCTCTCGCGGACGGGGAGATTTACTCGGCGGCTATTGGAGAGCCTGGGAGGTACATTCTGTCCTTTTGATTTACATTTTTTTGCTTCTCATTGCTTGTTCACTGCACACACGGCGCACTTTGCACTCGGTATTCTGCCTTTAGCACCTTGTATTTATATCCCGCGCTGCTTTTCTCAGCTATGGGTATATGCATATTTTCCCACATTAGCCCCGGAGATGGAGGTGACAGGACCTCCTATGACCCCATATTCACTGATGTTTGAGGGCGAGCATTTGTCGAGGCCTCGAGAGACTCTCTTCTCTCTGCGGCAGTACTTTGACACTGTTCGAGCGACAGAGGTATTTTGGAACTCTCAGTTCCTTTTCTATTTTTATCTTTGATCTGCTTTGTATGTTCTGATTTCTGATTGACTTATGCACTGGTTATCCGCAGATCACCTGGCAGCCTTGGGCAATCTTCGGCGATGACCTCGAGGATCAGTACCCCGGGGGGTCGGCTAGTTCCCAGTACAGGTTCCTGCTCGAGGGACCAGTGGGTAGAGTTTGGTTCTTGGGGGAACGCTTCCAGCGCCAGCTATGGGGGGGGGAATTCTCAGGACCCTCCTGCTGTGCCTCCAGACACCATGCGGACTGCTGATAGATTATCTCCTGAGGAGGTCAGTAGTGCTATGCAGGGCAGTGATGCGTTATTACATCTTGTTGATGGGAGCTACTCCACCTACCGCCGTATATATCTGATGCCCCCCTTGACGGGAGTACGGGCTCCGGCACGGAGGCCCGCTGGCGCACCATCTTCGAGTCACGCTCGTGCTACAGACATCCCTTCTTCTAGCAGGGCTGGCACATCTAGAGGTAGAGGCAGTTCGATTCCTCCGATCCCTCCGACTCTTGATCACCCTGGATGGCCAGAGATGCCGACTGAGTTGACGTGTTGGCAGTATGGGGCTACCTCCCCGATTCCGATCCCTATGGAGCCTCCGGCGCCTGGTCACAGATACGTCAGTGATCCTGACTCACCACCGGTATGTTCTGCCATTTTTCATTTGTCACACAGACATTTTGACAGTTGCTTATCAATTGATGAATCGAGCTTATGTCTGCAGCCGCCTCGGGATTACATAGATCAGATGCTCGGAGTGGTGGCCTCACTCGAGGGGATGGTCCTGCGCAGAGAGGCACAGATGTCCATCATGGGCTTCCAGGTTCCCTTCATCTTTCTTGCATTTATCATATTTCTGTTAATGCTCTGGCTTTAAACATTCCATTGTACTGATAGGCTGTGTAGAACACATCTGGCACACACCCCACTCCCATACTGTGCTTGCACTTGCTTTTTGTGTTTGAACTGATGTATTGCACTTTGCATTTTCAGATGCCTCCAGTCTATGCTCCGACACAAGGTGGGCCTCCCGGGCCTTTTCAGAGAGGTAGAGGTACTGGGCCTCGAGGAGCTGGGCCATCTCGACCTCACCGAGGAGCTCGAGGAGGAGGGCCGTCTCGCAGACGCAGGGCACCCATTGTTGAGGACGACGAGGAGGAGGTCGCAGATCATGTGTCAGACACATCTCCTGGAGGGGGAGGCTCCGGTCTTGGTTCCGGGAGTGGAGACGAGCCTGAGGGGGATCCGGAGGACGACAGCTCCGATTCAAATGGTGATGATGAGGTAGAGATTATCCCGCAGAAGAGGATGAGAGGGTCTCCCCATTCCCGCTCCCGAGGGCACTGATGTTATTTCCTGCTTTATTCTACTTTTAGCTAGTAGTTTGTAGCACTTTGCACATTGTTAGGCAGTTTTATTTTCTGTAAAACTTGTACCTTTACTTTGTTGTAAAACATGATGAAATGAAACAGCTTTTGAAAAGATATTGTATTTGAAATTCTTAGCATCGCATCGCATTATTTTGCACAAAGTGGAATTGAATGAAAATGTGCCTCATGTATTACCGGGTCAGGTAGTGAACCGACGCAACAAATGAAAACAAATTGACTCACTAAGAAATAAAACAGAATCTTAGCAAGTTTACAACTCGATAAACAAAGTACAACAATGTTAACGACTCAATCGACAAGACTTAACAAAATTGTGTAATCAAAAAGGGTAACGACTCAAAACACAAAATGCGACAGCTCAACAAAACTTACAACTCAATAAGCAAAAAACAACAACTCGATAAACAAAAAAAAAAAAAAAAAAAAAAAAAAAAAAAAAAAAAAACAACACGATGTACTTTGGATGGACTACCTGAAGAATGGAATGTATCCAAAATTGATAGGCCTGGATGCCTTCTACTGCCGGGAGACAACCAGATTTGCAGGGAGTCCACTACTGCTACAGGTAATGTTTCCCATCCAAGCTCACATATATGTTCATTCACATCACTCGGCCCTCGGGCTCGATTTTTCTCACAAAACCCCTATCTCACTTTTCTCTCATCGCACATCTCTCTATTCTTTAATCTCTCATTTTTTTCATCCCTCCCCAGATAAGGTTGACGGATAAGTTGCAAGTTGTGGACTCTTGCCCTGCTTATTCAGCCCGCAGCTACTTCTTTCGGCAATACCTAGTCAATGCTCCTGATGGGAGCTGGTGGTTTGAATGGATGTGCAATTTATCAGCAGACCGCATTGCTTGGAGAGTTAGAGGGCTTTTGGCCCCTGCCCCTGTCTTCAGTTGCACTTGGTCTGATGAGCGCTGGGATTGGCTCAACGAAGGAGCACAAGTTGGGCCCAAGTTGGCATCAGAGACTTCGACCAGCTCTGGAAGGGGGCGCTGGGACATCTGACTGGACTGTGCCCCAGATTTATTGCTTTATTAGTACTTTCAAGTTTTCGTTATGAATGTAATAAAAAGCAACTTCAATTGTATGCAAGAGCAACAGAACTCTGTTTTTGAAATCAACGAAATTGAAGGTTGGGGTACTGAAAATTCTCCACTTTTGGTCCAAAAATGGTCTTAGTTGTAAAAAGATTAATTTGAACAAAGCCAACTTTTATTAAAACTTTTCAAAACTATTTTCGATATGGATCAGAACTGGACACGCCTGAGATCTGTCACTGAGATGCACAATCCCGGATCCTAGCAACTGGAAAGTTGCCCCTAGTTTGAATGGTGCCGCAGCACTTCATCGCAACGGAAAGTTGCCCCTAGTTTGAATAGCACTGTACCGGAGATCACAATAAATGCTGATGAATAAAGATGACTGAGATGATCAAAATGAACAAAGTTGATCGGGGAAAAGATTGTGACTGAACTTCAAGATGAAGCTGCCTACGTATCCCAAAGATGGGAATCAAGCCTTACGTAGTTCAGGCTTAGGTTCGCTCGGGTATTTTTACTCTCCTTTTGCGCTCTAACTTTTGCCAAGGCCGCCCTTTGCGGGTTTTCAACCTTGCGAGCTCAGTTTTTATAATTTCAAATTTTTTTTGTGCTCTGAGTTTTGCCTAGGTCGCCCTTTCGGGTTTTCGGCCTAACGAGCCTCTCAGGGGTAGTATTTCTTCAACTTGTCCATATTGATCGGTTGGGAAAACTCCAAGCCATCTAGATCCATCAGAACCACAGCTCCACCTGACCAGATTGACTTGATGATGTAAGGACCAGTCCAATTAGGTCTGAACTTGCCCCTTGGGTCGTGGATAGGAGCTCGGTTGTCCTTGAGCACTAAATCTCCTTCTTTCAAATTCCTGGACTTAACCTTCTTGTTGAAAGCCCGGGCGATTCTGCGTTGATAGCCTTGGACGTGGTACAGTGCTTTCAATCTTCTTTCATCAAAGAGCATGAGTTCCTCAAACCTATTCTGCTGCCAATCTGCTTCGGCTATCTGGCACTCGGCCAATACTCTCAAAGACGGGACTTCAATCTCAATAGGCAGGACGGCCTCCATCCCATAGACTAATGAGTACGGAGTCGCCCCGGTAGAAGTTCTGATCGAAGTCCTGTAGCCCCACAGAGCAAACGGCAGCTTATCTGGCCAATCCCGATAGGTTTCCACCATCTTCTGTAGTATGCGCTTGATGTTCTTGTTGGCGGCCTCAACTGCCCCGTTGGTTTGTGGCCGGTAAGTAGACGACTTATGAAAAGCCACATTGTATTTCTCCAACAAATCAATCACCTCCTTCTTGAAGTGGGAACCATTGTCAGAAACTATCTCATTTGGGACTCCGTAGCGACAGATAATGTTGTTTCTGATGAATTTTGCGACGTGTGAAGCCTTCAACACTGCATAAGATTGGGCCTCAACCCACTTTGTAAAATAATCTATCGCTACGAGGATGAACTCATGCCCATTCGACCCCTTCGGCGTAACAGCTCCGATTACATCAATTCCCCAGACAGAAAATGGCCATGGCGAAGTCATGTTGTATAGCTTTGACGGCGGAATGTTCATGCGATTTGCATGAATCTGACATTTGTGGCATCGCCGGACGAAACCAATACAATCCTCCTCCATGGTGGACCAATAATAACCTTGTCTAAGGATCTTCCGTGCCAACATCACCCCATTCATATGTGCACCACATTCACCCCCGTGGATGGCTTCCATCAGACGCTTAGACTCTTCAGCATCAACACACAGTTTATGCATTCCCAGATGACCTCTTCTATACAGCTTACCCCCACAGATAATGAACTGAACCGACATTCTCCTAATTGCCCTCTTGTCTTTGGCATTTACCCCTGGCGGGTATGTTTCTTTCTCCAAGAAATTCCAGATATCGTAGTACCAAGGGTGTTCGTCCTGAACTTCATCTATGGTTGCAATCGACTCATAAGCAGGTACAAATTTCTGGTCGATGATGACTGGACGCATTCGGACTCCACACGGGATGTCTATCATTGATGATAGAGTTGCTAAGGCGTCTGCGAACTTGTTGTTCTCTCTTAGTAGATGAGCGAAGTTTAACTTTTCAAACCGAGGAATCAGCAAGTCCAAGGTCTGGTGATACATTATCATATTTTCTTCTTTTACTTTCCAGTCTCCTTTAGCTTGAGACACAACAAGGTTCGAGTCCACAATGACGTCCAGCCGTCTTGCCCCTAGTTCCAGGGCTGCTTCTAAACCAGCGATGCACGCCTCATATTCTGCTTCATTATTTGAGACTTTGAACCGGAGTTTGAAGGCTAGAGGGATACGGGAATTGTCGGGTGCTATCAGCAACACTCCTATCCCATACCCATGTTGATTTGAGGCTCCGTCAAAGTACATTGTCCAAGTTTCCTCGTCGATATGCAAAATTGATTCATCTGGGAATAAATACTCAACTGCTTCATCCCCCTCAACCGGGTGGTCGGCAAGGAACTCTGCCACTGCTCTTCCTTTTACTGACTTGCGCGTCACATATGTGAGATCAAACTCGGAGAGCAACAGCAACCAGCGAGCTAGCTTACCCGTAAGCGCTGGTTTCTCGAAAAGATATTTGATGGGATCGAGTCGTGAAACCAGCATTACAGAGTGAGCTAACAGGTAGTGCCGCAGCTTCCTGGTAGCCCATACCAGGGCTAAGCAAGCCTTTTCCAGTGGTGTATATCGGGTCTCATATTCCAGCATTTTCTTGCTCAAATAGTAAATGGCTTTCTCCACCTTATCTTCAGATTCTTGTGCAAGCATGCAGCCCATTGTGGTTTCAGTCACTGATAGATACAAAATCAACGGTTTCCCCGGTTCTGGTGGTGATAAAACGGGCGGGTTCTGTAGATACTCTTTAATCTGTTCAAATGCAGCTTGACATCGGCCGTCCCATTGGAACTTCTTTCCTTTCTTCAGGAGGCCAAAAAGTGGTTCACAAGTCAAGGTTAATTTTGAGATAAACCGTCTTATGAATTGCACTTTACCCAGAAAGCCGCGCACCTCCTTTTCAGTCCTTGGTGGTGGCATTTCTAAGATGGCCTTAATTTTGGAAGGGTCGACCTCGATGCCCCTTTGTGTAATCAGAAACCCCAGCATTTTTCCCGCTGTAACACCAAATGTACATTTCTGAGGGTTTAACCGCAACCTGAATTCTCTGATCCTTTGGAAAAACTTGCGCAAGGCGGCGTAG